>BSBM01000344.1:2047500-3377500 GCA_027924585.1 Larix kaempferi | reverse complement strand
ATGTACTGTAACTGATAGTCACCAAGATGGACTGCCAAGGAGCCGAAATCTTCAATTGTTTCTGGACCTCTAACCAAATAGAACGAGAGAATTCACAACAAGTCAAGAGATGATCAATGGTCTCATTAACTTTTTTCCATAGAGGACAAGTACTCGGACCAATGCCTCCTCTTTTCTGATAGTTCTCCCATGTAAGGACTTTGTTTTCCAAAACCAACCACGAAAAAAGACGAATTTTAAGAGGACAATGCCAATGCCACAGAATCGACAGCCACCAATTGTTCCTTGGATGAATATATGAAGAGATGATAGTGTCATAGGTAGACTTCGCAGAAATTTCCCCAGAGGAATCGTTCAAGGACCAAAATAATGTGTCTTCATTGTCACCAAGGATGATCCCACACCATAGGAGACTGAGAATGAATCTTGACCATTCTGTGACCAATTCCCCATCCAGCCCCAAATTTGAAGCACTGAACCATCTATGAGAGGACATACCACCTCTATATACTTGGAACAAAAATCTTATACCTGCAACATTTAACACTTCTAAAAGTGGAGGGGAAAGCTTGAAGAAATCGCCCCCCCAATGAAAGGATCCCAACCACAAAGAACCTTTTTTCCATTACCGATCTCCCAAACAAGCCATTCTCCCAATATTAGGAAGAATGAAGAGAAATTCTTCCAGATATTGGAGATGTAAAACAATTAATTACAACAGAGATAAGCAATAAAAAATAAAAAATAAATATATAAAAATATGCTTATAACTAATGGTACGTTATATGGGAGAAAATAGTTTTAAAAAAAAGGAAAACCTTATCACCATTATCTAATTATAATATAATATAATTAGTAGTGGATGGATGAAGGGTGATATATCGAAGTTGGATGGTGATAATCAAAGTTTTTCATCATCAAAAACTACTTTAAAATAAAATTTATTCAAAATTTAAATATAAAATAATTCAAATATATTAAAAATAAAAGAAAGGATGTAGTTTATTGAGTATTTTAATAGATTTTATCCTCATATTTATTAATATTTTATTTATTTTTATAATTATTACAAGAACCTTTATATTGGGTGTGCAAGGCGTGTTAGGTGGCTTCAAGGGAGCCCAACCTAAACATCAGTGACGATGCAACACATTGTAGGTTTGAGAGGACACCTATGGCAAGCAAAGCCGGTTTAGGATAGGAAGGTGTGAGCCCTTCACAAACCCTCCCAATGCATAAAGATTTTGGATAAGCGTCTCAATGGGTAGCTTGGATGGAAAAGCCAAACTAGTTGCAGGAATGATCAAGTTCATGGGAGAATGGTGGATCCCCCATTTGTGTTCATGATGATGATTCATAATTGTTGATTGTTGATTTTTGGAGTAATTGAGGATGAGTGCTCTGGAAGCATGCATGAGATGTCCAGACACCATGCGAGTGACTTTTATTATTTTTCAATAAAAAAAATTAATTAATTAATTAAATTAATTTAACTTGATTTTTCTAAAGTGAATAATTTGGAAAAAAGGGAATTAGGATTTTGGAACCTTAAAAGTCATCCAAAGGTTATAAAAGAAAGACAGGAAGTAAAGGTTTGACACAACACATTCACTCATTCAAAGATTATTCGAGAGGGAGTGATTTTTCTCGAGCAACCAAGAGTAGAAGAAGAAGGGTAGGAACTCTTGAGAGAGGGCGCACTTCACTATGCATGAGGACAAAGAAGAGAAGGAATGCTTCCTTAGTCTTGAAGAAGAAACGAGGGCACGAATTTCGAGATGGACTTGAGGGATGATTTTAGAAAATATATTTCAAACCAGAGAGAGGGTGCACACATCCCAAGGTAGGTCATACAACTGATAGAGCTGGGACACATGTGTGAGCAGAGGTCACATGTGCACTTCCCAAGGCATTGTATTTGCAGACTGTTTTGCAGTGAGGTTCCAAGGCAATAGGTTCCTCTTAGTCTGATAAATTTCTACTGTAAAATTCATTTTTCTCACTCCCAGGATTTTCAAGAAAGCTCCATTTTTGTTGGTTTTCCCAATTAGGTTTCCAGGGTAAAAATTATTGTGTACATTATGTGTTTGGTTTCTTGTTCCACTACGTATTTTAGCAATGTTAATGAGCTTTTGTATTGTTGTTCATAAAATCAGATTTAGGAAATTTATTCCATGCATGCATCTGTGTTAATTGATCAAAAGTTGTAATAAGACTATAAGCTCTAAAGAAAATTAACATGGTATCAAAGCACTGGTCTTTGAAAGAAACCAAGACAGTTTGCATAGTGATCTACAGGTTGTTTTGATCTAGAGGGTTTGAAACACAGGTTATCAAATTTACAGGGACATGGCAATAGGTCCAAGATTTGAAGATCGGTTGGAGGGGGTAGCTAACTTTAGCCCCTGGAAGGAGAGGACTACTTTGTTGTTGGAAGAGCATGAGCTTTGGGACATTGTCAAAGCATCTGTTACTATTCATACAGATCAAACAGACTTGGATGCTTATAGCAAGAGAAAGATGAAGGGCCAAGAGGATCCTTCTAGATGTTGTGAACACATGACTCCGCATATAACCAAAAAGACGCATGCCTACGAGAAATGGGAATCATTAACTAAACGTTTCCAGAGTGGTAACGAGAACAAAAAGATGGTGCTACGGGAGAAGCTTCACACGCTGAAGATGTCTAAAGGTGAGTTTGTTACTGCTTATCTCACTGGCAAGTTTGAGATGAACTTGTTGTTGTTAGGGAAAAAATTGAGGATTTGGATTTGGTTCGGTCATCCTTGAAAGGCTTTTCCAAACCATGGGACACTTTTGTCTATGACATTGTTGCTAGAGAGAAACTTCCCGAGTAGGATGGGTTATGGGATGATTTCACTCAGGAGGAGATAAGAGTGGGATCCAGTCAGTCATTCCATCAACATGGTGATGATGAGGAGAATGTTGCTCTTATGAGAAAAGGAAAGGGAAAGGGGAAGAAGAGATCCAGAGGTGGAGCTACTTTTAAGGGTGAGAAGAAGAAGGACCTAAGTAAGGTGAAATGTTATGCATGTCATAAGACATGACACTATGTTGGTCAATGTCCTTACAAGAAGAAGGGGGTAAACCACAGGTATCAGCTTCGGTAGAGGTGGATGAGTTTTCCGCCAGATTTGATAAGGAATTCTCATTAGTGGCTTATTTGACTTACAGGTCATCTCCACCCAGTATTTGGTACATTGACAATGGGGCTTCTAATCAGATGACAAGAGTACGAGAGTATTTATCATATCTATCCAAGAGGGATCTATATCTAGACTTTGAGCTTGGTTATGCTTCCAAGGTCAAAGCAGTTGGTCGTGGAACAATTCAATTTCAAAGGGAGTCTCAGCCATCGATGGATGTGAAGGAAGTGTTGTATGTACCAGGTTTGAAAAAGAACTTGATATCAGTATCAACGATGGAAGATAGAGGATATGGGTGTTTTATTGAGATGGAAAAGTACTCATACATCCTAAAGGATCGAGCATTGATTAAACAAAGGTGATTGAGGTTAGATAGGGTAAGCTTTATAAGCTTGTGTTTCAGCCAACCCAGGCTTTGGTTCACTGCAACAGCAATGATTTGTGCGATCTATGGCATAGGAGGATGGCACATTTGCATCATGGAGCATTGAACGTTCTAAGAGAGATAATGACTGGGTTGCTAGAGTTCAGTGTGGAGCACCAAGGTGTGTGTTAGGGGTGTGCACTTGGAAAGTATGCCAAGACTGCTTTTTCGAGCAGTGACAACAAATCCAGGGGGGATCTTGGATTTGATACATTCATATGTATGTGGGTCGATTTCAACACTATCGTTGAGTGGATATCAGTGTTATGCCTCATTATTAGATGATTTCTCCAAGAAAAGTTGGATATACTCCATAAGGACCAAGGATGAGGTCTTCGATAGATTCCAAGAGTTCAAAGCCCTTGTGGAGAATCAGACAAGGAAGAAGATCAAGGTGTTGAGATCAGACGATGGGGGCAAGTATACCTCCAATGCTTTCAAGAATTTATGTGTGCACGTAGGAATCAAGAAAGAGTTGACAATTATGTACAACCTGCAGCAAAATGGGGTTGTAGAGCAGAATAATAGGGCCAACATTGGGGCTACTAAAGTCATGCTTCATGATCAGGACATTCCTATGTTTCTGGGGGCAGAAGCATGCAACACGACAGTCTACATACAGAACATGAGTCCTCATAAGGATATGGGGAGCAAAACACCTAAGGAGGCTTTAAGTGGGAAGAAGCCTAAGACTGGGCACTTGCATATTTTTGGGTGTCTTACTTATTCCCACGTCCCTTCAGAGAAGAGGATGGAGCCGGAACCCACAATAGAGAATGGCATATTTGTTAGGTACAATGAGACTTCGAAGGGATACATGATTTACATTCATGCACTGAGGAAAACAGTGGTGAGGCGGGATGTAAAGTTCGATAAGGATAGATCCTTTCAAAAGTCACACGAGTCACTTCCAGCAGAGACAGGGGAGCAATAGGCTTCGAATGTTGAGGATCAACTAGTGGTTCATCAACTTTCAGATGAGGAGGAGGAGGAGCGAGAGGCTCCTACTAGATAGTGGGAGCGAAAGGCTCCTTCCACACAATATGGCACTTCCACTAAAGGGAAGAAGACGCCGAGATTGTTGTAATAGACCTTGAAGGATGCTCAGGAGCTTATAGAGGATCCTAGGAAAATGTTTAGGGAGAGTAGATGACCACAGAATTTTTTGACCTACATGGCACTAATGTGCGATATCATTGATTCCGAGCTTACCATTTTTCAGGAGGCCTTGTAGAGACAGGTATGGAAGGATACCGTGGTGGAGGAGTATGCCTCCATCATGAAAAACGATATGTGGGATGTAGTCCCAAGGCTAGAGGGGAAGTCTGTGGTGAGTTCGAAATGGATCTATAAGATCATGCATGCAGTAGATGGCGATGTGGATAAGTACATGGCAATGTTTGTGGCACGATGGTTTTCATAGATAGAGGGAGTTGATTATGAGGAGACCTTTGCACTAGTGGCCAGATATACTTCCATCAAATCAATGATTTCTATTGCAATATAGATGGGTTGGAGGATACATCAGATGGATGTGAAGACTGCATTTCTGAATGGGGTCATTGAGGAGGAGGTGTACATTGAGCAGCCTCAAGGTTTTGAGATGCATGGGAGAGAGTTTCATGTGTATCACTTGAAGAAAGCGTTGTATGGATTCAAGCAAGCTCTTAGAGCTTGGTATTTCGGGATCGACAGTTACTTGCAGCAGATGGGATTTGAGAAGAGTGAGGTGGATCCAAACCTTTACTTCATTGTTGTTGGCGAGGATCCTCTCATTCTTGTTTTATATGTAGATGACATGTTCCTAACGGGATCAAAGAAGCTCACTAAGGGGTGCAAGAGAGATCTTGCTTCGGATTTTGAGATGAATGGCATCGGGTTGATGCATTACTTATTGTGATTGGAGGTGTGGCAAAGGATATTCCATATTTTCCTGAGGCAGATAAAGTACGTTGTGGACGTCTTGAGGAGATTCGGGATGACTGAGTGCAGGCCTATGGCTACACCTATGACGACCAACTTGAGGAAGCTTGATGCTTATGAGTCGGAGTTGGTTGATCCTATGTTGTATCGCCAATTGATCAGGTCCTTAGTGTATTTGGTTAACACCAGGCCAGATATTTGTTTTGTGTTCGACACTCTCAGTTAGTTCATGGTGGAACCAAAGAGAGTGCATTGGGTTGCAACAAAACATGTACCCAGTTACCTATGCGGTACGGTAGAGTATGGTTTGAGTTATGAGCAGGGGGTGGATTCAGATTGACAAGTTATACAAACTTAGATTGGGCATGCAGTGCAGTGGACAGAAAAAGCACCTTAAGGTGTTGCTTTAGCTCGGGTTCGACAGTAGTGTCGTGGTTCAGTCAGAAGCATAAGTTAGGGGCATTGATCTTAGCAGAGGCAGAGTATATGGCATCTGCGAGTTGTGAGGCCATTTGGATTTGAAAGTTACTCATGTGCTTATTTGGTTAGAGGCTGCAGTTGATCATCATTCACTGCGATAATTAGAGTTGCATCAAACTCTCTGAGAATCTAGTGTTTCATGATAGGTCGAAGCATATAGATATCAGGTATCACTTCATCCGAGATTATGTTCAGAGGGGAGTTGTGAAGCTTCAGCACATATCTACAGATGAGCAAACTGCAAACATTCTTATGCATGCTTTGATGAAAGGGAAGTTTGTCTTCTTCAGGGATAAGATAAGAGTGGTGTAGAACACTTTCCTCTTTAAGAGGGAGTGTTGATTTTTGGAGTAACCGAGGACAAGTGCTCTGCATGGATTCAGTGTCGGAAGCATGCATGAGATGTCTAGACTCCATGCAAGTGAATTTTATTATTTTTCCGTGAAAAAATTAATTAATTAATTTAACTTTATTTTTCTAAAGTGAGTTTGGAAAAAGAGAATTAGGGTTTTGGAACCCTAAAAGTCACCAAAAGGTTATAAAAGAGAGGTGGGAGGTAAAGTTTCAACACAACACATTCACTATGATTCATAGATCGATTGAGAGGGAGCGATTTTTCTTGATCATTCAAGAGCAAAAGAAGAAAGCCATGAATTCCTGAGAGAGGGAGCACTTCATTGGGCGTAAGGATATAGAAGAGAAATTGCACTTCCTTAGTCTTGAAGAAGAAAGGAGGGCATGAATTTTGATACAGTCTTGAGGGATGATTTCAGTAGGATATTTCAAATCAAAGAGAGGGCACACACATCCCAAGGCAGGTTGTACAACAGTCATACAGCTGGGACACACGTGTCAGTAGAGATGCACTTCCCAAGACATTGTATTTGCAGAATATTTTGCAACGAGGTTTTGGCCAAGAGATATGGCATGATTTCCAAGGAAACAAGTTCCTTTTAATTTGAGAAATTTCTATTGTAATAATTCATTTTTCTCACTGGCACGATTTTCAAGAAAACTTCATTTTTGTTGGTTTTCCTAATTTGGTTTCCAGGGTAAAAATTACTGTGTACATTGTGTGTTTGGTTTCTTATTCCACTGTGTATTTTATCAGTGTTAATGAGCTTATGTATTGTTGTTCATAAAATCAAATATAGGAATTTTATTCCATGCATGCATTTGTGTTAATTTATTGGAAGTTGCAATCAGACTATAAGCTCTACAGAAAATTAGCAAAAATTGGGAGTGATGGAATATGATGCGGGAAGATGCCAGAAGCGCAAGCAACACCCTTGGTTATCTTTTAGCGCTATTTGGAGTAGAATTTGGCAATTGGAATATATGGCATAGGAATGAGATTTGTGAGTGGGCGGAGTTGAAGCATCCCGAGACAAAAATTGGTTGGGAGACTCAGTTTGTTTGAATAGTGTGTCCTTGTTGCTTCTATTAGTGTTGCCTATAGTAGAATTTGGTAATTGGCATATATGGTAGAGGAATGAGATTTGTGAGTAGGAAGAGTTGAAGTGCCCCGAAACGAAAAATTTGGTAGGGAGATTCAATCCCCATTGCATGAAGATTCTGGATAGGTGTCTCAGTGGACAGCTTGGTTGGCAAAGCCAAACTAGTTGTAGGAATGATCACATTCATGGGAGAATGGTGGATCCCCCATGTGTGTGGGAAGATGGTAGGAACGTGAGAAACACCCTTGGTGATATTTTAGAGCTTCCCAGAGTGGAATTTGGAAATTGGCATATATGGCAGAGGAATTAGATTTGTGAGTGGGTAGAGTTGAAGCGCCCTAAGACAAAAATTGGTAGGGATACTCAATCTGTTTGAATAATGTGTCCTCATTGCTTCTATCCTGATCTGTCTCGCTAGTGCCTTTGTGACAAAATGGTAAGCAAAGGGAATCCGAGATGGGGGTTTATGGGAATTGCACACACCCATATTTCCATAATTCTAAAATAAGTTGAGGCCGCTCAAGAGAATTATAGAGAGGTTTCTCACCACATATTCAAAAGAAAATTGAGGTCACACAAGAGAAGGAGGCGCTTAGGGACCAAGAGATTCAAAAGGAAAGGTGAATTGGGTCCAGGATGCTGGATCATCTCACACTTGGAATACCAAATATGTCAAAATCCTCACTCTCTATTGGAATGTGAAATCCTTGCTAGGAAAAGCGCTGATGTATAGCCATGAGGAGCAGAAGGAAATACTTCTACAACTAAATGAAACTTGTGATCAAATCTAAAAGGTGGATGTGAAGCTTCATCTAATGGCAAAAGCAAATATAGAGCTTGGAGCAAAGATCAATATAATGGATAAATATACAACGGGTATGTCTTCAAGTACCAAAACAACATTGGTCCAAGCTGCTTTGCCCCATCGCCCCAATGGGTATGTCTTTAAGGACCAAAAAAATAAGGGTCCGAGCTGCTCTGTCTGAGGGTCCGAGGTGTTCTTGATGATGGTTCATAATTGGGAGTGATGGAATATGATGGGGGAAGATGCTAGGAGCGCAAGCAACATCCTTAGTGATCTTTTAGTGTTTCCTATAGCGAAATTTGGTAATTGGCATATATGGTAGAGGAATGAGATTTGTGAGTGGGCAGAGTTGAAGTGCCCCGAGACAAAAAATGACAGGGAGACTTCGTCTGTTTGAATAGTGTGCCCTTATTACTTCTATCAATGTTTCATGGAGTGGAATTTAACAATTGGCATATATGGCAAAGGAATGAGATTTGTGAGTGGGTAGAGTTGAAGTGCCCTAAGACGAAAATTGGTAGGGAGACTCAATCCCCATTGCATGAAGATTTTGGACAGGCGTCTTAGTGGGAAGCTTGGCTGGCGAATCCAAACCAGTTGTAGGATTGATCACATTCGTGGGAGAATGGTGGATCCCCCGTGTGTTTTCATGATCATGGTTTGTAATTGGGAGTGATGGAATATGATGTGGGAATATGGCATGAGTGGGGACAACACCCTTGGTGATATTTTAGTGCTGCCTAGAGCAGAATTTGGAAATTTTCATATATGATAGAGGAATGATATTTGTGAGTGGGCAGATTTGAAACACCATGAGACGAAAATTGGCAGGGAGACTCAGTCTGTTCGGTGGCTTAAAGGGAGCCCAACCTAAACAACCCTAACAATGTGACACATCATAGGATTGAGAGGAAATATGCAGCATGCAAAGCCGATCTAAGATAGGAAGGCATGATCCCTCCACAATCCCTCTCGTTGCATGAAGATTTTGGATAGGCATGTTAGCGAGCAACTTGGATAGCGAAGCCAAACCAGTTGTAGGAATGATTAGGTTCGTGGGAGAATGTTGGATCCCTTGTGTGTGTTCATGATGATGGTTCATAATTGGGAGCGATGGAATATGATGCAGGAAGATGGTAGGAGTGCGGGAAACACCCTTGGTGATCTTTTAGAGCTTCCTAGAGTGAAATTTGGCAATTGGCATATATGGAAAAGGAATCAGATTTGTGAGTCGGCGGAGTTGAAGCACCCTAAGACGAAAATTAGAAGGGAGATTCAAATTGTTTGAATAGTGCGTCCCCACTGCTTCTATCCTGATTTGTCTCGCTAGTGCCTTTGTGATAAGATGGTAAGCAAAGGGCATTCGGGATGGGAGTTTACGAGCACTAGACACACCCATATTCCCATAATTATGAAAGAAGTTGAGGCCACTCAGGGGAATTATAGAGAGGTTTTCTCACCACATATCCAAAGGAAAATTGAGGTTGCACAAGAGAAGGAGGTGCTTAGGGACCAGGAGATTCAAAAGGAAAGGGTGGATTGGGCCCAGGATGATGGATCATCTTACACTTGGGATACAAAATATGTAAAAACCCTCACTCTCTATTGGAATATGAAATCCTTGCTAGGCAAAGCGCTGATGTATATCCATGAGGAGAAGAAGGAAATACTTCTTTAGCTAAAGGTGGATGTGAAGCTTCAACTAATGGCAAAAATGAATATGGAGCTTGGAGCAAAGCTCAATATGAAGGATAAAGCTACAACGGGTATATCTTTAAGGACCAAAACAATAAAGGTCTGAGATGCTCTACGCCCCCCCCCAATGGGTATGTCTTTAAGGATTAAAACAAGAAGGGTCCGAGTTACGCTGTCCAAGGTGTTCTTGATGATAGTTCATAATTGGGAGCAATGGAATATGATGCGGGAAGATGCTAGGAGCGTGAACAACATCCTTGGTGATCCTTTAGCACCGCTTGGAGTGAAACTTGGCAATTGGCATATATTCCAGAGGAATGAGATTTGTGAGTGGGAAGAGTTGAAGCACCCTAAGAAAAAACTTGGAAGGGAGACTCAGTCTGTTTGAATAGTGTGCCCTTGTTGCTTCTATTAGCATTGCCTAGAGTGAAATTTGGCAATTGGCATATATGGAAGAGGAATGAGATTTGTGAGTGGGTAGATTTGAAGCACCCTGAGATGAAAATTGGCAGGGAGACTCAATCCCCATTGCATGAAGATTCTGGACAGGCGTCTCAGCGAACAGCTTGGTTGTCGAAGCCAAACTAGTTGTAGGAATGATCACATTCATGGGAGAATAGTGATTCCCTGTGTGTGTTCATGATTATGGTTTATAATTGGGAGCAATGGAATATGATGTGGGAAGATGGAAGGAGCGCGGGAAACACCCTTGGTGATCTTTTAGCGCTGCCTGGAGCGAAATTTGACAATTGGAATATATGGCAAAGGAGTGAGATTTGTGAGTGGGTAGAGTTGAAACGCCCTAAGATGAAAATTGGAAAGGAGACTCAATATGTTAGGTGGCTTCAAGGGAGCCCAACCCAAACAACCCTAATGATGTCACACATCATAGGCTTGAGAGGACATATGTAACATGCAAAGCTGATCTAAGATAGGAAGGTGTGATCCCTCCGCAATCCCTCTTGTTGCATGAAGATTTTGGATTGGCATGTTAGCAAGCAGGTTGGCTAGCAAAGCCAAACCAGATGTAGGAACGATCAGGTTCATGGGAGAATGGTGGATCCCTCGTGTGTGTTCATGATGATGGTTCGTAATTAGGAGCGATGGAATATGGTGTAGGAAGATGGCAGGAGCGCGTGAAACACCATTGGTGATCTTTTAGAGCTACTTGGAGCGAAATTTGGCAATTGGCATATACGGCAGAGGAATTAGATTTGTGAGTTGGAGGAGTTGAAGTGCCCCAAGATGAAAATTGGTAGGGAGACTCAATCTGTTTGAACAGTGCGCCCCAACTGCTTCTATCCTAATTTGTCCCGCTAGGGTCTCTATGATAAGATGGTAAGCAAAGGGCATCTGAGATGGGGGTTTACGAGCACTAGACACACCCATATTCCCATAATTCTGAAAGAATTCAAGGCCACTCAGGAGAATTACAAAGAGGTTTTCTCACCACATATCCAAAGGAAAATTGAGGTCGCACAAGAAAAGGAGGCACTTAGGGACCAAGAGATTCAAAAGGAAAGGGCGAATTGGGTCCAAGATGTTGGATCATCTCACACTTGGGATACCAAATATGTCAAAAGCCTCACTCTTTATTGGAATGTGAAAGCCTTTCTAGGCAAAGCATTGATGTATAGCCATGAGGAGAAGAAGGAAATACTTCTACAACTAAATGAAACTTATGATCAAATTTGAAAGCTGGATGTGAAGCTTCATCTAAGGGAAAAAATGAATATAAATCTTGGACCAAAGCTCAATCTAATGGCTAAAGCTACAATGGGTATGTATTTAAGGACCAAAACAATAAGGGTATGAGATGCTTTGCGCCCCCCACCAATGGGTATGTCTTTAAGGACCAAAACAACAAGGGTATGAGTTGCTCTATCTGAGGGTCCGAGGTGTTCTTGATGATGGTTCATAACTGGGATCGATGGAATATGCTGTGGGAAGATGACATGAGCGTGAGAAACACCCTTAGTGATCTTTTAGCACCACTTGGAGTGGAATTTGGCAATTGGCATATATGACAGAGGAATGAGATTTGTGAGTGGGCAGAGTTGAAGTGCCTTGAGACAAAATTTGGTAGGGAGACTTGGTATGTTTGAATAGTGTGCCATTGTTGCTTCTATTAGCATTGCATGGAGTGGAATTTGGCTATTGGCATATATGGTAGAGGAATGAGATTTGTGAGTGGGCAGAGTTGAAGTGCCCTGAGATGAAAATTGGCAAGGAGACTCAATCCCCATTGCATGAAGCTTTTGGATAGGCATCTCAGTAGGAAGCTTGGCTGGAGAATCCAAACCAGTTGTAGGAATGATCACATTCATGGGATAATGGTGATCCCTTATGCGTGTTCATGATTATGGTTTGTAATTGGGAGCGATGGAATATGATGTGGGAAGATGGCAGGATCATGAGAAACACCCTTGGTGATATTTTAGCGCTGCCTAGAGCGAAATTTGGCAATTATCATATATGGCAGAGGAATGAGATTTGTGAGTGGGAAGAGTTGAAGCGCCCTCAGATGAAAATTGGCAGGGAGTCTCATTATGTTAGGTGGCTTCAACAGAGCCTAGCCCAAACAACCTTAACGATGTGACACATCATAGGCTTGAGAGGACACTTGCAGCATGCAAAGCCCATCTAAGATAGGAAGGTGTGAATCCTCCACAATCCCTCCCATTGCATGAATATTCTAGATATGCATCTCAACAGGCAACTTGACTAGTGAAGCCAAACCAGTTGTAGGAATGATTAGGTTCGTGGGAAAATGGTGGATCCCCCGTGTATGTTCATGATGATGGTTCATAATCAGGAGCAATGGAATATGACGCGAGAAGATGATAGGAGCGCGAGAAACACCCTTGGTGATCTTTTAGAGCTGCCTAGAGTGGAATTTGGCAATTGACATATATGGCATAGGAATTAGATTTGTGAGTGGGTAGATTTGAAGCGCCCTAAGACAAAAATTGGTAGGGATACTCAATATATTTGAACAGTGTGCCCCACTACTTCTATCTCAATTTGTCTTGCTAGTTACTCTGTGACAAGATGGTAAACAAAGGGCATCTGAGATGGGGGTTTATGGGGACTGGGCACAACCATATTCCCATACCACTCAAGAGAATTACAAAGAGGTTTTCTCACCACATATCCAAAGGAAAATTGAGGTCGCATAAGAGAAGGAGGTGCTTATGGACCATGAGATTCAAAAGGAAAGGGTGAATTGGGTCTAGGATGTTGGATCATCTCGCACTCGGGATACCAAATATGTCAAAACCCTAATTTTCTATTGGAATATGAAATCCTTGCTAGGCAAAGCGTTGATGTATAGCCATGAGGAGTATAAGGAAATACTTCTACAACTAAATGAAACTTATGATCAAATCTGAAAGGTGGACATGAAGCTTTATCTAATGGAAAAAGTGAATATGGATCTTGGAGAAAAGCTCAATCTAATGGATAAAGCTACAATGAGTATGTCTTTAAGGACCAAAACAACAAGGGTTTGAGTTGCTCTGCCCCACCCCACTGATGCAAAAGGTTCCAACTGTGCTAATTTCTGATGAAGATCAGTGGTTCAGTCTAGTTTATGGTTAGGTTTCTATGAATGAACAATAGTAATGATAGTAATATTACTAGCAACATTGGAAATCCTAGCAAGATAGTTAGTTTATAGATCTCAAACAATGGTATAATAATATTTTTGAAGACAATTTCTCATAGGAACTGGATGACAAATTGTTGTTTTTTAGATGGTCTAGTTTTCCTAGCATACCACATTGCTAAAACATTGTGCATTTGGTTTTTATTGCAATATAAATAACGGCTAGTTTACAAACAAACAAACAAAACTATCAAAAGAAAATGAAATAGTCTCGACATCTTACACTTCTTTGACATTTCTCGCTCCTAATTCTGACCATTTCATCCTCCATCCTCCTTTTCTCATTCATCGTTGACCACATACCCATGTCTTTGTATAAAATTTTCCACGTATGTCCTTCAATAACCATTTGGCTTCCCCATGGAGGTGGACCCCAAATTTAATGTTAGGATTTTTTTTTTTTTAACCCACCCATAATACAAAGAAACCCCTACACGAACCATTCAAGAAAAAACCTAATCCATTATCAAATCATATTTAGTTTGATAAATTCCCGACAATGTAAGACAAAACATATAAAAAAACTTGCAAAAGGCATGTTAGTGATCTTGTAGGTGGTGTATCATAGTGGTTTGGAGGGGCATACAATTTGCAACGTGAAAATCTCAATGGGAGGATTGTGGAACGAGGTAGAGGGATTTCTTTAAATGCCCATACCTGTAATATCCCGATTTTAACCCCATTGCATTAAAATGTAAATGATGTAATATTATTATAAAATCATGGTGAAGAGCTCAAGGCGAAGGCCCCGCGATCGATTTAGTGATGCATATGGTTTACGTGCTATCCAGGCACAATGGAATTGCAAATATCATGTAAATATGCATTTTAATAAAATACCCACAACTAGCTATGCAATGCAACAAGAGATGGGGGCGTGATTTTACAAGGAATTGGGAGGGAAAATATTAAAACCCTTGGATCCAATCAAGTCAAGCCAAGTGTCAATGAGAGAACCTATGAACCATTAACTACCCATGTTGACTTTTGTACCCAATCATTCATTTCTCCCAAGAGTTGGTTGAAGTAGTTAATGCCTTGGGGAATGGGGAGGTATGGCTGTCCAAATTTGGGTATGGGCAAGCCACCCTTCATGGAAAATCGTTTTTGACTTCTTGGGAAAGAAAGGAGCCACAAAATTGCTCCCCAAGCCATTACCCATCAACCAGTTTTGCCTCTCTCACATTTTTGGAGCTACCTAGGTGTTTTCCCTCCACATTTTTCCTGGTTTTCCCTTGTTCTCTAGCTGGGAAGAGGGCGTTTTTATGTTGCAGAGCTGCTGGGAGGAAGGGAGCTCTATTTGGGGTTTCATTGAGGCCATTTTGGCCATTTGGAATGCTCATAACCTGTGGGAGAAATCGGTTTTGCTCCCTGTGGTCGACTTCCCCTTTCCATAGTTCGTTTTGGGTGAGCCACGATTTGGGGAAAACCCATGGACCCTGTTTTGTATATCCCTTGTTGAAAATGTGTATCCATGCCCAATGATTGTGTTTGCTATGTGTAGAAAGAGTATGTTGGGGTATGGGTTACGGGTATCCATTTTTTTGGCTTGAGCTTGAATGCAAGTATCTAGAAATGAAGAGGGTTCAGATTTAGCCTGATAAACCCAATTGTGGGCTGGCTTGGCTTAGATATGACGTTGCTTGGGATGTGATGAGATTGAGAGTCCCCTTTTCCTTGTAGAAATCATGCCCGTCTCGGGGGTGGTCTTTGAGTGCTGAAAGAATACAGGTTGGGCAAAGACCTATGGTTGGGTTGAACGTTGCAATGACATAGCTAGTTGCTTGGGACAATTGCACAATGAAGATAAGTATTCTCTATGTGTATTTAGTTCTGCAATGTTTTAATTTGATGATCTTTATTGATATGTTGAATGCATATATAATGTGTGTGGATGATGTTTTATTCCGCTGTGCATTTTTTATTTGATTTGCATCTGCACACATTTGTTTTATTCGTATGAAACTAATGAAATGGGTTGAGTTTATGTAAAAGCCCCAGAATTTGGTATCATGTTCCCTTCCTTGCATTGGATCGACGAGAGGGGACATGACAATACCAAAACTTCGATGCAATTCAATAATTCAAATAAACAAAAACAAGTCAAACCTCTTGCATGAAAGGAGGAGTAACACTATGAATTCTAATGAAAACAAGCTTACCTTTTCCATTTTAGAACAACTAAATGACCTCCTAGGACATGGATTTGTTCCCAATAGCACATTCTTTTTTGAAGATGTAGAACTTGATCAATTTCTATATTCATCGTAGAACGAAATTGCCTTTTTTCCGACATTATGTAAACAACATATTTGATGCATTTAAGTGATATTGTAAAGGGTTCATCACCAGGTAATTTTTCTTCATCTGAGTTGTTGTAGAAAAGAAATGGGAAAAAGATGCTTGAGCAAGCACCTCTTGTTAGAGGGAAAGGCCTAGTTTCATTAGAAGGAGGATTCTACATATTTGGCAGATTATTTCAAGGGAGTTGCATTAGGAATTTGAGGAATCGTTCAAGCATGTAAATATGAAATTATCACAACATAATGCATTTCATTAACTCCAATTTCATTCTCTTTACCCCAGTAGGAACACCATGAACACTTGTCTTCCCCTTTCCATACTAAAATCTCCTTTCCATACATAGAAAGAAAGTTAGGTCAAAGGTGACTCTCCTTTCCATACAAAGAAATAAATCCAAGCCAAAGGTGACCCTCCTTATCCTAGGCTGTGCAATCTTCCTGTTCCTCCTATGTACCGTGCATTTATCTTGTAGCATGACATCTATGGTTAAATCATTGTGGGAGTAGATGATAGGGAGTGGAGTAATTTTCCATTCGATTTGACCTAGAAAAAATATTTGAAATGATCGAGGAGTGGCGATGGTCTTTGAAACAATGGAGAATGGCAAAGCAACATGTGGCGAAATCGAGTAACTAGCTTGTAATCCAATGAAATTTGATAATCCCATTAATCTGTTTCACTAATGACAAACACATGGATTTTTACATGCAAGGAAGTTAATGGGTTAAATTTTATCCATGGATTTAGTGGACATGGTGAAGAATATACCAGTATCAATCAATTCTATATGTTAGATGGAATTTTTTGATTAAAAGCATATTTAATATGGCACATCCCATCCAATTCTAAAATAAAGATGCCTTTCAATGTAAAAATATCATAAAATAAAGATCCTTGAAGATGTTGATTGTCTTGTTATATTATTTTTTAATAATTGTTTTCTTGTCTTCATCTATCTCTTAATTAGTCTTACAGTGACCTCTACTTAGTCCTCTTGGAATGTCACTTCCCAATGCTTGGTACAGTTTTTGCCCCCTTCTCTAGTGTGCGAGTACATGGTGCAACAAAGAAGGAATTGTTGTTATGTTTCAACTTCATCGTTATCATATATCCTACGTGACCTTCCCTTGCATGTTTCCTTTGGTTGCTCTTGTTTTCCTATTTCACATTGTAGCATATGGAGGTTGGTTCTTCATTGAGCCATCACATGTTTTTCACGCCATGATGTGTAGTTTAGTTATAGATGGTCTTGTTTTTTTATTTTCCCCTACTTGTTGAAGTTTTTTTTATACTATTGTTGTTTTTTGTTTGTGTGTTTCTTCCATTTCTCCATGTTGCAACATTCATAGATATAGTTTTTGAGTCCTTTTTTACCTATCAGGCAGTTGTCATCTTCTGTGCCTCAATCATTATGCCAAACTCTACACCAAATGCACTATGTTTTCTTTCATATTCTCAAATCCCCTTGGGAAATCTTTGTCAAAAACCTCTCATTGTATGATGGATGTCATTTTATATCTATATAAAATTAGTTTTCTAAGAGCATCCAACTCTATTGGGTACAAACTTGCTTCCATACGAAGCATCTCTTACCAGGTGTTTTATCAACTCTTGGATTGTTCATTATTAGGTATTTTTGTACATGTTTCAGTTGCTTCCACTTGCTTTTGGGTGCACTTGGGCCCCAATATTAACTACCATATTTGAGCATCGGTGTTGTGCTAAGAATCCCCCTAATGTTTATTCTCTAGAAGGTGGGTCAAGCTCTTTGATAGTTGAGAGTGTAGAATCCTATGCTCATTCTCTTAAATCTACTTGCAAGTTTAAAGATTCAAATAAGAGAGAGAGGAAGAAAGAAGAGGATCATGTTTCTCCTAGTCATTTCATGCTCCTTAATGTGCCAATCCTTTTCCTCATCACTGCAACGACTTCTCCATACTTGCACACATATCAAACAACAACCCTACTCAAACACTTGCATATTAAAAGCAAGTATATAATTTAAAATGTTTCAGGTACAACAAACCACTTTCCAAATAACTTCATTAAATATAGGAGAAATGACAAGTATTTCGGGGGGTGAAGAACTTTGATCTTATTAATTTAAAAATGAAACTTTACAACAACAATGAATACTTTATTTTGATATGATGTTCCTTCTTCATTAGATCTCTTGATCCTCTACCCTTAGCCACACGCTTCAATCATCGGTTGATGGTGATCTATGGTCTCTTATGTGTTAAATTTTCTGAATTTACTTCAATGTGATCTAGGATCTGAACTGAGAGAACAACATGTACAGCATATCTACAGCATATCAATCATGGAGACAATAATGCAAGCACACAAGAGACACAAAGATTTACTTGGGGAAAACCATAAAGGTGAAAACCCCAATAACTTCCTCAGAGATAGATAGAGCAATGATACAACCAACCATGAGAGATAGACACAACCTAGCAGCAGATCCTCCTCCTCCATAAGTGCGCCACTCCTCCTTGAGTGCATGTGTGAGAAGTGAGTGAGTAAATAGAGTTGAGTAAATAGAGTGCCTCCCGCACTCTATTTATACTTGACTTGACTTGCCTTTTTACCTAACTCATGTAGGCTCGAACTTAACCACATAATATAATGCTGACTGGGCCGACCCCCAATAGGGTGGTCTAATAACCCTTTGACCCACATGGCCGACCCCCAATAGGGTGGTCTAATAACCCTTCGACCCACATGACTTATACAGGGCCGACCCCAACAAGGTAGTCTAATAACCCATCAAGTATAAGTTACGACACTTACAATATAAATGACGACACTTCCGTATAGAGGAATAATACCATCTCTATAGGGATACAATATACATATATGTGAAATACATTCCGAAGTTACATATACATCAACATTATGCTACATAGAGGAATCAATCTACTGATTTTTGAGCCTCCACCGAAGATCCCTGTGCATCTAAGGAAGTGATTTGAAACTTCCTCTCAACAATAAAGATGTGAACTTCGATTTGCTTACGCTTTCTTCTTTCTCTAAATTCTCTCAACGCTTGGCCACTTGATATCACTTTTCTCTATATCTATCTCTTACCCATGGATATTCCATTTTTAGGCTAGGGAGGTGACAAGGTTAAGGCCAATAATGCATGCATGTCGCACAAATGTCATCCATGCATTATCGTTCCTCATGGATTTCTTGATTTTCGTGATTTCATCCTTGATTTAGGGCTTTTGATATGTGGTTGTGGTTCTTGTACAAAAATTACATGGCTAGTCATGGTTCCTCCTAAGAACAATTGTGAGATTCATGATTTTTTTCAAGGAAAAGCACAACCATGTATGGATAAGCATGCAAGGCACTAATCTAGAGCTAGTAGTCTTCATCTATTTCACTGATTCTAACTATGAGTATGTTATATTTGTGTTCCTCTCATCAAGGGTGTAAAATATTCATATAACAGAATGCCCCCTAATGGACAAGGTTATAAGAGATATCAATGGATGAAACACATTACAAACAAAATATATTTGGTCAGTGGGATAAGGATGAGATTCATGGACTCTAGATTTGTAGACACCCGCAAACATAAACCAGAGTATCAAATTTAAAACTTTCCCCTGAGGTTCCAAGGAAAAAAAAAAACTTTCCCCTGAGGTGGGTGTACCCATGCTCAATTTATAATAATCATAGTGACAAAAATTGCGCCACAGATTTGTGGAATATAAAAATGAAACCAAGAATGGCCATTATCAATACACAATGGATACACGTCGAACTAGATTGCAGCCACTAGAATTACAATGTGGACCTATGTCTTACTATACAAAGAAAAAATGTTGAGAACCTGGAACAGGTATTACCTTACCTCCCAACATACCCATCATGTAGTGTTACCTTTGTGCACAACTTGGGAAACGACATCTACTGATGATGCCATCATGTCTCGAGGTCTTCAATCCAACCTACCAATTTTACAATTTTTTCTATGTGAATAAATGATATACAATGAAACACATAAAACATCACATGATTACTAGTCATTGATGTATACCATTAATAGACATGGGGTAATCCACCAATGATGAAGATGGGTGCCAAGGTATAAAGTACAATCACCATGTGTGAACAAATGATGTGATGTTGAACACCTGAGTGAATTATTCAATATGAGTCAATGATGTATACTTACTCCTAACTACAAGGGAACTTGCCACTAATGTTTGCAAGCCCCTAGGTACTATCAAGGGTCTCTAGGACTACTTCCCACATAATGTTTTGCAGTCGATAGGAAGAGGCTCATTAAAAGGAGAGAATTAAGGCATCTCTCATCATCTAATGTGAAATGTGTAATTAACTTGATTTATGGAATTGAAAAGTAACAAAACCACTAGATGTTTCTTTACACTGAGATGGGAAACACACATGGTCAAAAATCCTAGGAATGGCCAACATAGGTTAATAAAACTCCCTTGAACATGGAAAAAACACTGATATAACTTGGGAAACAATTAATACTTAGACATCAACCAATGAAAACCATCAATGTTGGAGGCATTGAATGTGGGCTTCGTAGTGATTGGAAGAACAACTAGTTGGTGGAGTAACTCATCATTATGGTATGGCCTTCTAAGTAATACTAATCCCAACTATAAGATTATTTTATGCAAACATGTGTTATGTTTAATGGCGACACTCATTGATTGTTTCCATGTTTCAACAGAATAAATTACAAAGGTCGATATCCCCTCCTCATTTTGGTTTTTATGTTTTTTGAATCTTTTATCTTTTTTCATGTTTTTCAAAGTGCAAAAAAGAGAAAGTATGCTATGGTACAATGGAGGGAACAACTGTCATAAGGATATGCAACAACATTCCAAGTGCATAGTATAGTCCTATGCAAAATAAAAGCATAAAAGGTATCATCTTGTTATAAACACTCTAACAAATGTCCCCTCCAAGGACAATGGGTCAATACACAAGAGTTATTTTGGCTAAAGAGTGAGCGACAAAAAGTGATGGAAAAAGTCATAAGCACTGAACATGAATTGAAAAATAGGAAATATGCAAGATGGTGCAGGTAATTATGGCATAAGCTAAGGTATAATGACAAGATCTAGTATTAGTTTGACATAAGGTCGAGTTGTGGATGTGATTATGCAAAGCAAACAACTTGTTGTTAGATCCAAAACAATCAATTTACTTGATTGCAATTTGTGAACAAGTAAACAAGACCCACATAATCCTACATAGTCAACCAAAGGTTAATAGAACAAAATATTATCAATAAGAAATAATCTCTAGGCTTAGGGTTGGAAGGCGCGTGGGGGGGGGTGCTCTTTAACCTTGAAAGAAATCTTGAGAACAACTATGCATGGTTGTTGGGAATAATGATAAACAATCAAGCATAAGTAATAGCCTTGTGGCAGGGTTTGAAGTAGGCCAAATGTTTGGAAATATGATCATTGATTGTTACAGGGGATTCCATGGTCATAATAAGACATTTAGTCTCACAAACTAATCCAAAAAACATGATATTGGCAAGATTGTTTGAGAGAATTCGTCAAGAAATCAAGAACCTTGGGGAGGTAAGGTTCTTCCAAGTTTTAAGAGCCCTCAATAAGGAAGATGATAACCAAACAAACAAGGCCTATAACCTTCCAAACGGGGTCATAAGAATAAATGAAGAACTTACCTATCAAAAAATTACACCCTAATTGTGAGTTATACATTATGGATCAAAGGATTTGCAAATATCAATGTAGAGATTTCGGTAAATGTGACAAGGTCGATAGGTGGATGGGAAATCATGAGACGACATTAACCTTGGATTTTAATGCTCCTTAGAATGATGCAAGGAAGCTATCTTATATAGTAAATCTTGCACGCTGGAATTCAAGGTTTACAATCGTGCCTCTGGTATAAGTATCTTTCACCTTCATATGGCTTATGAGTGGAGCAATATCGAAACTTATCTTTGTTTTTGAGTTTCTTCCTCTGGCGAATTGCTGGTCTCTTGGAAATTTAAATTGAGGGAAGCTGGAAATGATGAAATAATCACAGAGTTTCTTTGGAGGAATCGGTGTGTCAGGTTATGGAATTTGGATAAGTTTAGAGGGTATAATTGGAACAAAACCATGAACAACTGCATTTTTAACTCTTGTTGGTGGAATGTGTATCTTGATGTGTCTCATTTTCATCATTTTACTGGGAAGAAATAGAATCAAAGTGTGACCAAGAATCTGTGTAGAAGATTTGGTAGGAGCCTTCGTGGTCTTGAAGAAATCCTTTCTCTTTGCTATTGTTAATCTAGTGGTATGGGGAGAATCCTGCAATAGATTGAGGGTTGGGAGCAAAGAACCGAAGAAACAATGAAGTGCCATCATAGGTCAACTAATGTGGAGGTAAGTATTTAACGTGGGATAGATATTGGTAGTGATCTGGTTCAAAACAATTTTGAACTAAACTTACTCCTCGCCTAAATTAGTTTTGATTTGTAGAAATTTGAGAAGATAAATCTAATATATAACTCATCCTAGAGTCTGTGTGCAAGTATACTCCTAGCCTCAATTAGTTTTGATTTGGAGAAAATAGAGAAGGTAAATTTGATATATAACTCAGCTTGGAGTTTGTGTGCAAGTAGTATAAGTTACAAAATTAGAGCAATTTCATGTGTAGTTGAATTGGGGAAAGAAAGCAATTTGGTAATCTTGTCTCTTTTGTATTTAGACTGAGTTGCATTGTCCGTTCCTTGTTTTAAACTGGAATATCCTTTAAGAAACTTGGACTTCAATGAATGCAAGGAAGTGATATCCCAATATGGTTTGAATAATTCAGTGCAACAAGAGTTTCATAAATTAGAAATATGGAAAAAGAAGTGGGAGAGCAAGTATGCTCGTGACCAGATATTAGCCAAGACTAAACTCGACCTCCTCTAGGATCAAATGAAACACATGCACTACAAATTGATCATGGTGGAAGTGGAGATATAATTTTGGAAATGGAAATTTATATCCCAGAAAGAAAAAAAAATTAGATCCAGGAGGTAATTAATAGTAAATATTAGGAGAATAATACAAGCATGGAATAGGAAAATCAGATGAGCACCCTATAAATTTTTAATGATACAAAGGAGAAAGAAAAGAATGAGCTTGAGGAATTCAATACTTCCCATGGTATGCCTAGTTCATACCAGGAAGTAAAGAAAATAATGAGCTTAGAGAAGCCTCTACTCCTCATGGTATGCCCGGTACATACCAGGAAGTAGATATCTTTGATAAATTAGATTAAGCTCCTACCTCATGTTTTGATATGCAATGTAAATGTTTGTTTTTATTAGGACACTTCCTTCCCATACATACTTGTAGCTATTATAGAATTACTAGAATCATGGACAGGTGTAACTTTTTTGTAAATTGCAATTTTGTGCATATCTTGGAGCTCTATCATCTATCACGCTCAAACCAAAAAGAGATAGATTGTAAATATAGGTCATCTAGTTAGGTCGTGACCTTTTTTAGTAATACAAACAGTAACAACTTTTGTGAAAAATGTTGATGTATATGTAACTTCGGAATGTATTTTACCGATGTATATTGTATTCCTATAGAGATGTTATTATTCCTCTATATGGAAGTGTTTGTATTCCTATAGAGATGTTATTATTTCTCTATACGGAAGTGTCGTCATTTATATTGTAAGTGTCGTAACTTATACTTGATGGGTTATTAGACCACCTTGATGGGGTCGACCCGGTATGAGTCATGTGGGTAAATGGATTATTAGACCACCAAGTGTGCGGTCGGCCCGGATTAAGTTAACCATGGGTTATTAGGCCAAGCTAGACAAGTCGACCCCATTAGTTTATTGGGCAGGACATAACAAGTATAAATAGAGATCGGGAGATCTCTATTTGATCACTCATTACTCACTTCTATCTCTCTCAGAAAGTGGCGCACTTGTGAGGAGGAGGATCATCTGCTAAGAGAAGACTATTTCTTATACTTTGGTTGTATCATTGCTCTATCTATCTCAGAGGAAGTTGCGGGGTTTTTCACCTTCTTGGTTTTCCCCGGTGAAACTCTGTGTCTCTTGTGTGCTTGCATTATTGTGTCCATGATTGATATGCTGTAGATATTCTCTACATGTTATTCTCTTAGTTAAGATCCTAGATCAGATTGAAAATTCTGAAAAACTAACATGGTATCAGAGCTAGCCTGAAAGAAGGCATGGTATGGCATGTATGACACTTGTTGCACTTGCGATGCTAGGGCTTGATATAGCAAAAACTAGTCATCATAGCACTTTCGCTATAAATACATCTCGGCGAGGCTTCAGGATCTAAAACTCTTACAGGTAGAATGTACGATCCCCATGTACCTTATGTCCGAAGCACAACTTCTAATTTGTTGTACTTTGTGTTTTATGATCTATACAATCTAGAGTTTCTGCCTCTTCTAGATTTGAGTTATAAACAGGTGACCTAGGAAAAAAGGTCATAACTTGGGCTAGGAAGCTCCAAATGAAATTTAGTAAAAAGTGACAGGTAGGGAACAAACTGTAATTTCACAGGACGAAGGTTCAGAGGCTGAAAGTGAACCAGTGACACGTGGCACTCCGTACAAGTTCGCTCTCCTGTTTTATCCCATAAACAGGTCATGTTGCGACACTTGGAATAACTCTCTCTTAGAGAATCCAATTGAGATCAGACGTATGGGGTTAGAAAGATGACAGGTCGGGCTACCACAGGTAGAATTTTTAGACCCTGTGGATTCGTAATTTCGGAGTTACACCAGAAATAATCAGGTGCATATTTCTGTCAAAACAGAATTGGTTTTTGAGCACTTTTATTCATGGCTCCGGGAATTAGGGTTTCGGAGAAAGTTCGTATTTTTGTAAACGGAGACCATGGCTGAATGGTACTCATCAAAATCAAAATTTAGAGACCAAGATCAAATTTTTTGGTTGGGTAGAAGGCCGGACTTGATCAAACCCTAGTTCGGGACTTTGATCGGAAAAGTGGAAAATTAAGGCTTCTGCAAAAGTTGGAATTTTTGAAGTCTATGACCACGGATGGAAGATCCTCAGAAAAATCAGAGTTTAGAGATATGGATCGAACCTTTTGGTTGGGCAGAAGGGTGGGCTTTATCAAACCCTAGTTCAGGATCCAATCCAGAAGATCCAGAAGTTTCAAAGGCAATTTTGAGGGGTGAAACTTTGCAGTTTTCAAATTCTGAGTATACTAGGTTAATCAGCTCATCAAGGCGCATCTTTCTATCCTTTCAAAAGTTTGAAATTCAAAGTTTGAATTTTTAGGGTTTCCCTGACAAACCCTAATCCAGCTCTAGATCCAGTTTCTGCAAATCAAGTGGATTGGGTTAATCCTAGAAGAAAATGAATTGGTCACCTGCATAAGTGAAGAAGTTCTACTTTCAGAGGGAGATAAGGCTAAGGCCTTACATAGGAAGATTACAAGCAATCTCAACAGGTATGACTTATCCAGGTATGTTTCGAGATCTGTTCATGATTAAGTTTATGGTATGTTTGTCTTCATTAAGGTTAGTACAATCTTGATTAACTTTAGACTTGTCATATCACCTTAATAAAATTATGAATGCACGATAGAAGATATTCATTGATTAGGGTTTTGATACTTATGATTGTAATAATGCATTGTGGTGTTGTATGAGGTTGATGTTGTCCGCTAACATGAAAGGTACATCAAGAAAGACAAATCATGTTCTAGTTCAAGAACATATGACCATGGTGACATGAAGACAAAGATTCATCCATTGTCATGGATCACATAGAAGATCTACTTACGAGGTATGCATAACTTGGTTCTATAATGATTAACCTATGAGAAATGCATGTTACTAGCACAAGTCATTTAAGAGAACAAGAAGACATCATGTGGGTATGTTAGACATAACCAACTAACATATTAATCCAGGTATGTTTTTCCTATATCAAGTTAGAATCCTACCTTGTGTTAGGATCTTATACTGTTGTATTGTTGATAATGATTATTCATGAAGTTAGAAATGTAAGTAATCAAGGGTTTATGCATATTATGTCTCTTACCTTGATTGATGATATGACTAACCTGAAAAGTCCTTTGGTCAAATATGAATATGCATGAGTAAGAGAAGTCTTCCCTAAAACATTGAATGCTAATGCTTATTATTTGTGTTTGAAATGATCATGACTATACATGTTTAAGATTATTGTGTTTTTGATGGTATTGAGATTATACTAATGAATGTGTGATTATGTATGAGATCTCAATGGTAACACAATGATGATACTAGTAAGCATGCATAGTGATCGAGGATGGATATAAGTTCAAGGACAGGTAATCCAGGAAGCAAAGATCAAGAGGGAGCACACTCTACTAGTTTCTGCAAGGATGAAGACATTCAGAGGGAGTCGACCACTTCTCACAATCCACATCAGAATGGAGTTGTAGAAAGGAAGCAAAGACTGAGAGGAAGTCAACCCAACAAACAAACAAAGATAAGTATTTGAATTATCATTTCTTGCATATTTGATTGTTTAAATAATATTGTTCAATGATGTATATACTGGTGTTCCTAGAATTAGGCTGTGTATTTTGGCATATTATAAGAATTGCATTAATGAACATCATACTACTAATATGCATGTAATGGGTAAGTGGCCTATGGCACTGTACAACATTCCATTGCTACTTATCTAGAATGAAACCTCTTTGTTGACATGTTGGGAGTAGTGCAAACTCTTAACAATATTCTGGTAGAGATTGGAAGGCATCTAGAAAGTTACAAGATATGGATGAATGTTGTATTGAAGCGTTGGCTAAAATAATTGCATGAATGTATGACATATTTCTTTATGTGTATGAATTTGTTCTGAAAACTATGAGATGTTTCTAATCATGCAATTTAACTTTTTTTGTAGGAAAGATAGTATACCATCACCTACAAAAGAAGGACTACAACATTTGTTCTAGCAACAAAGATATCTATTGAAGATATTGAAGTTCCCAGGATCTGGGATGAAGTAATGGAAGAATGCCATGATCCGTTTATCATGAAGAATGATGTTTGGGATGTAGTCCCAAGACCTGAAGGGAAGTATGTTGTGACTTCCAAGTGGATCTATAAGATCAAGCATGCTGCAGATGGCAGCATAGAAAAGTACAAAGCGATATTTGTAGCTCGTGGCTTCTCCCAGAAAGAGGAATTGATTATGAAGAGACTTTTGCTCCTATAGCCAGATACACTTCCATTAGATCAGTACTTGCTCTATCTATAGTGATGAAATGGAAGATACACCAGATGGATGCCAAGACAGCTTTCTTGAATGGTGTAGTCGAGGAGGAAGTGTATGTGAAGCAACCACTTGGTTTTGTGACACATGACAGGGAGTCATATGTGTGCAGATTGAAGAAAGCCTTGTATGGCTTGAAGCAGGCTCCTAGGACTTGGTATGGTAGGATATACAACTTTCTATCTAGTTTGGGCTTTACTAAGAGTAAAGCAGATTCCAACCTTTAATACAAGGTTGAGGAAGGCAATCCTGTGATACTACTCTTGTATGTGGATGACCTGTTTGTAACATGAGAGGATGGATTGATTTCCAATACCAAGAGGAAGCTTGCTGCCGAGTTCAAGATGAAGGACTTGGGTATGATGCACTACTTTCTAGGCATGGAGGTGTGGCAGAGTGAAGATGGAATCTTCCTTGGACAAGTGAAGTATGCAGTAGAGATCCTAAAGAGGTTCGGGATGATGGATTGTAAGGCCATGGCCACACCTATGGCATCAAACCTGAAGCTTTTGTGTGATGCTTCATCTAATCTGGTTGATGTCACGATGTATCGTCAGATGATTGGGTCCTTGATGTACCTGACAAATACGAGACCAGATATTTGCTTTGCGGTGAACACATTGAGCCAGTTCCTGACGGATCCAAGAGGTGTTCACCTGGTTGTTGTAAAGCATATTTTGAGGTATCCGAAGGGTACAATTGACTATGGGCTCCAGTATGATGCGAACAAAAAGTTTAACCTGCAGGGTTATGTTGATTCAGATTGGGCAGGCAGTGCTGCAAATAGGAAGAGCACTTTTGGGTGCTGCTTCAGTATGGGATCAGGTGTGATCTCTTGGTTTAGCAGGAAGCAGTCCTACATAGCACTGAGTACAGATAAGGCAGAGTATGTTGCAGCTTGTTCGGCTAGTTGTGAGGCAGTATGGCTCCGGAAGCTACTGTCTGAGTTATTTGATCTCCCGTTGGATGCTACTGGTATCTTTTGTGACAACCAGAGTTGTGTGAAGCTGTCTGAGAACCCGGTGTTTCACGACAGGTCAAAGCACATTGAGATCAAATATCACTATATTAGGGATATGGTGTAGAGAGGAGCAGTGAAGCTCCTGTATGTTGCGACAGATGAGCAGGTTGCGTATGTGCTGACGAAACCACTAGCCATAGTGAAGTTCGAGTACTTCAGGGAGAGGCTTGGTGTTCTTCAGATTGATGACACTTCAAGGAAGAAGTGATGGACACATTTGCAGAAGCCATTCCAAGCATGGTGGTAGGAGGATCCTCCCATGGTTGTGGATGTAAGCGCTATGTGATGAGCATCAGGACGATGCTCCAGTTACTGCTTTGGATATGATCTGTTGGATCATGTATATGTTTATGCATCATGTTGGATGCTGGATATGATCAGTTGGATCATGTATATGATATACATCAGGTGGATACATTGTATGATCAGGTGGATCATGTATGTGATATGCATCAGGTGGATGCATGATATGTATCAGGTGGATACATTGTATGATTAGGTGGATCATGTATGTGATATGCATCAGGTGGATGCATGATATGTATCAGGTGGATACAATGTATGATCAAGTGGATCATGTATGTGATATGCATCAGGTGGATGCATGATATGTATCAGGTGGATACATCGTATGATCAGGATGATCATGTGTGATGAGTATCAAGACGATGCTCTGGATGACTTGCATCAGGACGATGCAGAGATGATGATGAGGATGATCATGGACATCAGGATGATGTATGATGAGTATTAGGTTGATACTCTGTGGCCATGTACAGGTTGTGCAGATAAGCATATAATAGCGCCCTGGGAGATTTGTAGATGCTCTTGCTAGGTTTTGCTGCTGGCATATAATAGCGCCCTGGGAGATTTGCAGATGCTCTTGCTAGGTTTTGCCGCTGGCATATAATAGCTCCCTGGGAGATTTGGCAAATGCTCTTTCAAGGTTTTGCTTGGAGGGACATATAATAGTGCCCTGGGAGATTTGCAGATGCTCTTGCTAGGTTTTGCAGCTGGCATATAATAGCTCCCTGGGAGATCTGGCAAATTCTCTTGCTAGGTTTTGTCCATGGCATATAATTTCTCCCTGGGAGATCTTGCAGGTTGTGCTGGGCACATAATCAGTCCTGAGATGCTCTTGCTAGGTTTTGCTTGGTAGCATATAATGTCTCCCTGGGAGATCTTGCAGGTTGTGCTGGGCACGTAATCAGTCATGAGATGCTCTTTCTAGGTTTTTCTTTCTCACATGTAATAGCTCCCTGGGAGATCCGATAGGTTGAGCAGTGTGCTCATAATCAGTACTGGGATGCTCTTGCTAGGTTTTGTTGATGCACGTAATAAGTCCCAAGGATTCCACAGTATGGCCAGTGATGATGAAGACCTGCAAGTGGTGGGCCTACATCCAGTATGAAAAAGGACTGGCTCTGTAGAAATTCCTATGACGAGTAGATTCAGAGATTGATTGAGATAGCAGCAGTCGTGACGATGATGATGATTCGAGGATGATGCTTTGCTGATGATGATCCAGAGAAGAAGACTTGTGCTAGCAGATATGTGTCGAGAAATACCTTCCTAGTTAAGAGGGAGTGTTGATGTATATGTAACTTCGGAATGTATTTTACCCATGTGTATTGTATTCCTATAGAGATGTTATTATTCCTCTATACGGAAGCGTCTGTACTCCTATAGAGATGTTATTATTCCTCTATACGGAAGTGTCGTCATTTATATTGTAAGTGTCGTAACTTATACTTGATGGGTTATTAGACCACCTTGATGGGATCGGCCCGGTATGAGTCATGTGGGTAAATGGGTTATTAGACCACCAAGTGTGGGGTCGACCTGAATTAAGTTAACCATGGGTTATTAGGCCAAGCTAGACAAGTCGGCCCCATTAGTTTATTGGGCAGGAAAGAACAAGTATAAATAGATATAGGGAGATCTCTATTTGATCACTCATTACTCACTTCTATCTCTCTCAGAAAGTGGTGCACTTGTGAGGAGGAGGATCATCTACTAGGAGAAAACTATCTCTTATACTTTGGTTTTACTTTGGTTGTATCATTGCTCTATCTATCTCTGAGGAAGTTGTGGGGTTTTTCACCTTCTTGGTTTCCCCCGGTGAAACTCTGTGTCTCTTCTGTGCTTGCATTATTGTGTCCATGATTGATATGCTGTAGATATGTTGTACATGTTATTCTCTTAGTTAAGATCCTAGATCAGATTGAAAATTCTGAAAAACTAACAAAAAAAGAAGAAATTGTCTTTGGGATAAAACATGACATACCATGGTTGTCTCCTAAAAACAATGAAAACATGATATTATATAGTTCTCTGAGGCAAAAATTAGGTCCAAAATGACTTAATATAGATGAAACTTTGAATTTTTAGTTCATTTTTACCAATACAATTTGATGATTTTGGAGAAAGCTTTTGAGCCCACGGGATTAAGTTGCATATTACGAGAGATTTGACCATGTCAAATTTCTAATTTGATACCTCCAGGCATGCCACCTCATCCACTCTTTCATTTTCTCCATTTAATTTTCATTTTTTTGGATCTTTTGAAGCATACCAAACCTCGTTTGGTCCATAAGTGTGCGACAGCGGGTTTGGCATGCAATAGTCACAAGTAGAAGGTCGTGATTGCGGTTTTTGCATACAACATATATGGTTGGTTGTGGTTGTATATGGTAACAGTCACGGTCGGGCCTAAAAAAAGGCCAGAAAATTATTTTGTGACAAACTGACCATGGATTTTACTTCTTTGGTGTGTGTAGGGATTTCTTCCACCATGATCGAGTGGAGGGACAAAGAACATGAGGATGCAGATACTGAGGCTGCACAACATCAAGCGAATTTATATTCCCTGAATGACTGTAAGCTTATGAAGTTCTTCCATTATGCTAAAATGCACAAGTAGGGTTACTTGCTACAGAGACTAGTGGGGTTGTGGGACCCCAATGGGAAGGTGTCCCACATGAGACACAATATTATCCACTTAGATGTTGAGGAGATCTAATTTTTGAAAGGAATTTCTCAAAGGGGAGTTCCAGTCCTCCTCGAGGGAGGAGGTAGAGGACCAACTACTACGATTGTATCATAGTACATCTCGACACATTGTACAACATACAGTAAGAAGAAAAACAACTAGGTGTTGATCCAGAGGATTGAGGTTTTAACCCCTAATACCATCCTTTTCACTAATACAAGACTATTTAGATCAATAATAGAGCATATAAATTCACTTGTAAAGATGTTCTATGCCTTGGAGTGTCTAAAACCAATGTGTTTGACTAATGCTTAACCCTTGTGGTGAACATGCGAGACTAGTTGATGAGGTGTAGGACAAGGAAGGTGAAGCAATTATGTTATGCTTTGATTCTATGTGCCTTTTTTTTATGGAGGGGGTGCCATTGATGCACCCTGGGGTCTCCACTCCTTGACTTGGGCCATGAGAGCCTAAGATGCAATGATGGAATGACTTGATGGTTCACCTAGGAGTGGACTATCAATGAGTACCTTTGGGTTTGATTTATTCAAGTGGTGGGGAGAGAAAATCATCACTGTGGATGACTACCCTTACGTTAGGACAAATTTCAGACAAGATTATGACCTAGCACTTCTTTATGAGGTCCTATAGGTAAGAATTGTTCCTTTTGTATACTATGAAATTGTTTTATTATGGGTTTTTTGCAATTTTTTTTATAGATATTTTTGTTATTTTACACACACACACACATATTAACTATATAACCTTTTAATGGCATAAGTGTTGGTCCAATGCGACTTGTGATGATGCCCTCTAGCAGGTGTCATGCGAGGGAAGAAGACCAGCCGGAGCTTGACTGTTATGCACCAAATTCCCAAAATAACATAAAATGAGAGAGAGAGAGAGAGAGAGAGAGAGAGAGAGAGAGACCCAACACCTCGAGAGTGAGATAAAGAGATAAATAAGAATGCTCTTTGAGGGGAAACCTCCTTTTACAATGTATCAGATGCATACGAGATGAGATGATCCCTAAACTAGGTCTTCTTGGTGTGTGTGTGTGTGTGTGTGTGTGTGTGTGAGAGAGAGAGAGAGAGAGAGAGAGAGAGAGAGAGAGAGAGAGAGAGAGAGGGTACAATTACAATCAAGGTCCTAACCGACCAATAAAGACAATAATAATATAATAATATAAACATATTGCCACATATAAAAGGAAAAACATGCCCCTCCCCTTCAAAAAAGTGTTGTCCTCAACACTTGATTAACTATGGATGTTTCTACATGAAGAACCCATCTTCCCATGTCACCTCTTCTATTGGAAAGTTCTTCCACTTGATGAGGTACTCGGTAATTGTTCAAATTTGCAATTGCTTTATCTATGTGTCAATAGTTGTTTCAGGTTCTAGTATCATTTTCCCTTCTTCATCAATATTTGCTAAAATAGTATGGACTGGGATCTTATCACCAATTACCTTTTTTAGGAAAGAAACATGGAAGATGGATGTACACATGAAAATGGAGGCGAGTCCAATTTGTAAGCCATACTTCCAATCCTTTGTAACACCTTATAGGGACCATAGTACTTGGGTGCTAATTTATTGTCCTTCTTTTGTTGCTCAAGGGGAATCTGTTTGTATGGTAGTATTTTCAAAAATACCTAATTCCCTACTTCAAATTTCCTTTCACTACGATGTTGATATGCTTGTTGTTTCATCCTATTTTATGTTATATCCAAGTCGTTTTTCAATAGTTGGAGATCTACTTGTTGGTGCTCTATTGTAGCATCCCCATCCATCGTTTTGACAATAGGAGGGGGTAAATGTGAATTTCATGTTTCTTAATTTCCCCACATGTGACATCATTCAAATTCATAGCCAATTCAAACCACCCATGGGAAAAATAAACTAAGAAATGCATGTCCATGTACATGAATATAAAACATAACATAATTAAAAACTACACTTCACACACACAACATGCATAAATCATCAAATTCATAACAAGAAGTAAATATAATCATTTCACATTCATAGAAAAAGAGAATACTTATCTTTCATAGAAGATCCAAGCAACTGGTTATATACGAGTGATTTTCCACCCAACCGTAGGTATCAACTGTAGATACCACCCCCAAATTGGGCTATGAGGCCATGTAACACCCCGTTTTTTACCCTGTAATGTGATTTTGTAAATATTGATGTATAAGGGGTCAAGATATTAGTGTGGTAAATGCAGAAACAAAAACAAATGGGCATAGAGAATATGTAAATCCACTGGAATTTGTAGAGACTGTGAGAAGTCTGAGGATTGAGGTACAAAGTTGTAGGGTATATAATGAAAGGATGACAAGAACTCAAGAGCTGCAAAATCAATTGAACACTTGGATGATGCAAAGTCTAAATATGTTACATAGGCAAATGAAAAACCTCAATTCAAGAGAAGGAAGGAAGAGAAGGCTTAAGGAAGAGATCACATGAGAGATGTGAGCACTCTAAATGTGTTACCAAGAGTCATAAGCAGTGCTACTCACCAGATTATGCAGCAAGCAATTCATATACAACCGAGGATTCTAGCATCAACCCAAAAATGTCTCAATTTAGGCATCATAAAAGAAGATGTGGAGAAAGAGGTGCAAGGGGAGTTTATAAAGATTAAGCCACCCACATTTGATGGTGAACATAATAAGGGAGAATAGGCTAAAGCTTGGCTATTGGGGATGAGAAAATATCTTCAACTGCATAATTACTCTAATATGGAAGCTATGATTTCCATTTACAACTTATAGAGAAATGCTTCCATTTGGTGGGACTAATTGGTTCAAGTGAAGCATATTAGTGAAAAGAGGATTTCATGGAGGCAATTCAAGAAGTACTTCCATAAAAAGGTACTTATCAAAACATTATTATGATAAGAAGATGGAAGAGTTTTTTGAACTCAAGTTGGTAAACATGAGCATGGATGAGTATGAAAAGAAGTATTTAGAACTATTAAGATATGTTGGATTTATCAAGCAGGAGAAGGTAAAGATACAAAGATTTTAAAGTGGTTTGCCTTCATTTTACAGGGATAAAATTTAGTATGATGAACCCAAGGCCATCGAATAAATAATCCGTAAGGCAAATCATATGTATGATTAGAACAAAGGAAGGACAAATTTTCAAAAGTCTTGGAGAGATAAGAAATAGGTACGCAATTTATAGGAAATAGGTACTTTGGAGGATGTAGCTGGGAAATTCCCATAATATATGTAGCCTTGGACAACAATCAAGTAGACCATCAATCCAACATGATTGAGGTTGAATGTAAAATTTCCAATCAACCTTTTATTATTATCATTGATTTAGGAGGAAGTCATGATTATAATGCTCCTAATTTAGCTGAAAGATTTCTTCTAAAGAAAAGTAAGTAGGATAGATCATGGATGGTTCTGTTGGATATTGGGATAAAAAGGAATATTAATGAAATAGTAAAGGGTTGTCCATTGGATATAAAGGGACTTTACACTTTTTCATATTTGAACATAATACCACTTCGTTCATATGATGTACTTATTGGGATGGACTAGCTAGATTCACACTGTGTGGTATTAGATTGTCATAACAAGTCATTTACTTGTATTGATGAAGAAGGGCAACAAAAGATAGTGAAAGGAATCCCAAGGCCTATTTCCATCGGAGAAACTTCATCATTTCAATTGAAGAGATGCTTTAGAAAATGATGTTAGTTGTATGCAACTCATGTGCAAGAACCAAAGAAGTGTAAAATCCCAAGCTTGGAAGAATTTCCAATATTTTAAGATTTAACAGATGTGTTTGAAGAAATACCAGGATTTCCACGGGAAAGAAATATTGATTTCTCTATTAATTTGATGCCCAAAGTTGCTCTAGTTTCCAAAGTTCCATACATAATGAGTACACATGAGTTAAAAGAGTTACATATGTAGCTGGAAGAATTGCTGAAGAAATGGTATATATGCTCAAGTGTGTCTCCTTGGGGAGCACCGATACTATTTGTAAAGAAAAAGGATGGAACTCTGAGGTTGTGTATTGAATTCATGCAACTGAACAAATTTACTATGAGGAATAAGCATCCTCTTCCTAGAATTGATGATTTGTTTGATTATCTTAGAGGAGCAAATATATTCTCAAAGATAGATTTGAGATATGGTTACCATCAAGTGAGGGAAAAGATGAAGACATTGGCAAGATAACCTTCAGGACCAGATAAGGTCATTATGAGTTTGTGGTGGTGCGATTTGGGTTAACAAATGCATCAACTACATTTATGTGCTTGATGAATGGGATATTCATGAAGTGTTTAGATAAGTTTGTCATTGTATTTTTGGATGACATTCTTATTTATTCAAAGTTAGATGAGGAGCATGAACAACACATGATATTGGTATTATAAGTGTTAAGAGAACATCAAATTTATGCTAAGCTGAGTAAATGTTCTTTCTATATTCAAAGGAAAATTCATTACTTTGGATATACCATCTATAAATAAGGTATAACAATGGATCCAAAGAAGATAAAAGCTATTATGGGATGGCGTACACCCAAGAATGTATAAGAAGTAAGTTCATTCATGGGATTAGCTGGATACTATAGAAGGTTTATAGGATGCTTCTCCAAAGTGGCACATCCAATTAAATCATTGAAAAAGAAGGGAACCAAGTTCCAGTGGACAAAGCAGTGTGAAGAAAGTTTCCAACAGTTAAAGAGATTGCTCACCAGTACACCAATTCTCAGGATTATTGATCCAAATGATGATTTTGTAGTATGTACATATGATTTCCAAGAAGGAATGGGTGGAGTCTTTATGCAAAATGGAAATGTGATTTGTTATGAATCTAGAAAGCTTAAAAAGCATGAGAAAAAGTATGTCACACATGACTTGGAACTTGTTGCTGTAAGGTTTGTTGTTACACCAAAACCTGTAGATGTTGATGAACATTTGAAACCAAGCACAAGGTCCTATTACGAGGAGTGGAAGTTAGTCCACATTTTTATATTCCCAGAGGTGCGACGGTTATACCATGTGGTTGTACCGATGCTCCAACACCCCCCCTACGACGTAGCTCGGGGGAATTGAACCTGAGACCTCAGCTCTGATACCATGTAAGGTTTGCTGTTACACCAAAACCTGCAGATGTTGATGAACATTTGAAACCAAGCACAAGGTAATATTAACAAGAGTGGTAGTTAGTCCACATTTTTATATTCCCAGAGGTGTGGCGGTTATACCATGTGGTTGTATCGATACTCCAACAGTTGCTATTGTGCATGCATTAAAGATATGGAAGCATTATCTCATGTACATAAAAATTGAGTTGAGAATAAATCATAGTGGGCTGAAGTATTTGTTTGAAAAACAAAATTTGAATGCAAGACAAACAAGACGGTTAGAATTTCTTTGTGAGATTGATTTTTATATCAAACATAGTAGAGGCAAGGAGAACAAGGTTGTAGATGCACTCAGTAGAAGAGTTCATGCCATTCACATTTAAACCATCAATATGTGAAAATTGGATTTAAAAACCAAAGTTCTCGAGGCTATCATCTCATATGAACATTACCTTTAGGTAAAACAAGAATTACAAAAAGAAAATGTACAATAGAAATATGAAGGTTACGGGTTGGAAGATGATGGAATTCTTATATAAAAAAGTAGTGTTTATGTTCCTAATTTAGGGGAATTAAGGAAATTGGTAATGAATGAGATGCATAATGTTCCATATGCAGGGCATCTTGGATACCAAAAGACAATTCCAACATTAAGAAGTCAATACTTATGGCTAGAAATGAAGAAAGATATTTCTTAATATATAGCACGGTTATGGAATGTCAAAGAGTAAAGGTTCAACATAGACATCTAGAAGGATTGCTTCAACCATTGCAATTATTCAAGTGGAAATGGGATGTGGTGACCATTGAATTCATCACTAAGCTTCCCAAGACAAGAAAGCAACATGATTCCATCCTAGTGGTGGTGGATAAATTAACAAAATCTATTCACTTTATACCAATCAAGTCAACTCATAAGTCAACTAATATAGTATATATTTATATGAAATATATTGCTAGGTTACATAGGATACCTAAGGCAATAGGTTCAGATAGAGATCCAAAGTTTACTTCAAACTTTTGGAATGGATTATTCAAGATATTTGGAACAAATATTTATTTAAGCACAACATATCACCCACAGACAGATGGGTAGACTGAGAGAGTCAATCAGGTTATTGAAGATATGCTAAGAATGTATGTGATGGACTATCCATCAAAATGGGAAGAATACCTGTATTTGGTAGAGTTTGCATATAATAATGGTTATCATGCTTCTTTGAAGATGAGTCCATTTGAAGCCTTGTATGGTAGAAAGTGCAATACACCAATCAGTTGGGATAATCTTGTTGACAAAGTGATAATTGTGCCAAAATTACTCAAAGAAATGCAAGAGCAAATGGTAAAAATCAGGCATAATTTAAAAATAGCACAGGACATGCATAAGAGTTATGTAGAAAAGAGAAGAACAATAAAATAATTTAAAGTGGGGGAACATGTCTACCTCAAAGTCAAGACAAATAAGAGTTCTATAAAATTGGGAATCTGCCTAAAGCTTGCAGCTCGATGGGCCATTTGAAATTTTGGACAGCATAGGGTCTGTAGCTTATGCATTAACATTACCTGCTTATTTGCATGTGTGTAATGTATTTCATGTGTAATTATTAAAGAAACATGTGATTGATCCTAACCATATGATTGATTGGATGTTGATTCAAATGGAATCAAAAGGATATATTTTGATGCAACAGTTGCATATCCTCTATCGAAAAGTTATGTTGTCAAGGAATAGGGCCATCAGACAGATAAAGTTCCAATGGAACCATTACATTCCCGAAGAAGCAATGTGGGATCTAGAGGATGTGATGTCGGAGGCCTACCCACATTTATTTTGAAGTTCTGATAAAAAAAATGTAAATGCACATAGTGTTGATGATGCATTGAGGACGGTGCACAATTTAAGGGGGAGGGGAATGTAACACCCCGTTTTTGACCCCGTAACGTAATTTCATAAATATTGATGTAAAAGGATAAAATCTAGAAAAAAATGGTCAAGGGTAACCAATCTATTGTAAATATGTACATTTTCAATATTAATATAAAATATCTCACAACTACAGAGGAAGAAAGATGAGGAAGAGATGGGGGGATATGACTCCACAAGAGGGGGAGTGATAGTTGACTAAGAGAAAAGGACCCTAGAGGGCTTTATATTATTGCCTCATCCTTAGAAATATAACCAAAGATCCTAAACCATGATTAAGAGACATGATTTGGTTAAGTATTATTAAATTATGTTAAGAGGGGATTAAGAGGGGAAAATCCATGCATATAAAAAGGGAGAATTTAGATTTGGAGGGGTTCCTTCCTTCACTGGTTCCAATCATTAAAATTCCATTCTTCCTCATTCTGGTCTTCACCAAGATTCCTTGAATTTGATATCTATGACAAAGGACTAGAGCTGCCATAGGTGAACTTGAACTTTCCATGCCATTGAGCCTGGTAGACTGGTGCTTGAGAGAAACTCGACCTGCAGCTTGTGCCCTCGAGTCCTAATTCAGGGAATTCCTGTCCAACCTGTGCTGAAGCACTAGAAGGGAATTGGAGGCTGCCCGAGGGACTGTTAGCTCAAAGAAGGGGGCTTGTTCCTGGCGTTGTGTAGGTTGACGTGGAAGGAGAATTGAGGATTGAGATAACCGTGGAGGGTTTTATGCTCCAACAGGTTGCATGGGAGATTGAGTTGTGTGGAGGTTTGGAAAAGAGATTTTCCCTTGTGGATTAATAACCCCAACTCGAGGGTGGACTGTCAAATAAAGACATGGCTTGATAGAGTCTACAGCTAGGAGAAACACCCTTCACCCACAGCTAGTTGGAGAACAATTTATTAAAAAGATAAGTCTCTAACTATGTATGAATGCCATGGTTTAATTTGTATTTGCACCTTGTTGAGTTTACTGTTATGATTGTAAAGGTTAATGGATTGCTTGGCATTTTATGAATGGTTTCATATTATAAATTTATTGTGGTTATTAATAATTGCAAATGATAATTTGGGTGATCGTATGTTAGTATTATGCTATTAAATTAAATGAATTTTATGAAAAAATAATTTGGATATAAGTGGCAAACTCGAATATGGAATTTGAGTGCCCTGTGGTCTCCAAGGTTGAAAGAGGCGATCAAGTATGTGACAGAGAATTATCAAAGCAACAATAAGGCTGCATGGGCCAAAATTTGATTATACAGGAAGAATCAAAGGTTGCACACAAAGTGTTTGAATAAATGCTTTTATGGAAAAATTTAGGGAAAAGTAGTGTGGAATCCTCCAATGACTCAATTCAAGGCTTAACCAAACAATGGAGCAGTTATTAAATGGCTGGGATATATTGGAGGATGTATGAAGTAAAATATCATAGTTTCATAGTTGGTTTTTGTAATTTGGGGGGGAAATTATAGTTTGCATGCTAACTATTTGATGAAATGTTCCTATGAAATTTATGGTTTAAAATTCCCAAAAGTATTACCAAATTCAACATGGAAGTAGGTAAGATAAAAATCTGTAATGGTATAATTCGGATCTAAGAAAATTATGGCAAAATTCGAACCATGTCCAAAAATTATTACAGTTTTTTTAATTGTCGAGAAGAATTCAATGCGAACAGATTTCAGTCTTTGACAAAAAATTTCTGTAATTTCCTATTGGCCAAGTGTAGATTTGGGTAGACAATTATTGTAAAAAATATGCCAAATGTAACATTATTAGCCACATGTTCATAAGAATTTAAAATTTAAGTTCCTAGGAAAAATTTGAGAGTTTTAGGAAATTTTGATGTGGGCCCCATAATTGACACGCAGGAAAGTGGATATGACATGGACCAGCCACATGGATTTAGTGTACATGTTGCGGCACCGTAAGGGGTCATATGTGCGGGTGGCATCCATGTAGGATATGTAGAAGTTTGTATATGCCATGGACGACCCAGATCACATCGGGCATGTTAGTTCATTAGATATGAACTATTTGCACATCGAAAGATGATTGGAGGTTGTTTGAGGGGAGCCTCGCATGAACAATCCAGATCGAGTGAGCATTCTATGATGGGTTAGATCTGACCGTTCACACATTGGAAGGTGATCATAGGTTATCAGAGGGGAGTCTTTCGTGAATGACCTAGATTGATCGAGCAAGTTACCCCGTGAGATCTACACCATTCGTGCTAAGAAAGGTTAACGTGATTTATCTAAGGGTGAATGCACGTGAATGGATATGATTAAATCACATATATTTCAACTCTTGATATTGACTATTCGCGCAAAGGGAGATGGATATGGCTTATCCCAAGGGGTAGTTGTGTGAGTGACTCAGATTTAATCTGGGCCCACAAGGAAATCAAATCATGAGAATTCGTGTGGGGCATGTATTTGCACGTGTGAGGGCCCTGGAAAAGGAGGAAGGCGGTGACTAAAATCCGCTTATCATTAGTGAAAACCATTTATCGGTAATAAAAGACTATTTACTATTAACAAGAAACCACTTATCCTTAATTGAAAACCATTTATCAATTCCCGAGAAACCGTTTATCATTGCTAGAAACCATGCATGGTAAACAAAATTGTCACGAGCGACCTAGATATAATTGTGTAAATTGGATCGATGGATGTGAATGTGCAGGGTGGATTGGAAAATAAATAAAAGCAACGATTCCAACAGTGGTTTCCACAGTCAAATTTCAGATGTCAGAAATTGAAATTTTGCGTTGATCTTATGCGCTAGAATGCGGAAAATCAAAATATTTATAAAGAAAAAAAAATGAGGGCGCTGCCCTAGACCCGAAGTCGCAAGGGGGAAATCCCCCTTTACCCCCATTATTTTTTTTATATCTACATAATTAGTTTTTGAGTTTAAGTGCAACTACATAAACATTATAAAATTGGAAAAAATTGTGAATTTTGGAAGGCTGTAACTTTCATCACGAAGCTCCGAATGGAATATCATAGCTATAGTCATTGGAAAACTTATTAGAAGAAGAATAAATATGAGCATTTTTAGCACATGAGGGAATTACATATTCTTCCAGGAATTAAAAAGAAATGGCCTTGTAGGTCTTATTTGTAAAAAATGTCAAATAGGTATTTCCCATATATATATATATATATATGGAAATTTTTATTGAAATGTAGAATTAAATTATGTCTAACAAATGAAAGAGCATGAACAAATTGCAAATACAGTTTGGCATTAGACATAGTCACAGGTTAGGTTTCCAAAGAAGTATAGAAGAGTAAAATAGAAGAAGTAGAAATTCCATACAACCACAAAGAAGGTGTCATAGGTCAAGATATCAGTGTGGGAAATGCATAAACATAAAAAAATGGGCATAAAGAAGATGTAAATCCACTGTAATTTGTGGAGACCATGAGAAGTCTAAGGATTGAGGTACAGAGTTGTAGGGAAGATAATGAAAGGATGTTGAGGGCTTAAGAGTAGCAAAATCAGCTGAACACTCAACTGATGCAAAATCTCAATATGTTACAAAAGCAAATGAAAATGGGCTCAACCTCAATTCAAGAGAAGGAAGGAAGAGAAGGCTTAAGGAAGATATCACATTAGAGATCCGAGCACTCTAAATGTGTTACCAAGAGTCATAAGCTACGCTACTCACCACATTATACAACCAGGAAATCATATACAACCGAGGATTCTATCAGCAACCTAGAAGTGTCTTCTGTTAGGAATCATAAAAGAAGACATGTGGAGAAAGAGATGCAATGGGAGCTTAGAAATATTAAGCCACCCACATTTGATGGTGAGCACAAGAAGGGAGAAGAGGATGAAGCTTGTCTATTGAGGATGGGAAAATATCTTCAATTGCATAATTACTCCTCTAATATGGAAGCTAGGATTGCCATTTACAACTTACAAAGAAATGCTTCCATTTGGTGGGACCAGTTGGTTCAAGTGAAACATATTAGTGAAAAGATGATTTCATGGAGGCAATTAAAGAAGTACTTACATAAAAAGTACTCATCAAAATATTATTATGATAAGAATATGGAAGAGTTCTTTGAATTTAAGTTGGGAAACATGAGCATGGATGAATGTGTAAATAAGTTTTTAGAACTGGTAGTATATGTCGGGTTTATCAAGGAGAAGAAGGTAAAAATACAAGTATTTTTAAGTGGTTTGCCTTCATTTTACAAGGATAAAATTCAGTATGATGAACCCAAGACACTTGAAGAAAAAATCCGTAAGGCCAAGCACATGTATGATCAGAAAAAAAAGGAAGGGAAAAATTTCAAAATACTTGGATAGATAAGAGGAGGGATAAGAAGGATGGAAGGAAGAAAGGGTTCAAACCATCTTTCTCCAGGAACCAACAAAATTCATATTAGCAAAGTAATACAACTCAAAATGGGCCCAAGATGATAGAATCTATTGAGAAAGGAACCATGCAGTAACTAAAGTGTCGAAAATGTGAAGGAAGTCATTTGCATAAAGATTTTCCACAACGGGGAAATGGAATGAGGATTGCACACAATTTACAAGAAACATGTACTATGGAGGATGTAGCCAGGAATATTCACAGAATATATGTAGCCTTGGACAACAGATAAGCAGATCACCGATATCACATGGTTGAGGTTGAATGTAAAATTGCCAATCAAACTATTGCTATTCCCATTGATTTAGGAGTAAGTCATTGTTATATTGCTCTTAATTTACTTGAAAGATTTCATATAAAGAAAAGTAAGCATAATATATCATGGATGGTTCAGTTTGCCACTGGGACAAAAGGGAATATTAATGAATTAGTAAAGGGTTGTCTGTTGGATATGAAGGGACTTAACACTTTTGTGGATTTGAACATAATACCACTTGGTTCATATGATGTACCTATTGGGATGGACTGGTTAGATTCATACCATGTGGTTTTAGATTGTCATAACAAAGTCATTTAATTGTATTGATGAAGAAGGGCAACAAAATATAGTGAAAGGCATTCCAAGGCCTATTTCCATCATAGAAATTTCATCCTTGCAATTGAAGAGATGCTTCAGAAAAAGATGTTGGTTGTATGCATCTCATGTGCAAGAATCAAGGAAGTGTAAAATCCCAAGCTTGGAAGAATTTCCAGTATTACAACATTTTGATTGCCACTGAACATATATATTGATTTATCTATTGATTTATTGTCTAGAGCTGCCCTAGTTTCCAAAGTTCCATTCAAAATGAGTACACCTCAGTTAAAAGAGTTATGAATGCAGTAGGAAGAATTGTTGAAGAAAGGTATATACGCTCAAGTGTGCCTCCTTGGGGAGCACTCATACTATTTGTAAAGAAAAAGGATGGAACTCTGAAGTTGTGTATTGAATTCAGTCCATTGAGCAAGGTTACTGCGAGGAATAAGTACCCTCTTCCTATAATTGATGATTTGTTTGATTAACTAAGAGGAGCAAATATATTCTCAAAGATAGATTTGAGATATGGTTACCATCAGGTGAGGATAAAAGATGAAGACATTAGCAAGACAACCTTTAGGACCATATAAGGTCATTATGAGTTTGTAGTGGTTCCATTTGGGTTATCAAATGCACCAACTACAATTATGTGCCTGATGAATGAGATATTCAAGAAGTATTTAGATAAGTTTGTCATTGTATTTCTGGGTGACATTCTTATTTAGTCAAAGTTAGAAGAGGAGTATGAGGAACACATGAGATTGGTTCTACAAGTTTTAAGAGAACACCAACTTTACACTAAGTTGAGTAAATGTTTTTTCTATCAAATGAAAATTCATTACTTGGGACATATCATCTCTCAAGAAGGAATAATAGTGGATCCAAAGAAGATAGAAGCTATTATGGGATGACCTACACCCAAGAAAGTATAAGAAGTAAGGTCTTTAGCTATTAGAAGATAAAAGCTATTAGCTAGATACTAGAGAAGGTTCATAGAGTGCTTCTCCAAAGTGGCACATCCAATTACATCATTGCAAAAGAAAGAAACCAAGTTCCAGTGGACAAAACAATGTGAAGAAAGTTTCCAGTAGTTAAAGAGATTTCTCACTAGTACACCAATTCTCAAGATTGGTGATCCAAATGAAGATTTTGTAGTATGTACATATGCTTTCTAAGAAGGAATTGGTGGAGTCCCTATGCAAATGGACATGTGATTTGTTATGAATCTAGAAAGCTTAAATAACATGATAAAAAGTATGTCACACATGACTTGGAACTTGCTTCTATTGTGCATGCATTAAAGATGTGGAGGCATTATTTCATGGACATAAAATTTGAGTTGAGAACAAATTATAGTGGGCTAAAGTATTTGTTTGAAAAGCAAAATTTGAATGCAAGACAAACAAGATAGTTTGAATTTCCGCGTGAGTTCAACTTTGATATCAAACATATTAGAGGCAAGGAGAACAAGGTTGCGGATGCACTCAATAGAAGAGTTCATGCCATGCACATTTCAACCATTAGTATGTGCAAATCAGATTTAAATACCAGAATTCTTGAGGTTGTAATCTCAAATGAACACTACCTTAAGGTAAAACAAGAATCACAACAAGAAAATGTATAATAGAAATATGAAGGTTACATGTTGGAAGAAAATGGATTTCTTATATACAAAAGTAGAGTTTATGTTCCTTATTCAGGGGAATTAAGGAAATTGGTAATGAATTAGATGCATAATGTTCCATATGAAGGGCATCCTGGATAGCAAAAAACAATTGCAGCAGTAAGAAGTCAAGTCAAGTCAACTTATATGGCAACTAATATATAAGATATTTTTATGAAAGAGATTGCTAGGTTAGATGGGATACCTAAGGAAATAGTTTCAGATAGAGATCCAAAGTTTAGTTCAAACTTTTGGAATGGATTATTCAAGGGATTTGGAAAAAATATAAATTTAAGATTAACATTTCACCCACAGATAGATGAATAGACTGACAGAGTCAATCAAGTTATTGAAGATATGTTAAGAATGTATGTGATTGATTAGTGTTAGGAACCCATGTCTTTACTTTGTTAGTATATTGTTGTTGGACGCATATGCTTTGTAAGAGGTCTTGTAGTATTTGTTGATCCATAGTTTGTATTAGCCCATAGTATTGATCCATAGTATTGGATGCATATGATTTGTAAGTCATCCCGTAGTATTATATGTCCCATGGTATTGATCCATAGTATTTCTGCATAGACTAGTATATAAGTTTGTGTTGATGCCAATGAAGGCACCGTGAAGTTATTTGTATTGAGCTTGCTCAAAGGAGGTTTCCCCATCGAAGTGGACTACGATCAATAAAGTGATTTCGAGTTCTGTTATTTCTGCTATCTTGTGTATTTTTATTAATTAATTATTGCAGGTTCTTCACATATGGTATCAGAGCACTTTCTTGGGTTCGTTGGGTGAAATTTCTGCCAATTTTTTTTTTCGCATCTGTTGCAGGTTCGGATCCGGGAATAATCCCTATCCGCTTAACTGTGGGAAGTACTTGGGCATAAGCCCTAAAAATCATTGTGAGGAGTACCACAGGAACCCCAAAGTAGCTAGCCCATTGAGAGGACCTGCCATCGAAAAGGGCAATGAACCCTACCTGATTGATTAGTTCCCACTCGTGAGGTAAACCAAGAGCTGTCGTTTGTGGAAAAGCGGTTATCAGTTTTACTTGAGCCGTGGAGTGGGGGGTACTGCCCCAATATGCAAGCCGTCAGACAAAATTGGTGGCTGAGTGAAGCCCCTGAAACGTTAGTAAGCCGAGCATACGGGGTCCATATCTATTTTCAGTTGATAAATCGCATATTTCCTCTGTCTAGAACTGTTGCCGATCACTTCCGCGCCGTTTTAGATCTATCTGTTGCCGATCCCTTCCACTCCGTTTCAGATCCATCTGTTGCTGATCCCTTTCATGCTGTTGTAGATTGATTTGTTTCCAATCCTTTCCACGTTGTTGCAGATCCATTTGTTTCCGATCCCATCCGCGCCGTTGCAAATCCATTTCTGGAAAAAAAAAATCCGTTTTTTCACCATATCGCCCTTGTTTCTCATTCTTTCACCTCGCTTCTGAAATCCCCATTTTTTGCTTCCCTGTCCATCAGAAAGTGTCCAAAACCTCGTCAAACCCAAATTACCAATCCGAGTTTTTCCCAAATCCAAATCTTCCTTTACTAAAACAGTTTCTGTTTTTGTTTTTCTACACATTCAAAAAAAAAAGAACTCCTGGTTATGGTTGTCACCCTTACAGGAGCACAAATCATGGAGGAAGAACTTACAGCCCTCAAAACCAAACTCCAAGACCTGGATGAAAAATTTCTCAGCCTCCATCTTCAACATTCATCCATGAACAATAATCGACAACCAGAATCTTCTGCAACCACTGGGTTCTCTTCTTCCAGCAATTTTCGTGGGCTGAAGCTTGAATTTCCTTGCTTCAATGGTACTGATCCGACTGGATGGATATACCAGACAGACCAATATTTCAGTCTGCATAATACTTTTTATGTCCACAAATTTCCACTTGCATCCTTTCATTTGGAACATGAATCCCTTAAATGGTACCGTTGGTACATCAGAGCTCATCACGAGCCAAAATGGACAGATCTTTGCCAACTCCTTTTGCAACGATTTGGTCTTAGTGTTTTTGATGAATTCATAGGAGCACTCACTAAACTTCGCCAAATTGGCTTTGTGAGAGAGTATCAGACAAAATTTGAGAAACTGGCCAATCACACAGAAGGATTGTCTGATGAATTCTATAGGAGTTGTTTTATTAGTGGTCTCAAGTATGAAATCCGCTTAGAGGTTAAAATGTTCTGTCCCAACATAATTATCGAAGTCCTAGGGTTGGTTAAGTTGGAAGAGGACAAGATCGCAGCCCAACAACGCTCCAAACCCACCTTTTTTCCCTTCATAAATATGGGTTCCCAACGATCTCCCATCATACCAGCTCCTCGACCAACTCCTATCAAGCATTTGTCTGAAGCAGAGATGCGGGCACACCGAGAAAAAGGGCTTTGTTATAATTGTGATGAGACATTCACTTGGAGGCATATATGTCTTGAGCAAAAGCTCTATCTCTTGGATGTGGATTCTCCACCTGCCTCTGAACTTGGTGAAGACGATCCAGATACAATAAATGATCAGGTCGACATTCAACGACCGGTTGTTGACCCCCCATCTCAGGACGACCAACCAGAGATATCTCTCCATGCTTTATTCGGCATCACCACCCCCAAAGAATGCGGGTCAGGGGTTACTTCCAGAAGCTCACTCTTAACATACTCATTGATTCTGGTAGCACTCATAACTTCATTGACCCTCGGATCACCAAATAGGTTGATTGTTTTGTCCATCCTTGATCCAACTTTGAAGCCATGGTTGCCAATGGGGGCACATTACCTTGAAAGGGGAAGTGTCAGAATGTGCGTATCTCTATGGAAGATTATAACTTGCATTCTGACATGTTTTCCTTGGCCTTAGGTGGATGTGATGTGGTTTTGGGTGTTCAATGGTTATGCACACTTGGACCCATCTGATGTTATTTTGCTAACCTTTGGATGCAGTTTTCACTCAATGGGAAAAAACAAACATTTACAGGCTTACAACTAGGGTCTCTCCACATCATCAGTTCACATCGCCTGGAAAAGCTCCTTAAGAAGAATTCACATGGTGTCATTGCTCAACTCCATTCCATTCAGATGCACCCATCAACGGTCTCCACTACTCCCTTGGATCTCCAACAAATTTTGGATAGATATGCAGGTGTCTTTGCTGAACCAGTGGGATTACCGCCTTCAAGAGACCTTTCAGGTAAGAAGTTAGCCGCCTCTACATTTGAGAAGGAAATGATGGCTATTTTGCATGCAGTATAGACGTGGCAGCCATACATATTCGGGAATTCGTTCTGCATCAAGACTGCTTACCAGAGTCTGCAATATTTCCTAGAACAATGGGTCTCCTCACCCGCACAACTGAAATGGGTTCACCAACTCTTGGGTTATGCCTATGAGATCACTTACATGATGGGCCAGGACAATTTCGTGGTAGATGCTCTTTCTCGCACATTTGATTACCAAGTTTCTCTTTCAGCTATTTCTATGCATGTTCCAAATTGGTTGCAATCTATTCAACATGGCTATGTCAATGAATCCTCCTTATCTCAACTCATCCAACGGTTGGCCAACAACCCTTCTATTGTACCACATTACTCTTGGGATGGCACTTCCCTGAGATACACGGGTCATCTCGTGCTTCACCAGAGCACAGATCTTCAACAGGCTATCTTCTCTGAACTCCATGCATCTCCATTGGTCAGGCACTCCGAGTTCCTCCAAATGTATGAGTGGGCACAACATATCTTCTTTTGGAAATCAATGAAAAGGACAATTCAACAGATGGTTGCTGCATATGATCCTTTCCATCTCCTTCCGGGATTGCTCAGATCCATACTCATCCCTACACGGATCTGGACAGATATGTCTCTGGAATTCCTTGAAGGGATCCCTAAATTTGGAGGGCGGACTGACATTACCAATAAATGTTTGGAAACTTATCTTCGTTACTTCACCTCCAAACAACAACCTCAGTGGACGAAATGGCTCCTTCTCGCTGAATGGTGGTACCCTACTGCATCTAAAATTACTCCATATGAAGCAATCTATGGTCAGGCACCGCCATTTATTCTTCCACACACCCTCAACAGTGCACCAGTTCAGGCAATTGACACGGTTCTTCGAAACCGCAATCATATTCTTCGAATTTGCAGGACACTCTTCACATGGCCAGAATTCAAATGAAACAACAAGCTGATCAACACCATTCTGAGCGCACTTTTCAAGCAGTTGATATGGTTTTTCTTTGTCTACAGCCTTCCAAGCAATCCTCCCTGACACTCAAAGGGTGTCCGCTTCTCTCTCTCTGTATCATAGAGGTATTCATTCAGTGGCACGACATGAGACCAGAGGATGCTACATGGGCACCACTCCTTCAGATTCAACATCAGTTTCCACATCTAAAGCTTTGAGGACAAATCTTTTTCTAAGGGAGAGGGGATGTTAGGAACCTGTGTCTTTACTTTGTTAGTATATTGTTGTCGGACGCATATGCTTTGTAAGATGTCCCGTAGTATTTGTTGATCCATAGTTTATATTAGTCCATAGTATTGATCCATAGTTTTGGACGCATATGCTTTGTAAGTCATCCCTTAGTATTATATGTCCCATGGTATTGACCCATAGTATTTCTGCATAGACTAGTATATAAGTTTGTGTTGATGCTAATGAAGGCACTGTGAAGTTATTTGTATCGAGATTGCTCAAAGGAGTTTTCCCCATCGAAGTGGCCTGCGATCAATAAAGCGATTCCGAGTTCTGTTATTTCTGCTATCTCGTGTATTTTCATTAATTAATTATTGCAGGTTCTTCACAATTAGCCATCAAAATGGGAAGACTACTTGTATTTGGTAGAGTTTGCATATAATAATGGATATCACACTTCTCTAACGATGAGTCCATTTGAAGCCTTGTATGGTAGAGAATGAAATACTCCAATCAGTTGGGATAATCCAGTTGACAACGTGATAATTGGGTTAGAATTACTCAGAGAACTGGAAGAGCAGATAGTAAAAATCAAGCAGAATTTGAAAATAGCACAGGACAGGCAAAAGTGGTATGCAACACAGGAAGAACAATAAAATAATTTGAAGTGGGGGATCATTTCTACCTCAAATTCAAGCCAAAGAAGATTTCCCTAAAATTGGGAATCTTCCCAAAGCTTGCATCCTGATTTTGTGGGCCAACTGAAATTTTGGATAGGATAGGGCTTGTAGCTTATGCATTAACATTGCCTACTTGTCTGCATGTGCATAATGTACTTCACGTGTCTTTATTAAAGAAATATGTGCATGATCCTAACCATATAATTGATTGGGCTTTGATTTAGGTGGAACCAGAAGGAGACATTCCAGTGCAACCACTGTGTATCCTTGATATAAGTAAAGTTACGTTGTTGAGGAGCAGGTCCAATGGACCCATTACAGTCCTGAAGAAGCAATGTGGGAGCTAGAGGATGTGATGCCGGAGGCATACTCGCAACTATTTTGAAGTTTTGATATTTTGTTTGTAAATGTACATAAATTTTGTAAATGTACATAATGTTAATGATGCACCAAGGACGATGCATAAATTAAGGGGGGCGGGAATATAACACCCCATTTTTGACTACGTATTATAATTTTGTAAATATTGATGTAAACGAATGGAATCTAGATAAAAATGGTCCAGTGTGACCAAGCTATTGCAAATATGTACATTTTCAATATTAATATAACATATATGACAACTGTAGAGGAAGAATGGTGAAGAAGAGATGGATGCTATGAATACGCAAGAGGGGAAGTGATAGTGGGCTAAGAGAAAATGACCCTAGATGGTTTTAGATTATTACCTCATCCTTAAAATTTAACAAAAGATCCTAAACCATGATTAAGAGACATGCTTTGATTAAGCATTATTAAATTATCTTAAGAGGGGATTAAGAGGGGGAAAGGTATGCATATAAAAAGGGAGAATTTATATTGGGAGGGGTTCATTCCTTCACTGATTCTAATCATTAGAATTCCATCCTTCCTCATTCTGGAATTCACTAGGATTCCTCGAGATTGATACCTATGATAGAGGACTAGAGTTTCCATAGGTGAACATGAACTTTCCATGCCATTGACCTTGGTAGATTAATGCGTGAGAAAAACTTGGCCTGTAGCTTGTTCCCTGGAGTCTCAATTCAGTGAATTCTTGTCCAACCTATGTTGGTGCATTAGAAGTGAAGTGGAAGCTGCTTGAGGGACTGTTAGCTCATATAAGGGGGCTTGTTCCTGGCATTGTGCATGTTGATGGGGAAGGAGAATTGAGGATTGGGACAACTATGGAGGGGGTTTATGAAACAGAGGGTTGCATGAGAGATCAAGTTGTGTGGAAGTTGGGGAAAGATATTTTCCCTTATGGACTGATAGCTCCAGCTTGGGGGTGGCTTGTCAAAGAAATATATGGCTTGACAGAGCCTACAGCTAGGAGGAACATCCTTCATCTACAACCAGTTGGAGAAATATTTATTAAAAAGATAAGTCTCTAATTGTGTATGAATGTTATGGTTTAATTTGTATTTGCATAATGTTCAATTTATTTTGTGATTGTATAGATGAAGGGATTGCTTGGGATGTTATGAATGGTTTCATGTTATAAATTGCTTGTAGTTATTAATAATTGGAAATGATAATTTGGACAACCATATGATTGTATTCTAATGTTAAAGCGAATGAATTTATGAAAAATCAATTTGGATAAAGTGGTGAATTCGGATATGAAATTTGAGTACCCCGTGGTCTCCAAAGTTGAAATAGATGACCAGGTATGTGACAGGCCACCAAGTCAAAGGAAACACCTACACGCTTCTCTCTCTCATCCCCAAACCCATTTTCTCTCATGCTTAGCTAATTTTCTCACCACTGAGCAATCATAGGAATCTCACTTAGCCATCCCAGCCATGTCACTCTCTTCCAATGCACCACCCAAAATAAGAAATGCATTTCCCTTCATTGCTCTACAGTTCTCTCAAGAAATCCAATCCTTACAGTGCTTACCAATATGTGCAAAAAGAGTCCAACCTACTGTATGCTCTTAGAGAACCTACCGTAACATCAATTAATGGCTTCTCAAGCATCCTGGAGAAACAAATACACATTGGGTAAAGGTTCCTATCTTACCCAACCACTATGCTCACCTACAACCATCCTCTTCACTCTAATGTTTGCAGTTTTCCTCTTCTAAATGTTAATTTATGGTTAATTTCACAATCTAGTAATTTAATGTGGGGAAAATAACATGAAAGCTCTATGTAGTGTAAAAATTTGCATGGAAAATGAATGATAGACCCCAATGGAGATGACAGGATTAGGTGTAAATACATTTGACATTACTTCTAACCATAGAAGGAAGGTCTCTTACAATTTCCATTTAAGTATATTCATCCCATGATTCCATAGCTACATGAGAATACTTTTCCCACCACCCTCGCACATGCATTTAGTTATTGGTTTTAATAAGTCAAAAGGAAGTGATTGGCTCATTTAAGGCACATGGTAGAAAATGGATGAGTTCTAAGGCTGAGATTTGGCAGAAAAGGATTTAATCTCCCACATGCCTCCTTTCTCCTTCCCCTCTAGTTGAATCATAGCCGCTCTAATGCTCTTTATACAACCATCTTGGACCATTTTATTATTTTCCAACATAATATTTACATATCTTTTGAGTCATCATGACAAGCCAACCACATGGCCCATATAGAAAATATTTACAGTATACATGCCTATCCATTCACTAGTTGGGCCTTGGCCTTGAGTTCTGCAATAGGAATCCATACTAACATATTTTCATAATTTACATAATCTAATTTAATACATTCCAATGGTCAAAATGAGGGTATAGCAGTCCCCTCCCATTTGTAATAACATCGTCCTCAATGTTTACTCAAAATAAAAACAAAAATGAATATGGATCTTTCATCGCATCATCCAACTCCCATGTAGCCTCATTGGGACCAAAGTGCTTCCATTGCACCTTTACATGTCTGATGGTTTGATTCTAGAGCAATGCTACTTTCCTATCAAGGATGAATAGTATCTTTGTTTGGATCTCTCCCTAGCCTGTTCCACATGGATCACATTCCAATCAATCACATGGTTAGGATCATGTACATATTTCTTAAGCAAAGAAACATGAAAAAAATTACGAGCTCCAGTGTTAGGAAATGCAATTCTATTGCAACTAACCCTATCCTCTCAAGCACTTCAAATATCCCATAATATATCGGTGACAACTTGGCACAACTTCCAAGATTTAGGGAACTCTTCCTTAGCCTCACTTGGAGGTAAACATGATCCCCGACATTGAATTCCCTATGCACTTTATTCTTATCTACACAAATTTTCTGTCTATCTCGGGATGCCTTCAAATTTTGCCTAATATTTGCAACCTCTTGTTCCATTTCCTTAAGTATTTCCAGACCAAGTACAATTTTTTTCATTGGATTATCCCAACTCATTGGTGTTCTACACCTTCTTCTAAACAAAGTTTCAAATGGACTCATTCTCAATAATGCTTGATGCCTAGTGTTATATGGAAACTCCACCAAGTGTCATCATTCCACTTGGATGGTTTTTCCATCACATACATGTGAAGCATGCCTTCAATCACTTGATTTACCCTTTATGTTTTCCCATCTATTTGTGGATGGTAGGTAGTACTAAATTTTTTTTGTGTACCCAAATCTGCAAAAAGAATTTTCCAAAAGTTAGATGTAAGATTTGTATCTCAATTAGATACAACTGCCTCGAGTAACCCATTCAATTTGAATATTTATTTCTTGAATATTCTTGCTATATAATGAGCCTTCTATGTAGATTTAAGTGGAATGAAATGTTTTGCCTTAGATAATTTGAATATTTATTTCTTGAATATTCCTGTTATCTCATTAGTCTTCTGAGTAGATTTAACTAGAATGAAATGTGTTGCCTTAGATAATTTATCCACCACAACTGTGATGGAATCATGCATACTTGAATTAGTTGGTAACCCTGTGATAAAATCCATAGTTACTTGTAACGTCCCTTCTGTAGAAATTTATTAAAATGGTGAAATTTTCAATTTTTCCACTAGTTCGACCCTTGACTAGTATTGGTTTCTTGATCTCCAAATGGCTCCAAATGCTCCCAACTTGTCACAGAAGTTATATGGATGGTATTATTACATTACTATGAGGTTAATGGATGATTTAGAGTCTTCAAAAGTCCTATTCAACTCTCCTTAGGATTCTGGCCAAGGTAGGGGATTTGACTAGCAATTTCTCTTAACTAGTATTGGTTTCTTGATCTCCAAATAGCTCCAAATGCTCTCAAATTGTTACAAAAGGTATATGGATGGTATTAGGACATGATTATGAGTTTCATGGATTCCTTAGAGTCTTCAAAATGCTTCTTCAACTCTCCTTTGAATTCCGTCCAATGTAGGGAATTTGACTAGCAATTAGGGGTTCAATTCCCCATGGGGTAGATACTGGAAATGGCTCTCCAAATGATATTGGACCCTCTCGAATTTCTGAACAGAGGAATGGGATATCTAGGGGACATGAATATAGTCTCATATGAATAACCATTCACTTTATTAAGTCTTATACAATCCTCTTAAATAAGATACAAAAAGACTAGTTTTGACATAGGGGGGAAATGATAGTAAATCTTCACAAATGGTTATGAAACTTAAGAATATTGCTCCAAATGATTATATAAAGAATATGAAAATTCTTCAGCATATTAATTTAACTCCATACAACATTAATACATCATACATTGACTTAACCATTCGAATTTGATACCACTTCAAGTGCAAATAACAAGGTATTGGGGAAATGACACCATTTGTTCATAATTTAGCATTTTTACATCAAATATCTTTGAGTTTCGACCTGGAAGTATTCTGAGAAGTATAAACAGAGAATATATATCAGATTACAAATACATGGGGCCTCAAGAGCTATCCCAAAGAGTTCATCACCTCAACAAGTGAGCCTCTCCTCAAGGAGCAAGAATATGCCAAGAAATGGAAGAATGGAAGTAGAAGCAAGCTGAAAGAAATGTGACCACGAGCTGCATTGTAGCTTCAAAATGTAACAAAATAATCCATTGTAGCTCCAAATGAAAGGTCTGAATGGCCTTTCCAATTACCAACTAGGATGGGAATCTTTCACCCTCGAAATTGGTGCTAAGGCAAGTAGAGTAGCACTCCACTAGCTCTCCTTACTTGGACCAACTTCATGAAGCTCAAGTGGTGATGGGGAAGTTGATCTTGTTTCTTATTCAATTGATACAAGGTATTCATTTTCATCCTTAATGGAAGTTTGGATTGCAGCAACACTTTCAAAAGTGATCTCTATGTCACCAACACAGAGGTGTGAGCACCCATCAGTAGGTACTCCTTCATAGTTTAAGCATCCATCAGTATATGCTCTTTGACTCATGTCCAAGGTAGAATGTGTGTCGAAATGATCTTCAATATTTTCAATAGAGTATTCTTCATGTTCATGTGATGTTTCTTCATATTTGGAATCTCTTTTTAAGGAAAACCCAAAAACTCTCTTCAAGTAGGAAATACATGCATTCCCTGAAGCTTAAGATATTTCATTTCTCTTTTCACTCACACACATATGATTTTCTCTCCAAGGTCTTTTACAAGAATGGCATAAGCCTTTCTTCACTAAATACACATCTTTTGGAGTATTAATATTTGCTTTGGAATTAAGAAATTTAGGTGTAGTAGGCCTTGGTGTTCTCTGAAATTCATTTGCTCTATTATGGGGTCTTGTGCTTGAGAAAATATGCTCACCCATTGGCTTCTTTTCCTCATAATGAGAACTGTTGCTGCCTCCTATTACTCCTTTTCTCCCAAGTTGGCTAGCCAACAATTCGAATCCTTTCATCATCTGATTGGTAATGTCTTCAAAGAGTGGTTTCATGATTTTCCTAAGATCCTCATGATCATCTAAGTTTCCCTTTTCATCCCTAGTCATAGTTTCCTAAAAAAATTGCTCTTCTTTTCCTACTTTTTCCTCTTCGACAAAAGCACTTTTGGTTTCAATATCTAATGGTGGTCGCTGAATTCTTGTCCTCATGAATATCAGACCACATCAGGTGCCAAGATCATGCTCTAATACCACTGTAATGTCCCTTTTTTAGAAATTTATTAAAATGGTGAAATTTTCAATTTTCCCACTAGTTTGACCTTTGACTAGTATTGGTTTCTTGATCTCCAAATGGCTCCAAATGATCCCAACTTGTCACAAAAGTTATATGGATAGTATTAGGACATTATTATGAGGTTCATGGATTCTTTAGAGTCTTCAAAAGGCTTCTGCAACTCTCCTTAGGATTCTGGCCAAGGTAGGGGATTTGACTAGCAATTTCTCTTAACTAGTATTGGTTTCTTGATCTCCAAATAGATCCAAATGCTCCCAAATTGTTACAGAAGGTATATGGATGGTATTAGGAAATGATTATGAGGTTCATGGATGCCTTAGAGTCTTCAAAAGGCTTCTGCAACTCTCCTTTGAATTCTGGCCAATGTAGGGAATTTGACTAGCAATTAGGGGTTCAATTCCCCATGGGGTAGATACTGGAAATGGCTCTCCAAATGCTATTGGAACCTCTCAAATTTCTGAACAGAGGAAGGGGATATATAGGGGACATCAATATAGTCTCATATGCATCACCATTCAGTTTATTAAGTCTTCTACAACCCTCTTAAATCAGATACTGTAAAAATCCTCATCGCAGATCTAAGAGCTGATGTATACCTCACAAGAAAGATTAAGATTAAGCAGGAAAATAAAAGAAGAGTGGTCATGCAGTGTGAAGGAGCAACAAAATTATGATACAGTATAACTCAGATAGAAGCAGAATAACATCACACACTAATTCATTAATCACAATATGAACAATAAGTAGTACAATGGAGAGGATTCGAATGCCAAGGTGGCAATTCGAATTAGCCTGCATGGCATGGCTTATATGCACTAGGAGTCATCATCATCATTAGTGGAGTGTCAACAATACACCACTAGGAGTCCTAATCATCATCAGTGGAGTCATCAATGCACAAGTAACGGTCAACCCGGTGTCAAACTGAGTCTAACTGAGTGTGGTAGGTGTAACTGACACATGGAAGCACTAATGTAGTGAAGGAGGCTCAGTGGAGGGCACATGGGGAGCTGACTGGAGTCAAAATAGGCAATCTAGTCTCACTGGAGGTCCAATGGAGTGTTTTAGTTAGTTAACAATTCAAGCAATCCTCAAATCAAAGAGAGATCCACAAATAACTCAACTAACTGAAGTGTAACTAAGTGGTAGGTGAAGAAGGGCACCTTTCACATGTGGTAGGTGAAAGGAGGGCGCACTAAGCACTAGGAGGGCTAGACATGATCAGAAAGAAGCTCCCGGGGCTAACAAAATGGGGACTAGGTGTTGGGATTGATGGCTAGGATGCATGCAATTGCATGCCTGCATGCAAAAATGCATGCGTGACTGAAATGAAAATAATGATAATACTGGTAGGACTAGAATGGAGTATAGGAATATCCTAACAGATACAAAATGAATAGTTTCGACATAGGGGGGGAAATGATAGTAAATCTTCACAAATGGTTATGAAACTTAAGAATATTGCTCCAAATGCTTGTATAACGAATATTAAAATTCTTCAGCATATTAATGGCACTCCATACAAAATTAATACATTAGAAATTGACTGAACCATTCGAATTTGATACCACTTCAAGTGCAAATAGCAAGGTATTGGGGAAATGACACCATTTGTTCATAGTTTAACATTTTTACATCAAATATCTTTGATATTCGACTTGAAAGTCTTCTTAGCAGTATAGACAAAGTATATATATATGAGATTACAAATATATGGGGCCTCAAGAGTTATCCCAAATATTTCATCACCTCAAAAAGTGCGCCTCTCCTCAAGGAGCAAGAATATGCCAATAAATGAAAGAATGGTTGTAGAAGCAAGATGAAAGAAATGTGACCACGAGCTGCCCTGTTGCTTCAAACTGTAACAAAATACTCCATTTTATCTCCAAATGAAAGTTCTGAATGGCCTTTCCAATTACCAACTAGGATGGGAATCTTTCACCCTCAAAATTGGTGCTAAGGCAAGTAGAGTAGCACTCCATTAGCTCTCCTCTCAAATGCAAATTCTGAAAATGATCAAAAGCCACTATCCTTCTTTGTTATTGTCTTTTATAAAATTCTAAGGTCCTCCATGGGTCAAATTCCTTCCAAGAGATTCATGCCAACTCAAGTTGGGAAGAGATTCCAATGTGTGCCACTTGTCCCTCCAATTCTAGCCTCCTCCTCCACCAAATTTGAATAGGTGTCTCTTTGGATTCCCTAACTCCCTTGAGCACCCTCTTGGAGGCTATTTTTAGCCCTAACATGTCATAAATGTCAGATGTCAGCATTTAGGTCTGATTTGTGTCATAGGTGTCATAGCATCTTCATCATTGTTGTCATAGTGCTAGGGAATCTAGTCCAAGTGTCCCACTAACTCCAAAATGCCTCTTCCTCTTCCATGGGAGTTACTCTTCCACTCCAATTCGACCTTAATTGAGTCATTCCAAGTATATTGACCTTCCAACTCATCCCAAGAACATTGGGATTCTTATGGATTCGAAATGACAAAAGGAGGATGCCATGTGGCATAGAAAATCTAGCTTGTGTGGGTCCCACATCCTCCATGTGTCTTCATGATCAATTGCCACTTTGATTTTCTCTTGTATTTATTTATTTAGCTCATTTATTAAATATTTATGCCATTCTAATGTCCAAACATAATTTATTATCCCCCTTATTTCAAATCCCAAAGCTTCCACCCCCAACCTAGGGAACTAGTAATTTTCCTCCATGATAGTTCATTTGGATGGGTATATTACAAACTTTGAATTGGGAATTTCTCTTAATGTGACCCACCTTGTCCATTTGGATCTAATTTCACATTATTACTAACTTGGACTTTATTCTTGGCAATTATTTGACCCTTAGCATCAATTTGATGAACTATCATGATTATGGCCAAGGGGCTTAGGCCATTGTGACCCAATGCAAAATTTTGGGACATGACATTACTACTTCCAATTTACATTCTAGAATTGGCAAAGGATGTAATAAAATTGTTGGGTGTTGATGTTCATCCTTTACTTGTTGGCATCTCATATATCTAGAAACATTCTCGACAGTATCTTTCTTCATTCTCGACCAAAAATACTGCTTCCTTGCTTTAGAAATTGTTTTTTGTTACCTTGAATAGTTATAATATGGCATTTTATGGATTTCATCCATAATAATTCTTCTCAATTTCCATCATTAGGATTATACATTCTATCCTTATGGGTAAGAAGTCCACCATCCTCCAAATGATAAACTCCATACCTCTTTTCATAATTATGTTGCTATAATTTATCCTATACTTGCACAGTGTTCATCTTCAACAATGGAATACAAAATCCTTTGCCTTAAATTTGTTTGGCAATTATTAATGGCCGCAACATGCATTCCATGCATTTTTCCGTTGAGTGCATCAACCAATTTATTTTCTTTCCCTTTTATGTGATTGATTTCAAAATCAATTTCACATAAAAATTCTAACCATCTAGTTTGTCTTCCATTTAATGTTGGATGATAAAATAAATATTTGAGACCATAGTGGTCAGTTCTAAGCTTGAATTTCTTGCCCATCAAATATTGCCTCCACATTTTCAAAGCATGCACTATGGCAGCAAGCTCTAAATCATTGGTAACATAATTATTTTCATGTTCTTTCAACTTTCTCGACTCATAACATACCACATGATTGTCTTGCATAAGAACTCCAACTCCTTGTTTACATGTATCGATACACACTACAAATAATTTTTTAAATTTACAATTTCAAAATTAGAGGACGAGTAAGAAGCTTATTCAATAGCTAGAAGCTTTCTTCACATCTTTGTGTCCACTTAAATTTCATTCCTTTCTTTTGCAAAGAAGTAATGGGGTGTGCAACCTTGGAGAATCATTTAATGAACCTCCTATAATAACTAGCAAAACCCATAAAAGATCTCACATCTGCCACATTCTTTGGAGTTGGCCAATTTATAATGGCCTCCATCTTTTGTGGATCCATATATATTCCTTCCTTTGAAATAATGTGACCCAAATATATATATATATATATATATATTTTATAGAAATCACATTTTCTTAACTTTGCATACAATTTATGCTCTATTAGCACTTTCAAAACCATCCTCAAATGTTCTTCATGCTCCTCTTTGTTCTTAGAATATATAAGAATGTCATCCAAAAAAAAACAAGCACAAACTTATCAGTACTTGGTGAAAACATTATTCACCAAGTACCCTACACAAACTTATCAGCACAAAAATTATGCTCCTCTTTGTTGTTGCTGCAACATCCCCCCCAAAATTTTGTAAATATTGGGGCCCCTCCTTTATTTTTTGAAGAAGTCCTTTGATTTTTTGAAGCTTGTTTGTTCAAAACTTTGCAAGTTTTCTTTCTTCTCTTCTTCCAAAATTTTTTGATTTTTTCCTGCTAAGGCAAATTTGATCTATTTAGTTGTGGTCGCAATTTTTATTGGTTGTTTGTCCGACAGTTGCGCATTTCTAAAAAATAAAATTTGCGACATTTGCGCAAGTTTTTAGCCTTATTATGGCCGACTGTGGTGCATTATTTAGCCTTAACTTTTCCAATCAAAAGCAGTCTTTTATCTTTCCTCCCGAGTTCATCGCATTGTTTAACTCTAAAATTCCCGCCTTTGTGAAACTTTTAACACTAACTCGGCCGCTTTTGTGCCAGTTTCAAAACTTTAACTTCACGCCGTTTAGCATATATTTTAGAGTCAAAGCGCCCGCCCACTGCGCAATGTTTGGCCTTAAAATTTCTGCCCTTTTGTGCACCTCGCCTTCTTCGTCGCAGCTTTTGGTCGTAGGGGATTTGGCTAAAGTCACCGTCGGTTGCGCCGTTCTTAACCTTAAAATTGCTGACTTGTGTTTCAATCCATGGGTGCAGCTCTTGGTCGCAGGAGTTACCCCTAAAGGTGCCGCCGGTTGCGCATGAATTATCATCTCAACCGCCGTTGCAGCGCAGCCTATGTTTTGGGTATGTGCGAAAGGTAAGTTGGTAAAGTTTTATTGCCACCCCGTGTGGAATTAATTACCCATTGCGTTGAGCCCCGTGCTCATTAATACTCCAACTGGTCACCTCGTGCGGTTTTATTGCTCATCCTATATATATACCTAGAACGGGGTTTTCGCCCATTCCACCTTTGCCGAAGAGGAGAAGAGTTCGCCATTCGCCATTGAGGATTTTTCGGACTGTCACTCATATGGGTATGCGTGTCAACCACCAAGAGCCATTCCAAGATTGACAGGTAGGTGCTTTTGCTCCCCCCTTTGCTTTTATCCGAAAGGAAACTCCGTTTGAAGCTTGTTTTTTCCCTTTTAAAGATTTTAGTACTCGGATTGCCCGTTATTTTCGTGTGATGTAAGAGAACTCCTTCGCCTAATGGGAAAACCTCCTTTAAGGCCGATAAGAGCACAAAGTTTTTTGGTTTTTCACCCGTCGAGACCATGACCCAGAAAAGCCGCCTTCCGCGCATATACGTTTCAGCCTGTCGACTGTTGTTTACTCAGTATTTTAGGAAAGGTTTCCTCCCCACGTTTGTTTTATTTGATAATGGCTAATCCTAGGAAAATCCTTATCACAAATTTAAGGCCACGGATAGCACTATTAGCTCTATAGCACACATTCTAGTTTGTAGCGCACATTTGATAATGCCGGGAAATGCCATACTACACTCACCGTTGTGGGTAATAAGTCATGCTCCCAATGATAAAGCCCTACGTTAAAGCCATAAAGCCACGTAAGTTTCGGGAATGCTCCTTATGTCCTGCACTAATAGCACTTTGCGTAACTGTGTATTTTTTTCAAAAAGGTTGATGCCAGTAAAATAATTGTTTTTATCATAAAATATGGTCAAGTGCTGGTGAGCAACACTCGTTTTTGTGTAAATTGCATTTTGAGCTATTGCGTGGGTGTTTTTGTTTAGAAGTTCTTCCTCGTCACCCTTGTCTTTGAAAGGTCATTTTAATTTGATATCAAACACTATTGCATGCTCAATTTTTGCTTGACGCTATAAATCGTAAGATGTGTTTTTGCTAGCAATGGTTGCTCTAGAATTCGTCAAAATCCTCATTTGTTCCACCCTCACCATCGCAGGTTTGACATGCATATGAGGTCTGCCAGGAAGAAGGCTAAGCTTGCAGGATCAGATTCAGACGTGGAGATCTTATTAGACACATCACTCGAAACCAAGTTTAGCGACACACAAGCTATCACCAGGGTAGCCCCAGGAAGCTCTGCCCCAAAATTTCAATGGGGTGACTTATACAGGTTTATCAGAGATCAGAACTACCCTGAAGCATCCCTAGAAGAAACCATGGTTTACTTGAACATCAAGAAATCTGGGCTTCACAAGGCAACGACTCGTGTCGAGCTATTCCCATGCTCAGAGGTGATCGACTGGATAATTCCTCATGTTAAGACCGATAAAAGGTTTATTAATGACAAGATCGAGATGAATTTGGCATCTTTCGTACTTGAACATATCATGGCTACTTACAAGTTGCCCCAGGCAAGGACTTGGCTAGACAATGAGTGGATAGCCAAGCAAACTATAGACCCTCTGGAGTCTGCCAGAAAGATGATGATAAGTGAAAGACAAATCAGGCAAAGAAATACCAATGAATATGAAAGTGCTCTGCTAAGGACTCCTTATAGGCTCATTGCCTTGATTTTGAGTCAGATTTTTGGCATGCAGAATAGAACTGTTTTAAAGCTTGGCTGGGTGTCGGTGATGGTCCATGTGGCCATGTTTGGTACAATCTTCAATTGGGTCGACATAATTTCAGACAATATGGTCTCACAATTAACCGCTGCTCAAGGAGGCCTGATCTAGAAGAAGGATGACTTCTTCATGTCTTCTTATTTGATGGATTGCTTGTTAAGAAAACACCCCTTCCCAGATTTGGGCTGCATGTGGAATATAAAAGAGTATCCTCTCTTTGTAGCTTACCAGCCCACATGGGAAAGAAAATATGCGAATTACTACAAGCAAATCTATGAGAAACTCATCATGCCCTTGTATCAACTCATTTTTATAGAGGAGCCGAACTGCCTGTCCGAAAATGCCATGCCCATCATCGAAGAGTGTGGGGATTATTACTTCTCCACCGAGGGCACCTATATCCGAATAAGTGGAGGATCTCAACCTCCCTTTCTTTTTCCTCGATATGTCACAGATTTTGTAGTACACAAGGAGGCTCTGAGACAACTCTTTGGCACTGGTGGAGTCAACAAGATCCTATTCCTCACGGAGAGAAAGAAAGGCATTTATCCACCGACGCCCTTCACCATCGGTGCATATAGTCTCACAAAGGAAAAAGATGGTGAAAATTTTGCTCAGGGATTAGAGGTTTTTCATTTTGGCACAAAGCCCTTTAGAAGACATGATCCTAGTAGCAGGGTTGCTAAGCATTGTCTTAATGTCAAAAATTCTTATGAGTACACACATCTTTGGGGCAAGGAAGAAGAATTCTTCCGAAGTGCCAGGAACCTGACTGAACTAGGAAAACATTACCGCCATAAAAGTGGAACAAGTTCCATCCCTAAACCCGTTGGGTTGATACAGAAAGAGTAGGAGGCAACGACATCTCAATTAGAAGAGACAAAGAGGAAGGAAAAGGAAGAAGAAGAGAAAATCCGAAAGGAGCAAGCAGACAAGTAGCAGCAAGATGCAGAAGTTGCTAGAGTTCAGCAGGAACACGAAGCAAAATCTTTAAGAGAAGAAGAAGAGAGAATCCTGCAAGAACAAGCTGCCAAATTGAAGCAGGAGGATGCTAAGAGAACCAAGCAGGAATAGAATGAAAGGATACAAGCATAGCTGGCAGAGAGACAAGCAAAGGAAGAAGCTGAGAAAGCCGTGGAACAAGGCATGTCCAGCCCACGGACCATGGGCTTAGATCTGGAAACATTAAACCGACCAGGGATAGCTAATGAAGGGGTTGTCACCATCGAAGAGTTAGCTCTTACCCCATACAACCCTAGAAAGCAGCGCTAAGTGGCCAACCTGGATTCCGTTTACTTTCATCAAAGGAAGAAGGTTATTATTGACAGATCAATAAAGAAAATGGAGATTGGACAGGACCAATATGAACTCAGAATATCAGAAACCACACTTGTCCAAGGGATTGACATCGACCCCATGTTCACAACATCATGCTCTGTGGCTTCAGCCCAGGCTAGTAAAGACAATGTCGATCGTCTGGTTGAAGATGTTGAGAAATACAGGGAGCTATATTTCAAGATAAAAGCTAACAGGATGAAAGAGGTGTTAGAGGGAAATGAATTAAAGTTGAAGTACAAAGAGCTTGAGTAAGATAAGAAAGAAACAACTTTGAAAATCCGACAGCTTGAGAATGAAAAGAATACACTAGAAATGAAGTTGGCAATCTTAGAAGATGAGCAAAAGGTCTTAAAGGTTCGCATAACAGAATTGGAAAATCATAAAGCCAACAACGTTCAACAAATTGAATTTTTCAAGCCTCAGTTTTAGAGGCTGACGCGAGAAAAGGCAGAGCTATTAGAACAACTCAAGGAAGCAAATGAAAAGAAGCAGGATATAGCTACATTCTACAAACAAGCCTGCGACGTACAAGAAAAGACTCATCAGTTGCTAGTATTGATATCAGAAGAGGTCTGCAGGATGAAAGAAATGATAACAAGAATGGCATCCATTGAGGTTGAGGCGCTTAAAATGAAGAGCAAGTATGCGCATCACGTGGCAGAAATAAAGGAACAATTTGAATGGAGGAAAGGGAGATCTGGATTCCCCTCAAACATGCGTGCTAAAACCGCTGAGGAACTGGACATAGATACAGGAGTCCTCGAGTTTTGCAAAGATTGTGGTGCCAAGTTAATCTTGGAGATCCAAAAAACCGTAAAAAAATGCCATACTTTCTACTCCAAAATCCGGGAATCCCACGATAAGTGTCACATGGCTTTACCTCAGACCATTTATGAGTTCCCTGAGAGAGAGCAGCGTCTATCAGAATTGCAAGGTAACTTGAATGCAGAATTAGACTCTCTTAAGGAGATAGAGGCGATAACCTCGGAGGACCTCCACCAATTCATTGGTCAGACCACTGCCCACGCCTATTTTCTGGAAGAGATTGCTCAAGAGGATGTAGCAGGGGTAGCAAGTGTTAAATCAGATTTGCGCAAACACGAAATTGCACTGAAAGTGACAATCTCTGCGCGGGGAAAGACCATCCTGAGAGAAATTAGCCAGTGGGCCAGTTATATTCAAGAGATCGACAAATCGGCAAAAGCAAGCGAGCATGTTGAAGAGAACAAGTCAACAGAGGAAGAGAAACCAAATGAAGTGCAGAGACATCTGAAACTTAATTTGTTTTATTATAATTTTGAGAAAAGGACAGCTGGAAATTTGTTTATTGTATAAATATGTTAAAAGACAGTTGTAAATGCTTTTGTCTCTTTAGGCACCAGAGGACAAACTTTTGTGTCTCCTTAGGGTTAGGTTTTGAGAAGAGACAAGTTTTGTAAAATCTATAAATATAGGAATAGAAGAGATGTAAAAGGACTTTTGGCAGGTGAAAGGACAGACTTATGCTGTACGTGAACTAGTTTACTACATCAATAAAGAAAGTTTGATTTTGCCTAATGGAAGCCTACATGGAGTTTTGTTATGGGATGTTTGAATGACTAGCCGAATTACTTCTGCATTATTCACACATTTGCTGTGAGATCGTTCTTAACCATCTAAATTACTTCTTTGCTTTGAATGCTTTCACTCTCTCATGCAAAATTTCTGTGTAAAATGGGTAATAGAATGTTTCTCTCTATCAAGGCTATCTTTAATAATCTTTAAATTTCTACTATAAATGCTTCTATTCAATTTAACAGCTATCTGTGAAGTTCTTGGTTGCATTTCCAGTTTATTACTCATCCTTTAAATTTGCTCCTTACGAGGATAGATTAAATTTGCTTGAAATAGTTTTAGCTTAGATTTGTTTACAGTTTGCATTTTAGATTATAGCACTTGCATCTCATCTTTAAAATAAAATACATAAACGGTAGATCAGGTTGCAATCGGTGCAAAAAGAAAGCAAATCTTTAAATATTACACGGTAGCCGGGCCGTTAACCGGACGGATTCCCCACACCAAACGGTGAGCGATCTAATTGGGCTTGCTTACCGGGGAGAATCCCTTGCTGATTAATGCTACGATTTTCGGGGCATCAACAGGCAGCAAGCTCTAAATCATTGGTAACATAATTATTTTCATGTTCTTTCAACTTTCTCGACTCATAACATACCACATGATTGTCTTGCATAAGAACTCCACCTTGTTTACATGTATCGATACACACTACAAAATAATTTTTTGAATTTGCAATTTCAAAATTAGAGGACGAGTAAGAAGCTTTCTTCACATCTTTGTGTCCACTTAAATTTCATTCCTTTGTTTTGCAAAGAAGTAATGGGGTGTGCAACCTTGGAGAATCATTCAATGAACCTCCTATAATAACTAGCAAAACCCATAAAGGATATCACATCTGCCACATTCTTTGGAGTTGGCCAATTTATAATGGCCTCCATCTTTTGTGGATCCATATATATTCCTTCCTTTGAAATAATGCGACCCAAATATATATATATATATATATTTTATAGAAATCACATTTTCTTAACTTTGCATACAATTTATGCTCTATTAGCACTTTCAAAACCATCCTCAAATGTTCTTCATGCTCCTCTTTGTTCTTAGAATATATAAGAATGTCATCCAGAAAAAACAAGTACAAACTTATCAGTACTTGGTGAACAAATTATTCTTGAGACACATGGATGTAATTGGTGCATTATGGATACTAAATGGCACCACCACAAACTCATAATGTCCATACCGTATTCTAAATGTTGTTTTTGAATGTGTTCTTCCTTGATTTTGACTTGATGGTAACTGGACTTCAAATCAATCTTTCAAAATACCTGTGTCCCTCTCATTTGATCAAACATATCATCAAATCGAGGTAAATCATACTTGTTCTTCACCGTAACCTTACTCAACTCCTTGTAATCATTGCAAAACCTGAGGGTTCCATCTTTCTTTTTCACAAATAACACTAATGCTTCCCATGGAGACACACTTGGTTGAATGTATTTCTTTACTAACAACTCTTGCAATTGCATTTTCATCTCCAACAATTTTGGGGTACTCATTCTATAAGGTGTCTTGGAAACTAGTGCAACTCCTAGCACAAGATTAATTGTGAAATCAATTTCCCTCTTTGAAGGAAGTATCGACTCTTCATCATGTAACACATCACTAAATTCTTGTAAGACTTGATAGTCCTTCAACTTGGGAAATTAATTTTCTGCTATGTCTAATACACGAGTTGCATACAATTGACAATCTTTCCTGAAACATTTATTCAACCGCAAGGTTCAAATTTGTCTAATAAAAACCATCTTTAGAATTCCCTATACTATCCTTGGGTTTCCTCCTTCATGAATGCATTCAAAGTCCTATTGTATTAATCAAGTTTAACTCTATGTGCTTCCAACCAATCCATTCCAATGAGAACTTGATATGAACCAAGTGGAAAAACATTCAAATTTTCTCACATGAAGAGTCCATCCATCTCTAATGGAAATTTCTCCACCACTTCATTGAATTTTCTTTTGGATCTAGTGGCTAGTTGGACCAACCACGATTTAATTATGCTTTCTTTTCTCAGAGGCACAAATCTCAAAAAGATTAGGAGTAACATAACTGTGAGTATATCTAGGGTCAATTAAAATAGAATTAGATTGTTTAGCAATCTTATCTTTAACCTCAGCCACAACTGATTGATGGCCTCCTTGGCGCCCCCCTAGTGGTGGGGATGATCCTTGTTACATCACCCACAATCTCAACCTCTTGGATGTTGTTAACATGTTTGGCACTCCCATTCCGATGTGGACAATTTCTGAGCAATTGGTCCTCTCCACACACCCAACATTGAAGAGATTCCCTTGTCTTATCCCCTAAAGTTTTTTTTGGATTAGACTCACTATGTGATGGTTTCCTTTGCTAATTTATGAAATGAGGAGGCTTGAATCCCTTCCTCCTTTGGTCAAGCTTCTTCTTTTTCTTGTATTTCCATGCCTTATGGAATTATGGCTTGTTTTTGTTTTGATCATAACAATGCTTGGCCTTCCTTATAGTCTCATATAGAATTTGAGGTTCATCAAAATCAATTCAGTCCTTGTATAACTAAGGTAGTCCACTTAGAAAAATGTTGATTTTTTACCTTTTCATCTCTAATATATTTAACATACCTCAGTAGCTCCAAGAATTATGTTGCATATTCATTCATGGTTTCTTTCCCTAACTTTAACTCATGGAATTATTTGATGTTGTCATCATAGTACCTATCAGAGAGATACTTTTGTTGGAATTACTTCTTGAATTGCTTCCAAACATTCTTTTTTTCATTAATACTCTTGACTTGCCTAAGGTGATCCCGCCATATTGATGCTCTATATTTCAAATTAAATATGGCCACCCTTGCTTTCATGTTTCCAGAGTAGTCATGGACTTTGAAATAATTGCTCATCCCAAGAATCCAAGCCTCAACTTATTTTCCATATTTCAATTCACCATCGAAGGTAGGGGGTTCGTATTTCCAAAAATTTCCATGTAAGTTGTCCCTGAAAGGCCTCTTCCTCTTGTTCTTGTGAGATGAAGCACTTGTATTACTGGTGGATTCCTTAGAGGTAGATGACTCATTAGCAAAAAAATTAGGTGTATATGTCCTATCTCTAGAAATCCTTCTTGATTTATGGGACCTATTATAAGAATGTCCCCTTGATATACTCCCACTCTTATCATAATTTCCTGAGTTACACCCATGATAAATTTTCCTCTGAATGTCTATCAAGATTTTAAGCATGGATGCATTCAGCTGGTTTTGTTCTTCTTGATCTCTAATCAGTCTTTCATTATCTACTTTGCAACTTTCTAACTCCACTTTGAAACTTCTCATGGTCTCTACAATATCTAGAGGAGTTACTTGGTTTATACCACCATTAGATCTTGTCTATGCATTTTTAGCATGTACATTTTCCCCCATGGAATATGTTTCAACTTCATAAGGATCCTAGGCATCATTCATGGTGATAGTGTTCATGGCCCAATTAAACCAAAGGCTTTCTAATTGCACTATCTTGAATGTTGACCCCTAAATGTCTTTTATATGGTATTGTATTTTCAAAAGTATTAATATAAGTACACTTGTTAGCTGTACTACATCCTTAGAAAATTAAAAAAATAATTTTCATGCATTATAGAAACTGCCCATATTGACAAATTTTGTCAAATCAAGTCTATAAGTTCTTTTTTGTTCAATTTATAGGAATATATAAAGTACTTCATAATATGGTCATGCATATTTGTTTCCCATATGGATCATATTCCCAATGATTAGAACCATGCTTAGTTCCGATTTCAGAACTAAAAGTTCCATCCCTTCAAAATTATCAATTTCCCCAATTATGCACTTTTCCTATAGGTGCATTTAGTCTTAGAGACCAACTTCAACCATTTGTAGATAAATCTATACAAAACTATATTTTTTTTGTATTGAGTGTTGATAATAGTCATGATAGGGACTATTCAACAACTTTTATATCTCTGATCTAATGCCCGAGTCAATTTCTATAATTTTATGGAATTGCCAATTTTTACTTTTTACACTTCCAGACTTAGATTATTATCCAAAAAATGTTATCTTCCAAACTAAGAATTTCTATACAAACTTCCTCTAAGCAAAGTTGTTCAGATTGATAAATAGGTACAATGCTGAAATCACAAAAAAATGTAGTTATGAATTTTGTAGTCACTTTTCCTTCTTGCAAGATTTTCAAAATCTCCATAAAGTGCCCCAAAATAGTGGATTTTGGCCTATTTTTGAATCCCCATTCCAAATGCTAAAGAATTTTGTCAAAGGCCCAACATAGTTTCTGTATGCCTGGCCATGGACTATATTTTCCAATTTTCATCATGAATAGGGCTCCCGTTTGGGTTTATGATTAGGGTCTTAAAAAATCACTAATCCTTAATTTTCAAAAAAATTGAGCTTGATGAGGAATCCACCCTCATTGACATTTTTGTAGCCCTTAGTACCGTGGATCCAACCCCAAAATTTTCATTGAAAACGGACAAAAAGTACTATTTTTATGTAGAGAATAAGAAAATGGCTACATACTTTTTTTAATATTGTACGTACTAATGATGTGGTAGGGCATGTGGCAGTGATGATGTGGATCATGTCCACCTAGACCCGATGTGGCATACCCTGGTCCTACCACATCATATTCCATTATGGACCCTATTAATGTCAGCGAGATCCTCGAAGATTCCCTCACCACTATTTTTAACGTTGACATAAGGAATCCTGTGAACGATCAAAATCTACCCATCTCAAATCCCAAAATGATTTAGGCCATTCATGGTAGTGACCATGTGTGACAAGCCCCATTCATCCTCCTTTGCATGAATGGTCATGATATAATGTTCTCAATTTCCCAATGAAATCTTAGTTGTTCGTGGGAGGACCCTCCCATATTGACTAGAGATTACTTAGGTTTTGTGTGAATGATCATGATTGCTTATGACACAACCCTAGGACATGCACCCTCTTCATGCCCAACTTTTTCTTATTGGTCTCTAGCTATCATACAAGACCACTCGTCTTTCAGCATAGATATTTGGTCACCCGTAATTACTCAATGGTGGATTACACCTCTTCACTCATGGAACACCCATACCTTCACCTTGAGCTACCCTTCAATTGGACTGGCTATGCCAAACGACCTTTCCTAAATCTTGGAATTGTTAACATATGTGTGTTTTTTAATCAATTATACTTAGTATTGTTATATTACTTAGTCAACATGCAAGAAAGCAAGCCACAAGCTAACACATGTATGTGTGGTGCACAAATCGAGCACCAAAAATCCTTTTATTGAAGTGTACACAAAGTGATACAATGGAGAATACACAAGATGGGTTTGAAACCTTCGTGTTAACACCCTCTGACATCCAACAACTATGCATGGGTAGACGGGCTAACTTTGGTTCTAGTTGCCAATTCACTGTGCTTGCCGACGAGTGAGCCTATTGCCAATGACATGACTCTATCAAAGGTTCTGCCTAATCCAAATAACTCTATGCCATTGCTCGTACCTTCTATCGACACCACTATTTTCCCATGAGCTTATTGCTAATACGCTTTGTTTTTCTCCCACACAACACTTGTCTTCAATGTTTCTGGGTTGCCTCCTGTAGCACTACTCCATTTTCAAGTTTGTTCCCTTAGCCTCTATCGTGGAGAACTTGCTTGTGCCAACCCTTCAACTTAGAATTGCTCCTTGTGATATTTGGGTGCTCTACCTCCTCCTCCCAATGGTTCACTTCAATTGCTTGTTGCATACCTAAGGCCTTGCTTGCCTCCTTCCTTTAGTCTCTAGCACATTTTACCTTGCCATGCTTGGTTGCTTTTGCCTCAAGTGCACCCAAGTATATATATGAGAGGGATTCCCATTCTCTCTCACAAGTGAGTGCCCATCTCATCCTTGGCTGAGTTCCTCCTTAAGGCACACAAGCCATTCCTTGGTTAACTTCTCTCGCAAGGCACCTAATGGTGTCCACTTTTTCCCACGGTGTACAACCATTTCCCCCCTCATCGGGGTGTCTTACCATCACATATGGGCAAGTGGACCCGATGGCCCTTAAATATTCTTGCAATGCACCCAAGTGTCTTCTTGGAAATGTGCCCTTGCTTGGCACCTTGTGTCGAGAAGTCTCATTGGTGCTCATTTCTTGCTCCTTTGTCATTTCCCATGCTGATGCCAAAGCCTCAACATTTGTTAAAGAATTATATGCTAAAGATCCCCTTGATTGAAGCCCCTTGTTGTGCATGTGCACCCATTCCATCATCTTTTCCCGTGACTTCTAGTTGTGCTCCCAAATATGCCCATCTTGCTAATCAATGCCTTGGTCGCACACGAGTGCATTAGTTGCAACTGATCTCAAGTCCTCCGATGGGTGAGTGAGTGTATTTTGAACGCCTACCCAAGGTAGGGATGTTACAACTTGATCCAACTTGCACAACCAATCTCATTCATTCGCAGGATGACCCCTTAGGGTAAGATACACAAATGTCTATCTACATGAATGATCATTATATACCGGCCAGAATTGGACGATTTAATATCGGTCATTCATGACATGACCCCTCGTGATAAGATATTTTCACATTTTCTCGTGTGAGTGGCCATGATTTAAAAATCCCATCTGCCTGGTTTGATCTAGGTCACTCAAGACAAGGGTCGTTGTATTATACTCCTTGCACTTATATTTGCATGAAAAATTCATATTTGATAGTATGAACAACCTGATTTAATCCCATCCGTTAGTCATCCCCTGATTCTCAAACAACACTATGAACCCAACAGTTTGGCACTAGAGCTTTTGTTAGTTAACATAATGATATTGTTACTGATTGTGGAGGTCTTTCCTGAAATTGTCACCAAATCAAACTAGTCCTTCTTACTTATAAACTCAAGGTTTAACTCGTGGCTTTGTTAAAATACCACATGGTGAATAAAAATATGATATTCATAAGAGCATTTCATTAAACACTTCCTATGCAAGCTCAATTTCTTGCTCGTAATCCCCATTCATCATTCCGACTATAGAGGGGGTGAATACGAATTTCATGTTTCTTAATTTTTCCCCACAGGCCTTTTTTCGAATTCATAACCAATTTAAGCCATCCATGGGAAACATAAACTAAGAAATGCATGTGTAGGTGCATGGATATAATGCATAACAAAATTAACAACCAAAATTCACACACACAACATGCATAAATCATCATATTCATAAAAGGAAGTAAATATATTAATAATTTCACATTCATAGACAAAAATAATACTTATCTTTGACATAAGAAGAATCAAGCAACTGTTTGTGTAAAAGCGATTTTCCACCCAACCACATGTATCAACTATAGATACCACCCCCAAGTCAGGCTACAAGGCCACCACGATAGAGGAAACACCCACATGCTTCTCTCTCTCAACCCAAAACCCATTTGCTCTCATGCTTAATTGACATGCTCACCACTGAGCAATCACATGAATCTCATTTAGCCATCCCATCCATGGCACTTGCTTCCACTTCCCCACACAATGCAAGGAAACCATTTCCCTTCATTGATTTGCAGTTCCCTAAGGAAATCCAGTGCTTACCAGTGTGTGCAGAAAGAGTCCAACCTATTGTATGCTCTTAGAGAACCTCCTCTAACATCAATTCATGGCTTCTCAATCATGATGGAGAACCAAATAAATAGTGGGTAGAGGTTCCTATCTTTACCAACCATGATGCTCACCCTCAACCATCCTCTTCACTCTAATATATGCAATTTTCTTCTTCATAATGTTAATTTCTTGTTAATTTCACAATGTGGTAATTTGTTATGGATAAAACAACATGGAATCGCTATGTAGTGTAAAAATATGCATGGAAAATGAGTGATAGACTCCAATGGAGATGAAAGGAGTGGGTGAAAATTCAACTAACATTACTTTTGACCATAGAAGGAAGGTCTATTGCAATTGTCATAAAAGTATATTCATCCCATGCTTCAATAACTGCATGAGAAGACTTTTCCCACCAACCTCACACATGCATTGAATGATTGGATTTGATAAGTCAAAAGGAAGTTTTTGGATCTTTAAGGCACATGGAAACATATGGATGAGTTCTAAGGTTGGCACTTGGAAAAAGAGGATTTAAGCTCCCATAGGCCCCCTTTCATCTTCCCCTCTAGTGGAATCATATCCCCTCTAGTGCTCTTCACACAACCATCTTGGACCATTTTATTATTTTCCAACATAAAATTTACATAGCTTTTGATTCATCACAACAAGCCAACCACGTGGCCCATATATACAATATTTACATTATACATGCCTAGCCATTCACTAGTCCGACCTTGGCCTTGAGATGTGCACTAGGAATCATACTAGCATATTTACATCATTTACATAAATTGAATTAATACATTCCAAGGGTCAAAACTGGGGGCATTACATCTATGTGATCCTCCATTGCTTAAACCTTAGCTTTCTCTTTCAAGGATGATGTGAGGTATGGAGGATGATAGCCATAAAGTGCCATAAATGGTGTCATTTTTTTATGAATTATGGAAAGACATGTTGTACCACCATTCCACCAAGGGAAACCACTTGACCCATTGTGTTTGTTTATCAGATACAAAGCAACGAACATACCCTTCTAGATGTTTATTCATAATCTTAGTTTGTTCATCAGATTGAGGATGACAAGAGGAGCTTTGAGCCATTTGAATGCCCAAAAAATAAAATATCTCCTTCCAAAAATTACCAATGAAAATTGGATCTCTATCACTTACAATAATGTCAGGGATTCCATGTAGCTTCTGAATATCTTCTGTGAATGTTGCAACTATTGTATTTACTCTAGAAGGATGAGAAATAGAGTAGAAATGAGCATAATTTGTGAGTCGATCCATCACTACTATGAATAAATTATTCCCTTTATACTTTGATAGAATTTTGATAAAATCCAATGAGACTTCTTTGCAACGTCGACTCAGTATGGATAATGGTTGTAGAAGACCTAATGTCTAGAGTGTCTCTCCATGATTATGTTGGCAAACCAAACATTTTGCCACAAAATTTTGGACATAATTTTTAAGACCTTCCCAAAAACAATCCTTCTTGAACCTATGGTAAGTTTTTAAGAACCCTAAATGACTCCTATAGGAGAAGCGTGCAATTCCAAAAGGAACCTTTTATTTGAGTTGGGATTTATTACATAAATATAGGTGATCTTGGCACCGTAGTAGAACTAAAACTAGAACTGCAAATAATAAGAAATAATTATGTCATCGCAACCAAGCTAAATAACTTATTTAACATTTATATGACTTTTTAAATAACACTTACAACATAAAACACTAAAGAAACCTTAAATAAATGTAAAAGAAAACATAAATGGAGATACATAAAATGAGACAGAAAATAAAAAGAATATGAATATGAAGAAGCTTATTTCTCATTAAATATAATTGTTTTCATCTATACACCAGAGTACAGTAACAATGTTTCTTCAAGCTTCTATGAAAGTTTGGACCAAAAATTGTTTTGACAACATGACTAGTGTTTCCTAAACCACTTAGTCGTTGTGTAAATAACAAATACTGAAAAGCAATACTGACAAAGCTACAATAGGCCTCGATGAATACTTTTGTAAGATGGTACTATTCTCTGCAACCATGCAACCAATTAGACATGCTAATGGCGAATAGATAAATCTCAACATCAACCAACAAATGATATAATATACTAGAATGGGTTTCCGGATAATACACGGTCGATATATTTGTTGTCGATGTTTCGAATCCTTAGCTAGATTCATACTCAGGACAAATTATGGAAAGAAAAGTTGCTTCTTAGGCGCATAAATAATTAGGGATGCCCGATCATTTCCCATTCTGACCTATCCCTTCATCTTCTCAATTAATAATAAGAATCACAATTAATATTAAAATTCTCAATTAAAAATCTTTAATAATTATGATGATCATTCTACCCGTGTTGATTAATAAAAAATTTCCATTATTAATGATTATTACTTAATTCTTTTATAATGAGAATAATCCTTCATACAAAAATTATTATTAATACTTATTACTAAATTCAAGAGATTTATTAATAAGATAATTTAATAAGTATTAATAATAGGAGTGCTAATCATTATTCAATAATTACTAATTTATGCACCTAGAAAGCAACTTTTCTTACCATAATTTGTCCCTAGGATGAATCCAGCTAAGGATTCGAAACGTCGACAACAAAAATGCCGACCATGGATTATCCGGAAACCCATTCTAACACTACTCACCATGGAAATCTGAAATCTTTGATATAATATACCTCAAATAGATAACATCAACCCTTAACCTTCCATTTCTTCCATTTAATCATAACTCCTGCTATCAACGGAACAATTAGACTCTAACACTCTAGTACAATTGACAAAACAACGACAAAGATTAAGAAACTAGGTCACATCATACCATAACAAGCGTAATATTCAAAACCTTTCTCTTTCCTGCTTGATGTCGTTATATAGTCTACCACCAGAATGGTTGGTGACTCACATTCCTTGAGTTAGTTTGAAAGGCATAACTAACTAATGACAAGTGGCCAAACATAATAGCCACTACAAAACAACGACCTCAAGCATGCGAGAACTAACAAAATTGGACATACATATTTGAGGACACAATAGTCAAGTGTGGTCAAATAAGGGGCCCTCCTTTCCTTTTGATATGTCTCTCAGGGGGATTAATTCCCAAGGATATATCAATAAACTGTTTGTGACTACTGCACTATTTCTCATGAAACAAGCACGTGTCATACATATGCATCATAACACCTGAAGTAACCATAACCATGCATAATAATTTATTGTCATCATAATACCCATACATAGATGCAACAACCAAACATACAAATATATGTTTACCAACATCAAGCTTGTGTGTAAAATCACATCTAAAATAAAACATCTCTGAAATGCTTCATGGCTTTCAAAAATAAACAAAGCATTCTTATTAGTCTGAAAAATTGCTGTCATTTCAAAACCGCATCTAAAAATATAAATCAACATCATAAAGTCTAAAGGTGCATGTATGGAGAACAAATCTCAAGTATGGCAATAAACTAATGCGAGTTTCCATATCCATTATCACAAAACATGTACATACATAACATCATCCACAAAACCAAATTTGTTGAAAACTCACTGTGCATTGCATGTTTATTTAACCATGACAACATAGATATGAAAAACATAAATCTTAAAAGTTCCGTGTGAAGGTACTCAAATGAAACTTCTGGCAAATCCAAGGGCCACTGGCCATTTTCATGACCACTCCCACAAACACCAACTACTCTAGCTTTCATCAAGCTCATTACTTCTTTCCCTTTGGTCTTTTCAGGAGGGGACAACTCATGAACTGGGTGCTCAGGGTCTTGGAGTTTCTCAGGGCCAACTGTGACTTTTGGAGATATAGGTTTAATCCCAGACGAGGCATAACTAATTGTTGGATGAACTAAATTCTTTGGGATATGGGATCCCCAACCAACCACATGGTCCTAAGTAGAAGGGGGTTTTAAATTCCATCCATCATTGCGAACAGGGGGTGGGTGGGTGGGTCTGGTGGCATATCAACTATACTTGGGTGAGTATGCAATTCAGATTGAGGTTGAGGCAAAGTGGGATGCACACGAGGGGATCCTAGAAATAGATGGCATGTTTGGGATAACTCAGAAATTCATTATAATTAGCATCAAAGTGGAAAAAGAGCCTCACTCTCTTCCTTCTCCCTTCTTGCCAAACATATTGGTCCCTATGACCTCTATCCATGGTAGATTTTCTGGATCCTCTACTATGAAGACTCATGAGCTGAAAAAACAATGTAGAATTCAACTATATGCACATAATATCCCATTAAAGTATCAAAGAAAAGTCATAATATTCACTGCATGCTTCTTCATCTAAAATAAACATGACTGTGCACATAAATGACCCCGACATTGTGTAATAGAAATGTACAGTAGATGTATTCAATTACTCATCTCACTTTAGTAACTATTAACATAAAGAATTCTTTCATTATCATGAATATTCTTGTTGTTGGGTAGGGCATAAATTAAGTGAAAGGTAGGGATAGGCAAGGTTAGGAAGTATATCACTAGTCATAAAAGATCACAATAGGGCAAGTTAAGCTCATAGCAAAGAATTATACTCAGGGCAATGATGGATTCGTAACCATCCGGTACTTAGAAAATGCAAAGACATGGATGCTCAAATTGAAACTAATTGTATGCCTCCTTGAACAACTAAATACTTGAATCTTTGGGACTGTCCCACATCATAATGCTCTCTGTTGTTAAGCAATTAACATAGCATTTATGAACTTTTGATTTGATTTCAATCATATGAGTAACAACCAACCATAAAAAAAGAATCATGAATTACTGCGTCCAACTCATATTCAAAACTGTCATGGCATAATAACCTTATTTTCCAATACCAAAATCATAATGAAGAACAAGTCAATGAAAAAAAAATTGAGTGGACCATCTACTCCATTTTATATCATTTAAATTCATATTCACAATCATAGGGAGAAATTCAAATGAGGACGAGATTATAATCCTGAAGCCTCACATCCTAATTAGCTATTAATATGACTTCAAAATACATCTACACAATTTCATTTGTGTCAACTTGATGCTATCACAAACTTCAAACTAGGATTAAAAAATGGCTGTCTGAATGCAAATAGAAGAAAACATCCAAAAAAATCAGTTCTTTGACCACAAATATCATCAATCGTCACAAACTGCGACACGATAGGAGGCATAATCTCCCAACAAAACACATGATTTCAATCTTGATTCCTATCCAACTATCATCGTAGCCAGAACGACTAAGGAGATTCGATGGTCATAAATCATATACAAAGTTGAATGAACTTGACAATCAGGCTAGGGTTATTAATAAATGAAATGAAATGCACAGTCAATGTACATGCCTCACCATTTACAAACAACAAGCTTAAAACAACGAAAAGACACAATACAACTACTCGAAGGTCGAATCCCAATCATAATGCACAAACATCGACATGAAAATCGACCAATTTCCACAACAAATCTTTGCGCTACTATGTTGCTAGCAGTCACTCCATATGGCTCAAAAATTCAAAGTTTTAAGAAATAGACAACCTTCGTATAAGTTCAGTGCCAATGACATAGGTCGACGGACCATAAGTTTTTACCCAAATACCATACACATACCATAAAAATGTTCAATGATATGAATTCACGCACAAGAAACCAACTCGAAGAATCAATACCTTTCCACCATTCGAGAGAATAAAAAATTGAACCAACATCACTCAACCATACACAGAGTTTCAAAGCGAGCAGAGGGACAAGGAAGGGAAGGGAAGGATTTGAGCATTGGTACAACACTAGGGATTCAATGAATCATCACATGAGTTACAGCCGATGGGTTTAACCAAAAATCACTTGTGAAAGGAATAGACACAGTTGTCACAACAACCTCATAAATTCATGCACACCCAGGAGAGTCGAATCGACCATGGGCCAATCATCAACTCAAATATATATATCACTTCAAGAGACCAAAGGTGCCATAGCCACGGGGAGGGTATAAGCACAGGTGAGACACAGTTTTTAAACATGAGAGTCGACGTTGTATTAAAGGGAACACTATTAAAGGAACACACTCGAAGTCAAATGAATTTCATCATATGGGAACGCATAGAATTAAATGGCCACGGGCTTGTAAATAAACACATGAAGCTCCAAACATCAAGTATGATGAGATCAAACAGACTGAAACTAATTCAAGCTATCACATTCATCAATTTTCTCGGAGTTCAAATACACAGAAATCAAACCAAACAAACGAGTTCGATTCTCCTTTTATCATTTAACCAACATGAAGATGATCAAAGTAGGTAGTAAACGGGGATAGGTTAGTTGGGTAGGGTTCAACAACAGAGACATATCAATCAAATTAAAGTAGATAAATGTTGCAGCTAAACCATATCATGTAGTGTACTTACCTTGTTAGAAAAGGAGCTCGAGTTCCAATTTACAGGGTTTGCAGGAAACTAGACTGTACCAGGAGTTCACCGTGATTCCTACTTCCTAGTCCTCAAATCAATTTATGAATTTTTTAATGTTGTTTGAGTACTACTCACCATTCGAATTTTGACAGGGTTAGACACTCTCATAGCATGGAAAAAGAGAACGAGAACAAGGGATGAGCCTCGATCCCAACAAAATGTGCCATACCCCATTCCAATTTACAAGAAATATCCTCATTTACTCACCAAATCACCATGGATAGTCTACAACATGTGAGCGAGGGTGGCAGAAGGCTTGAGAATACCATCTAAGCACACATGGCGAGTGTTAAACCCATGGATATCATCAACCCTTCACCATAGTGGTTGATCAACCTCTAAAAATTTCAATGTAGAGTACATAGAATCCTGTCTAATATTTCTCAACGATCAAATCCATGCACTGTGTTAGTCATCAGATTAATGCCTGGGACAAACCATTTAAAACAAATTACCACCAACTCAAAGATATCAATTCATAAGCTGAGTCACAGACACATCATCAACCAAGTTTACATCACATGCCAAGTCACAAATCGAACATACATGAGCGAAATTTGATCATTCATCCACATAGAGAGCCATCTCACCAAGGCACATCACACAACCGAGGACAACCGGGAACCAATCCATAGCGTGGCCAGGTTTCTTTATTTTTAACCCATGAGCTTTATCCCATATGCACTGTGTATCCCAATCTCTTACACTTTATAACGCTTGTTCATCGTAACATATCCCAAGCAACACCGAGGGGTCGGGCTTGTGCACAAGGCATGCGATCTTGATGCTATATTAGGGGGATGTGAGTTAGGACTTGATTAGCATAGTATAAGGCGACCAAAGAGGACTTGATTAGCCTTGTATAAGGCGACCAAATGCACAATGGCAGTATATGTGATATTCCATCCTAGTAGGATGAGAGTTAGGACTTGTAGTATAAGGCGACCAAATGCACAATGGCAATGGCAGTATATGTGATATTTCCATCCTAGTAGGATGAGAGTTAGGACTTGATTAGCATAGTATAAGGCGACCAAAGAGGACTTGAATAGCATAAGGCGACCAAAGAGGACTTGATTAGCATTCTACATATAAGGTGACCAAATGCACAATGGCAGTATATGTGATATTCCATTAGTGCAAAAACCTTTTTTTTTGTTTTGTTTCAGATTCAAACCTTTTTGCAATTATTTATGCAAGCAGTTGCATAGAACAATATACAAGCATTTTTGCAGTTGCATAGAACAACATACAAGCATTGATAAAAAAAACTAAGCACATCACAAGGACAAAACCTCCTTAGAGTTTTCTTTTTCCAACCAATCATCACGACCACATCAATCATTAACAAATGCATAGTGTTTTTCATCAGCACTCAGAGATTACATAGGTGGCCCCCCCCTTGTTTGATCACAAAAGTAGGAGAGTGTGTTGAAAGAACAAGAGTAATGGGACTTCAAAACATCTTTATGTACATAATCAAAGACTAAAAAAATTTGCACAATTTTGCAACACTTTGAGAAATTGACCCTTGATGTTGTTTCAAGCATCAACAATACCCTCCCCTGAATATCCCTAAAATCCCTTTGCATCGCACTACCCACAACCTAGAGCTTCTCCTAAATGTAGTGTTGTGGATGACTTAGATCTCTTGTTTTCCTTAGGTGTCATTGATCCCTCTTATGCTTGTTTGATGACCTTTGAATTATATTTAGCAGAGCCTCATATGCCTTATTTGATCTCTTTACAGGTTTATGTAATCGTTAAGAATTTGATCCTTCATTGATGCATCATTGATGAAGGTGCTTCTATTTGGGTTATGACCACCCATTCTTGGATGAAGCTTGGTTCCCCTGATTTAGGATTATCTCCTATGATTTTGTGTGCATATGACAGTCAACCTTCCCACCCGCAAGGTCTTCTTTGAAACATTCTTGTTTAACTTGTTGGTAAGAAAACCTTGATTGACATTGAGGTTGTAAATGCTTAGCTAAATTACAATCGCCTCCTTGGTTGTAGCTACATGTATGCTATGAAAGCAATTACCTCAACAATGTTTAGATTCATGATGTTTCCCCATGATAAGAAAATTGTGACGCTCGATCAACTTACCTATTATGATCCCAAGATACTGACTTGCCTATACCACACCCTACTTGCAGTTGAGGGCAGTCTTTTGATGCCTTCATTAATTGGTGTGGGTCTTGGAGTTTTCAAATATGCGTCTCTCCTTGGAACCTTTTCAAGCCCTCTTCCTCTTACCTTAAACGAGGGAATCTCATAATTTTGCACCATCACTTCCAAGAAATCTCCTCAATTGCAACTTCCTTCTAGTCCTGCACCCTCGATGAGACACCTATGGGAGGGAGTTATTATACATCAATTATCATTCCTCCTTCCTCCTCCTAGTATTGTTGGAACCCTTGTGATGGCTACCCTTAACCTCCTAGGCTTGACTCTAGGCCTCCCTATTTGGTACCTGACACCACCAAACCCTTCACCCACCCCTCAGGTCATCTTAACACCTATCCTACTGGTTGATACTTGTAATGCCCCACGACCCATTATTATGATGGAAGCCACTACTTTTGCTCAGCCTTATTTCAAAAAGAATGTTGGGGGAAAAACCAAAAATTCGGCATCCCAACTTGCCCCCGACATGGTTGTGAAGCCCCCCACCTCTACACCTACTAGGATCCCCACGCCCTATGCCCTATGTGATGTCCTTGATCAAACCACCAATTAGTGTCTAGAGTTGCCTATTTTTCATAGTCATATCCATGCTTAGGATGAGAAAATTGATGAGAATACCCAAATTGTTCACATTACTCTACCCAATGTTGTTAACAAGCAAAATAAGGCATTGTATACTAACCAACCATGTGCATTATGTGGAATTTATGGTCACTACTTGCACCATTTCCTTGATATCCAAAAATCTAGTGCCACCTTGGATGACCTTTATCGTAGATCGCATGAATCTTAGGTCAGCATTATTGAAGAGGTACCTCTACCTACCTCATCCCTTGAAGGAATGATTTCCATTTATTACATTTCTTCCTCTAGTGAACCTCCTCTTCAATCGATTCTCTGTCCACATAAACCCTCATGGGTATGGACCCTTTGGAAATTTCCAATTCCATGTTTTGAAGCGATGAGGAAAATATTGAAGCCGTTAACAACCCTGAATTCCTATAGCCTGATATGCATCAATGTACCTATTTCCTCACACATGAATCCTCGTTGGAAGGTTAGTCTTCAAACCAATTTGGCATTGAACCAAAAGATTTTACCCCTCCAGGATAGCCTTTGTTCCTTCTCGTATCCTCTATGCTTTAGGGAAATATCAAATTCCTTGACCCTCAACCCTGCTATTCTTGATTTTATAATTAGAATTGTGTGACTAAGTTATTCTTCAGGAAGCCCCTATTTCTCCCTTCTTTTAATGTATGTAATTTAAGCCTTTATTTTGTGTTATGTCACTAGTACATATGGTTTTCTTTCTAGATGTACTTTTATTCTTTGGTAAATTTTCCATGTGTGCAGGTTTAGGTTGCATTAGGATCCTGTTATCTTTGCATGTGACCTCTCCTTACATGTATATTTCTTTAAATTGTCATATAGGTGATATCCCTCTATAAAAAATGATATGCATCAACCTTGTTTGATCCCATTATTCTTGTATGATCCCCCTCTGTTCGATAATGTGGCTTAGCTCAACCATCATTGCATTTTCCCTTGCTCAACAATAGAGCCTTCCTACCATTGGTGCCATTCATTGGTACCCACAATACCTCTAGGTAACCATGCCCTTTAATCCCCATATGATTGGGAGTTCATCTAGTTTGTGATTATGAATTTAGACGCATATGATTATTCATTTTCATTCATTGTACTACCCCCAAAATCCCTCATTTATGGAATTTTGATGTTCCATTTTACATTTCATAATCCCATTGCTTCATCCATATTGTAAAATTTACATTATTTTTCCACTGATTCATATTCCCTCAAGGAGATTACCATCAATGTCCTATCCCTGGTCTCTTCCATCTACTACCACATGTTCCATTGATTCACTTGGTTGTACACTAGTCACTTATCTCCTTGCACTTTTCCCTTTTCTTGAGTAACCATTTAAGCAATGCTCTTCAACACTCTCGCAGATTGTATATAATCTCATATGGTAGGATCCCTGTTCACCTTCATTCAAATCATTCTATGATGTGTCATCCATGGAGTCTTACTAATATCAGACTCTGTCAAAGTTGACCTTGGTACCTCCATTTCCACTCCATCAATATCCTCACTACAGTTATGTCCCATGGTTGTCCCCATTGTGCCCCTCCTATGATATTATCAAGAGTTTCACACATGTTGTCAGGTTAACCATGCCTTCATGCTTTGAATAATGGAAGTTTGATTCTATCACTTAGTAACCCTATATCCCCCTTTAGTGTCTTAGTCCCCTTTCTCTTCATATCCGAATGACATACCTCATGTTGATAAACAAAGGGACCTCATTGATTTTTTTTCAACATGTCTCCCTCAATCAACTGTAATGTCTATATTATAGAGGATAGACTAGAGGAATTTTGCACCTTGGCCACACAACCATCATTGATGGGTTCCGTTGGATCAACTGAGTGAAGACCTTATTTCCCCTTGGATTGGTTGGTTCTCACATGCTCGACTTCAGCTCATCGTCGCACTATTGAGAATCAAATAGTATGGTGGTTCCCTTGTCCAGTTTGGTCAAAGAGCTTGAACATTCATGACTTCCTCTAGTTCTTGAGTCTATTATGGAATCCCTTCAGTCTTTTATGTCCTATGATGTCCATGTTACATTGGTGATAGTAATCCATAGTTTTAGTTCCCTAGACTTATTTGGATCAGTCTTCAACAATTTGAGCCACCTATGAGGAGTTGTATTACTTTTTACTCCTTCCAAATCTTGGGTCCCTTCTAGTTTCAATAGTGCTTCACTTACCGTGGTTTGTCATACTGATGGGATTCCATTGTGACTCATGTACTCCATATCAACCATGGATGGGTTATATTTATGTACTTAGATTGGGTGCCTCTTTGACCCTCTTGATGTATTGTACCCAATATTTATTCTTGTAATGATTAGACCCCTTTTGGTATCAATCCAAGATTATATTGAGACATTGATACGAGCATGGGGATGCTTGCCTCATCTATATTTGAGATTATATGCAACTCACCTCTTTGATTTATTTTTTTTCAAGCACAAGCCTCTATAGTCCCTTGGGGAGGGGACCCTTTCTCCTGAACTATCTTGGTTTCTTGTCCTTAGTTCTCCTGATTTTCCTATAGAAATAAATGAATACTTATGATGTATAGGAACAAATAACCCATTATGTGGTCATTCATTGAAGACAATGCGGCAAAGAAGATTGAAAATTTATGCTTGAAGTGTTTGATGGCCAAAGTTGTCATTGATGACAACACGGTGATGACATGGCAAAGACTTGATTGGACAAATGGTAAACATGACAAGCTTTGATGACTTGAAAAGTGGCAGGCAAGCATGACAAGTGTAGAAGACTTAACAAAGTGAAGACATGACAAAGTATTGATGACAAGGACTTGAGAATGACATTGATGAAAATACATTAATGACAAAGACATGGAAGAGTTAAGAACATGGAGCATACACATTATGGAAAGCATAATGGAGATGGTGACATGGCTTGAGGAATGGAAAAGGTGGAAAGTATGACAAACATGGCGAGCATCAAACATGGCAAGCATGACAAGTGTTTATGACAAGCATGGAAGAAGGACATGGCAAGATAAGGACAAGACAAAGACAAGTGACAACCAAGCAAGCTTGATGACTTGCCAAGCATGGTGTTTGATGACATGGAACATGACAAGGAGGACATGCTTGATGACAAGAAGGATTGATAACTTGGTGACATGGAGGACGATGAATTGGAAAACATAAGCTTAGAGGATAGAGACAAGATGATGAGGTGGACAAGAAATATGTGCGGGCATTTGGAAGGCCCCTTGCGGGAATTTCAAAGCCCCATTGCAGGCATAATCAAAAGGACCCTGTGGGCATTCTTTGAAGCACCCACTGTGGGCATTGGTGGTGTATTGTGGGCATATTGATAAGGGCCCACGGGAATTTACATGAGACCATTGTGTGCATAATCCAAGACCAATACGGGCATGTGTTGATGGCCCTTGCAGGCATCAAAGTGGAGCCCACTGTGGGCATTTTTAAGAGTGCATTGCGGGCATCTTAAGGGAATATGTGTGTCTCACATTTAATATTCTAAAAGGATAGAAGGTGACATGGCATGAAATTAAAATTATTATGAACTCCCTAATTGATGGATGGCCAGAATTAAATAAATCATATTTGATTTATTTAATCATCTTAATGATAAAATTAAAATAAAGAGGACATCTTGGCCTCCTAATTGATGGTGATGAAGAGTATAAATAGAATACAAGTTTCATTTTTAAGGAAGCAATGTGTTAATATTTCGGGAGACTGAGGAGAGCTCTGATTTCGGGGTTCAGGATGACTGAGGAAGGTTCGGTGAAGTAGCAGCAGCAACAGGAGCAGTGGTGTAGTAGTAAACTAATTTTTATCTCTAATCTTTTGGGCTTCACTAAGGCAGCAACAATGGTAGATTAATGACAACATGACCATGGAAAAATGAAGATATGTTTGGGGACAGAATGAGGACATGCTGTTAAACAGAATGAAGATGATCAGCTTATGGACAGAATGATGACAATGTCACCTACAACAAATTGATGATGAAAATTTCTCTCATCATTGGTAAAGTATCATTGTCTTATGATTGAGGATGTCAATGCAATTAGGTGGTTTCTATTAGTATGTATGTGCCTTAGGGATCTGAGAATGACATTAAAGGGAAGAATACCATACCTTTGGCCCTAAAGAAACTCTTAAGGGATTCAAATCCATGAATAATCCCTCAAAGCACCATCCATGACTTTGTAGAGGTATCCGTGGCACTATGTATCTAGGTGATGTAGCCTTAGGGCCTTCGACATGGTCAATGAACCATGCCTTTAGCCCTAAAATTATTTTTGAGGCATCCAAATACATGAACAATTCCTCAAAGCACCACCCATGGATTCATAGGGGTATTCATGGCACTATTTTCTAGGCCTTATGGAGTTGGGACCTTTGACATGATCAATAGAGGAGAATTGAACCTGTTTTTAATGCACATGTGCACTCTTGGATGTATCTTTGGAGGGGGGGAGGAGAGGGAGAGACTTGTAAATGGATAAAGAGAATGAGGTCAAGGGATGGTGAAGTGATAGGTCTAGGGGGAGGGAGAGAGTGAGTGAGTAAGAGGCAAAGAGGGAGGGACTTATACATGGAGAGAAAGAGAGAGAGAGGACAAGGTGGGGAAGAGTGATAGGTCAAGGGGGAGAGAGAGTGAGTGAGTTAGAGGTGGAGAGAGAGAGAGAGAGAGAGAGAGAGAGAGAGAGAGAGAGAGAGAGACTTAAGGAGGGAGGGAGATGGAGATATTTGTGGGAGAGATAGATAGATAGAGGAATAGAGTGAGATGGAGGTAGGGGGGAGATAGAGAAGGAGAGAGGGAGAGAGATGTAAAGTGAGAGAGTGAGAGAGAGAGGGGCAAAGTGAGAGAGTGAGAGAAGAAGAGCATTGACATCCTCAATCATAAGCACAAGTAGCATCATAAATGAGAGAAGTTGAAAATGGAGAAGCAAAGGATGCCTAAAGTGAACATGAACACATGTCTAGTTTTCTTAGGTTTTCATGTTTTATAAGGTTTCATTTTTGTTTGGTTGGATTATATGAATTTATAGCTCTCAAATAATTTAGACAATATGATAAACACAACTGTTAAATCCGATGATAATATGATAGACATGTTTTGTGAGAATTATTCATTTTCATTTTAGTTTTAAACGATGATAATATAAAAAATGGTTACTCAGTGCTAATTAATTTGTGATTACTGAACACAAATTACTCATAACTGGATATAATTATTCAAAGTAAAGAAGTTACCTGTGTGTATGGTGCCGCAATCTCCTCTGCTGCTGCCATGGTTCGGTCTAGGTCAAAGGAACCGATGTCCTCCCACCTGGAGAATGGAGACTCGGCCTTGAATAACTGTACATTAAAACAAATAAAGTCAACAATGTGTAATTCAAAGTTAAATATATTAAAAGGTACGATATCAAATAAAATACAATAAATACTTGAACATTAAATAAAACAATGGCTAACCTGGTCCATGTAGCTCTCCGTGGCATGCTTCTGCATAGGACCATGGCAAGCATGACCACAGTGAGAACATCGATGTGCTGTTGTTCCAGTCGAACTTGATGGTCCCGCCTGGGTTCCACTTGTACCTGGCATGTCCCAGCCACCACCCATAGACCGTGCAGTTGTGTGTGTCTCATCGATGTCCTCCCAACTCTGTGAAGAGATAGCCACAAATGTGGTATGTCTAAGAAAATGACGTGTGGCATGTCTAACAGAGTCATCAATCTCATGTAGGCCGCTACCAAACCCAGGTGGCTGAGGAGAGGGGTTTGGCTCTCTCCTGGGTGTAGGAGGTCCTCTGAGTGGGTTGCGGCGGGCCTGATGTCGATATTGGGCAGAGCTAAGATCGACACCTTGAAACTCAGTGATGTCATAATAATTGACATGGTAGCCTAGCTCAAACTCAGCCCACAATTTCCTAAGAAAATACCGTGGGACCTCCAAATTATTGCATGGGGGCCTGTCAAATACCATAAACTATCTCTTTCTCCAATTATCTCTCCATGGCTGGTAGATACACCAGTCCATGCAAACCCGTCTCTTCCTCACATATGGAGGCTGTCTTGTCGTGGGAACTATGAATTTGCTGTACAATTGTGCTTTTGTGATGTTGAGGTCTTTAATTTGTTCTTTGGATATCCCAGTGGAATAGTGCTCCCTCATTCGAGCCCTGTATTGGCTCAGATTTATGATCTCACTGTGGGAAATGTTGATGGATTCAATGATGTTTTGCAATGATGAAGCCAAGGAAACCCGAGAGGGTTCCTTGGTGCTCTTCAATTCATCACTTAATACCCTTAATTCGTTTAAATCTTGGTGTAATTGATCCTCGGGGTTTTCAGATGGTTCATCATTAGGTTCATTGTCCGTTCCAATGTTGATGTTATCTTCGGATGGTTTGGTTTCATTGGTTTCCTTTGATGGTTGTGGTATGTTTGTCATTTTGTTAGGTGTATTTAATTTGCAATGACAATTTGTTGGTTTTTTAATTGATTGTAAATTTTTTTAAATTTAAAATTGCAATGGAAAATAAAAAAACAAAAAAACTTGATTCGTTAAGCACTTACCTGGAGGCAATGTCGGCAACGTAGTGGAGGTTCAGATTGATGCTGAGTAGGAGGCTTTGGGTGCTCCACAACGTGCTCACGGGGTATTTCTTTGGCCGTTCCACGCTTGCGGGTTTGTTAAACAATAACAAACCCGTGCTCTGTTTTTTTTTATTATAAAAAAACAGGTGCGCGCACGTGTTATTAATGCGTGCATGCATATATTTGCATACGCGTTAATAACACGTGTGCGCATATTTTGTCCATGTCAACTGAACACCGTGGACATTCGGCATTGCCGAAGCAGGGGCGCGTGCGCGTGTTTGAATGCACGTGTGCGCCCCTATTTTTTTTCCGCTCGCGCGCTTCTATTGCGGTCTTTTTGGGTACCAGCTTCGTGCAGGTACCCTTAAGTTTAAATTAATTATATCAAGAATTGTTTGATTTATGGGTACTGGTTATAGGTAATCATATATATTTACTAGTTAGGGCTTTGCTAGTCGGTGGAAATTCTAGGGAGGTAGAGTCATTGGCCAGGCCACGAAATATTAGAATTTATTTAACCAAACATTTTGGGTAGGTTGAAACACTCTATGGCTAGACTACTTGCATTGATTGTTGCCAATCTTGGTCGATTCCATTAATAACAGTATTGTATGGGTCTTGGTACTCGTGGTTCATGAAAAGCCAGGGTAGAACAATGGTAGCACTAGATGATTTTTTGGTAAGCTGGTGCTGTGACTAGACCTGTCATGCATGTTCTTGTGGAGCTATTGGTTGAGGCTAATAGATGGTTACCTACTTTAAACTATATATGGATATTGTTTATATGTGACTAGAGGATGGTTGCTTAATTTACGTGGACCAATGTATTGCATTAATTAAGGATTAATTGCAGGATTATGATGACTATGATACACTGCTATTGTTTTCTACTCATATTACATAATAACCAGTGTAATCGGTTTCCAATATGTTTCATATGTGCAATTACTGTGGGCTGGTTATGGTTCTGGTTTTAGGTTCCATCATTGGTGCTATTGACTTATTGTTATGCCATGTCATTGGCACAATGTTTTGACATGGAGTAATTTCAAATACAGTATGTATACATATGGTGCATATTTTACACGGTTTTGGTCAATTGGACAATAGATTTGTGCTTTCAACTTCATTTCAAAATCAATTTATTTCAAATTTCATGTTAAAATAAAATGAACCTAGCTTTGTTTTCTAGAATTCCATTCATTGGAATTCACCATGTTCAACATTCATGAATAAAATGAACTTGGCTTTGTTTTCAAGAATTCCATTCATTGGAATTCACCATGTTCAACATTCACACGTCATTTTGGTTTTAAAAAACATTTAAGTGTTTTCAAACCCAGTTTTGCATTTGCATTTTCAATACCTAGAACTTGAGATCTGTGCTTTATTTACATTGTAAAATGTGGCTTTGAATTTTTAATATGCAAAAATTTATTTTTGCACTTTACTTTATTTCATGTATACAAGAATATTCTTCTTCTGTAGTTTTCTTATTGCCAACAACGTTGCTGACAATTTACTTTTATTCATTGTAAATTTTGAATTTGAAACAAGTTTGATCACTTTTTAATGTCACTTGACCATGGCAGCTCTCTCACATATTTAAGAATGCTACATTGCTCCTTCAATCTTGCCTTTGAATCTGGTTTTATGTGCCATTCAACTAATTGCTTTAGATCCAAAATGTTGAATCAAACTTGAGTTGTCAATAGCTTTTTCAGTCTTAATGTGTTCATGGAAGCAAATAGATGGAGCTATAGTTACAACTATGTTTTTAGCAAATACTCAAACTCGTAAAAAAATATTTTACTATGAATTTGTAGTCTCTCCAAAATTGGAGCATAACTATGTTGTAATTTTTTTTATAAGATATTTTCATAGTTGAATTTTAATAAAAACATTGATATGTTTTCGAACCTGCTTTTGCATTTGCATCTTCAATACCTAGAAATTGGGATTTGTACGTTGCTTGTATTCTTGAATTTGACTTTGCAATGTGACTTTGCTTAGATTTGTAATTTACTTTAGTTCATATATATAAGAATACCGTTCTTTCCTAGCTGTTCTATTGCCATCAATGTCTCACACACAATATACACACAATATACTTTTAGTATACTTTTATTGATTATAAATTTTGAGTTTGAAACAAGTTTTGTTGCCCTTTATCTTGCCTTTGCATTTGGTTTTAAATGCCATTCAACTAATTCCATTAGTTTCAAAATGTTATGTTATAAGATATGCTGTACAATCTAATTCAACTCCAAACATGTCAAGAGCTATTCAGTTTTGATGTGTTCAAGATACCAAATAGATGGAGCTATATTAGCTCCAAACATGTCAAAAACTATTCTAGTTTTGATGTGTTGAAAATACCAATGAATAGATCAAACTATATTAGATTTTATAATTTATAGCCATTCTTGGTGTATGTGCTAGTCACCTTCTCCCATATTTGTTACATCTTCATAAATTTGAAATATCAATGCTTTTATAAATCAAGAAGCAAATCTTTGTCTAAATTTATAAAACACATCACAAATGGATCCTTGAAAGTCTCTACGGATTAACACTATTATGATGGTCTTAGATGTATAAATCTAAAATGCATAACCACAATATGAAATTGGGATGTTTTCTATAAATTTATAGTCCAAACATATTTAATAAATTGTATAAAGAAAAAATAAACTTCATTCTCAAAATAAATTAGATGATAAAACTTATTATAAGTTAGTGGTCAAATTGGCACTAACACATTTATTATTAAGGAACTATAAGGAGTTGCTATCTTCAAACTATAAGGAACGGCTATTCTCAAACTATAGACTTCCATGGCTGCAAGACTTCCATAGCTGCAAGATGTCTCTTAGTTATTTATTATTAAGGAACTATAAGGAGCTGCTATCTTCAAACTATAAGGAACGGCTATGCTCAAACTATAGACTTCCATGGCTCCAAGACTTCCATAGCTGCAAGATGTCTCTTAGTTGTAGACCGTTAACCTATTTCTTTACGTTCTAAAAAAGAGGCTTTTACAATTTGTAGAGTGATTGTCAAATATGATGGTGCACTGTTAAATTTACAAACGAATTCAGCAATAAAAAACTACGATAATTTGTGGCGAGCTTGAAATGAAACCATGCTCCTTATATTTGATGTGACGCACCTCTCACGATCTTTAAAAATAGATCAACTTTTTACAAGCTCGCCAAAAGTTGACACGACAAAACCAGAAGGTACAGAGGAATATGCAAACACCAGACCCAGACAAAGGTCCATAAAGTCATATGACGATGTCCCCTGTAATGAAGTACAGAGAAAATGAGGGCCAGCAAGCAAACAGCAACAAGATACTCAGACACAGCTTTGTTCAATGGACGTACTATCAAACGATATTACGTTAAGGTCTTTGCTTGAAGAGACATCAGGTCAATTGAAAGTTCACAACAAAAAAACATCTGGTCTCAGTCTCTGGCCATGTAAAATTGAAAGTTAACAACAAAAATACCCAATATTCAATTCACGGGCATCGTATGCAATCACCGCTGCCTCTGAGTCTTAGCATTATGTGTAATCGCATTCTCTTCAGTACGCTTGAATTCAGTTTTCAAGTCCAAAATGGTTTCCATATAGACTTTAAAAGTTAACACAATGTCAGATTGATTTGGGCACAAGAACTAATTTAGTGATACCACAACTTGCATATTTGTATTTGAACAAATATGGGAGGTTTCCAAAATATTACATAGCAAACAGCATGAGAACATAGTTACTCTCCACATACTACGATCACGGAAACTACATGCTTTTCGGTCCCGAGTGAAAGTGCTTTCAGATCCTGGTTTAGGGTTTTCGGTAACATGATTGATTTTTCGGTTTATAAGGGCTGGGGTTGGAATTCGATGGGAAAAAATGCAAGGGAAAAAATGTAAGTCATGGATAATTTTGCCAGTTTATATTTCATATTTCCCAAACTGTATAGAAGCCATTTAAAAGTGTGACGATTTCGCCCCTCCTGCCAAAACTAGGTCTGAATTCGGTTATATGAAACCTAAAAATCCAATGATCTGTGTTGATTAAATTGTTTTTTGAACATCTAGATGAATTCAGTACCCAAAAAACCCCAGGGCATCAAAATTATGTAGGATTAGGATTAATATTGTTATTTGAGATTCTAAAATTTCTATCCCTGATCCGGGCAAATTCATGTCTAAACAAACTATTTTCTCCTGGCCAAAGCCTAGCAGTTTTAGACAACTCGTATAAAACTGATGTCTAAATTGTAAAAAACAAAAGTTAAAAATGTTTCTAAATTTTTATCCTATAAGATTGGAATTTGGAATTTGACCAGCAAAATGGTAATCATAAACCATTTTGCCAATCAAATACTATCTATATTTCACATTTCCCATCATTAAAGAAAACCATAAAAACGTAGAAACTGTCAAAATGGACGGGTGGAAATGTTTCTAAATTCCCACCCTCATATAGGTGATTGGCCCGGCTCGTAAGAATCTAAAAAACATTTCAACTGTCATGTTTGACGTGCTTTCAGATCCTGGTTTAGGGTTTTCAGTAAACATGATTTATATCTTATGTTTTTTTTGTCTTTTGCTTTTCTGGGTACGTGAGTGGCCCGGCTAGTAGGAATTTAAAAAATATTTCACCTGTCATGATTGACGTTATGGCAATATATATACATACATTTTCGTTTCTTTGTCTTTTTCCTTTGTCTTTTGGGCTTGATACAAGTGGCCCAGCGTAGGAATTTAAAAAATATTTGCATGTCATAATTTTTTATGTTACCGTAATATATACCATTTTTTTAATTGTTTCTTTGCTTTATTTGATGGGAAGCAAAAATATATACGGTCTGCCATTTTGCCTATCAAATTTCAACGCACTGAAAGGTGTTGCAGGAAAGCTGTAACAATCAGATAATCTATTGGCCAAAGATTATAAATGGATAAATGCTTTCATGGCGAGCACTAAGCCATGTTCAGGATCCGATGTCGGTCAATCGAGGAGTGGAGTTACTTCAACACGGTTTTCCTCTCAGTACAAAGGAGTTGTTCCTCAGCATAATGGTAAATGGGGAGCTCAGATATTGTAAGCCATCGGAGACTATGGCTAGGTACTTTTAACAGTGAACTTGAAGGTGCATTTTCCTCTCAGTACAAAGGAGTTGTTCCTCAGCATAAGCATAATGGTAAATGGGGAGCTCAGATATTGTAAGCCATCCGAGACTATGGCTAGGCACTTTTAACAGTGAACTTGAAGCTGCATTAGCATATGATAGGGCTTTTCTTACTGTTCAGAAGTTGTGAAGGTGCTTGAAATCTTCTCAATGGAGAACAATATCAGATAGAAAACAACTTCCGAGAGTCGCACACAAGGAACAAGTGGTCTAGATGATCAAAGATCACTTTTACTTAGAGAAATTCAACTATTTCTTATTAATAAATAGTCCAGTTAGTAATGTGTGGACTTTCAAGAATAATATAGAAGGTCCAAAAACCTAATACTAACTGGGAGTTAGGCATGTAAAAACCCTAATTCTAACCTTACATTGCTAAGTGGACATTGCTAAATACAAAGCTAGTGGGATGCGAAGGGGTTCCATTCTTATCATATTGATTATTGTTCCATACTTGAGAAGATCAATGGGAGTGGGATATTGAAGCAAAAGAAAGGAAGTATAATATCCTCTATCGAACATACATGCCACATTGTCCATAGAAATTCCATAATGAACGCACCTTCTCTATATTTTCATTTCATAATTGAGAAGAAAAGAGAAAGACATAGTCCTCACCTTATAACTAGGTTTTTCTTGTATTGGTCATTCTCATGGTACATCTTGTGTTCATTTTGTGGTTGGTGTGTAGTTTTTTTTAGCTTTTTATGTTTCAAATTGTAGTTTTTTGTGCACTAAGATAATAATATTAATTTTTAGGCTAACCTAAAAAATTGCATAGTAAGGAGGTTATAGAATCTTGTAATATCTATCGTGATGAAATGTTCCATTGGAATGTTCATGCTAGTTTATAGGTCATATTGGTATCAAAGAAGTTGCCTTTGTGGTTTTTGTGGGAAGTTGTAGGATCCATGAATTGGCATAAAAAATAAGTCTCAAAACCCTATCCATGGTGGATGAATACAATAAAAATCCAAGGGATGATTTAAAGGAGAGATTCTCAAAGATGGAATCACAAATCGCTAACATTTCTCAAAACATGATGATCCTCATGGCAGTTATCAAAATCATGTTTTTAGATTTTGGGGAGTTTCATAGCTCTCACATAAGAGTTTGCTCAAAGAAGAAATATGGAGACAATGGATACCTACAAAATGAGTTGAATAAATAACTAGAGAAATAGGAACCAAGTTCACATGCCATCATTTCTTTCCAATCTTTTATTAAAGTGGAAATCAAACCCTACCATGGTGATATTTATGTCATTAGTATCAAACAATGGTTTCAATAGTTAGAAGTTGATTTCAATATTCTTAACATAGTAGAAGAGAAAAATATATCATTTTCCCAACTAAAGTTACAGGGACATGCCCAAACTTGGTCGAAAAATCACATAGAGATACTTAGGTTATAAGAGGGTGATTCACCAGTAACTAATTCAAGGTGTTTAAAACCATCATGAAGTCCTAATTATACCATATGAACATGAACAATGGATTTGTTTTCATTACTTATGGTAGAAGTAAGAACAAAGTGTATAAGAGTACACTACCAAGTTAAAAAAACAAACCATTATGTTGGGTATATATCTAAAGAAACCATATATAATACTCAATTATTTGGGAGGTTTCCAAATTCATTTATAGAGGCAAGTGATGCTCTTTAATCCTAGTATAGTTAACAATTTTTGTGTGTAGGTACAATATCTAGAGAATATGGACAAGAAAAAGGAAAACCAAGTGGCTCCAAGTAGAAAGACAACCAAGATTCTTCCAAGGAGGGGAATAAGTCAGAAGGAAAGGATAAGAAGACAACAACCATTGCACATCAAGGAAAGGATCAAAACAACCCGTTGTAACCATTGTAATATTGATGATCACATCAAAGATAAGTGATGGAAGATACATTTAGAGATTAATCCAAAGAACTATGAGAAGGATTCCAAGAATAAGAACATGCCACCATGGATTTAGTCAACTAGGTAAAACTAAACTTAGATGTAGATGGAAATATTATCTACGCTACAATGAATAAGGAGTTAAAATTGGGTAGCCTCCATCCCAAGGAAGAGAAAGAGATAAATAAGCTCTTCCATATCAAGATCTAGGTTAAGAAGACAAAGGTGGACGCTCTATTTGAATTCGGTTCATAGGCCAAACTCATATCCTAAAAGGTCTAGTAAACAAGATTGGATTGGAATTTCATGACCATCCCGACCCATTCCCATTGGGATGGGTAAATAATGATGGAGAGCTTAGGTTTGCTAATCAATGTAAGATCAACTTTTCTGTAAGTGAAAACTATATTGATGAAGTGGAGGTAGATGTAGCACCACTTGGTGTGTGTACCAATGTAGTATTTGGAAGTCCCTACATGTACATGAGGGATGTAGTCTTCATGAGGAGAGAAATCCAATGCCACTTGATTAAGGATGGGAATTATTTAATCATCACTACACACAAAGTTAAATCCAATATCTCTTTGGTAAGTGCTAACCAAGAAAATGAATTTATTAGTTCAAGTAGGAAGTTTGTATTACTCTTCTTGAGAGAGAGAGAGAGAACCATGGGATTAACTGATAAAGGTAAAGGAAAATATGGAAGGATGTAATAAAGAGAATAAACATCGGTTGGAGGATATTTTATAGGTGTAGAAAGAAGTGTTCTAGGATCATAAAGGGTTACCACCTAAGAGGGAATTGGATCACAATATATAGTTTTTCTTGACTCCCTATTACCAAACATTGGGATGTACAAATAGCTCATCCTAAAAGAAGAGGAAGTGAAGAAATAGTTGCATAAATGTCACAACCCCTCCCATCGATCCAATGCAAGGAAGGGAACACGACTGCAGATCTTGGGATTTTACATAAAATCATCCTCATTCATTAGATTCATACAATAAAACAAACGTGTACATATTTAAATCAAGAAAACATGCACACCGAAATAAAACATCATTCACACACATTTCATATGCATTCAGCATATCAATAATAATCATAAAATTAAAATATTTTAGAAGTAAATACACATAGAGAATACTTATCTTCACTGTGCAATTGTCCCAAACAACTAGCTATGTCGCTGCAACATTCCACCCAACCGTAGGTCTTTGCCCAGCCTATATTCTTTCAGCACTCAGAGACCACCCCCGAGTTGGGCATGAATTCTACAAGGAAAGGGGACTCTCAAGATCAGCACAGCCCAAGCAAACATCACATGTAAGCCAAGCCAGTCCGTAGCTGGGTTTATTAGGCTAAATATGAACCCTCTTCATTTATGGATGCTTGCACTCAAGCTCAAGACAAAACAATGGATACCCATAACCCATACCCCAATATACTCTATCTACACACAACAAGCACAATCATTGGGCATGGACACACATTTTTAACAATGGGATTTAAAAACAAGAAGGCCATGGGATTCCCCCAAATCGTGGGCACACCAAAAATAGACTGTGGAAAGGGGAATTCAACCACAGGGAGAAAAACCAATTTCTCCCACAGGTTATGAGCATTCCAATGGCCAAAATGGCCTCAATGAAACCAAAAATCGAGCTGCCTTCCTGCCAACACCTTTGCGACACCAAAAACGACCTCTTCCCAACTAGAAAACAAGGAAAACACTGAAAAAACATAGAGAAAAACGCCCAGGTAGATCCAAACTCGTGAGAGAGAAAAACTGATGAGTGAAGAATGGCTTGGGGAGCAATTTCATGGCTCTCTTCTTGCTCAAGAAGTCAAAAACAAATTTTTATGAAGGGTGGCTAGCCCATACCCGAATTTGGACAACCATACCTCTCCATTCCCCAAGGCATTAACTACTTCAACCAACTCTTGGGAGAAATGAATGATTGGGTACAAAAGTCAACATGGGTAGTTGAGGGTTTTATGAGTTCTCTCATTGACATTTGGCTTGACTTGATTGGCTCCAAGGGTTTGAATATTTCCCTCCCAATTCATTGTAAAAACCATGCCCCCATCTCTTGTTGCATTGCATAGCTAGTTGTGGGTATTTTATTAAAATGCATATTTACATGATATTAGCAATTCCATTGTGCATGGCTAGCATGTAAACCATATGCATCACTAAATCGATGGTGGGGCCTTGGCCTTGAGCTCCTCACCACGATTTTTATAATAATATTACATCATTTACAATTTAATGCAATGGGGTAAAAATTGGGATATTACAATAAACTATTGGAGTAGGGAGTAATGGAATTAAGCACCTCACCTTGTGGGTCACCTATCATCATAGTACCCAAGAAGGATGGGACTTGGAGAATGAGTATAAACTACAAATATCTAAATGAGATCCCCCTCACGAATTGATACCTTCTTCCCATGATCGATTAATTTCTAGATCAATTGTAGCACGACGAGTACTTTACCAAGTTGGATCTCAAATTGAGATACAACCAAGTATGAGTTAAAGAAGAAGACACAAGGAATATTTCCTTTAAGACATTACAATGCCTATATGAATGGTTTCTAATTCCTTTTGGTCTATATAATGCAACATCTACATTTAGGCATTAAATGAATGATGTATTGTGTCCCTTTCTTGAATATTAATTTAATTTGTAACAATATACTTATATATAATATATTGTTTATAGATCTACCTAAGAAGAGCATATCTCACATATCAAGTAGATTTTAGATACCCTATAGAAGCATTAACTATTGGAAAACCTTAATAAATGTTGATTTACTCAATAGTCCTTAGTGTATTTAAGGTATGTGATTGGTGGAGGTGAACTCAAAATTGACATTATGAATACAAAGGCCATAATTTAGTGGTAAAATCCTACTAATGTAACTAAATTTAGGATATTTGTGGGTGAAACATAGGACCTATGGAAATTTATAGCATCCTTTTGAATTATGGTTGCACTAGTCCATACCATAACAACCACCAACAAGAGTTTCTATAAGTGGGGAAAGAAGCAACATAAGGATTTTGAAGAGTTGACATGAAATATTAGTCAAGCACCAATTATCACATTGCCCAATTTTCATAAACCCTTAGAAGTGAAGATAGATGAAAGTGGATACGATATGGGATTGAACTTGTTTTAGGGAGGTAAGTCGATATGCTATCATTCTAAAATGTTCCATGGTGGAATTCTAAACTACCCTACATATGACAAGGAAATCTATTCTTTGATTTAGGTTTTTAATAAATCGAAGCACTATATAGTGGGAAAGTAGAGCATCATATACATAAATCGCCAACTACTGCAATATTTTTGGGTCCAAAGAAATCTTCAACAAACCAAACACTACAAATGGATGGGTTTTTTGATAGGAATTTCATCTTATAGTCAAATATAACAAGTGAAACACTAATAAGATGATAAAAATGCTCTCAAAGACACCCACATCCAAGATTATATCTTTGTCTACTCTTATGCACATGAATACTTTCACCCATGATGCATACAAAGAGGCATACATAGAGGGTCATGATTCAAGAAGGTATTTTAGTAGATACAAGGCCAAGTTCATGTAGAAGAAGGTGACAACAAGGGTCACTATCATCTCTAGGATGGGTTTCTCTACAAGTAGGGCAAGGTATTTGTTTCTAAAGGTGAAATATTGCAACGTATTAGAAACGCTAACACCTTTGAATTTGTAGAGAATTTTGGCATTGGGAAGTCAATTTCCAACTTATAGAGGCATGTGTATTGGACGAGAATGCAAGAAGATGTAAGCTTTGTTTATCATAGGATGCATGCTTCATTATACCAACAAACCCAATAATACGAAGCAATTTCTATACCATAATTTAATTATACCGACAAACCCAATAATATGAAGCAAGTTCTATACCATAATTTAATTATACCTACTAGATCATGTAAAAGCATCTCCATAGATTTCATGGGTGGTTTTCCAAGAACTAGGAAAGAACATGACTATCTATTTGCGTTAGTTGATAGGTTTGGTAAGATGTGAAATCTCATCCCTTGTAAAAAGACCATCAAGGGACAATATGCGACAAACATGTTCTTTCAAAAGGCTTATGTGCACTTTGAGATACTAAGGAGCATCATCGGAGATAGAGATACCAAAATGTTCAGCACTTTTGGAATACATAGTGGGAGAAAATCAAATTGAAGAGATTTAGAAATTTCCATCGACTGATAGATGGGTGGTTAGAAGAATTGAATAAGACATTGGTTAAACTTTTGAGGGGTTACAATAAAAACCATATAAGTATTTAGTGAGATTAGAATTTGATTTACATTCCACACCTGAACCAATATGCACCATTTTAAAACTTGCTTTGGGTATTTTCCACCTTTTCCCTTAGATGTTTCATATGGACAACATAAAGGAGTGAGGGAAGACACAACAAAAAAAATTGAAGGCTAAAATATTCATTGATAACTTTTAATAGATCCATTTTCAAGTACAAGAGACATTAAAGAAGTCATAATTAAAGAACAATGCCCAAAATGACCAAAATAGAATTGAGAATACATTCAAGGTGGGAGACAAAGTCTTGTTTCATATGAATAAAGAAAGGCTATAGGTACCTATTAAAAGGATCAAGGATGTGCGCTATGGTCCTTTTTAAGTCTTGGATAACATAGTTAATAATTTTAAAGATCCTTGGAAACCTTGCTTAATAGATTTCTAACTAGACGTTTTAGGTTGAATAACACAACCCATCTTCAGGAGGAGATACTTAATGAATCCCAAATTTCATCTACCTCCATATATGTGCACTTACTTAGTAGTGAATGTGTAAAATATAAAAAATTATGATCCTTCCATGTTAGTCTTGCAAATCGATGGGAAATTCTTACCTACCATAGAGAAATTTGCACCAGAAGATCACGAAGAGTTAGTAAAAGATACAATTTTGTATAAGAAGTCTAGAACAACTAATATAGGGTAGTGTGAGATATGATATGTTGGGTTGAAAGAACAACTTATAAGAAAGGCCAAATGGTACTTCAGAGATAAAGTAGTACTTTCGAGAGAAAGTAGAAGGAAAACATCCTCACCTCCTTTAGTAAGATATTTTGGGGAGGGTGAGTCCATGAAGATGGGTAACATTTTTTGGCCAAAAGTGATGGTGAAAATTCAATTGTTTACTCATTTTTAAAATCAAATCCCTCAAAACTCGTATATGACTTGTGAATTCTGGCATGCAAGAAAAAATAAATTGTAGGGAATTATGTTGTCTTTCCACCTATATTTAAAAAAATATATATTATTATTATTCACTATGCCAAAATTGCTTTTAATGATAGGTTTGTCCTTATAAATTTGAGGAAAAATTAACAAGTGGTAATATATATATATATATATATATATATATATATATATATATATATGAACATAATCTACACAAAAAGCATTGGGGCATACATATACATATATTTTAAATTTATGTTGAAAATTATATTTTTATTAATTTCGAAACTGACCATTGCAAATTTTAATCACATTTTGTACACATGTGTGTGCATGTAAACTATTTTTTACCGGTTACAAAAATTGAAAAAAAAAACCCTTTTGAAGATGACACATTGGTCTGGGGCATAAATATATTTTGAAATTTTTTGGTTGTGTATTTTTTATGTTGTTGATTTTTCTTTGTGTTGATTCAAAGTTGTGGACATGGTTTTGTAATTGTAAGTTTAAAAAGAAAATAAAAAAATATCAAATGAAATCAGAAAGGTCCATAAATTATATGCCAATGGATAGGAGATTCGTTGACAAATCCATCGGTATGAATTCTTCCACCTAAGGTGCATCCCAAGATAGGGTTTAGGCCTGGAAAAGAGGCCAGTAAAATTAAATTTGCAGAAAAGGGGGCTAAAAGCCCGTTTTTCAAGCCCTCGATCGAGCTATTAGCTGATCAAGGTCTTAAAAACCCTTTATCAAAGCTTTGAGCGCTTTTTTAAATAGATCGATCAAGGGTTTAGATTTAATTAAAATAAACGCTTAATCGAGATAATACCTCGATCGAGCTACTTTTTACTTTCTATAGACTTCTTGCGGACTTTTATGTATTTTTTACTAATAACAATAGCTCGATTGAAAGTTAAGAAAACCCTTGATCGAGCTATTAAGATCGAACAAGGGTTTTTATTAACTCTTGATTGATATTTTTTAAATAGCTCAATCGAGTGCTTGGTTAATCCCTTGATCGAGGGCTTAATAAAAGCTCGATCAAGCTCATTTTTTTCCATATTTGTGCCCTCCACTTGCCAAAAAGTGTTATCCATCTTCATGGGAACACCTGGGACCAAAAGCTATTAAGATTCAAAATGCTAAGATAAATAACACCAATATTACATTCAATTTCACAACAATAGCATATATAGGATCACTGAAAGAACAACAAGCACAACATAAACACAAGAGACATAATTTATCCTGGGAAACCCTCACAGGGTAGAAAACCCAACAAAGCTTCCTCAATATAGATGACCTACAAATACAAAGATGTAGTCCCCAAACAAGAGATCCTTCCCCTCCTTTGCAGATCTCTCCCTCTCCTATGTGAGTTTCACAAGTGAGTGTATGAATGATAAATGAGGATCACACATCCTCTATTTATACTTTAGCTCACTTGACTTTTAACCCTAACTAGGTCGGCCCCAACTTAACCACTCAACATAATGTTGACTGGGCCGACCCCACTAGGGGAATTAAACACCCCATTACAACTGACTCTGGGCCGACCCCACTAGGGAAGTCTAATAACCCAAGTTACCACATTCTGACGGAGGAATAAACATCTCTGGATATACACTAAAGTCCCGGCAGAGGAATGAAACATCTCCAGATAAAGTACAAATAGAATATTCTTAGAAGTTACAATATTCAACACTCCACCTTAACGAGAAGGATATTCTAACAACATCTGCAGGAGCAAGGAGTCATCAACTACATGATACATGATACATGATACATGATACATGATACATGATACATGATACATCTATAAATCATTGAAAGCTTTCTTTAATCATCATCAGTAACTCAAACAGTTACTGGAACATCTTCAATATCTTCAATACTGGAACATCAACATCTTCCGTATTGAGAATTCATCTTTTGCAACACTCGATCAGCTACAGAAACATCATCATCTGGATCTCCCGATCAACAACATCATCATCTGGATCTTTCGATCAATCATCATCTGGATCTCTCGATCAACAACCTCATCGTCTGGATCTTCCGATCAACAACATCATCTGGATATCTCGATCAACAGCATCTGCAACACACATGACCCAATTACGGGATGGTCAATCCCTGTCAATTTAGGACATAAATCCAAGGACGATGCAATCCTGATCCACTTACGGGATGATCAATCCCTATCAATTTAAGACACCACAACATGTTTATGGATGAGGCAATCTAGATCTACTTACAAGATGATCAATCCTTATCACTTTAGGACATAAGTCCAAGGACGAGGCAATCCTATCACATACATTTTGAACCAAAGGTTTAGGGATGATGCAATCCTATCATATACATTTTGAACCAAAGGTTCAGGGATGATGCAATCTTATCATGTACATTTTGAACCAAACATTTAGGGATGATGCAATTCTATCACGTACATTTTGAACCAAACATTCAGGGATGATGCAATCCCATCACGTACATTTTGAACCAAACGTTCAAGGATGATGCAATCCCATCACGTACATTTTGTGTTCGGGTACACAGGGTACTACCAAAGGACCTAACACCAAGAGCAACCACTTCACACAAATAGATCACAGATCAACACACCGATGTTTTGACGTGGTTTAAACCCTCTTGAGGGAAACACTCCACGGCCCCGGCCAAATAGCTTCTACGGGACAATTTATTATGCAAAGAAAGAAAGTTACAAATGAGCTTCTCATAATCGATCAACTAAACAATGACCCTCCATGCTCTTTAAATAGAGATCATGGACCAATCGGGTGTTAAGCCACAGATCAAGGTTAGGTTTGATCTAAGAGAAGTTGAGCCGTCGGATCACTCTATGTCAGAAACATATCGTGACCGTCGGATTAAGTATTTACAAATGCATATTAATGCATACTAAAGAAACACACTATCCCTAACGGATATATTACACAAGTTGATCTTAACTAACTCCTAAGTGTCTAAATATCCTAACATCCCCCCTTAAGAACAACTTGGGATAGGATTGAAGGATTTACAAAAGTGACACTATTAGGAGAAGGAAGGAGGCATTAGAGTCTATCCCCCCTTAATGACAAGTTCCTGAACTCCTAACATAGATCGAAGTTTAGAAAACTTCGCTTCTGTAAGAGACTTGGTGAAGATGTCTGCAACTTGATCATCTGTAGGGAAAAAGAGCACTTCAAGAACCCGATCATGAACAAGATTTCTGATGAAGTGCATATGTAGCTCAATGTGTTTGCTGCGTTGATGTAGAACTGGATCTTTGGCAAGCTTGATGTCACTTTGATTGTCGCACCAAAGTGGAGTAGGCTGCTGCTGCTCAAATCCAAATTCTGAAAGGATCTGTCGAAGCCATAAAGCTTCCTGACTGGCATTAACTGCTGCTCGATATTCTGCCTCTGCTGAAGAAAGAGCAAGAGCTTGTTGTTTCTTACAAGCCCAAGTAATAGGTCCAGATCCCAGACTGAAAACATAACCTGCAGTAGACTTTCGATCATCAGGATCGCCGGCCCAATCTGAATCAGTGAAACCAACCAACAAAGGTTTCCCCCCTGTACTGTAATGAATCCCAAACTGAACTGTACCTCGAATATATCGAAGTATTCTTTTAGCTGCTTTCCAGTGACTTTCATGAGGTGTCTGCATATAACGGGAAACTCGACCAACGGCAAAGGAAAGGTCAGGACGGGAATGAGTCAAGTATAAAAGACTACCAACAAGCTGACGATACAAGGTGGCCTCTACTTCATGTGAAGTACAAGTGGCAGAAAGTTTGACTCCAGACTGGAAGGGAGAAGGGGCTGGTGTACAATCTTCCATGTGAAAGCGACGAAGAAGGTCACAAGCATACTTAGACTGAGAAAGAAAGATTCCTTCTTTGGTTTGCAGAACTTGGAGACCAAGAAAATAATGCAAATGTCCTAAGTCTGACATTTCAAAGGTTTGTTTAAGACTGGATTTCACATGGGTTATAAGCTTAGGGTCACTACCAGTAAGAATGAGGTCATCAACATATAGAACAAGTATGATGAGATGGTTTCCTACTTTCTTGGTATAGACATTGGGGTTAGAATGGCATCTAGAAAAACCAGTGTCAAGGAGAAAGTTATCCATTTTGGCATACTAAGCTCTAGGAGCTTGCTTAAGGCCATATAAGGATTTCTTAAGGCGACAGACAAGGCTAGAGTTATTCTGAACATAGCCAGGAGGTTGTTCCATGTAAATTTCCTCCTGTAAATCACCATGTAAGAAGGCAGACTTGACATCCATTTGATGGACTTCCCAGTTGTGTAAGGCTGCAAGGGACAGAACAAGGCGGATGGAGTTCATTTTGGCAATGGGAGCAAAGGTTTCATTGTAGTCAATCCCTTCAACTTGGGAAAAACCTTTGGCAACTAACCTTGCCTTAAGTCTTTCAACACTTCCATCTGATGCATACTTAGTTCTGTAGACCCATTTACATCTGACAAGTTTTCTTCCTTTTGGAAGAGGTACAAGATCCCAAGTATCGTTCGCCATTAAGGAATGATATTCTTCATCCATGGCTGCATCCCAATCTGGATTCCCTGAAGCTTCTGCAAAAGTTTATGGATCATGATTCTCGGAAACTTGAGCCAAAAGAGAAGAGGCTCGCTGAAACTGAGAACGTGTTCGACGTTGATCTCTAGGATCACCGGCAAGATCACCAGCTGCTTCACATGTTGAACGGACCCATCGAGGAAGCACTTGTGTTGGTGCAACTGGAGGAACATGAGCAGGCGGAGGTGGATTTTCATCCTCACTATCATCATCAGAAACTGGAGTTGGAAACCTGTCAAGGAAGTTGGAAGAAGAAGAAGGAGGCACAAACGCCGAATCAGGCTCGCAGGCCAAAGATGGCACAATCGCCGAGTTAGGCTCGCAGGCCAAGATATTTTCATTAAATTTAACATCTCTTCTAATGATTATAGCATGAGAATGTGGTTGAAGAAGTCTATAACCTTTGACATCTTCATAATATCCAACAAATATGCACTTTTCACTTTTAGGCTGCAATGCTTTCCGTTTTTCATCCGGAATGTGAGCCCATGCTTCACTACCGAACACACGAAAGTGACTTACATCAGGTTTAATTTTACTCCATGCTTCTTCCGGTGTTATACCTTGTAATGCTTTTGTGGGGGTGCGATTAACTATGTAATTTGCACAATTTATGGCTTCAGCCCAAAATTGAAGACTTAGTCCCTTAGATTGGATCATACAATTAGCCATTTCCTTTAAAGTGCGGTTCTTCCGCTCAGCTACACCATTTTGTTGTGGTGTATATGGAACAGTGTGCTGTTGTTGGATGCCTTGTTCAGTGCAGAAAGTAGTGAACTATTTGTTAACATATTCTCCTCCATTGTCAGATCTTAACTTAATAATTTGATGACCATATTTTTTTTCAACAAGGGCCTTGTAGGCCAAGAACATGTTAAATACTTCGCTCTTAAGTTTTTGGAAATAAACCCAAGTGCGTCTGGTGTAATCATCAATGAAAGTTAAGAAATACTTGAAGCCAGAAAAGGAAGCAGATGGAAGAGGACCACACAAGTCACTATGCACAAGCTCCAAGGGAACCGAGGCGTGCCAAGAGGCACGTTTGTCAAAACTGTCCCGATGATGTTTTTCAAGTACACAACCGGAACAAACACCATCTCTGCAAGATACCATCGGAAGACCTGTCACCATATTTTCTTTACATAGTTGTTGCAATGAGCGATAATTTAAGTGACCAAATCGCTCATGCCAAAGTTTGCTCAAGTTATCACTATGAGCAACAAAAACTGAAGGGAAAGGTGATGACCCAAAGTTGTTAAACTTGTACAGCCTGGTAATATCATCAACAATTTCGGTAGCTAGGACCTGTTGAGGATCTTTAAAATCCTTGATTACAACTTGGTGAGGTGTAAAGGTCACAGTTTTGCCTTCACCAGAATGAGTGATCTGATAGACTGATAACAAATTGCAGGAAATTCTTGGAACACATAGTACATCACTAAAATGACCATTATCTACTGGAACTGTTCCAGCTCCTACAACACTTAGAGATCTATCATCACCAACAAATATTTGTTTGGTGTTACATTCATGCATAGTAGAAAAGATGGCTTGATCCTTAGTCATATGATAAGATGCTCCAGAATCAATGAGCCATTCATTTGAAGTAGAAGAAGAAGATGCATTATAAGAATAACCAGAAGCACAAAGTGCATGTCCATGAGAGGTAGATTCTGAAGACGAATTTAGTCTGATGTGGTAATTCTTCATTGCTGCTTCTAAGGCTGCCATCTTCTTGAAACACTTAGATTCATCACGATTATCTTTCCCACAATAGTTGCAATGACGCTCAGTCTTCTTGCCTTTTGGCTTGGATCCTTTGTCATTTTTTAAAGAAGGAGCTGACTGAGAGGGTTTGGGACCCTTGTTTGACTTATTATTGCGAAAATTTTGTTTCTTGGGAGGCTTGGACTTTTCTTTCTGTTGGGACAATAAGGCTTTCCCAGATGTATCTGCATTGTTGATTATTCCAAGATGAATGAGTTTATCTTGTTCTCTAATCAGGGAATCACAAAAGGATTCAATACTAGGCTCTTGATAGCTAGCTGCATTCAAGAATGCTTTCATGGAGTAAAATGTAGATACAAAAACAGAATATGCAGGTCCAAGTTTGGAAAGAATATGATAAATGCACTGTTTGTCTTCCCTCTCAATTTTACATTCCGCACATAAGAGTTTAAGAGTTTTGTACTTAGATAAATAATCTTGAATGCATGAAAAGTCACTTGGATTTAAAGAAATCAACTCATTTTCGAGTTGATGACCTCGAATTTCATTGTGTTTACCAAACACAGTTTCCAACTTGTCCCAAGCAGCATTAGGTTCATCAATTCCAGATATATGGAATCGCAAATCAGTAGAGATTGACATCCCAATCAATCCACGAGCTTCATCACATCTAATTGCCCATTTTATTTTCTTATCATCATCAGTGGGTTCTTTTTCTTTCCCTGTGGTAATTCTGAAAAGTCCCCTACTTCGTAGAACATCCTCCATACGAGATTTCCATGAGAAATAGTTGGAACTGTTAAGTAGAATATCACAAGGGGCGGCCATATTTGTAAATTAATGGCTGTAAAAGCAGAAACCAATAGTCTGGATGTGAAGAGCTCGAAAAAATAGGCGGTTTCAAAAAAAATGGCACTGAAAACTGACTCTGTATGATGAAGTTATGCTTGAACAAAGAAACTGTTGAAGATGTCCCCAATAGTGACGTGGCAGCTAGAGAATGTCCAGCAAAAAAAAAGAACCCCCCTCTTCCCAAGATGAACCTTTTGACAATCACTTTTCAAGAAAGTTGCTTTAAGTGAACCACTTTTGTAAAATAAGTGATTGCACTTTTACAATGATATTACTTTTAAATAGTGCAACAATAAAAAACTTAAGTGACTCACTTGTATTTTTATTTTTTATTATTTAAGTGAGATGCACTTTTACAATAAAGTAACTTGAAATTAGAAATTGCATGCACTTTTTCTTTTAAAAGTAACTTCCTAAGACTTGAACTCAAGACCTATTAAGGAATAAAGCAACTTTGAACCAAGTGAGCTAGATTAAAAGGTATGTAAAATATGGAAATGATGAAGGTTTTTTTTTTTTTTTACTCTTCTTGCTCGGTTTGCGTGCTTGCCCTTTTTCCTGCAAAACAAACCACAAAACGAAACAAAAAAAACTTTTCCACACTTGTGGAGTTAGATCTTGTTAGCTTGCCCGGAAAGTCTACGTTTTCTCTCTGTTTCTGATTTGCCGAGATCGCGCAAGGTGCACGGCAAAGAGCATACGCAGCCGAGAAAAACCCTTTCCCTTTCTGTTTCTGATTTGCCGAGATCGCTCAAGGTGCAGGCAAAGAGCATACGTAGACGGGAAAACAAAAATCCGAACAAAAAAAAATCTAACAGTAAAAAAAAGATGAAATATGAGATTTTTTCTTTTCAAAAAATGAAATAAAAAATGCGTCACTGTAACATTATACCTTCAGATCTGATGAAATACGCGTTTCTGGAGCAACCGGGAACCGTTTTCGATCAAATGAAAACTATTTCCCAATGGAAACGACACTCCGGACGCAACGGAACACCTCCCACAGCCCAGAAATGCACAGAAATACTAGAACTAGAAACCCTTTCGAGTTTCGGCAACAGCAGTTCAAGATCTAGATCATAACCGGAAGCGACACTTCATAAAAGCTCTGATACCATGTTCGGGTACACAGGGTACTACCAAAGGACCGAACACCAAGAGAAACCACTTCACACAAATAGATCACAGATCAACACACCGATGTTTTGACGTGGTTTAAACCCTCTTGAGGGAAACACTCCACGGCCCCGGCCAAATAGCTTCTACGGAACAATTTATTATGCAAAGAAAGAAAGTTACAAATGAGCTTCTCATAATCGATCAACTAAACAATGACCCTCCATGCTCTTTAAATAGAGATCATGGACCAATCGGGTGTTAAGCCACGGATCAAGGTTAGGTTTGATCTAAGAGAAGTTGAGCCGTCGGATCACTCTATGTCGGAAACATATCGTGACCGTCGGATTAAGTATTTACAAATGCATACTAATGCATACTAAAGAAACACACTATCCCTAACGGATATATTACACAAGTTGATCTTAACTAACTCTTAAGTGTCTAAATATCCTAATATTTTGAACCAAATGTTCAGGGATGATGCAATCCCATCACGTACATTTTGAACCAAAGGTTTAGGGATGATGCAATCCCATCACATACATTTTGAACTAACTATTCAGGGATGATGTAATCCCACCACTTATAGGATGGTTAATCCCGATCTCTTTAGGACATAAAGTCCAAGGATGATACAATCCACTCATCCACTTAGACAAAGTCTAAGGACCACACATCGACCTCATCATTGGTATCATAGACCTCATTGTTGGTATCATCGACCTCATCGTCGGTATCATCGACATAGGTATCCTCATCATCGATACAAGTATCCTCATCATCGATACAGGTATTCTCATCATCAATACATGTATCCTCATCATCGACCTTACCATCGGTATAGGCAACTGCATCATCGATACAGGTATCCTCATCATCGATACAAGTATCCTCATCATTGATACATGTATCCTCATCATCGATACATGTATCCTCATCATCGACCTTACCGTCGGTATAGGAAACCTCATCATCGATACAGGTACCCTCATCATCGATACAAGTATCCACATATCATCATCGACCATATCACTCCCCCTTTTGAGGAGGGTCCTTCTAAACTACACCAAGCTTGTCTAGGAAATACTCAAACTTTACTCGAGACAGAGGTTTGGTCAATACATCAACAACTTGTGCATCAGTTCCCACATGCTCGAGCTTTATAGCTCCTTTCTGCACCATATCCCATATATAAAAATATCGGATCTCTATGTGCTTTGACTTACCATGGACCACATTATTCTCTTTCATCTTGATACAACTCTAGTTGTCACATAGGATCACAGTGGGGTCCATCTCTAAGTCACACAATCCTGATAACAACTTCCAAAGCCATATCGCTTCACAACTAGCAGAGCAAGCAGCTATATATTCCGCTTCAGCTGTGTTGAGAGACACACTAGACTGCTTCCTGCTAGACCACAAGATCATGGGAGATCCCAGACAATAAAATCCGCCCAATGTTCTCTTCCTGTCTGATACACTTCCTGCCCAATCAACATCTGTGTAGCCATACAATCTGAAGTCATGATCTCCAAGATAATATATACCAAAGTCTATTGTACCCTTTAGGTACCTCCTCACATGCTTTGCAGCTACCAGGTGAGCACGTCTAGGTTCTACTAGATACTGACTTAAGGTGTTCACAGCAAGGCATATATCTAGCCCGATATTCGTCAAATACATCAATGACCCAATAATCTGCTTGTACAGAGTCACATCCACTAAATCTGATGAGTCATCAGCTAACAAATTCAAGTTGGAATCCATGGGAGTGGTCATGGCTTTACATTCCAACATATCAAATCTTCTCAATATTTCCATCGCATACTTTCCCTGGTTGAGAAAAGATTCCTTCTGGGCCTTTCCATACTTTCAGACCTAGGAAGTAATGCATCAATCCGATATCTTTCATCTCAAATTCTGTAGCTAGCTTCTTCTTGCTTTCCATGATCTATTTCTCATTCCCTGTCAGAAAGAGATCATTCACATACAGTAATACTATGATAGGTTCATCATCCATAACCTTAAGGTAAAGGTTAGGATCAACTTTACTTTTGGTAAATCCCAAGCTTGTCAAGAAACTATCAATTCTCCCTCTGTGACTCGACATCATTCACACTTTGCATTGAGTGATCTTCTGCCTACTATCCGTGCCATCTCCCATCAGATAGGTCTACTGATATGAGCCTCAAGATCATTCAAACTTTTTGGTGAGTTCCTTCTTGCATCCATCTAAGAGAAGAATGTCATATGTATATAGAAACCATCTTCAAATATGTATCAAAGGTTGAACTCTGCATCACCCATGGTGATCATTAAGCTCATCAAATGACTATCGATCTTGATTACCCGTACAGAGATTTATTCAATTAAATCATGGGAGTTTTCTCGATTCACACTTCTTATTCAATTGCACCAGTAAGAGAACGGTCTTATCTAGTGTTGGCTTAAATACTGATATAGAGGTTTTCAATCTAGACCTAGGTTCTTCACGGTTTCAAGGAACCAACAAAACCCCTTCTCACCGGCCCTTTCGGTAACAGCTTGCGAACAGGATGAGGTCTCACACGAGGTGTAGCTATGGGGGTACTGTGGAATCAGGTTTGCATAGTGATGTGATGAGTTGTTTGGAGAGAAATACTGCGCAGTGCGCTGTGGGGCTCACACTGTGGACTGAATACTGGGCGACGATAGGCTGTGTCGCGGTCATCGCTTCTACAAGCTAAGATGCTTGCACAACCAACGGCTCCAAGGACTGCGCGGTTCGGACAAGGTGCAACTAATGGGACATCGCAATTGACTTATACGCTTCCTCTGTGGACTTAACTGATATTGACGACCTTACTTAGTGTTTGTCCATTCAACTACTGCCTTAGACGATTAGTCTTATAATCAATGTAAACAGATGAAACACACAATGCTATGCACTCCTGGTGCTGTGCGTCAAAGGAGTTACACAAACCAAACTCTACATATGCATGCGTCTATTCAATGAACTGATACTTTCACAGACTTAGAATACTGCGCATTCATCATTCATCCATACATGCAATACTTAACATATTACTCCCATCTTTCTCCTATGGAAAATACATATAAAAGCATTAACATAACAACTGATAAATGAGAATTCAAGCATTCATAGTAAGCAAACAGATAATTGCACATATATAAACAATCACACTACACAATATTTAACGTGGTTCACCCCTGGGATGGGAGCTACGTCCACAAGAACTGTTGTTGTATTAGTCTTTGGGAAAGGGTACAACAGTTCTTGTTTGTGCACTAAGCTGTAGACTCTCTTCTCTCTCTCAATAGGCCTCTGCGCACATATCTTGTAGATCCTTTACAAAATGTCTCTCAACAAAGATCTATTCAATCAACAATGAGAACAATAATACATGAAGAGTAACCCTTTCCCTTAAAAAATATGTCTTATTTATAGATCATGCCCATAGGTCATGTCTTTACAATGCGTGGCAAAACCCTAAGGTTCCCAAAACTGGTGCGGATGCCCGCCACCCTACCTGTCGCCGTCGACAACTTTCTCCACTCGCTTTAACCGCCTTACTGGACCACTCGTGGCTCTAATTCCCTTCTGACAGCTGCAGTCAACAACAAAATGGTTACAACTGCATCGTGGTCTGTCACTTTCCACTCCTTTAGCCTACCTACCGTTGTTGACTTAGTGGCCTAGCTTCTCAACTGCTTGCCGCCACTCTCTTAGACAGGTCAATTTTTGCTATCTTCCGCTCTGTCCCTTAGTCAAAATAGGTCGCTTCCTCATTCGAACTTTACTTATATTCTTTACCAAGATTAGCTATTGCAATGTTACTACACAACAACATATCTGTGCAAAACGTAAACATATACCCTGCGCTGCGCGATCCACAAAATTGTACTTTCTGAGCATTCAGCCTAAACTGTGCAGTTCCAAAACTGCTCTTTATCCGAACTATACCCATTTGGGCTATGCCCAATAGACCCCTAACACTTACCTGTGGATCGTCCCCGATCCACTTCTACTAGCCGATTTCTCCTGCGCATCTTCGACATTTTTAGCTTAGCGGTGAAATTGTTGAACGTGACGGCAATCTCGTCAACTGTTTCCTTTGCTTTCATTTCAAAAGTCTTAATGGTTTCCATATGTTCCTGTAAAACCTTCTCCCAAACTTGTTCTCTAAGCGTTCCCTCTGATGTTTGAAGTTCGACGAACTTCTCATCAAATCGCTGAAATAGGTTCATACCTTCCTCTTCTATGCTCTCTAGCTGAGTAGAAGTGATAAATTCCTTTTCCCTTAGTGCCTTGAGTTGTTTATGGAGTTCCTTTACTTCGTTAAACTTAGGTAGCTTCTGCTGCACGGGCAGAGATTTCATCTCTATGGTTGTAGCATTGATCTCTTACTGTGTTTGATGCACTTCCTCTTTAATCTTCTGAAGTTCCAGGTCTTCATTCAATCCTATGACAATTGCGTTTACTTGTTCAAGTAAACCTTGTCATCTTTCTACTTCAGACTGGATGCTGCCCAAAGTGGCCTCCACTTCCTTGTGTGTGGTTGAGTGCTGATCTGATGCTGGAGTTGACTGCTTGGATTCCAGGTCCGTGATCTTTACCCTATAAGAAACTTCCATTTCCATCATTTCGGCCGTGAGGGACTCTACCTTGGCCCCAATATTCCATATGGTATCTTCAACATTTTCTTCCTCTACGCATTCTTCACTCTTCGCGCATACCGCTGAGATGGTCTCTTTGAGCTTCCGGTCTCTTTCTCGGACTTCAAACAATTATTGTTCCTTCCGCTCGGATTCTTACTTGAGCTCTTCAATATTTTCTTTCAATTAGACACTCTGGTCTTATGAGGCAATGCCTCTTTCTTGTATTTCCTCCGCAATTTGTATATGCAACTCATTCAGGTCCTCTAGCGCAAATGACCTCATGTTGAGGTCAAAATGTGTGAAGTCTTTTTCTGCTTCGTGCACCTTATCGTTTGGGAAGATAAAGTGCACCGGTTCTATATGCGCAACCCTGGGTTAGGGGCTTACTATATGAGGTGGCCACTTCCACGCACTCATTCCTCCTAAATTCCCTTCAGAATCTGATGATTGTTGGCCTAGGTTCGTCTGCGTGACCATGGCCTGCGCTGTTTCCATTTTCTGAATGAGGTGGAGTTGCATCTGTTCTTGCTTAGCCCCTTTTTTTGCACGGGTTTCCTCCCACACCTCCTGGAATTTTGTGGCGATTGTCTCGCAATATTCTGGATGCAGTTGCAGATCGAATTTGGGCCTTTCAGCCTTCCTCTTCTTCCGTTGGCCTTTCGCCCAGACAGGAGTTTCAGTCACCTTTCTTTTGTCTCCTACCCGATCTTCCAACTTTTCCTCCACAATAGGCGTCAGTTGGATCTCTTCCTTATCTAGAATTTTGTCTTCATCCCGGTCTTCATTTGTGTCTTCTTCTGTCTCATTATCTTTGCTTTTGGGCTTGTCTTGATCTTTCTGTTGCTCATAGTCGGATTCAATGTCGATTGGCTGCTCTTTTTTCCAATGTAGCTCCCATCTCTCCATCATTTGTTCGATTTTCTCAACATCTAACTGATAGAATCTGGGATACCATAGCTCTGTATCCGAGTCTGCCCGGGGCTGATTGTATGATCTGTGTCTTTTGGCCAAGAATCTCATTATCCCTCTATATGTATTTGTGAGTGTTTACGAGATGCGTGGTGTCCGCCGAATCGCATCACATATATGCACATAGTAGGTATAGAATAATTCACTGCTTGCTCGCTACCTTGAGGGTTTCGAGCTAGCCCATAAGTTGGTGTAGTGCGCTTCACTGCATTGCCCCTCAAGAACTGGAATACCCTGATAACCGGTGGGCTCTTTCCAACCGATGAGAGCAATCAATACTAGTAACCAAATAAAATGGAACGGGGATCCATTGTCCTGAGCCTCTTCAACATCTTCCAAAAACTCATTGAGTAGGTACTGCTCCCAGTTGTAGGAAGTGCCCTTTAACATTTTATCTGTGAGGAAGACTGCTACGGCCGATACCTCTAGTGGTCTGCATTTGCACAGCACCTTTCTTGCAAGAAGTTGAACTGTGAACTTAGTGGCTTCGTCATTGATCTCATTGGTATGGAAACCCCATTTTCTCTTGAATACCTTGAATTCTTTGGCTATTTTAGTAGTAAGATCATTTTCTTGCGCCTTCCCTACCATCACTGCTGATGGGTCGTCAACTCTCTTATTTAGCAAAGTGATCTCGTGTATGAGATTGATATTAATATCAATGCGGCTGTCTAGCCATAGGTAACCACCGTGTACGCAAGACAATAGAACGCGCGCTACCGTCGTGAACTTTGGACTCCTATCAAAATGTGGGATGCGTTGCAGGTGCAGCAAACTGGATGGTTCTATTGCTTTTAGCCAATCTTGAACATACATACATTCAGTTCCAGTCTATGCATCAAGATGCCGATGCATATATCGGTCAGGTTGGAACTGAGGAAAATTTTTCAGCTTCGACTGTGCTACCTCTAGCAAGTCGTGGTCTTCAAATTTGCATTCCCTTACTCTACCCAGAAGGTCTTCTGCAATTCTGACATGTTTAGACATGGGAGGGATTAGAATTTCATAAACGACATTCTTTTGCAACTGGACAGGTGGTGCATCATCTTTGTGAGGTGGAATGTAGTCATGTTCCATGTGGATGGGCTTCTCCACGAATGTAACTGGTTTTTGTAGCTTAACCAGCTTCGGCCCTCCCTGGTCTGTGGCTGGATTTTTCCCCTTTTCTGCAGCCTGTCTTGCAATACTTCAAGATGAAGCTCCTATATTTCCTGTAGGTTTCATAGCCGGAGCCGTCATTAATCTCTGAAAACCTGACTGGATGAAAATTTTCAAAACTTCGGCACTGGAAAGTGGTTCAGACATGCACCTATAACTTGTTCGGATCTCTGGTTATGGAAGATCTGCAATCGCACGCAGATGAAACAAAGTTCCTGCTAAAACTTATGAGTGGTTAGCTAAGGGCTATTTATAGACCCTACTGGTCTTGAACATGGCGAACGACCGTTAATGAAGTGGTTAATGGTTCATACTTTAGCCAGATCTTCTGTGAGATCCTGGTCACTTCGACCAATCATTGTCCCAGGACCAATGATGTTTCCTTATTGAAAAAAGGTGGCGGCATGGCCAAGCTATCAAGTTAGTTAAGTAAGTGTTCAATTGCTAGCTTGTCAGCTGGATTTTGGCTATATTACGGTCACTTCTCCCTTTATTATGTCTGAAATTGTCATATCCGTTGTTTAATGCTTAACCTTATCGATGCCGTCATAATGGGTAATGGCCCACTAACTGGCCGATAACTTCCCGGTTAACGTTTTTCGTTATGCTATGCTGGAAGTTCTGGTGTACATGTGTGCCTCTTTACTTTCAAAAACGCAGCTATGGTCCCCTCATATGCCTCTTGTTACCATTTCTCGACCTCCATAGTTGGTCCGTTTAACTTGATCAGTGCAGTTACATTGCGTGGTTTTTTCCCCCCCTTTTTTTCTCCGCGAAGCTTCACTTCTACTGCGCGGTGCATCTCTTTTGCAAAGTTGCGCGTACAAACTCCTTCCCGCTTCCAGTGTCCAATTTCAATTGTACTTGACACTTAGAGGTTTTCCTTTGTCCTGATCATTGAGGGTTCTATGAAGTAGGACTATCCCGATAGGGTTTTAGTCTACTTCCATTGACTAAACCTGGAAAGTTATCTCCTGCTAACGTGACTAACTGAACTATGCCACCATTAGTAACATGTACAATAGTATATGGGTCGAGCCAATGCATCTTAAACTTTCTAGGAAACTTCATGAACTTGTTATCATATAGGAGGACTAGATCACCTACCTGAAAGGTCTTGTTTTTGATATGGTAATCATGCCATGCCTTTTCTATTTCTTTCTGTGCTTGTTGGTGAAAGCCTACGATGAAGTGATCCTTCTCTAGACCAACCAAGTGTAGAATCCTTTCTTCTAGTGAATCGTGCTCTGCCATGCCTGTGAATGCAACTATTCTCAAGCTAGGAACAATGTACTCCATTGGCATTACAGCTTCCTATCCATAGGCCAGCCTAAAAGGTGTGTCGCTAGTCAACTTTTTGCAAGTAGTTCTATATGCCCATAAAACGACTGTAATTCGTAGATCCAAATCATCCTTATTGACATTGCATACCTTAGTCAGCGCATTCTCCAGTACTTTATTGAACGCTTCAACAGTTCCATTCGCTTGCGGATGATATGGCGTACTTCGCTGATGGTGAATGTAGAACTCTTTTGTTAATGCCTCAATAGTCCTGTTTGGAAAATGAGTGCCTTGATCACTCATCAAAATCTTCGGGCATCCAAACCTCATAAGAATGTCTTCAAATATGAACTGCGTGGCAGTACCTACGCTACAGTCCTTCACTGGCTTCGCTCCTGCCCATCTGGTGAGGTAGTCAGTTGCAGTAATAATATACCTTGCACAAGTTCTTTTCCTCGGTGGGTTTATAGGTCCCACAAAATCAATTTCCCATTTCTCAAATGCCTGTAATGTCAACTGTGGATTCAATGGCATTTCGTCTCTTCGCGATGGCCTTCCTGTCCTCTGACAAACATCGCAACTCTGGTAATGCTCCTTTGCATCTTTGTGAATCGTAGGCCACCATAGCCCTGCCCGCAATATCTTTTACGCAGTGGATGTTCCTGCGTAGTGACCTCCTATTACTACAGAATGTGCATCATCCAGTATGAATGGTTTCTTGTGCTCTAACACACACCTGCGCAGTACTTTATCCGGCCCCAATTTGTATAACTGTCCGACAATTATGGTGAAGTCTGCTACTCTTACTACCAATTTCTTCTTCTGCTGTGTAGTAAACTCTATGGGCACCAACCCAGTAGTCAGAAAGTCTATGATGTCTTTATAATATTCATAAGCTATCTGGATAGAAAACAACTGTGCATCAGGTAGATTGTCTTCAAGGTTCGTAGGCTCTTCTCCTGACTCGATCCTGGACAGATGATCAGGTCCTAAGTTCAATCTGCCCGGCTTAACCACTATTTCAAAGTCATACTCCTGGAAGAGTAACAACCATATGCAGATTCACCCCCCTAACACTTGCTTATTGACCAAGTATTTCAAAGCAGAATGGTCAGTGAACATAGAAGTGCGCACCAAGCAAATAGTGTCTGAACTTCTGCATATCGTAGACCATAGCTAGGCCTTCTCTCTTAGTGGTGGTATAATTCTTCTCTACAGATGAGAGCTTCCTGCTTGAAAATGCTATGGGGTGGTCAATACCTCCCTCTCTTGGTTGTGCTAAGACAAATCCAAATGTTATACATGAAGCATCGACATGGACATGAAACAGCTTCTCCCAGTCTGGAAAAACTAGGATTGGCGCGGTTACCATTTTCTCTTTTAGTGTATCAAAGCCTTGTTCACACTTTGTGTTCCAGATGAATGACACATCTTTCTTTAGCAACTTCTCCATTGCTGCGGTTATCTGTGCATAACCCTTTACAAATTTTCTGTAGTAACTGGTATGCCCCAATGTAGTGCGCAATTGCTTGATTGAGTTCGGTGTCGGCAAGTTTACAATAACTGCGATATTTGCAGGATCAACCATCAAGCCCTGCTTGCACACAATGTGTCCCAACAAAATTCCATAGGGTAAACAAAAGATACACTTCTTCAGGTTTAATGACATTTGATGCTGTCTGCACTTTTCTAGCATCAATATGAGACTTGCGCAATGGTCCTTCAGCAACCCAAATATTGTACGATCATCAAAATAAGCTTCTAAGAAATTATGCATGAAATCCTAGAATGCTGCGACCACAACTCTGGAAAAGATGGCAGGTGTGTTCTTTAGACCAAACAACATTACTGTGTACTTGAACGACCCCCATTCCGCGGAAAAAGTGGTCTTGTGTCTATCCGCGGGATCAATTCTTATCTGATGTTATCCCGAAAAATTCATCAGTAAAGGAATAGGCCTCATTTCCTCCAACATTATCAAGCACCTCATTAGTGAAAGGAGTAGGAAATGGGTCATGCATTGAAGCATCGTTCAATTTTCTGAGATCCACACAAATCCTAATTTCTCCTTTTGTCTTCTTATCTTGGACAACCATAGGGCTTATCCACTCAGACTTTTCGACCAGCTAGATGATCCCTGCATCAAGCATTTTATCATGTTCTGCCCTGACTCATTCTTTGTATCCCGGGTTCATTCTATAGGGCCTCTGCTTAACAGGCTTTGCACCTGGATTAAGAGGTATCTTCATAACCCCTAAGTCTCCCAAAATTCCCTTCATCTCTGTAAAATTTGTCAGGAATAAATCCTGGTACTCATGTAACAGGTCTGCGATCTCCGCCACAGTCTGATCGCCCCAATAGTCTCCAATACTTGAAAAATTTGGCTCTTCACTGGTGCCAATGTTCACTTTCCTCGTTTTCACAGGTCCACTCATGTCTGGAATTTCCAGCGGAGGTCCTTCTACGTCGCACGCTCCTTCTGACTCAGGAATTTTTATGTTGTGTGGATCCTCCTCATCATTGTATTCTTTTTCTTCAGCCTCTTCAACTAGGTTGTAACATTCCATGGCATGTTCTACTTGTTCCTTCCATTTTGTTTGTAGGCTTGTAGGTACACTGTCAAGTCCAAAGAATTCTTCTAATGTCATGTTTCTATGTGGACATTCTGGTATGAATATTCTTTCCTTTATAATCTACAGTGCATCATTTATGGTAGGACTCTCGTCTTCAAAACCGAAGCTCTTCTAGAAGTTCGCAGTCAGGGTAGGCCAATCTGTAGTTTCCATGTGCAACTCTATATCCAGATACCATTTCTTTGGAATTTCTTCCTCCAATGTATGCACAAACAGATGCACCCATTCTATCTATGGTCTCTCCTCCCATGCTTGTGAGCAGACCTCAATATACTCTGTTGGATCTGTCTGTCCATTGTATTTCTCAAAGGTTAGTCTAACTTTGTCAGCAAACCTGATTTGCATCTTGATTTTGCACTGATCCCATGTGGTTAATGTTTGCCTATGCGCATCCCACCATCTGGCAAGTGTCTCGCGCAGTGCCATATCTAGTGCTGGTAAGCGATGTTCATCTGCAATTGCTACAATATATTCTTTGATAAAGGAATAAACATTAGATAAACCATCATAGGTGGGGATTGGGCTTACCTCCTTTCCAATCCAGCACAGTGACTTTGTAACCTGCGTGCATCTCCTTATAGATACTTCATGCATATGAATTTTCCAGTTCTCCAGTCCTGCATCAGAGTCTGAGATGCAAGAGCTGTCACATCTCCAGCTGAGTGTTCCATCCACAGTAGGATTAATATAGTCTTCCTGGTTCGTAGTCATCTTGTACAGGCGGTCCAAGTCTTGAGCTATGGATTCCTCCTGAATCGACTCGCTGTATCTGTATCCGTTTGAAGGGTCCAGTGACGCGATGACCCCGAGATGCTTTCCTTCGAAGATCATCTTCTTTGTCTTCAAGTTTATGATAGCAAGGTTATCCATAGCCCAGTCTATCCCCAACAACGCAGGATAAGGCTGACTATCATCCACAATCTCTATAACCTCGAAATCTGTGTGACTTTGCACTCCATCAATGTCAACAACAACATTGGCTAGTCTCCCAAAAGGTATGACTTTCTCCTAATTGGCCATTCTCAACTGGATTGGTGACCATAACAGCTTTGGTCTTCCCATATACTGCCATGTCTGTTTAGTTAAGACATTTACTTCAGACCCCAGATCAAGGATGATCTCGTCCATTTAATAGTCTCTGATCCGTGCACTGAGTCTCATTTCTCTGCCTATTCTCTTGTGTTTCTTGATGTGGTGAACTGTGCTATCGGTAGTTTCAATTTCGCTTTGTGGATCATACTGATTTAATAGTTTCTGCAATTCTGTGATAGTGTGTGGGCTCTTTAGCAATTTCATGCATCTCTTTAGGAACTGCACAACAAAGGTTCATGTCTCTGCTGCGATGCTCGTTCTGTCATAAGAAGCCGACATATCTTCTGTATGCGGTATTTCACTGCGCAGCAGGATTTTTGGAGATAGGGGTTCTGATTCCTTGAATATGTCTCGTGCTTCTTCAAAGACTTCTATGTTTTTCTCCAAGTTGAAAGCAGGTGCTTTCCCAGTAGCTTTCCTTATCCATATTGTTTCAAGAGGAGTCTGCTTAGTGTTAAAGTCTCCAGAAGTCGAAGCTTCTGCTCCTCTATCTCTCCCTGTGGTAGCACCAGTTCGCGTCACTACATTGATACTTGGATCCGAAGGGCTCCTCTTTGCTGGGATCAATTGAATGTTTGGGTTCAACGCATCTGGCCGCTTCCATTTTTGCATTTCTACCTCTAGCATTGGGCAGTCTTCGATAACATGATCGAATGATTTACAATAATTACACGTAGTGCATGGGTTGGTACAATCTTTAGACACATGGCCTTCCTGGCCACAGTTATAATAGATTACTTGACCTCGACCTCTTCCTTGCACCAGGCCATTGTTCCTTCCTCTCTTGCGGTATCCTCTGCGGCCTCTGTATGCTCCCTGATCGTGCTATGCATTTTCTTGTTTATGCGGGATCTCTTCCTCGACTCTGTATACTCCTCCATACATATGCTCAATATATTTTTTCCTTTCCAACATGAACTCGTATGCGTGGCAATTGGGCTCGTCATGCCCAACTGACTTACAGAAATTGCAGTATAGGTTTTTAGGTGTTCTTACATATTTCTGAATCAGGTAGCAGTCTTCTGGCCGGTGTCCTCTAGTTCTGTAGATCTCACACCATGGCCCTTGGTTCAAATTTAGTGGGTTCGGTGCACCCATGTTAAGGAAATCTTGGAATAAAGGACAATGATCCTTAGTGTGTCCTTCTCCCTGTACACCATAATTCATGTCTCTCTTGTTTTCCTTTCTTGATATCCTGTAGTTGTAGTGTCAGGGTAGCCAACTGGTTCTGAATCTGAGACATCCCAGTGCTACTTTCTCTAATGGGTGAAGCTTCTAACTTCATCGCGATCTCCAAGGCTTCTGCCTACAAAGCCACCTTCTGCTGCATCAACGACTGTCTGATATGAGGCAACAACGTGGCTATAAACCATTCCTTGTGCTGTTGTGGTGCTATAACGAAGCTTACTTGGTCCAACGGTGTCTTAAATTTTTGATCAAACTCCCAGACTGTATCATTAGGTTTCTGTTTGATCTCTTTCAACTCTGTTATACACTACGATTCTGATTTTGGCTTCTTAAATTCTACTAAGAGTGCAACCTTGATTTCTACCAGGGTTCTATTATGTCCCTGCGAATACTTCATGAACCAATGCAAGGCTCGGTCTCTAAAAGTGGTGACGAGCTGTGCTTGCTTCACAGCGTCATCTTGGACTTGCTTTACACTCCATATGGCTTCACATAGAAACCAATGCTGATCGGGGTATTCTAGACCTGTTCCTTTGAATATCGGAAGTTTGATATCATCAGCCATCCTCCTTCTAGGTGGCACAATTCTCTGAGTGGTGCTAGAGATAATACTCTAAGGAATGATCTGAGGTTGGGCATTCTGAAGTGGTACAGCCTGAGATGGAGTAAGCTGAGTCGGAGTAGCTTGGGCACCCGCTCCTGCTGTGTTACCAGTGTTGACGTTCTGCGGTGTGGGTTGCATGGTGTTCACAACCGGCGAGTTTTGAACTGATGGGTTCTGAGACAAGGGAGGCACGGTATGTGAAACCGACGGGTTCTATGGCATAATACGCTGACACGTGGCTGAAAAAGGTGCAGTTTGATTATCAATCTCACATGGTATCTGGGTATCTACACGGAGTCCATGTGGTCCAGGATTTTTCTCAGCGACAAACTTGTATCTCTTTCCACTTCTCAGGTTATGGGTTTCTTTGTAAGAACCACTATATGTACTATCTACCATGACAGATTTAAACAAAACTTCACTGCATTCTAAAGACACCTTTCTCGGCCAAAATCATTTTAATGTATAAACTAAGGTTGTTCAAGTACTTACCTTTGAATCCCTTGAAAAAATCTCTTTCGGCTGCGCTGTAGGATATTAGCATGTCCACAACGAACTGTGTCACAAAGATCTGTAGTGTACTATCAACCCAGAAGTCAACTACTCTCGTGAATGGGCTGTCTACTGCTTTGAGCCTTTCAATAAGCTCTGATGTCCACTCGGTCGGTACGTCTCATGGTGTACAGTTTCTTTGCTCTACGAGCCTTGACAACCACTCGTGTAGCTCATTTCCAAAATATGCCCAGAAAACTTCGTGAACGTCTTTCCATAGGTATTTGTTCAACCATTGGATGTCAGAGAGATGCGAGTGTCTATTCTCCTTTCTTGCAAAGTCTCTCTTTGTCTTGTCACACCAAGCCCAAATTTCTTTCTTTTCTGGATGCCAAAAGCCAATACCCAACAAAGCTTCTTCTTCGTCGCACATCACGACTTCAACTCATCAAATATTCTTAGCTCAGAAATGGAACCATTTCTTGGCTTAAATACTGATCTAGAGGTTTTCAATGTGGACCCAGGTTCTTCGCGGTTTCAAGGAACCAACAAAACCCCTTCTCACTGGCCCTTTCGGCAACAGCCTGCGGACAAGCTGAGGTCTCACCCGAGGTGTAGCTATGGGGGTACTACGGAATCAGGTTTCCACAGTGATATGATGAGTTGTTCGGACATAACTACTGTGCAGTGCACTGCGGGGCTCGCACTGCGGACTGAAGACTGCGCGACGATAGGCTGCGTCGCGGTCCTCACTTCTACAAGCTAAGATGCTTGCTCAACCAATGCCTCCAAGGACTGCGCGGTTCGGACAAGGTGCAAATAATGGGATAGCGCAACTAACTTATACGCTTCCTCTGTGGACTTAACTGATATTGACGACCTTACTTAGTGTTTGTCCATTCATCTACTGCCTTAGACAATTAGTCTTATAACCAATGTAAACAGAGGAAACACAAATGCTGTGCACTCCCGGTGCTATGCGTCAAAGGAGTTACACAACCCAAACTCTACATACGCATGTGATTATTCAACGAACTGATACTTTCACAGACTTAGAATACTGCACATTCATCATTCATCCATACATGCAATACTTAACATATTACTCCCATCTTTCTCCTATGGAAAATACATATAAAAGCATTGACATAACAACTGATAAATGAGAATTCAAGCATTCATAGTAAGCAAACAGACAATTGCACATATATAAACAATCACACTGCACAATATTTAACGTGGTTCACCCCCAATATGGGAGCTACGTCCACAAGAACTATTGTTGTATTAGTATTTGGGAAAGGTACAACAGTTCTTGTCTGCGCACTCAGCTGCAAACTCTCTTCTCTCTCTCAATAGGCCTCTGCGCACACAGCTTGCAGAGCCTTTACAAAATGTTTGTCAACAGAGATTTATTCAATCAACAATGAGAACAATAATACATGCAGAGTAACCCTTTCCCTTACAAAATATTCCTTATTTTTAGATCATGCCCATAGGTCATGTCTTTACAATGCATGGCAAAACCCTAAGGTTCCCAAAATTGGTGCGGATGCTCGCCACCCTACCTGTCGCCGTCAACAGCTTGCTCCACTCGCTTTGGCCACCTTACTAGACCACTTGTGGCTCTAACTCCCTTCTGAAAGCCGCAATCATCAACAAAACGGTTTCAACTGCATCGTGGCCTGTCACTTTCCACTCCTTTAGCCTACCTGTCGCCATCAACTTAGTGGCCTAGATTCTCAACTGCTTTCCGCCACTCTCTTAGACAGGCCACTTTTCGTTATCTTCTACTCTGTCCCTTACTCAAAATAGATCACTTCCTCATCCGACCTTTACTTATATTCTTTACCAAGATTAGCTGCTGCAATGTTACTACGCAACAACATATCTGCACAAAACTTAAACATATACCCTGCGCTGCGTGATCCACAAAATTGTACTTTTTGTGCACTTAGCCTAAACTGCGCAGTTCCAAGGCTGCTCTTTATCCGAACTATACCCACTTGGGCCATGCCCAACATCTAGCCACTTGGAGAAAACATCTCGTCATGATCCTCTTCCTCTTTCTAAGAGAATCTTATAGCCACGAGCCTTCTATAGTATGTTTGATTTGTATGTCTTCTTGTTGAACATCCATCACTTGTTCGGTGTTCATCATTCTTCATGATATTTCCTACAAATAAAAGTTAATTACATGATTAGTAATCAAATCATGTTGACATGATAACCTATTATGCATACTGATATGATTTACATAGTTATGCAACTATCTTGACCAATATTTTGGCACAACACTTTTCCATATCCTGTATGCATACAGTGGCTATCTAGATGTCTTCCATCTCTACCAAAACATACTATCAAGAGCATGCACAACTCTCAGCATGTCAGGAAAGATGTTTCATTCTAGAAAAGAAACAATGGAATGTTTGTCCAACTTACCCATCATATGCATATTAGTAGTATACTGTTCAATGCTATATGAATGCTTACACTATGCATGATATATTCTAGGAATACAAATATGCATACAACTATCATTGACTATTTAGATATTCAAGAAGTAATTCAAATAACAACTGAAATACTTATCTTTTATGTTTGTGTGGTTGCCTCCTGCTTGATCTCTATTTTCCCTTTAGGATAGCATCATTTTTATATATCTTTGAACTTCTATCCATCCTGGACCACTATGCATGCTGAAGTGTGCACTAGTGTCATCCTCATGATCTCATACATAATCATACATTCATTAGTATAATCTCAATACTATCAAAACATTATGATTCTAAATAATATTACGTATGTATGGTCATGATCATTTCATACACAGGTAACTTACCTAAGATCCTAACACAAAGTAGTATTCTAACTTGATATAGGAAAAAATACCTAGATTATCATGCTTGGTTATGTCTAACATACCCAAACAATATCTTCTTTGTTCTCTTCAATGATTTAGAGACCTTGTGCTAGAACCTGCATATCTCATAAGTCAAGCATAGTAGAACAAAGTCATACATACCTCGTAAGTAGAGATTCTATGTGATAAAAGACTATGGATGAGTCTTTGTCTTCATGTCATCATGGTCATAGAACTCGATTTGTCTTTCTTGATGTACCTTTCATGTTAGCAGACAACATCATCCTCATACAACACCGCAAGTGCATTAGTACAATCATAAGTGTCATAGCCCTAATCAATGAATGTCTTCTATCATTCACATGCATTCATACTTCTACTAAGGTGATCAAATAATCTAGAATTAATCATGAATGTACTAACCTCAATAATATGAAGACAAACATATTATAAACTTAATCATGAAACAAATTTCAAAACATACCTGTATCTTCTCAAGTCATACCTGTCGAGTAGTCTTCTCTATAAGGGTAAAGCAATAACCATCCAAGGTAGATAAATTGTAAACATCTTATGTATGTTCATGGTGCTAGGATGATAGAATATCAGTGCCATTTAAACTTTCTTCATTGCTTCCCTATGAGTCTCCCAACTTTGCTAGGGTTTCTTCTTACTTGGGAACCCTAATCTTCAATCTCCTTCCTCGCACAACATTTTGATGGATGATTAATATCTATGATGAATGGATTCCAAATCCATTACCAAAGTTTCCAATGTTGCATCAGGTGTCTCCAACATTGTATCAGGTCCTTCCATACCTAAAAACTAAAAACCCTAAGTGAGAGCTTCTTCCTCCTCTTCCTTGATTCCTCTGTTGAGCGATTTCAGATGTGCCGTATTGTTTCTGGTGTATCTTTGAAATTTTAGATTTGCAGGGTCTGAAACATCGGCCTGTGGTATCCTGACCTATCATCTTTCCAACCCCATAGGTTTAATATTCATTGGATTCTCCATTAGAGATATATTCCCATTTTACCAACATGACCTATTTAAGGGATGAAACAACATAGCAAACTTGTACGGAGTGCCACGTGTCACTATTTCAACTTCGGCCTTTGAACGTGGGACATGTGAAACTACATTTTGTTCCCTAACTGTCAATTTTTACAAAATTTCATTTGGAGCTTCCTATCCTGAGATATGACCTTTTTCCCTAGGTCACCTGTTTAGGACTGCATTCTAGAAGAGGCAGAAAGCCTAACTTGTACGGATTATATCTCAGAAAGTACAACGAACCTGAGGATGAGATTTGGAAACAAGGTACAACAAAATTTCATCTTCGGCTTGTCCAATTTTTAGATCCTGAACCTTCACCGAAATGGATTTATAGCGAACGTTCCACGATGACTAGGTTTTGCTATACAAAACCCTAACTTTCAAATTGTTGCAAGTGAGACAAGTGTCATAAGTTCCATACATTGCCTTCCTTTAGGCTAGCTCTGATACCATGTTAAGATTCAATATGATAAGATAGATAACATCATTATTACATTCAATTTCACAACAATAGCATGTACAGGATCACTAAAAGAACAACAAGCACAACATAAACACAAGAGACAAAATTTATCCTGGGAAACCCTCATGGGGTAGAAAACCCAGCAAAGCTTCCTCAATATAGATGACCAACAAATACAAAGATGTAGTCCCCAAACAAGAGCTCCTTCTCCTCCTTTGCAGATCCCTCCCTCTCCTATGCGAGTTTCACAAGTGAGTGTACGAATGATAAATGAGGATCGCACATCCTCTATTTATACTTTAGCTCACTTGACTTTTAACCCTAACTAGGTCGGCCCAAACTTAACCACTCAACATAATGCTGACTGGGCCGACCCCACTATGGGACTTAAACACCCCATTACAACTGACTCTGGTCCAAACCCACTAGGGAAGTCTAATAACCCAAGTTACCACATTCCAATGGAGGAATTAACATCTCCGGATATACAATTAAGTCCCGACGGAGGAATGAAACATTTCCGGATAAAGTACAAATAGAATATTCTTAGAAGTTACAATATTTCAACAAAAGCATCTCTAAATGGGAAGGTATGATAAAAAATGGATCATTGTATAATTATATATATATTTTGATACATTTTGGGAGGACAAATTTGGCTGGTAGGACCCATTTTACAGGCAAGTCCCACTTTGGTTATTTGGGCTCCATAAAGTTTTGGATCCTATTTGAGGCATCAAGCAAATTTTTTTAGGTTCAAAGCTTTATGAAAATTTTTCTTAGGATCTTGATGTTATTATACACATTGGGAGATTTCTAATGGCTCAAAGATCACCTCAATTAGAGTTTTCATGACGATGTTATGCTTCCCATAAGTTAACCTATCATATTGATCACCATCATATCAATTCAATTCCATGCCAACCTACATTACTCACACACATCGAGTTAGTCACATGTGTAATTTCAATAATAATCCAAAGGGTCCAAAACCATAACCCTAATAAGGATTTAAGGCATTTAAAAAACCTAACCCTAACCCTAGACAACTATTATGACATTGTTGAATACTAGGCTACTAGGATAGGACGGGGTTCCATTCTTATTGTTGCAATTATTAGTCCATACTTGAGAAAAGCATTGGGATTGGGATATTGAAGGATAATATAGGAAGTAGAATATGTTACAGAAACCATATAATCCATAGTGTCTGTTGGCATCAAGTTGAGACTAGAGATTGCGACATTCAGACATATAATACACAATTTTAAATGTGGGGCCAAAATCATACTCCTTTTATTCATATAGCTTAGATACAATAAGTGTCTACAACATCATAGTGAAATGATTTCAATTTGATCTATCTTTCCAAGGATCAACACAATATAGACATAATAACAATCAACCCTTTCCATAGTCTTATCACAATAACAATAGCCACTAAAACTCTCGCAACCCTTGTAACCATTTCCCTTAACTTGAATGGTGTTTTTTGTTATGAAACAAATCCTTAAGACATCATAAGAGACAATAGTACACACCATGTACAACAATGTAAATGTGGAGCAAAAATCCAATATAGACAAGCAAGATAAGTGACATAATAAATCCTTAAAGAATAGGAGATCCTTCTCTAGTCACCCCAAGGCAGTCATATAATCATTTCACATGTTCCTCAACAATGACTACATTACCTCTATATATACATATTCACTCATTGCACACGAGGCCCCTTCATTAGCCCAACCACTATTACATATACATTTACTTATTTACATATACAATTATCTCCATATATGTCTTTCTTGGGGTCATATTATATACATTTAACCCCATATATACTCCCTCCCCCTTTAGGTCATATCATAGTACCCTCATTCGAAAATATTTGTCCTCAAAAGTTTGTAATGGCTTTACATGTGATGAAACTTTATAATTTGAGATCATAGTGCATCTCCTATTGTGGTAGAGTTTGTTCAAGGCTCAATGGATGTGAATATGTCCTCGTAGGCCATATGTTGTGAATTTTTAGGGGCATATTTCAACATATCAATGGATTTTTAATACATCCTTGTAGGGAATATGCTACGAGGCTTCTTGGGCCTCCTTCAACCTTCAATAAGACTGGGTTCCTATGAAAACTAGTATACCAACTTGTTTAGCACTGCTATAGCTCTGATACCATGTAGAATTGAGCATGTAGATATATATACTAAGCAACATAAAAATAGTGTGAAAGAGATCGATAATCTAACAAATTCATGAAATAAATGTGCTAAACATTAATCACTACACAAAATAAAGAAGTCAATAACAAGAGAGAATGTTGTGTACTACATTAAGATTCAATGAATGAAGTAGAAAGTATAAATATGCAAGGCAATTCAAATAGGTCATGGAGAAAATTCAAATTGCTCATGCAATTCATGAGATTCTAGTTAGGATTAACTAGAGCTAGAGACCCTTATTTATCCATGCACACTCTCCAAGATGAGTTTAAATGACACATGAATTCCCTAAGTGTACTTATCTCCCTACATGCTAGGATCAACTGATTGTAACTGACTGAAGGAAGATGCAATTGATTGAAGGTACATGAATGAGATTCACGTCCCTAAAAACACCCAAGGAGAGCACTATTGTCTCATAATAGCTAAAAAATAAGTGCATTAAGTCCTTGAACAATGGAGTATGTTCCCCAAATTTGCTCCATAACTCAAGCTTGCAATGTGGGACCCTAAAATCAAGGAAAACGAGATCTAATTGAAGGAATTCGGCCTCATATGCCAAAATAGACTTCAAAAGTTCTAAAAAAGGTATATAAGGTAGTATAGGACCCTTAGAGTTTAGAAGTAATATCTAGGGTGACTCAGGTGGCAAATTCAATGAGATTCAGCCTAGTAGAACCACAAAATCATAGTCTAAGTCACTAGGTAGGAGAACGAAGCTAAGGAGATGGTTATTCTTCTCTAACATTAACCACATAGTAAAATTTCCTTATATTCCTAATTTATTTTTTCCATTGATGATGATCCATCCATCCAAATTCACTTCTTTTTGGTCTAGTCAATTCTTAATAGACATTTATTGCATAATTTTGATTCCATGTGTTGTGATTGTGAGTTCTCCAATTTTGTGTAGATTATGGTATCCTAATAATATCCTTTTGAATTATATTTTTCTAATGTTATATTCCATGAATATTGTTGATTATTCCATCTTCTTACTTGATAGTGTCATCACATATCTTCTTGTTTTTCTTGGTAATGAGGATGTCAATATATGGTTTCACATCATTATTATTTTGAGATATAATGGCATCCTCTATCCTTTTTGCTTAGTATTTTATTACTATTTCCTTTGAGATAATACCCTCATATTCAACATGTACATCTTCAAGATGGAGCTCAACTTCTTCAAGTATTTTCTAATGTCCTTTTAGAATCTTGTCTTCCTTCCCCTTTTGAAGCTGCAATTTGATGACATTCATCAATTTATCATGTCCTTCTTGAATTCTAGATTGCATTTCTACTTTTACATCATCTACATTTAGAGCTTTTGTAACCTTGCAAATTTTATCTTCAAGTCTTTTGGCAGTCTATTTATCCAAAATCCTTGTTTTTTCTTGTTGTTTACCATGCTTATTTTCTTCTTTCAATATCTTGGACTCATCCAATAACTCTTTATTATGATTTCTTAATCTACATGTCTCTTCATCCTTCTCTTTCAATTCTTCCCCCAACTCAGCATTTTCCCATTTTACTTTCCCATTCTTTTCCCTTTTCAAATTATGAACCTCTTTACTAAGATATTCATTAAAAGGTCTTGTATCTTGGACAAATCCTCACCTTTCTTCTTGAGTTATTTTCTCACTTCATTCAATTCATCTCTTCCAATTTTGAATTCTTGATCTATCTTTGGGAGAATATTTCTTCAAGTACTTCCCATGTGGCATTTCATCTAGTATTTTTTTCAATACTCATCCACCACTACCTATATTCACTGTAAAACCTCAAAATTTCCCCATAAAAAGGTATTAAAATTTTTCTTTGTCGTCCTTATTCATTCCAAGGGCTTGATTTCATCCTTATCTTCATCTCCTCCAAACATAGCTATTTCCATTTTTCCATTGTTTTAAATTGAGATTCAAACAAAACCCTTAACTTCCAACCCTCAATATATTAAAAATAAGATAAAAAATGAATAGTATTTTTTTTCCAACATACCATTCTATGTATCCCCTTTCAAATGGATTTTTAATAACCTACACCAGACCTTCTAGTCAAAAGTTATGCTAATTTCAAAATAGCATACCTTTTAAAACCCCTTTTTGGAGACTGTATTTTTGCCAAACTTCCAATTGAGGTAACCCCACAATTTCAAATCCTATGAGTCTAAATTTTTTTCTTGTAGTATCATGGTATGTCTTTTTTGTTGTTCCACAAGTTTCACCCAATTCTTGTTTTCCAAGAGAGAGTTATGGTGATTTTCCCAAAACTTGCTGTTTTTTTCCTTTCTGGGAGAGCGAAAGTGTACGACCTACCATGTGTTCGATTTCCATCTCTGATTATCAAATTAGTACCACATACACTATTTTCCATATTCTTATTGATTCAACAATTCTTACTCAAATTTCAAGATTCTAATATAATTATTTTTACCTAGAACACTTGTTTGAGACTAGTTTTTGGACTAGTTAAAAACCTTAACTTCCACATGGTATAATTTCAAATATGTAATTACTCAGAACATGGAATTTTTATTTATGTCCTCCAATTTTCTTTATTTTAAACATCTCAAAAAAAATTTATAGATAAAATGCCAAGATGACTTGTTTTGGAACCGTCCAAACTCTAATACCAAATGTTATGAAACAAATCCTTAAGCTAACATAAGAGAGAAGAGTACACACCATGTACAACAATATAAATGTGGAGAAAAAATCCAATATAAATAAGAGACAAGTTACACAATAACTCAAGGAATAATATATCCTTCTCCAATTACCCCACGACATTCATATAATCATTTCACATGTTCTATATATGCCCCCCTTGGGTCACATGATTTTTATACAAAACTAGTTTCTATTATTAGCCATATCAAGATGCTAATTTACAAAAAGGGATAAGGATGATTGAGTCAATCCATTACCCCAGTTAGTGCATTTATTGAGTTCCATCTCCTTAGCCATTAGTAGTCGACTTGCACCATGTCTTCTACATTGATCCTCATACTCTTCCATTACTCTCTTCTAGTCTCTCATATTCCACAATTAGCATCCAAAAATGAAGGGACCAATAAGCTCGACTACAACCACCCACCCTCAAGTCAACCCTTCTAATATGTTTAACCATCAAATGAAGGGGCTAAATTGGAGATGACCTATAGATATCATTGGTGGAAAGATTAGAGCCTCTCCAACTTTTTTGATCAGGATTCATGGTACTCTAAGGAAAAAATCCAATAAAATAAATATTTGTGCAATGATCACTTTAAAAAATTAGGATGGAATAGATAAAGGAGGAAACTATCATTGTTTGAGCACACCAATGAGGATTATCGTGCCAATCATTACTAAAATAGGCCTATCAACTTATTCTTGAGTTTAGAAGGTTGTGATGGCTAATAAAATGTTTGTGAATCTTGTTGCTTGAATTATTTTGCCTGGACTATAGGGTGGAATTCCCAACCATTACCTCATTGGTGGTTGCTGATAGTTCCATGAACAAGGGGGTGAGAAATCAGACACTTCCATGGAATACAAATTTTTGACTCATATGATCCATGGAAAGTATCCTATAGTACTACAATAATAAGGAAAGGTGCATGTATCCTATAATACTACAATAATAAGGAAAGGCGCAAGAACCTTTCCATTCAAAACTAGAGAAGAGCTCATTACTCCCATCCCATAGAGGAGAAGGAGAGTGACAAGATAAGAACAATAGAAAATATTTACCCTTAGCTTCCACTTTGCAACAACTTCACTTGTAATATAGCTCTGATACCATTGATATCTACATGAGGAACATAAAACTCAGTTAGAAAAAATAAAATAACTCTAAAGGATACTACAAAATGACTTAAAACCTTCCTTGCTGATTTTACTAAGTGGCACACTAGAAAAACGGGTGAGGATCATAAGACCAAAACCTGTTGGATGTAAAACACAATAATAGTAATGGTAGAACAAAAAAAAAATAGAGTGTTATTATCGAGAAGTAATCGATTTAATAGTGTGAGCCGAAATGATGAATTTTCAGATATAACATATTGAAACATGGAAAAGGTATCACAACAACATGGATAGATAAATTGGTAAATGACATACTATGTCACTTGGTGATATGACGAAGAATCCATATATGGCAGGGAACTTCTGTTATCATCCATTTCCCCAAAATAATTTCCACAAAAAACAAAGTAATGATGTGAGTAGAGGGAAACTAGGTAAGCCGTTATCCATGGTTGCCAACTGAAAAATATAAATGGATTTTATAACTTTGACACTCCTAAAGGAATATTGTGGCACATGCAGACACATAAGACACCGATTAGGAAGACTATATCTTTATAACCCATGTTGGCTCACCATTATGAACCTAATACAAAAAAAATACACGACCATGACCATGACCAACCTTCATTATAAAAGGAAAAAGTCTTTTAACTAATTACAAACATGGCGATTTTTAGACTCTGGACTATGTCAGTGCCCAGCGACCACAATAATTTCGTGTCCCTATAAAAAATAAGAACTATATTAACAACAAATTTTGGAATTATTGACATGTCAATCATCATGCAACTGAATCGACTGATTAAGGAGGCAAGATAAATAAAACCTAAAAACAAACCCAAAAACCTAACCTACCATACTCCTTGTTACATGAGTGCATCTATGTTTAGTGAGTTGAGACATAGGGTTTCAAATAAGTGTCATTCACCCATCATGTTCAAGAAAACCATCCAATTTAAAATTAATTTCTCATCACCAAATTCATGTATGTTCACAAATAGAAAAGGTCCCAACCAATGCATCTATAACTTCCATGGATTCTTCAAGTCCTTTCTGTTCTATAAAAGAACAAGACCACCATTGGAAAATATCTTCTTTTGAAAGTGTTAGTCATACCCTTATTTTTTTCGATCCTTCTCTATAGTTTAATGAAAGCTGACTAAAATCCTAGATTCCTCCAACTATAACATATCTTTCAAGAGTTCAACAATTGATTCATCCTCTATCATACAAGTGGCATCATCAATGTAGAGGCTGGGTACCACAAAATCAACTAGACTAACAATGTCATGACTATACACCAATTGAAATAATTCCTTCTCGTGTAATATCTTAGTGGTAGTCTTGTATTCCCATAATACCATGGGTACCCTTCATCCCAATCATCATAATTCATGAACTGCACCTTAGCTAGTAATGTCTCCAAATTTTTATTAAAAGCTTCCATTATTCGATTATGACCTTGAGGATGATATAAACTACTCTTATAATGCTTAATGAGAAATTCTCTAGTCAAGGTAGAAACGATGTTGCTAAAAAAATGCATACCTTGGTCGTTGGTAAGGCTTTGTGGGCATCTGGAAAACCTAGTGATAATGTTCTAAAAAATAAATCATGTTGTGGTATCCATGGAACAATCCCTTACTAGTTCATATTTTTCCCATCGAGTAAGGTAGTTTGTTGTGGTAATGATATATCTATCCTTTGATTGTCATGTAGGTGGACTGATAGGGCCTACAAAGTCTACAACCCAATTTTCAAATGGTTGTAGGGCCCAAAAATGGTTACAGGGTAATTCATCTCTTCTAGACGGCTTCCCATCTCATTGAAAAACATCATAAACATAGTTATTGAGTTTACAAAAACAATGACATCAAAATAAGAACTCTGCTTTAAAAACCCAAAATTTTGAGTCAAAAACACCAAAATCAACCCCCAAATAAAAAAATGTTGCTACCTATATTACCCATTTTTTTCAAGGTTAGAATTACAACTTTTTTGCAACCATGGCGTTAAAAAAATCATAATGTTTCCAACAAAAACTGTAAAATCAACTCTTGAATTGACTAGTGGCACCAACAATAACACCATTTATTTTTTTAATGTCAAAATTACAATTTATTTAAAACCATGTCCTTAACAACTAGTAGCATTGCCAAAAAAACTCCTAAAATGAACCCTTGAATTAAAAAGTGGCACCAATTGCAGTAAACGCTCCCCCCACTTTTGTTCAGGGTCACTTGACACCCTTGCAACTAGAATCCTAAACTCTAGCCTTGAATCGAAAAGAGGTGCAACCGACAGTACCTGAATGCCCTTTTTTTCGAGCTTAAAATTGCATCATTTTTGAAATTGTAGCTTAAAATCCCAATGTTGTTGTAAAAAAAATCATGAAGAAGAAAAATATAAAAAAAATAGGAAAAATAAATAAAAATAGAGAGAAAAGAAAAAAAAGAATGAAATAAAATCTAAAATGAGGAGAAAAACCATATTGTTTTAATTAAAAAAAATATTTATAAAAAACCAAATTTAATCATTTTAAAAATAAATATAAATCAATTAAAAATATATATATACTAAGAAAAAACATCAAAATAAAAAATTAATTGTAAAATTTTATAAAAAAAAATAAAACAAATTTAAAAATAAAAACTACAAGAAATTAAAAAAAAAAAGAATTTGGGTGGGAGGGGGAGGGGAGTGGGGTTGGGGGGGGCAGTTTCAATAATCATATCCCCCTCAATGGGTCTCCAACATAGGGTAGGGATGAGCTACCATGGAATCCATCTCTCCCCTCCTTAAGGTGCCCACGAGCTAAAGATTGGGGCGACCCATGGGAACTGCCGTAAAGGAGCGATGGGTATGTTATTAAAAACTAGTTGCTTCTTTATGGTGGTGCCCATGGGTACCTAGGGAAGGGGAGGAATTATCTTCCACATGCTCCCTCCCTCCCCTACCTTGGGTACAAATGGTAACCTCCCCAAAAGAGTGATGGGTTCCTCCCCCCCCTCCCCTAGGTGTCGATGTGGGCCTCCCCAAAGGAGTGACATGTTTACCCTCCTTAGGTACCCATGGGTGCCTATTCAAAGGAGTGGGAGGTTTTTAAACTTTTCACTTCTTTGGGGAGGCCCCCATGAGTGCTTAGGGGAGGGGAGGGACCCATTAGGGGGAGCGCACGAGGGGGGGGGGGAATTCCTAGAATTTACCTCCCTTGATTTCCTTTCTTTTTAATTAGAAAAAGGAGGAATGTGGGAAGAGAGATAATTTTTTGTCTAAATAATATGGCTTTGTTCTCTCATTTTGGGTTTTTTCTCACTTTTTTGTTTCTTTCCTCTCACATTTTATTTATTTTCCCCATTTTTGAGTTTTTTTATAATGATTTTGTTTGCAACAACACTAGCCTTTTAAGATATAGTTTAAAAAATGTTGCAAGCCCCCCCAAAATGGGAAGGGTACTATTAGTGCCATCTATTTTTGATTTGGGTGTTGATTTTAGGATTTTGGGCAAAAGGGTATTAGTTGTCAAGGCCATAAATTCAAAATATGTTACAATTTTGACCTCAAACAAAAGTGGAGGGGGGGGTACCACAATTGGTGTCACTTTTCAATTTAGGGTTTGATTTTAAGGGTTTTGTTGGAAACGATACCAATTGTGAAGGCCATGGTTTCAATGAAGTTGTAATTTTGACCTCGAAAAAAATAAAGGGTACTATTGTTGGCGACATTTTTCGATTTGGGGGATGATTTGATGATTTTTTTTTGGTAATGTTATAGTGTTTTTAAGGCCATGCTTGCAAAAGGTTGTAATTTTAACCTTGGAAAAAAGGATGCTACCAATAGCGTCACTTTTCGAAATAGAGGTAAACAAATTGAATAAATAAAACCTATAAATAAATGAGAACTATGGAGTGTTCTTGTCAAGTTGGTAACTATGTTCGTAGGATCAAGCATACTCCTTTGAATATTTAAAAATGGTTTCCCACCATAATCCATCCTGCAATATTTTCCTAGCTATTGATTTCCAACCAGCATGTCCTTCCACAACTCCTTTGATGGAATCCCATAGGATATCACTACATTTAGGATTCAACACACACCTTTGAATAATCAAGTTAATTCCCAACTTGTATAAATATCCTACAATGAACTAATAATTTGTATCTCTAACGACTAGATGGTTCTTTTGGTTTGTGGAGTAATCCTAGAATACAAAAACAATGACAATAAATAGTGCAATTTTAGCTAAACAATATGGGTTCGTGGCTCTGATTTCAAACAATTTCACATTGGTAGTTGATCATCTATAATACTACCCAATTCTCTTGACTCCAACCAAGGAAAATGATTTGGTCCCACATTGTGCTTTCTTTGTTACTTTAGACAAAAAATCTTGGAACAACAATAATTATCTATAAATCCGACCCTCTATAATGGGTTTATTAATTAAATATTTCAATAAAAATTATAGGTGTATAATTTGAAATGGCCACCCAACAAGTAGTGGTATAAATTATATAGTTCATATCCAATCACCAATCCTTCCTGCTCTATGGTAGTGTAGTTGTGATTGTGCTGTGATAACTTCCTACTTGTAAAATAAATAGGATGATCGATATTGTCTTCACTTGGTTGCACAAAAACAACTCCTAATTCTATCTTGAGGTATACACATGCACATGGAACTCTATGTTCGAGTTTGGAAATACAAGAATTGGGACTAACCATCTTTTCCTTAAGTAGCTCAAATAATTCATCACATTCCGGAGTCCAAATAAACAATTCCTCTTTCTTCAAAACCTTTTCCAAGGTGCATCAATAGAAAGCATAGTTGGGTATGAACCTTTGATAATATCCTATATGACCCAAGGTGGACCCACATGTCTAACACCTATGGGGGTTGGTAAGTTTACAATAACAACGAATTTAGTAGGATCTACCATTACTTATTGATGGTAAACAATATGACCTAGTAGATTTCCAAAAGGGACAAACAATATACATTTCTTCACGTTCAATGAGATGTTGGCAACATTGATCAAACATAAGTTGCAATAAACTAACATGCTCTTTTAATAACTTGTAGGCTAACATGGTCTTTTAATAAACCGTCTAATCATCTATGTATACTTCCAAAAACTTATGAATGAAGTCCCTAAAAGAAACAATCACTACCTTAGATAAAATTGGTAGTGTATTATTGAGTCCATAGGGAATTATATTATAAGTGAAATATACCCACTCAGTAGTGAACATGGTCTTCTTCTTATTTTCCTCTACAATTCTTGCTTGGTGATTCCAAAAAAACCATTGGTGAAACAATAGGCCTCTTTCCCACAACTTATTCGAATATCTCATCGATAAACATAGTGGGGATTTGACTATGAACACATGTAGAATTTAAGCTCCTATAGTCAACATAGACCCTAATGTAATTGGTATCCTTCTTAAATTGAATCACAATAGGAATGATCCACATAGATTCTTCATCTAGTAAGATCAATCTTGTAGCTCACATTTGGTCAATTCCCTTTTTCACCTTTTCCCTAACTTTGGGATTAAGCTTGTGAGTTCAACGTTTCACAGGTCTGACATCTGGGTGCAACTCAATTTTCATCTCCCCCAACACTCCCTTAATTCCCTTTAGTTCAATCAAACTCTACATAAAAAAATCCTTGTATTCCTAAACAAATTTGTTATTTCAAACATGGTATGTTCATCCCAATAATTTCTAATGGATGTAATTTTGGGTCTTTTGTCACTCCCAATTTTAACCTTATACAAGTTCATGGGTTGTGTCTATGAGGAAGTGGTTATATTTATATTCTTCTCTTTAATATCCCTAGACCCTTCAGACTCTTTAAATGAAATATGTTGCAAATTCTCCGAATCATCTACATCTTCTCTAGTCTAATCAATCTTTCCATAGTAAAATGGAATACCCAATTGCTTGATAGAGACCTTAACATTAACCAATTTTTGATGATGTGGAGAGACAACCAAAGAGTGTGAGGTCTGCAATGTGTTGGAAAACAAATTTGTTTAGCTGGTTTCAAAGCCTCAATTGCTTTAGGAATATTACCTACAAAAGAGAAATATTCATAGAATTGAGTCTAAAGGATAACTCGACTCTTAATCTATCTTATAAATTCTTCATGCAAATACCAAGCCTTTGGAATGGGTCCCAGACTATGAAAAAGCAAGTGAACCCAAAAATGAGGTTGTAATCCTCATGTTGTTAAGGATTATACCCTATAGCAGGGGAAAGGATGCTATCAACGTACATGGGGTGACAAATAGATAAATTATATCTTGCATTGATTACTGTAAGCAAAATGAGATTAGGATTCAGAAATCAATACCTTATTTATGGCGGTTGGTCCTAGATTTCGCCCAAACTCCACAGCAATGCACCTGCAAAATATACAGACCTTCCTCAGCGTATCTTGACTACAAATATATAATGATATTGAAGAAAATATGACATTAATTATAATCAGATACTCAATAGAAACAACATTCCATTGGCACGGGAAGGGTATCTCGATCTTCACTATCAAAGAAATGGAACCAAATACAGTTTATACCTGATATGTTCCAAGCACTTCTGCAACCAAGTTCTGGGATCCTGCTCCTCACAATGACTTATAAATTCCTTCAGTGTAAGAATAGCTTCTTCTTCATTGGCCCTTTCTTCATGGCTTCCCCTTGTATTTATGGCCAAGGTAGGAAGTTAGATTCGTGAGATAGTTGAATTGGGAGGTTGGGGGAGTTACAGTACCAACCTCAACTAATCCCAATTCGTAATCTTAATATATTTTTCCATTTCATCTTAATATGTGTGCAGGTATCGCACTAGGAAACTTGTGTTTAGGGCGCAACTAGTGCTCTCCAAGACTAGAGCATACCACTTTTGAGATAAGTGCGTGGGTCTGCTTCAGTAGAACCAGCGCACAGTACACTAGATGCTATCTGTAAGAGTAGCACATATTTAATGAAATATGCAGAAAAATATAATTTTCTGCTGAAGAGGTGTGATCTCAGTAGTAAATCATCTAAGGTCAATCTGGCTTGGGTGATAACATGAATATGGTGATGCTAACAGAGTCCCAAGGTCTTCATCCAAACAACCCAAGGTACAAACCCTAACCATGTGAATAAATGAGTTGGAGTCGAACATGGGGGGTATTGTTTGATTACCATTAATTGATGTATATCATTAACAAACGTGAGGGCTTCCATCGATAATGATAATGGGGCCCAAGGTATCTAGTACGTTCCAACAAGTGTGAATAAGTGGACTTGAAGTCGAACTCTTGAGGAACCTGTCGAATAAGGGACATTAATGTATTCCCATTATCTGACAGCGAGGGAAACTGCCACTGATGACTGCAATCCCCAAGGTACTATCCGAAACTCTAAACTTCATTCCTAGAGCATAATGAGTTGAAGTCAATGGGAAGAAGTCCATTGGAAGGGAGGTCTTAAGGCATCCTCCATCATCCAACACGAGGAACACTCATAAGATTGAGCTGATTTGGAGTAGGACTAATACAAGATGAAACACACTGACACCAGGATGGCCGACACATGAAGTCAAGGTTACTGTAGAATGGCTGACACAAGCTGTATCCTTGAATATTGAGCACGACACAAAAGTGACTCAGATAGATTTTAACATGATGCGAGTGTGAAATAAACCTGCAATGTAGGAGACATTAGCAGATTCTCCATATGATTGGAAGAATAACTAATCAGAGGAGTAAAAACTCTGAGATCAGGTTCACCCAAAGGTAAAAAATTGAAACCCTAACTTAATGATGGACTCAAATAGGTGTTGTGTTCAAGGACATGACTGACTAGCTACCTCTGAAACTGAAAAGATATCTGATACCCTTCTCTTCCCTTTTTCTTTTTATCAAAGAATATCTTTCTTGTTGTTTTAATGAGTCCAAGAAAGCAAAATCAATAGTCTTTCTTCATTTTTTACAGAGTTTGAAGAAAAGATAGACGAATACTCTATAACACTGATCCATGGATTTTAATATCGAGCCTGGATTGGTTCATGCTTGCCGGTGTTTTCTTTTTTGGGGAGTCTGAAAAACTTAAACAATAACTCCATACACCTACTCATGGATTTTAGTATCGAGCCCGAGTTGGTATGTGCTCGCTGGTGTTTACTTGTTTAAAGAGTCTGAAAAACTTAAACAATCCTCTATATACCTTCTCGTGGATTTCACATCGAGCCCGAGTAGGTGAATGCTCGTTGGTGTTTTCATTTTTTGAGAGTCTGAAAACCCTAAAGAAGACTCCAAAAGGTCCTTTTTCGTACAGTTAGTCTCCTCCCCCCAAAAAGTGTAAAACGATGAGAGAAGAACTCTTCTAGTCACGTATGACTAGAGTATTCCTTTTTCGTAAGTGATCCACCAAGGTACGGAAAGGGGTAAACTTATACCAAGGTGGATGTTGCTTCAAATCCTTTAATGAGTCCGAAAAGACAACTATACTCAGCGATCTTGTTTGTTTTGGAAAGTCAAACAAGGGCTTAAAAAACTTAATCAGCTTCAGGAACATAAGTTATCATGACCTGCTGGATGATAGAATTCTAGACAACCAAGTTAGTACTATATCGCATAATCAAAAGAAATTTTCTTGATGACATAAAATACTGGACAGTACCATACCTAATCCGACATGTCAATGAAGAAAACACACCATGATAGATTGATTTTTAAAATATAGTGAAATTCTGCAATGTATAGTTTACCTAATCCACAAAAACTCAAAAGACATTAGTGTTAAATAAAACATAAATTGAAACTATACCACATTTAATAAAGTGGGTAAAAATTTAAAAACCAATTTCTATAAATAACTTCAATTTAAAAACAAAATTCACCATTTCAAGTTTTTAGGGCAAAGTGTGGAGAGAAAACCTCAAACTTCCTTTTCTTGTTGCAATCGAACCGGGATATCAAACCATCTTCTGCTTCTTCCAAGTAAGTTATCTCATCCTGCTCTTTCATTTGCATGCAAATTTATGGTTTTTTGGTGGTCAAATTAAGTTTTATTGAAGTTTTAATTACATTTCTGCGTGTGCGCGGGTCTCTTTGAAAAAGAATAACGCTCTCGAAAAAAGTGCATTGGTCTGTTTCCAAAGGAGCTGCTTCCAGGATGCTACTGTCCATCTATGAAAATAGTGCACACTATAAGCAATAGGGAAAAAAACAACGTTTGACCAATGCAATGCATGATTTTGTAGGATGGTGCTTGTGTGCAATGAAAGGGAGCATGAGGAAATGGACCGACAGGTTATCAACGATCCATTAAATCTTCACGCATTAAGAAGATGTGGGATGTTAAAATTCTATCTAACGGTCAATGTGCGAGCGCAAACCCAACTGCTCGAGAGGATGGTAAGGTATTGGGATGCCAATGCAGGTGTGCTCAATCTCCAAGGGGAGATACTTGAACTCACAATTGATGACATCTACTTTATCACTGGACTCTCTCGAAGAGGAGAGGTGGTGAATCTCAAAGGTAACTCTCGAAGTGTGGGTGCCCTTTTGGTGCAAGATTACGTCAACACCTACTGCGTGTCGGGTACTGAAAATACCGGTAGTCAAGTTTCGATAAAAAGAGTTGCGAGTTTTCCGCTGAAAGTGATATTGAGTATCCTCAACCAGATGGGAGGAAGCGTGACACAACACCTTGCTTCATGAAACTATATGCATGTGGGCACAAAATGCTTGCATGGGATTGTTTATGACCGGTGTTCTATCTTACTGGCGAACATGAAACTTCAGCTTTCCGGGTGCAAGACCGGTAGGATTAAGAACTTTGGTTACGAAAGTTCCTCTACACCTTCTTTTTTGAGAGGGTACCTGCATTGAGTCCAGGGATGGCCTTGCCCCCGCTCAATCCTCGTGAGCCCCTTATGACAGGTTGGGGAGATATCGTCAAGCGTTAAGGTGGCGGCGAGAGCAACCTTTCTTACAGTGATTAGGATTAAGGGGCATGGTGGGATCGGCAAGTGCCAACTTTAGAGCAGTTCCCATATGCGGGTATGGACTTCCGACATGATCCTGAGCTGGCTCTCCCTCCAGGATCAGCCTGGGGAGAGATAGGTAAGTTTGTTTTTTTTTTTTCATTTTATATATGTAATTTTTTTATGAGTTTGACATACTGAAAAAAAAACCCGTCTTTTGCAGATGTTGGGCCTGTGCGTCCTGATGGACACCCTCGTACCTTCGTGCGACCAGTCATTGTAGGGGCAGCTGATTCCATGTTGGTGAACATAGAGGGAAAGATGAGTTGTTTGACTCATGACATCCCAACGTACAAGATTGAGCGGATGCCGCTCCCTATGCAGGAGGATGTGGTGGGTGTGCCCCCAGCATGGATTAGGCTGCTTAGAAAAGTAGTGAGACTAGTCATCTGCTATAGAGAGGCTGTGGCAGAGATGGAAGAGGCCCCTCCTTATCCATAGAGGAGGACATATATTATGTATATTTTGAGGTCGTTGAGCCCTTTTTGTATATTTATATGACACTGTGACAGACTTATGACTCAAACTCATGTATTTTTTGATACGGCTTATATATACAATATCGATTTTATTTACCTGTGCGTTCTTATCTTTACGCGTGAATTGTTTATTATGGATGTGTATGGTGCAGATGCCAATCTAAAACATAATTTTCATATGAATCAGCTAGTGCATTTAAATTTCTTGGAATGTGTTGATATGTAATGTAATCAAATTGTCTCTCAAGTAACTTAACTCGCAAGAACTAACGTAGCAAAATAGGATCTCTAACTTGATAATCACCCATTAAATGAAACAAAACTAGCTACAAGTCGAGTCTTACCTCCAGATGTGAAATGCCATGGTAAAGAGCATCTCAGAGTAACTCTATGACCGTGCTGTATTCAGCCACATTGCTCTTTGTGGGACCTAAACAAGCCCCTCCCGTAGAGACCAGTTGGCCAGTCGGTGAGTAAATAACCCAAGCAACTGCATCCAACTGATGGGTGTGGCGACTAGCGCCATCAACAAATCCTATAAAGTATTCAGTCGACATCTAAAACAAAAATCAATAGACACATAAGACGCAACGTAACCACAAGCAAAGCTAACTCTACAAAATGTACATCTATCAATACATGAAAAAGAACAGAGGCCTAAGCGTAGTACTTCTTCAAGTAGAGCCCATTTTTTGGCTCCGACAACTTATTACCTTCATAATCCGTAAACTCATAAGCACCCTTCTTTAGAACCTTAGAGACTATGTAAGGACCGATCCACATTGACTTAAACTTGCCAGCTCCTAAGAGCTCCTTGTCTTGGTCATAAAGCAAAACCAGGTCTCCTTTGAGAAAAACCCTAGGTTTGACAGACTTATCATATTGACCTTTAACTCGATTCTTATGTGCTTCATTTGCTGTGAGCGCATCACGGCATTGCTCATCAAGATGTTCTAGGTGCAACAAACGTTCTTCTAAACTTGAAGTGTCGGGGAGTAGTTGGACAACCAACTTCAATGAAGGAATCTCGCATTCAATTGGAACAACTGCTTCTATCCCATGAACAAGTTGGAAGGGAGAGAACCCGGTGGCAGTCTTAACATTAGCTCGGTATTCCCAAAGGGATGGATACAACATGATGTGCCAGTTGGTTTGACTGGCATTAACGGTCCTTTGCAAAATGGTTTTCAAATTTGTATTGATCGCTTCTACCTGGCCATTTCCTTGTGGATAAAACGAAGATGAATGTTCCTGTCGAAAACCTAACATGGTGTATATGTTGGTCATCATGTTGTTATGAAATTGTCGACCGTGGTCTGTCACTATCTCTTTGGGTAAACCAAACCTAGCAATGATCTGGTTAAATACGAAGTAAGTAGCCGTTTCCCCATCTGCTTTGATAGTAGGCCTTGCCTCGTCCCATTTGGTGAAGTAGTCGACGACAACAATGATGTGATGATGAAATCCAACAGAAACTAGATTACAATTCATGAAATCAATCCCCCACTTGGTGAAAGGGCCTGCTATAATCACAGGATGGAGAGGAGCTGGGTTTTCTCTCATCTTTTTGGTGAAAAACTGACATCGCTACAATCGTTTCATAGCTTCCACACAATATTTGAAGATTGTGGGACAAAAATAACCAACACGCAGTATCTTCTGGGATGTTTCCAACCTGGAAAGATGACCCCCACAAGATCCACTGTGAGCATCATTCAATACTGTTTCGGCTTCCTCCAAGGTCAAACAACGACGTAAAACAGAATCTATCCCACATCTGTAAAGAGTATCATAAATGATGAGACAGTTCTTTGCATAATTCTTCAGTTTCCGTCGTTCATCCCTAGAGAAAGCGAGAGGACACTTCAAAGTCTGGAGATATACCAAAATATCCACATACCATGGGTTAGAGGATGCAATAAGGAAGATGTGTTCATCCGGGAATGATGACTCTTCTTCATTGTGTACTATGTCACTAGGAAATTTAGAGATTAGTTCGGCGAAAACCAGTGACTTCTTTGACCTAACCAATTGAAACACTAGGTCAAATTCTTGCAAGATTACAATCCATTTATTGAATTTCCCACCGATGATACGTCGAGTGAGAACATATTGAAACGGGTTGACCTCAGCAATCACTATGGTAGTTCGCAATAAGATATAGTGACGTAGCCTCTAAACAACATGGACAACAACTAATGCCAACTTCTCCACATAAGAATACTTAATATCAGGAGCTATTAAGGCGCGCGACAAATAGTAAATGACATGCTCTTGGAGCTTGTCATCCTTCTGAACAAGTACTATGCCGATAGTGTATACGGATGCAGCCAGATATAACAGGAAATCCTTCATATAGTTTGGTGGGATCAATAAGGGGGCTGATAATAATGTCTTTTTCAAGGCCTCAAATGAAGTCTGAGCAGCCTCATCCCAAAGAAAACAGGTATCTTGTTTGAGCAGTCTCATGAAACCTTTCATGATTTTGGCATATTTAATGATAAAACGTTGTAAGAAGTTGGACATACCCTACAAACTCTGAATTTGTCTTAGGGTTCGAGGAGGAGGCAGATTTACAATAGCCTCAACTTTAAGTGGATCGGCCATGATACCACGAATGGATACAATAAAACCCAGTAAACGTTCAGACTCGATGCAGAGCACACACTTATTAGTATTCAATTGAATCTTGTAATATCTGCATCTTTCAAACACAAGTCTCAAATGATCAGGATGATCCCATCTCTTGCGAGATCACGCTAGAAGATCATCAAGATAAGGTTAAACTATGTGCTTGATATCATGAAAAGCGAAGTTCATTGCATGCTCAAAGTTGGCTCCAACATTCTTTAGGCCAAATGACATCTTCCGATAAGAAAAGGTCCCCCAAGGAAAAATAAAAGTTGTCTTGTGTTGGTCTTCAGGTTTTATCTGAATTTGGTTATATCTTGAAAAACCATCCATGAAAGAAAACATTTCATGGTCCGCACACACATCGATAATCTGATTTATAAACGGTGTGGGGTAATTATCTTTAGGACAAGCTTTATTTAGGTCCCGGAATTCTGTGCAGACTTGAATGGTTCCTTTATTTTTATCTACTGGAATAGGGTTTGAGACCCATTCTATCATAGCAATTGGATATATGAATTTGGCTTTGAGCAATTTCTCGACTTTCGTCTTAATGGTTGCTGCTTTTCTAGGATTGATTGGATGGAGCTTTTGTCTCACAGGCTTAGCATTTGGGTATTGTGATGACATGATCTACAATGGTAGGGTTGATGCCTGGCATCTCCTCGTAAGACTAGGCAAAAACATTGCGTAATTCCTTAAACAGATTGGTGTACAAAGTGATATCCTCATGAGAACAATCTGCCCCAATGAAAAGGTTTTCCACAACTCCAGGTTTGATGGAAATTTTGATCGAAATAGTTCTCGATATATTTTCCATATTCCCTTCGGCATAAACTGCTTTTGAAGTAGAAGGGATAGCAGACAAATCAACATCACCATCGGGTCTCATTGAAAACTCTCCTCTCTCTATCCTACCCAAATCGGGAAGAAAATAAGACCTATGGTGCATGTGTTCCCAAGGATGGTCTAGGCCTATCATTGCTTCCAAAATAGCCTCACCAGAGGGAAAAACAGTATCTAGACAGTCAAAAGAGTGGATGGAGTCCACTGACCATGCCGGTGCATAGTCCATATATGACTCGACAGAGACCAATGGAGTCACGATACATTCTGTTGCAGCATGTTCTGAATCTAAGTAGGCCACTTCCACAATAGATAGGGGCACTACTGGTTCTGATTCGATGGGGAGAATCCATGGATCTGTCGTTGGACAAACCATGAAAATATCAGACGATGAACACTCCTCATAACCAATAAAATGAATAGGAACAGGTAGGTCAAAAGTTCCCATTCATGACCCATAAAGCCCTACTCCTAAACTCTCACTAGCTAGGTGAGACTGATCAACCAACGGAATTGTTGAATCCGACGAAGCCTGGTTGTTCTTCCGAGAAAACGAAAGTTGATCAACTGTGATGATCTTTCCTTTATGAGGGAGCATCATGACTTGAAAAACGGACGATGGCACTGCTTGCATTGCATATGTACAGCTCCTACCTAACAAAAAATTGTAGTCAAGTGGAGCATCCAACACTTCAACCTCTACCGGCACTATCTTACCGACAAGTTCAACACTGAATGATGGTAAGAATCCGTGTGGATGGAAAGATATTCCATCAAAGGCGGTAAGCAAGGTGTTCGAGGGGGCTAATTCGGGTGATCCCAAAGCCTTCCAGCAAGAAATGGACATGACGCACGTAGACGCACCCTCATCTACAACAACTCGTCCAACGGTCTTAGGACCATGGACTACTTCTATTTGGAGAGCGACGTGGTACGGAAATAGGGGTTTGATATTTGACATATCAAAACAAGCAAGCATATTGGATGAGTCTACGCTCCCGATCACTGCGAGAAGTGCACTGCGTTGTAATGGACAACTTTGCAGTAATTCCAAGGTGGACATGGCACGGGGATTTTGGGCTAAGTCATCCACAACATTGTAGTTAGGAGCATCCTGCATGTTAGGATTGTGCACAGCCCATTTGAAGACACCTTTCGGAATCTTTAGCAGCAAATCTACTCATCTCTCAATGTGGAGAGGGGTAGATGATTCGGGGACATTCTTATATCTTTGCTGCGAATCCAGAGTATAGTTTCTGACTCGAGTTTGTAAAATCATGTCCGAATTAACCATATTGATAAATGATTGATCAACTGATGAGGCTTGAGGGGTGCCCCTAGCACTGGAATTGCTAGAAGATGAACCTTTTCCGTGAGGAAATGTGTCTTTTAAAACAACTGGTTTATTCTCACAGAGTAGCTTCTGGGCTTCTTTCATCAGAGGGCATTGATGGGTGAGGTGGTCCTCTTTGCATAACTTGCAAGGGAACTTCAATTTCTTTTTATCCTTTTTTCCCTCCTCGACATTTTCTGTGTCCTTGGGATTTTGGTGGTTCCCCTCCCATTTCTTGCCCTTCTTTTTATTGTTGTTGGGATGCCGAGGTCCCTTTTGATTTGTTTGCACTTGTTGTACAGATTCTGTTTGTGAAGGGGAGGTTGCAACCGAATTTGCTTCTGCAATAGACTGTTTGACAGATAAGGCGTGAACCTGCTTAGTTAGAGATTCAAACGTTGCATAATCTATTGAACCCACAATGCCATCAACATGTGGGCCAGGCTTGGGTTTATCTAGATCTGTGTTAGAACTCGGCGTGTCGGGAATTATCTCATATAAGAGCCGAGACTGTGCATATACCAGATCAAGCTGCTGGGTCCTTAAAATAGCTTCCTCTTCAGAGGACACCCTAGAAGTTGTTACTTCCTTAGAAATATAAGGAAGGAGTGATTTGAGATACCACTCTAATAGGAACTCTGGAGGGATGTCGGCTTTAATGAGCCTCTTTCTTCTTCGCCACTCCTGAATATGGTCAGATAAGTGAGTGGCTTTGTTTTGTCTGAAGGTTGACAGAAGGTCCGTGCCGGCATCATACCGGACAAGAAGTTGAAGTGATTCATAAAAACTATTGCTAGATCCCAAAAGTTATCATAAGCAGCTGCAGGAAGTTCAATATACCATTTAGCTGTGACACTAGTCAAGGTTCTCTAAAAGAGCCTTAATCTAATGGAATCATTGTTCAACGAATTAGAAGAGCACCATAGATGAAACGAAGTGACGTGGTCACCAGGATATTCGCGAGTCTTACCCTCAAACTTTGGATTGTCTGAAGGCAGCTTGGTGGGAACTGATGGCCATGTAGGATTATGGCGCACCGGATCATTCATAAGTTTTGAAAGATTTGGAAAATTCAAAGTTGCCATAAAAGGTAAACGAGGTCATGTTGATGGCATTTGGTGAGCAAGAATTTGGTAGGGGGAACCTCCCAAAACCTAGTTCGTGCACTATTGGTTGGGGCTTCCCCTAGCCATTGGTTGTGAGGTAAAAGAGTTGTTGAAATTTCCCCAACCATAAGAAAGAGGATTACTTTTCGGGGCACTCGTCCATTGCGGCCGAGTGTTATCCCCTCTGTAATGTGGGTAAAAAATGTTACCACCCCCTCCAGTAAACAGTGAAAAGGGGATACTCCCTACAGGTATATTAGATGGATTTATATTATAACTTGTGTAGGGGTTAAAACCAGGTATAGTTGTAATGGACGGTGCCGTCACCGAACCCATAATAGGCATGGATGCAGTGGGGATTGGTCCTACTAAAGATGTTGAAGGAGGAGTTTGTGGTATACCCTGAAGTTGTTGAGTAAAAGGATATTGAGTAAAAGTCACTAAAGGTATCCCTATCAAAGGGATATTAGCTGGTCCCGGATTGGAGGTAAAAATGGTAGATGATGTCGAAGCTTGTGAGATCAACATGCATACAGTACCAGCATGAAAACTAAAAGACGGGCTTGAAGCAGAAGCACTCTGCAGAGAGATGGGTGTCGCAATGTTTGCAAAGGAAGGAGAGAGAGCTCTCGAAACCATAGCTGCAGTGGGATTTTAGGGAACTCCCATTCCATCTCCAGTATTAGTCATGGAATTGTTGATGTATATGTAACTTCGGAATGTATTTCATCTATGTATTTTATATATATTTATTTTACCCTTATAAGAGATGTGTTATTCCTCTATAAGGAAGTGTCGTCATGTGTATTGACAAGTGTCACAAGTGTGTGTACTTGGAGACGAGTTATTATACCACCATGTGTGGGGTCGGCCCTGAAATATATATTATATTGTGGATGTACCTAGCTAGACAAGTCAGCCCCATAGTGTAACTAGGCAAACAAACTAGTATAAATAGAGATCGAGAGATCTCTATTTTGATCACTCGGAAACTCACACTTCTCTCACTCAGAAAGTGGTGCACTAGTGAGGAGGAGGATCATCTGCTAATAGGAGACTATCTCAGTGTATTTTGGTTGTACTTTGGTTGAGCCATTGCTCTCTTTATCTCTGAGGAAGTTGTGGGGTTTTTCACCTTAGGGTTTTCCCCACGAAAAATATGTGTCTCTTGTCTCTCATGCTTTTGATTCTTGTGATGCTTGTGATGCTTATTGTGATTGTTATGCATTGATATATTGTATATGTTATTCTCTCAGTAAAGATCCAAGAGTATTGTGAATTAATGCTCAAAATTTAACATGGTATCAAAGCTAACCTGAGAAGAAGACATTTTGCAGTGACGGAAACTTGAGTTCCTTGTTTATTGGGTTTCTCTCCACAGATTTGGGAAAAGCAGTATAGTAGATTGACTCTACTCATAAAGGAGAATCTATCTGTCCAATCAGAATTCAATTCTGAGCATTTTCAGATTTGGCACTAAAAATTAGGGTTTCCACAAAAATAGGAATTTCTAGAATTTGAAGACATAGCTGGAAGCTCCTTGCAAAAATCGAATTTTAGAGCTTTGGATTGATATTTTTGGCTGAGTAGATCTCCGGGAAACTCAAACCCTAATTCAAGGCTCTTCCTAGTGAACCCGGGAGGACAAAAAGGCAAATATGAAGGGTAAAGCTTTGCTGATCTCAAATTCTGAATACACTAGGCTGATCATCTCATCAAGGCGCATCTTTCTATCCTTTCAGAAAGTTCAAATTCACATTTTGAATTTTTAGGGTTTTTTCAACAAACCCTAATCTGGGACCAGATCCAGTTTTCAACATTTCAAGTGGTAAGACCTAAATATTTTCTATTTCCATTTGAAGTACTCTTTAAGATGTCTCACCACACCAAGCTTGAGGATAAGCTTGAAGGGGCTGATAACTTCCGAGCTTGGAAGTATAGGATTGGGTTAATCCTGGAAGAGAATGAGTTGGACTCATATATAAAAGAAGACATCCCTATCCCAGAGGATGAAGAGGCTAAGGTATTGCATAAGAAGAACTTGGTCAAGGCAAAGAGAATCATTGCTGATTCTATCAAAGACCATCTCATACCCCATGTGTCTTCTCTAAAGATACCCAAGGAGATGTTTGACTCTTTGACCAATCTATTTGAAGGGAAGAACATAAATTAGAAGATGACCTTGTGGAATCAATTGAAAGGAGTCAAGATGTCGAATGGAGAAACCATTCAATCCTATTTCTCCAAGGTCTCTCAGATCAAGGAACAACTTGAAGCTGTAGATGAAATGGTGGAGAATGGTGAAATTGTTATGACCACTTTGAATGGCCTACCTAGGTCATGGGACTCTTTTATCCAGGGGATCTGTGCCAGAAAGAAATTAATATCCTTCAACAGATTGTGGGAGGAATGTTCTCAAGAAGAAGCAAGGCTTGTGGCAAGAGAATAAAATATGGGAAATGAAGATCAAGCTCTCATAGCTCACACTAAGAAGGGCAAGTTCAAGAGGGAGCCATCCCATCACAAGAAGAAATATTCTCATCATTATCACAAAGACAAGAAAGATCTAAGGTGTTTCACTTGTAATGAGAAGGGTCACTTTGCTTCAGAATGTCCCAAGATCAAAAGGGACAACCACAACAACATCAACTCTAGCAAGAAGAAGAAGGGTAACAAAAGAAGGTACCATGCTCATCCTGCCGAAGATTATGAACCTCCAAAGAAGAAAGCTAGGGCAAAAAGTGAAGATGACTCATCAAGTGAAGAAGAGTATGTCCTAATCTCTGCTCTCACAGGTACAATCTCCCATGGTTGTAATGATTGGTTAATTGATAGTGGGGCTTCCAAACACATGACTGGGTTTAAAGAATCTTTTGTAAATCTGTCTGAACATGAATCACCCCATAAAGTGAAACTTGGGGATGATTATCAATATCCCATCAAAGGAAGTGGTGAAGCCTCCTACAATCTAGATTCTGGAAAATTCTTGAAGATGAAAGAAGTTCTTTATGTACCTGGGCTCAAGAAGAATCTTCTCTCCATCTCTGCATTGGATACAAAAGTCATGAGGGTTGCATTTGTAGATGGCCAAGTCCTAATGTGGCCAAAGGATAAATCTATTGATGATGCAGTGGTGATTGGAGAGCAAGAGGGAGGATTGTACAAATTAAAGGGACAACCTGAACATGCTATGAAGACAAAGATTCATCCATAGTCATGAATCACATAGAGGTATGTATAATTTGTTTTTGCAAAAGTTAACTAATGATTTATGCAGGTCATTGAAGAGAACAAGAACACATTGCTAGACATAACTAGCAAATATGATGACCAGGTATGTTTTGTTATATATATCATATACTTTTGTATGATTGATAATGATTACTCTTGAAGTTACAAGTTTGAGTAATCTAGGACTTATGCATATCATGTTTCTTACCTTAATTGATGATATGACTAACTAGAAGAGTCATAGGTTTGAGTAATCATGGGTTTAGGTATATTATGTTAATGACTAACCATAAGAATGCTTATTATTTCTGTTTGAAATGATCCTGACTATACATGCTTGAGATTATTGTGTTTTGATAATGTTAAGATTATACTAATGAATGTTTGATTATGTATGAGACCTCAAGGATAACACAATGATGATACTAACAAGCATGCATAGGGATCAAGAATGAATATAAGTTCAAGAACAGTAATCCAGGAAGCAAAGATCAAGAGGGAGCACACTCTAGTGGTTTCTGCAAGGATGCAGATATTCAGAGGGAGTTGACCATCTCTCTACATTCCACAACAGAAAGGTGTAGAAGAAGCTACTTCATATTAGGACTCCAGCAGCTCCTGCAAGGAAGCAAAAGCTCAGAGGGAGTCCACCCAACAAACAAACAAAGATAAGTATTTTAATTATCATTTCTTGCATATTTGTTTGTTTAAATAAAATTGTTCAATGATGTATATGCTCATGTTCTTAGACTTAGGATATGTATTGTTCATATTAGAATGATTGCATTAATGAACAATATACTACTAATATGCATATGATGGGTAAGTGGCCTATGGCACTGTACAACATTCCATTTCTACTTATCTAGAATGAAACCTCTTTGCTGACATGTTGGGAGCTATGCAAACTCTTAACAATGTTCTGGTAGAGACTGGAAGGCATCTAGAAAGTTATGGAACATGGATAAATGTTGACTGATGCATTGGCTAAGATAATTGCATGACTGTATGACATATTTCTTTATGTGTAATAATTTGTCTGAAAATTATGAGATGTTTCTAATCATGCAATTTAACTTGTTTTGTAGGAAAGACCGTATACCTTCACCTACAAAAGAAGGACTACAACATTTGTTCAACAACAAAATTATCTATTGGAGATATTGAAGTTCCCAGGATATGGGAAGAATGCCATGATCCGTCGATCATGAAGAATGATGTTTGGGATGTAGTCCCAAGACCTAAAGGGAAGTTTGTTATGACTTCCATATGGATCTATCATATCAAGCATGTTGCAGATGGCAGCATAGAGAAATATAAAAGTGATGAAATAGAAGATACACTAGATGGATTTTAAGACAGCTTTCTTGAATGGTGTAGTTGAAGAGGAAGTATATGTGGAGCAACCACTCGGTTTCGAAATACATGATAGGGAGTCATATGTGTGTAGATTAAAGAAAGCCTTGTATGGCTTGAAGCAAGCTCCCAGAACTTGGTATGGTAGGATGGACAGTTTCCTATCTAGTTTGGGATTTACCAAGAGTAAAGCAGATTCCAACCTTTAATACAAGGTTGAGGAAGGAAATCCCGTGTTTCTACTCCTATATGTGGATGACTTATTTGTAACAAGAGATGACAGATTGATTGCAGATACTAAGAGGAAGCTTGCTGCTGAGTTTGATATGAAAGATTTCAGAATGATGCATTATTTCCTAGGTATCGAGGTGTGGCAGAGTGCAGGTGGGATATTCCTTGGTCAAGGGAAGTACACAGTAGATATCCTGAAGAGATTCGGGATGATGGATTGCAAGGCCATGGCCACACCTATGGCATTGAACCTGAAGCTTCTTTGTGATGCTTCATCTGAGCCAATTGATTTCTCTATGTATCGTCAGATGATTGGGTCCTTGATGTACCTGACGAATATGAGACCAGATATTTTCTTTGCGGTGAACACATTGAGCCAGTTCCTGATGGATCCGAGGAGTGTTCACCTGGTTTCTATAAAGCATATTCTGAGTTACCTGAAGGGGACAGTTGATTATGGGCTCAAGTATGAAGCGAATCAAAAGTTTAACCTGCAAGGTTATGTTGATTCATATTGGGAAGACAGTGCTGCAAATAGGAAGAGCACATCTGGGAGCTGCTTCAATATGGGATCAGGTGTATCTCTTGGTTTAGAAGGAAGCAGTCCTGTGTAGCACTGAGTACAACTGAGGTAGAGTATGTTGCAGCCTATTCAGCTAGTTGTGAGGCAGTATGGCTACGGAAGCTATTGTCTGAGTTATTTGATCTCCCATTGGATGCTACTGGTATCTTCTGCGATAACCAGATTTGTGTGAAGCTGTCTGAGAACCCAGTGTTTCATGACAGGTCGAAACACATAGAGATCAAATATCACTATATCATGGATATGGTGTAGAGAGGAGTTGTGAAGCTCCTGTATGTTGCAACGAACGAGCAGATTGCAGATGTGCTGATGAAGCCACTAGCCAAAGTGAAGTTTGAGTACTTCAGAGAGAGGCTTGGTGTTTTTCAGATCGATGACACTTCGAGGAAGAAGTGATGGACACATTTGCTGAAGCAATTCCAAGCATGTTGGAAGGAGGATCCCTCACATGGCTGTGGATGTAAGTGCTGGATGATGAGCATCATGATGATGTTCTAGTTTCTGCTTTGTATGATTAGTTGGATCATTTATATGTATATGTATGTACGCATCATGTTGGATGCTAGATATGATCAGTTGGATCATTTATATGTATATGTATGTAAGCATCATGTTGGATGCTGGATATGATCGGTTGGATCATTTGTATGTATTTTGTATATGCATCATGTTGGATGCTTGGACCATGTATCTGTATATGTATCAGGTGGATACATTGTATGATCAGGTAGATCATGTATGTTGATGGATACATTGTGTGGATCATGTATCTATGTATCAGGTGGATACACTGTGTATGGTGATATGTATCAGGTAGATACTTGGTATGCATCAGGTGGATGCATTGGATGATCGTGGATGACAAGCTTCTCCAGATGACATGCATCAGGACGATGCAGTGATGATGATCAGGATGATCATGTGTACATCAGGATGATGTATGGTGAGTATCAGGATGATACTTTGTGGCCGTGGATTAGGTTGTGCAGATGAGCATGTCTGGGAGATCCTATAGGTTGGAGTTATGTACCCGTAACAGCCTGGGATGCTCTTTCGAGACATTGCTCTGGGAGGACATGTAATTTGTGCCCTGGGAGATCTTCAAGTCGGAGTTGTGTACCCATAACATTCTGAGATGCTCTTGCGAGGTTTTGTCCTATGACATGTAATATGCTCCTGGGAGATCTGGATAGGATGAAAAAGGCCTTAGATGCTTCAACTAGGTTTTTCCATGACCACATGTAATTTGCTCCTGAGAGATCCGACAGGTAGAGCTGTGTTCTCATAACATCCTGGGATGCTTCAGCTAGGTTTTGTGGTGAGACCACATGTAATTTGCTCATCAGAGATATGGACAGGATGAAAAAGGCCTCAGATGCTTCAGCCAGGTTTTGTGGTGGACCACATGTAATGTGCTCCTGGGAGATCTGATAGGTAGAGTTGTGTGCTCGTAACAGCGTGGGATGCTTCAAATAGGTTTTGTGGTGAGGTCACATGTAATGTGCTCCTGGGAGATCCGATAGGTAGAGATGTGTGCTAGTAACATCTTGGATGCTTCAGCCAGGTTTTGTGATGGGTCACATGTAATGTGCTCCTGAGAGATCCGACAGGTAGAGCTGTGTGCTCGTAATAGCTTGGGATGCTTCAGCCAGGTTTTGTGACGCACGTAATAAGTCCCGAGGATTCCACATTATGGCCAGTGATGATGAAGACCTGCAGGTGGTGGGCCTACATCTATTATGAAAAAGGACTGGCTCTGTAGAACTTCCTATGACGAGTAGATTCAGAGATTGGTTGAGATAGTAGCAGCAGTGACGATGATGATGACGATGCATCGATGACGATGATCCCGAGAAGAAGACTTGTCTAGCAGAACTGTGTCGAGAAATACCTTCCTAGTTAAGAGGGAGTGTTTATGTATATGTAACTTCAGAATGTATTTCATCTATGTATTTTATATATATTTATTGTACCCTTATAAGAGATGTGTTATTCCTCTATAAGGAAGTGTCGTCATGTGTATTGACAAGTGTCGCAAGTGTGTGTACTTGGAAACGGGTTATTAGACCACCATGTGTGGGGTCGGCCCTGAAATATATATTATATTGTGGATGTACCTAGCTAGACAAGTTGGCCCCATAGTGTAACTAGGAAAACATACTAGTATAAATAGAGATCGGGAGATCTCTATTTTGATCACTCGGAAACTCACACTTCTCTCACTCAGAAAGTGGTGCACTAGTGAGGAGGAGGATCATCTGCTACTAGGAGACTATCTCAGTAAATTTTGGTCGTACTTTGGTTGAGCCATTTCTCTCTCTATCTCTGAGGAAGTTGTGGGGTTTTTCACCTTAGGGTTTTCCCCACGGAAACTCGGTGTCTCTTGTCTCTCATGATTTTGATTCTTGTGATGCTTATTGTGATTGTTATGCATTGATATACTGTATATGTTATTCTCTCAGTAAAGATCCAAGAGTATTCTGAATTAATGCTCAAAATTTAACAGGAATGACCAGGGGTAAACCAATACGCACTATACTCGGGTTGGCCTAGGGAGTCTACAACTACCAGTAATGGATTATTTGGTCTAGTCAGGGGAGGGTTGAAAGGAGTGCTAAACTATTGAGAAGTTAAGTCATCAACCTCAACAGTATCAAAGACCCGTTGATCCTGAATTATGATGTGTGGTTCTCTAGGTGGTTCAGTTTCGCCCGTAAGTTTGTATGAACCATGGGAATCCGTCCTATTGCATCACGGTGGTGGTAGAGGCTCCACAATGTGTGGTGGAAGGTTTTGAAACCTTCATGACCTACGAAAAGGTTGATCCTCCACAACTATATCGAAAGAAAACTAAGTATGAAAACCTAGTGGCCACTAATCGACTAGGGAGCAAACAACATACCACTAAAAAAAAATGTGCTATAGTGATCAAAACCAGGCAAACAAAGCTAATACTCTCAGAAGAAAGTCTGGGATGATGAGGGACCAGAACAAACCAATAGAGTATCGAAGGTCAGTTACGTGACATCCAATGGAGGTCCTCTGAGTGCAAGCGTTTGAATCACCAAACCGCCCTCCTGGGATTATTGCAAAGGGTTACCTTTCGCGTTTGTCCTAGGTGCAGTGGAAATAGCCTTCCACTATACCTATGAGGAGCCCTAAGGTTAAGATACTAAGGATACCACAAATACGAAAAATATCTGGGGGAACAGTCGTCAGCCTAGCCAAGACGCATGGGAAGGGTAGCAAAGCCCAAAATCCAAAAGCACTTAAAGCACTAGTGGACCCCCATATGCGAATCAATTCTAGTTTATGCTCGAAAGGAAAGTGAAGGGGTATCCTCAGCAGTTTTAGTATCACACGGCCTTGTGCTTAACTCCGATTTAAGTGGAGCGTTCCCAGGATACTTTGATATAAGTGAGTTTGCCTAAAATATTGTCTCATTGCGATTGTTGAGCAATATAACGATTTCAGGCAGTTTAAAGTGATGTACCCTGAAATCCTATCCTAAGCTAGTTGATGTAGTGTCAAACCTAAAAAGAAAAGTTACTAATTGATTTTATTAGATGTTCTTTTTAGAGGTTGTTTCTTACTCAAAAGGGTAGTGATGTGTGTGGTATGGTTATGACAGAAAGTAAAGTGTGTATAAATGATGCATGAAACTTCACAAAGATCCTTTTTCATTTATGTCTTTCAAAACAAAAGATAGGCAATCCTAAGCATAAACATTTTTCTTTTTAATTTTCAAAGCAAATAATCTAACCTACTTAAAAAAATAACAAATCTTACAACTAGTTTACCAATTTTTCAATTTTGATCTTTTCTTCTATTTATACTAAAGAAAATGAATCTAAAAAAAGGAAGAAGAAAGATCTATCAAGAGTGTGGGTAAAGATAAAAGGCGTAATGGCTTATAGCAATCAAATCCAAAGATTGACAAAGACTTGACCTACATAGTTGTTTAAGTGAAAATCTCTAGATTTGGAACAAGATGCAAAAGAAAAGGAAAGCTGATGCATGCAATGGAAAAACAAACCCAAAGGTTGCTCCTGGGCATAAAAAACCAAAGAAAAGCATTCGCCAAACAGATAGGGTAGGCAAGCAAACTAAAGCAACTCTACCGCCACACACACTCAAAATAAAAATCTATCAACAAAACTTCAAGCAAACTCAGACTAACCTGAAACAAAGTTCAGAAGGTATCCAACCAATCAAGTCTTCCAAAAACAACCAAAAGACTCAAACTGAGGTCAAACCCTACAATAAAAGGAAAAACTCAGTAAAAGTGCACAGGTACTGTGTCAGACAACAAGTACAAAGTGCGCAGGTTTGTAGGTATACAACACGCGTCTAGGGAAAAAGATGCGCTACTGTGACTAGCAGGGAGTCGCACACAGTTTCAAAAAGACCTAAAAAATAGACAAGACACCTAAAACAAGATTTAAGTAAGTGAATCAATCAATCAAGGACTCTTTAGAGGCTGTACCAAGACTCAAGAAGACTGGGAGGTCTCATCAACAGTCAGAAAAACAAAGCAAGTACCAGAAGTAGAATTCAACCAACCAAAAACTAAACCCTAGTGAAAAAGGTTCAATCTACAGGAAAGTACGCTATTGTCTATCTTGACAGTCAATGCCTACAACTAAAAGTGCATAGGTAGGTATGAAAGCAACTCGCATCCAGATCAAAAAGTGTGCTTCTATATGCACAGAAGACTCGCGCACAAGGACTAGTAGGAAATAAAAAGCTTTGCAGAGTCAAAAACAGATGAATCAAGGAGAAGGAAAACAACAAGGAAACCTATAAAAACCTCACAGAAAGCCAAAAGACTGTAAAAATTGAAGAAAACCTAAACAAGTTCCCCAAAGAAGAAACGAATAGGTGCTCCCCAGCGGAGTCGCCAGTTCTGTTGTTAAGGATTATAACCTATAGTAGGGGAAAGGATGCTATTAACGCACATGGGGTGACATATAGATACATTATATCTTTCATTGATTACTGTAAGCAAAATGAGATTATGATTCAGAAATCAGTACCTTATTTATGGCAGCTAGTTCTAGCTTTCGCCCAATCTCCACATCAATGCACCTGCAAAATATACAGACCTTCCTCAGCGTATCTTGACTACAAATATATAATGATATTGAAGGCAATATGACATTAATTATTATTAGATATTCAATAGAAACAACATTCCATTGGGATGAGAAGGGTATCTCGATCTTTATTGTCAAAGAATTGCAACCAAATACAGTTTATATCTGATAAGTTCCATGCATTTCTGCAACCAAAGTCTGGGCTCCTGCTCCTCACAATGACTTAGAAATTCCTTCATCGTAACAATAGATTCTTCTTCATTGGCCCTTTCTTCATGGCTTCCCCTTGTATTTATGGCCAAGGAAGGAAGTTGATTCATGAGGTAGTTGAATTGGGAGGTTGGGGGAGTTACAGTACCAACCTCAACTAATCCCAATTCGTAATCTTAATATATTTTTCCATTTCATCTTAATATGTGTGCAGGTATCACACTAGACAACTTGTGTTTAGGGCGCAACTAGTGCTCTTCAAGACTAGCGCATACCACTTTTGAGAAAAGTGCGTGGGTCTGCTTCAGTAGAACTAGCGCACAGTACGCTAGATTCTATTTGTAAGAGTAGTGCATATTTAATGAACTATGTAGAAAAATATAATTTTCAGTTGAAGAGGTGTGATCTCAGTAGTAAATCATCTAAAGTCAATCCAGCTCTTCCATCCATAGTGTCCTTTTGTGTGATCAACAGGGCAATGTGATCACGGACGAAGAAGTGCAGATTTGACCTATAACACCCCACTTTCCCATTTTTGAGTGTAACTTTTGGCATGAACAAAAGGGTATGTACTTCCATCATATATCTCCAAAAGCATACCATCTTTACCTTTTTCCAGGGAAAATTATAACATTTAAATTTAGGTGGGGGGGAAAATATTTGGGTCATTACAAACTGAATTGAATTCTAGTTTTGGAGGTCTTGTTTATGCATAGCCCACCATCTAGCAATGGTACCATGTAGAGTTATAGCCATCATATAAATTCTTCGATCTTCTGCAAATCTATTGCTCATATTTGCAAGGAAATATTTTAAGCTTAATATCTCATCATATGCAGAAGGGTCTTTCACCTCTATTTAGATATAGAATACTGCTTTGACAATTGTACAATGCTTGGAATAAATATGATGTCTCCTATTCCATCACTCATTCAACACTTCCTTAGAGTCATTATCAAATCAATGGATTCTCTTCCATTTGACTCATCCATATGTTGCAGGATCAATATAATATGCTCTTCTCTTTGTAGTTAGGGTATAGATTTGATACAAAACATCTTTCTCCATAACATACATAGTAGGTTCTTTATACTTAGGCCCTTGATAAGGATCTAGCGGTTGTGTCACCCTCATTCCATCAGCTTCGGATGCCATAGTATCCTTCTTCAAATCAATGCCAACATAATTCTCAAAATCACAATCAATTCCTAATAAGGCAGGATAAGGATTTGTCTTGTCCATGATTTCAATGATCTCAAAATCAACATAAGTGTTGACACCAACCACATAAACCTCTACATTTTCCAATCCACCAATAAGGAAGATCCTATATTGGATAGCCGTTCATAATTGTGTGAAAAAGTAGACTAATCGAGGGATCCCCATTGCCTCCTAAGACTTGTTTGGAAGGATATTAACATTTGATCAAAGATCTAACATGAAATCTTTTTAATATAGTAACCATCTACTTGGAGATCCAACCTAAATCCCTTCCAAATTCTTCTCTCCCTTCTCACTCTATTAATATTTCTCCTATGAAGCTTAACATAAATCAACTACTCCTCCTCTTTAGTTCTAGGAAACATTCCTAGGGCGTTGTGTAACTTATTAGTCATCTATTCATCTTCTAGAATATTTGGAAACACCATGACCCAAAGATTAAAGATCTTCTTAGAGTTACTTGAAGGTCATGTTTCTGGTCATCTCCCACAACTCATAGGTACTAGTGGCAATCCAATTTTTTTCTCTTGAGGGTATTATACAACTCCAAGTGAAGGGGAAACCAGTATATATTTGAACATATCAACTTCGTATTTGAATAATTATTATTTTTGTACCAAATCAAGCTTAGGTATGTTAGATCCTACCTTCTAGTTTATTGGATGTTTAAGATTGTAAATATCAACAACAATCTATGTCCATCCTCTAGTGACAATGTTAATAGTAGGGAATGTTCCTTCCTCACTAGATCTAGGTTTCAAGTTGATCAAGTTTTTTGGTCTCTATCTTTCCTTATCCTCCCAACTTTCAATTTGTTTCAAATAGTCTTTAGTACCATGGGTATTACCCTACAGTAATAACACCATGGTTGTCTAGGTAAAGGGAAATATTGAGAAAGCTAGCCTACCTCATCACAACTGTAGTAGTGGACATATCCACCTCTTCCATTAGTCTTACCTCCCCTATATCCACCTCCTCTTCCATGCCCCCCTAATCTATCTGGGGGTTCTAAGTTGTAAGTTACCTAGAAGGAAATATTATCTAATCTATTAGCTAGGTCATTCGGTGCCATGCCCTTATCTATACTCTGGGTAGATGTACCATGAAACGTATAATACACCATATCAAGGAATGATGAATAATTTTCAATATTGGAAAATTCGTAGGAGGGTGTCCATATTTTATACAAATTGTGCAAAGCTCCCCATGACGAGAATTCTAAACATTTGGAAAGGCATGAAACTATACTGGACTGTGAATTAAAGTAGAGATAGCCACTTGCAAAACTCTTGTAGATGGACTTCCTAGAAAACATCCCAATGGAAAGTTGGATGATAATCCCATCCTTTAATTGAGAACACCAGAGACATGGTGTCCCCTAGTAATCCATCTCATGCACTAGACTTGTCCTCAAGCCACCTTGTGTAGTGTTAAATCCTGTATCTTTTATATAAGGATGACTATTTCACTTTGAAACTGAGATAAATTTGGACCTGCTATTGGTGTTGTAGTCCTAGTACTACTAGGATACTTAGCCATTGCTTCTATATTCATGGATTGCTTTGGTGAAACTATTATTGTGCCTCTTTTTTGTTGCTTCAATGGGATCCTAGTCATGGGAAGCAATCCTTGAATAAATTGTTCTTTATGATGGGTAACATGAACATGAAAAGATAGTCTACCCATTAAATCCTAAAACCTCTATGCATACTTCCAAGTAAATTCTCACTCAAAATATCAAATTCCTTTCAATTAAATAATCCCCTATTGTTCTAACTTAGGCAGTTGAAATTCCACAAGCAGCTATTGCTTCACCTCATGCAAAGTGATATACATAATTCTATAGGGGAAATATTCCACAAATTTCATATACCATTTCAAATCCTTTTCCTACAAATTTGTTTGAAACTCAACTAACTTGGAGGCACCTTGAACCTTGTTTGACCTCCAAATAGATTCACAAATAAACCAATTTTGTTCTACATCTTCTTTAACTCCATTTCCACATAATTTCATCTATCCCATAGAGGATCCAAAATGGACTCCCACCATCAAACTAGGTTGAAAACCAACTAGAATAAATCCACCAAGCCCTAGCCACAAAACTAGATTCGAACCTAAGTTACTAGAATCAAATTATTGTTGCTATGAGTACTACTTAAGATACTTGAACTAATCCCACCACTAATCCATCTTGTAAATACTCCAATTTGAATACTACTACTAATGTGATTATACCAAGTGAAACCTAAAGTAGGATTATAAAGAAAAGGTACCATATGATTTAGAGGTGCCAGAGGAGTAGTTTATGAAAGTATGGCCTTATTTCTTTTAGGTATCTATTTCACAACTTGGGGAGAGGAGGTTTTGGCTCCTAAAATAATCTTCATACATCCTCAAGTACATAATCAAAGTCTTGTTAAATTTTCAGAATTTACTTCAATCTGATATAGGATCTTAACTGAGAGAACAACATGTACAACATATCTACAGCATATCAATCATGGAGACAATAATGCAAGCACACAAGAGACACAAAGATTTACTTGGGGAAAACCATAAAGGTGAAAAAACCCCAATAACTTCCTCAGAGATAGATAGAGCAATGATACAACCCAAACATGAGAGATAGACATAACCTAGCAACAGATCCTCCTCCTCCATAAGTGCGCCACTCCTCCTTGAGTGCATGAGTGAGAAGTGAGTGATCAAATAGAGTGCCTCCCGCACTCTATTTATACTTGACTTGACTTGCCTTTTACATAAATCATGTAGGCTCGAGCTTAACCACATAACATAATGCTGATTGGGCCAACCCCCAATAGGGTGGTCTAATAACCCTTTGACCCACATGGCCGACCCCCAATAGGGTGGTCTAATAACCCTTCGACCCACATGACTTATACAAGGCCGACCCCAACAAGGTGGTCTAATAACCCATCAAGTATAAGTTACGACATTTACAATATAAATGACGACACTTCCGTATAGAGGAATAATACCATCTCTATAGGAGTACATACAACATACATATATGAAATACATTCCGAAGTTACATATACATCAACACTCCCTCTTAACTAGGAAGGTATTTCTTGACACATGTCTTCTAGCACAAGTCATCTTCTCTAGATCATCGTCACTGGATAATCATCATCGAGTCATAATCATCGTCACTGCTGCTGCTATCTCAATCAATCTCTGAATCTACTCATCATAGGAAGTTATACAGAGCCAGTCCTTTTTCATACTGGATGTAGGCCCACCACCTGCAGGTCTTCTTCATCACTGGCCATACTGTGGAATCCTCAGGACTTATTACGTGTGTCACAAAACCTGGCTGCAACATCCCAGGCTATTACGAGCACACAGCTCTACCTGTAGGATCTCCCAGGGTCACATTACATGTGACCCATCACAAAACCTGGCTGAAGCATCCCAGGCTGTTACGAGCACACGGCTCTACCTGTCGGATCTCCCAGGAGCACATTGCATGTGATCTCACCACAAAACCTGGCTGAAGCATCCCAGGCTGTTACGAGCACATGGCTCTACCTGTCGGATCTCCCAGGAGCACATTACATGTGGTCCACCAAAAAACTTGGCTGAAGCATCTGAGGCCTTTTTCATCCTGTCCAGATCTCCCAGGAGCAAATTATATGTGGTCATGGCAAAACCTGGATGAAGCATCTGAGGCCTTTTTCATCCTGTCTAGATCTTCCAGGAGCAAATTACATGCCATAGGACAAAACCTCGTAAGAGCATCTTCCAGATATCCCAGGGCACCGAATTACATGCCATAGGCAAAACCTCGAAAGACTATCTGCAGATCTCCCAGGGCACAAATTATATGTCCTCCCAAGCAAAACCTCGAAAGAGCATTTTCCAGATGTCCCAGGGCACCGAATTACATGCCATAGGCAAAACCTCGAAAGACCATTTGCAAATCTCCCAGGGCACAAATTACATGCTTACCTGCACAACTTGATCCACGGCCACAAAGTATCATCTGATACTCACCATACATCATCCTGATGTACACATGATCATCCTGATCATCATCACTGCAACATCCTGCTGCATGTCATCTAGAGAAGCTCGTCATCCACGATCATCCTGATCATACAATGCATCCATCTAATGCACACCAAGTATCTACCTGATATATATCATCACACATAGTGTATCCACCTGATACATAGATACATGATCCACACAATGTATCCATCAACATACATGATCTGCTTGATCATACAATGTATCCACTTGATACATATATAGATACATGGTCCAAGCATCCAACATGATGCTTATACAAAATACATACACATGATCCAACCGATCATATCCAACATCCAACATGATGCATACATACATATAAAAATGATCCAACTGATTATATCCAAGCAAAAACCAGAACATCATCCTGATGCTCGTCATCCAGCACTTACATCCATAGCCATGTGAAGGATCCTCCTTCCAACATGCCTGGAATGGCTTCAGCAAATGTGTCCATCACTTCTTCCTCGAAGTGTCCTCGATCTGAAGAACGCCAAGCCTCTCTCTGAAGTACTCGAACTTCACCTTGGCTAGTGGCTTCGTCAGCACATCTGCAATTTGCTCGTCCGTCGCAACATACAGGAGCTTCACAGCTCCTCTCGGCACCATATCCCTGATATAGTGATATTTGATCTCTATGTGTTTCGACCTCTCATGAAACACTGGGTTCTCGGACAGCTTCACACAACTTTGGTTATCATAGAAGATACCAGTAGCATCCAACGGGAGATCAAATAACTCAGATAGTAGCTTCCGTAGCCATACTGCCTCACAACTAGCTGAACAGGCTGAAACATACTCTGCCTCAGCTATACTCAGTGCTACGCAGGACTGCTTCCTTCTAAACCAAGAGATCAGACCTGATCCCATACTGAAGCAACACCCAGATGTGCAGCACTGCCAGCCCAATATGAATCAACATAACCCTGCAGGTTAAAATTTTGATTTGCTTCATACTTGAGCCCAAAATCCACTGTACCCTTCAGGTACCTCAGAACATGCTTTACAGCAACTAGGTGAACACTCCTCGGATCCATTAGGAACTGGCTCAATGTGTTCACAGCAAAGCAAATATCTGGTATCATGTTCGTCAGTTACATCAAGGACCCAATCATCTGACGATACATAGTGACATCAATTGGTTCAGATGAAGCATCATACAGAAGCTTCAGGTTCGATGTCATATCCACGCAGTCCATCATCCCGAACCTCTTCAGGATCTCTACTGCATACTTCCCTTGTCCAAGGAAGATTCCATCTGCACTCTGCCACACCTCCATGCCAAAAACAAATATTGCATCATCCCCAATTTCTTCATCTCGAACTCGGTATTAAGCTTCCGCTGCGTGTCGGCAACCAATCTATCTTCACCTGTAACAAAGAGGTTATCCGCATACAAAAGTAGTATCACTGGATTGCCTTCCTCAACCTTGTAGTAAAGGTTGGAATCCGCTTTACTCTTGGTAAATCCCAAACTGAATAGAAAGTAGTCTATCCTACCATACCAAGTTCTACACATATATGACTCCCTGTCATGAGTCTCATAACCAAGTGGCTGTACCACATACACTTCTTCTTCAACTACACCATTCAAGAAAGCTGTCTTGAATCCATCTGGTGTATCTTCTATTTCATCACTTTTATTTTTCTCAATGATACCATCTGCAACATGCTTGATCTGATAGTTCCATTTGGAAGTCATAACAAACTTCCCTTCACGTCTTGGGACTACATCCCAAACGTCATTCTTCATGATCGACGGATCATGACATTCCATTTCTTCATCCCAGATCCTGGGAACTTCAATATCTTCAATATATTCAATAGATATCTTTGTTGCTGGAACAAATGTTGTAGTTCTTCTTTTGTAGGAGATGGCATATGATCTTTCCTACACAACAAGTTAAATTGCATGATTAGAAAACATCTCATAGTTTTCAGAACAAATTCTTACACATAAAGAAATATGTCATACAGTCATGCAATTATCTTAGCCAATGCTTCAATACAACATTTATCCATATCCTGTAACTTTCTAGATGCCTTCCAATCTCTACCAGAACATTGTTAAGAGTGTGCACAACTCCCAACATGTCAGCAAAGAGGTTTCATTCTAGATAAGTAGCAATGGAATGTTGTACAGTGCCATAGGCCACTTACCCATGCATATTAGTAGTGTACTGTTCATCAATGCAATTATTCTAATATGCATAATATACAACCTAATTCTAGGAACATCAATATATACATTATTGAACAGTATTATTTAAGAAATGACAATTCAAATACTTATCTTTGTTTGTTCGTTGGGTGGACTCCCTCTGAGTCTTCGCTTCCTTGTAGGAGCTACTGGAATGCTAATCTGAAGTAGCTTCTTCTACACCTTTTGATGTGGAATGTAGAGAGATGGTCAACTCCCTTTGAATATCTGCATCCTTGCAGAAACCACTGGAGTGTACTCCCTCTTGATCTTTGCTTCCTGGATTACTTGTCCTTGAACTTATATTCATTCTCGATTCCTATGCATGCTTGTTAGTATCACCATTGTGTTATCCTCTAGGTCTCATATGTAATCAAACATTAATTAGTATAATCACAATAATCTCAAGCATGTATAGTCAGGATCATTTCAAACACAGATAATAAACATTAGTGTTCAAGGTTTTAGGGAAGTCTTCTTTTACTCATGCATATGCTTATGATCATAGGACTCTTTTGGTTAGTTAGATCATCAATCAAGATAAGAGATATAATATGCATAAAATCGGTGATTACTCAAACCTATACCTTCGTGATTCTTCTGGTTAGTCATATCATCAATTATGGTAAGAAACATAATAGGCATAAAACCATGACTATTCAAACCTATGACTTCATGAATAATCATTATCAACAACACAACAGTATAAGATCCTAACACAAGGTAGGATTCTATCTTGATATAGGAAAAACATACATGGATTAGCATGTTAGCTAGTTATGTCTAACATACTCACATTATGTCTTCTTGTTCTTCTTCAATGACTTGTGCTAGTAACCTGTATATCTCATAGGTTAGCCATTATAAAACCAAGTTATACATACCTTGTAAATGGATCTTCTATGAGATCCATGACAATGGATGAATCTTTGTCCTCATGTCATCATGATCATATGTTCTTGAACCAGAACATGATTTGTCTTTCTTGGTGTACGTTTCATGTTAGTAGACAACATAAACCTCATACAACACCATAATGTATTAGTACAATCATAAGTGTCAATACCCTAATCAATGAATATTTTCTATCGTGCATTCATAATTTTATTAAGGTGATATGACAAGTCTAAAATAAAGATTGTACTAACCGTAATAACAAGAAAACAAACATACCATAAACTTAATCATGAACAAATATCAAAACATACCTTGATGAGTCATACCTGTCGAGATCGCTTGTAATATTCTTATGTAAGGCCTTAGCCTCATCTCCCTCTGAAACAGGAACTTCTTTAGTTATGCAGGTGACCAATCCATCTTCTTCTAGGATTAACCCAATCCACTTGATTTGCAAGAACTGGACCTGGAGCTGGTTATGGGTTTGTCAGAGAAACCCCAAAAATTCAAACTTTTAATTTCAAACTTTCGAAAGGATAGAAATATGCGCCTTGATGAGTTGATCAAGCTGGTATATTCAGAATTTGAAAACTGCAAATTTTTACACCTCAATTTTGCCTTTGAAACTTCCGGATTCACTAGACGTGACTCTGAACTGGGGTTTGATGAAGCCCACTCTTCTGCCTAATCAAAAGGTTTGATCCAAAACTCTAAGCTTCTATTTTTCTGAGGAGCTTCCAGCCGTGGTCACAGATTTCAAAAATTTCCATTTTTACAGAAGCCCTAATTTTCCACTTTTCTGATCAAAGTCCCGAACTAGGGTCTGATCAAGCCCGGCCTTCTGCCCAACCAAAAATTCTGATGTTGGTCTCTAAATTTCGATTTTGATGAGTAGCATCTAGCCATGGTCTCTGATTACAAAAATTCCAACTTTCTCCGAAGCCCTAAATTCCGGAAGCCGTGAATGAAGGTACTCAAAAATAATTCTGTTTTGACAGAAATATGTACCTGATTGTTTCTGGTGTACCTCTGAACTTTTCGATCCATAGGGTATGAAAATGTTTCCTGAGATAGCCCGACCTGTTTTCTTTCCATCCTGATAGGTCTGACCTCAATTGGATTCTCTGAGAGAGAGAGTTATGCCAAGTGTCGCAACGTGACCTGTTTATGGGATAATACAGGAGAGCGAACTTGTACGGCGTGCCACGTGTCACTTTTTCAACTTCGGCCTCTAAACGTTTTTCCTCAGATAGCTCGCCCTGTTATCTTTCCATCCCGATAGGTCTGACCTCAATTGGATTCTCTGAGAGAGAGTTATTCCAAGTGTCGCAACCTGACCTGTTTATGGGATAATACAGGAGAGCGAACTTGTACGGCGTGCCACGTGTCACTGGTTCAACTTTGGCCTCTGAAATTTTTTCCTGAGATAGTACAGTCTGTGTACTACCTGTCACTTTTTACTAAATTTCATTTGGATCTTCCTAGACCAAGTTATGACCTTTTTCCCAAGGTCACCTGATTTTGACTCAGATCTGGAAGAGGCAGAAACCCTATATTGTACAGATGATAAGTCACAAAGTACAATGAATTAGAGGTTGTCCTTTGGACAAAAGGTACATGGGGATTTAATCTTCGACCTGTAAATATTTTAGATCCGAAAACTTTGCCAAAACGGATTTATAGCAAAAGTTCTACGACAACTGGTTTTTGCTATATCAAGCCCTAGCATCGTAAGTGCAACAAGTGTCATACATGCCATATCATGCCTTCTTTCAGGCTAGCTCTGATACCATGTTAAATTTTCAGAATTTACTTCAATCTGATATAGGATCTTAACTGAGAGAACAACATGTACAACATATCTACATCATATCAATCATGGAGACAATAATGCAAGCACACAAGAGACATAAAGATTTACTTGGGGAAAACCATAAAGGTGAAAAAACCCCAATAACTTCCTCAGAGATAGATAGAGCAATGATACAACCCAAACATGAGAGATAGACATAACCTAGCAGTAGATCCTCCTCCTCCATAAGTGCGCCACTCCTCCTTGAGTGCATGAGTGAGAAGTGAGTGATCAAATAGAGTGCCTCCCGCACTCTATTTATACTTGACTTGCCTTTTACATAAATCATGTAGGCTCGAACTTAACCACATAACATAATGCTGACTGGGCCAACCCCCAATAGGGTGGTCTAATAACCCTTTGACCCACATGGCCGACTCCCAATAGGGTGGTCTAATAACCCTTCGACCCACATGACTTATACAGGGCCGACCCCAACAAGGTGGTCTAATAACCCATCAAGTATAAGTTACGACATTTACAATATAAATGATGACACTTTCGTATAGAGGAATAATACCATCTCTATAGGAGTACATACAACATACATATATGAAATACATTCCGAAGTTACATATACATCAACAAGTCTTCCCAACCTTTGATCAACACTAGATCACTTGACTTAGGTGGTTTCAGAACGACTTTTGAGGTTGGTTCTACATTGCCAGTCTAGGTAGGGTAGCATCCCTCTTTGTCACCTCATTATCTCTTTTCTCTAATTTTGTAGATACTCCCTCAACCCAACTTCATCGTACGAGGGTTTTGTCCATCACTATACCTCTCTCCTTAAACTAGGAATTAGAAAACTCTCCATGCCTTTGCAACTTCTGTAGCTTTTTCAATATTCCTTCATCACTCCCTTCTTTGCTATTATCCTTATCCACTTTCTCACTCCTATTTCTTTCCACTTTCATCTGATTTATCCATCAATTCTCAGGTCGACCTCCTAAGAAATCGTTCATCCCTTGCACTTCTCTCTGACTGGACTTCCAGCTGTTAGGACTTTCACATTTCACAAATCACCAATGTTGACTCCAACCACTTCCCCATGGCATATGCTATCTACTCAAACATGGGAATGGGACTAAAAAATCAAGGGTCCCTCTTCTCCCAATAAGAACTGCATCCAAAATTGGATTTGTTTTACCACGCTTCCTTGGGATCCCTTCCTAAAAAATTCTTCCGATCAAGAGAAGGATTGGTGATTCTCGACAATAAATTATACTAAGTATTCATTGATAACATTATCTACCTAAAAGTTCACTTCTCATGTAATAATATGGTCAAATCGATGTAAAGTTGCAAGGTTAGCATTTGTCCACTAGATTCACTTCTTATGTTGATCTCGATATTCTAGGGCTTCCAAAGGTCTTTTCAACCATTTATACAAGCTTATAGAGAATTCACACCAAAAAATATTGTACTAGTCATTACAAGATCCATTATATGACAAAGACTCTCTATGCATTGTTGGGTTCCATTCCCGCAACTCTGATTCTTATAATATAAAATACTCAAACCTCTTCTCCCACCAATCTTGAATCTTATATTTCTAAATTCACTTATCCATCCTACCTGTATTTACCTTAGAGGCACAATCCATACAATATAACCATTTGTTGGTGTTAGGTTGAGACCAAGGTTCTCATGTAAGGGCCAACAAAGTTCATTGTAATCTAGATGCATTAACATTTTCAATCCTCTTGAAGGAAAGAAGGTCTCACCTGAAGTGCAACCAAGATCATTTTAGGATGGGGAAAATACCCTAGGATGGATGTGATTGACAACCTACTTTCATATTATCATTCAATGGTATATACCTAGGGGGGACTAATATGGGGTACCTAGACAAGCCATGCTTGTACAATAATAATATCCAGCATGATTAATACAATGATACACATATCTATTTATACTTTCCCATGAGTATACTTAGGGGTATATGCCTTATTATTATATTATTTCTTCTAACGAACCCCCAACCACCAAGTGGACCAGATTCCATTATTAATGGCCACAAATTACAGTGATTACCCCCATTAGGTACACATTAGATATTTGATTCCCTTTTGGGTACCCATTACATTATTTATTCCCCTCAGGTACCTCCCTAGGTACCCCATATTATCCCCCCTAGGTATATAACATTCAAATATTCTTCATGGAATGGAATAAATGATATGAAGATCATATAAATAAAAAGCCATCATACATAACTAAGCTAAGAGTTTTGCAAGATCTATGAAATATGCAACATCTAGACATATACTGATTTTTTAAAGGGGACCCCAAAATCATACTCCTTTTATTCATATTCTTAGATACAACAAGTGTTCACAACATGATATTGGAAGGATTTTAAACATATCTCTCTTTCCAAGGATCAATACAATACAAATATAGGAACAATTCATTGTGTGAATGACATATTCTTTTATTTAGCTTCTTTCATTTCAATTTCAATATATTTAGTATTTTGTGGGCTAAACAAATATTGTAAGATTTGTTGTGAATGTTAACTATACTAGTAGTCATGAATGAAGAATGACATGGAGAATGAATACTCAACCATAATTTTTCAAGTGGGTAAGTGAATAAGTTAAGCTTATCCAAAACTAACAACAAACCCACAAATCTTCAAACCTTAAAATAGAAGTGGGTGAGATTTAGTTTTCTATGAACAAATAAAATAGAAACAAGGTATGAAACACCTTGAATCATAAAAATATACATGTTGCAAAGAAATTGAGGTATTTGAGAATATGTTATGAATTCTCACCTTTTATGGCTAGGCTTCTTCTTGATTTACTAATTTATTAGAATTAAGGATACCTTGAATCATAAAAATATACATGTTGCAAAGAAATTGAGGTATTTGAGAATATGCTATGAATTCTCACATTTTATGGCTAGGCTTCTTCTTGATTTACTAATTTATTAAAATTAAGGATATAGATTATAGTGGTGGAAATTTACATTAAAAGAGATTTTATGGAAAAGATAACAAATGCATATAATGAAAGCAATTTGGCTAGAATTGAATCGTGGTGGGTAAGGAAACATTGTGCCTCCCAACCAACTTGTCTCCTTACAGACACATATAGTGAAAGCATTGTATAACAATTATTATGATTAATAAACAAGATAATAATGTCTTATCAAATCTAAAGAAATCTAAACAAAATTTTAACCTTCAATATTCTCAACCTTCTCTCCATCTTTAATTTCTTCTTAATTTGTTTTCATTTTCAATAAATTAAAATCAATACCAACCCATGGACAAAAATTACTCCCGACTTTCTCTCCACCCTTCAAATTTTTCGTAATTTACTTTCATTTTCAATAAGCTAAAATTGATAAACCCCATGAACACAAACTGTTATCTCAATGACATTTGCCAAATTCCCAATTGCAACTTCTCTCCGTCCTTCAAATTTCTCCTAATTTGCTTTCATTTTCAATAAACTAAAATTGATAACAACCCGTGGACACAAATTGTTATCTCACTAACTTTTGCCCAATCACCATTTTGAAACATTAGTTTTGAAAAATTAAAAATAAAATAAAATTAGTGCGATGTTTTGAAAACCTTCAAATCAATTACTTCACTCTTTCTCGGCCAAAACAATATGGACAATTATTTCACTCTTTCTCTGTCAAACCAATAAGGACACCAGTTCCGGAAGGACTAAAAAGCGAGCTGTTTTATTATCAACAATATATTATTTATTCATTGCATTCTTCCCAAAAATAATTACATTCAACCACGGTAACTAAAATTGTTAAATATCACAATATAAATTCATAGAAAATGCTCCTTTCTAAATGTGCTATAACATAGGTTGACGTCATGTTCTAGCTTCTCCAAATTTCGATATGATCGGGATACATGACGTGACTTGAGAAAAATCATGATAATTTTGTATGAATTATAAGAAACATCTGTCAAAATCACCAAATACAACTTTTTCACAGGCATGTCTCTGGTTGACACGAAAAAACCTGCAGGTACAGTGGATATGCCACAATTGCAACTATACGAATGCCAAGAAGAAAATGAAGGGGTAGATGGCGTAAAGGACACAACAGTTCATGAAATATCCATTGCATGCCTAATATACACAGGCTAAGCTTTGCTGGATGACCGTATCGTCAAACGATTTGTTAAAGCTTTTTGCAGAAGAGACAGTGAGCTGAACAGTAACCATAGGCATAGGCAGACGTCCCTTCTTCGGTTATTTCAAGTAGGCTGCTGTTCTGATCTCTCAGCTCCGTTGAAAAATCAGTTTTTTTTTCTTTCTTAATCGGGAAATGATAGACCATTCGAACAAATTGGTAACTATGAACTTGGTATTTGGTAACTACGACTTCAGCACAGCAAGAACAACACTGAAATGGACATTAAGTCGAACAGCCCAGCACAGCAAGAACAGGGTTGAAATGGACATGAATTGAATTTTTTTTATAATTAGCAGTGGCTTAACTTGTAACCTATGAATACTATATATTATAAGTTATAAGTTATGTATTAATTTATGTATCAACTAAGAGTTATTTATACATCTGGATTATTTATACATTTGGATTGTTATAAAATCAATCTTGGATTGTTATAAAATCAATCTGAGTAATACAGTTTTTTTTCTTTCTTAATCAGGAAATAATAGACCATTCGAAGAAATTAGTAACTATGAACTTGGTATTTGGTAACTATGACTTCAGCATAGCAAGAACAACGCTGAAATGGACATGAAGTCGAACAGCCCAGCACAGCAAGAACAAGGTTGAAATGGACATGAATTGAAATTTTTTGTAATTAGCAGTGGCTTAACTTGTAACTTATGAATACTATATATTACAAGTTATGTATTAATTTATGCATCAGCTAAGAGTTATTTATTTATCTGGATTATTATAGAATCAATCTGGGTAGTACACTTTTCTCATTCTTATATAATCTAAGAAAATCCTCATGTAATCTAAGAAAAGTATAGAAACATAAAAAATAATCCACCCCAAATTTTAAAATATAAACACCTTAGAATTATCTATATTTCTGGACTGTTATAGAATCAATCTGGATAGTACACTTTTCTAGTCCTCATATAATCTAAGAAAAGTATATTGTCCCTTGAAGAACTTCTGCCCTATAAAGTGAAGATAAAATCCCTAACTCAATAGAATCCATTTAGCTGCATGATCTGATAAAGCTAGTTTGGACATGAGATAACAGAGAAGATCAGATTGACACAGATTGACAGATAACATGAAACTCTTATCCTAACATGTAGTGTCAGAGTCGGGGTAACATGTAGTGTCAGAGTCGGGGTAGTACACTTTTCTCATCGTCATACAATCTAAGAAAAGTATATTGTTCCTTGAAAGACTTCTACCCTATAAAGTGAAGATAAAATCCCTAACACATTAGGATCCATTTAGCTGCATGATCTGATAAAGCTAGTTTGGACATGAGATAACAGAGAACATAGATTGACACAGATTGAGATAACAGAGAAGATCAGATTGACACAGATTGACAGAGTCAGAGTCCGTCAATCATCAGAGTGTTACAAGCGTAGGTTCTTTGGGGTTTGTAAAGCTTCGAGCCGCCTAAAAAATAATCCATCCCAAATTCTAATATGTCTATGATGCTGGCTGTGAAATCAAATAATTTATACATCATCACTGTGATGAGTCTGTGATGTAATTATGTCTATGAGTCTGTGATGTAATTATGTCTATGATGCTGGCTGTGAAATCAAATAATTTATACATCATCACTGTGATGAGTGTAGTACAAGCAAATAATTTTTACATAATCCGAATGTTGCTCAGGCAATTAACTATCATGGTTTTTCAAAACATATCTTACTTTCTCGTCTTCAGCTTAAAAACTCAATCCAGTTATCTGTTAAAACAAATATGGGCTCTCCCTCTTCATCCTTTAGCACGTAGGAATTTTCCGTGACACAAAATAATGTGACACCTGAACCTATACCTACTTTTCCCACAGTTGTATCTGCGTCTGTTTGTTGTGTAGTACCATGTCGGGCATAGGCCAGATCAGGACCCAGGAGAGAAGGAATCAAGAAGGTACTGCCCAGTGCCCACACTTCGTTGTCATAAATATGAAAACGAGCACAGGAGTCCGGTGTGTCTGGAAGGACCAAAGTCACGAAGAAACAATAACCAGGTAGCATACTCTAGCCCTGTAAAAGCCAACTTGTTAGCAACAAAGCTGCCCATAGTTCAGTTTACAGATATATTGTGCAAATTTCAATCACCGCTGCCTCTCAGCTTGATGTGTATACTCATTTTCTGCAAGTACAACTTGAATTCAGTTGTCAAGTGAACTTCGGTGAGAGCTGAGGTAGAAGAACTTAATTGGCATAGCACAACTTGCGAAGAAATATGGGAGGTTTCCATAAATTACAAAGAAAAGCATGAGAAGACAGTTAGCCTTCATACTACGATAACGGGAAAAAAGCAAGTGAGTGCAGCAGACATTATAGAAACTGTGTGCTTTTCTGTCTTTAGTGCTTTAGAGTTTTCCGTAACCTGATTTTTCTCATGTTTTTTTTTAGGTTTTTTTGGTGGATATAAGTGAGCGGGAGGTGATTCAAGAAAATTGTGACCATCAGATAAATCTCTGGGCCAAAGGTTGTAAATGGATAAATGCTTTCATGGCGAACATTAGTCCATGTTCAGGATCCACTGTCTCAAATCCTCCAAAATCAATAACTCCTTTCAATCTTAGAACGGAAGTATTGGGTCAGTCAAAGAGTGGAATTGCTTCAAGACAGTTTTGTTCTCAGTACAAAGGAGTTGTTCCTCAGCATAATGGTAAATGGGGAGCTCAGATATATGTAAGCCATCAGAGACTATGGCTAGGCACATTTAGCGGTGAACTTGAAGCTGCATTAGCATATGACAGGGCTTGTCTTAAGTTCAGAAGTGCTGAAGGTCCTAGAAATCTTCTCAATGGAAAACAGTGTGAGATAGAAAACAACTTTCAAGAGTTGTACACAAAGGAACAAGTAGTCCAGATGATCAAAGATCATTCTTACCCAGAGAAATTCAACTATTTTCACTCAATAAAGAGTCGAGTTCCTGCTGAAGGTGGGGAAAGCAATGAAAACAGCAATAACGTTAGACGGTATGGACAATTGATGGTTAATCCAGAGCATTTATTTGACAAAGAGGTGACTCCCAGCGATGTTGGAAAGCTGAATAGATTGGTGGTTCCAAAACAACACGCAGAGCGCAATTTCCCCCCTGAATCACAAATCAATGATAGAGATGAAACTCTTGTATTTGTGGACGAGAACAACAAAGAATGGGAATTCAGGTACACATTTTGGAAGAGCAGTCAAAGCTACGTCCTGACTAGGGGATGGAGCAGGTTTGTTAAGGAGAAACAATTACATGCCGGAGATATTGTTTCCTTCCAGAGGTGTAGAGCCAATGGCAAGCTCTATATCAGTGTCACTCATCGTCCAACTTATTCACGACCCACTGCAGACACTATAGGATCCCAACAATATGTATCTTATTCTTCTCCTTTTGCACACTTGGTTGTTAATCCCCTTGATCAGAAACATCTCCATTTTTACAATAGGAATTCTGTATTGCAGAAACACAGTAGTGTTCTCCCGGTTCAGATGGGTTTCTACTCGGAATATGTCGACAATGGAGGAACTCAATTGGCGGAGGAATCAAAGGTGGAAGGAAGACTTCTATCGAATTTTGATATGAGAATGGACGCAAGAGAACACAGTTTAACTTTATTCCCACCACATGAAACCCAAGATGATGATGGAGTAAGAGATCTTGCTACAGCTGCAGGTCAAAGTGTATCTAGCTCTTCTCAAATGCCTAGAAATGAATCTACCAATTGCGGTAGTATCAGATTATTTGGCGTTGAAATTGGAACTACTATGCAAAATAGGTAGAAGATTTCTGAATCTCTTCAACCAACGCCCAGCGATGGGAAGAGTATTGAATCTATGTCTACAGATCTGGAAAGGACTTTTTCCAGGTTTACCTAGATTGTATGGCCTTTTAATAGCTTTTATGAATTTGTGTCAAGAATTTTGTCAAAAGTTTGCAGAAGCTTTTTTTGGTGTTCAGAATATCTCCATGTTGGAATCAATCCATGAATATATTTCAAATAAAGTTTCATATTCACATCTTATTTCTTGTTTCAATACATAGATTATTCAGGAGCTTAAAGCTCTTAAGATTTTGAGTCTCTGTGAGCTTCTTTCTCATTCAAGGCTTATTTTATAGAATCCATTCAACATCCTGTATTACGTAAAGCTCAGTTTACAATTCCATATCAGCTTCTTCTTTAGAAAGTTTAACGCTGTAAGGCGCATCTTTACAGCGTAATTTGTCCAACAGGTCTCTGTATTAAATGTTCCATTTCTCAACGCATCTTAATTCGGTTTGGAGATATGGACTCCATGAGGTGAGATTCCAGGTCTCTCCAAAGAATTTGGCTATACACAATGCAATCTCGCCATTCATTCAACGATTCTATTTTCTTTAATTTCTCCGACCTTTTAAAAAAACGAATAAAAGTTTGGCCCTTTTACAAAAACGAATAAAAGATTGGCTACTTATGTTTTGGGTTTTATTGTTTAGTAATTTATAATTAATAAAGATGTTTATTTAACTAATCAATGTATGTATGCTTCTCTTAAATTGAAGAAGGATGAGACAAGTGTACTAAGTGTACTAAGTATACTCTCTATATTGATTTTATGGGCATGGATAACTCATAGAGCATGCATGGATAACACGTAGTGACAACAACCCATTTAATAGACAACATGTGATTTCAACTAAGCATGGAGAACAAGTAAGGGATATCATGGCACTTAACTTGTGACCTAACATTGTTCACCAGCCACAAGTTAAATGGTTATGCTAGTAAATATGTTCACATTCATAGGTGTTATATTTACACCGATAAGTGTTAATATCTTAGAATTTGGGACAAGTGTACTTTGGAGATCCATTTCATGGTTGTCGTTTAAAATTCAAAGGATAACTCATAGCTCATGCATGGATAACATCCCATTTAAATAAAGACAATAACAAATAGTTGAGGCATGGGTGATTACAATTAATCATGGAGAACAAGTAACATATAACTTGCTCACGACACTTAACTTATGACCTATCTATCGGTGGATTAACTTATGACAAGTTAAGTGGTTGTGTTAGTTCAGATTTTGAGGTGGATTAACTTCTATGTTTTTCCTATATTGCATAAGGATGAGACAAGTGTAATGTCTAGATTGATTTTATGGTAATCGTTCCAAATTTGAAATAAACAATTATATTAAAAAAAATAAAAAATAACTGGTAGCTAATGCAATTATAACTATGGTAGGTGATGCATGAATAACTTGTAGGATGCATAATAGATAACGAGTGATTACAACTAAGCATGGAGAACAAGTAATAGAAAGCTTAATTACACTTATGCATGAAGAACAAGTAAGAAACAAGTAAGAAATAACTTCAGAGTTAACTTGTGACTTATAAATAACTTTACTAGCAAATAAATTGAAATAGATATTAAATTTAAAACAAAATTGTAATGAACTAATCAAAATAATTATTATATAAAAAAAAAAATTAGAAAAATCTTCTTTTTATGGTAAGTGGAATTTAAAGTAACTAAGGAGAGTCTTCTAATGGAAATATAGATATCTAGGGTTACTTGCAAAACAAGATAGACTAAGATAATGAGCTACAATAGAGAAATTTGATTTGATACTTATAAAACAATATCTATTAAAGAAGTTTTTCATTGACATTAAAGAATATAAATAAATAAATTATCATTTCAATAAAGGAAGGCAAATAAGCTTCAAGAGGACAAACATCTACATAGAACCCGATAAAATTACAAATCCTAACGTATGTTGACAATGTTTTAATTTAAAGAATAATAGGCTCTTATGGGTCTTGAACCTATATACCCAACTATTGACTTTTTATATAAAATTTTGAGTTCAATGTTTAAAGGATAAATATAATTTTAGCATGAGACTTCACCCTTATTCTCAAACACAATGAGAAAAAAACGGAAAATCCGAACCCATGTTGTGAATACGTGGAAAATATCATTACATGTTGGGATATTATTGTTCGCTCGGAGAAAAAATAATATAACATTGTACATGTTGGGTATTATTGTTCTATGAAAACAAAAAGCTAAGTACGATTATCTTGTACATAGTTGGTTCAATCTATGTATGCTGTGTTAACCACTAATTTATGGGATGTTTGAGTGATAGAGGCTCAACATAGGACAATGGATGTGGGAGACATGGTACATGGGAATTATAGTTGATTGGACTAGATGGTTACATGGTCAATTGATGTAAAGAGGGAATAGATGGAAATCATAACCAGATGGAATGTGCTCTATTAGGATGTACAATTTACATAGGATAGTAATTAAAAAAAGTTCTTTCCATTAATCAACTTGTACTTTTAGGATTTACTTTAGTTTGACAACCTATCCAATGAGTGGTGTTTCTTCTCATGTGAGATGAGCTAAAAGGGAGGAGGGAGGTTCATATTGCCCCCTTAGCTTGAAATGTTAATTTTTAAATAGTTGAATGTTGGTAATCATTGATGATAGTAGTAATAATCATGGCTCTGAAATCCCCTCACAAATTCATTATGAAATTTTATCATAAGGTAATTCCAACCTTGAGAATAAAATTCCTATTTATATTGGTTTTGATTAGGATTCCATTATATATGATAAATTCAATAATTTTACTTTGTTTGGAAATTTGTGGGATAGATCCCACCCAAGTCTTCCTTAAATGTTTAGGTTAGGCAGGTTTGGGATCCTTATGGATGGCATTGTTCAACCACACATATCTTAACAAAGGGTTATTTTTGTTCTCCAAGTTTAAGGAGGAATCCTATTGTGTCGAAATCCTTGCTTGGGGATGTTTTCCATGTTGAAACACCTTATAATGTTGTCTAGATGGGAGTAAGGGTTCCTTGCAAAAAAAATTACCCAACTATTCTTCCATGTATTGATTGACTTTAACGAGACTCTAGTGCAATTTTCGGAGTTTATGCAACAAATTTTAGTTGTTATACAGGGTTTTATCTATCACAAACCAACTAGGTTTTTAAACCATAGGGCATAGTATAGATTCCACCTTAGGGTTAACCTAACAACTAAGTAGGTTATATACACTGAGGTTGGGGGCATGGTGTATCATTAACATCTTGTTACCTCGGAGATTAGAAACCTTCGAATTAGGTCATGGAGGTCGGTGCTAAGATCGACAAATTTTTTTGAGATGCACCCATTGTCACCTCAATGTACTCTACTCTCTCTTTAGGATAGTTCTTTAGGCCATGAGAGGCTTACCAAATATGGATAGTGTTGTGGAAAAAATTGCACAAGTGAAATCTTCCACTTGGTAAGGGGCTAAGCCTTGTAGGTTGCAGCAAGGCCTCAATCCTTGGATCCCCTTTTGTGTGTGGTTGGTATTCCTCCAAGTGATCCTGCAAGAGATTGTTAGTGTAGCTCACATTCAAACATAGAAATATAAATGAAAACAAAATGAAAGAGATGGGGGGGGAATGAAAAGTCCAACAACAACCAAAGATATGATAAACCACTCTTGTATTGTCCAATGGAATAGTTGTACAACACCTAGGAGGTGTGGGATTCAAGGAAAGCCAACAATATCCCTTAGGGAGGCCTTTCTTGTCCAAACTAAATGCTAAGTAGATGGTAGAACAATGGAGAGAAACACTTGCCCCTTGAAGGAAGGTAGTAAGGGAGATTGGGAATGCTCACGTTGGTAGGAAATTGTGGGCTATGAGGAAGCTCCAACTCAAATCCAACAAAATAAACTTGCTAAGATTTATCTCTACAAAATGCATGCCAATGGATTTTTTTTATAGGCCAAGAAGTGGCCAACAAACAACTAGATCCAAATGTGAACTCTCCTTCTCAATGAACTAGTTCCAAGGTACACAAAGGGGGCTTATTAATGCCACCAAGTGTGTGAGGAGCCAAATTTGGATCCTTGGAGAGGATTGAGCCTTCAATGCACTGCTGGGAATTAGTGGCCCCTCCATTTTGATAGTAGTGCGACTATCGAAGGAAAAGCCACATGGGTGTAGCGCGTGCATTGTTCAGATAACCTGCGCTATATCACGAGTTAACTTTGTATTACCCACGCTACCCTTTCTTTTGACTGTTTCTTGGAACTTATGGAATCATGATATGTTTTGGATCTGTTGAGAATGCCTGTGGTGAGATGCATTCTTTATGTTGATGAAGCCTTACTGGATGAATCACCGAAATTTCGCATTTGTGCGACTTTTATTCGTTAAAAAATGCCCCGTGATGTATGGGGTTTGGAGGGTACTGTAGAGCCGATAATGCATCATGTTTCTTGTTTTTTCTCTCATGTTCTATACGCCGAAGAATATGTGGATAAAATAGGGTTATCCCATGGGGGAAAATTGTTGGTAACAATCGTTGGAGCTATAGTAAGGAATAGTTTTTATACAAATGAGGCAGGAATACCCATGCTCGTGAAATGCTGTCAAAGTGATTACAATAACATAGGATCAAGGTGTCGACTCTACTATACTACTGGGACATGGATGAAGGAGGCTTCAATCCATTTTTGAGTAAATGCTCCAGGAACTGTTGCGGAATAATTGAAGAAGTGAAACTGCTGGTGACCATGATAATCCCATTGGGGTGGGAGACCAAACTAGTATGTAGATATGCTTGAGAGATTTACTACACCAAATAGATTGCTATCGTGATATCCAAATGTGAACACTACTACCTTCAAAAGTACATTCCCCCTTGATGTGATAATGTGTTGACGTTGAGCATAAGGGAAACCACTTAGTTAGGGAGCACTAATGACTCTCCCTACTAAGTTTGAGGTGATCCCTTATAGTGATTGAAAGGGATTCCAAGGTAAAAATGAAACTACTACAACTCTCAGAATGTAGTGTTTTGACGTCGACGAGAGCTGAAGTGCATGATGATATGGGAGTCTCATCGTGAGAAACCAGATCATACTATAACCAACTAGTGGATAAATATACTTGACAAAAGCTTGGTTGATAAGAATGTGGCTCATAACTTCCTTTGATCGATGTAAACATGGGTAGTGGGGGCAGAAGATTTTCTTTCGGAGCGACACCGATTGAAATGAGTGGAGGCAAATTGCAAGTGAAATGGACTTGATGGAGATGCAAGATGAAGGGTAGTGGTGAGACTAGGAAAACAAATACTGCTGAACATATGGAGACTCAACCACATTGATCAAAGGCGACCATGGGTTGCTTCCAAAATAATATGGTGTTCCCTCAATGTGAGATGAGGAGGGAAATTTTTTGTACATAAAGAATATTGGTGGGGTCCCCATAGTTTTGAGTGTGTTGGGGGACAAATTTGATGATGGGAGGAGTCCCCACGGTTTTGGGTGGGTCGAGGGATACTTTCCAATGATTGAGTCAAGGTCAGCCTGTAGACGTAAAGACAGATTGTAACATACCCTATTTGCCAGAAAACATTTTGTGTTAAGAAACATTATGATAACTTTTATTGTAAAGTTTTATGTTGGACAGATGTCCAAGGATGACTGTAATTTGCACAATATATTATTATTAAATTAATAAAATAGGAGACAAACACCTAAGAGGACTGTTGAAAGAGTGGTTACTGATCCACTAGGTGGAATGGAATATGGGGTAGAAGGCAATGTACAAGTGGCAGCATCATGATGCAACTAACTAGCTGTTGGTATGGGACAACTCCCTTGAAATGTGATCATAATGCACTAAAAGATGGGACTGGAGCTTGAGGCTCATTTATTCCAAACTGACCAGTAAAAGACTTAGGTAGTCTATATAATAGCCATCAAATATTGAACTGAGGTTCATCACTTTTCCTAACGAGGAAATTTAACTTGGGGTTTTGCTGTGTTTGCACCCAAGAGATCTGATGAGGGGATATGCTATGTTGTTGATCATGTTGTGAGTATGCCAAACTCTTATTAAGTTCAGGAGGTTGATGCTGAGTGGAGAAGGCATTTTATTTCAGGAGGTTGATATCGAGTGGAGAAGGTATTTTGAGTGCCTTGCTTCTACATAGATTCCACCCATTTATTGGATCAGTAATCAGGCTTGGGGGTTCACTAGAAGTTAGCAGTTGAGCTGCTTCTTCTGAATCAGGTTGGGAGGAACAGGTCTCCTTGGGTGTTTGTCGGCCATATCGTCAGTTACAGGTTCTATTGTCTTATCTATTTTATTTTCTGTTATCTATTTTTGTATATTTACAGTTCTGTTGTTTATTTAACCTTCACTGTTTATTTTATAAGTTTATTTTAGTTGCTGTGTAAATTAATAATTCTGTATAAATTTGATTTGATTGAATAAAATAGTTTTTGTATTTTTCCCCATGCAAAAAGGAACAACATCGTACTCCAGTACAGAAACAGATTAAGATAGATAAGATATGATAGGAAAACTGCCATGGTGATGGAAGTACCATTTTATATGTTCTGTTAAATTATTTGCTAATATTAATTAGTATTATCTACTGCATTTTACTCGCAGTACTATTCTTATTTCCATTCTTTTCATCAAAACAGTAAATCTATTTCATAGAAATAACAGAGTTTATATTAGATAAAGAAATCATTTCTGCTCTTTACATTTTTTTTTCCAAATGTTTTTTTCCAAAGAATAACTATAGTTTGCTGTTATTTATCATTACTATACCTATAGGATAGATATACAACAAGAAGTAACATATTACAAACCTAGGGTTTTCTCATTTTATTTTCAAAAACATTACCAGTCATTCTATAACTATAAAACATTGTTATTTCTTCTCGACACATAGCCAACGATTTGTAAATTTGCTACAGAGTCGAGCTAGTTAAATGAGCTCTCTGTTATTCCATTATTTTACTAATAGTAGACAAACCAAACATATTTTTTATCAACATCATTACTGTAGATCGAATAGATAGATTTAAAACATCATCTCCAAGGTTTAAAAGATTATATGACTGTAGGAACAAAGTCAAGCATAAAACACAAATTCTAGTTGATGCCGAAACGTATCAACGATCATCATCATTCCATACATTCTAAACTTAACCAAATCCCTAAATCCTGACAAGTTTATAGATTGATTACTTAAACATTCGCACAGTCGACGATGAGGCATTAGGCCGAAGCCTGTCACATATTTTCAACATATAACCATCGACTAAATAAACAGTAGCAACGTTTTTCATTGAACACTTAGCATATGATTCTTTTCCCCAATTGTTTAAACATTTTCATGAGTTCACATTTCATAAAGAAACAATAGCAGTAGAGAAATCGAAACCCAGATTACAAATCTCCATTGTACATATTTCATAACCTCACAAACATAAAATAAAACGATATAGCAGGTGTTCTTAAATTTAGCTACACAACTACATATTCGTATCACACCATTTTCAAATGCATAGGTCTGTCAAAATACCAAGTTTCATATCCACGCTATGAATTGACGAGACACAGTTTTGTTCACGGGCCAAGCCCCAAAACATTGAAACAAAAAAAACTACCATAACGCAAGATTGGCAACATTTCTTTTATATTGAGAAACTCGACAGAGTTGAAAACCCTCGACTACAGAAATACATTTACAGTTTAACTTTTAAACTTAAAAACTCATTCCAATGACCATATAAGGGTTCAACATCACAATGGCCATTCTGTAGGAGAACCTACGAAGGGTTTTCCACCGGGGCTTACCAATTGAGCGAGCCCACCATTGTCGTCAAACTTTAACTCTGCAAACCCCACGACGATGGAAACACCTGCCACAAAAACTACAAGCGGTTATGACATTTTCAGGATGAATGTTATACAAAGACCAACTGTAACCTTAAGCAACAGTATTCATAAAACATACAATATTACCTTCGTAAGAGCAGAACATTTGCTGGGCGACGCTCCAAATCTCCAAAATGAAGCAACAAAAGCAACATTCAGCTACTTCAGCACATACATCAAGTTTAAACACCTTATCACAACCATAACCTGCTAAATGATGAAAGCTATAGGCTTCGTCACCTATTCCTCTTGCTGAACCATACAAACTTATAAACAGGTTTCCACCATTAAAAATTAAGGTGCATAGTTACAAAATCATTCAACAAATAGACCCGAGATCAAACCCTATTAACTAGTGGCCTGTCGGCCTTCTCCCTGAAACCAAAACTCCAAATGAATGAAAAACCAACAAACTATGAGGTATAGTGAATTCCTTAGGGTTCAAGATCTCTACGATCGATACAAACTTGATCAACGGATGAGAATTGGCCAACCAAGCCACGCCAGTACCCAAACAGAGCTACGATCACCAACCTTTAAATGCTTCATTAAATATTAAGTCCAGATGGATTTCCATATCACTGAGGAGGAGCTCATAGCTCGGCAAGTACTAGTATTTTCTACAACATCTTCACGTGGAACTTGATACACGTAGGAGCCATCGAGGTAAGTCACTACAATCACATAAGAGTTGCATTTAGTGCTGGATTTCACATATCATCTGCCAGACCTCGACTGCCACAATATTAATTTCATTTCAGTAACGAAGTTATTACACAGCATGATCTCGGTTATTACTACCACGGTTTTGCATTACACCTGTACAGTTTCATAACATAGGATATCAGCATATCAAAGTTCTAAACCAACACTTTATAAAGTCACAACCATAGTATAATCGTTGTATAGTCCAGAAACATAGGGTGGTATCATATACGGTATTACAACCATGTAATAAGTTCGAAAACTATGATAAAGGTTTACATAACAAATATATATTGTAACAATATTATTACACAACCATATTCCATAGTTTTTACACCACTTAGAGTGTTATGACATTTTAATAAATATCACTAATACATAAACAAACTATCATCTTGACCATGCAGTAACACAATCAAATAGACTTATAAGAACTTCATTACTATAACATTTCAAGATTTATTTACATTGCAGCCATCGATTCCAGGAGTTTCACTGAATTTTAATGATGACACTATCATTCATAAGATCAAATTGGTCGCATTTCAGACTGTTAAACTAAGCTTCAATACCACTGATCCTACCAACATATACAACGAATATAGTGTTTAACATTGCTAGCGACGCATACAATTATTACCATAAAGACAAAACAAGTTGACGAAGTTAAACTGAAGTTACATACCATCGACATCTTCATGCACGGCAGATTATACAATTATCTTAAACATAGAGATGACAAGCTGAAGCTTACAACCTGTCTTGTAAAAACTGGAATTACTCTATAACCTTGCCTGCAGATTTGCGAAAGAAATAATCCAATGCTTTAGCTTTCAAATCTAAGTAAACCCAAGGGCACCCGGTAGGAACTCCTTCAGAAATATGCAAACAAATTCATTAGTATTGTTACCAGATCTTTACACATAACGAATTAAACATTGTTCTGTCGCATCTTACTTACAACCAAGTACATTTTCATGTTTAAAATAAGTACGACAATTTTATGAAGCAGTTATCATCTATTGGTTAATTATTATCATTCCGCAGATAGCATTTATCTTATAAAATAGGCTATATCATTTTTTTTTTATTTTTATTTTTGCGATTTTTGGGATGTTACAAGTCGTATTAGAGCACAAGTTCAAACTCTAGGCCTGATTGAGGCTCATGCGTGCAAACAGAAAAATAAATCAGAAAGTTTATGTTAATAACTTTTGTAATTTAATTTTATTTTTGCACAGAACAGATTGACTTTTAATTGCAGGTATGGAAATATCAGAGGAATCAGCAGAGGACAGATCTCCTCGAAATGAACGTATTAATCATAATAAAACTAAGAAATTTATGTTGAGTTAAACAACCAATCTTTTGAAATTTTAATCACTGTACAGGATTTAAAATCTGAGTTAAAAGCTGTTAAAGAAGAAAATGAATGGATTCTTAAGGTATAGGAAGAGCTGCAGCATAATTTAAAAGGAAATTGTCATAGTGAGGAAAGAGGCAGAAAATCAGAATTTAAGGTTGATTCTAAAATAATGTCCCACCAACATAAGCATAAGAAAACAAGAAATGATAAAAGGAATATTTACTCATCCTCTAAATCTGATTCAAGTAATGAAGACATGAAGTATGACAGCAATAATGGTGAATGCTGCTCTAAAAAGAGAAAACATAAGCATCATGAACAGATTACTGGGGAGTTTAAAAAGATCAAGCCACCTACTTTTAATGGCGAAAGTGAGAAGGGTGAGACAACAAAAGCTTGACTGTCTGGAATGAAAAAGTACTTTAATATTTACGACTACTCTTCTCAATTGAAAGCCAAGATGGCTATTTACAATCTGACCAGGAAGGCAGATATCTGGTGGGAGGATCTTAAAAGAATCAAGAGCATAAAAGAAAAAGAAGTAACTTGGACTATGTTTAAAAGTTTGTTTAAAAAAAGTTTTTGTCGGAACAATACTTTGAAGATAAGTCAAAAGAGTTTTACGATTTAAAGTTGGGTACAATGAACATAAAAGAACTGTGCAACAAGTTCCTTAGCTTGCTGAGGTACGTACCCTACATGGTTTAGGAAAATCCTAAAGTACAAGGGTTTCTCAGTTGTTTACCTTTTAATATAAAAGATCGTATTGAGTATGATAATCCTTCCACTTTGGAAGAGGCCATGAGGAAGGCAAATTTTTGTTTTGACCAAAACAGAAAAAGAGAAGGAACGACTGGCTGGAAGAATAGTAAGACTAATCAATATGATTATAAAAAGAAGAATTTTAATAAGAATGCTGGAGGTTTTAAGAAAAATTTTAATAACAGAAATTTTCCTAATAATTATCGGAATAATACATCTCAGAACTCTACTGCTGCGTGAAATGTACCTAATAATAATAATCACAGCAATAACAATAACAATAACAATAGGTATGCTGAACATAAAGGACCCATAAATTGCTATGAATGTGGCGGACCACATAAGAGAGCATATTGCCCACAAAACAAGAGGACAGCCAACAACATACATACTATGCAAGCAGAACCTACAGTTGGAGATATCGCAAGAGAAATGCCCAGGATAAATGCAGCATTGGAGAACCATCAAGCGGACCATCAAACATCCATGGTCGAAATTGAAGGTATTGTTGGGCACCATTTTGACCTCTTTTTGTCATCCAAATATCCTCTATTTTCCTCCATTAAATCCTCATACCAATCTATAAAGCTTGTAGTTCATCACAGACTTTGTTTAAAAAGGTATTAATGTCATTGCTTGTTAACAAATTGAATTTTGAGGTTTTTAGAGCATTTAAACTAGGTTTTTTAAAAAATTACAGGATGTTCTAACTTCCCGTAATATCTCCAAAGTTGAGCAGTTGCAGGACAACTAGGAATTAACTGAAAGATGGAGGAAAGATCCTCAATGTCCAAGGATGGACGAATTTCCAACGAACAGATGATGTGGCTCTTATAGATGGCAAGTCAAAGTCGGTCAAATGACCACCTGTGCTACCACTCAGCACAAAAGCAGGGCAGTTTGGATTCTGTTGAGTTTCACGATTCTGCATGAGGATCTCGATGGCTATGTTCATTAATTAGTTTGCAAGATTGTAGCATTTCCAGTTTTCTTTTGAATTTGTATAAATATTCCACAAAACATTGGATTGATAATCACGATTTTGAAGAGGAACGCACTTGTGCTTCCAAACTGCGTGGTATCTCTGTGTAAAACAATTCTGGTGAATGAATACAAAGCTTTAGTTCTGTGAAATCTTTCATTGTGTGTTGAGCAAGGCTTTGGAGGGCCCCCATCGTCGAACTCTCACACTTTCCTGTTGCCAGTAGATCGATTTGGATGTTGTAGCGATTTACTTCTAGTGTTAGCTATCTAAATCATGTTAATGGTATGCATTTTATTGTAATTTCCAGTTTATAAATCGTAGAACAAGTTTAGTCAAGTTTTAAATCGATTCTATTGATGCTCTGTTTCTTTCATTTACGGTTTAAATTACAAATTCTGTCACACTGTATATCACTGGCAATATTGGATAAACGCTGTTCTTCACTGGTTAAATGCTAAGGATATCAAATGGTTCAGACCACGACCTCTGTGTATTGTTCACTGCTGTTTATTTGATAGTGAAATGGTAAAAAGACATTTACAAATTATGAACACTGTCTTGTAAGAGAAATTGATTGGTAATTGTCTTTCAGCGTTGGTAGAATTTTGCAGTTTAATCCTAGGGTTTATAAATTTGTTGTTTAATTAATTTTTACCTCAGTCTTTTATGCTTTCACAAATCAATTATTGTATGCTTAAAAAGGAAACAATGAAATTACCCTTGTAAGAGGATTTTGTCTCTGTGAGCTGCAGTATCTTAGTTTCTGTCAGTAGATTTAATTATAGATAGCTAAATTCTAAATGAGTCCAGCTTCTCTGTCCTAAACTTGGATGTGTCTCGAATTTCACAAACCCGGATTGATTTTAAATTCAAGTTCTGATTAACACTGATAGATCAGAGCCCAACATGTATGATACAAAACAAGTCTATTTCTATTTTAATAGATCCAGGTGCAAATTTAAGTTATATTCCACCTACTTTAGTAAACCATTGCAAACTAAAAACAGAGAAATTTGATAATGCATGGTTAGTTCAGCTTGCAACAGGAACTAAAAGAAAGGTTACAGATTATGTCCAGAATTGTGAGGTATTTTTAAGTCAGCTAAAAACGCAAATTAATCTAAATGTTTTACCCTTAGGGTCATATGATTTGTTGATAGGCATGGATTGGCTTGAACAACATAGAGTTATACTGAATTGTTATGATAAATCTTTTACATGTATAAATAATGAAGGGAATTCAGAAACAGTAAAAGGAATTCATAGGCAGATTTTAGTAAGGCAGATTTCTTCCTTACAAGTAAAGAGAGCTGCCAGAAAAGGTTGTAAATTGTTTGTTGTTAATGTTGCTAATGATGAGCATACATCTAAAGAAGACAAGTTAAAACTAGAGGATATTCCCATCCTTAGGGACTTTTTTGATGTATTCCCGAAAGAAATTTCAGGATTACCTCTGAAAAGAGAACTTGATTTCACCATTGAGTTAGTACCCGGTGCGGTACCAAACTCAAAGGCTCCATATAGGATGAATATTTTGGAGTTAAGTGAGTTAAAATCTCAGCTGAAAGAATTAATAGATAAAAATTACATAAAGCCCAGTGTGTCCCCTTGGGGAGCACTAGTAATATTTGTTAAAAAGAAGGATGGTACCATGTGTTTGTGCATTGAGTACCGTCAGCTTAATAAAATGAAAATTAAAAACCGGTATCCCTTACCCCGCATAGATGATCTATTTGATCAAGTACGGGGAGCAGAGATATTCACAAAAATTGACTTAAGGTCGGGTTATCATCAAGTCCGGATAAAAGACAAGGACATATTCAAAACTGCATTCAGAATGCGTTATGGACACTACGAGTTTGTAGTTATGCCTTTTGGGCTAACCAACGCACTAGCAGTGTTCATGTGTTTAATGAACAACGTTCTGCATAAATATTTGGATAAGTTCGTAGTGGTATTCATTGATGATATCTTGGTTTACTAAAAAACTAAAGAAGAGCATGACGAACATTTAAAAATCATTTTACAAGTACTTAGAGATCATCAACTTTACGCTAAGTTCAGTAAGTGTGATTTCTATAAAGATAAAATTCAGTATTTGGGTCATATAATTTCAAAAGATGGTATTTTTGTTGATCCTGATAAGGTAAAAGCTATTAATGAATGGCCTGTCCCAAAAGATGTAACTAATGTACGGTCATTCATGGGAATAATGGGTTATTATAGAAAGTTTATTGAAGGGTTCTCTAGAATTGCTAATCCCATCACTTCTTTGCAGAAGAAAGGGAAGAAATTCATATGGGATCAAAAGTGTCAAGACATTTTTAATAAGTTAAAAGAATTGTTAACTACTGCACCCATCTTAACAATTGCAGATCCTAATAAGGATTTCGTCGTATGCACAGATGCATGCAACGAAGGATTTGGAGGGGTTTTAAGTCAAGAAGGTCATGCAATTGCTTTTGAATCAAGGAAGTTAAAAATACATGCAAATAATTATGGAACGTATGATCTTGAGTTGGCAGCCGTGATACATGCTTTAAAAACGTGGCGCCATAACTTGATCGGAAGAAAATTCATTTGACTGAAAATAAAGGTTTAAAGTATTTATTGGATCAAACAAATCTTAACGTAAGGCAATCTAGGTGGTTAGCTTTTCTTAGCGAGTGTGATTTTGAGATCCATCACATTAATGGAAAGGAAAATAAGGTTGCTGATGCATTGAGCAGAAATGCTAGATTGATTTTTGTGGCAGCAATCAGTACTTTCAAAACTGATCTGGAAAATCCGATCGAAGAAGAAATTAAGCAAGACGAAATTTACCAAAAATTACTTGATAAAGTGGCTGAAAATTCATCTGAAAATGTTATAACACATTACAAAATTAATGAAAAAGGCTTCTTAACTTATAAAAATATAATTTATGTGCCTAATTTTTCGAATGTTAAGTTGCTGATTTTAGATGAAGTTCACAAGAGTCCTTATTCGGGGCATCCTGGTTATCAGAAAATGATAACTATGTTAAGAAAATAGTACTTTTGGCCCAAGATGAAGAGTGAAGTTGCTGAGTACATAGCTAGATGCTTTGACTGTCAGACTATTAAAGCTGAACATCAACATCCAACTGGGCTATTGCATCCTTTACCAATTCTAGAATGAAAATGAGAAATTACAAGCATTGACTTTATTATAGGTTTGCCTAAAAATCAGAAGCAGAATGATTCAATTATGGTTGTTGTTCATAAACTTAGTAAATATGCTCATTTTATTACTGTTAAAACTACTTTCAAGGCTTTTAACATTGCAGATATTTTCATGAAGCAAATTTTTCGCTTGCATGGAATTCCAAAGGTAATTATTTCAGACCGAGACTCTAAGTTCACTGGTAACTTTTGGACAACACTGTTTAAAGGATTAAATACTAAGTTAAATTTCAGCACTTCTTTCCACCCACAAACTGATGGTCAAATAGAAAAAGTAAATCAGATCTTGGAAAACATGTTAAGATTGTATGTTAAAGATCAACCATCTAAGTGGGAAGATTACTTGCACTTAGCAGAATTTGCCTACAATAATAATTATCAAGCATCTGCTAAGTTAAGTCCATTTGAAATTTTGTATGGAAGAAAATTTTATACTCTAATTTCTTGGGATAATCCTGTAGACAGATTGATGTTAGGACCACATTTATTGAAAGAAATGGAGCTAACCATGAAATAGGTTCAAGGTAACTTAAAAGTTGCCAAAGATCGACAGAAAAGCTATGTTGATTTGAAACACACAGAAAGAGAATTTCAGGTAGGAGACCATGTTTTTATAAAGGCAAAGCCCAAGAAAAGTTCTTTGAAGCTTGGGAGCTGTGCTAAATTAGCACTGAGGTATTGTGGACCACTCGAAATCCTATTAAGGATAGGAGTTGTTGCATATCAATTGGCATTGCCATACAATTTAAAAATCTGTAATATCCCTTTTTCAAATTTTATTAAAATGCCAATTTTTCAACTTTTTCCCCAATTTCGACCTTTGACTAGTTTAACTGTTTTGACCTCCAAATCATCCCAAATGCTCCCAAATCTTCTGTATGAGTGTATTAATGGTATTTAGACTTGAATATCAGGTTAAGGGATGTTTTATGGACCTCCAAATACTGCTGCAAACTTGATTTGTATTCTGATCAATATAGGTAATTTTGACTAGTAATTTGTGCATCAAATCCCCCCTGGGTAACACTGAAAATGGCCTTCCAAATGCCTCCAAACTCCCACAAATTTATGAACAGAGGTATATAATGTGTTAAGTATGTTATTGAGGTCTCATATGCACCATTAATTTATTTTTACTACTGTTATAACTCTCTCACATTCAACAGCAAAAACCCCCAATTCGACCCTTGGGGAAATGGCACTATTTCATCTCCCAATACAACTAAACTGAGTAAAAATGCTTCAAATGCTCAAGTACAGTACATGAAACTTGTAGAAGACATCCATGGCATTATATTGATCAGAAATATATCAGAGAATCATCCATCCATTCGAAATAATCAACATTATAGTGTCATACATCAATGCATTGGGGAAATGGACATTGTTTGCTCATTAATCAATAGTTTTGCATACAACCAGTGGGTATTTCGACCTGAGACTTTCTGAATATGAATAACAGAGGATATGAAGCTATTACAATCATAAATATATAATGAGAAGCTCTCTCAAGAAGCACAAGTGCTCACCAAAAACGCCCTCCCTCAAGGAGCATGAATATGCCTTCAAAACTGGAAACGGTGGAGAGAAAGTGCTGCACTAAACCAAACCATGAAACTTCCTGTAGCTGATACCTGCAAATACAAACTCCATTAAAGCACCATGAAAGACCTGAGTGGCCTCTCCAAACACCAACTTGGATGGGAATCTTTCACCCTCGAAATTGGCTAAGGCAAGAAACTAGTCATCCACTAGCTCTCTCTTCACAAATGCAATTTTTCTCAAATCATCAAAAGCCATTCTCATACTTGATTTCTACATTTTATAACCAACATTAGCCTTCAAGGGGTCAAAATCCTCTCAATAGATTCAATAATTTTCCATTTAGGAAATATTCCTCATTTGCCACTTGTCTCCTAGTTCCAACCTTCCATCTTCTCCCAAATTCGAATTTGAGTCTCTTTGGATTCCTCCAACTCCATGAGCGCCTTCCTTGAGCCTATTTTTGGGGCTGACATGTCATAATGGTCAGGTGTAAGAAGTCAGGTCTGAATTTTGTCATAAATGTCATAGATGCTTCATTATTGTTGTCATAAAACTAGGGAATCTAGCCCAAGTGTCCACTAGTCTCCAATTTGACTCTTCCTCTCCCATGGAGGTTACTATTCCATCCCATTTCGACCTAAGATGCTCAATGCCATGTGTTATGACTTACCAACTCACCCAAGAGTGTTCACCTTCCCATGAATTCGAATTGGCAAGAGAGAGCTGCCATGTGTCATTGAAAAATCAAGCTAGTGTGGGTCCCACCACCTCCATATGTCTCCAAAACCACTTGCCACCTAGAATTTCTCTTGAATTTATTTATTCATCATATTTATTAAATACTTGAACCCTTCTAATGTCTAAATATCATTTATTAGCTTCCTTATTACCATCCCACATGTTCCCATCCAACCTAGGAAACTAGTAGGATTGATGGGATTGTCTTACTATGCACTTATTTGAATGGGGACATTACAGTCCTCCCCACCCAAGATTGCTTGTCCTCAAGCAATTTCAAATTTGGATGCTGCAAAATCTTCTCCTCTTCCCATGTGGCATCTTCATTTGGTAAGTCCTTCCATTGCACTAAATATTCTTTGATGATTCTACTCCTCAACCTTCTTTCCCGTGTCTTCAAAATCTTTTCCGGAACAAGTGTGAGCTGACCTTCATCATCCAAAGGAGGAAGTATTTCTGAAGTGATGATTTGCTGACCAAGAGCTTTCTTAAGACAAGAAACATGAAATACATTGTGGATTTTACTCCCTTGCGGAAGTTCTAGTTCATATGTTACTTCTCCAACCTTCCGCACTACCTTGTATGGCCCATAGTACCTTGGTTTTAATTTTTCTGCTCCATTCTTTTTGAGAGATGTTTGTTTATAGGGCTGCAACCTTAAATATACTAAATCATTGACTTGAAAGGTTCTCTCTTCTCTATGTCTATCAGCATATTGTTTTTGCTGATTTTGAGCAACCTGCAAATTGTCTTTCAAGAGCTTTAAAATTTCTTGGCTCTCTTCCACCCAACCTTTAGCCTTTGGGGCTCTACTATCACCAAATATAATGTCAGCAAATGTAAGTGCATCATAACCATATAATGCTTTGAAAGGAGACATTCCTATTGACATATGATAAGTGGTGTTGTAGCAAAACTCACCCAAGTGTAGCCATTTTGCCCATGCTTTTTGCTGCCCTCCCACATAGTTTCTTAGGTATCCTTCTAACCATTGGTTTACCCTCTCTGTTTGTCCATCAGTTTGTGGATGATAGCTGGTACTTGGAGTCAATTGAGTGCCTACCAATCTAAAAATTTCTTTCCAAAAAGCACCCATGAATCTACTATCTCTATCACTGACAATGCTCTTGGGAAGCCCATGCAATCTGAAGATTTCTTTGAAAAAAATATCAGCCACTTGTGCAACACTAAAAGATGATGTAACAGCAAAAAAATGAGCAAATTTTGTCAACCTATCAACTACCACATAGATACAATCCTTACCCAAGGATTTAGGCAATCCGGTGATGAAATCCATGGAAATACTGTCCCATTTTTGCTCCGGAATGGGCAATGGTTGTAATAGGCCGGCTAGACATGTAAGTTCTGATTTGTTTTGTTGACATGCTTTACATTCATTCACATACTTCTGAACATCTTCCTTCAGCCCCTTCCAAAAAAATCTTTGCCTCAACTGTCTATAAGTTTTGAAGATCCCCGGATGGCCCGCTAGTGGGGAATCATGTGCTTCTTGCAAAATTCGATACTTGAGCTTGGAGTTATGAACTAAATAAATTCTTCCCTTATAATATATCAGCCCATTCAAAATCCTATAATTATCATCCCCTTTGATTCCATCCAACAAATCACAAGCAAATTTGTCTTTGGCATATTCAACTAGTAGCATGTTTTTCCAATCCTTGGCAATATCCATGAGAGAAAACGAAGGCCTTCTTGACAAAGCATCTGCTACTATATTATTCTTTCCTTTGACATATTCAATATCAAAATCATAAGCTTGAATCTTGCTTACCCACTTTTGTTGCCTTTCATTTAGATCTTTTTGGGTGAGAAAGTGTCTTAGACTATTGTGGTCAGTTTTCACCACAAACTTGCTGCCCACCAAGTATTGTCTGAATTTGGCCAATGCATGCATAATGGCCAGCATTTCTTTATCATAAATGGAGTAAAGTTTTTCATGAGGCTGCAACTTTCTGCTCTCAAAGGCTATGGGGTGTTGGCCTTGCTTTAGGACAGCCCCTATTCCTCCACCTGAAGCATCACATTCCACAACAAAAGGTTTAGTAAAATCAGGAAGTGCAAGTATGGGACAACTACTCATTACCTCTTTCATTTTTTGGAAGGCCTTTTCAGCCTCTTCATCCCACTTGAAAGCATCCTTCTTAGTCAAATCAGTGAGTGGAGAAGTCAACTTGGAGAATCCTTTCACAAATTTTCTGTAGTAGGTGCATATGCCAATAAAGCCTCTCAATTCGGTAATATTTTTTGGTGATGGCCATTCCAAGATAGCCCTGATTTTTTTCATGTGTACCTTCACTCCTTCTTGCCCAATAATGTGCCCAAGATACAGTAGTTCTTTCATTCCAAATTCACATTTTGATAATTTAGCAAATAAGGACTCTTCTTGCAAGATTTTCAACACAATCTCTAACTGCTGCAAATGCTCTTCCCATGTTTTACTGTAAATGAGAATATCATCAAAGAAAACCAAAACAAACCTTCTTAGTTGCTTACAAAATATCCTATTCATACATGCTTGAAAGGTGGCTGGAGCATTTGTTAACCCAAAAGGCATGACAAGAAATTCAAAGTGGCCAAAATGACATCGAAAAGCGGTCTTTTGCACATCTTCATCTTTCATTCGAATTTGGTGATACCCTGATCTAAGGTCAATTTTTGAGAAGTATTTGGCCCCATGCAGCTCATCCATGAGCTCATCAATCCTAGGAATAGGATACCTATTCTTTATAGTCTTTTTGTTCAAGGCTCTAAAATCTATGCACATTCTCAATGTTCCATCTTTTTTCTTCACTAGCACAACTGAAGAAGCATAAGGGCTAGAGCTTGGTCTAATGAGTCCCAACTCTAGGAGTTCTTGGATAGCTTTTTCAATCTCATCTCTAAACCTTTTAGGATGTCTATAAGGTGGTATCTGAATGGGTGAAGTACCCTCCTCCAAAACAATACTGTGCTCAACCCCCCTATCTGGTGGCCTACCATGTGGAAGGTCTCTAAAAACCTTTTCATATTTTTGCAAGAGTCTCTCTATCTCCTTTGGGTGTTTGAAAATATTTATAGTTGGCTTGGGAGATGTAATATGACATTCAGCAGCCCATTCTATATCCCCATGCCTCAATATAGATCTCATGCTATTGCAAGTCACTACTTGATTTGGATAAGTGTGTTGCCCTCTCACAACTCTTTGTACTCCTTTTGAATCTTGGAATTTCATTTCGGGAATTTGATAATTTACTGTATGCTCTCCTATTGAATACAACCATTGCACTCCCAAAACCACATTAGTATCAGCAACATCAACCACATAAAAACTATCAACAAAAGTATAGTTACCTACGGTGACTTGCAGCTTTGGAACCCATGTTTTGCATTGCATTGTGTTGTGACCGGGAATGACAACTGTGAAGCCATCAAATGGTTCAATAGGTATCTTTCTTTTCTCTACCATCTCTGCATCAATGAAGTTATGAGTGGCTCCTCCATCTACCAAAACTGAAGTTCTTTGTCCTTGTACCACACCTTTGCAGCGGATAGTATGATAGCGAGGTACTGCTGAAAGCACTGCCATTCTTGCTTTGTCCGGTGAAGGCTGATTTTCTTCTTGTCTTTCATTTTCTGCTGCTGTCTCATATGCCTCTTCTTGATCTGAAATATGTCCATCTTCATCCATGCCCCCATCATACCCCTCATTATCAGAAAATACTTCTATGTATTGAGCCTTTCCTTTGGTACATTTGTGCCCCGGTGTCCATGGTTGGAAGCATGTGAAGCATAGTTTCTTTTTTCTAAGTTCATCCCTGTTTAGTCCCTCTTTTTTATTCCTCTCAAATGACTCTCTTTGCCAAGGTTTCTTATCATATCCATCCCTTTGCCAAGGTTTCTTTTCAAATTTATAGCTAGGCTTAGGAGGAAATCTCGTTCTAGGAAGCACATTCTGGAGATCCCTAGTCAAGCTCATTGCATCTTTTAATGTAGTTGGCTTGTGGGCTTTGACCAAACCTCTTAAGGGTTCAGCCAAACCTTCAGTGAACAGCAATACTAATCTTCCCATAGATACATCAGCCACCTTGACTGATAATTTTTGAAAGTCCAACATATATTCAGTAGGGGACCCAGTTTGCTTCAATTGAGCTAGTTCTTTGAAAGGCAATTCTGGATCTTTTTGTTCAAATCTTTCTAGTACCCTGTCAACAAATTCTCCATATGTTTTAACCTGATTATGACCCAAGGTTTTCAGCCCATGAAACCACCATTCATTGGCATCTCCTTCCAAATGCAAAATGGCCATTTTTAATGCATCCTCTTCCAACATAGGATTCAGCTGAAAATATACATCCAATTTTTGCACCCAAGTGTTAGCAGAATTTTGAGAAGAACCATCAAAAGTAGGAAGTGACATTTTTCCAATAGCACTATTTAATTCTTTGTTTTGGAATGGACTCCTATTGTCTCCCTTCCTATTAATCTTTTGCATAGCATCAATGTAGTCACTGAGTGGTACACCTCTTTTACACTCTTCATTCAAATCATTCCAATCATTTACTAGTTTCTTGTAATCCAATGCAAGATTGGGCTCTTCTTTGGCTGTGAGAAATTTAGGTGCAGTATGCCTTTGTGTGCTTTGAAATTCATCAGGTCTATTATGAGGTCCTGTACTTGAGAAAATATGCTCATTCCCTTTCATCTTTTCCCCTGAGTGTGAACCGCTATTATCTCCTATTATCCCTTTGCTTTGAAGCTGGCTAATCAACAATTCAAATCCTTGCAACAATTTATCACCTATCCTATCCATGTTTGCTGAAAGTTTAGAGAAACATGGATCTAAGGTTGCAATAAGTTCCTCCTTATGTTTTAATTTGTCATCCTCCTCTCTACCCATGGTTTCAACAAAAGACTCCTCTTCTTCTACTACCTCTTCTTCAACAAAAACCTCTTCAACTACTGGTTCAAAGGGTGGTGGATTATTCTTTTGACTTCTTGTTAGGACCATCAGGTGCCAAGAACATGCTCTGATACCACTTGTAATATCCCTTTTTCAAATTTTATTAAAATGCCAATTTTTCAACTTTTTCCCCAATTTCGACCTTTGACTAGTTTAACTGTTTTGACCTCCAAATCATCCCAAATGCTCCCAAATCTTCTGTATGAGTGTATTAATGGTATTTAGACTCGAATATCAGGTTCAGGGATGTTTTATGGACCTCCAAATACTGCTGCAAACTTGATTTGTATTCTGATCAATATAGGTAATTTTGACTAGTAATTTGTGCATCAAATCCCCCCTGGGTAACACTGAAAATGGCCTTCCAAATGCCTCCAAACTCCCACAAATTTATGAACAGAGGTATATAATGTGTTAAGTATGTTATTTAGGTCTCATATGCACCATTAATTTATTTTTACTACTGTTATAACTCTCTCACATTCAACAGCAAAAACCCCCAATTCGACCCTTGGGGAAATGGCACTATTTCATCTCCCAATACAACTAAACTGAGTAAAAATGCTTCAAATGCTCAAGTACAGTACATGAAACTTGTAGAAGACATCCATGGAATTATATTGATCACAAATATATCCGAGAATCATCCATCCATTCGAAATAATCAACATTATAGTGTCATACATCAATGCATTGGGGAAATGGACATTGTTTGCTCATTAATCAATAGTTTTGCATACAACCAGTGGGTATTTCGACCTGAGACTTTCTGAATATGAATAACAGAGGATATGAAGCTATTACAATCATAAATACATAATGAGAAGCTCTCTCAAGAAGCACAAGTGCTCACCAAAAACGCCCTCCCTCAAGGAGCATGAATATGCCTTCAAAACTGGAAACGGTGGAGAGAAAGTGCTGCACTAAACCAAACCATGAAAATTCCTGTAGCTGATACCTGCAAATACAAACTCCATTAAAGCACCATGAAAGACCTGAGTGGCCTCTCCAAACACCAACTTGGATGGGAATCTTTCACCCTCGAAATTGGCTAAGGCAAGAAACTAGTCATCCACTAGCTCTCTCTTCACAAATGCAATTTTTCTCAAATCATCAAAAGCCATTCTCATACTTGATTTCTACATTTTATAACCAACATTAGCCTTCAAGGGGTCGAAATCCTCTCAATAGATTCAATAATTTTCCATTTAGGAAATATTCCTCATTTGCCACTTGTCTCCTAGTTCCAACCTTCCATCTTCTCCCAAATTCGAATTTGAGTCTCTTTGGATTCCTCCAACTCCATGAGCGCCTTCCTTGAGCCTATTTTTGGGGCTGACATGTCATAATGGTCAGGTGTAAGAAGTCAGGTCTGAATTTTGTCATAAATGTCATAGATGCTTCATTATTGTTGTCATAAAACGAGGGAATCTAGCCCAACTGTCCACTAGTCTCCAATTTGACTCTTCCTCTCCCATGGAGGTTACTATTCCATCCCATTTCGACCTAATATGCTCAATGCCATGTGTTATGACTTACCAACTCACCCAAGAGTGTTCACCTTCCCATGAATTCGAATTGGCAAGAGAGAGCTGCCATGTGTCATTGAAAAATCAAGCTAGTGTGGGTCCCACCACCTCCATATGTCTACAAAACCACTTGCCACCTAGAATTTCTCTTGAATTTATTTATTCATCATATTTATTAAATACTTGAACCCTTCTAATGTCTAAATATCATTTATTAGCTTCCTTATTACCATCGCACATGTTCCCATCCAACCTAGGAAACTAGTAGGATTGATGGGATTGTCTTACTATGCACTTATTTGAATGGGGACATTACAAAATCTACAATGTTTTTCACGTTTCTATTTTAAAGAAGTATGTGCACGATGCTACTCATGTGCTGAATTGGAATGACATATAGGTGGAACCCGAAGGAGATTTTTAGGTGGAACCAGACTGTATTCTAGACCGAAGGGAAATTATGCATTGGAATCACACCATAGGGAAGGTAAAGGTGCAATGGAAGCAACTTAGCCCTGATGAAGCTACTTGGGAGCTGGAAAGTAATATGTGGGAATCATATCCAATTCTGTTCCATGAGGAACTTGATGATGAATAAGCAACATCGAGGACGATGTTGAGCTTAAAAGGGGGTGTTTGTAACATACCCTATTTGCTGGAAAACATTTTGTGTTAAGAAACATTATGATAACTTTTATTGTAAAGTTTTATGTTGGACAGGTGTCCAATGATGACTGTAATTTGCACAATATATTATTATTAAATAAATAAAATAGGAGACAAACACCTAAGAGGACCGTTGAAAGAGTGGTTATTGATCCACTAGGTGGAATTGAATCTGGGGTAGAAGGCAATGGACAAGTGGCAGCATCATGATGCAACTAATTAGCTGTTGGTGTGGGACAAATCCCTTGAAATGTGGTCATAGTGCCCTGAAAGATGGGACTAGAGCTTGAGGCTCATTTATTACAAACTGACCACTAAAAGACCTAGGCAGTCTATATAATAGCCATCAAATATTGAACTGAGGTTCATCACTTTTCCTGACGAGGAAATTTACCTTGGGGTTTTGCTATGTTTGCACCCAAGAGATTTGATGAGGGGATATGCTATGTTGTTGATCATGTTGTGAGTCTGCCAAACTCTTATTGAGTTCAGGAGGTTGATGTTGAGTGGAGAAGTCATTTTATTTCAGGAGGTTGATACCAAGTGGAGAAGGTATTTTTAGTGCCTTGCTTCTACACATATTCCACCCATTTATTGGATCAGTGATCAGGCTCGGGGGTTCACTAGAAGTCAGCAGTTGAGCTGCTTCTTCTGAATCAGGTTGGGAGGAACAGGTCTCCTTGGGTGTTTGTCGGCCATATCGTCAGTTACAGGTTCTATTGTCTTATCTATTTTATTTTAAGTTCTGTTATCTATTTTTGTATATTTACAGTTCTGTTGTTTATTTAACCTTCACTGTTTATTTTATAAGTTTATTTTAGTTGTCGTGTAAATTAATAATTCTGTATAAATTTGATTTGATTGAATAAAATAGTTTATGTATTTTTCTCCATGCAAAAAGGAACAACATCATACTCCAGTACAGAAATAGATTAAGATAGATAAGATATGATAGGCAAACTGCCATGGTGATGGAAGTACCATTTTATATGTTCTGTTAAATTATTTGCTAATATTAATTAGTATTATCTACTGCATTTTACTCACAGTACTATTCTTATTTCCATTCTTTTCATCAAAACAGTAAATCTATTTCATAGAAATAACAGAGTTTATATTAGATAAAGAAATCATTTCTGCTCTTTACATTTTCGGTTTTCCAAATGTTTATTTTCAAAGAATAACTATAGTTTGCTATCATTTATCATTACTGTACATATAGGACAGATAGACAACAAGAAGTAACATATTACAAACCTAGGGTTTTCTCATTTTATATTCAAAAACATTACCAGTCATTCTATAACTATAAAACATTGTTATTTCTTCTCGGTACATAGCCAACGTTTTGTAAATTTGCTACAGAGTTGAGCTAGTTAAATGAGCTCTCTGTTATTCCATTATTTTACTAATAGTAGAAAAACCAAACATATTTTTTTATAAACATCATTACTGTAGATCGAATAGATAGATTTAAAACATCATCTCCAAGGTTTAAAAGATTATATGACTGTAGGAACAAAGTCAAGCAGAAAACACAAATTCTAGTTGATGCCGAAACGTATCAACGATCATCATCATTCCATACATTCTAAACTTAACCAAAGCCCTAAATCCTGACAAGTTTATAGATTGATTACTTAAACATTCGCACAGTCGATGATGAAGCATTAGGCCGAAGCCTATCACACATTTTCAACATATAACCATCGACTAAATAAACAGTAGCATCGTTTTTCATTGAACACTTAGCATACGATTCTTTTCCCCAATCGTTTAAACATTTTCATGAGTTCACATTTCATAAAGAAACAATAGCAGTAGAGAAATCGAAACCCAAATTACAAATCTCCATTGTACATATTTCATAACCTCACAAACATAAAATAAAACGATATAGCAGGTGTTCTTAAATTTAGCTATACAACTACATATTCGTATCACACCATTTTCAAACGCAGAGGTCTGTCAAAATACCAAGTTTCATATCCACGCTATGAATTGACGAGACACAGTTTTGTTCACGGGCCAAGCCCCAAAACGTTGAAACAAAAACAACTACCATAACGTAGGATTGGCAACATTTCGTTTATATTGAGAAACTCAATAGAGTTGAAAACCCTCGAATACAGAAAGACATTTACAGTTTAACTTTTAAACTTAAAAACTCATTCCAATGACCATATAAGGGTTCAACATCACAATGGCCATTCTGTAAGAGAACCTACGAAGGGTTTTCCACCAGGGATTACCAGTTGAGCGAGCCCACCACTGTCGTCAAACTTTAACTCTGCGAACCCCACGACGATGGCAACACCTGCCACAAAAACTACAAGCGGTTATGACATTTTCAAGATGAATGTTATACAAAGACCAACTGTAACCTTAAGCAACATTATTCATAAACATACAATATTACCTTCGTAAGAGCAAAACATATGCCGGGTGACACTCCAAATCTCCAAAACGAAGCAACAAAAGAAACATTCAACTACTTCAGCATAGACATCAAGTTTAAACACCTTATCACAACCCTAACCTGCTAAACAACGAAATATACAGGCTTCATCACCTATTCCTCTTGCTGAACCATACAAACTTATAAACAAGTTTCCACCATTAAAACTGAAGGTGCATAGTTACAGAATCATTCAACAAATTGACCCGAGATCAAACCCTATTAACTAGTGGCCTGTCGGCCTTCTCCCCGAAACCAAAACTCCAAATGAATGAAAAACCAACAAACTACGAGCTATAGTGAATGCCTTAGGGTTCAAGATCTCTACGATCGATACAAACTTGATTGACGGATGAGAATTGGCCAACCAAGCAACGCCAGTACTCGGACAGAGCTATGGTCACCAAACTTTAAATGCTTCATTAAATATTAAGTCCAGATGGATTGCCATATCATCGAGGAGGATCTCACAGGTCAGCAAGTTCCAGTGTTTTCTACAACATCTTCACGTGGAACTTGATACATGTAGGAGCCATCGAGGTAAGTCACTACAATCACATAAGAGTTGCATTTAGTGCTGGATTTCACATATCATCTGCTAGACCTCGACTGCCACAATATTAATTTCATTTCAGTAACAAAGTTATTACACAACACGATCTCGGTTATTACTACCAAGGTTTTGCATTACAGCTGTACAGTTTCATACATAGGATATCACCATATCGAAGTTCTAAACAATCACTTTATAAATTCACAACCATAGTATAATCGTTGTATAGTCCAGAAAAATAGGGTGGTATCATATACGGTATTACAACCATGTAATAAGTTCCAAAACTATGATAAAGGTTTACATAACCAATATATATTGTAACAATATTATTACACAACCATATTCCATATTTTCTACACCACTTAGAGTGTTATGACATTTTAATAAATATCACTAATACATAAACAAACTATCATCTTGACCATGCAGTAAACACAATCAAATAGACTTATAAGAACGTCATTACTATAACATTTCAAGACTTATTTACATTGCAGCCATCGATTCCAAGAGTTTCACTTAATTTTAATGATGACACTATCATTCATAAGATCAAACTGGTCACATTTCAGACTATTAAACTAAGCTGCAATACCACTGATCCTACCAACATATACAACGAGTATAGTGTTTAACATTGCTAGCGACACATACAATTATTACCATAAAGACAAAACAAGTTGACGAAGTTAAACCGAAGTTACATACCATCGACATATTCATGCACGACAGATTATACAATTATCTTAAACATAGAGATGACAAGCTGAAGCTTACAACCTGTCTTGTAAAAACTGGAATTACTCTATAACCTTACCTGCAGATTTGTGAAAGAAAGAATCCAATGCTTTAGATTTCAAAGCTAAGTAAACCCAAGGGAACTTGGTAGGAACCCCTTCAAAAATATGCAAACAAATTCATCAGTATTGTTACCAGATCTTTACACATAACGAATTAAACATTGTTCTGTCGCATCTTACTTACAACCAAGTACATTTTCATGTTTAAAATAAGTACGACAATTTTATGAAGCAATTATCATCTATTGGTTAATTATTATCATTCCGCAGATATCATTTATCTTATAAAATAGGCTATATCAAATTTTTTTTTTTTTTGCGATTTTTGGGATGTTACACAGATGCCCCATGAAACGATGCCATGCAATGTATACCTGCAGGATAGCTGAATAGAACTAGTTGCTTCTGAGGGTGGGGGATCCATAGGTGTCTTTGTGGGGGTGATGGTACAGGGGTGATTACGAAGGGTAAAGTACTCATGGAGGCATGAGGGGGATTTGTGAATCGTTCTCGTATCATGTGTCGAGGGATATGATGAGTGTCTACTTGGTGGAGTAAATGCATGATTATGAAATGATGATCTAAGTGATGGTCTTTTCAAGTTGGGTCATATTCCTCGAACTTGTGGGGGGTCAACATCATGTGTGTCAATTGATGACTAGGATGGAAATGGTGTGCACACCCATGGGGGAACATGTTATTCATGGTAATGATGTTGATGGCACATCAAGGACATGAATGGGGTCCCTATGGTTATCAACAGGAATACTCGGAGATGCATTATAAATGAAGGGTAAGTAGTGTCTATATGCCAGTTTTGGGGTGATACCTGTGGTAGGGTGTGTGGCCCCTATTGTTAGAGTTTGGAGTCTTACTCTGATAAGAAGTTCCATGTTGTCCTAATTGAGATCCTACACATACGACACACATACCCAAGTGTAGTAAGGAACATTACCAAGGTATTGACAATGCAACGATCATAGAACCAAAACATCTTGTACTTGTGGGGTACTAGAGAAAAATAGTGTCTTGATGGCACTAGTGGGAATCTGGATTGGTTGGATCCATGTTGAAGAGATTAATGCACTGATCGTGGTGATGTGAATGATTTGGGAAACATAGTTACGATCCATGGCATCAATTAGAAGTTTGGGTCAAATGACTATAAATAGGGGTGGGGCCCACTTTTCGAAATCATTTGTCCTTTTTTTCCGTTGACCTCCTAGAGCGCATTTCGAGCGGTTTTGGGAGATTTGGGGTTCCTATCAATGATCTGGGAGATCTAGGTATGCCTTGACCTTGCAATTTTTAATTTTGTTCAGGTAGATTTAGGTTTAGAAATCCCTTGGTTGGTCAGGGGGCCTTTTTAGTTACTTTGGGGTGACCGTGTGGGATTTTGAGAAAATCCCGCGTGGTAGCACATGATTTTTGGGAAATCCCGCGCTACTACTTGTTCGATTTTACAAAAATAGCGCATGGTGCCACGCACCCTGATAGCATGGGTACAATGTATTGTTCGGCCACGTGATGGTTTAGCGCGGCTGTTACATGGTCAATAGTGCTAGACACATGACCAAGTGGTAAAAATCCCGTGAGCTAGTTCTGCACGACCGAACTATGGTTCAACTGCGCTATGCGTGGATATCTTTGGAATAGCTGGGCTACGCACAAATTTTTTTGGAAATACTATGATACTCCTATTTTATAGATTTATTTGCCTAATTAGTGGGTATTGTACCTTTGAAAGTTGTTCTTATGGATCATATATGTATAGTTGAGTGGAGAGAGAGGGAGTATGATGACCTCCGAGAATTGGCTCTGCTGGATGACTAGTCGTCGACAGAGGCTCTGGGCGATGCTGGGATCTTGAAGTTCTTCAAGTGCCCTTTGATGTGATCAATGAACTATCTTTTGTGGAGGTTACTCGATATGTGGGTCCCGGACCGAGGAGTTTTCTGGGTTGGGGAGGAGGACCTGAGTATCATGACTCGAGAGATTTATTTTCTGACGGGGTTGACTCATCGAGGGGTGAGAGATCCATTCCCTCCATAGATGGTGGGAGAGACGATCCACACCAGTGGATTGTCGATATTTCGGTGGTGACCAGAGTTCTGTGAAATTTGTACGAGTGTCGGTGAGCCATTTGTGAGCTCTTCCTGTGTAGGTTGTTGCAACATTCATGGTGCATGTACTAGGGGTCGCATCCCCCAATTGGATTACAGGTGGCTAACTCCAGTTGGTCGAGAGATTTATGGACGATCGGTCTGTGGCATGGGATCCATTGTTGATGCAGTCCATGATGTTGCAGATCTCATATCTACATCGAGGTGGGGCTCAGAGCACCTTTCTCCATGGCAGTGTGTTGTGCTCCTATTTCTTTCAGTGTTACTCGTCATTGAGGCCATAGGTAGTAGTTCCACCGAGGGGACCACAGGAGCCTCAGATGGAGTTTTGGTGGCGCATTATGCCTCGTACTAGTTTTTAGCGCGACTCCAGTCGACAGGGGTCCCACTCACTATCGACACATACTGCAGTCTTCCTGAGCACCGGCCCAGACAGGGTTTATCCTGCCCAGCAACACTTGTAGAGTAGACGAGGTCTCACCCGAGGCATCCAGGAAGAGCAGACGAAACCATGTTTTCACCGAATGAAGGACGATGGTTGTGGCTATGATACTTAAACTTATTGTAACACAGTGACAGAGATCTTTAAGCATTAAACATGGTAGTAAAACAATATTCAACCCAAACATTCATCATTGCAACAACAGTAATTGTAAAGCAAGTATCGCATCAAAGAAGCATGACATTATTCGTATAGTGCAATATCACATTATCATAACTGAACAAATTGAACACAAGGATTGCACCAAAATAGCTTCATCATATTATCATTGTCAACCTAGATACAACACCTCTGCAAAAACTAGATCTCCGCAATGACTCTTGACATCAAAACATACCCAAAAATCATACAACATCAAAGCTTCACCATCTTCTCCCATGAATTATATTGTGTCCTGTATCTTTAACACTTACAATTCTTATCTATATATAGGCTTCCACCTTACGACTCTTGTCCACTTACTACCGACTTCCTAACTGACACTATGGACAAATGACCCAATATCTAACTGACTTATCCAAAAATGACCAAAAACCCTCATTCTGCGGTATAGCTGACTCAACATTACATAATATGTGGTCCAAATGACCCAAAACCTACCTATTGCAGTACAATTGACCCAAAATGCATAACCAATTTTCCACTCATCGCCATTTGCATCATCTTCTCACCTTTCGCGTCATCTTATGCCTTGTCGCAGCATTGGAGATGTTGTGATAGTACTCTACCAAACCGCCTACCAACAGGCCCCCAACACAATCTTGTGGCTCTCCCTCGAGCCACGTCAGCAGGACACAGTGTACTCAGACTGAACATTGTTTCTACAACTGTTCTTGCTGTCTGGATCGCACGGTGTTGTCCTGCTCCTTCTGCTACACTGATCGTCGAATCGCTATCATGTAATTCTCACTCGAAAGTGGTCATTCCCTGTCTTGCTATCATGTACCTCTCAAACTCATCCTCCAGTCTCAAGGAATCCAGTGCAGAGTGAGGAGAAGTTTACGAACAGTTCCGAGGTGCGAACCAGGCCAACGACTTTGGCACATTTGTTTCGCACCAGCAAGCACAAGTTACTGGGACCCAGGGGAGACGACCCCCCCCTTTTGTGTGGTCGCAGGGACCACGAGACTTCGAACCATCACCAAATGCCTATACATCTGGGATGAAACTTCATGCTTGTAACCCATAAAACTTCATGCTTGTAACCTGGTGTGCTTCCATAGGAAATACAATGGAGCATTTCCACAACCTCCTTGGAATTCCTAACTTAGCTAGATGCCCGAATGTCTCGTAACATAACCTCTCTGAACTGAAAATAACCTCAGTGCTCTTGTTCCCCTGGGCCCTATATTTATGCAATGCGTTCGACCGTTCGTCTGCCTTGTAAATCATTTGCAAAACCCGTTCACATAAGGTTCCAATCATATCATTTCCATGTTCCTTGTGTGTATGAACCAGACTTATGACGTGCAGAGTGGAAACCATACTGCCACCAGCTGCCATTCGTGCCAAAGTGTGCAAACCATCACCCCGGGTGCCATTGGCCATGCTGCCACGATGTGCTCTTCGTGCCAAACGTGTGTGCATCTTGCAGCAATCCGATCCAGCTAACTATCATACCTATCAAAAATAAAAAGTTCGATTTGCTAATGATTCTTAATGATTCCTGATTTGACCCAGTCGCAGCGCAGGAACTATCGCAACCCTGCTGCTAACTTGTGATGCAAGCCCTCCTGCTTGCACATTCTATCCCTGCTGGTGTGCCATCTTTCCACTAAGCATCTGGCATTAACTCAGGACCCAAATCTGTCGTCAATCCTGTCGACCAAATCCGCCATTAATGCTCATCATTCGAACAAGTGCTGTTAATTAACTGTCTTAACTTTTGGCATTTATTGTTGATTTGACCCGGTCGCAACGCTGCCATGTGTCTCCGATTGCTTCAAACTTGCGGCAGAATCCTCCCTGCTTCCGTATTCTGTCCCTGTTGGTGTGCCATCCGGCCACCAATCAATCGACTTCTCTTTTATTTTTTTCTTTCCGATGCGACTTAGGCATCGCGATGTTCCAATCTCGACTGATAGGGATTCAACCTATGACCATTCACCAGTTTTGGGAGCATCACCCCATCCAGTTGCTGTAGCTGAACCGCACCTCCTGAAGTAACACTATTGATGCGATACGGACCAAGCCAATGCATCTACAACTTTCCTGGATGTTTCGTAAAATTGCTATCGTACAACAGCACCAAGTTGCCCTGCTGAAACTATTTTTTTTATGTGTCGATCATGCCATGCTTTCTAGCGATCCTTCTCGACCTCCTGGTGGAACCCAGTGATGAAACAATCTTCCTTCAACTGCACCAACTTCTCTAGACGTTCACCTAGCGCCACTGCATCATCCATGCCTATTGTAGCCGCGATGCACAGACTCGGGACAATATACTCCATGGGCTTAATTGCTTCTTGTCCATACACCAACTTAAATGGTGTTTGCCCTGTCAGCTATTTACATGTGGTGTGATAGGCCCACAATACCGCTGGGATTTTGAGATCCCAGTCATCGCGGTTCACATTACACACCTTTGTTAGCGCATGCTCCAATATCTTATTGAAAGCCTCCACCGTACCATTCTCCTACGGATGATACGGTGTACTCTTCTTATGATGTATCTGCAATTCCTCCGTCAATGCGCTGATGGTGCGATTAAGAAAGTGGCTACCTTGATCACTCAATAATATCTTGGGGTAGCCGAAGCGAGGGACAATGTGGTCAAAGAGAAACCGCGTGGCTGTGGCCGCGGAGCAGTCAATGACTAGTGCAACTTCTACCCATCGAGTCAAATACTCTGTCGCGGTGATAATATAGCGTGCACCCATGCGCTTCCCTGGTGTATTGATCGGTCCTACAAAATCCACCACCCATTTGTCGAACGACTGCAATGTCAACTGGGGCATCAACGACATCTCATCGTGTCGGGATGGTTTTCCAGTTCGCTGTCAGACATCACAGGACTACACATAGTCTATTGCATCATTATGTAGTGTGGGGTGCCATAGCCCAGCATGCAGTACTTTCCTAGCAGCTTCCCTACTGCCATAGTGTCCTCCGGCTACTCCTCCATGTGCTTCTGCTAATATCTGCGATTGTTCATGCGGCAAGACACATCTGCACAATACCTCATTGGCACCCTTTTTGTATAACTCTCCTACAATTAGCTGGAATTCTATAGCTTTGACTACCAACTGCTTCTTCTAACTGGTGGTGAACTCGTCTGGTGCAGTACCCATTGTCAGAAACTGAATGATTTCCACGAAGTAGCCATCTGCAACCTCAACCCGAAATAGTTGAGCATCTGGTAAACCATCTTCAATGTTGGTTGGCTCCTCTCCTGTATCGATCTGTGAGAGATGATCAGGATTGGCATTCAATCGGCCTGGCTTCATAATGAATTCAAAATCAAACTCCTGAAAAAGAAGTAGCTAGTGGCATATCTTCCCCCCCAACACAGGCTTATTGACTAGGTATTTCAACGCGGAATGGTCAGTGAACATTTTAAAGTGCCCACCCAACAAATAGTGCCTGAACTTTTGCAGCGTGTAGACCATTTCCAGACCTTCCCGCTATTGATGTATATGTAACTTCGAAATGTATTTCACATATATGTATATTGTATTCCTATAGAGATGGTATTATTTCTCTATAAGGAAGTGTCGTCATTTATATTGTAAGTGTCGTAACTTATACTTGATGGGTTATTAGACCACATTGTTTGGGTCGGCTCTGTATAAGTCATGTGGGTCAAAGGGTTATTAGACCACCCTATTGGGGGTCGGCCATGTGGGTCAAAGGGTTATTAGACCACCCTATTGGGGGTCGGCCCACTCAGCATTATGTTATGTGGTTAAGTTCGAGCCTACATGAGTTAGGTAAAAAGGCAAGTCAAGTCAAGTATAAATAGAGTGCGGGAGGCACTCTATTTGCTCACTCACTTCTCACACATGCACTCAAGGAGGAGTGGCGCACTTATGGAGGAGGAGGATCTGCTGCTAGGTTGTGTCTATCTCTTATGGTTGGTTGTATCATTGCTCTATCTATCTCTGAGGAAGTTATTGGGGTTTTTCACCTTTATGGTTTTCCCCAAGTAAATCTTTGTGTCTCTTGTGTGCTTGCATTATTCTCTCCATGATTGATATGCTATAGATATGCTGTACATGTTGTTCTCTCAGTTAAGATCCTAGATCATATTGAAGTAAATTATGAAAATTTAACATGGTATCAGAGCTAGCCTGAAAGAAGGCATGATATGGCATGTATGACACTTGTTGCACTTACGATGCTAGGGCTTGATATAGAAAAAACTAGTCATCGTAGAACTTTCGCTATAAATCCGTTTTGGAGAAGTTTTCAGATCTGAAATTGTTACAGGACGAATATTAAATCTCCAGGTACCTTGTGTCCAAAGGACAACCTCTAATTCGTTGTACTTTGTGATTTATGATCTGTACAATATAGGGTTTCTGCCTCTTCCAGATCTGAGTCAAAATCAGGTGACCTTGGGAAAAAGGTCATATCTTGGTCTAGGAAGCTCCAAATGAAATTTCATAAAAAGTGACAGGTAGTACACAGTCTTTAATATCTCAGAAAACGTTTTCAGAGGCCGAAGTTGAACCAGTGACACATGGCATGCCGTACACATTCGCTCTCCTGTATTATCCCATAAACAGGTCATGTTGCGACACTTGGCATAACTCTCTCTCAGAGAGTCCAATTGAGGTCATACCTATCAGGATGGAAAGATAACAGGACGAGCTATCTCAAAATTGTTTTTCAGAGGCCGAAGTTCAAACAGTGACACGTGGCACTCCGTACAAGTTCAATCTTCCGTTTTATCCCAAAACTGGTCACGTTGCGACATTTGGCATAACTCTCTCTCAGAGAATCCAATTGAGGTCAGACATGTCAGGATGGAAATATAACAGGTCAGGCTATCTCAGGAAACTTTTTCAGACCCTGTGGATTGAAAAGTTCGGAGTTACACTAGAAACAATCAGGTACATATTTCTGTCAAAACATAATTATTTTTGAGTACCTTCATTCATGGCTTCCGGAATTTAGGGCCTTGGAGAAAGTTCAAATTTTTGTAATCGGAGACCACGGCTGGATGCTACTCATCAAAATAGAAATTTAGAGACCAAGATCAGAATTTTTGGTTGGGCAGAAGGCCGGGCTTGATTAGACCCTAGTTCGGGACTTTGATCAGAAAAGTGGAAAATTAGGGCTTCTGTAAAAATGGGAATTTTTTAAATATGTGACCACGGTTGGAAGCTCCTCAGAAAAATAGAAGCTTAGAGCTTTGGATCAAACATTTTGATTGGGCAGAAGAGTGGGATTCATCAAACCCCAGTTTAGGGTCACGTCCAGTGAATCCGAAAGTTTCAAAGGCAAAATTGAGGAGTGAAACTTTGCAGTTTTCAAATTCTAAATATACTAGCTTGATCAGCTCATCAAGGCGCATATTTCTATCCTTTCGGAAGTTTGAAATTCAAAGTTTGAATTTTTGGGGTTTCTCTGACAAACCCATATCCAGCTCCAGGTCCAGTTCTTGCAAATCAAGTGGATTGGGTTAATCCTAGAAAAAGACGGATTGACCACCTGCATAAGTGAAGGAGTTCCTGTTTCAGAGGGAGATAAGGCTAAGGCTTTACATAAGGAGATTACAAGTGATCTTGACAGGTATGACTCATTGAGGTATGTTTTGAGATTTGTTCATGATTAAGTTTATGGTATGTTTGTATTCATGTTATTACGGTTAGTACAATCTTGATTTTAGATTTGTCGTATCACCTTAACAAAATTATGAATGCATGATAGAAGATATTCATTGGTTAGGGTGTTGACACCTTATGATTGTACTAATGCATTATGGTGTTGTATGAGGTTTATGTTGTCTACTAACATGAAAGGTACACCAAGAAAGACAAATCATGTTCCAGTTCAATAACATATGATCATGATGACATGAGGATAAAGACTCATCCATTGTCATGGATCTCATAAAAGATCCATTTACGAGGTATGTATAACTTGGTTTTATAATGGCTAACCTATGTGATATACAGGTTACTAGCACAAGTCATTGAAGAAGAGCAAGAAGACATCATGTGAGTATGTTAGACATAAATAGCTAGCATGCTGATCCAGGTATGTTTTTCCTATATCAAGATAGAATCCTACCTTGTGTTAGGATCTTATATTGTTGTATTGTTTGATAATGATTATTCATGAAGTCTTAGGTTTGAATAAGTCATGGCTGTATGCATATTATATTTCTTACCATAATTGATGATATGACTAACCAAAAGAATCATGAAGGTATAGGTTTGAATAATCACAGGTTTTATGCATATTATATCTCTTATCTTGATTGATGATTCAACTAACCTGAAGAGTCATAGGTTTGAGTAATTACAGGTTTAGACATGTTATGTTTCTTATGATTTGACTAACCATAAGAATCCTACATAAACCTTGAATAATAATGCTTACTATTTCTGTTTGAAATGATCATGACTATACATGCTTGAGATTATTGTGTTTTAATAGTATACTAATGAATGTATGATTTTATATTAGACCTAAAGGATAACACAATGATGATACTAACAAGCATGCATAGGGATCGAGAATGTATATAAGTTCAAGGACAGGTAATCCAGGGAGCAAAGATTAAGAGGGAGTACACTCCAGTGGTTTATGAAAGGATGCAAATATTCAGAGGGAGTTGCCCATCTCTCTACATTCCACAACAGAAAGGTGTAGAAGAAGCTACTGCAGATTAGGACTCCAGCAGCTCTTGCAAGAAAGCAAAGACTCAGAGGGAGTCCACCCAACGAAAGATAAGTATTTTAATCATCATTTCTTGCATATTTGTTTGTTTAAATAAAATTGTTCAATGATGTATATGCTCATGTTCCTAGACTTAGGATATGTATTGTGCATAGTAAAATAGTTGCATTAATGAACAATATACTACTAATATACATGGGTAAGTGGCCTATGGCATTGTACAACATTCCATTGCTACTTATCTAGAATGAAACCTCTTTGCTGACATGTTGGGAGTTGTGCACACTCTTAACAATGTTCTGGTAGAGATTGGAAGACATCTAGAAAGTTATGGGACATGGATAAATGTTGTATTGAAGCATTGGTTAATTGCATGATTGTATGACATATTTCTTTATGTATAAGAATTTGTTCTAAAAATTATGAGATGTTTCTAATCATGCAATTTAACCTGTTTTGTAGGAAAGACCGTATATCTTCACCTACAAAAGGTCTACAACATTTGTTCCAGCAACAAATATATCTATTGAAGATATTGAAGTTCCCAGGATCTGGGATGAAGAAATGGAATGCCATGATCCGTCGATCATGAAGAACGATGTTTGGGATGTAGTCCCAAGACCTGAAGGGAAGTTTGTTATGACTTCCAGATGAAACTATCAGATCAAGCATGTTGCAAATGGCAGCATAGAGAAATATAAAAGTGATGAAATAGAAGATACACCAGATGGATTCAAGACAACTTCCTTGAATGGTGTAGTTGAAGAAGAAGTGTATGTGGAGTAGCCATTTGGTTCTGAGACACATGATAGGAAATCATATATGTGCAGAACTTGGTATGGTGAAGATAGATTGATTGCCGACATGCAGCGGAAGCTTACTACCGAGTTCGAGATGAAGAACTTGGGGATGATGCACTATTTGTTTTTGGCATGGAGGTGTGGCAGAGTGCAGAAGGAATCTTCCTTGGACAAGGGAAGTATGCAGTAGAGATCCTGAAGAGGTTCGGGATGATGGACTACAAGGCTATGGCCACACCTATGGCATCGAACCTGAAGCGCCTGTGTGATGCTTCATTTGAGCCGATTGATATCACTATGTATCGTCAGATGATTGGGTCCTTGATGTACCTGACGAACACGAGACCAGATATTTGCCTTGCAGCGAACACATTGAGTTAGTTCCTGATGGATCCAAGGAGTGTTCATCTGGTTGCTGTAAAGCATGTTCTGAGGTACCTGAAGGGTACAGTGGATTATGGGCTCAAGTATGAAGCGAATCAAAAGTTTAACCTACAGGGTTATGATGATTCAGATTGGGCTGGCAGTGCTGCAGATAGGAAGAGCACATCTGGGTGTTGTTTCAATATGGGATCAGGTGTGATCTCTTGGTTTAGCAAGAAGCAGTCCTGTGTAGCACTGAGTACAACTGAGGCAGAGTATGTTGCAGCCTGTTCAGCTAGTTGTGAGGCAGTATGACTACGGAAGCTACTGTCTGAGTTATTTGATCTCCCGTTGGAGGCTACTGGTATCTTCTGTGATAGCCAGAGTTGTGTGAAGCTGTCCGAGAACCCAGTGTTTCATGACAGGTCAAAACACATAGAGATCAAATATCACTATATCAGGGATATGGTGTAGAGAGGATCTGTGAAGCTTCTATATGTTGCGACGGACGAGCAGATTGCAGATGTGCTGACGAAGCCACTATCCAGAGTGAAGTTCGAGTACTTCAGAGAGAGGCTTGGCATTCTTCAGATCGAGGACACTTCGAGGAAGAAGTGATGGACACATTTGCTGAAGCCATTCCAAGCATGTTGGAAGGAGGATCCTTCACATGGCTGTGGATGTAAGCGCTGGATAATGGGCATCAGGATGATGTTCTGGTTTCTGCTTGGATATGATCAGTTGGATCATTTATGTATGTACGCATCATGTTGGATGCTGGATATGATCAATTGGATCATTTATGTATGTACGCATCATGTTGGATGCTGGATATGATCAGTTGGATCATTTATGTATGTATGCATCATGTTGGATGCTGGATATGATCAGTTGGATCATTTATGTATGTATGCATCATGTTGGATGCTGGATATGATCAGTTGGATCATGTGTATGTATTTTGTATATGCATCATGTTGGATGCTTGGACCATGTATATGTATATGTATCAGGTGGATACATTGTATGATCATGTGGATCATGTATGGTGATATGTATCATGTATAAGGTGGATACATTGTATGATTAGGATGATCATGTATGATGATATGTATCAGGTAGATACTTGGTATGCATCAGGTGGATGCATTGATGATCAGGTGGATCATGCAGCAGGATGTTGCAGTGATGATTAGGATGATCATGGATGATGAGCTTCAGGATGTTGCTCCAGATGACATGTAGCAGGACGTTGCAGTGATGATGATCAGGATGATCATGGATGATGAGCTTCAGGATGTTGCTCCAGATGACATGCAGCAGGACATTGCAGTGATGATGATCAGGACGATCATGAGTACATCAGGATGATGTATGGTGAGTATCAGGTTGATACTCTGTGGTCGTGGATCAGGTTGTGCAGATGAGCATGTCTGGGAGATCCTGTAGGTCAGATTTGTGTACCCGTAACAGCCTGGGATGCTCTTTCGAGACATTGCTCTGGGAGGACATGTAATTTGTGCCCTGGGAGATTTCAGGTCGGAGTTGTGTACCCGTAACATCCTGAGATGCTCTTGCGAGGTTTTGTCCTATGGCATGTAATTTGGGCCCTGGGAGATTTCAGGTCGGAGTTGTGTACCCGTAACATCCTGAGATGCTCTTTCGAGGTTTTGCCATGACCACATGTAATTTGTGCCCTGGGAGATTTCATGTCGGAGTTGTGTACCCATAACATCCTGAGATGCTCTTGCTAGGTTTTGTGGTGGACCACATGTAATTTTTGCCCTGGGAGATTTTAGGTCGGAGTTGTGTACCCGTAACATCCTGAGATGCTCTTTCGAGGTTTTGTGGTGGGGTCACATGTAATGGCGCCCTGGGAGATCCTACAGGTCGGAGTTGTGTACCCGTAACATCCTGGGATGCTCTTTCGAGGTTTTGTGACGCACGTAATAAGTCCCGAGGATTCCACAGTATGGCCAGTGATGATGAAGACCTGCAGGTGGTGGGCCTACATCCAGTATGAAAAAGGACTGGCTCTGTAGAACTTCCTATGACGAGTAGATTCAGAGATTGATTGAGATAGCAGCAGCAGTGACGATGACGATGACTCGATGATGATTATCCAGTGATGATGATCCAGAGAAGATGACTTGTGCTAGAAGAACTGTGCTGAGAAATACCTTCCTAGTTAAGAGGGAGTGTTGATGTATATGTAACTTCGAAATGTATTTCACATATATGTATATTGTATTCCTATAGAGATGGTATTATTCCTCTATAAGGAAGTGTCGTCATTTATATTGTAAGTGTCGGAACTTATACTTGATGGGTTATTAGACCACCTTGTTTGGGTCGGCTCTGTATAAGTCATGTGGGTCAAAGGGTTATTAGACCACCCTATTGGGGGTCGGCCATGTGGGTCAAAGGGTTATTAGACCACCCTATTGGGGTTCGGCCCACTCAACATTATGTTATGTGGTTAAGTTCGAGCCTACATGAGTTAGGTAAAAAGGCAAGTCAAGTCAAGTATAAATAGAGTGCGGGAGGCACTCTATTTGCTCACTCACTTATCACACATGCACTCAAGGAGGAGTGGCACACTTATGGAGGAGGAGGATCTACTGCTAGGTTGTGTCTATCTCTTATGGTTGGTTGTATCATTGCTCTATCTATCTCTGAGGAAGTTATTGGGGTTTTTCACCTTTATGGTTTACCCCAAGTAAATCTTTGTGTCTCTTGTGTGCTTGCATTATTCTCTCCATGATTGATATGCTGTAGATATGCTGTACATGTTGTTCTCTCAGTTAAGATCCTAGATCATATTGAAGTAAATTCTGAAAATTTAACACCCGCTCAGTGGTAGTGTAATTATTTCTGCAGAGGACAATTTCCAACTTGTGAAAGCAATAGGATGATCAAGGTCACCTTCTCCTGCTTGAGCCAATACGACACCCAATGCAATTGACGAGGCATCAACATGAACATGGAATTCCTTACTCCAGTCCGGAAATACCAATATCGGTGACGATGCCATCTTTGCCTTCAGTGTTTCAAAGCTAGCTTGACATTCCGGGCTCCACTGGAATGCCGCATCCTTCTTCAACAAATTCTCCATAGGGGCAGTAATCGCAACATAACCCCTGATGAACTTATGATAATACCCCGTGTGTCCTAGAGTCGCCCGTAATTGCTTAACAATGGTTGGTGGTTGCAAACTCAAAATGAGTGCAATCTTAGCCGAATCGACCAACAACCCTTGCTTACACACAATATGGCCGAGCAATATCCCCAATGGTGCACAAAAGATGCATTTCTTCAGATTCAGCGATATCTGGTGTTGTCGGCATTGCTCGAGTATCAACTACAGATTCACCAAATGATCACGGACAAAACCATAGATTGTCCAATCATCCATGTATACCTGTAAATTTTTTTGAATGAAGTCTTTAATTGCAGCAATGACAACCCATGAAAATATCGCAGGTGCGTTCTTCAAACCAAATGACATCACAGTGTATTGAAAGCAACCCCATTTAGTAATGAAAGTTGTCTTGTGGCGATCTTCTTTGGCAATGCGGATCTGATGATAGCTAGAGAGCCCATCCGTGAAGGAGTACATCTCCTAGCCACCCACACCTTCAAGCACTTCATCGGTAAATGGAGTGGGGAACAGATCGTTCAAACATGCATCATTTAGCTTCCTGAGGTCAACGCAAATGTGCACTTCACCAGTCTTGTTATCCTACACCACCATAGGACTAATCCATTCTGACTCCTCAACTGGTTCAATAATACTAGAATCCAACATGCGATCCAGATCAGCCTTGACCCACTCCTTATGTCAAAGATTTAATCGATAGGGTCACTGCTGGATCGGCTTAGCCTCTGGTTTTAATGGAATATTCATTTCTCGTAAATCACCAAGAATCCCCTTCATGTCGAAAAAATTAGTAGGAAATATGTGTTGAAACTCATGGAGCATATCAGTGACCTTGCTTATTAGCTCATCATCCCAGTAATCCCCGACATTTGCAAACTTAGGAGTGTCCTCTGTCCCAATATTGATCTTGTGAAGCTTTAGCGGCTGGCTGATCGGGTCGCTTGGCGCATCAGGTGGTACCACAGCACGACTTCCTTTTGACTCCGGGATATTCACATTCCGCAGATCATCACCATCTTCTGGCCCATCACTGATATTGAAACACTCCATGAGAGACTGCATCTAGTAGTGCGTGTGCGGATCTACAGGATATGCTAGCGGGACAACCTTTAGAATTACATCACGGATGAGCTATAATGCATTATTAACCTCTAGATCGGCATCCGCAAAACTGAATGTATGGGTAAAACACACTGTGAGCTCCATCCAAGTGGAAATTTCCCCTCGCAACTCAGCTGCAGTATACCAGGAGCGTGGCATCTCATCCAACGTATGGATAAAAGCATGGACCCACTCATCTTTTGGTCGCAATACCCATAGTCGTTGACATTCCATCAAGTGACCACCAAGATCGGTCCGCCCATCATACTTCCTAGTGTGGTAAACCTCAGTATAACCAAAATGTACCATCATCAATCTTCGGCATTTCGACCATCCATCAATCGATGCCTTGTGTGTCGCCCACCAGCATGCTGGAGCAACCTTCAATGCTTCATTCAATGCCAGCAAGCGTTGTGGTTCAGAAACTCTTTCTTCAAACTCCATCAAAAAGTCGGATAAGCCAAGTAGTCCTTTGTATATTGGTAGTGTGACCATTTCAGTCGTGACACAGAATAATCACTGTGTGACCAACCTGCACTTACGAAGCAACACTTCATGCAAGCGATTCTGCCAATATCCCAGTGCATCATCAGAGTCAGAAGACGTAGAGCTGTCACTGTGCCATCCCAGCTCACCGTTGGCAGTCGGATGTATATAATCTTTAGAATTATTGAATGCATGATCCCATCCACTGGGATCGTCATCCTTCACTGGCTCTATGTAGCGACATCCTTCAGTCAGATCCAACGGGGCGATAACTCTGAGATCGCGATTTTCAATAGTTATCATCCATTACTTGAAGTTGATTACAGCTCCACTATCATTAGCCCATCCAATCCCCAACAGCGTGGGATAAGAGCTGCTGCCTTCGACAACGTCTATGACATCAAAGTCGGCATAGGTTTTCATACCCTCAATACCTACCACTAGCCGTGGAACTCTCCCAATGGGTGTTACTTTCTAATGGTTAGCCAATCTGAGCTGTACAAGAGACCAGCTTAATGGGGGGCTCCCCATCTTCTGCCAAGCCTACTTGGTCAAGATGTTGACATCCAAACCAAGATCCAGATGAATTGAATCAACATCATAGTCGCCAATTTGAATATTCATCCGCATCTCCTTACCCATCTTCCGTCATTGCAAGGAATTAACCGCGATCTCTTGTTGATCCTGGGTCGGTCTTTGCAACAAGGCTTCAATCGCAGCAAGAGTGTCGAGATATTTTTCCAGGGACAGACAATGTTCCAAAAATGCTCAAAGTGTGTTGGACCACCGCGATGGGCTAACCTCCGAAGTAGCATCAAAAGTAGAGGTCATGTCATACATGACGACTTTACCTCGATTGTTCCCTAAGGCCCGTCGTGCCTTAAGAAACATCTCCTGTTCCGAATCAATATCAAATGATACCTTCTTTTGTCCAGCTAATCGGATCGTTGAGCTGTCTTCTCCAGTTGTCTTTCCTCCTCGAGTTACCACAACAATGGAAGCATCTTTCGGTCTTGGTTCTGCAAAAATTGTCGCGATGTTTGCACCTTGTTGCTGATTCGGTGGTACGTTTCCCGGTTAATTTATATTTTGATTTATGTTCTGATTCAGCTGCAGATTCTGGTTCTGCACTGGTTTCTATACTTGGTTCTGAGCAGGCTGCTGTGCCTGGGGCTGTGTCTACAACTAGGGAGTGTTTCTGGCCTGCCATCGTGCAATCAACTGCGGACAATTCTCAACTATATGATAGTTAACAAAATAGAACGTACACTGGTTTTGCAGCAGTGGGAAGTCTCGCTGATAGTGTCCCCATACCACATAGAGATAACATTGAACAGGTCCGTGACCACCTTGTCCTCCTCTGCGACCAAATCCTCCGCCACGTCCTCCTCGGTATCCTCCCCAGAATCCTCCCTGCTGTTGGTACTGTGGTTGGTTAAACTGTTGCTACAATGGTGCTAGTTACATCCCTTGCCCTTGTGGTGCATAATGCGGTTACTGTACATATTGTGGAGCCATCTGCATTGGAGCATATTGCAGCATGAACTGCGGCGGTTGCTGTTGCTGCGGTACAAACTACATCTGCGGTTGAGGTAGTGGCCGGGATACCTACGGTTGCGATTGTTGTATGGCACACTGATCGTCCTTGACGTAGAATGCATCACACATTCTCTCTTGTAGCAAACCATATGCACAACAATCTTTGTCATCGTGACCCACCGACTTGCAAAATGTGCAATAAATATTTCTCGGGATTGTGACCATTTTTTGCATATAAGGGAAATTGTCGTGACTGTGCCCATACACCAGACTCGACACCACAGCATGCTGCCGCCATTCAACGGGTTTGGCGCACCTGACACCAAATAATTAAGGAAATCTGAGCAATTGTCCTTCGTATGCCCTTCTCCTCGACATCGTGTACACCATACTTCATCACGCTGTTCCTTGCTTTTCTTCAAATCTTGCAGCTGTATAGTCAAGTTAGCAAGCTATGTCTATATCTGCGACATCTCGACTACATTATCTCCAATCGGTGATGCCTCCAATCGCATTGCAATCTCTAGAGCTTTACTGGGCATTGAGATGTTTTGTTGCATCAACGGAAGCCAAATGTGTGGTAGTAGTGCCGCGATAAACCACTCTTTATGTTGGACGACGCTCATATCGAAACTAACTTTTTCCATCAACGTCTTGAATCGCTGATCGAAATCCCATACCGTCTCATTGGGATACTGCTTAATTTCCTTCAATTATGTAATATATTGAGCCTCAAACTTGGGCCTTCTAAATTCAGCAATCAACCCATCCCGAATCTCATCCAGCGACTTCTCTGGGGCTCCTGTAGGGACTAGAACAAACTTCATAAACCAATCTAATGCACAACATCGCAGATTTGTTGCTAATTGTCCTTTCTTAGCAGCATCATCGGTGATCTGTTTTATAGTCTAAACCGCTTCACACAAAAACCAATACTGTTCTGGGTTGTCTGTCGCACTCCCGTGGAACAACGGTAACTTACCATCATTTCCCACCATTCTGGGCTTCCTTCCTCCTTTCGCTGTACTACTACCAATTAACTTCTGTGGAATTGATGAACTTGGCGGTGTCGAAGTGGTATTTCTTGCTATCTGAGATATAGTGAGCGGAGGTGTGGGTACGTTGGTGCAGGGGTTTGGTCCTGCCTCTATCCTGGGCGTAGCCTGGTTTTCCTTGTCAGGATTGTGAGGTCACTTCATCCTGTGTGGCCTTCCTTCACGATCTTGCGGTTCGACTGCAACAGGACCTTCTACCGTCCTCTGCCTCTTTTCCTTTTGGAACCTCGCTCCTCCCCTCGTAAGACCACTTTCTTCCTCGGCTTCACTCATAGTATCATCATGACATGCACCGATCTACCCCTTACCATTCCATGTACCACCCCCCAACATTCGTTGTACCCACGACCTCCACCCACCAGGATGTCTACTGATCAAGATGCATCTTTGTTAACACCTAAAAAGTGCTCACTAGCTCATTTCCCTATTCACATGACCCATTTGTCCACTTTTTCACCATCGGAGCCTCTGAAACCAACAAAAGGTCACCAAAAGACCTGAGTACACCCCTTTTTCCATTAAAAAAGATTATTTTTCCTGAAAAGCATGAAAAACCCTAAAAAAGGGTCCAAATTCCCAAAAATATTAAAAAGGGAATTAAAATATTATTTTTATTCAAAAAAGGAAAAAGGAGGGAAAAGTACCTAAACCATGTTGGTCAATACCATTTGGTTTCCACAAAACCACAAATGGTATTCCCCACCACCAAAACCTATAAAAAGGTGGTAGGGGCTCCTCATTTCACATCCATCCATTATCTCATCCTTATGCTGCTGAAATCTCCCTTGAGCATTTTAGCCATTAAAGCAACCTTGGAGAAGGAGACCTCTTGGAGTTTGGAGCTACTCATCTTGGGAGTTGCTCAACATCAACCTTCACCATTGAAGGTATCATCGCAAGCACTTGCTTGCCCCCCATTTTTCAATACAAATTCATTCTTTAATATTTTCTTGTTCTTGTTTTTTAAATGTTTACATTATTTGCTTAGATTCTTGCATAGATCCATGATTAGTTTTGTTTAGATTAGTTTATTGTTATTTGCTTTATATTGAAACTGCTGCTACTAGTTAGCAGGTGCCCATAGCACTAAGCCTGGTTGCAAAACCGGGCCAACAGTTTTTGGCGACTCCGCTGGGTTTTGAACAATAGATCTCTAGTTTTGCTTTTAATCTTAGTTTTTTATTAGTTTTTAACCTTTAGATCCATAGATATGCCATCTTAGACAGCAGATCCATTGCTGCTCTAAGTTTTGGCCACATCTATTGCCATTAACAGCCCGGAATTCACAATTTTCGGGTTCATTTTTCGGCTTCTGTGCACGGCTTTCGCCTCGCGGTTTTTAGCCTGACAGTCGCGCGGTCCATCGCGGATTTTGGCCTTTTTTCCGCGCGGTTCACCGCGGCTTTTGGCCTTTTTTCTGCGCGGTTCACCGCGTCTTTGTCACCGGTTTCCGCGCTGCACATCGCGGCATCGCGGTCATTTTACCGCGCTGCACATCGCGACTGCGCGCCCCTTTTCCGCGCGGTTCACCGCGACTCCGCGGCCTATTTGCGTGCTGCACACCGTGGCTTCGCGGACATTTTCCGCGCGGTCCATCGCGACTGTGCGACCGAAACCCGCGCGGTCCATCGCGACTGTGCGACCGAAACCCGCGCGGTCCATCGCGGCTTTTCTGTTAAAACCCGCGCTGCTGATTTTTTCATTCGGCCATTCCGATTTTAAAAATTAATTTTTACTATACTTCCTGCCCACATAGCACATTTTTTACAGTATTAAATTCTGCATATTTTACAGCCTTGAAATTTTTTTTACTATTTAAAATGCATATCTAGAAATCTTTTTAAAATTTTTTCAAGAAAGTGAAAGAAGGACTTATTTCTGCATTTTTATCTAGATTAAAATTTTTCCTGTTTACTTCTTTAAAATCTTGCCCTTAGCAATTTACTTGAAAGAAGAAGTCCATTTATTTCTTTAAAAGAAGTCTATTATTTGCTTTCATAATTCAAAGGATCCATTGTTTTTTGAGTTGATATTTGCAAAAGCATTTAATTCCCATTTATTTGAAAAAGTCATAAATATTTGCTTTTTTATTTTCAAAAGCTCCTTTGTTTTTCGAAAATTTCCTGAAAAGCATTTCCCTTTTTTCAAGTTCAGTTTACAAATACCTCACGTGCACTCACTCGATCACTTAATTGAACTGAACCTTAAAATGTACACTAATTTCAACACACTTTTAACCCCACTTGGGGAACACTAAAATAACTTTTGTAGCTAGGTAGTATTGGGGGGATAGGTGTTCCAATAACACCCCTCAGTTATTACATCTGAGACATAGAAGTTGTCCAATTAGGGAGCTAAAATCTCTTAGTACTTTTTGGCGCGGTCACAACCGGTTTGTGGGAAGGCCTCTCCCCTAGGAGGGTTGAAGTCGCGAGGATGGTTCCGGAAGCCTGAGTGGAATACCGAAATCCATTTAGTAACCGAAGGGCTACCATTCGCAGTTCTCGGGATATCCCTGTATTGGGATATTGCGATCAAAGGACCAAACGGCAGATTTACCTTTTCTCGACGCGTCATGAACGGAGTATCCTAGTAGCCTTTCTTTAGGATTGATTACCCGGTGTCCCTCCCGGTAGGGGGATATCTAGCCGTTGTCTCAACACTCATATTGTCTGACTTGGATTTCATCACCTTGCAGAGGATATCGTTTGTTTGAGTCACAATACTTTTAGTTAGGTGTTTGCATGATTCAACCCACCTTTAGTCTAGTTACACCTATTTTTTCTAGAAGCCGTTTGCATGTTGGTACTCTGACCATTTGTTGCATTCCTCCACTTATTGTAGCACAGCTGCTAGAATAAGTGCCTTTATTGAGGTTGATTTTTTTTTGGCCTGAGAGCCTTCTTTTTTCACTCCCCTTCTTGCACCCTTGGTTGCATTAGGGTTTTGAGTCTTTTATATATATATCACCACCTGATACTTAAACAATTTTTTTACACAAAAACTTAATTCTCACCATTGAGAATTTTAGACGTTCTCGTCGTCTACAGGGCGAAATCCCAGAGTTTAGTCCACTTGGCTCTCCACGTCACGGACGCAGACTATTATCCCTTGATTTGACACATCGTCAGTCAACTAGACAGTCATCCGATTCTAACAGACCTCAAGTCACATTTGATTTGGAGGTAGAATCCGAAAACCCCATAGAGTTACCACCAACCACCATTATGGCTGGAACACCATTTGATCCACTGTTTACCAGCACCATAGGTGAGACATCCACAGACCCTTCTGCGGCGGTGCCATCCATGGCAACGACCACCCCCCTGGGTATGCCCAACATGGGTAACACTCCACATTTAGGAATGCCCAACACAGGGCCACCACCTGTTATGGGTATACCCAACATAGGGGTCACACCCCCTCTGGTTTCCACAAACCCTATCCCAGGAATCCCTACTGCTATTCCTAACCCAAGTGTAACCCATGTTGCACTTGGAGCCGCTGGCCCATACCAGACTACACCTATTGGAGGGCACATACCCTCCATACCTAGCATACCTTTATGAGCTACTGGAACCCTACATCATACCAAAATGACTAGGCATGTCCCAGTTCCAGTCACCACATCTGCTAGCTTACCATACATGGCGAGTCTGAACCTGCCAGACTTAGCTAGGCTCACAAATGACCCCATCAGACACGATCCCGCGTGGCCTCACATGCCCACCAAACTCCCCTCTGACATCCCTAAGTTTGAGGGCAAGGCAGGTGAAGACCCCCAGAACCATATCATGTCCTTCCATTTATGGTGTTCATCCAAATCCATAGTGGACGACTCAATCCGCCTCCGACTTTTACAGCGCACCTTCACTGGCTCTGCAGCTAAGTGGTATATCAAGCAGCCTCATGGGACGCATGCCACCTTTACCTCCCTTGCCTCGACCTTCCTGCAGTTCTTCCAGTTACCTATCCGCTATGATGCGGGAGTCGAGATCCTACTGTCTTGCAGACAAACCACGGCCACCCATATCACTGACCACATTCATGAGTGGCGTCGACGCTGAAGCCTCTGCAAAATTAAGTTAGACGACCGTATCTTTTTAGATTGGTTTCTAAAATCCCTCCTCCCTCTTATTGCGAAGGATGTGGCATTTGAAAGACCCCAGTCTGAAGAAGAGGCCATCCTCAAAGCCCAACAGTTTGATCTCATTTACGCCCAGTCGGGTTATCTATACACAATCATACCTGATGCCCCACGAGGTGACTCTTCACGTGGTGACGCACCGGGGGCATCACATGCCGCTGATGGCATCATTGGCCAAATCACCCCGCAACCTAAACCTTTCAGCATGGTGAGCACCATGCCCACCCCAGAACTCTCCAGGGCTACATCCAGTTCCGGAGCAACAACTTCTTATGCTCCAACAAACCAGACCCATCACATTCATGGACCCTCTTGTCCACAACATTGCTATGGGAAAGCGCCATCAGCATATGTACCTCCTACATACTATACTCAACCTACCACACATACCCCCATGTAGTTCCCACAACAGCAGATGCATTACCCACAAGCAGCTGCACCAGCTAATCTCACACTTCCAACAGCTCAGGGGTACCAACAACCCCAACAGGCAGCTGGACCACCTCCAGCTCCACCTGCATACTACCCACCGCAACCTGCTCCCGCACCTGCGGCTCCCCAGAATCCCCCCAATGCTCAAGGGCATGTGTACGCACAACAACATCAGCCCCAATACCAAAATAACCAACGCAACCAGTGTGGGAAACCAAACCGCGGAAGAGGACGTAACCATGGAAACAATCAAAACCATAACCAAGCTCCACAACCTACCCATCCTCCGCAAAACAATAACGCGGCGCATGCTCATCAGAATCCTGATCGGCCACCTAAGCAAGCCAAAAATGCTAATTTACGAACAAACCATCCTTGTTCTATTTGCGGTGTCTATGGCCACTATACACACGCTTGCCCACATCTGGAGTGAGCTCGGCAACTATGGACAGATGACACCCATCGTCAAGGGCAGGCGGCTCCTCAGCCGCCACCCAACCCTCCACCACCTCAACAACAACCTTTGGTGCTACAAAACCCTTTTCCAACACAAGGAGTGGTGAACACTCAGCCGTTAGCCCCCCCACAGGGCAACGTGCAACCACAACAAATCACTTACGCCGCTCCTGATCAACTCATGTTTGATTCAGGCACTCACCACTTATTGATGATGTCCACTGCCGACGTCAATATCCAAACCCGTCGGAACCAGTATGGCCCTACCTCCGAAGCCCCCCCCGCCGATAAGGATACTAACGCTCATCCACCGATCAGACGTTACGGATACCACCTCTTCCACTCGATGGCGCATCTAAAGCACCTCGTTTCCCACTCCGCCGTATCAACAACAACCCCAATGCACGGGCTGTGTCAAATTACAACATCGTAGATGACCTAGCTCAATCTCCCGCAGCCATGTCTGCGTTAGAAGTCTTGAAAAACTGTCCTGCGCAGTGTAAGACTTTACTTTCCGCCATTGGGGCGATTGACCCAAATGATACGAAATTAATTTCCTTTGATTTGGACCAGTCTGAACCATGTCTGCCTTCCACTATAGCAGTCCAAGTTTCTGTTTCTATTTGGAATCTTGTCATCCATCGATGTATCATCGACGAGGGTGCCTCCACATGCGTCATGTCCACATTTGTTTGGCAGAAGTTGGGATCCCCTACTCTCCAGCAATCCACCACTGCATTGCGGGCCTACGACGGTCGGTCAGCTCAGCCTCAAGGTTTACTACCCAAAGTCCCCGTCCAATTAGGTGGGAAAACTGTGCTCATTGACATAGAGGTCATTAATGCCCAGCTCGATTATAACCTTTTACTTGGCCGCAGTTACATGTACGCCATGAAAGCGGTCGCCTCATCCGTTTTTCGCACCATGATGTTCCCCCACGAGGGACGCGTGGTCAAAATCGACCAACTCACATACTATGATCCCAATGCCCCTGCAGCACCCGAAAATGTTCTTCCCATGATTGAACAACCAGCTTCTAGTGCAACTACCTCCTTCGTTTCTTCCGTGGGACCCGAACTTTACTCAGATACACCAATGACCTCTACATTCCAGGCCATTCCACCACCGTCACCGGAGACCCACATCACAAACCTCTGTACTCTTTCACAGAATACACAAACATCCGGTAGTCAACCACCATTGATCCCTAGTCACATCGGTGTTACACCCATCCACACCATCCCCTTTCTATTTCCTCCTTCGGGTGTAGTAAGCGCCCCGGTTATGGATACCCTTAGTCTACCTAGGTTAACATTGGGATTACCCGTGTGGTATATTTCGCCTCCCGTTCCATCGCCGACACCAAACGTCATCCTCCAACCGGTACAACCTATTGTTACCACAAATCAACCTCCTCCTGGTGTCGTAATCCCTTCGTCGTCAACGAAACCTCCTCCTAGTCTCAATATCCCTTCGTCGTCAACGAATCCTCCCCCTCCTATCAAGCCCACTGGGGGCAGAGGTCCACAACCATACACTGCTATACCACCTCCTAAGGCAGTTAAACCCCCACCGGTGTTTCAAGCTCCCCCTAAATGCTCGTTGTGCGATGAGATAGGCCATCCAACTCATCAATGCCCACAGTTACCAGCACTCCAAGAGCATATGAATATGTTGGACGATGACGCCGGCATCCCAGTCGTTAGACTTGAGCCACCACCTCAACCTCGCGACAAATCACTGCGCACCAACCATCCTTGTGCCATATGCAGTGTTTACGGCCACCACTCTCACCATTGTCCCGATCTCCCTGACTATAGAGCAGCATTATACGAGTTAAACAATGTCGATTTGGAGATATCTCCTACCCGAATCGAGGAGATCTACCCCCCGCCATCATCCTCGTCGAAGAAGTCAATACAATATATATGATTTCAACAACTTTCAAACCAGAACCCCTTGATTTATGGTCTGACTACTTCAATACTAATGAGAAAATTTTGGAGACACTCACTGCACCCGACTACCCTTGGGATGATATGCATCATCGCTCGTACTTCCTCCTGGAAGCATCTACATCCACCGCATCTAACCAGCTATCAGTCGAATCGAAAGATTTCATACCCACTAAGGTCGATTGGTTAAAGGACCCCATCCCAGCACCGGATTCCTTTGAAGAAGGGAACATGTCAAACATTTCCCCCACTATACAGATAGACATTTCCACAACACCAGGAAAACCTGAGCTCATCTCGCTGGGCGCATCTTGCACTCAAACAGAAACTCAGGCGTACAAAAAGCTCTTTCAAGAGTTTCGTGATGTCTTTTCCTGGTCCTATACCGAGATGCCTGGTCTCGACCCCGCAATCATCGAACTCCACATTGATACATGGCCTGAGGTACCCCCTGTTCTCCAGAAACAGCGACCCATTCATCCTTCCAAACTCCCCGCCGTTAAAGCTGAGGTCGAGAAACTTCGCAAAGCAGGATTCATTTATCCTATTCCGTACACCACCTGGGTGTCGAACCCCGTTCCCGTCAACAAAAAGCAAGGCTCCCTTAGAGTATGCATTGACTTTCGTGATTTAAACCACGCTTGTCCAAAAGACAATTTCCCCACGCCATTCATTGACCAACTCATTGATGAGTGTGCGGGCCATGAAGTCCTATCCTTCATGGATGGGTTTTCTGGATATAACCAGATTCACATCCGCAAAGAGGATCAGTACAAGACTGCCTTCACCACCCCATGGGGCACCTTTGCCTACCGCGTCATGCCATTTGGCCTAAAAAATGTTGGTGCCACTTTCCAGCGGGCCATGACCTATTGCTTTCACGACTTGGTGCATATCCTCCGAGTCTACCTTGATGACCTCACAGCTCGTTCCTGAAAATGATCAGACCACCTTAACGACCTTCGGCAAGTTTTCCTGCATTGTCGCAAATATAAAATCCGCTTGAACCCACACAAGTGTGTCTTTTGCGTCCCGGCAGGCCGGTTATTGGGTTTCATTGTTTCCCAAGACGGAATCACTGTCGATCCCCTGAAAGTCAAAGCCATCTTAGAACTTCCGCCTCCTCGCACGCTTCGGCTCCAAAGTCTACAAGGGAGGTCCAATTTCCTTAGGTGCTTCGTTCCTGATTATGCCACCAAAGTCCACGGGTTCTTACGCTTACTTCGTACCCACATACCCTTTGTTTGGGATGAGCAAGCAGACACGGCATTCGAAGCCCTCAAGAAAGCTCTCACACAAGCCCCCTTGATATCCCCACCGGATTTCTCTCAAGACTTCACCCTTTATGTCTCGGCATCTGAATATGCTGTGTCCGGAGTTTTGGTCCAAGAAGATGCCTCCCACCAAGAGCATGTGATTTATTACATCAGCCAGACCTTGTCTGGCCTGCCTCTGCGTTACCCATATGAGGAAAGATTATCCCTAGCTATAGTCTTTTCCGTACAAAAATTGCGACACTACATTCTACTCAGTCATACCACGGTCGTGGCTGACTCCAACCCTATGGTCTATCTCCTAACCCGGCGACTCCTACAAGGTCGTGTTGCTAAATGGGTCATTATCCTCTAGGAATATGACCTCACTTTCAGAACTCCCAAAAGCACTAAAGCCCTCGCGCTTTCTCACCTCATCACTGACCTCCCATCCTCTTCAACATCACCCGTTATCCTAACGAACCTGATTGACGAGCAGATCTTCATCATTTCGTCTGACGACCCTTGGTACAGAGACATTTTGACTTACCTTCGTACGCAAAAATTTCGACCACACATCGATCGTGATGGACGCCGTCGTATACGACACCACGCCCCCGATATCTCTTGTTAGGGGATGTACTTTACCGACGCGGCGTTGATACCATCTTACGCCGCTGCCTATCCCATAGTGAGGCAGAACAAGTCCTCAATGATTGTCATAGCGATGCCTGCGGAGGCCATTTCTCCGGCATGGCCACCGCCCAGAAAATCATTCAGGCCGGTTATTTTTGGCCATCATTGTTCACTGATTGCATCACCGCAGTCAAGCATTGCCAGAACTGCCAACTATTTTCCCCCAAAGCAAGAACCCCCCCCGCCCCCCTTCATCCAGTCATCACTGTTGGACCATTCTGCAAATGGGCCATCGACTTCCTCGATTGCAACCCCACGTCAGCCGGCGGTCACAAACACATCGTTGTGGCTGTAGATTATTTCACCAAGTGGGAAGAAGCCATGCCGACCTATAATTGCAAAGCCGACACTGCAGCACGGTTTTTCTTCAACCATGTTATCGCTCATTTCGGAGTGCCAAAGCAACTAGTCTCTGACCACGGCTCTCACTTCGAAGATGCCGTCTGGAAGGAATTATCAACCATGTTGAAATTTGAACACCATTTCTCTTCTGCTTACTATCCCCAAGGAAACGGCCAAGTCGAAGCGATCAATAAAATTTTGAAGACCATTCTCCAACGTACTGTAGACAAGCACAAATCCAATTGGCACCACATGCTTTTCCCGGCACTATGGGCCTACCGCACCTCAACCAAAACCGCGACCGGTTTTACCCCTTTCCATTTAGTTCACGGTGTCGAATTCATCCTCCCTATTGAGTGCCAGATCCCAGCCTTACATATCGCCGTTGAATTCCTATCGGACACTTCCCCGATCGAGCAACGTTTACTACTCCTAGAGCAGGCCAATGAAGATCGGCGCACAGCCATTCAAAACATGGAAGCAGCTAAACAACGATCGAAACTAAGTTACGACAAACACATCCACCCGAGAACCTTTTCTGAGGGAGACCTTGTCCTTGCTTACGATCAAGCTCATGATAAAACCGGGAAGGGAAAGTTCGTGTCTATGTGGCAAGGCCCCTATATCATACACACTTGCCTCGGGCAGGGGGCATACATTCTGACCGATTCAGAAGGAAATCCCCTACGCAACCCACGCAACGGGTTGTACCTTAAAAGATTTTACCCATAGAAAATCTGATGGACACCATCGTCCATTTTAGTATAGGCATACTTTCTTTATTCACAAAAAATTCAAAAAACCTAAATATTTGTTTTTCTCTGCATGACCACAGATGGAGCCTCTTCCACTCTGCCATGTCGGTTTCGCTGATGGTGCAAGACGTTGGTCTCCCAATCTCTCCTCCGCAGCTTGGGTAATATACTCCCCTTCACATGAGTTAATTCATATTGACGGAGTATGTTTAGGTGCCGCAACCAATAATCAAGCTGAATACGATGCCGTGACCGGTCTCCTGGCCGCTGCTCTCCAAATGAGCATCCGTCACCTCAACGTTTTCTTGGACTCACAGCTCCTAGTTTCCCAGCTCAACAATGATTACCAGGTACGCGATCCCTGTCTTTTCAAAAAATTCCTGTGCACTAAACAAATGGTTAGACAGTCTGAATCCATTTCATTCACACATGTCCCAAGACACCTCAATAGTGTAGCAGATAATATGGCCAACAATGTCCTCGACTGGCACACCAATCACATCATGTCATATCTGTAAAAAAAATGCATCCACGTGCATAACATGTGCCTCCACGGGCATATACAAAAAACAATATTGCATCCACGTGCATAACATGTGCCTCCACGGGCATAAAACAAATAACCAAATAATGCATCCACGTGCATAACATCTGCCTCCACGGGCATACATAAATAAACAACATACTGCATCCAAGTACATAACATGTGCCTCCACGGGCATATACAAAAGACAAAGGTGCATCCACGTGCATACACGACAATATATCCAAATATATATCCACATATATATATAAGCCAAATAGTCAACATGTCATGGGTGCCCTCAGCACCCGATATACAAAAAAAAATACATCTGTCATACAAAAATGCTTCCCCATATGCTCATCAGCATTTGGGGGTAGATACAATATCATCTACTCATTTGGATCCCTAGGATCCTCCGGCTCCTCCTCCGGCTCCTCCTCCGGCTCCTCCTCCGCTGGCCCCGCCAGGTCATGGCGAGCCCGAACTCTCCGCTCTGCCGGCCCCGCTGGATCGTCCCGCAGACGTATCCTCCCCTGATCCGGCCCTGCCGGATCATCTCGTCTACCATCCCTGTGCCCCGCCACGAACACCGCTGTCCTCAATAGGAGCGACTGCCACTCAGGCGGCGCACCAAAATAACCCTACAAAATATCCCGATCCAGGTCTCTCCAACCATCCTCGGGGAGTCCAGCTAGGATCCTGGAAAAGGCCTGTCTGACACCCTCTATGGCGTCATCTCGAGGGCCAACCCCTCGCCCACGAGCCGCAAATCCTCCACCACGTGGAGGTGGTACCGCTACGGGTGGATGGGCGACCACCATCGCCCGCCCTTGACGAGGCACGTAGTCGTCCGGTGGCACTGGACCCACATCTGCACAAAGCAAGTAAGCCATCACATACTATACAACAATAATCATCAATGATAAACCAAACAACATATGATATAATATCAAATAAAACACAAAACATACCGTCTAAACTCCAGGCCTGTCCTGGGGCACGAGGCATCTCTCGGTCACCTCGGTAATCCATGCCGGCGTAGGGGTAGTCCTCAATCACCAGAGGCATCTGCTCCCACTGCTGATAAAAATCCTCCGTGAAGTAACCGCGGACACCACTGCTACTACGAGGCATCATCTGCCCCCATCTCATCATACGAGGCTCACTCGGAATACCAGCACGAATGGGTACCCGTGGCCGCAAGGTCAGCACCCGCTCGAAGAAAAAACAACATAAAAATGAGGCATAACAAAACTCAACTCCCTCTCTAATGGCCTTGTCCAGATCTCTCCGGACACCAGCCAGAAACATCTTCCCCCAGGCATAATAAGTACCCTGAAGAACAGAGTCCACCATCATCGTCTGTCCCCCAGACATACGATGTGGCGCAGCAGCACCTAATATCCGCAGAACGCAGGCCCCAACAGCTCGCATATCCCACTCACGTAGGGATCGCAGACTAATAGAGCTGTTTTGCAAAACAACATCATCAACACAGAAAGTCTGTAATAGGTCCTCCATATCTATACCTGGAGGCAACCTCGGCAAGATATCACCCACCTCACCCAAGCAAGGCAACCCAGTCAAAAAATAGACATCCGTGAGAGTGATCTCTAACCTCTCACCACCAATGATGAATGCACCCTCTGCCGGCACCCACCAACTCACAAGCTTGTTCAGGAGCCGTCTCACTGAACGAATAGGTGGGATCTGAGCGAACTTCAGACGTCCGCTCATAGCTAGAATCTGCCTCACCCCTGCATCAGTCTCAATCCTATCCATAAGATCATCATCGATCTCTCGCTCCCACCATGAGGACTGTGGTCTCCTCAACATCCTGCCAGAAAACAGAAGAAATTTTTTAGCCCAGCATAAAATTCTTTTGAAAAAATCCCATCGCGGCTTTTACACAAAAAGCCGCAATGCCCATCGCGGCTTTTACACCAAAAGCCGCGATGCCCATCGCGGATTTTCCACCAAAAGCCGCGATGACCATCGCGGGATCCATGCAAAAACCCGCGATGAACATCGCGGGTTTTGGCCGGACAGTCGCGATGAACATCGCGACTATCCCCCATGAACCCACGATGAACATCGCGGGTTCCAGCCTCGCAGTCGCAATGAACATCGCGACTGTCAGCCTAAAACCCGCGCGGTTCATTGCGGGAACAACCCCGAAACCCGCGATATTCCACGTTGGAGAGTCAACATGGAATTTCGCAGCCTTCGGGGGCCCGCCGCCAAACAAAAAAGACATAATTGACAAGGCTAAGGCAAATAGAGTTACCTGCAACTCGCTGAATCGAAAACCAACGGTGAAATCTCCCGGAAATTGAGAAATAGCTCTGACAGCTCTATCAAACTCGCACGTAACAATGACAAGTCATTTGGGCCCCACGCCCTGCTTATAGAAATTCCACCAATTTTCCAACACCCATTGCGGTATCATACGAAGTCCATTTCTCAAACCATTGGTACCATTGGAATCAACACAGTGAGAACTTCATGCAGGTTCCTTCCTTTTCCCGTTTTCATGGGGTCCATTTTTTGACCATTTTTTGGCCTCTCTCGTGGCCTCGGTTTGCGTGCCACATCGGCCGTTCTCCGTTTTGGACATGCCATATATCACCGGATTCAGTTTTCTGCGCTCGTGATGATGCTTGAGATCATTTCTCACTGTCACGTCCCGATTTTTAGGGCATTTCTTCCACGCCCCCTCGTCACCTCGGTTTGCGTGCCACATCGGCCGTTCTCCGTTTTCGACGTGCCTTATATCGCCGGATTCAGTTTTCCGTGCTCGTGATGATGCGTGAGATCATTTCTCGCTCTCACTTTTAGATTTTTCGGGCATTTCTTCCATGCCACCTCGTCACCTCGGTTTGCGTGCCACATCGGCCGTTCTCCGTTCTGGACAAGCCTTATATCGTCGGATTCATTTTTCCAAGCTTGTGATGATGCTTGAGATCATTTCTCACTCTCACACCCATACTTTTCGGCCATTTTTTCAAAATGTCCTCTCATTGCCTTGGTTTGCGTGCCACATCGGCCGTTCTCCATTTTCGACAATCCTTACGTCACCGGATCCAGTTTTCTGCACTGATGACGATGCTTGAGACCTTTTCTCACCCTCATCAATCCCTTTTTGATCGGTATAATTTTATCCCTTTTTCGGGCCCAGCAACCCCTTTTACGAAAAAGGCACTTAGGGAGTTTCTGTTAAGCTCTTTTCTGACTCCTACAAACAATAAAAAAATTGCCGAGCAACCTTGTTTCCTTTCATGCTCGTTAAACGTATCTGAAAGGGCGTCTACCTGATATAAGTTTACCCCTTTTCCGGACCTTGTAGACTAATTACGAAAAAGGTATACTCTAGTCACATCGGCTAGAAGAGTTCTCCATCCGCATCATTTTATGCTTTTTCGGTCCTTGGAGACTAAACTTACGAAAAAGAAACACCAATAGAGTCCACTTATCATTTTCAGACTCTCTAAACATGAAAGAAACCATGAGCATGAGTCGTCCTGGGCTCACAAAATCCACAGGATCGTACCATTTCAGAGCACACTTTTATCCCTTCTTGGAGCTCATTAAAACTACGAAGAAGGAATCAATGGTGCCTCTTGGCGCCACGACAGATCACATCTACCCATTAGGCAGCTTCCCCATGTTGGTCGCCTTTGTTCAGAGTATTCTGCAGTATGTCACCTTGATAATCCCTCGACGGCACCTATAAGCTCGTCCTCCCCCCCAGAGTCAATATATAACATTCAGTCAAAGCAATGATCCCCACACCTACAAGCCAGTTCCCTACGCTGCCAGGTCAACCATGTCATCGTGCTCTGAACAAAGGAAGTTTGAGTCTACCTAGTTTTTGACCCAGTTTTTTCCCATTCCCACAAGTATAAAAGTCCTACCATCAGTACTACAACAATTCAGTTTTACACCTCGTGCTCCTATCAAGGAAACATCATTGCCTTATTAGTTGCTGGTCTCCCTCTGTCGATGACAACCACATTGATTCCAGAGGATAGACCTAGAGGTCCCTGTGTCTTGGACTCATCACCATTTATGATGAGTACCTACAAATCATTTCGAGAGGAATCTTCAGTGCCTCTCCAAATGGTTGTTTCTCACATGCTCGACTTCAAACACCTTGATCGCATCGTTGAGACTCGCACAGGATATTCGTCCGTTTCACTTATTAGTCGAAGACCTCGGATACCTTCTGACTCCTCCACATTTGAGAGTCTTCCTATGGATAACACCAGTTACACTTTTTCTATAGATATCCGGGTTGCGCATGGCGACAGTATTCAGATTTACCCCAGTTTCATACTCCCTTGAGTATACAGTTACATTATTTCTCAGAGATGACTCATAGTCTTTGAGTACCTACAGATGTTGGACACCTTCAGTTTCAGCAGTTCCTCAGTTATTCCAGTGTATCAGTTATTGAAATCCGTTATGATCAGGAGTACATCCCAAAATAATGTCCCCCCTGGACCGTTATGGTGTACCAGTAGATTCTTTATGTATTAGATCCCCCTTCTTGGGACTAATTGTTATGTATATGTCTTGATACGAGCATGGGAATGCCCGCCTCGTCCATTATCAGAGATTATACCTCATTCATATTGAGGCCATGTAATATTTTTTGTTTCTTGCAGCTTCCAAGGGCCATGGCTCCAGTCTCCAATCGGTCTCTTCTCCTTCCCAAACCCCTGAAAAAAGACAAAAGAACTATGATGTCTATCGGCCATACGATGAGCTCCTACCCTCACACATCAGGGGGCAATCTGTTAACACCTAAAAAGTGCTCACTAGCTCATTTCCCTATTCACATGACCCATTTGTCCACTTTTTCACCATCGGAGCCTCTGAAACCAACAAAAGGTCACCAAAAGACCTGAGTACACCCCTTTTTCCATTAAAAAAGATTATTTTTCCTGAAAAGCATAAAAAACCCTCAAAAAGGGTCCAAATTCCCAAAAATATTAAAAAGGGAATTAAAATATTATTTTTATTCAAAAAAGGAAAAAGGAGGGAAAAGTACCTAAACCATGTTGGTCAATACCATTTGGTTTCCACAAAACCACAAATGGTATTCCCCACCACCAAAACCTATAAAAAGGTGGTAGGGGCTCCTCATTTCACATCCATCCATTATCTCATCCTTATGCTGCTGAAATCTCCCTTGAGCATTTTAGCCATTAAAGCAACCTTGGAGAAGGAGACCTCTTGGAGTTTGGAGCTACTCATCTTGGGAGTTGCTCAACATCAACCTTCACCATTGAAGGTATTATCGCAAGCACTTGCTTGCCCCCCATTTTTCAATACAAATTCATTCTTTAATATTTTCTTGTTTTTGTTTTTTAAATGTTTACATTATTTGCTTAGATTCTTGCATAGATCCATGATTAGTTTTGTTTAGATTAGTTTATTGTTATTTGCTTTATATTGAAACTGCTGCTACTAGTTAGCAGGTGCCCATAGCATTAAGCCTGGTTGCAAAACCGGCCAACAATCTTCAATATACCCTTTTCGCAAATAAGCATCTTGATTGACAGTTGAAGCGACAGTAAAAACCTGCCCCAAGGTTCGCGGAAAAAATATCTTTAGACTTCACTATAGGACTTCTGAGTATCAACCATGAACTCTGTGATATAGCCTTCTAGGATGCTATTGAACCACACTTCAATAGCCCGTGATGCTTTATTATCAACTTCCTGCAGTTCTTGAATCGATTTGGGGGTCCAGGTCATCGGTCCACCACCTTGGAAGTTCCTCTTTTGAAAGGTCAACTTTACCAACCATTCGAACAATAGGACCGGAAATTCATAGAAGAACCATTCATGTAGACCGTCGTGAATGTATCTACCCACCCACCGATCTACTGTCAATCGAGTGTTCTTGCTTTCCTCTTCAGTGAATTCCTGCAACTTTTGATCAAACCATTCTTGGATCTCTGGTTTCGTCGGGTGCCACAACATGTCCTCCTTTCACTCCGTACACGGTCCTGAAAATGGAACCATTTGTTAGAGTGATGCCAATTGACAAGGGTCCCACTCACTGTCGACACATAATGCAGTCTTCCTGAGCACCGACTGAGATAGAGTTTATCCCACCCAACAATACCTGTAGAGCAGATGAGGTCTCACCCGAGGCATCCAGGAAAAGCAGACGGAACCATGTTTCCTCCAAATGAAGGAGGATGGTTGCGGCTATGATACTTAAACTTATTGTAACACAACGACATAGATCTTTAAGCATTAAACATGGTAGTAAAGCAATATTCAACCCAAACATTCATCATTGCAACAATAGTAATCGTAAAGCAAGTATCGCATCAAAGAAGCATGACATTATTCGTATAGTGCAATATCACATTATCATAATTGAACAAATTGAACACAAAGATTGCACCAAAATAGCTTCATCATATTATCATTGTCAACCTAGATACAACACCTCTGTAAAAATTAGATCTCCGCAATGAATCTTGACATCAAAACATATCCGAAAATCATACAACATCAAAGCTTCACCATCTTCTCCCGTGAATTATATTGTGTCCTTTATCTTTAACACTTACAATTCTTATCTATATATAGGCTTTCTCCTTACAACTCTTGTCCAGTTACTACCGACTTCCTAACTGACACTATGGACAAATGACCCAATATCTAACTGACTTATCCAAAAACGACCAAAAACCTACATTCTGCGGTATAGCTGACTCAACATTACATAATATGTGGTCCAAATGACCCAAAACCCGCATATTGCGGTACAATTGACCCAAAATGCATAACTAATCTTCTGCTCATCGCCATTCACGTCATCTTCTCGCCATTTGCGCCATCTTCTGCCTTGTCGCAACATTGGAGATGCTGCAATAGTACTCTACCAAACCTCCTTCCAACACTAGTAGCGAGCATATTATACACCCTAGGTGATGTATTTCCGGGACGTCCATATTGGCCATATGGATAGGTACCCCTGGAGCAACATGGATTACCAGGGCATTCTGGAGCTACTCGTTCCTATAGGAGGTTTTGAAGCTTTAGGTATGTTTTATGGTTTGTATTTTTTGCATATATATTTGTACATACTTTATTTCCACACATTTATGATAGACATGTTTATTGGGTATTGATGATGGTTTCCTCCTCTGTGATGCAGATGTAGGTTCTGTGAGCCCACCTCAGAGGTAGAGACTGAGGAGAGATCATTCAACCATTGGTGTTGGGTAGGCCATCAAAGGAGATGGTGCATCTAAGGGTGGTTCCGCTAGAGTGTGTGGAGCCAAAGTTGGAGGAGCTACAGCAGGGGGCCCGCTGTCAGGTACCGGATGGAAGCTGCTATAACAGACTTGAAGCGACACTTCGGTGGGATGTCTCCTAGGGTTGATGGTTGGGGTTGGGATTATATTTAGGATGATGATATGGACCTGACACTTCATCTTATAAATGAGTGTGGGCCAACTTAGAGGCACATCATGCGGTAGGTAGCAGTAGCATTCCATATGGAACAAGAGGTGCAGGGAGGGACGACCCATCCTCCATGAAAGAGGTGGTGATGGGGACCACAGTCGGTGCGATGGGAGGATGTACAACCACTGGCCATTTTGGGACCCCGAGATCCGCTGGATGGAATGAAGGCTTGATTTTGTTTGCATAGGGCTATGAGATGCCCTAGTTTTGTATATACATATTTTTTTATGAGCCTATGGGAGGTGGATTTTTGATGTATCCCCCATAAGCCTACTATGTATATACCCATGAGGGTTATTTTTGTACATGACACACATTTTTTTATGATATATATATATATATATGTATATATATATATATATGTATATATATATATATATGTATATATATATATATGTATATATATATACCATTTTTGCGGCAAATGATGTATGCGTCTCTTTATGTATGTGATGTATGAGTATTTTTCTTTATGTTTCTTATATGTTGATGTGATTCCTATGTAGTAGTTGAGACTGACATATTTGTTTTGGGAATGTATTATCAATTTTAGGACTCATGATGATATATATGTATGTGTAGTCGTATGTGAAACACATAAATGTATTTATGGATGTTTGATATGCAGGTTTATGCAGTTGGGATATGTACCAGGTTCTAATTCAATACCTCATTGGCGATGGATTCGGCGAATGAATTGGCATTTATTGGTATTTGTGTGAATTTATGGTTTCAAATTGTCTAATGAGAAGGCGTACTCACAAAAAATTTCAGAACATAAGCGAGTTGCGTACACGAAGTACATTTATTCAACTGTGATACAAGTTGTGATTCGAGGTGTACTTGTAGATGGTGAATGCCCAGGTGTGGGGCATCACTTAATAGATTTATTAGGACATGGTACTATGCTTGGATGTTTGTAAGTGCCCCCAATAAAATCCAGCCGATGTGGTGGAGTGTATGGGAGGGGGAATATTTAATCTAGGAAACGGATGCTAGATGTTTGGACCATTGGCTGGCACCGTCTGCATATCCTATGTAGATGTCCAACTGCGAGGCCATATTCATTTAAGAAGAGAGGTAGTTTTTACTTTCTAATTTGAGATAATGTGAAATGAAAGAATTTTTTTTGACACAAATAAGAATAATAACGGTTGGTTTTGGATGTCTTGTTTGTGTTTCAAGGGTAAAAAACCTTGTTGATTTGTTAATTTTTAGGGAATGCTTGCAAGTGGTCTGCATCTTCGTCAGAGGACAAGGAGTCACTGCAAGTGAGGACACTAGCTAAAGGAGATTCAACATTGATGGTATCTGGTAAGGTTAGTGTTACTTCCTCGGTTGGTGACCTTTGTGGGGTTATATAAATGGGTTGTAATTAATATTTCATTCTCATTAGTTCGATACGAGCTTGTAGTTTTGTGTGTAAAATGGGGCATTTAAAGGAGAAGTGGGTGGTATGTCCATGATATCAGAAAGGTCTTGGTACGCGTGGACGAAAGCGTTCTTGGTCTTCTTGAGTATTGATTTTCTCCATGATACGTGCGATGGAACTAGGAGGGAGCATATATATGGAATGTCCACAGGAAGAGCATTCATCGTGTGGCGGTGCTGTCGTAATATTAGACATTTCTTGCGAAGGTATAGGCTCTATCATAGTTTCTATAGCTGGTGCAACTTATTTGGGAGGGGATAATGATGGTGTCATTGATGTGGTGACCGCATTAATGGATGTTGATTCCTGTTTTAAGAAGGGGGGTTCCTCAATTGTTAATTGAGTGATATGAATTGTTGCTAATGCCTCTCGGTAGCGAGGGATTTCGTGGCAATGGTGCTTATAGTGCCCATAGTGAGTGCATATGGAACATGCATGATTCATGCACAATTTTTTGGACTTAGATGTGGGAGAGGGAGGTGTTCCCCCTTTCACCATCGGTGGAGCGTGGGTGATTCTAATGGGAGTGTTGAGAGATTTCCTTAGCTCCTGTAGAGTAGGACATAAGTTGGTTGCATGGTCTTGCTTCCCGTAAAGAGAACACGGCGGTGTGACCCTTTGATTGGGAGTATGGATCATAACTGGGGATTTTAACTTCTGATGGTTAATGCCTCCTGCTTTAGGCTTCGCGGTTTCTATTGAATTAGATTTCAGATTAGGTAATAGGGGACCTTTCAACTTCGGTTGTTTGATTCCCCCATTGGAGGTCTTATCAACGACCAATTATGGTTTAGTTGCGGATATCATAGGTTGGGTTGTCGTGACTGAATGTGTTACGGGCCTTGTAGGCATAGAAACCGAAATAGGGACAAACTCGTAATGGGAAATGGGTTTGGAAGCCATTTCTAGGTAGGATGGTGTGAGGTACCATACAAGTATTCCTAGAGTTAGCCTAGGTAGATTTAACTGGGCCATAATCGGTACACCCATGGGGGGATACAAGAATGGGATTTGAAAAATTGGTGGGACCGATGGGCTCAACGTTTTTTAAATTCCATGACTCAACAGTGGTGTTAATGATGGTGTTGATGTAGAGGTAGTACAATTTTCAGTGGTGAAAATTGTGCAAATTAGGCCATCGGTCGATGGAGGTATATTAGGTGGTGGTCCCGAATATACTCCTAACAAATTGGATATCTTGTACATGCCAGAGGAAATGTCAACATATGGTTAATTATTTCCAAGTACAGTTGGTAGGACATTGTCATGATTGCTTGTGGTGTTGGGGTCATAATAGTTAAGCTTGTCGAGAGTAACTACTTTCCCATTTAAGGGAAACATCATGATACATAATACCTAGGAGGCGATAGCCTTCATGGTGTACATATAACTATGCCCCAAGAGGATACTGCAGTCAATTTCTGCGTTGAAAACTTAGATATCCATCATAACCATCTTTCCCACGATATCTATGGGGACATTTTGGTACAATCCTCTTGGTTGGGATGGTATCCCATAATATGCGCGAAGAAAAATAGACAAGGGGACCAACTCAAGAGACCCTAATAGTTTCCATAATTTGGCAGACATAAAACAAGTGGATGCACCTTCATCAATAATACAACGATGAATCATGACGTTATTTACCATAACTGGAAATTGAAATGAGACTGATGATGGTAATCATTTATCACCTTTGTCGAGATCAAAGGTCATGAGGTGCAAGTCGGAAGGATCGACAACACCAAGTGCATTGAGTAATGCCTTTCTTTGTGTTGGGAAATACTGTAACACTTCTAATGTGGACATAGCCATAGGGGATTGAGCCAAGTCATCCAGAATATTGTAATTGTGGGTGGATTTCATGTGAGGGTTATTAGGGGTACACCAAAGTGGAACTTTAAGAATATGTGGGATTTGTTCGGTATTTGGGCGTGGTGTCTATAGTGGGTCCCTGGAGGGGATAGTAACGTCTTCCACTTGGGAAGTCCCATCATAACCTCTGGCTCATGTCTGAAGGTTTACATCCAATGTATAGATATTTTGAAATTATCCATTTCCTGGTGGGAGACTGTCTTGATGTTGTGTGGCTACCCCTTGATTCGCAAAGGCTTGTTGTAACACAACGATTTGTGGTTGGGGAGAATTTGCTTCCTGAGGAGGGTTCGTTACCGTCTTCTTTTTGGCTTCCACTAACTATAGGCAATCAAGGATAAGAGGAAAATTATGCATGTAGTGACCATAATCGCCGCAAATGAGCAACAATAATTGGTTCTTAGGGTGATATTATTCCCTTGATATTCTTCCCTTGTTTAGGGGGATTGTTCATCCCTTCATTTTGGTTACCCATATTCTGGTTTTGTTGGGGAAGGAGGTTTCCCCCTTTCCTCAACTACCGATTCAATTTGTTCTTCCCTTTCTTATTCCCCCGAGTATGTGGATTTCGAGGGTTTGCGGTGTTCAATTTCTTAAATTGTTGAGCTTGTTGGATGTAAGAAGGTTGAATTAGGTTGACCCCCATGTGGGGGATAGGTTGCTGACCATTTGGGCATGGGAAAGGATAATAAGAGTTGTACCCCGAGGGTGGGATAAATGTGGTTCATTCCATAAGAGGTGGAGGTGGGAATGTATTATTACATTGGCGGTGTCGGAACCGTCGTCGCTTGGCTAATGGTTGGGTACGTAGGACTATATGGTCAATGCTGGTATTGACCAACTAGTGGGGTTGGTATTGGTGTAGGGGGTACCAACACAGGTGGTATGGATGGGTAGTACGGAACCATGTTCAATGGTGTTGATGTGGTAGGAGAAACCTTCCCTAAATGGGAAATGGACCCAATAACCCCATCCGCTGAATGTGATGAGCCCGAAGGTGTAGGATCCAACGATCAATGTCGAGGGGCATCAGGGAGGATTGTGTAAAGGTAGTTGGATTATGCATATACGATTGAAATGTTTCCCTTTTAGAATGACCTCTTCCTCACTTTACGACATGGAGGTGGTGACATCTTTAGCTATGGTGGGTTGGAGAGATTTGATAAACCAATCCAACAAAAAAGGAGGTTTTATTCCGATATTCCATAATTTGCGGTGTCTTCGCCACTCATGGATGTGGTCCGCGATGTTGGTGGAATTATTTTTATGAAACTCGGTGAGAATTTCGAGTCCTAGATAATGTCGGATCGGTAGTTGGAAGTACGTAAGAAATGCAGTGGCTAATGTGGAATGGGTCCCACTTGTTAGGTTTACATACTATTTTTTTGTTGTTCCAGTGAGGGTATGCTGGAAGAGGCCAAGCTTCACGGGGTCATCCACTATGCTTTTAGATGAACACCATAAGTGGAAAGACATAACATGGTTGGCGGAATCGTCTCCCTGTTTTCCTTTGAATTTGGGAATGTCGGAAGGAATCTTGTCTAGCATAGATGACCATGTCACATCATGATCAATGGGAACATTAGTGTTATAGGTCAAATCTGCACTTCTTCGTTCATAATCACATTTTCCTGTTGATCACACAAAAGGACACCATGGATTGAAGAGCTAGGTTGACCTAGATGACTTATTGATGGTAGTACACTCTTCAACTGAGAAATTTACCGTTTCTCTTGATTTCACCACATGTGCGTTACTATTTCTCTAGAAAACCAGTGCACACCTCAAAAGATGCACTGCTTTCCTCAAGGACAGCTAGCACACACTTTCCAAAAAGTTGCAAACGCTTGTTGCAAAGCATGAAAGTTTCTCTCTAGGCGCTACTCTTGTTGTATAAAAATCATGCACATATTAAGATGAAATCAAAAAATATATTAATATTACGAATTGGGATTAGTTGCCAAGCCCAAAGTTTTCTCTTTTGAAACAACTTGGTAGGTTGAGTCTTCCTCAAGTCTTTCGATTTGTTTGTTTGATCCATTTAGGTGTTTGTCTTACTCACACTTTACCTTTAGGTCTTACTTTCTCTTTTACAAGTTCTTTTTATTTTACAACTATTAGAAAAGACAAAAAGTTTTTTAAATAGCTTAGTAGTAAGATCTATCATTGTTTTGAAGTAACATAGTCTGCTTTGAAATTTAAAAGAAAATACAAAAAGAATTTGATTTAGGATTGCCTAGTTTTCAGTTTTTGAAAGAATATAAACGAAAAGAAAAAGTGTCTTTTGTGAATTTGAAAGCATTACTTTACATGCACTTTACTTTCATGTTGAAACCATTCCACACGCCGCACTACAAACCTTGAGTAAAAAGTATCCCTTAAAAAGAAATCTTAATAAAATTTACTAGAAACATTTTTCTTTTTGTGAATACACATCATCAAATAGCTTAGGCTAGAGTTTCGGATTTAAATCACCTTAAACTATCCAAAACTAGCTTCATTGCTCAACAATCGTAATACGACTATCTATTAGGTAAATCCATCTCTATCAAATACTCCTGGGATGCCCTACTCAAACCAGATTTAAGCACGAGGCCGTGGGAGATTGGAGTTTTTGAGGATATCCCCTCACTTTCCTTTCAACCATAAACCAGAGTTGATTCACGTATGGGGGTCCTTTCAGACTTCGGGCTGTGCTACCCTACCCATGCGTTTTGATTAGGATGACGACTGTCCCCCCAGGTTATTTCGTATTGGTGGTAGACTTAGTATCATAACCTTGTAGGGCTGTACCCAGGTAGAGTGGGTGGTTATTCCCACTTCACCTCGTACAGACATGGAAGGTAATCCTTTAGCAGTAATCCCAGGAAGGTGGTTTGGTAATTCAAACGCTTGCACCCAGAGGACCTCCATTGGATGCCACGTAACTGACCATCAATACTCTATTACTCTTTTCTGGGAACTAATAATCCCATACTTACTTCTGAGAGTATTTTCCATCTGATTGCTTGGTTTTGATCACTTAAGAATTTTTTTAGTGGTATGCTGCTTGCTCCTTAGTTGTAGTGGCCACTAGGTTTTTACTTAGTTTATTTTTATAGTTGTGGAGGACTAACATCTTCGTTGGTCTCAGATGTTGCAAAACCTTTCCTCCACTGCCACCACGATGCTGGAGGACAAAATACGGTGGGTATTTTGAAATTATGGGCGAAACAAAGCTTCTTGGAGAACCACAACCCAGAACCTTGGATCGACAAGTATTCAATACTGTCAAGGTTGAGGACCTAAATTCTAGAGAGTTCAGTACTCCTTTCAACCCTCCTCTTACTGGACCCAATGATCCACTTTTCGTACCTGTAGGTTTTCAACAACCTGAGTATAGTACTCACTTGTTTACACCGGGTTATACTATGACTAACTCAGGAGATGAGCAGGAGTTCCACAAACTCCCACAACTTCTATGACTACAAGGATTGTTAATCTTTCTTTCACAAACACTGCCACACCGAGTTCATCGTAGGATGCTTCTACTTCAACTCCATCCTTTAGTTTTAATGCTGGTACTCTAGGCATGCCGAGCTCATTAGCTTCGACATCTGCCTTAGTTTCCACCCCTACTTTTGGACGCAATGAATTTCACTCAGTCTTCTGCTACACAACAGTTCTAGGGTGTAACTCAAGCTATTGCTTCCACTTCTGCTGTAGGATCGATCCCATCTTCATCTATACTTGTTATGGGTATGATGACGACACTGTCCATTACCACTACGCCTGGATTTAACCCCTATGCAGGTTACAATGTTAATCCATCGAATATACCTGCAGGGAGTATCCCTTTCTCTTTGTTTGCTGGAGGAGGGGGTAATTTTATTAATCCACAATACTATGGGGTTAACAACCAACCGTAATGGACTACTGCCTTGATAAGTAATCCGATTTCTTTTGGGTGGAGCAATTTCAATCCTTTCATTTCACAACTGATGGCTGGGGGAAACCCCAACCAACAATACATGAATCAGGTATTGGGAAATACCCAATACCAGGTTCCAGTCTATCAAATGCCATCGGCATGACCGCGTTTACTATTTCTGGCAACTTTAAACTTGCCATATCTTTCGAAACTCACAAATGACCTCGTGGGCCATGATCCTGCATGGCCACCTGTTCCCACTAAGTTTTCCTTAGACATCCCGAAGTTTGAAGGTAAGACTGGTGAGGACCCTAGTGACCATGTCACAACTTTTCATCTCTAGTGCTCCTCGAATTCGCTGAATGATGACTCCATTAGGTTAAGGATCTTTCAAAGAACCTTGGCAAGTGTCGTATCCAAATGGTATATCAAACTACCGGCAGCTGCTTATGGCACCTTTTGGGATCTAGCCACTGTTTTCTTGAACCACTTTCAACTTCCTGTCCGGTATGATGCCGACAGAAACCTTCTGTCAACCTTTCGACAGAACACGGCCACTCATCGATCTAATCACATTCAGGAGTGGCGAAGGAGAAAGAGGCTCATTAAAGTTGACATCCCTCCTACATTTTTGTTAGAGTGGTACCTTAAATCACTCCTTCCTTATATCTCTAAGGAAGTCGCAACTTCAGGGGTGTCCTCCAAAGAGGAAGCCATTTTGAGAACCCAGCAGCTTGACTTGGTTTATGCTCAGTCTGGGATCTTATACGAGATTATTCCTAATGTGGAGAGGTCTAACATTGACTTAGGTAAACCTAAACCTAGACCACATGCGGATGGCATTGTGGGTTCAGTCGAATCTGCAGCTTTTGATGCCTTAACAAAGCAGGATCACGCCTTGTCAGTCAAACAATCTGCTGCAGAAGCAACTACTGTTGCATCCTCCCCTTCCACAACTGAATCTGTACAACAAGTGAAGACAAACCAAAAGGGCCCTCGGAATCTCAACAACAAAAGAAAGGGAAATAAAGGGGAGGGAAAGCAAAAAAATCCCAAGAACACGCAAAATGTCAAGGAGGGTAAAAAGGAAAAAAGGAAGGCCAAGTTCCCTTGTAGACTATGTTAAGATGACCACCTTACCCTTCAATGCCCTCTAATGGAAGAATCCCAGAAGTTGATCCGTGAAAACAAACCTGCTGTCTTAAAAGACCCTTTCCCTCACGGACAGAGTTCAACTTCTGGCAGCTCTGCTGCTGGGGGCACTATTCGTGCCAAATCAGCTGATCATTCATTCATTAATACGGTTAATTCAGATGTTCTTTTGCAAACTCGAGCAATAAATTATAACCCAAACCCGCAGCAGAAGGATGTTCCCAAGTCATCTACCCTTCTCCACATCGAGAGACCAGTGGATCCACTACCGAAGATTCTGAAAGGCGTCTTCAAAAGGGATGTGCACAACCCCATCGTGAGGGTTTCTTCCAACTACAATGTAGTGGAGGATTTAGCCCAAACCCCTTGTACCATGTCCACCTTGGAGGTACTACAAATTTGTCCATTACAACGCAGTGCAGTCCTCGCAGCGATTGGAAATGTAGATTCATCCAACATGCTTTCCCGTTTTGATATGAAAGATATCAAGTTTCGGTTTCTGTACCACGTCGCTCTTTAGATAGAGGTCGTCCATGGTCCCATGACCATTCGACGAGCTATTGTAGATGAGGGCGTGTCCATGTGTGTAATGTCAATTTCTTGCTGGAAGGATTTAGGTGAGCTTGAGTTAGCCCCCTCTAATATGGTACTTACCACCTTTGATGGAAGATATTTTCGTCCACACGGAATCTTACCATCATTTGATGTTGAACTTGCGGGAAAACTAGTATCGGTAGAGGTTGAAGTTCTGGACACTCCGCTAGATTATAATTTGTTATTCGGTAGGAGCTAGACAAATGCCATGTAGGCAGTCCCGTCAGCTGTTTTTCGGATAATAATGTTCCCTCATGAAGGCAAGATCGTCATAGTCGATCAACTTTCATTTTCCCGAAAAACCAACCAGACTTCATTGGATTAAACTATCCCATTGGTTGATCAGTCCTGCCCAGTTATTGAGAGTTTGGGAGTAGGTCTCTATGGGTCATTAATAGGAACTTTTGACCTACCTTCTCCCATTAATTTTTTTGGTTCTGAAGAATGTTTTTCGTTTGAGACTTCCATGGTTAGTTTAACGACAGATCCGCGGATTCTCCCTACTGAATCAGAACCAGTTGTGCCTGTATATGTTGCAGAGGTAACCTACATGGATACACAACAAGCTGCAACATAACATATCATGACTTCGTTGGTCTCTGCTAATTCAAATATGGACTATACTCCTGCATGGTCAATGGACTCTACCCACTCTCCTGATTGTTTAGACACGGTTTTTCCTTCTGACGAAACATTTTTTAAAGCTATGATAGGCCTGGACCACCCCTGGGAACATATGCACCCCAGGTACTATTTAATTCCCATTCTAAACTTGATAGAGAGAGGTGAATTTTCTCTGAGACCCAGTGAAAATGTTGACTTGTCCTCTACCCCTTCTACTTCACAAGTTTTTTTTGCCGAAGGGAATAGGGCGAATACATTGAGAATCATCCCAATCAACATTTCCACTGAACCCAGAGTCACGAAAAATATTTTTATTGGGGCAGATTGTTTTCTAGACGAGATCATTCTGTATACCAATATTTTTAATGATTTTCGGGACATCTTAGCCCGGTCTCATGAGGAGGTTCCAGGAACCGACCCTACCTGAAGAAGTACTACGCTTAGGCATTGGTGCTTTTTCATGTATTATAGTTGTACTTTTTGTAGAGTTAGTTTTTGTTTACGATTGTAGTTATGTCTTATGCATCCATTGTTTTGTGTTTCAGATGTCTACTGAACACTTTATATGGTTTGTTGATGGCGCTAGCCACCACACTCGTCAGTTGGCCGCAGCTGCTTGGGTTATTTACTCACCAACTGGCCAATTGGTTTCTTTGGGAGGGGCTTGTTTATGTCCCACAACGAACAATGTGGCTGAATACAATGCAGTCATAGAGCTACTCCGAGATGCTTTGTTCCATGGCATTTCACATTTGGAGGCATGGCTCGAATCACAGTTAGTTGTTTTTTAGTTATTTGGTGTTTATCAGGTTAGAGATCCTACTTGGCTACGTCAGTTTCTACACGTTAAGTTGCTTGAGAGACAGTTTGATTATATCATATATCAACATATTCCAAGCAACTTGAATGCATTAGTTGATTCATTTGCAAATTACATTTTAGATTGGCATTTGCATCATTCACACACTTAATAATTCATGCATAAAACATAATAACACACATGTAAATAACCGATACTATATATATATATATATATATATCCGTATCAAAAAATAGTATGGGTTTAGATCATAAGTCTGTCATAGAGCCATGTCATAAGATACAAAATTGGGCTCGATGGCCTAAAAAATATACATAGAATATCCTTCTCCTATGGAGAAGGTGGGGCCTCATCTGGCTCTACTGCCTCTCGGTAGCATATGACTAGCCTAGCCACTTTCTGCAGTAGCCTAATCTAGGCTGGGGGCACACCAACCACATCCTCTTGCATGTCAAGCGGCATCCTCTTGATCTTGTAAGTTGGAACATCATGAGTCAACCGACTCATCTTTCTCTCTATGGTTCCTAGCATGGCATCAACTGCGCTCACTTCCACTAGCCTCACGAAAGTGCGAGGGTGTCCCTCAGGACGCACTGGCCCAACATATGCACATGGAAGTTTGTTTCAGTACTTCAAACTCATCATAAAAATCATATATACAAAAATTATAAAAATTTAATAACTTTTGAAAAGCATAAACATACCTATCTCTCCCCAGGCTTCTCCTAGAGGAAGGATCAGCTAAGGATCGTTGTGGAATTCTATACCCGCATATGGAAACTGCTCGAGAGTTGGCACTTGTCTTTCCCACCAACCCCAGAAATCATCCTCATGGTAAGAGAAGTTGCTCTCGCCACCACCCTGGCGGTGGAAGATCTCACCCCAACGAGACAACATTGGCTCACGAGGGTTGACTGGGGGCAAAGGCATGCCCAAACTCATAGCAGGAACTCTTTCAAAGAAGAAGGTGCAAAGTATGCTTCTGTACCCAAATTTCTTCATCCTCCCAGTCTTACAACCCGAGAGTTGAAGCTCCATGTTTGCCAAAGGACTTGAACACCAGTCATATACTCTGTTGTGCAAACATTCCATACCTATGTGCATATAATTCCTCAAGTCCAGATGTTGCGTAGCACTCCCCCCCATTTGGTTAAGAACACTTATGATAACTTTTAGGGGGAAGATTGCAATAGTCGATATCAGAATTTGACTGCCAGATTTCTTAGTTCCCGGTACACAGTGGGCATTCACATACTCTTGCACGGACAAGGCACCCACATTGCGTGAGGACCCTTTCAAGTTCACAATGTCTCCCCTCCGAGAGAGACCCGTGATAAAGTAGATGTCGTCTACGGTGATTCCCAATATTTCTTCTTGGATATTGAACACCAATGCCTCAACATCCCAGTATTGGACAAGTCTCTCAAGCAAGCGGTTTAGTGCCCGCATGTTGACCGTTCTATAAAATTTTAATAGTCCACATCTTCAGAGCGCATGGAGGGTCACTGGATCTTGTAATGCTTTTCGATCCATGTCCTCATGCTCCCTTTCATGCCAGAAAAGAACCATGCTGCCAAGCAACAGTCAAATTTTTAGTCTTTTCCACTTTTTACCTCACTTTCAGGGGTGTGCGCTACTGTCTGCACTAGACAGTCACATTTGAGCACTGCTATGTCTTCACTAAACCAACGCACTTGGCTAGTATGCGCTACTTTTCCTCAGATACAGTAGCGCACACGTAGAAACATGTGATGAACATTGCTAGAGTGTGTTTTTGACCATGAAAATTGACAAAAAATGCATCAAATAGCAAGTATGGGAGGAATAAACTTACTTGGTGGAAGTAGAAGGTTGATTAGTGGCCCAATTTGATCATAGAAAATGGAGGAAGATCAAGGTTTTGCTCCTCTTTTTTCCCTAAAAACTCCAAATGTGATATTTGATTTTTCAATTTGAAATGATTTATATAAAATAAAGTTTGATTTTTACCCACTTTTGTCAAAAGTGTATAGTTTCAAATTGTTCCCAAAAGGTTCTATTTAATCACTAATATCTACAAGATTTGGTGAGGTAATTTTAACCTAGGTATTTCAAATTTTCACTGGATTTTCAAAGTATTAAACTGGAAATGACTTGTTTCTTATTGATAGACCAATATAGGTACCATATTGTCATTATTATGTCATTAAGAAAATTTGTCAATAGTTACTAATGCGATTGTTGAAGTCCTATTCTTTAGTAGGTCATGAACTTACGATCCTAGAAGTTGTCTTTTAAGTCATTTTAAGCTTTTGTTTTGACTATTAAAAAATAAACAAGATTGCCGAGCATACTTGTTCTCTTCAAGTTCGTTAAAGGAATTGAAGGTACATCCGCTTAGGTATAAGTTTTACCCTTTTCTAGACTTTTGCAGATTACTTGCGAAAAAGGAATACTCTAGTCACACGTGGCTAGAAGAGTTCTTTTCTCATCGTTTTAAAATTTTTTGCTGGAGGAGACTAACTATACGAAAAAGGACTTTTGGAGCCTTCTTTAGGGTTTTCAGGCTCTCGAAACATGAAAACACCAAGCGAGCATTCACCTACTCGGGCTCGATGCAAAATACATGAGAGGGTATATAGAGGATTGCTTAAGTTTTTCAGACTCTATAAACAAGAAAACACCAGCAAGCATATACCAACCCAGGCTCGATATTAAAATACACGATTAGGTGTATGGAGTTATTGTTTAAGTTTTTTAGACTCCTTAAAATTGAAAAAACCGGCGAGCAAGAACAAATCTTGGCTGGATATTAAAATCCAGAGATTAGTATTATAGAGTATTCTTCTATCTTTTCTTCGAACTCTGTAAACAATGAAGAAGGTCCTGAGTTTTCCTCCCATGGGTTCATTAAACTTTTTACATGGTTGGAATTATTGAGTTTTCTTTCTTGGACTCATTAAAACAACAAGAAGGACATTCTTTTACCAAAAACAATAAGGGATAAGAAGGGTATATCACATCTTTTCAGTTTCAAAGGAAGTTAAGTCAGTCATGTCCTTGAACACAGTACCTACTTGAGTCTATCATTTTAGTTGGGTTTTAGTTTTGGCTTTAGGGTGAACTTGATCTCCGAGTTTTTACTCCCTTGGTTGGTTATTCTTCCAACCATATGGAGGGTCTTTCAATGTCTCCTACATTGCAGGATTATATCATTTTCCCTTCATGTTGAAAACTGCCTAAGTCACTTTGTGTCGTGCTCACTGTTCAAAATACAGGCTATGTTGGCCATTTTGCGGTTTACCTTGACTTCATGTGTCGACCATCCTGGTGTGTCAGTTTGTTTCATCTTGTTACTTGTCCTAATCCACATCAGCTCATACCTATTTGGGTGTCAATTTGTTTCATCTTGTTACTTGTCCTACTCCACATCATCTCATACATGTTGAGTGTTCCTCATGTTGGATGATGGAGGATGCATTAAGGCCTCCCTTCCAGTGGACTTCTTCCCATCGGTTTTAGCTCATTATGCTCTGGGAACGAAGTTTAGAGTTTCGGTTAGTACCTTGGGGATTGCAATCATCAGTGACAGTTTCCCTTGCTGTTGAATAATGAGAATACATCAATGTCTCTTATTCGATAGTTTTCTCAAGTGTTCGACTTCAAGTCCATTAATTCACACTTGTTGGATCATACTAGGTACCTTGGACCCCATTATCATGATCGATGGAAGTCCTCACATTTGTTAACGGTATACATCAATGACCGGTAATCAAACGATACCCTCGATGTTCGACCTCAGATCATTTATTCACATGGTTAGGGTTTGTAACTTGGGTTGTTTGGATGAAGACCTTGGGACCTTGATAGCATCACCATATTTATGTTATCACCCAAGCTGCACAAGACTGAGCCTCACTCATTTTTTGGCTCTTCATGAGACATAGAACCAGTTTGTTGTTATGGCTATGATATCTCATTTTGACATGGATCCACGCTTGTATTTCAGTGTCCATGCTATATATACATCTCCTAGTTATGTATCGAAGATCATGTTGTATCATGATACACATCTATATGATGTCAATATTGTAATTGCTTGCTGACCTTTGATCATTGTGTCAGGTACTTTTGTGACTTGGTTCTGCGGTTTCTTGCTCCTCCTCTGACTTGGAATTATAATTTATTTCTACCATCATTTCCCTTTGACCTCACACATTAGGGGGAATTTGTTATAGGTCAAATCTACACTTCTCTGCCTGTGATCACATTTCCCTATCGATCACACAAAAGGACACCATGGATTGAAGAGCTAGGTTGACCTAGATGACTTATTGATGGTAGTACACTCTTCAACTGAGAAATTTACTATTTCTCTTGATTTCACCACATGTGCTCTATTATTGCTCTAGAAAACCAGCGCACACCTCAAAAGATGCGTTGCTTTCCTCAAGGACAGCCAACGCACACTTTCCAAAAAGTTGCAAACGCTTGTTGCAAAGCATGAAAGTTGCTCTCTGTGCACTACTCTTGTTGTATGAAACTTGCACACATCTTAAGATGAAATCAAAAAATATATTAATATTACAAATTGGGATTAGTTGAAGTTGGTTCTGCAACTTCCCCAACCTCCCAATTCAACCACCTCTCGATTCTAACTGCCTACCTTGTCCCATAAACACAAGGAGGTTCTATGAGAGAGGGACCTAGAAGAAAGAACTTAAGTGCTGTTACGCTGGAGGAATTCTGAAGTCATTGTGAAGAGCAGGAGCCCAGGACTTGGTTGCAGAAGCATCTTGAATGATCAGGTATATTTGTACTGATTCATGTTTCTTTAACAATAAAAAGGTGGAAATACCCTTCCTGTCCCAAATCGAATGTCTATTGGATTGTATGTTCATTTGGTTTAGTATTTGATTGTTGTTGATGTTTGATTTCTTTCAATATTCATCATGTTTATTGTGGTCAAGATACGCTGAGGAAGGTTTCCTTTGTGTTGTAGGTTCATCAAGCAAAATACCAAGCGAAATCTAGGACCAGCCGTCAATAAAAGGTACATTTTTCGATATCTTGATCTCTTTCATTTGTAGGAACTAAATGCAATATAATGAATGTATTTACCTGTCAACCCCGCCCAACTTGGTAGTGTCTCTCCTCACTATAAGGGTTTAATCCTGAACAACAATTAGTCAGTTTGGACAAATCATGTAGATTTAAACTAGCTATAAATATTAAGGTAGGGATGATTGGTATTTCCATTGTATCTGGGATGTGATTTCGATGAGGGGGAGACCCAGGTGGTGTTGTAAACAATGGTTGAGCTCCTATGAGATAGGATGGGTCAAATGGAACCTAGGGATATCCTAGGGGAGAGTCCAATGGGGTGCTTGTTGGAGGGGCCTAGGTCGGCCTGTCGACTAGGCCCTCCACCCGACCACTCTGAAGTATATGTCGACAGGTCGCGTCGACTAGTATAGCTTGGGTCGTTTAGTTAGACCGACAGACCGTTATGTAACTATATTGATCGATATATATATATAGGCTGTTGAGCCGATGTACTAGCTAGATTGGTTCTATGTTGTATTTTTCTCTTGCTGGTTAATACAAAGGCTTGTGCTTCCCTCTAATATCTGTCTCATCTCTTGTATCTGTATCATTGTGTATGATTGCTTATAACATGTAATGTATCTATGGTAACTGTTAGAAAAACAGGATCGCAGAGCAATAACAATAAACATAAATGCAAATATAATCACACATACACATTACAAGAGAGACACAGATATATCGTGGTTCACCCAACTTGGGCTACGTCCACACTGAATTTTCCAGTCCTTATTATTATTTCCGTCCAGCAAGTCGAAGGGATACAACCTGCAGCACAACCGCTGCACTTCCTCTTCTCTGTTTTTACAGTCTCTCTCCAGATATCAAAGATCTTTACAATGCATAAAACCTAATACATCAACCCTAGCCGTATTACAATGTCTTTCTTTTATAAGGGAAATACAATGGGAAAATACCACGGGATAGCCAAAACCATGGGCCCGCAAAACAGCTGGCGAAAACAGCCCCAAAAAATTTCTTTGGGGGGCGTTGCCCCCGAACCCCCATTTCTCGGGGGCGTTGCCCTCGGACCCCCCAGCCAGGGGGGATGGGCCCCCCTGGAACCCCGTGGGGGGGCGATGACCCCCCACACCCCCCCGCTGGGGTGAGTGTACAGTCCACCTACACATCATATAGAACTGGGGTACAAACACGGCTAATACAATATCATCTATGAGACTAGAAGATCTGGCTCCACAACCAACAGCAACCGCATGAACCTTGGGACTACAACATCTGGTTCTGTTGTCGGTTGATGCATTGAAGAAATAACTGCATGGCATATGATTTCAGAACAAGAGATTAGGGATTGGTGGGAGAAGAAAATCATGAATTATCTGCAGAACTATGCATGACGGAACAAGCTAATGATTAGCCAAGCGAGAGATCGATTCTTCTTCGAGACCCATGAGAGATTTGTAGAGTCCGTGGTGAATGCCTTGAAGAAATTTCTAGATGAAAAGACTAGTTAATGAAGCTGAGAGGAAGTTTCTATTGAAGTTGATCGACAGAGGACACACAAATATGTCGGAGTGGTGTGAAAAGATTGCAGACGACTTCTGTGAAGAACAAGCGATTGAAGATTGCATCTCTAAAGATGAAGTTAGAATAAAGTTCTTCACCAAACTAGCTAATCAATTTTTGTGTTCTCTGTCGACCTTATTGTTCAAATTTTTGATTGACAAAGTCATTGTGCGTATTGTCGAGACATGACCATTGCTGCTCCCACCCCTTCCAAACTCTAATTGGGATGAGAAAGAACGTAAGTGGGAAAGGTTTGTAAAGGAGTGCGAATGGGAATTCTTCTTGAACAAATGATGGTCTATACTTCCCCAGTAATCTAGAAAACTTCGGGCTGACATTGGGGGGGTGACGAAGCATGTTCTGATGTACCTAGCTTGATGAAAAATGATGCATGACAATATGACATGGCCAATAGTGGACGAAAATCCGACAAAGAAATACTTTTGAGTCATAAAATCACCCCGGATATACAAAAAATTGAAAGAGAAAAAAGAAGACAATGGCGTGAAGAGCTATGGGAGTAGGAAATTGCACTTTGGAGGACACAAAGATCAAATGTCACGACAAATGCAGAAGAAAATATGTCAGATTCAAGACGAGCACGCGATGATCGGGGCATCGAAGAAGACCCGTCGCCGATGGATGAAGACTTGTGGATAGAGCGTGGTAGAGCTCTCCAAGTTCAAATACCTGAAATGGTAACACCTCCTTCTCCATTTCATTTAACACAAAGTGTTCGGGTGGAGGAAATTGTCGAGGAAAACCTTGGCCTCCATGCTGTTCAGTTGGGAATTTGGAGTCGTCGAAGTGAAGAAGGCGAAGATATCAATAGATTATTGATTCATCGGCTGGAGGAAGGAAATTGGGTGTCCTTTCAACCTGAATTTTTGAATAGAAGCTTTCATCTAGTGTACTCAGAACATGAAGAAGCGCCCCCTTGCCAATACCAAATCTGATTGATTCATCGAGTACGTCATAAAATCTGAGATTCAGTGAAATCCCGTTTGAGCATAACTTTAATTGGATTTAGACAGAAGTCGTAGAAGAAGACAAACCCTGCAAAACAAAAGAAGTTCTAGTTACTGGTTCTGAAGATAGAGAATCCAGTCCAGATAGACAGCTAATTCAAGCTAACAAAGCACCAAGTTTTGGTTGTGGAAATAATCCACCCACACCACCATCAAATTATCAAAACAATACACCAGCAAACATGTCGCACTCAACAACATACCTTCCATTCTACGAAGGTGATGAAGATCCGACAAGATATTGGTTTGTGTGCGAAGCGATATGGACAACCAATCAAATCACCAACGAAGAAAGACAGGTTGCTCATTTTCTTGGCTCGCAAAGAAAAAGAGAACCGACATGGTATATGGGGTACATAGAAAAATCACCAAATGAAACCAAAGCACAAATTAAACAAAGCTTTTTGGCCTTTTTCATGATCGAAGATGCGACATACCTGGCGGCCGAACGACTAAAGACAACAGTCCAAAAGCCAACAGAAACTGTCAAGGAGTACGACAAGAGGTTCAAAGACCTCCTGAGCAATCTATACTATGAGATCGAAGAAAAAATATTAGTCAAATGGTTTATTGCCGGTCTCATAGGTAAAATCAGAATACATTTTTGTCGACAAAGTGTTAATACTTATGCAGAGGCATTAAAAGTAGCACTGGATATTGAAATCGATGACGAATACCCTCTAGTCTCCATGGACAGACATGTTGATGAGCGCCTTGAAAGTATGGAACAAGCAATCTGAAGTATGACTTTCAAAGGGCCAAAATTATGGTGTACAACATGTCAAACTTTAGGACATACCAAAGAGTCTTGTCGAATTGAGGATCAACGACAAGAAGTTAAACTCATTCAAACCAGATGCTTTTGCGATCCGTGCAAAGAATATGACTCGCATACCACAAGTGATTGTCCATACAATTTGAAAAAAAAGAAGACAAAATGGTGTCAAATTTGCGAAGTCAATACACATGCAATTGAAGATTGTCATCTAAACTTGAAAAATCGGCAAAATTACCATGCAGTATACCAAACAAACTTTGTCTAGCAACATCATGACAGAAATACAGGAAGTGACAGGTTTGATAGAAATAATGGAAGAAATAACTAGTACAATCAGAACAGGAACGACATACACCCAAGGTATAACGAACGTCGATATGACCGACGATATGATGGCTACAATAGGCGTGGAGGATACCAGAGTCGTGGTCGTGGCGGTGGTGGTCGCGGTGTTCGACCTAGTCGACCTGGTTTGTGTTTCACATGTCTCAACGAGGATCATCATCATGTAGAATTCCCCTATAAGGAAATAACTGATCTTAAATTTTGTACATAGTGTGGGGTAGGCGATCACTTTTTAGAGGATTTTTCTACCATGATTGAGAAAATAAATAATAAAAAGAATATTCATGTCTTATCTTGTGTATCCAAAAATGATGTGCTTCGTACAAAAAACTTGCAAATTGTAACTAGGCAAGGTACTCACATTGGTCAAGATAAGCCATAGATAAGTAAAATTGTAGATAAAGAGTATTACCCAAATCCTATGAAACAAAAATTTGTGTACAAAAATGCATTTGACATATTTTGTGACTTAGCAGCACTTGAAGATATTGAAAAAAACCGACAGGAAGTTCTCAATGAATTGTTCAGATTAATTTCAAAGGATGAAGCTGTAGAAAAATTGATTTGACCTATTGCATAGATTGAAATATAAACACGTCGAGCAAAGATAAACTAAAAACATTTGCCGACTAAATCAAAAACAGAAAAATGATGCTGACCCATTGGTCGACCTTGACAAAAATGGATATCATGTACGACAAGTAGTACTAGATTTTGGTTCCCAAGTGAATATCATGACTCGTGATACCTGGGACCAACTCGGTTGGCCACAATTGCAGGAATCAGGCATTTATCTAAAGCTCGTAGATCAAGGATTAATTCATCCGATTGGAGTATGGAAAGGGGTCGAAACTTCCATCAAAGGCATCACAACAAAAGTAGATTTTGAGATCATTAATCCAAAGGATTATGCGAGTTCTTTCCTAGCCTTGGTCAGACGAGAAGTTGGTTGAAGCAAGTAAAACTATCAAAGAATTTTTGTAGCCGACAGAAAATTTAGTACTTATAGGGAAACAACATATTACTCACATCGATCTACTACCCGCTATAACATAAAGTCGACAGAAAGCCAGCATTCGACAAGATTAAGTCTAGAAATGGAGAAATCAGTCGGAAAGAGTTTTCAATGGAGACAAGATCACCCCAACATGTTGAATCTCGTAAAAACAATCTTTAGCACAAAAATTGTTGAAAAAGATGAACCCGAAGGGTTGTCGGAAAAAAAATTTCCACCAACATTCACGCAAGTCAAAGAAGGTGAAAGACCGATCAGTGATAGTCATGCACCATAATGGATGGATGCGAAGATTAAAACAAAGGAAGTAGATATTTCAAACGATGACCGACCGAAAATGGAAAGAATTGGGAATTACTGGAATGAGGAACAAACAACAGAAATCATTAGTCTCCTCAAGGAGTTTCAAGATGTATTTGCTCGAGATTACAAGGACTTTAAAGTACTTGTGCAGGAGATGGGCGAGATGAAAATTGATATTAAACCAGATGCCAGGCCAGTAAAGAAAAGACCCTACAAACTTGCTCACAAATATAAGGATATTGTTAAAAAGGAGATCGATAGTATGCTTGCAGCAGGAATGATATATCCTATCGACCAGTCGGAGTGGGCAAGCCCAATGGTTGTTCAACCAAATAAACAAGATCCGACATGACTGAGAATCTGTGTCGACTTTCGTGAGATGAACAAGCTAACACTCACATACCCCTTTCCAACCCCTTTTGCAGATGAAATTATTAATGAAGTTGCAAATCATGAATGCTACTCTTTCACAGATGGATTCTCGGGGTAAAACCAAGTACCTATTGCAAAGGAAGATAAGAAAAAGACAACATTTGTGTGCAAGTTCGGGTCATTCACGTACAAAGTCATGCCCTTCGATCTAAAGAATGCACCAGCGGTCTTTTCCAGAATTGTCATCAAGGCATTTCAAGAATATATCTACAAAACTATGGCTTTCTACTTTGATGATTGGACAATCTATACAATGCTAAAGGATCATTGCAAATGGCTTCGACTGATGTTGGAACGGTGTCGGCAGATCCAATTATCGCTGAACATTAAAAGGTGCATTTTTGTGACACCTATTGACATATTACTGAGCCATGTAGTTTGCAAAGAAGGAATCAAGGTCGACTATACAAAGATCAAAATTATTCTCGACCTAATGCCTCCATTCAATCCAAAACAAGTGCGGATCTTGTTGGGTCATACTGGGTATTACAGGAAGTTCATCAGGCATTACTCCGATATGACTTACCCTCTCGAGGAGCTTTTAAAAGATGATCAAGATTACAGGTGGACGGAGGAGTTTGAAATCTCATTTAATACGTTGAAAAGAAAAATGGTCGAAGCACCCATCCTCCAATTCCCGAATTGATCGAAAAAATTTCATGTACATATTGATGCATATGGAATAGCAGTTGACACCATTCTAACACAACCTGGAGAAGATGGAATGGATTACCCTAATGCGTTCACAGTCGAAATTTGAATAAAGTTGAAAGAAATTACTCCACGAGCGAAAGAGAAGCATTAGGTATGGTATTTGCACTGCAGAAATATTGTCATTATTTATTGGCTAACTCCTTTGTATTTTACACAGATCATCAAGCTTTAAAATATTTAGTCAATAAACCATTGCACCATGGGAGGTTGTGTTGTTGGCTTCTACTATTCCAAGAATTTGAATTTGAAGTAATTATTCGACCTGGAATGGCTAATGTTAGGCTAGACCACCTGTCGAGAATCGACACAGGAGAGGAGACAACGAGAATCGAAGATGATTTGTCGGATGCACATTTGTTTCGTATTGAAGCAATCCCCTGAAAAATGGAAAAAATTGCACGATTTCTTGAGGATGGAAAATCCCCTGAGGGAATGACTGAAAAAAGAGGAAGATCCTGGCTATGAAAGCAGCTCCCTACACTTTGATAAATGGATTCCTCTATAAACTTGGCTTGGATGATATATTACGTCGATGTGCACTTGAGCATTAATGACATAATATACTTGCAGAAGCTCATTTTGGACCGGCGGGAGGACATTATCATGCAGACATAACATCTAGAAAAATTCTGCAAGTCGGAATTTGGTGGTCGATAGTTCATAAAGACTATTGAGAATTTGTACCTAAGTGTGATAGATGTTAGCGTATGGGTCAACTGCTCCCAAGAACATAAATGCCACTAGTTCCAATCAACCCTAGACAAATATTTGAAATCTGAGCGATCGATTTTATTGGACCATTTCCAGTAGTTGGGAGGTGGATAGGTGCTTGATATCTTATCACTGCTATGGAATACGTCACCAAGTGGGCAGAAGCAGATCCGGTCGAAACATGTTCAAGCAAAGTTATCGCCAAGTTTATCTATGAAAATGTCATAACACGTTTTGGATGCCCCTTAACATTGATAAGCGACCAAGGTACACATTTTGTATGCAAGACCATTGAGGCACTAACTAAGGAATTTGTAGTTGATCATAGAATAAGCACAACATACCACCCTCAGTATAATGACGTCGTAGAGTCATTCAATAAAACACTCACAAGAGGACTGACAAAAATATGCAACATGGAGAAAGATGACTAGGATGAAAAAGTACCTGCTGTTCTCTGGGCATATAGAACAACATACAAAAGAATGACAGGCCAGACACCTTTCTCACTTGTCTATGGACAAGAAGTAGTTGTCCCATTGCATTTTTGACGACAAGCACCGACTATTGCAGTAGTCTTGCACATTGATGTCAAAGATGCTCGACAAGAATGACTATTACAACTGTCGAAGCTGGATGAAAGTCGGCAGATGGTGATAGAACATCAACAAGTCCAAAAACAACAACAGAAAGCGTGGCATGAGAGAAATATCAAATAGAAGAATCTATCAGTCAGAGACTTGGCATTCCTCTATAATATCCGTGTAAAAGGGAAACCGAAGAAGTTGCATACAGAGTGGATGGGACCCTATATTGTCGAAACATTAAATCCCAACGGATCAGTCCGACTAAAAATGCTACAAGGTATTGTTTTCAAGAAAGCAGTAAATGGCGCCCGACTTAAGCAGTACAAGTCATGAAGATTCAAAAAAAAAATGGTTAGAAGTAACCGAATGAGAGAAAGTACTATAAGAAATCAAGTAAACAACAAAGCATGACAAAAGTAGAATGACGAGAGATTGGAAGAATAAGGATGGAAAAATCAAATAGAAAATCCTGACGCATAACCATCGATATTATAGACATCGACAAGAACACCGACGAGTTGCAAAAGAAAATCAGGCACGACACAAACAATGGAGCACAGACCGACAAAACTCATCTAGAGAATCCCTTCGACATGACACAACAAACGAGGTATCGTGGCATCATGATGGAAAATAAATAAAGGAAAAAACTACCTGCGACGGTAGAAGTAATGCACTTGGCAGGGCTTTGGTATCCTGTCACCTCAATTTAATACCTCCATCAAATGAACCATCAATACAGGCCTCTACGTCCCATTCACGCATGCCGAGAAATTCCACCATAAATCCAGAGCTCGAGGATTCTTGGGCACTCTTTTGCTAAGAACTTGAAATCCAAGATACAGAGCTCCCTGACCTTGCCGAAGCAACTTTTGCATTCTTGAACCCTAAATCCACCATGGCTCCAAGGAAAACCTTAACAGTGACCAGGGCCGCTGCGACGATGGTTAGAGAGCTGGAAAAAGAACAATCATTGTTGGAAACAAGATTACAGATGATTCGAAATGCAAAGGCATTAGAACCCACTTGGAAGAGGGTGTGGAAAGACATTGAAGAGTGGGGGAAGGAATCGGACGGCCGTTGGAGGGAAGAAGCACATCAACTATAGACAACTGCAATTTTTCAGTACATGAAGGCACCTCTACTAGATATATTCAGAGGACTTAAAGAAATCATTGCACAATTTATTGTTAACAAGTATCACAATGGAAAACTCTATTTTGATGTTCCAGTTGACATTGATGGAGCACTTATCCACAAGATAACTAGTTTGTTGCATAAGGGAGACGTTTTACCAACAAGTTCAGGTGTGGACTTGGTCGACAAATTTGTCACTACTCCTGCTGGAAAGAACTCACAAGGCATAGTCGTGAGTCACATTGTATATGTAAACTATAAAACTGCTGCCAAGATTGTGTCACATGCACTTTCACGGACAGAAAGAGGATCAGATTTGAAGACTGACATGATGGAAGCTGTTAAGAATATGGCTATGTGCAGAAAAGTGTAAAAGTGGGAAGACTTCTTGGCCGACATAATCAAGCACACATGCTATAAGTTCCAAGAAGAAGGGACTAGCATTCGCTACCCATCGATACTTATATGGATTGCCATGACCCACATTCGACCGCAAGGGAACAAGGATTTTGCTCAGGAACGAAATGTCCTTATGGACAATTTTCGTTGCTTCACACCTGGAGCAAGCCGACATGGTCCAATGACGGTTAAACTTTGGTTGGAAGCATAGCTTATAGACCTCAAAACAAAGGTGACAAGATGGAGAGTACCACAGAACATCTAAAGAAGTATACCCCCGACAGCACACATCCAACTCTCTTTGGATGATGCAGCGGTTTGGTACATGGAAGGATCAGCAGGTCAGGAAAAATGCCTCGACTATTACCCATCAATAACTGAAATTTTCATAGAGTTGAGTCGACAATCCAATGAAGTATTGGCCATTCTACCCCAAGCCAGAAAAGTTGACTTCACTTATGTCGAGCCACTAAAAGATGCAGAATAGGAAGAAGCATACGAAAGCCGGTTATACATGAACACTTTAACTTATCAACCTGAACCGATACCTAATCCCAAGGTATTAGTACTTATACCAACCCCGCACAAAGAATCAATAGAAGCCATGGAGCAATCGAACAACAGTACAAAGTTTGACAACCGAGAGCATCTTTTGACGGACGACAATATAAAAAAGGTAGCAGGTGAACTGCTTACAACCCGACAGAACAAGGTGATATCGACTCAAGGGAAAGGAAAAAAGAAAGGTAATGTTTCAAGAACCTATGGAAGAAGATGAAATCAAATAATATGACACTGCCACCCAGATTCTCGAAGATGCAACCAAGAATAAGTTACCTGTCGAAGACCAGTTTAGAAATGTTTTAGAAACAGATAAGTACCCAACATCTAGAGTTTGTGTCAAGAAACCAAAGATTCCAGTCGAACCTGATGTCGACTTGACCGTTCTTACTCCCCCTTCTTCATCGAACACAATAGAGGAAGAAAGCACCCCTTTAGTATTACCTGCTCCTCTTAACCCAACAGATGCTATTTTGAGTCAGTTTATCACAAACATCCCAACGCTATGTCCCAATTGGTGCGAGATGGTCATTCAATAACTAGTATTTGCAACCACGACCGTTGTCCCGCTTAACTTGGCTCCCCCCGACACTATTCAAACCAACAATTCACTTTTACCATTGACAGCACCATAAATTATCAGTCATAAAAAGGTCCATCATGTCAGAAACCTCGACCCATTAGGTCTAATTTATTCACAACAAACCACTATTTATACCCCTCTTCCAGTCACTTCATTACAACAACAAATAATTCCACCTCGATTTGTAGTCGATCATAGTGAAAATTCCCTAGAAGTCGTTACTTCCCAAGTTGAGTCTGTAGTTCAAGAAATTGAGTCGAGTTGAGTCGGTCTGGGTCCATCTGATAGTACCTCTTCATTGAGTCCACTTATGACATCAGTCAACCTTCCATCTTTCCTGACAAGTCAGTCAAGTCTCTGTATTGATGGATCCAAGTCTAGTCTAGTGATACAACAACAAGACAAAGAAGCAATACGAACAGAAGGAGTTGATGTCGCCTCAACTCAAGCCAAGGAACCAACTGCAACTCTAGAAATTGCAGCCAACAGGACAAAACCACAAGAACAAACTAGCATTCAAGACACTAGTACAAGTAATATGGATAGGTCCAGCGTACCAGCAAATACTCCACTAAGTGCCGGAACCGTTGAACATGAAATTACAGTTACCACAGAAGGAGAACCAAGTATACAAGTCCAGACAAAACAAGTTGTTGCTAGAATGCAAGCCATCATTGACATTCATCCAGGAACAGCCGGCAAAGAAAAGGGTCCAGAACAACAAATCCTAAGTAAAGACAAAGAGAAAATAAGCCGGAAGAAACACAAAGAAAATAAGTGTAAAGAGAGAGAACTTCAACACCAACTACAAAGGAAACAAGCGCAACAAAATCAATTTGAAAACACTCTCTTATTTTACTTAGATCAGTTTGGAGCTACTACTAGCTATCAGCCACAGTTGACATCCCAAGAAGAGCTTGATTTACTTGAAGATGCAGTCTTCAGAGCACAAAGATATCGCCGACAGGAATCTGAAGACCAGTTACTCCAGCTACAGGAAGAAAGGACTACGTTTCTTGCTAAGTGTGAAGCGTTAACTCAGCAAGTCATCACACTTCCATCAAGTCCCAACATAACATCACCTCTTGATAGAGCATATTAGTTATTCGAATCTGTCGTGTCGAAAATACACTCCAAGATTCTCAAGAAACAACATGACCAGGATGTCGAAGTAGCTTCTCTCATGGAAAATTAGTTTACAGACAAGAACCTTGTTAGGCACACTTCACCGTCAGTGCTTGACCACATACAAAGCACTTACTGAAAGGCTTGATAGTCAGATCATCATGGAAAATAAAAAACTGGACAAACTAGAAAAACAGGAAGCACAGTGGATATCTCAAGCATGCTACGACCTCAACAAACTTGAAGAATTTCAGCCCCAACTCCGACATTTACTTGCTGCTGCCCAAGAAACAATTACCATATTTGGATCCGACATGATCCATTTACATATTACTTCCACCCACGACAAGATGGAAAACTTGTCGAAGCTCACGACATTGACTGTCGACATTCAAAATTTGATGCGTGCTTGGGAAGGGTTCCAGCACCATCTCTTTGTTTCTGCCGAAGTTGTTCTTGAAGCCTACCTATGGATATCTGATGTTTCCAGCTTCAACTTACCTTCATCATAACCGTCTTAATGATTCTTTTTGTATTTTTGTTCTCTCCATTTCTTTGGGATGAAGAAATATTTTGAGGTGGGGGACACGTTGTAGGGGCCTAGGTCGGCTTGTCGACTAGGCTCTCCACCCAACCACTCTGAAGTATATTTTGACAGGTCGCATCGAGTAGTATAGGTCGGGTCGGTCAGTTAGACCGATAGATGATTATGTAACTATATTGACAGATATATATATAGGTTGTTGAGCCGATGTACTAGCTAGATTGGTTCTATGTTGTATTCTGCTCTTATTGTTTAATACAAAGGCTTTTGATTCCCTCTATCTGTCTTGTCTCTTGTATATGTATCATTGTGTATGCTTGCTTATAACTTGTAATGTATCTATGGTAACCGCATGAACCTTGGGACTACAATAGTACTACCTCCGATGGGGGAATAAGGTCTGTAATTAATAGTTTCTCTGAGAGGAGAAAATGCACTTAGCGAGGCTTGGACTTGACCAAATGATCCTATCAATGTAGCCTAGGAATGACCCTAGTTAGGGTAATTTCCTTGTGAAACACGGGAAGAAGGTGTAATAACACCCCTCAAGAGAGGGGATAGGCCTTGTAGTCTACGAGACTATCTTAGGATGTTGTTTTGTTCCTCAATGGTGAAGGATTTGCGCCAAATGAGAGTGGTAGTGGAATTTAAACACAATTGAACAAATGCAAAAATATGCCAACCACGACAGATGAAAAATGGTGCAATAGGTGAGTGATGTGTGCAATATCGGTTTTAGTGCATGAGGTCCCACATGCAGGTTCTTTTTATTACGAGTTTAGTGAACTTGTAGTTAAAAAAGAAAATAAATGAAAATCCCTAGAATACCTAACATACTTCCTCTCAAATGTAACTGGGCATCCCAAAAGCACAATTGATGGTGATAATGGTATCCACTCACCAATCGACTAGTGGAGGTAACAAATAGCTAGTTCTATCAGTGATGGGGCCAATGTTATAATCAAGAAGACTTGGAAACAACTAACTTCAGGAGTCAATTGCACTCACAATTTCTCGTTGGTGATATCCTAAGTTGGGCCAATAAGATACCTTATGTCAAGTGTGGATCAGTAGTTCAGATTGCATGGTATAGTGTCATATCCCTACAACAAGGTGAGTGGCTTGTAGGGGAGATCAAGGAAGTTATACCTTGGATTTCACCTCCTTGGTCACGATGCACTTCTGATCCAAGTTTTATTTTAACACTTGCTTATAGCATGATTTCATTGTAATTACCCTAAAAGAAACTAGAATGGTTGGGCTAGGAATGCATTAATGGATTCCTAGCCCAATCAATCATATCTAACTAAAATATTGTTTTGTGACCTCCTGTGGAGGATTTTAGTTGGTTTAGACAATTACAATTTTTATTTTAAGGGTTTGATCTTCACTTATGGAGTGTAAGAGAGGTATTTCACAATCTCTACCTTTCTGATTCACCAAGCTCACATGAAGTGTGAGATGAAGAGCATACTAGGATTGGGAGAGTCTCTAGGTCTCTTAGTGTGTGCTAGTGGTGCAAACACATGTGATGAAATCAAATTGATTATCGACAAAATAACTAGAAGAGTATATCAAGTAATACGTACTTTTAACTCTAAGAGATGCTCATGGTGCTTTGCAAATAAAAAATGCTAACTAATAGACAAGTGTGCAATGGAGGTACTTCACACTTCTCTCCCTTTTATGATTCACCAAACTCACATGAAGTGTGAGGTGAAGAGCATACTTCGGGTGACAAGAGTCTTTAGGTCCTTGCTTGTGTGAAAAAAGTGTATTCTAAACTAGCATTGATACTAAAAACATGTCAATTGGGCATACACAAAAAATGGTCTTGAATACTAGTGACAATAATGGGGCCCTTTGAAAGCCTCAAAGTTGTTTACCAAGGTAAGATTCAAGAGATATGGACTCTTTACTTCCCAATATTGGTCTAGGTGAAGTAATTACTAAAAAATTAAGTAATTATGTGAAGTAGCTTTAATTTAAGTTTACTAGTAAGCAGTATTTGGACTGCCAAATTAAACTATGCAAATAAAAATCAAATAAATAAGGGTAGCGCATATAAATCATACTCTGCCACGTGGACCGTGTGAGTAAATTCAAAATAGGTGCACTGAATAGTGTGAGTGGTACATTAACTAGCCATGTGGGTCACCCTTATGGGAAACATGGATCTTGAATTGAGTACCTGCACTAACTGTGTGACTGTCAGATTCGTTTCCACGCTAGTAGCACATCCGAGAGGCCGGGATCCACGCGACTATGTAAATATAAATTGGGGCCGAATTGGGGCCAAATTATAGAAGCAAGAGGTGGAATACCTGATCTCCTGCAAGTGACAAATACCCATAATTAGTTACGTATCTTAAAACAACCTAGTTTAATTAGAAATGAACAAAACTAAGTATGGTTTCCATTAGAACTATTGTGGAAAAAATTGCACAAGTGCACTCTTCCACTTGGTAAGGTGCTAAGCCTTGTATGTTGCAGCAATGCCTCAGTCCTTGGAGCCCCTTTTGTGTGTGGTTGGTAATATTCCTCCAAAATGATGTTAGTGTAGATCACATTCAAACATAGAAATATAAATGAAAAAAAAATGAAAGAGATGGGGGGAGAATGCAAACTCCATAAATAACCAAATATATGCTAAACCACTCTTGTTTTTCCCAATGGAATAAATTTACAACACTTAGGAGGTGTGGGATTCAAGGGACGCCAAAAACATCCCTTAGGGAGGCCTTTCTTGTCCAAACTAAATGCTAGGTAGATGGTAGAACAATGGAGATAAACACTTTCCCCTTGAAGGAAGGTGGCAAGGGAGCTTGGGAATGCTCATAATGGTAGGAAATGGTAGGCTATGAGGAAGCTCCAACTCAAATCCAGTAGCATAAAATTGATTTGATTTATCTCTACAAAATGCATGCCAATGGATTTATTTTATAGGCCAAGAAGTGGCCAACAAACAACCAGATCCAAATGTGAACTCTCCTCCTCCATGAACTAGTTCCTAGGTACATAAAGGGGGATGATTAATGCCACCTAGTGTGTGAGGAACTAAATTTGGATCCTTGGAGAGGATTGAGCCTTCAATGCGCCGCTGGGAATTAGTGGTCCCGTCGTTCTAATAGTAGCACAACTATCAAAGGAAAATCCGCATGGGTGTAGCACGAGCATTGTTTAGATAACCTGTGCTATAGCACGGGTCAACTATGTATTAACCTCGCTACCATTTATTTTTTCTATTTATTGGAACTTATGGACTCATGATGTGTTTTGGATCTAATGAGGATGCCTGTGGTGATATGCATTCTTTATGTTGATGGCGCCTTGCTGGATGAATCACTGAAATGTTACATGTGTGCGAATTTTAGGTGTTAACAGATAGAAATAGTCCTATAATATATGCAACAAGAACAAAATTATCTCTAATGAGACCTTCCTATAGGTTAGTAGAATATTTCCTTAATAGAGTCAACAAGATATTCGATAAATACTTAATGACTATGAAGGTTTAAGAGAAAATGAAACTTGGTACTGTATGAATCACTTTTTGGTAGTAAAAATGAGCACCTTAACTTGTGTAAAATATTGGAAATCAATCTTGAAAATCCATGGAAAAGAACTTCTACTCACCAACTAAAAAGGATTCAATCCCACGTAGGGCGCACTTGATTTCATGGATGATTGTTGAGATTTGGGGCTGATTTCACCTTATATCTGTAACAGCTTGTAATAATGGATGGATATATTGATTTGGCACTTCAAAACCCCACGTGGACAACCACCAAGACTAGATGAAGTAGGAACGCTTTCCAATATCTAGGGTTTATCCTTTTGTCAAAATTGGACCTACAAAACACTTATACCAGATCTGCAACAAGGATGTAACAGCCTATAGAATGTGATTTAACCCTCCCCAGGGTTGATGCAACGCATTTTTAGTGCCTTTTTGAGTTGCAAAACAACCTTTTATGTAGTTTTTAATCCTTTTTATGGATTTCAGCAATATAACAAGTTCAAAAATTTACAACAGTAGTAACTACTTTAGAAATGAACTAGTAAAATAAATACAATGACCAAAAATAAATATTTTTTTGATTTTTCAAAATATTTCATTTTTTACGGTTATATATATATATATATATTTGTGTGTGTGTGTGTATTTTCAAATATATAGTATGATGAATTTTGTAAAAGAAAATTTGGGGAAGATCAGGGAACTAGATCGAAGTCTTATTCCTTTCGGACATCGAAAATTTGGGGTTAACCTTTCTCCTAATAATGAGAAATTACTATTTAGGGTAGATAAATATGCCAAGGCCCAAGAAAGAGACACATTTCAAGAGGGATGTCTCACTTACAAGACTATACTACTATGCATAAAATCCTAAATTAACCCTATTTGGATGCCTCTAACAGTGCAAGACAAGAGACTTAGAGATATTACCACAATTGAAAGGAGAAGAGAATACCACCTCAATAATCCTTCCACCATATACAAGCCTTGAAAGATAACAAAGAAACATCGTTCATCAAACTTTGATCCTTGAAATGATAGAAATAGCCAACAAAGGACGTGCACACCACTTATTTGCTCATGTACACAAGAAGAAAAAGCAGTAATGTCTTATTTGAACCCACGATATTGGTTACAAATGAGGAATGGATGCCTTATTTATAAGAAAAAAATGCTAACTTTATCCTCCTTTAAGTTGACCTACCTAATCTGTCTTTAAAATGACTTTTAATGATTGTTTAGGGTTTGCCACCTACAATCTGGGGACTAAACCTCATAAAACATAAAATAATGATAAAAAATGATGAAATGCTTCAACATAATGAAAATTTGAGCTTGGGAGGAGGACGTCATGCCCCATCTAAACCCAACAAGTGTCTTTTGCACTCAATGTACTCCTTCTTAGGTTGGTATGATCTCTTCAAGCTTGCTTGGATGATGGACAATTTACTCTTCAAGACTAAGATCACCAAGAGGGAAGGATGATAAAACAAGATAAGGGACAAATGGATACAATGACGAATGATAAGGTGGATACGAAAACCTTTACAAGAGCAATAACCTTCTATGAAGCATAAAACCATAAGTGTGGCTAGGATCCCCAAGCCATGTGTCTTAATGGATTCATTCCAAGGTGCACCAGACACTCACGGAAGGCATAAATGCCCAATATGATGAGGGATTTACACCCATCAATGGGTAGTCAACAAAGCCACATGGCCTACACTCCTTGGAATTAGAACTAAGAGTACCTTCCATGATCAAACCAAGGTTCATGAGCCCTACTAGACCAACACATTTACATAAACAAGCCCCAAATTGGACTTTTACAATGGAAAATGACCCCTCTCTTTGGCACATTTGGTAGGGTGCACTACATAGAATCTAGGGTGTAAAAACTAGCTCCAACGGCGAGACATGCACTCTTACTGGGAGTGCATGAGAACCTTTTAATATTCTGGGACTTGTAGACCTATACAGACTTCAAACAACAAATACATTGAATTCATTGGAGGAAGACACATCCATCCCTCCTTGCTCAGATCAAAATGAAATGCATAAAAAAAACAAATTCAATGCATGGGTAAAGAAAATAACATATTAAAATTCTTATGCAAGAGATCATGGAACCTACTTGCCTACTCTAAGCATGGTAACAAAAATAAGTCAAGTGAAACCATACCACTAGTGGAGTCACCGTAACATGTCATTCATGCTAGGGATTCTTCCCTTTTCTTTGGAGATAGTCCAAGACAAACCTCGTCAATGATAAGATAAGTATATGTAATTACCTTCATTGGGATAAGGTTGGAACAATAGAAAATGTTATAAACTCGTATGAATTCAAACCTTGGCCAAGGAGAAGGGCCCCTTTCACAATCCCCCTCTATCCAAGCTTGGATAGGGATCATGTACAACCTCCCTTTAATATTATCCTACTCTTCAAAGCATGTTTGTTCCCCCAAATGTCTTTCAAAACCAGCAAGAAGCCCTGAAAGGTATAACTAGAAAAGAGACCTCAAATCTACCCCATGAGAGGGCATGCTTTGTTTCTCTAATCCTACAATAAAAATCACATTCCTACTATCCAAATATTGTATTAACTCCTGAAAAATATGAGTGAGAATGACAGTTGAAATCCACCCTAGGAGAGGGTAAACCTGCTTGTTCAATATCCATGACATAAATCTCCATATGTAACCCTATATCATCATCAATGGTGAGCAAGCATAGTTGAACCAAATCTTGAGATATCTCACCAAAGGTGGGATTTCTAGGGTCTTCAAAATTTACAATTTCCTCATTGGAAGAATCATATATGGGATCCTCAATAAATTTTTGATAATCCATACTCATATCATGCTCATTAGGAAAATTCACATCATTACATCCATGGAAACCATCATAAATAGCAAAAATATCTGCAAACATGTCATCCTTGAAATATTTTTCATCAATATCGAAGGAGAGAGGAAGGCTCACCAAATCCTCATTATAGGGGGTCTGAACAAAATGAATCACCCACCATACTTTCATCATCCATGTTTTCAATATAGTCTTGAATGGGGAATTATTCTTCAAGAACTTATTCATTTTATTTTGAATATGCATAAGGAATCGGCTCTAGCTGAACCAAATTAACAACCTTTTCATTTCTGCATGATAGGAAAATATCATAGACATCTTCCTCAGAACATGTGTGACCCAAAGGCTCAAGTACAACACTCCCAACCCTATAAGAATCATAGATGGGAGGGCCAATAAAAATCCAATAATCAATTTTTTCTTCATCATGCAAAGGAATCCTACCATTTTCTTCCAAAAGGGACAATACATCATAGGAATCCTCAAAACAATGATAAGGAGAACTCACCATTTCCTCACTTTCTTCAATTAGGGTTTCTCGGTCTTCATGTTCTCCTTGATTTTCAACATGGATTTGCTTGGATTCACTTTCTAGGACATCTTTTTATTCATCTTCAAATGTACCATCCTTTTCAAGCATAGGGCTTGAGATGCCATATTCCTTGGATTCCCCAACAAAATATTGAATGGAATATTATTCAACAATGGCTACTTCATGAGAGCTTTCTAGGTGTTGATCTTTGTCACAACATTCTTTGAAAATATATTCATCTTATATCAATGAACTAGAAGAATCTCCTTCCTTGGTTTCCTCTTCTTCCTTCAAGGTCGATTCGAGACCCTCTTTAACAATATTTTGTGCATCACATAATGTCTTGACCTCTTTAACATTAGGTAGCCATTGATCGATGTTTTTGGGACACCAATGTTTACAAAATGCTTCCAAAATGACTGCAAAATATGTAATTGTCTTTTTCCAATATATTTATACCAATATGTTGCTTTGTCCTTGATTCCATATGAGAAAGAATCCATCATATCATGTTAATAAAGGATTCTACTATCCTTGGAAAATTTGAAAAAGGCCAGAAGATGAACCAAACCTAAACCTTCTTCGCCACAAAATTTTGGAGTTTCCTTTATATCTATTTCTAGTTCTTCATGGGCAGGAACCCAAATATTAGAAAAATCCATGGGGCCATATCATTCAAGAAGCCAATATGGATATCCCCCCCCCAAAAAAAATATGTTCATCATATCGAATAAAATTATTTAGTGGAGTCTCTAATATGAACCTTTTCTTCTTAATTGAAGGGTGTGTTCACCTTTTATACCCAACAATGTCATCAATAACTGAGGCGTATGTATTGAAGTGAACCTCTTTGCTTGTATTTTATTCAGTGGAGTCACTAGATAAGACCTATAAGGTTAGTCCTTAACAATAATCTCATCAAAGTACAAAACAAAAACTTACCTCAAATTCATGAAATGCTTTCTCACAAAATATGTTGTTCATGCTAGGGAGATGGAGGCTTTGAATTGAGAAATGAACCCAAATTGTTATGCAACAATCTTCAAGTGGTCCTTGAAAATAGTGCTAAAAATGTTATCTCAGAGATCAACACCCTTCCAATTAGGTCACAAAAGTCGATGCTAAGATCAACAACTTTTTAGGAGATACATCCACTATCACCTCAATGTACTCTTCTTCGTCTTTAGGGATGCTCCTTAGGCCATGTGAGTCTTCCCAAATATAGATAGAAATTGTCTTGTAATACATGCAATGAGAAAAATGCTATCTCTAATGAGACCTTGTTATCGGTTAGTAGACCTGTGCCTTAATGGAGTTAGCAAGATATTCAATAAATACTTAATGACTATGAAGGTTTAGGAGAAATGAAACTCGATATTGCATGTATCAATTTCCTATAGCAAAAAATAACACCTTAACTTTTGTAAAATCTTGGAAATCAATTGTGAAAACCCCCAAAAAATTACCTCTTATCACTCACCAACCAAAAAAAAACTCAACCCCCCCTAGGGAGCACATGATTTGACGGAGGATTGCTGATATTTGGGGTTGATTTCACCTTCAAATATGTAATAACCTACAATAGTGGATGGATATATTTATTTGGCACTTCAAAACCCCCCAATTTCAACCACCAAGGCTTGAGGATGAAGTAGGAATGCTTTCCAATCACTAGGGTTTATTCTTTTGCAAAAAATTGACCTGCAAAACTCTTATACCAAAACTACAACAAGGCTATAAAAATTATAGAGTATGATGTCACCCTCCCTATGGTTGACGCCATCCCTTCTCAGGGCCTTTTTGAGCTGTAAAATAACATTTTATGGAGTTATTTATTTATTTATTAATTTTTAAGCAGTATAACAACTTCATAAATTTACAATAGAATTAACTACTTCAAAATCAAACCAGTAAAAGAAATACAATGACATTTTTTTTTGGAATTAAATTTTTTTTTTAAGTGTTTTATTTGATTTTATTCTTTTCATATATTTTTTGTATTTTTTCAAATATATAGTATAAGGAATTTGTAAAATAGAATTTGGTGAAGGTGAGGGAATTATACCTAAGTCTTATTCCTTCTAGGAACCGAGACATTGGGGTTAATGTTTATTCTAAGAAATGGTAATTCAATATTTGAATGAACTAGGGAAAGGCTAAGAAGTTGTAGGTTGTGTTAGCATTTGAACTAGTTAGGGAAATGAAATATGCCAAGGCCCAAGCAAAATAATTCCTTCAAGAGGGATGTGTCACTTATGAGACTATACTATTATGCATAAAACCCTAAATTTCCCCTGCCTTAGATGCCTCCGAGAGTACAAGACAAGAGACTTATAGATCTTAGCACAATTGAGGATAAAAGGAGAAGAGAATACCACCTCCAGAATCCTGCCACCTTAGACAAGACTTGGAAGATAACAAAGAAACCTCATTAATCAAACTTTTATCCTTGAAATCCTAGAAATAGCAAGGAAAGAAGGTGCGCACCACTTATTTACTCATGTACACAAGAAGAAAAAGAAATAATGTCTTATTTGATCCCACAATATTGGTTACAAATGGGGAAGGGATGACTTATTTATAAGAAAAAAGGATAAATTTATCCTCCTTTAAGTTGAATTACCTAATTTTTGTTTAAAATGACTTTGAATGGTTTTTTAGGGTTTGTCACCCACAATTCAGGAACTAAACCTCATAAAACATAAAATAATGATAAAAAATGATGAAATTCTTCAACATGATGAAAATTTGATCGTGCAAGGAGGATGTCATACCCCATATAAATCCAAAAAGTGTATTTTCCCCTGAATCTCCTCCTTATTAGGTTGGTACAACCTCTTCAAGCTTGCTTGGATGGTGGACGATTTGTTTTTGAATACCAATATGATCAAGAGGAAAGAATTATACAACAAGATAAGGTCCAAGGGGGTACAATGAGGTGTTCTTAGGAAGGTATGACAACCATTACAAGCGCAATCACCTTCTATAAATCATAAAAACATAACTTTGGTTAGGAGCCCCAAGCCATGTGTCATAATGGATTCATCCTAAGGTGCACTAGACAACCACCTAGGGAAGAAATGCCTAACATGATGAGGGAATTCCGCCCATCAAGGGTTATTCAATAAAGCCAAAAGTCCCACATTCCTTGAAATGAGAACCAATAGGATATGCCATGACTAGACCAAGGGTCATGAGCCCTGCTAGACCAACAATTTTACATAAACAAGCCCCAACTTGTCCTTTTACAATGGAAAAAGGATCCCCCTCTTTGGCACATCTGGTAGGGTGCAATGCAGAGAATCGAGGGCGTAACAAATCTCAAGTATACAAATATTCCAAATACTTAGCTATCAAAATCCCAATCATCGTATAAGTGATTGTCCCCTTATAGTTAAAGTTGATACCCCACTAGGATATCTTGATACCTTAGAATCAAGTTGAAAAGTACCTAATTGGTGGTGATTAGTTCCATTTAGTAAAAAAAGACATAGTAGAGACTTAATCCAACCCAACTTCTAAGGTGAGTCATCTAGGAACAAACAATGATACTGGGACGAAAGGAAAAAAGTTAGTTTTGATCCCAAACCTTCTAAGATGGAAAGGAAAGAACATGAAAACTACTCCCATTTCCCTCATCCACTATTCAGTCATAAGTGAACCTAGATTCTGAGGAGTATCTCAAGCATCCTTGGCAACCAAAAATGGAGGACTTTGTAATCCCTAAAGTGAAAAATGCTTTTTGTGTCTTAATTTAGGTACATGGTTAAGAATACATGGATATCAACACCTTCAGTGAACTATGGAAGTTGTGTCTTGGGATGTGAGTGGATTGAAACACCCAACCACATGGTCCTTGGTTTTAAAATTACATAGTTTAATTGACCCCCTTACTATTTTGTGTTTTCAAGAAGTTGAGGTCACTAGATTTTTGTTATTATAACCATTCATTTTATCAGGTTCGGAGCTAATTCTATGTTATTAATCATAAAAATGGATGTGATGGTGTTAGATTTCTAGTGGTTTTAACTCTCTCATATGTCATGATCATTAAATTATGCACTTATACTATTTAGAGAATTGATGGGTACTACTGAATTTGAATGGTGCCATTCTAGGGGTAGCCAACATCTATGCATTAAATGATGCAAGAAAGATGGTTTTATTCTTGATATGGATTCCCAATAATTTTATAGGAGCCAATTGTCTCATCTATTTGCATTTGCACACGGCTGAGTTAACTGAAGATAAATAAGATTTTCTTCATCTAGAGATTCCTAAAGGAGAAAAAATGGTGACAAGTGGTTTTAAAGCCTTACTAGGTCTATATGATACCAACAAATATAGTCTGCCTCGGTTCTCGAGAAGGTAATTTTTTTTTTTTTTTTACACTACTACTATTACAAAATTTGGTTTCTATTGAACACTAAAAATTCAACAGTAACTCCTGAAATCATTTAAGTAGAATTATCTATACTCTATTTTCCTTTCAAATAAATAATCTTTTTTCATAAACATATATGCTAATAAAAGTTCATAAGATCTTCTTCAATTCAAATATATACAAGGTCATAAGATAGCTAATTACGGATATGCAAAGACAAAAGAATCCTTTATTATTTCTCTCTTCCCTAGTAATTATACTAATTACCCTCCCGCATAAATTTAAACCTTAATAAACCTTATTACATTACTTTTCATAACGAATGTATCATCATAAGTATTTTATTCCCTTGGGCATCTTATGTACACACAATGTGTATCTACTTATAATGGCAACCTGCATAGAATCTTATTCAATCCATCTTAAACAATCTAACTGAAACGATACTATTCTATTCTATGTGCTTAAGTCGACTTCATGATAATCTACTGATTATAAATTCATTCTACCATTCGTTTGGTGCAACAATTTTAGGGCAAAATTCCTTTTAATAATCCATTCTTAACATCTCTCCCATAAGAGTAGATGGAATCAATTCACTCGTTTACTTAAAATTATAAATACACATAGTTAACAGTAAGATACTCATATAACATATGCAAATAAAACGATTATCAATTACCTTCATAAAAATTCATACGAATGGATCAAATAAATCTTCGAATCATTCATTCATCCTACAATACAAGCACGCATAATTGACAAGGGACTAACCACATAAATATATATCTTGATCTTTATAGCATCTCATTCATAATAAAGTTTAACTGTAAAAAAAATAGATATGAGAGTGCAATTTCGACTGTATACCCAATATCAAGAAAAACAGAGATTTAATGAACACACCGAAAAATACCGAGATTTATAACATTAAACAATGCAAACAAAATTTTAGAGTATGAAAAGTGGAGCGCCCAAGCCCATTGAATTACACCGTGTTCTATTGATCACACAATTTAAAAATTGATCTAGAAATCTGAGTAATGAACAGAGAATGAAATTTAACGTTACAATGCAATATTCAAAACCTCCTACAATTCCAGAATATAAATGGGAAGGAAAATTTCTGTCAGATCTCGTATCGAATCGAGAGTACAATAATTTCCATTTTATAACACAAATAAAACTTCTGTCCATAAAAATAGATCGACTAGAATTATACATTTATTCCTCAAATATAACTTAATATAAATAAGTAAAACTTAAATTGCGTAGAACCTGTATGAGCAGAAGCTCCCGCAGTAGGTCGAATGTAAATTCCAGGAGAATGCAGCTTTGGTCTTGCCGTTCTTCCACACGATCACCGGCGAACCCCTCGGTTGACCACCCTACCGTATCGAGGTTACTCTTCTTCACCTCGAACCCCCGAGCTAGTGGGGTCATAAGACCAGACAACGCAAGCTTTTTGATGGGATTCCCCAATCCCCTGAAAGCTAAGCCCAACTCACAAGAATTCACAAGGTCAATTCTCGATTCCGGTGCCCATCGAGCACTAGGGAGCAAGAGATGTCTATATCTCCTTCTCCTCCCTCATTATATAGCAAAATCCTGTGTGTCATGTGTCTGTCCATGCACATATTTAATTTAGTTTAATTTTAATAACAATTTCTCTCAAATTACAAGTGTCTCTTCATCTCAAGTGTGCACCTATTTTCCTAAATCAGTGGGAGTTAGGTGTAGTAGAGTCCTTCTTTTGTTTTGGTTTTTATTTAGTTTAGTTAATATCTTTTAGTTAGACTTAAAGCTTTCTATAAAATCTTTTCTTTTCTAAATACAAAAATAGAGTTTGAAGATGGTTCCTTTTACTAAAAACTAAAATCTATTTCAAATTTCTTATAAAATAATCTAAGAAGAATAATAAAGATTGATTAAAGTAAATCTTGAATAAAATAAAATCTTTGAATAAAAACAATTCTTTTCTTAAAGGTCTATTTCAATTCTTTCTAAAAAATGAAGTTAATTAAGTAAAATCTTGAGTATAATGATTTAAAATAATAAAAATCCATCCAATTAAAATCTTTGAATAAATAATAATCTTCCTCAAAAACAAATTAATTAATTTTTAAAATAAATAAAATCAATATCCTTAACTTCTTTTCATAATAATAAAACAATTAAAACAAGTAGTTCAAATTAAAGAAATCAAGAATAGAGTCGTGTAAAGAATAAATCATTATAATAAAATCTATTTAAATTAAAATATTTGAAAGATAAATAATTCTTTTATTATTAACTTTTTTCAATAAAACAAAATCAAACAAAATTAAAATTGAATAAAACCAATCTCTTCAATTCTTTTTCAAACTAATAAAATCAATTTATTTAAATTAATAAAATCTTGAATAAGATTATTCAATTTAATAAATATAAAACAAAATGGAATAAAGTGTTCCTTAAATCTTAGGTGAATTTTCCATTTGTACGATTGATTAATTTCTTCCTCTTGTTCTTGTCTAGGCACCTCTTCGGCGGGCCCTTCCGACAGTTCATTTTCTTTCTTCTTGTGAGGATAACTTGTGTAGTGATCGGGGAGTCATTACCGTGATCTATCGACTACACTTCTTGGAGACTAAGGGCTGCTGAGGGATAAGGCTCTCCTTATCACGCGCCCCTCAACTCTCATACGCGACCAAGTTGGTATGGCCTTGCCCGTACGGCACACACTTCCCTGGGTTAGCTCGCAAGCTTCAGGCCCGTGCCTCGATTGCTAATTTAGGGTCGAAAGTCTGTCATCGTACCCCTATGTGTTCTTTCCATTCTTACAACCCCCAAAATTCCATTGTGGGTCAGTCGGTAAATCGTCTTACCTGCCACTGCACACACACACTCAAAGCACATTAAATAGTGCTGCACCATAAAATCATTTACCATAATACCTCTATCAGTCGAGCATATTCATTATTTTATTCACAAATTCTTTTCATCATTCATCATAATACTTTAGTCAGTTGAGCATATTCATTCAATCATTTCTCTTTCATAATTTCTTAATCAAGCACATAACATCTGATGATTCTCATTTCATATAATAATACTCAAGAAAATTCTAAGTTCTACGTTATAATTTAGCCGGATCACTTCAAACTAATGCCCTCAATAGTCAAATCAATCAGTAGTACCGAGGCGGGCATTACACTTATTTATGGTGTGGATTACTTGGACTAACCTTCATAAGGTCCAAGAAAGAGTGGTGAAGTACAAGTTAATAGGGCCATGGTCTTATAACATTATATTTTTTTCATTGATCATAATGAAGGCCAACATATTCAATTAAGTGAGGAGGCCACTTTTTCTAATCATCATCCCATCTCCTTTGTTATATTTTTGGAGGCATGACAAGGTGTGCAATTAGAAATATCATTTTATTCTTAATGTTTCAAACTTATTACATACCTATTGTGTAAGATCCATTCAAATTGTGTGGAATCTTCTACCCATGATGAGGGGCCATGAAAATTGTATTACCTATAGGGGAGATGAAATCAACTCTATTATGGCTCCTCTATGTGGATATAATAGGAATATTGTTAAATTCAATAGGAAGTGTCATAAGAAAATCATTGATGAAATTGAGGAGATCAACCAAAAAATTGAAAAGTCTCCCTATAAGAAATAATTTCAAGACATGGCATCCAAACTATAATACTGTATTTAAATGGATTAGGTTCATCAATTTCATGGTGCTAAGTTGCAAGCATGACTTCACTATATCAAGTTGTAGGACAAGGCACTAAGGATATTTTCAAGTCCTTAGCCACTAAAGAAGCCTATGAAAGGAGAAATTCCATTCAATATGATAAATGGTTGCTTACTAGTGTTGAATCAATTGGAAACAAATATTTGTGGTGCATTACTATATTACGTTTCAAACAAAAAACCTATATAATGAACGAACTGAATCTCTTTACACATGCCTTGTAAAAGTTGAATCTCTTTACACATGCCTTGTAAAAGTTGTGTCTGGTAGGACGTCTCTTGAGCATGAGAGGCTATGTGAGTAGGTCTTAACATTAGATGAGATGATTGTTGCACTTAAGGAAATAGTAGAGGATAATTTTTGAAACCCTTTTGCATGAAATTTATAAGGCCACCTGGGACTTAAATGGCCCTAACCTCCTCCATGTTTTTAAAAATTCCTTATCTAAATAAAACCTTGGAGAGTTCATAAACATGGGGTTGATTAATTTTATCCTTAAGTTTGGGGACCTTGAACCAATGTCTATTCTCAATGTCTCATATAAAATCGTTCTAAAATAGCTATCCCTTAGATTCAATCACACCGCATGTTATTATTGAATAAAGTATATGATTTTTTGTTAAGGTTAAGGAATTATTCAAAATGTTATTATTGTTTGGGAGGGGATGGAATGGGTGAGATAACTTAACCTTAATTCCATATTTACCAAGTTGGAATTTGAAAAATTCTTATGATAGGGTGGAGTGGTTATTCATACTAAACATGTTTTAGGCTCTTGTTTTTGATATCAATCCATTTCAAAACGTAGTTGAGACTTTTTATGGATGCATCAACTTGTCTTTCTGTTAATAAGTTAGATATTGGGATTTTGTCATATTTAGGTCTATAAAAAAGGCTTTCCCCCATTCCTCATCTCTAGATGTTTTTGTTGTTATGGAATTTGGATACCTTATCCATCATGAAATGAGTCTAGGGTAGATACAAATAATTTCTATTCTAGGACTTGGTAATAGGCTAATGGACAATGTCCATTTTTCTTATAGCTCATTCCTAACTCTACGAGAAGTAAAATGATATTTAGATAACACTATGGATTATATCCATGTATTTTTCATGGTATCTAGTTCTAATATTAAGGAAGAAAAACTCATTGCTATTTCACAAGCCAAGAGGAAATACCAAATTGACTTTTTTTATTTAGGATGGTTGTGGAATCTACCAAGAGAATTTTTCAATTCATAGGGATTACATTTTTATTCCTTTCTTGATGTAAATATCTTTGGGATAGAGTTGTACACATAATTGATAGGAAAAATTAGAAATGGATTATAAATCGTCTTTCTTTCAATGGTATGTTCCACATATGCACTAACTTTTTTGCATCCACCAACGTGTATTACTCATAATGTTGGGTTCCTTCTTAATTGAGCCTCTCTCCCAATATTTCTTGTTTTGAAAAGAATATGGTACAATTGAAGTTTGTTGGGGTTGATTGCACATTTCTCATTCCAAGCAGATGATGGTCGAACATCAAAATTCCTTTGTAAAAAGAGAAGTGAGGTTCTGCTCACAATATTGATAAAATATTCATGAAATGGATGCATAATTTATCTCTTAATATAAGATTCAAGTGGCTTTTCCCAAGACCTTCCCTTCCCAATAAACAAAGTATTCTTTTGTATTCTAACTCTTGATCCTATCTGCAAATATTTTCTCAAATATCCCTACAATATCACCCATCTCTTTATTTAGGACCTTCTTTTTCCAATCAATAATGTTCTCATACCCTTCCATGGTACCCTTAGGTACTCATATAAATTTTTAACATTGAATTTAAGTAAGATATCCAAGCCCTTGGGAAACTCAAGCACATAAGCATTACAAAAAAATTTCTTGAAGATCTTTTAAGACCCAACTTGCTTCATTTCAACTTGTTATATGTTCCTTTTGAAAACCTTTCTTTCCCGAGGGGTACTAACATGATTTTTCCTCCCTCAAATTTATTCATTATTATTTTCTTATCATCCCTCTTATTGTATTATTCACCACTCCATTGTAATTTCTATTTCACTTAATCACTATACATTTATTACATATGACCTTCAAATGATTCTAGATCTACTCTCCTCTTGCTTCATTTAGGAAAAAATCCCAAATATGTATCTCATCCTAGTGACTTCCATTCATGATTTGGAAAAAACTATTTATTGTAGACTTATTCACATAATTTTTTTATTCAAATTATTCTCGTGTCGACACTAAATCTCATTTTCATGGTTTCTCTTTGAATATACATTTAAAAACATTTCCAAGGATTCTATTTACTATGTCAATTTACCAATCATTAGTTTGAAAATTATATGAAAACATGTGCTACACTCTCATGTCAAGTTTCTTCCATAAGGTCCTCCAAACATTACCAATAAACAGTTTTTTCTTAATTGAGTTTATGTTTATTGGTAAACCACACAAACAAACAATTTCTTAAAAAATAAACAAACTATGTTCATTGAATCATTGTTTTTATTGCAAGGAATTAAATGTGCCATTTTCAAAGATCTATATACAACTACAAAGATTCAGTAAAGTATTCATATTTTTCATGCATGGATTTCATTTCATCCAACCCTATAATTTCCATTCTCATGGAGTTTTTGGCACCTTATTTAGAAAATTTCTCCTAGAATAAAATCAAACATAGGATATACTCCACATAGGTGAAAATAAATTTGGAATTTCATATGAAATGACTTCCTTAAACTAATTTAATGAATTTGTACCTTATTTTGTTAAGTCTCACTCTTCGTTGATTCTAATTTGGAATTCTTTATAAAAATGGAAAAGAAGCATTTTTTCCTCTTCTATTCCTTTGAAAATTCCTTCATTGTACATAGCATTACTTTGTTTCCACTATTGTTTCTATTGTTGTCGTCCCATTTTCCCTCTTTCCTGGGAAACAACCAATTTTTTTTTTATGCCTGTGTCTAATAAGAAGGAGTTCTTCACCCCATCATGCACAATTTTTTGGCTAAATATACAAGGAATTCCAAACAAAAGGTGTCTGGAATCCATTGGCACAAAATCACATAAAAAATGGTGATGGTAATTTCCTAGGTGGGAATTTACCAAACATTGTTAAGATACAATAACATGGCATCCATTCTACAACCATGAGACTTTATATGAAGTCAAGTGTGAGTGCATTCCAAATTGAAATTTTAAATAACCTCTATAGACACCACATTCTTTGTCGTACATCCATCAACAGTGGGTGAGAAAAACTTACCTCCAACCTTGCATTAGGTTTTGAAGATTTATTTCCACTTCCAATGATCTTTCTCCTCAAGTTGTCACTTCATCTTCAATGGCACTCCGAAACATGAGGTTTTCTCTATGCTCTTGATGAAACCCATAAATGTTGTCTCCAACAACAAATTTAGATGAACTCTTAACTCATTCATCATTTTTTGTTCTTTCTTCTTGTCTCTCAGTGTTCAAATTCTCTAGGAACTACTTAGTTTGGTGCCCTTACACTCCATACATCTTGCATGCTTTGTTGAATATTCCTTCTATTCCTATAGGATTTCCTCAATATCTATGGGTTTCACAACTACCTTTAGAAATTTGACTTACATCACTTGTGTTATCCTCTTCTCCTTTTCTTTCACTAGTCTCACCTCTTCCAAGCATGTTTCTAGCTTTACCTTTTGTTCCTCTACATCATGAACTCTTTTCTTCTCTAGATGTATTATTTTTTTCCTTCAAGACAAGATGGTATGCCTTTTCAAAAAATAAAATATTCACCATGGTAAGGTCATTTTCCTAGATAATCCATCAGGTGTCATTAATGTATCTAACAATAACCTCGTAACCCTCATCACTTTTTCTATATTTGATGCGTAGCCTATACAATTCTTCTGTGTACTCATTCACACTCATATCCTTCTATCTTATATTTTTCACCTTTTTAAATGGATTTAAAGACTATTCCACTACATAAACATCCTAGCCTAAGCTCTAATTTTCTCCTTGCTCCTTTTCCTATACAGTTTCAAATTATCCCACCATAGGGATGCATTCCCTTTCGACTTGGTGCATACAAACTTTAATATCACGGGTCTTCTATTTATGTTCCTAATCTAGTCAATATCGACAGTTTGTTCTTCATATAAAATATCAAGTCTACATATTAAATATGCCAATGTCATTATAAGCCTCTCCTTTAGAACTTAGGATTCTTCAACTTGTTCTTGTGGAACTTATTTTTCCCGTTCATTATCACTCACGTCACAAAAATCAGTTGCAACTCGTCTTTTGTGGTATACCCCCACACTTGGATCCATCCTTGCAAAAATAGTTGTCAACCTATTAGTAATCTCCTTTGTAATGCCTCTGTCTTGACCTCAAGCTAATATTCCTACTCCCCTTTTGTATTCCATTTTTTACTTTTTACACGTGTAATTTACATTTTCTGCTATGAATATTATATGTATGTTAATTACAGTTATTAATTATTAAGTGAAAGGGTGTAACCCTTCACTATACATGCTCAAGCCTATAAAAGCAAGCCTCATTGTAATTATTAATCATCCATTATCAAATATATTATCTATTTTACTCCATATTTATGGCTTATCGTATATACCATATCTCCTCGTAAAATTATTTGTGTGAAGCAAATAATTATTTGTGGCATTTGGTATCAGAGCCTCATTGTCTAGATTCCGACCTTTGGCCATTTTATCAGTTTTTAAGCCATTATTCCAGGGTTTCCCTGAACGGTGGTCATTGACCATAAAATTATAAACACTACCCACAACGATTCCTCTCCTATCCCCATCCCCCTCTCACCTTCACCATCCCGCTTTCTCCCACCCGCAGTTTTTTCTCCACCCAAGTGTCCTTTGTCGCGGCCAACCTCTACCACAGTCTCCCAAATCCCTACGTGCCATTCTGCAACTTTCTCGCCGTATATTTTCATACACCTCCACGCACTTCAAGCCACTCCCCCTTCCCATCCAACGCAACCCTTCATATTTGATCCTCTTCCTTACCTCCACTCCTCACGCTCGTGCACCCCCCACACTCCATATATCGGTGCACTCCATTCCATTGTATCTTTTCTTCATGGGTTGCACCCTCCACTCCTCATCCCTTCCCTACGCATCCCCCCAGTGTTCGACCACCTCCATTCCTCTCTCGCCTACCTACAACACATCCTCCCTATTCACCCAACGCTTCCCTCTCGCATCACATGTCCATCTACAACACCATCCTTCCCAATACCTCCATACGCCACACCCCTGTCAGCTCCGCAACCCCTCTGCATCCTTGTCTTCTCTCCCTCTCCACGCCTGCCATTTCCCTCTTGCTCTACATTTTTTCCTTCCCTACGCCCTCTCCACCAGCTCCCCTCGCGCTTGTCTCTTCCGTCTACCAACCTACGCCCACCATCGCCTTCTCCTCCAACCTACGCCCTCCACCGCTGCCTCCCCTACCTACCGGCCTCCATTGCTGCATTTCTCCTTCTACCTCAGGCTCCCGCTCGTCCTCCACTCCCACAGCCCGCATCTCCCTCCACGTCTTCCATCAGCCCTCCTCCAGTGCAGTCCGCCATCACCTCTCTTCTGGCCTGCGTCCACCTCTCCCATCTGCAGCCACTCCTTCTGCGCCAACTCCCTTGTCACCCTACCTGCAAAACCAACTCCCACTCCTCCTGCGCCAACTCCCTCGTCACCCTACGTCTTCGCAGCTCACTCCACATACCGAAACCCTATATTTTAATAAGATTCAATATTAAATAATAATACTCACATTATTATATTAATATTAGATTTTTATCAAAATTCTAATTTTCTAAACTATTATATTAATTTATAATAATAACATATATTATTATAAATTACTCAATCCCAATTTTTTTTATATTGTTATTATAATAACATATATTATAGACATTATTATTATTTTTAATAATAATTCTTGGGAAAAAAGAAAAGAAAAAAAAGAATGAAAAAAAAAATCAAGGAAGACTCCTTGTCAAAAGAAGTAGAAGACCAAATTGAAGAAGTCAAAGAAGACTCCCTCATCAAAATAAGTCGACGCTATCTATCATCAGAGAAGTCAAATTCAAAGAAACACTTGTCAAAAAGTCAAAGACCCTCTATCATCGAAAAAGTCGAAGACTATCTATCGCTGAAGAAATGAAAGAAAGATCATGGAATCTGGTTTGCGACTGCAAATAGAGAAATTAGAAGCCAAGTTAAAGCGCTATCGAAAAGACAATGAAGAATTACGAGACATTAATACACAATCAGAAGTAAGGATGGAATTACATAAGATACAAGAACGGTTCAATGAACAAACAATGTCCAACTAGAAAAATTACATAGAAAAATTATGTGCGCAAATCAAAGAATTAAAAGATGAAAGTGATTTCAATCAAAGATTAAAAAATCAAGATATAAAGAAGGAAATAAATAATTACGAAGCAGAAATAATACGTTTGAACAAAATCGTTAGCGACAAAGATGAATAACTAATGCAGTTACGACATAAATTAGAAAGTCAAGAATCAGAGGTCGGCCAGTGTCGACAACAGATAAAAGTTCTTCAACAACAAAATGACGACTCTAAAAAGACACATAAGTCAGAGATCGCGAAGAGTAATAAAGCATTATCTAACAATGCTGAAGAAATTTTTAGACTAAGAAATCATAACAAGATACTAGTCACAAAAATTAAGAAGTTGAAAAATAGCCGAAAGATAGAACAATCTATGGACGACATTGAAGGGAAACTTCTAGACAAGCAAGAAGAAAATAGTTGTATCAGAAGTCATAATGAAGATCTTAAGGAACAACTTAAGACATCTGAAGATGACAAAAAATCACAAGTCGAATTGATTAAGAAGTTTCAAAATGATAATGGGCAGTTAGAAAACAAGTTGGAAAAGATACAGAACAAAAACTTAAATCCTCAAGAGACAAAAATACAACTTCCAACTCAGATCAATGCTCTAAAGGCGACATTCGTAAATGAAAATGACATCATGAAAGTTCCTTATCGACACCCCAACCATAAAAACTGATATTTGAAAAAGTGGGAAATGTCGAAAGATAATGGTACTAATCTGATCAAATCTCATGACGACACATCAGTAGGGAATCCCATTAGTCCACAACAAATCAATTTGGGATGGATTGATCCATCGATGTATCGGAAGTTATTCTCTACACTTAGTAGTTCGTATCGACATGTTTCATCAGCCATGACATCGCAAAGAACAATGCGACAAAATTATAAGGCTTTGAGGACAAAGCCTTTCTAAGAGAGTGGCAATGCTATGAATATTATATGTATGTTAATTAAAGTTATTAATTATTAAGTGAAAGGGTGTAACCCTTCACTATACATGCTCAAGCCTATAAAAGCGAGCCTCATTGTAATTATTAATAATCCATTATCAAATATATTATCTATTTTACTCCATATTTATGGCTTATCGTATATACCAGATCTTCTGGTAAAGTTATTTGTGTGAAGAAAATAATTATTTGCGGCATTTTCTCATGGTGCAAACCAATAATTCTTTAGTGGAACCATGTATCCTTTCCCTCAATGATTCTACCCAACAAATAACTCTCTTTATTGGTTTTTCCCCCTTAAATGAAGTTATCAAAATCCACTATGATACTTCACTAGTACTATATAGTCATGGTTTCATGTTAGTGATATGTACTTTTGTAATTGATTTGATCAAAGCATGATACATTTAAGTGGAAGCACATACACACATGCCATTGAATAAAATCACACGCAATGAAAGAAACCATGTACTCCCAACCAATGTATTAAATTAAAATTGAAATCTTTGTATGTGCACCTCTATCATCTCTTGTTGATTTTCTAAATTCTTGGTTAATATCCTCCACCAAAAAATAAAAAATGAAATGCCTACTACCCTAAGTCTCATTTAATCCACACTATATTTATCATGAATGAGAAAATCCTTCATTTATAGATTTATCATGAATGAGAAAATCCTTCATTTATAAATTTATCATGAATGAGAAAATCATTCTTATCTTGAACTACCATAGGACTAATCCACTCTGACTCTTCAACAAGTTCTATTATACCTGCATCTAGCATGCTTTTGATTTCTACTTTTAATTTATATTTATATTTTGGGTTCAACCTATAAGGTCTCTGCTCGACAGGTTTTGCACCAGGTTTCAGAGGGATTTTCATTTCTCCCAATTCACCTACAATACCCTTCATTTCTGAAAAGGTTAGTGGGGAATAGATCTTGAAAGTCATCCAACAAATCCGTAACTTTCCCAACAGTCTTGCCATCGTAGTAATCCCCTATGTTGGGAAAGTTTATGATTTTCTTTAGAGCCAATAGAGTCACCTTCCTAGTTTTCAAAGGCTATAAAAACTTAGCAAAGTCCATCTCAGGGCCTCCTATGTCATGGTTCTCTTCATTTTCTGGAATATGCAAGTCCCTCGGGTCATCATCTTCTCCAGTGATGTTATAACATTCCAAATCCTGCTCTAATGTCGCATCCCAGTTTGACTAGTTATATATAGGTAGCGGTACTTATTCAAATATTTTTTGCTTCAAAACTTGTAGATTTGTATCGATAGTCAGGTTCTCATCTTCAAAACTAAATTTTTTCTTAAAATTTATAGTCATCTCTTCCCAATCTATTGTCCCACTTCATAGTTCCAATTCTGTATACCAATTTCTCAGAATTGTATCTAATGTATGATAAAACATATGGACCCACTCTATATTAGGTATAGACTCCCATGATGTAGTGCACCCCTCTATGTGGTCTATTGGACTAGTGAACCCATATATTTTATGTTACAGTGGTTAAGTTCCTCACCAAATCTGATGGCTAACAATGTTTTACACTACCACTAGGCCCCTATATTCTTCTTATGAGTATTCCACCACCTTTTTGGGGTAGATTTCAAGGATATATCTAATGATAAGACTCTCTGTTTCTCTTGAACATGCATCTCAAATTCACTAATAAAAGATTATAAATTTGTTAATCCATCATACACAAGTGGGTTACATACCTCTTTTCCGATCCAGGGCAGTGACATTATGATACGTGCGTATCTTCTCATAGATACCTTGTGTAATTGATTTTTCCAATTCTCTAATCCTTTATCTGGATCTAATGCAAACGAGCTAATAATTCACCAACTCAGGTTTCCATCCACTGTATTATTAACATAATCATCCTTTCTTGAAGTCATTTTATAGATATTTTCCAATTTATGAGTGTCATTTTCTTCTTTAATGGGTTTAGCATATCTTTGTCCTTCTAACGGGTCTAATGGCACAATAACTCGGAATTTCACTCCTTCAAATGTCATTAGCCTCTTCTTTAGATTAATAATAGCCTAATTAACCATGGCCCAATCTATTCCAATTAAATATGGATAAGGGTTGGTATCATCTATGATTTCAATAACCTCAAAATTTGTAAAACTGCATAGTCCCTCCACCTCGACATGTACCCCTCCCAATATTCTACCAAACAGAACCACTTTATGTTGATTTTCCAGCCTCAATTATATGGGTAACCACATGAATTTAGGCTTAACCATGTTTTCCCATGTTTTCTTGGTAAGTACATTAACATTAGACCCCAAATATGAAATAATAAAATCCATGTCATAGTCCCGAATTTGCACACTTAGTCACAATTCTCTACCTGTCCTCTTTCTTCGTTGTAGATGATTAACAGTTCTTTCCTCAATAGGTTCTATTATCCCTTGCTCACATTGTTCAAGTATACAACAAAGCTCTTTTACAACTTTTTCATCTTTTAGCATATCTAAACATATTTGCAGAAAGTTCTTTAAGGGACTTAGCTATCCCAACGTCTTCCTTGGAACCATCCGGTCATAGATCAATGACATGTCATATATTGGAGCTATGTAATATAGAGGTTGAATTGATGAAGTAGATGCACCTCGTTCTATCGCAATGAACTCCTTCCTAGATTCGACATAAATATCCTTTTCCTTTTGAGGGTTAAACGTTGGTGGTTGTTCCATTGCTTTCCTTACCCAAGGTCCTCGCTAATTCCCTAGTTCTAACATATCAAATCCTGTGGTGGTTCCACCTCATGTCACTACTGCTATGGTAGGATGATCTTCCCGCTTTTCTGTATAAATCTTTTGGACATTTTGGTTTTGATTTTTATTTCCCTTTTCCTTCCATTATGATATCAACCATGGAAAATATTCAACAATGTGATATATATCTCTACAACATGTACATGTCGAACAAGGGTTTGAATGATCCCTTTCCAAATGTCCTATTTGTCCACAAATTATAACAGATTATCCAAGTGTCTCTTGACTTAACAGATTAAGTCAAGAGACACATATTTCTGTTGCCTATTTATATGGCTGCATTTCATTGTAATAATTATCTTTCTCATCATCAATTATATATTATTATTTTTAGTATGGAATTATCATCGATTGAGTAGTTTGAGTATATCCAGACACATATATACAAATGGTATCAAAGCTAGCCCTTCCTTGGGCCTCACTGATTTTGGTTTTTAACTAATACCATCAAACTTTCTCTGAAACTAGTCCCGTGGCCATCAAAATCAAATTTTCTGATAACTCTCCCACACTCACTCCCATCTCCTATCTCTCTCCACATTCTTCCTTCCCTCTCGCACCCTTCTGCACTCACTGTGCCCTCACTCAACTCTCCACAACCCTATCTTTCCCCCACTCTCTACAACCCCTCATCTCTACAACCCACTCACGTCTCCCCTTCATCTCTCTTACTATAGGATCTATCCATTTCCTGCACACGCAAACATCCACCTCCTTATGCTTTCCCACCACCATCTCCATCCACTCAAACGATCTAAGCGTTCACTCCTGCACTCACCTCGCTCCTACTCCTCTCTCGACACTCCCACGCCACCCCTCTCTTCTCATGCGCCCACTCTTGTTCTCTCCCTACCATCGCCCACTACTCTCCTCTCCAATCCCTCCCCTCACGAACCTGTCTTATTCCCTCCTCCATATTCGTTTACTCCTCATTGCACACACTCCACTGGAGCTCCCCCTCATCTCCATTCTCATCCCCTGTGTCTGCAATTTCCCCTCACCTCCTCCTCTAACATTTTCCCCTTTGATCCTTCACTCCAACACTCATGTATCCATGCCTCCCCTTCGTCGTTCTCTCTAGCTGCACCTTCCACCACTACCTCTAAGACTCAACCTCCCCAATGGTACACACACATATCCATCGATCCTTCTATATGTCCTGCAAAGTCATCCATCAATCGACACCTTATGTGAAACCCTAATATTCTCCATTTTCACTTTTTACGTCTACTTCCAAAAAAATATAATAATAATATTATTTGTTATTATATTGATTAAACCTTATACTCCCCAATTCAAATTAATAAAAATAATGTCTACACAATAATAAATATTATTATTATTATGATTTATTTCAAAGCCCTATTCAAAACCTATAACCCATAAGTAAAAAAAAAGGCCAAAATATTATTTTATAATAATTACAATAATAATATATTATTATTGTTTTAAAAAAACAAAAAAGCAAAACAATCTTAAATTGAAAAAAGAAGATTTTGCAAAAAAAGAAGAAAAGAACCACCTTGAGGGTTACTACATCCTTGTGTGTCCATCTATTATCAAAGGGAAAAAGAATACAAAAATTGAAGAAGACCAATTATCACCGAAAAAAGGAAGATCATCTATGTCGAAGAAGTCAAAGACAAAGGAAGACTCCTTCATCAAAATAATTCAAGGCTATCTCTTGTAAGAGAAGTCAAAGTCAAACTGAGACTCTTCAAAGAAGTCGAAGACCATCTATAGTCAAAATAACAACCATATATCGTCGAATAAGTCAGAGACCATGGAATCCAGTTTGCGACTACAAATAGAAAAGTTAGAAACAAAGTTAAAGCGCTACCGAAGTGATAATAAGGAATTACAAGACTTGAATGAAGACCTGGAAAAGACAAGTAAATTTTAGGAAATTCATATAAAAATTGATGAATGAACAATTTCCAATCAAAAGGATTGTTGAGCTTAAGGACGAAATCGATTTTAATCAAAGATTACAAAATCAAGAGATAAAAAATAATTTGACAAAAATAAAGCATCAATAGTGCGATTAACGAAAAGTATAAACGACAAAAACAATGAAATCGTGAAAGTTGAGAAACAGCTTGAATATCGAGAATCAAAGATCTGTAGATTTCAAAAATAGACAAAAGAAATCCAGCAGAAATACGTTGACACAAAAAGGGTGCACAAGTTGGAAATTTCAAAAGTCAATTACACATTATAAAGTAATACGGAAGAAACATATCGATTAAGAAATCATAATAACATATTAGTTACGAAGATCATGAAGTTAAAAAGTACTAGGAAGGAAGACAAATCAAATGAATACATCGAAGGGAAAGTCCTAGAAAAGCAAGAAGAAAATCAATTCCCTCAAAATATTAATGAAGAATTTAAAGAAAAACTTAAGAAATACAAATATGGAGAAAAAGCACAAGAAGAAATGATTAAGAAGATTCAGAGTGAAAACAAGCAACTAGAAAACAAGTTAAGAGATATACGGAACAAAACATCAAAATTGTCAGTAATACAAATTATGGAAAAGGGAACACTTATCGATCTAGTTCAAATCATCACTCCATATGTCACTCCAATAGAAGAGAAGCACACACGAATATCAAACCAAGGAGACACCACAAACTTGATAAGGGAACGACGTTACACAAATTCCCTATCGACATCCAAATCATACAAGTCAGTATCTTAAGAATCATAAACAACTTACAGAAGTCCTTGACACCCGTGCGCTCAATTCTTAGGATGTTTGTTCACTTAAAGAGTGCAGCGTTGAACAAAGAATCAATTTGGGATGGATTTATCCATCCACATTTCGAAAGTTAAATGCTCTACATTTAGAAGTTCATATAGACATGTTTCGTCAGCTACGACATCATAAGGAACGATGTGATAACATTATAAGTATTTGAGGACAAAGGCTCTCTAAGAGGGAGGCAATGTTACATACATAAATATATAAACAATAATAATAAATAATTAAATAATAAATAATTAAATAATAAATAATTAAATAATAAATAATTACATAATAAACAATTAATAAGTTAATTCAAGAGACACATCTTTCGACCGCCTATTTATATGGCTACATTTCATTGTAATAATTATCTTTCTCATCATCAATTATATATTATTATTTTTATTATGGAATTATCATCAATTGGGTAGTTCGAGTAAATATTCAGACACATATATAACACTTGTCAATTTTTATAATGCGTTTTGACCACAAACAAATTGGAGAGTTGAAAATAGGAAGTGAGTAGCTACAACTTCCTGAACATTTCCAGCATGAAAACCTTTTTCCAAGCTAGCTAGAAGCTTGCACATACTTTTGTTAAATGAAGGTTCTCTCTATACCAGTGGTTTTAGGATGACCACCAACTCTGTTGTAACATCCCACTCACCCAATATGACCATCGGGAGGGGACATTAGCTAAATTTGGGCTCTCAACTTTCACTCCAAATCCATAATACGAATTTCAACATATACAATGTTTGCAAAAAAGTAAATAAACATGCACAACATAATTAAAATCTATCCACACACATCTAACATGCTAATAAAAGTATAAACATTACAGGCATCAAATAAAAAAATTGTAAATTCAAATGCATGAGAATACTTATCTTTATCCAATGCAGATCCAAGCAACTGGTTGTGTAAGAGTGATTTTCCACACAACCATAGGCTATCTAACATATACACTTTCTGCTGAGAGGCCACCCCCAAGTTGGGCTATGAGGCCACCAGGGCGAAGGAAACACCTACAGGATTCTCTCTCTAATCCCACAACCCATTATGTTATCGATGCTTAGCCAAATGCTTATACAGAGCTCTACAGGGATCTCACTCACCCTCACAGCCTTGGCTTCCACAATACCTATCCCACACGAAACCCTTCTAGCTCAGGCATCCCCTTCACCGATCCACGGTTCTCTTGGGTGATCCATCTTGCTAGGTAATTCCAGTGTGTGGATATAAGAAGTCCAATCTGATATGTGCTGCTATAGAACCACCTGTAGCTTCAATTTGTGTCTTCTCAAGCACCTACGAGCAACATAACTCAATGGGTAAGGCTTCCTAGCTTTCCCAACCTCTATTCTCACCTACAACCATCATTTTTCCCTTCCAAATATGCAACATGGTCTCCAAATTAGAATTTCTGGGTTAGGGACAATCTGGTATGCTCATGGACAACAATGGAGAGCTTTGCCTAGTGTAGATCTGTTACATCTCCATAATTTTTTTTTTCTTATCTTCTTTTGATTTCCTTTATTTCCTTTCTCTTTTGTAACATCCTCTTTTGTACCATATTTAAGTGCAGTTTTAAATGTAAATTGCAACTACTTCTGGTGAGGAGCTCAAGGCCAAGGCCCCACCAGAAGACCTTGTGAGCTATGTGGTAAATACCTAGCTGTAAGTTGTAAACTTGAGAATTTGAGGGCAACAACACAACTAAGCGATGGCAACTAAATCCACTAAGGGATGATGAATAATGATAGAAGGTCATCCCAATACTATGATCACTAGACAGATGGTAAAGTAATTCTTTTTTTTTTTTTTAGATACCTTTAGTGGTAAAGTCATGATCCTAGGATGAGGGTAGCGGCTATGCATCGCATGCTAAAAGTTTAACTCCGACAAACCTATCTATTAGCATGAAGCTAAAACTACGGTCATAAAAGACTAACTAATATCACGAGATATGAAATTGTGATAAGAGTGTAGGAAAAATACTCTTAAAAAATCTCTAAATAATAAGAAGCTAGGGTCTTTCTTTTATATAACTTAAACACTCGAGGATAGGGTAAAGGATAAATTTTATGACACACACTTATCCTTATATAAAAGTATAATTTTACTACCTTAAATAAATAATTGTATCTTATACATGGAACTTGTTCTACAAGGAAAAAAGGAGTATAAAATATATGATATAGAAAGAGGTATCTTAAATTATAAAAATTTGCCCCTATATATATATTTATATATAGTGGGTGCAAGAGGGGACGGCATAGTAGTAGAACCTTAAATCAATTGTGGGAAAAGTATAGTTTTATATATATGTGTTACTTAAAAGTCATCATATAACACCCTTGAATTAAAAGGATATTGTGTATACACAAAATTATAGTTTTACATATGTATATATATCTAAGTAATTAAGGGGATGAGACTCACCTTAAGATGACAATGCCACAACTAAATAGTGGACACACCATCTCCCTCCTTGGGATTGTTCCCTTGATGGAGTGGAGCTACCACTAATGATTTTTTTTTAGACGCTGGGATCGAACTCCGGAACCTTATTTTGGAGTGACATTTGTCACCGGAGATCCGAGGAGGACTCCCCAAAGATAAGAAAATCAGAGTTATAAATCTTAAGGGAGAGTGGACTGGAAGGGGGGGGGGGAAATGATAGCGACCTGCGGATGATCCTGACAGTTCAGAACATAAATACAAATTCGTAATATCGGCGATGTAGATCGGGGATTTTGTGCATGAGAGTAAGTAAGTTCAGTCGTTCTGGTTGGATCTATTGGATTTGCACAGAAGGTAAGTTTAGCTTCTCGCCTTGGTTTATTGGATTGCGCAGTAAGTAAGTTTAGCATTCTCTCAGTTGATATAATGGTATACTGGTTGTTATCTGGGAAAATAGACACACTGTCTATTCTAATACATATCACATCGGTTTAGCGGGTTCATATTTTATTCGATATGATAGCCCCAAAATGGATGCTATAGATTAGATTCATGTAGTAAACGCACTTCCTTGTAGATTAGATTCGTACAGTGAACGCTCTGCCTTTTGGAATGCGCAGCACACCGAAAACGTCTATGCTCTGTATGCTTATTGTTTTTCTTTGATATTGTGATCAGCAATCCCATTGATGAGAGCGATCTCAGATCTACTACTGAAATGAAATCGTAGGTTAAGTGATAGCATAGATCTGTCTTGCTACAGGATCTACTAGATCTGTCTTGCTACAGTATCTACTACCGAAATGAAATCGTAGGTTAAGTGATAGTGTAGATTTGTCTTGCTACAAGATCTACTACTGAAATGAAATCGTAGGTTAAGTGATAGCGTAGATCTGTCTTGCTACAGGATCTACTAGATCTGTCTTGCTACAGGATCTACTACTGAAATGAAATCGTAGGTTAAGTGATGGCGTAGATCTCTCTTGCTACAGGATCTACTAGATCTGTCTTGCTACAGGATCTACTACTGAAATGAAATCATAGGTTAAGTGATAGCATAGATTTGTCTTGCTACAGGATCTACTACTGAAATGAAATCGTAGGTTAATTGATAGCGTAGATTTGTTTTGCTACAGGATATACTACTGAATTGGAATCGTAGGTTAAGGGATAGCATAGATATTTCTTTTCTTGGGATCTACTATTGTAATGAAATCATATTTCCTTGTTTGGTTCCTTGGGGTCATGATTTCGCAAAGCTAACAAATGCAAAATACAAGCTCAGGTGTGGGTCGATTCTCTGAGAGAGATTGCCATCTCCCTTCCTAAAATCAAACTCCATCGTTCAAGTGTAGGGAGCGATTCCAACAAAGATCCAACTCTGTCGACTAGTGAGGAAAGGAAAACCAGATTCAGTTAAGAAATCACATGGTTCAGGGTTTAATGCATACACTTTTCACAATGCAAAGATATGGAAAACAATCTTTACGTTGTACAGATTCTAAACCCAGCTCTATCCAGCAATCTCATGATATAGAGCTTAAAGCATAAGCTTCTCATAAATACAAAGGCGCAGAGATAAATCAATCCTCGGCTATACATATTTCTAAACCAACTTCTGTTAAGAATGTGCATGATCTAGGGTTTATTGCACACACCATTCACAATGCAAGCATACAGACATCAACAATCTTACGGATATAGATCCTAACCCGAATCATACTTCTGTTAAGAAATCGCATAATCCAGGGTTTAATGTACACGATATTCACTATGCAAGGATACAGACATCAACGATCTTACCCGGTACTAATTCTAACTAGAATCATACTACAAGAATTTAATCAGGATCAAGTTTAGGTTGTTCTTCTTCTGTGCCTATTCTCAAGAAGGAAATGCTCTATCCAGGAGGTCGCCCCTTTTGTACATTCTCCTCTATAGCAATACCCTGACGACAGGCGTACGCCTTTTCCCCCTAGGGCCCATGGTGTTGGAATCCTCTATCATGGAAACTTCCCTAACAGGGATAAATCCCCAATGTGAAGCTATCCTTTCCTTTTGAATTCGGGGTGTTGGGAAGGGACAACTCTTCAAAGGGCCCGATCCCATAATCATTTTGTATTTTGTTGATTTTTCAGTTTTCTGGAAGTATGTTGTAAATGCACATTACCTGTTGAGTTCATTTTTATATATATATTATGTTTGCATGATGAAGTGGGAAGGGATCGTTGTTGTTCAAGTGTATATGTCAGCATCGAACGCTTTTGTTGGGTTTTAGTTGTTATCTCAGTACTAATCCCTGCCTGCCTTCTATTTTTGTTTGTACCTTATTTTGAAGCTTTGATTGCCAAGAAGAGGTGACGGGTTTTTCCATGTGATGTCGATTTGAATGTAGGAAAACTCATGTCATTATGACAGCGGACATTATTCTAGGGGTTCTTTATCTTGAGAGAGATTTAGTTTTCTTAGAAAGGTTAGATGATCGCATTCTTATGATTGTGCTTATCACATTTTTACTTGTATTTTAGTTGTGTTAATACTTGTGTTGGATGTTGGTTGCGATATGGTGAATTTTGTACATAAATTATAATTATTGAAAATAGGTTATTTCCGGATATGGGAAAACCTTTCTGCTTATTTCCATATATGTAATACATTGCTGTCATAGGTTCCTTGGGAAAGAGACGGCCAAGTAGAGGCATGATCCATGTGTTTTATTGATCTGTTCGAAATCAACATGGAATAATTCCTTGTAAGGATTCTGAGATAGGCTTTGGATGTTTGAAATTATGCTCTCTGAGAGAAGTGGTAAGAAAGCTGGAAGTAAGTATAGTAACATTGGTGTTGTTGGTTGTAAGCTCTATTTTGATAATTAATACAAGATGCGACTCTCCTTTGGTGGACGTAGCCCAATGTGATTGGGTGAACCACGTACATTTTGTCTCCCCATGTGTATGACTCTATTGTTGATGTCTTGTCAGTAATTCTTGTTTCGCATGTTTATGTCTTCATGGTTATGTCTTGACAATAAGATTTAACTAAGTGTTTATTCATAGAATGTGTGTGGAAATGATTTTTGTGAAGACATTTTGTTATGATAGCATGCAGCTGTATAGTTCCTTTATATATAATGGTCTCAAAAGAGATCCATGGAGTTGTAATGGTAACCCTTAATCCAATAAGTAAATTGTTCTAGATAGCTAGAAGGGCTTGGAATGTTGGAAGTTGAAGAACGCAACAATTGGTTGCAGATGTAAAACCCCCTTCTTGTTGAGTAATAAAAGAAATGACCTTCCTTTGTGGACGTAGCCCAATAGGGGTGAACCACCTGAAATTGTTCTCTTCTTATGTGTATGTGTGTTATTGTGGTTGATATGTATTTGTTATGAGAATTCTTTGATGTCATGAGATTAAATGTATGGTTGAAGGAGACCCAAGGAGCTGCAATGGTAATACTTAGCCAACATAAGCAAATCGACTTTTATAAGAATGTCAAGTGTATGCACAAGGATTAATTATATGTTGGCCGTTTTCTTATATTATTGTGAAGATCTTTAAGGGAAGAAATTTTAATTTTCATAAAATACTAACTCGCAAATCTTGGAGATGTTACAGATGGTATCAGAGCTGTAGGTAACAATACTTGGGCCTAATGGGCTCAACTTGAAATAAGATTGATAAACTAATCAATCAAGTTGCATTGTTCTGTGTTGGATGCATGGACTGAGATGGATAAGAGGTTAATATCAACTGAGTTGAACTACTAAGGGAATAAAGATAAGTATTTTTAACCTTTGCTTTCCTTCGTCGTGAGATTTTCCTTACTCACATGGTTGTTTTGTTAAGAGCACAGATTCAGATTTTTTTTTTTTGATGATCACATGTGGAGATTGTAGTCTGGAGGATGATGTTCTTATTACATAGAAGTAAAACCTCCTTACAATATTTGGTTCTGTTATTGTGGCAGATGGTCAAAACTCGGTTGAACTTGTGGAAGAGCGTAATATATATTATGCGGGTATATGTCGCTTTGTCAACAAGACCTCGACGCAAGTTATAAATGTTGGGTGGTTAAAATTATATTGTTTCATTGATGACACTATAAGTAGAATCACAACTTGAGTCCATACATATCTAGCTTATCACTCATGAGCATTTGTGTAAAACTCGAATAAATTTTTCCTTAGTGGCAATCGATAAAAGATAGACAAGCAAAAGACGTTTCAATGCTATTATTATTCCAATAAATAGATGTCGTATAGTAGTTATGTACTAACATTGCAGGATTTCGCTATGAATATAACCAATCAGAATGGAAAGTGATCATTCACGCGGATAAATAGCTGAGTTAACCATTCAAGAGTAAGTAATGATTCACTTAGTGCATCTTATTTTACTAGTCATATTTCGAGACGCTTATAACCATGGATTAAAATTGGAGTATGTTGTTCAGTTACTAACATTTCAGGATGTTATCATACTTACGACCAATGTGATAAACAAAAAGGAACGTGGATTATAAATCCATTGGTGTAGGTGGGTGGAACAAAATCGCTCAAGAATAAGTGATTACATTTTATTATAGCATGGGTTACAGTATGGCACAAAACCTGATTTGGTGATAGATGTGTGCTAGTTATCATGAATGATAAGCAAATAAGTGAATCTACTTACTGTTATTACGTGGCATATTGTAATTGACAAAGATTGCAAGAAATAATAAATGATTATTATCGAAGATAAATTCCTAGACTCAAGCGAGAAGGCTTGAGGGGAATCGAGGAAGAATGCATTAATGGCACTGAAACACCCCTTATAAATCGGGGAGTTGACACCCTCCATGATTCTCGAAAGAATCAGTTGGCTGTAAAGACCTAGGCAAGCTATAAAGAAAATGCATATGCGGGAGGCAGGACGCTGCTTAGTATGCATGGGAGAAAATTGTTGTGTGAGCACTGAGGTGTTAGACAAGGATCTCCAAATGAATTGCTGTGTGAGCACTGAGGTGTTAGGAAAGAAATTCCGAAAGCATTGCTATGTGAGCACTGAGGTGTTAGGCAAGAATTTCCGGGAGCAAGTGAATGATGTGTTTGATTAAGTTAAATAGTCTAAAATTCTTGGAACGTTGGATTCATTGTTGATTGTAATATTGGCATGCATAATAAAAGTTGTATAACAAAAATGGCTTATTTACTTATGTTCTAAGTAATGATATGTTACTGAACAAATCTTATGAGACTGGTTTTGTTGCACAAAATACAGGTTCCAAACAAAAACGAATGGCAAAGATCATGAAAGTTTGGAGAAGAACGAACAAAAATTTCGAAGAAAGCAAAGGATAAGTCAAAAACAGAAGACAAATAATTGAAACACCGAGGACGGTGTTACTCATTAGGGGAGCAGGATGTAACATCCTCTTTTGTACCATATTTAAGTGCAGTTTTAAATGTAAATTGCAACTACTTCTAGTGAGGAGCTCAAGGCCAAGGCCCCACTAGAAGACCTTGTGAGCTATGTGGTAAATACCTAGCTGTAAGTTGTAAACTTGAGAATTTGAGGGCAGCAACACAACTAAGCGATGGAAACTAAATCCACTAAGGGATGATCAATAATGATAGAAGGTCATCCCAATACTATGATCACTAGATAGATGGTAAAGTAATTCATTTTTTTTTTTTTTTAGATACCTTTAGTGGTAAAGTCATGATCCTAGGATGAGGGTAGCGGCTATGCATCGCATGCTAAAATTTTAACTCCGACAAACCTATCTATTAGCATGAAGCTAAAACTACGGTCATAAAAGACTAACTAATATCACGAGATATTAAATTGTGATAAGAGTGTAGGAAAAATACTCTTAAAAAATCTCTAAATAATAAGAAGATAGGGTCTTTCTTTTATATAACTTAAACACCCGAGGATAGGGTAAAGGATAAATTTTATGATACACACTTATCCTTATATAAAAGTATAATTTAACTACCTTAAATAAATAATTGTATCTTATACATGGAACTTGTTCTACAAGGCAAAAAGGAGTATAAAATATATGATATAGAAAGAGGTATCTTAAATTATAAAAATTTGCCCCTATATATATATTTATATATAGTGGGTGCAAGAGGGGACGACATAGTAGTAGAACCTTAAATCAATTGTGGGAAAAGTATAGTTTTATATATATGTGTTACTTAGAAGTCATCATATAACACCCTTGAATTAAAAGGATATTGTGTATACACAAAATTATAGTTTTACATATGTATATATATCTAAGTAATTAAGGGGATGAGACTCACCTTAAGAGGACAATACCACAACTAAATAGTGGACACACCATCTCCCTCATTGGGATTGTTCCCTTGATGGAGTGGAGCTACCACTAATGATTTTTTTTTAGATGCCGGGATCGAACTCTGGATCCTTATTTTGGAGTGACATTTGTCACCGGAGATCCGAGGCGGACTCCCCAAAGATAAGAAAATCAGAGTTATAAATCTGAAGGTAGAGTGGACTGGAAGGGGGGGGGGAATGATAGCGACCTGCGGATGATCATGACAGTTCAGAACAGAAATACAAATTCGTAATATCGACGATGTAGATCGGGGATTTTGTGCATGAGAGTAAGTAAGTTCAGCCGTTCTGGTTGGATCTATTGGATTTGCGCAGAAGGTAAGTTTAGCTTCTCGCCTTGGTTTATTGGATTGCGCAGTAAGTAAGTTCAGCATTATCTCAGTTGATATAATGGTATACTGGTTGTTATCTGGGAAAATAGACACACTGTCTATTCTAATACGTAGCACACCGGTTTAGCGGGTTCATATTTTATTCGATATGATAGCCCCAAAATGGATGCTATAGATTAGATTCACGCAGTAAACGCACTGCCTTGTAGATTAGATTCGTACAGTGAACGCTCTGCCTTTTGGAATGCGCAGCACACCGAAAAAGTCTATGCTTTGTATGCTTATTGTTTTTCTTTGATATTGTGATCAGCAATCCCATTGATGAGAGCGATCTCAGATCTACTACTGAAATGAAATCGTAGGTTAAGTGATAGCGTAGATCTGTCTTGCTACAGGATCTACTAGATCTGTCTTGCTACAGGATCTACTACTTGAAATGAAATCATAGGTTAAGTGATAGCGTAGATCTGTCTTGCTACAGGATCCACTACTGAAATGAAATCGTAGGTTAAGTGATAGTGTAGATCTGTCTTGCTACAGGATCTACTACTGAAATGAAATCGTAGGTTAAGTGATAGCGTAGATTTGTCTTGCTACAGGATCTACTAGATCTGTCTTGCTACAGGATCTACTACTGAAATGAAATCATAGGTTAAGTGATAGCGTAGATCTATCTTGCTACAGGATCTACTACTGAAATGAAATCGTAGGTTAAGTGATAGCGTAGATCTATTTTGCTACAGGATATACTACTGAATTGGAATCGTAGGTTAAGGGATAGCATAGATATTTCTTTGCTCGGGATCTACTATTGTAATGAAATCGTATTTCCTTGTTTGGTTCCTTGGGGTCATGATTTTGTAGAGCTAACAAATGCACAATACAAGCTCAGGTGTGGGTCGATTCTCTGAGAGAGATCGCCATCTCCCTTCCTGAAATCGAACTCCATCGTTCAAGTGTAGGGAGTGATTCCAACAAAGATCCAACTCTGTCGACTAGTGAGGAAAGAAAAACCAGATTCAATTAAGAAATCACATGGTTCAGGGTTTAATGCATACACTTTTCACAATGCAAAGATATGGAAAACAATCTTTACGTTGTACAGATTCCAAACCCAACTCTATCCAGCAATCTCATGATATAGAGCTTAAAGCATAAGCTGCTCATAAATACAAAGGCGCAGAGATAAATCAATCCTCGACTATACAGATTTCTAAACCAACTTCTGTTAAGAATGTGCATGATCTAGGGTTTGTTGCAAACACCATTCACAATGCAAGCATACAGACATCAACAATCTTACGGATATAGATCCTAACCCGAATCATACTTCTGTTAAGAAATCGCATAATCCAGGGTTTAATGTACACGATATTCACTATGCAAGGATACAGACATCAACGATCTTACCCGGTACTAATTCTAACTAGAATCATACTACAAGAATTTTATCGGGATCAAGTTCAGGTTGTTCTTCTTCTGTGCCTATTCTCAAGAAGGAAATGCTCTATCCAGGAGGTTGCCCCTTTTGTACATTCTCCTCTATAGCAATACCCTAACGACAAGCGTATGTGTGACATCTCCATAAATATTTTTTTATTTTTTTTTTAATTTTGTTTGTTTTGTTTTTCGTTCTTCTTTCTCCTTACTGGGATTACACATCATTTGGATCTATGTGAACACATAAGGAAATGAATAATAAATTTGTATGTTTAAACTAAATTAACTTCTGCTACATGTAATTCTTCCTACTGGACAGAAAGTAATATTGGTTCACATGCCGCTTACTTAGCTATGGCTAACACATTCCATAATTGATTTACAGGTACGCCTAAACCATCAGATTTCTGTATTGACGTAGGGATGCGGTCTAAATAAATTCGAATCCATAAGCATGTTTACTCATGGCAAGCTGTGGACCTTCATATCTTTGTTTACTTCATACTACAAATACAGGTTATGAGATAAAATATTCCACTATGGTTTAAACGTACTCCATAAGGATTATAGTAACACACAAGGGTACTCTTGGCAACTTATGATAAAGGTTCATTACTTATGTTATACATGTTTGGCATACCTTCCATTAAAATATGAAAGGTCTGTACCATTTTAAAGGTATGAAATCCTTGGTGGCCGCGAAGATTACTATGCCCTAGCAAGATCAAAACTTTAAGCACTCTAGGGGAATTGTTACCCTTTAAAATAAAATCCAATAGTATGATAGTTAGGCTAAGGCTATATGTTAAAATCGCCCTTCCAATTATAACTCATGAGTATGGTGGAAGACGTTCATTTAACCTACAACCTAAACTTCACGCTGGGATTTGATATTTTATCAGCGGCACCTGCAGCATTTAATGATAAGATGGGGTACAGTACTAGATTGGGGTTCTCGTAAGCTGCCAGCAACTCGGCATAGTACCGAGCCATGTGACTCTCATTAAACATTTTAAAAGGGAGGACAGGACTCTTTAATAGTCTCGGTTTCAGTTCTGTTCAACTCGACACGAATGTTAAAGCTTACAACCCTCAGGACTTCATTCGACATAGCCAGAATGCTTATCTAGTATGAAGTGTATCACCAAAGTTACGAACTCTAGAAGTTTTACTGTAAGAGGTAGAGTTTTTGTTTAGGGTGGCTATGCACCAGACTGGCTGGGTAGTTTTTGATAGGATGAGACCCTCGTGACAGAAAAGAATGGTGACTTTCGTGGACACATTGAAGGGCCATGACTGGTGAACTTGTCTCAAAGGTAAGCGACACAGATTTGTTTATTTCTTTTAGAAATTCAAATAAAGAGGTCTTCTATTCCAGTTCTAAAATCTTTAATGTGTCAGTGGCAGGTTTTCAAGTCATTTATTGCTGGCGTTTGGGGCTACTCCCTTTGGTAAGCAGGCATCGCCCATACCAATTTCAGTATTGTCTGGGAGAATTTATTCTCGTCAAACCCATGTCGAGGTTAATAGCATTTGTTTTATTGATATATAAAATTTTGAAGATCTGTTAATTCGTCTGGATATTGAAACGTCCACGCCAGGGTTTTTGTATAATATCACCTGCAGACACTTTTATTTTTGAAAGGGTTCTCACTCGAGCTCTATGTCCGGAATTTGCTCTTTCAAAATGGCATTAGTCTAGATTTGTCCTCTATTACCAAGGTTTGAGGTCATGCCTTCGGTCTGTAATATTCAAAATTGTAATCGTATTTTTGCTGGAAAATTCGCTAAATCCAAGATAAATATAATGTAAATTCCTGCACCATGTATTCTCGTCTGCTAGACGGTTAAGTGATTTCTGTTATTGTTTCAATGCATGTCCTGAAAGGTTAAAAGATCTATCTGACGAAAGCTCGCTATACTTCATTTTCTTGACAAATATAATTCGTTTTTGCACAGAGAAAGATGCTTCGTGTGTTTTATCATTATGACTTTCAGGGTTTTGGGTATGAAATATTTAGAGGATATTTCTATACCTAAATCATAGTCACGGGAGCTATGTTAACTTATTTTGCTGTATTTAACATTGGGTCATTTATATTTACATACGTCTGCCGAAACGATTTAATGTGGGAGAAATTAAACCTAAACTTTACTGTGTGACCTAGGTTTCGAGGAGACCATAACCAATGAAGATCTTTGTATCTTCCTGCCTACACCCATCATAGGATTTAATGCTTCCTGCTTGGAAGTTCTGTTGAAAAAGTCCTTGCATTCTGATCTCGGCTAATCTTCTTGAAATGATAGGTAACAGAGTTATCACTATTGTTGGGTATGGCCGTTTTGAACTTAGGCGTTTTTCTTCTATAAAATCTGAATACAATGGATAAATGTATGAGAAATAAAGCTTTAATATTCTGTTGGTAGATGGTTGAAGTCGTGAGGTTATTTATTTTGTCCTGAATGAAAACCCTAAATACTTATACTGTCAACTGTCATCCTTCGTATCCCATTTCGCATATGAGAACTAAATTTTTGAAACACTGTCGATTTCTGACTCTGCTCCTTAGGGTTTCTCAAGGTGGATGAAATCGCATTTTTAATCCTGCCTATGTCTGGATAAAATCGTTAGTCTGAACTATATAGTTGCCTGCGGCAAGGTAAAGTCTGAAACTGCTGGTCATATATGTATCTACAAACACAGTCGATGCATTTCCCTTTGGTTGAATGCCGAGTAGGTAGGGTTTCGACCCACACCAGAATCTGACATAAAAAAATTAACAACTAATTTCCCAATAGGTCAGATTCTCGTACAATAAACCAAAATAACGAGATTCAGTAAAGAAATAATAACGAATACAGCTTTGGGTAGTTTTTCCTGAATGCCCAGGATTATCTTCTCATTGTAGATCGATATCAACCGAAAATGGAGACTAAATAAAAACATCATTATTTCTAAATTATAGATTCTTTTAAGGAATAGTTCCATAGACGTACCGATTGTTTATAATCGCTGAGAGAATTAAAATGTAATAAAATCTCACATGCAGAAAATTCGTACTGGGATGAAATCTACTATCATCTTATTCAAGAAAGAATTTATAACAACCAATAATTTATCAAAACTACTATACCTATTGGGCAGAAATTTTTTAATAGAAAGTACTGAAAAGTTTGAACTTTAAAGAAAAACCTGGAACTTGTAAACCGGATGTAACAGGAACAGCCACGTTCCTCCCAACCATATATTAGATACAAACTCCAAGTTTGTTCGTAATCACCCCCGAGCCAGATACATGCATAAAGAGGGTGGACAGTTAGCCTCAAACTCAGTCGCATTTTCCTGAACCCCTTGCCTAACACAGAGTGCTCACACAGCAAGTGTAATTCTCTCTGGCATACTCAGCAGCATCCTGCCTCCTCACATATGCCATCTCTTTATAGTTTGCCTAGGTCTTACCTTTAGCAGCCAATTCCTCATGGAAATTTTCGCAGCTAATCAAATCCCTGATTTTCAGGGTGTGTCTAGTGTCTTAAATACACTTCTGACACTTGTTCTGGTTTCCCAGAGGCTAACTTTAACTTGTCCCCCACTCCTCCATGCATGATCTCCTCATTTAACTTGGCTGTTCCTGCTCATCCTTATATTAAAAATAATAACAATTGTTTTCATACAACCGTCCTTCTAGGACTTTAATCATCCGATTTCTCATCTGGCCCCCTTATTGAAATAATCTCAACATAATAAAATAATATACATATATAAATATATATATATATATATATATTAAAAGTCAAACATAATGTCTTTTCATTATTGGAGAGGGATGTCACAGTACGCCTTTTTCCCCTAGGGCCCATGGTGTTGGAAGCCTCTATCATGGAAACTTCCCTAACAGGGATAAAGCCCCAATGTGAAGCTATCCTTTCCTTTTGAATTCGGGGTGTTGGGAAGGGACGACTCTTCAAAGGGCCCGATCCCATAATCATTTTGTATTTTGTTGATTTTTCAGTTTTCTGGAAGTATGTTGTAAATGCACATTACCTGTTGAGTTCATGTAACATACCTAGATAGCTAAATTAGAATTTGGTGTATGTCGGAAAAATTTTCTTCATTTTAAAACACATGACTATATAAGTTAACCAAACCATCACGAAATAACCATGCATTATTCTTCATCAAATCATATACTCATATAAGACAAAAGATAAGCCATCAAATTTATCAAGGAGATTGAAACACATCGGTACACATAAGATTGAGACCATATATACGTGGTTCACCCATTAGAAACAAATACTTCTTTCAATAAAACAATGGTAATAACACCATCATAATCATAAGCGAAACATTTTATCAACAACCAACCTTGTATATGATCGTATACATCAAGTAATCATGTTATTTTTAAGGGCAGAAACAAGTACTCATACATAAGACACATTGAGAAACACCATAGAAGCCACAAGAGACAAAATATAACGTGGTTCACCCGTACACGGGCTAGTCCACAAAAGGTGTGTGCATCTTTTATTATTAGGCCAAAAAGAATAATAAGATTACAACAAGCAACCTAGTTGCTGTAACAAGATTCCTTCCTTTCCTATCAAGCCTCTATCACCTAGAGCTTTTTCATGAATCCACCAAAGGATGCGGCATCTTATATTATTCATAAAAGGGTTTACATTTACAACACGACGATTGCATTGAATCAATTTCCACTTCTCAAGGCCTCTCTCCTAGAGAGTACTTCCAAAACATTCGACACTACATCAGAATTATTGCAAAGATCTATTCTCTTGTAAAAGAATAACTTAACCCTAGTTTTCTTCTAGGTATCCAACTCTACAATAAAACAACGACATAGATTTCTAGACATACTATAAGTTTATCGTATGGAATGGATACCGTTGCAGTAATTGGACAAATAGATATCCTAGACAGGGATGCATACCCATTCCGTAACCGCATATCAATGGAAGATATATAGCAGCAATATACATAAACTTGACCTCCCACAGAGATCTATAACTAAAGGAACTCGAGATCCCGATTAGCAAACTATACTTGGCAGTATAGCCGACTTTAATAACTTAGCTTTAAAATCCTGACAGAGTTCAATACTGCAGTCTCTGGAGTGAGTTACGACATCACAAGTTTAACTATTCATTCGAATTCTGACTAACATAATAACCCATTTTCTGCGGTTTCAAATCCCCATACAAAGTATAAACAGAGGTCCCTGTGAAAACGATCTAGCATGCAATATATACAGACCTCTGCGTTTTTCATACATTACATAATCATGTATCTCTACCATAATGATATATATATGATTATTTATATATATATATATATATACAAATATCACACCAAAAGGGAAATTTAAAAAACGAAATCCAACATCCCTGCGACTTCACACCCGATCTGAATCGTAATACAATAACATGTATACACAGCTCAAAATATAATGTTACTGCTGTTTCACACCCAATCTGAAATCGTATTACAATAACATGTATACACAGCTCAAAATACAATGTTACTGCGGTTTCACACCCGATCTGAAATCATATTACAATAACAAGCAGACATAGCTCGAGATACAAAATCATTGCGATTTCAAACCCAACCTAGTATTGAAATAATAACATACCACGTTTTTCACACCAGAAAAGAAATTCTAAAACAAATAACATGTGGGAATCGATCATAGGACTCAGCAAATTTACGTTGTCCTTCATGGTTTCTACGCAACAAAATTCCTAGGAATCTGATAGGGTTTAGATCATGCACTAAACCATCTTAACAGGAATCCATACCGATTCTGTGCAGCATAAAACACTACATCATACATAGCATACAAGACAATACAGAAATTTTTAACGAGAAATGCCATTCCAGCCAACCATGATATCACAAAGAAATATGCATTAAGAAAACCTATGTTGCACACTACAGGCTACACCCATCACAATGAAATCGTGAAGCATTCGTCCACCCGTATAAACCTATAAATATGTTCAGAAAGAACCTAAGTTGGAATCGCAGCAGAGGGTATAGTATATAATATATTCAGATTAAAATCGTATTCAAACCTATTAATAAAATCTTGGGATCGAACTCCATATGGAAGTCGTCCCTTCCTCATAATATTAAATCACAAACCTCGCGCAACAAAAACGCAGAGATGGATATATTAACCTTATCATATATCATATGCAGAGATCGGAATAAGATGGTGTATACAGAGGTCGCTTACCTCTTAACGCAGCGATTTCCATTTTTTAGCTTCCGTTACATAGATCCCTTACCTCTTAATGCAGAGCGCCCATCACATTGCAATATTTTTCAAAGTTTGCTCTCCGTTGCAAAGGTCGTAGTCCTTCAATCATAGATATCGTCAGTCTCAAACAGATACCACGATGGTGAGTTGAACGAAACTCATTCCTTTGGCTCAATCGCACTCCACCTGTGCAATTGGAAAAGAAGTGCAGAAAGAGATGAGTTCTCTCCTCTCTCTTCTGCCCCGCATGAAAAATAAAATCAGAAGCCCCAAAAGTCTTCCTAAAACAGAGTCTGCGACCATCTTAAATTGCATTCAAGACTTCAGCTCTTCTTGGAGAGTCCGCCGAACCCACGAGGGAATCCCTCATTTCTCGGTATGTATATTTGTTGAGTATGTCGTGGAACAAAAGAAGGAGTGGTTAATCTCTTTCACGCCGAGCGTTTAAGAGATAGTGGGAGTATAAGTTATTACTCTTAGTGTCACGGAAAGTGGATGTTAAGTTCTTTAAATGAACCTTAGGGGAGCCAAATGAGGTTAGGGATCTAAGGTGATCCCACGATAGTCAGGTCTTTTTTAAGATCTAATACCCAGACTTTAGTTAATATAATTAATTCTCTTCATACCTTATCTTTGGCATATAAATCCACAAATTATGATAACGTTGGATCCTATCCAATATGTATATCTACATATATATATCCATTATAGATTATATGTATATAATATAATCATATATATTAAATCTATAAAGGTATCGCTTCCTTTCCCAAGAATATTATAGTAGTTTATACTATAAGGTGATAAAAACTAATTCCTCTTCTTCCTACTTTTAAGTTTAGAATTAAGAAGACTTTTAACTTAACTCCTTACTTGTATCTTTTGAGGCTAGGATAATAATAATCTTAGTTTTCTTAGGGTCACTTAAATCATAGCTATCTTCAAACTAAAAGATGACCTTATAACTTATTAGAAGGTTGCGACGAGTAGTCGCTCTCAAATCTATGGCAACGACATTTATAATTTTTAAGTTCGACCCGTAAATCACTTTAAAACCTTTCAACTTCCCGTGGTATGAAGATGATACTTACTATCGATCGCTAGATTCTGGTGACAACCCTGCTTATCATCTTTCATCCTACTGGATTGAGTTGTCGTCGCTAAGTTGCATTACCATCATAGTTTACATTCCATAACTTTAGTAATTAAACCTCGTAAGTCACAAGGTTTACTAGTGGGGCCTTGGCCTTGAGCTCCTCACCAGAAACTAGTACAATAAACAATCACATTCACAAAACTACTAGGGCTTAAAGGAGGGATATCACAGTTCATTTTTATATATATATTATGTTTGCATGATGAAGTGGGAAGGGATCATTGTTGTTCAATTGTATATGTCAGCATCGAACGCTTTTGTTGGGTTTTAGTTGTTATCTCAGTACTAAAGCCTGCCTGCCTTCTATTTTTGTCTGTACCTTATTTTGAAGCTTTGATTGCCAAGAAGAGGTGACGGGGTTTTCCATGTGATGTCGATTTGAATGAAGGAAAACTCATGTCATTATGATAGCGGACATTATTCTAGGGGTACTTTATCTTGAGAGAGATTTAGTTTTCTTAGAAAGGTTAGATGATCGCATTCTTATGATTGTGCTTATCACTTTTGCTTGTATTTTAGTTGTGTTAATACTTGTTTTGGATGTTGGTTGCGGTGTGGTGAATTTTGTACATAAATTATAATTATTGAAAATAGGTTATTTCCGGATAGGGGAAAACCTTTCTGCTTATGTCCAGATATGTAATACATTGTTGTCATAGGTTCCTTGGGAAAGAGACGGCCAAGTAGAGGCATGATCCATGTGTTTTATTGATCTGTTCGAAATCAACATGGAATAATTCCTTGTAAGGATTCTGAGATAGGCTTTGGATGTTTGAAATTATGCTCTCTGAGAGAAGTGGTAAGAAAGCTGGAAGTAAGTATAGTAACATTGGTGTTGCTGGTTGTAAGCTCTATTTTGATAATTAATACAAGATGCGACTCTCCTTTGGTGGACGTATCCCAATGTGATTGGGTGAACCACGTACATTTTGTCTCCCCATGTGTATGACTCTATTGTTGATGTCTTGTCAGTAATTCTTGTTTCGCATGTTTATGTCTTGACAATAAGATTTAACTAAGTGTTTATTCATAGAATGTGTGTGGAAATGATTTTTGTGAAGACATTTTGTTATGATAGCATGCGGCTGTATAGTTCCTTTATATATAATGGTCTCAAAAGAGATCCATGGAGTTGTAATGGTAACCCTTAATCCAATAAGTAAATTGTTCTAGATAGCTAGAAGGGCTTGGAATGTTGGAAGTTGAAGAACGCAACAATTGGTTGCAGATGTAAAACCCCCTTCTTGTTGAGTAATAAAAGAAATGACCTTCCTTTGTGGACGTAGCCCAATAGGGGTGAACCACCTGAAATTGTTCTCTTCTTATGTGTATGTGTGTTATTGTGGTTGATATGTATTTGTTATGAGAATTCTTTGATGTCATGAGATTAAATGTATGGTTGAAGGAGACCCAAGGAGCTGCAATGGTAATACTTAGCCAACATAAGCAAATAGAATTTTATAAGAATGTCAAGTGTATGCACAAGGATAAATTATATGTTGGCTGTTTTCTTATATTATTGTGAAGATCTTTAAGGGAAGAAATTTTAATTTTCATAAAATACTAACTCGCAAATCTTGGAGATGTTACATCTTTCCTGAAATGAGCAGTAGTTGGTTCTATGTTAATAAACATTTAAACTAATAATTAACAACATCTGTATGCTGATCATGCTTAACTTCTTACACTGGCATTCTTTCTACTGGTTGGAAAAGTATTATGGCTGACATGCTACTTACTTAGCTATGGCTAACATCACCCCGTATGTTGATATGCAGGCACACTAATACTATCGGAATAACGCAAAAAGAGAAAATGTAACTTATCATACATGTTTTCTGAATATGCCTAGCTAACTAAAATCAGGTCCTTGTTATTGGTTAGATAAAAAAATCCCATTAGTTCTTGCAACATGCATGGGCCTTCAGTACCTTGTTTACTTCATCATGTAAGTAGGAGTTATGAGGTCAATGAATTCTACCTTGGTATGGATCACTCCATGATTTTGTTATAGAAAAATTATTACCCTATGCAAGGCAATACCACTCAATATCGTGTATCAAGAGGGTCTCTACCCTATGAATGCAAGTATGCTCCAGAACTCCAATAGTCACCTATTACCAAAAGAGTAGCTTGGTGTAATCTCTAAAGCAGGTCCAATGTTGGTCTTTATGCTACGATTATTCAGCATAACACATTAATAGGGTGGTTGACACTTATGGACAAAACTTATATATTCTTTTGGCCACGTAATGAATGGCATATCTTGGTAATAAGAAAAATTGGAATACCCCTTTGAATGTCTACCCTTTGAAACTATTCCTATGAATATACAAAGATCCCATCCGGTGGTCATCCCCATGCTAATCTCATGCTATGACTATTCGAAAGTGATAAATTATGCGAAAGTACCTATTATAAAAATTCGAGTTACAACCTTCCGGCTCAGATCTAAGGTAATATCTTGGAAAATCGTAAGCATATCATCCTATCTTCCGTGTCAAAACTTATGCTGGGATTTGACGTACCAAGCAGTGGTACTTGGTTATTTAACTCAGCCATTAAATCGAGGGTTCACAGTTCTAGATGTGCTCTTCGATGCTTCCATCAAACTCAGCGTGGTACTGAGCCATGTGACTACATTAAAAGCGTTTTAATGCGCAGGTGACAAACATCCCATGCTAGCATTGATTTCCTGAACGAATCAAACTCAACTTTAGAAATAAAATCCCTTGTTTCCATTTGGCATGGCTGTTTGCATCTCCAGTATTGGGCCGAGCTCCATTACTGTAAGTCTATGTAACTACAATGGAAACTAGACATAAATTACCAGGGAGATCACGCTCTAGTTCTTTTCATGATGGTTTTTGAAGGGATGAAACCCCATAGCAGAGGCCGCTGTTGGAATGGTGGCTCTCATTTATAAAGGAGCCATGGCAACCAACTCTGTCGCAAGGGTAATAGTCCTAACTCAAGACGCAGATCCTTCTTTCTATCCTTTACATAATTGCCAACTATCCCAGCTACTAATATTTTTTTCTTGTGTTAGTGGCAGGTTTTTGACGAGTCACTCATGTGCTGGGCGATTTGGGTCATTTCAAATGGTAAGCAACATCGCTCCATAAACTCTCCACCAATGCATGGAAGGAATTCTGAGTGATGATCCTCCTCGGTGATTGCAGAATCAGGGTTTTAACAGTAGATAGTTTCTTTTTGAAGAACTTATAAGTTCGTTTATGGTTTGGCTTCAATGCCGTATTTCAATGTAATAAACTTTGGCATAAGATGTTTACTATTTGAACTAGTCTTTGCTTAATTTATGGAATTGGGATTCGTCGTTTATTTAATGATTGTGTCAATTCGTATATGGTTTGGGCTTCAATGCCGGAGTTTCAATGTAATAGTATTCAGCAGGAAATGTTTATTATTTGAAATAGTTTTTCCACTGGAATCCTGAACTGGAACTCGCCTTGTCTTTAATGGCTGAAACGGGTCCTTTTTTTTTAAGAGGTTCTATCACTTCTATTGGTGAAAATGATAATAATTAATTAGCATTTCCTTATACAGTATACAATTTTTGATAATCCCAAACCAAATCAAACGCAATTTTTCCATCCCCAAATCTCTTGAATTTCGATTATTAGATGCCAGCCGTTTTGCACAAGAAATTTCTGGAGAGGCTTCGCGTTCAAACCCTAGGTTAGAGACAAAGTCTGGAAGACCGGTATAAATAGTTTAAGACAGTAATGTAACTTTTTTAGGGTAAAAGATGGGGATTGTCTAATAGAGGAATTCACTGAACCTATAGATTGAATTTTAATGTCTGAGGTGTTCTTCAAATTTTTTAATTAAAAAAAAATCCATTGAGTCTACATGGGAGTTTCTACCTCTAAAGTAATCAGCGCTCCATCCATAAACTCACTCATGAGAAAACTTTGTCGTGGAAAGGGATCACTACCCAGATCTACGGATCTGTCAACCTCATGCGGCCATAGCCATAAGGAACAAGATGAATACAAATTTTATAAGAAAGTAATTCAAGGTAACAATATGTATTTCAACAAATGCGTATAAGGAATCAAGGTGTAAGATATCAATAATAATTTCTATACAGAATGATATACTGTTCACACAGAGATTAGTTTGTGTTTTCCAGGAAGAAAAAACAGCGATAAAAAGATCAAAATATGAAAATAGAATTTAACTAGGGAACTAACCCAATAGGAGAGAAGCAGAGTTTTCAAATATGAATGTACAAATCTCTAAACAGTAAATTCAACCGAAGTCAATACAAAAAGAAAAACGGCTGATTAATATTAAAATTGTAAGGTAACTTTGTCGAGGTCAAGCTTTTCAACAATCCAGCGTAGAAGATTTCAGCTTTTTAAACAATATGGCCCAAGCAATACATAATGTAGTCATACAAATATAATGGCAAACAAGGGTTTGGGAAATAAAATCAATTCCATAACTAAAACACCATACATACTCATAAAATAATTTATGCGGAGATCTAACATAAAACAACAGAAAAATACTTAAGAGTCTGTAATAGCAGAACCTGGAACTTGTAACCGAATGCAGTAGGAACAACCATGTTCCTCCCAACCGTAGATTAGGTACAAACACCAAGTCTGTCCGTAATCACCCCCGAGCCAGATGCATGCATGGAAGGTGTGGACAGTTAACCTTGAAACTCAGTCACATTTCCGGAATCCCTTGCCTAACACGGAGTGCTCACACAACAAGTTTAATTCTCTCCGTCATACTCAGCAGCGTCCTGCCTCTCACATATGCCATCCCTTTATAGTTTTTGCCTAGGTCTTACCATTAGTAGCCAATTCCTCATGGAATTTTCGCAGCTAAGTAAATCCCTGATTTTCAGGGTGTGTCTAGTGTCTTAAATACACTTCTGACACCTGTTCTGATTTCCCAGAGGTTAACTCTAACTTGTCCCCCACTTTTCCATACATGATCTCCTCATTTAACTTGGTTGTTCCTGCTCATCCCTTTATTAAAAAAAAAAAAATTTAAATAAAAATTATTTCTTACAGTAGTCCTCCTAGGACTTCTTCGGCAGATTTTTCATCTAGCCCCCTTATTGAAATAAATTTCACAATGATAACAATATATATATATATATATATATATATATATATATATATATTTTTAGAAACAAAATGTCTTATTGTTTTTTGGGGAACGTCACAAGATCAACATGCAATAATGAGAGAATGAGGGTTGAATCCAATGGATATGAGAAAATGGTGAAAATACAACTGACATAACTTCTGACAATAGAATAAAGGACTCCTAGAAGTTGTAGACTGACTTTTATCATGATAGAACTGTCACAAAAGCACAGTCAGTCCCATGCTCCAATAAATGCATTAGGTGAATTTTCCCACCAACCTCACACATGCATTCAATGATTGGAGAATAGTAAAAAAGGAGATAATTGGATTATTCAAGGCACATGACGGAATTTGGGGGAGTTCTAAGGTTGAAACTTGGTAGGAAGGATTTAGTCACCCATGGACCCCCTTTCCTCTTCCCCCCTTGGTGGAATCATAGCCCCTTTGGTGATATTTACACAACCATGCTTGGACCATTTTATTATTTATGCACATAATATTTACATATTTTCTAAATCAACATAACCAATCCAACCAAACAATCCAAATAAAATATATACATCACATATGCCTATCCATTCACTAGTTAGGCCTTTGCCTTGAGCTCTGCACTAGGAATTCACACTAGCATATTTACATCATTTACATAATTTTGGTTAAATACATTCCAAGTCAAAACTGGGGTATTACATCTGGAGATCAGTCGAACATAGCTCTTCACAGGCTCACTTGTTCCAGCTCGCTTGTTACTAACGGTCTTCATTTCCCCCCTGTTAGGAACAATGTGAGGAGAGGAGAGTCTCATGGTGTCACAAATAGAAACAAAACACATGATTACTCTATGGTATGTACATCTTCTTTCTTCATAAAAAATGCATATGTAGCATCTCTGAATGTGGTGGCTTTCCAACTTCACTATGGTTCATGTTCACTTGATATGACTTACTTGAGGAAGGTTGTGAGTGTTTGTTGTTAGAGGGAAAAGGATTCGAAACTTGAATCCTGGCATCATGTTCCCCCTCTGTCAGGTACAGAGTAATAAGTAGTACAATAATCTGTTAGAAGTTTCACTCTTGTAGTTTTCTTCAGCTTTACACACCGATCTGAAGAATGGTTTCACTTCTCACAATATCGACAAGGATGAATATCAAAACACTGATCTTTCATATGGCCAACTCTGTCACACTGTTTCTATTTGAAAATATCAATAGGTTGTACATTTGAAACGATTTCATTGTTTTTTGACAACTGATAGGAATCATATTCAAACATGGGGTTATTCTGAACAAGCACTAGTTCATAATGCTGATTCCTGTGTTGTGTATATTCCTCTTTTGATTTCAAATTCTACAGTTGATTAATGATAGTTTAGAGTGTGTGTTTGTTGATTGTGATTGAGTCATATGCATTTGAATGTACTAAAGTATTCAACAACTCTAATGTTTCTTCTGTATTAGACATAGAGACGACAATTTAAGGCCTCCTTGTGCAGGTAGGACCAAGTATACAGAATCAATCAGACATAAAGATTCTTTCAAATATTCCCTTTACAAGTAATGTTTTAGAATATACAAATGTAAAAGAGAAGGGGTGTCAGTATTAGCCGAAAATGCACCCACATACAATGTGAAATTCAACTTGACTTAAGTTTGGTACTGTACAAAAACATAAATGCATGTACCAAAAAAAACTCTAGAACTTGCAAACAAAAGATAGTCTATAAGTTACATTCTTGAATGTTGAACTGAGGAATCTGTTATACTTGACTGATGTGGAATTTCTCTTCTTTTGGAGAAGCTGTAGCAACAATTGCAAACTTGCTTGGATCCTTCAAGCATTTACACCAAATTGATCTTGAATCTTCTCTGCAAGCTCACTTTTGTCAGTTAGATGTAGGATAAATTATGGATAGAAAAATATTTACCAGTTTGGCATATATACAATGCATTTTAGGAAGTTATGTGCACTATGCAGGTTATACACATTTTGCAACACCAAGTATCAATTCTACAACACTAAAACAATTAGTCATTAATACGCACCACACTTATTGAGAACTCAACACAATAGTCAATAGTTTCCACGAGGTCACTCTTTTCAAGAGCGGTCTTCAAAGGTTTCTCGCAGCTCGCAGCTTACTTCAAAGGAGAGGCCACATCAACCTTTTCATAACATAAAGAAATTCATCTTCAAAGCAATGTGTTGCGGCTCCCAAACACATATCTCCATAATTGGAGACTCAAAACATACCAATGTATTCTGAATATGATGTGAATATGTAGAGACCAAATTCAACTCTCTATGCACATCGACTAGATGTAGTATGCAAACCACACCGAGATATCAATGCAACTCTGAAAGTAAAGAAGGGATGCTCAAAACAAATTTTTGGAGGTGTCCAAGAGGTTCTTCAAGTCAAATCCCTTAAAAGAGAGGCTGCATCTTTTAAGAGGATGCAGCAATAGTTACACCAATCTTTGAACACTTCAACCCATCAGTGGAGAGAAGGTTTGAAACTCTTTAATGAAGGTCACATGCACCAAGATAACATTCACCATTAAAGAAAATATGCATAAAATTTATAATCCCTTCAAATGCACTCCATATATATGTCCAAATGAAGCTCCACCTTTCATGCATGTAGCCTCACACATGCACTACTATGGGAAAAAAATGTTGAATATTGTATTCATGTAGCCAAGTGAAAATTCCACTTGCAACTCTAAATAGTCTATTTTGAGATCGAGGGTTCTAACTTCATGCAACTATCAAATAAATGTAGCTCAAATATTCATCAAAATTGGGATTTCAACAATACATTAGTAAAATCTAAAAGAAGATTTATATTGTGCAGCAATATTTAATCCAAGGTCTGCAACCACACCAATGGTTGACCGAGCATAACCATCAATGAATCCAACACAAAGCAACGACACAAATAATTTATGATGATTATATATTCTTGAAGACAAGCATGGTCCCATGTTGGCACACCTCCAAACTCTTCTCAACACATAGCTCTCATAATTCATGGAACAACATTGAATAGGGTTCCCCACCCTCACGCAACAGAGAGAAGAGGAGTCTTTCTATAGTGGATAAATAATAGCTATCACAGAAAGAGTGGTCACAACAATCACATGATTGTGGTAGAATTATTCACTAGTCAATAAACTCCTATCTGAACGAGAGAGAAAAATATTCTCTTCTTCTAATCACCATATTCCTTCCATTGAGGAATGGTCTTTTCATCCCCACACATTTTCACAAGACACCTGTGATTTTTATTACTTTTTATTGTAATCCTCGCCCCTTGCATCCATGGTGTTCCTGGATCCAGCAGTAGTAAAACATGGAATGTGAAACCGATCAACAAGAACTGGAACACTCTCACCACCGCCAGAAAAGAGCAGAGAATGAGTAGCCAAAATTGTACTTGGAAACACTTTTATTGGTGATGCCACTACAATGAATATAATGAATTTACATACAACGAAATCTTATGAGAATATTTTATGCAAAATACCATTCACCATTCAAAACATAGTAATCCCACAATAACATCACTCCAAGGTGGTCTCTTCATGTAGCATAAACATGTAAGAGGGTGCATCAATAACCAAGTCAATATCAGAAATGCAATGAGTCTATCTTCAAACGTATTATATCTAAGGATGATCAATACTCCAATGCTTGCACAACAGTTCCTAGACAAAAGGAATTCACGACCATGGGAGAGCCCACACACACTGAGGGAAAGGTTCATGATGCAACTCTATATGATACTGCTCCACAATGTAGATTCAGTTTCATTCTAGTGCACTACCCCATTTCGCACTATCAGAGCTGCCACCAACTCTTGACCAAATGAATTTTAGATGCCTCAGTCGAATTATGTCCAAAATCTCAAGATCTTACTCTTCCAATGACACATTTATTTGCTTTAGCCATGTGACAAGAGCAGGGATAATTTTAAGGACCTCCCTTAAATTTATATGTATATAAATGGGTGAATCCCCACGATAGATAGGTAAGTGTGGAGGATATTTTATCATCAATATAACATGTAAATATAATTTTTTGTCGAATCTTTTATGAAATTCTATAATCTTGTTAAATTTGGGTGAATCTTTCACAAAATTTTAAAATATTATAAAAACATGAGGAAACCTTTTTAAAATTATAAAACCTTGTAAAAGTCTTTCAAATCTTTCACAAAATTTTAAAATATTATAAAAACATGAGGAATCGTTTTTAAAATTATAAAACCTTGTAAAAGTCTTGCGAATCTTTCACAAAAGATCTTATTGGATTCAAATTATGGAAAACCAACATTGTAGTATTCTAAACATGGTATTTCTACCAATTGTGAACATATTATAAGAGATAAAAATCTATTTTTGAAACTATTTATTTTTCCATGTCTATCAAGAGATCAACATACACACAGATAAATTGTCTAAAGAAACTTTGCTTTTGTAGGATGGATTTCATGGCTACTTCATAAAGAATTTTTAAAGGAATGTTTGCTTCATTATGAATGTTTGGAAAAATGTGAGTTATTTAATTCACATAATAAGTATGCAATGAATACTTTTTTTTGTTCTAGGTAGAAATAGTAAATAGTAGATGTTTACTAGACACTAAACAAAGACTATAATATGTTTATACATAGTCTTATGACTAGGTAGACAATGTATATAAACATAACGATGCATATTATCTTAATATGGTACACTTTCAACTTACCCTTTTGTTTTAAAAAAAAGTTAATTAAAATACCACAATTTCAAATTATACATTTTGATTCAAATCCATATAAGTTTCAACCATAATATATTGTTTATGAGACTTGCAATATAAATCAAGTTTTCTTTTAAACTTTTGGAGATTTTTCATTTTCCTTAGATTAGAAGAAATTTGAGGTCTAAAATGGGCCTTATAAAAAACTGTGTCATGAATGAGTTGGATTTCTCAAACCAATATAATCTCAATAACTTTGGTCAACCATTATGGTTGAGTTGGACATAAGAAGTTAAAGATGTTTATGTGTCATAATTTTATTTGACAATAGCTAACTTCATATAACCCTCACCTTAGTTAAGATTTTGAAAAGTTCATTTCGAAATATGATAAATATACTTGAAATAATAAATATAGAGTATTTTATATTATCACTACTTTTAATTTCATTAAAATATAAATTTCACATTAATTAAGATGATAGTAGAGTAATTTTGAAATAATAAATATACTTGAAATGATAAATATAAAGTAATTTATATTATCACTACTAAATTCTTTAAAATATAAAGCTCACAAGAATTAAGATGATAGTGGAGTAATCTTGAAATAATAAAATCATTTATATAACTAATCTCTTAAAAATATAAATAAATAAATTTTAAAAAGTGTCATAAATAAAATAAAAATAGGAGAGAGATAAAATAATATTTCACTATTTTTGCAATAAATTTCTCCTCCGAATTCGGAATTTGACGTTTTTAGTACCATTCGAAAGGTCTTGACAAGACCTTTCCAATGGTACCAAAAACGTCAAATTCTGAGTTCGGAGACGAAAGTTATCACAAAAATAGTGAAATATTATTTTATCTCTCCTATTTTTATTTTCTTTATTACATTTTTTCAAATTTTATTTATGACACTTTTTAAAATTTATTTATTTTTATTTTTAAGAGATTATTTATATAAATGTTTGTATTATTTCAATATTACTCCACTAGCATCTTAATTAGTGTGAGATTCGTATTTTAAAAGACTTTGAAGTAGTGATCATATAAAATCAAAATAGTGATTGTTTATTTTTACTATTATTGTAATTATATTTTTTCATTATAATTTTAGTTTTTTTAAGATTTAAAATTTATTAAATATATAAAAAGAAGTAGTGGTACATTTATTAAAAAATTAAATAAATTATAATATAAATTTAAAAAATTTACCACTATATCATTTATTGTGTATGCACAAGAATCTAAACCTTTCATTATTATTTTCAGCCATCATCTCTTAACTCTACACAAACCCAACATACTTGTCAACTACCATTAATGAGATATTATAGGTTGACCTTCACTAGATAACACCTTTAACTTAGTGTGACATGGCATATTTGTAATGTGACGTGACTTTTTTTATTATTTTCCTTAGGAGGCCCATTTTAGACCCCAGTTTTCCTCTAATAGTACAAACCATGTTAAACTATATCACACATTGTTTGTAATGTTTGATTATATATCAAAAATTCATGATTATAACTTGTGCATATCCCAACTTGTCATCTAATTCTCAAAATAGAAATGTCAAACTTTTTAAATAAATAAGAATTGGTGAGTTTCAAAATCAAAATTCTTAGTTATTAAATCATTATACAACAATACATTGTTAAACATTTTCAATCTAATGAAAATTTAACCACTTAGAATAAATATTCAAAATTATTTTTATCATTGTCATGAATTGTATATGCTTGAATGTGGTTTGTATTTTTCTTACCTCATAGAAGAGTTAAATTTTAGTGTTTTCTTCTTTTTTACTTTTTTCTCAAAATACACATAATTGTTTTTAGATATTTTGTAAACATTTTTTTAGTAAATTTTATGTTTTTAGTCTCTTCTATTAATATTTTTTTATAGATATGATAATCTATTAAATATTTATGTATCTTCATCCTCTTCTTCTCTTCTTTTAAGAATAACATAGAATCATTTAAAATATATTCTTTTATTATAAGGAAGTCATTTGATATAACTTGATCTTTTTTTATGCTATTTTTTATGTAGTTATGTTATCTATACAACCCAACTATCTTATTTAATAAAGTCAATACACAATTTATTAATACGCATATGAATGTGGCCTTTACATTAGATTATAAACACTCTTGGAACATTATAGAATATGAAATACCATTTTGGTCCTTGGTTTCTCTTAAAAAGTTACCTATAATTCTTAGAATCATCCACAAGCGTTTATATCCATTTAATATATTGGACAAACTTGTATAAAGTGATGTTAGTAATCAAATCTTATTGTCAAAATAAATTAATAAGTATTTAATTGTTTACATTTTCAAAATCAATTAATAAGTATTTAATTATTTACATTTTCAAAATCATCAAATCTTTCATGAAAACATTGCTACAATTGATTTATTGTGCATTATTATACTTATACATAATGCAAAACATCTTTTTTACAATATCTATATTTTATATAATCAACTCCAATAACTTCAAACCAAATATGGTAAAAAAGGATGAAACAAAATATTAACAAGTATTTTGTAAAAACATTTATTTGAAACATTGAAAGTTCTGAAGAATTATACAACCAAACAAAAGAGGCTGAAATCTCATATAAAATTGAAGTGAGGATTTCTAAGTTTTTGATGTCAACAAAATATTTCAAAAATAATAAAAAATTCAAAATTTTCATATTAAAATGAATTGTAAATTTACATTGAATGTTATCTCACACTACAAAGAATTAATATTAATTAAAAAATTTCAAAAACAATTATTCAAAACTATATTTTTTCAAACCAAATTCTAATCCAAAATTACGTCCTTATAAAATTTAGATTTTTTAATCAAACTCTTAAAACTTCAAACAAAACATAATTACAAAATATTAATAAAATATTAATATAAAGTAAGAAATATAATAATAAATATAATCATTATTAAAATATTCAAATGCAAAATTAAAACCTAAAAAATGCATAATAAATACTAAAAATCCATAATAATTACAAAATAAAACTTACATCGCAATTAAAAAAATAATATAAAGTTTAAAAATATTTTATATCATGCATCTATATTTTAAATCCATGAAAAGGGAATAAAACATAGTCTTCTCTATTAAACTTATAGCATAAGATATATACCATTTACGGACTAATTTGCGTGGCCAAAAAATCAATCAAATGTTTGTTAATTATTAAAAGTAAACCTGTATTATTTATGAGAATTTATTCTTTAACCACTATTATGGAATGCCACATAGATCATCTCTTTACGTGATTATAACTAGCAATTGCACCTCAGGTGCAATAAAAAGAATGTTGTATTGCAAGTGAAGTAAGGAGATGGAGAATGCAGAGTAAAATAAGACTAGTGGAAGAAACAAAAACGAGTTGTGCAGAATTGTGTAAAAGGAGTTGATACATTATTCTCAAAACATTGGTTTATTCTCATGATTAACAATTACATTAATATCATTGTCTATGTGGAAATGTGCTTGTAATATATTTAAAGAATTGTGTATTCTTTTGGGATATAAACTGAGCTAAATTATGTCCAAAGACAAGTTTACACAAGGTCCCAACACCCACAAATTTAGAGCCAAGACATAGGAGAGGCCCACAAATTTAGAGCCAAGACATAGGAGAGGTTATGGATCATCTTCCAGATGAGAAGGTTGAATATAAGCAAGGCAAGCTATTGTTTGATAGTGTGAAAAAATGATAATATTCCTTACAAAATATTCCTCAAGAGATACCTATTGTTATTGAGGCAAATTTGCTGGAGATTGAGTTTGATATTATATATTGAAGATACTCAACTGAAAGAGCATTAAAGAAGATTAAACATGAGTACCATATTGTGACACTGTTTGGTCCAAGTAACATAAAATATGACAAATACTTGTCACCATTCCCTTTTTGACCTAAAAACAACTTTCCACAACCTCAAGTAATTAATGAATTGAAAGACTGAATATAGTTCAAATAGAAGGAACATTCATTGCATCACTATCATTGATGAAACTATCATCCATGGATTTATTGAATCTCTTAGCAAAGATATCACACTAATCAGAACAGCATTGTCTAAACTATAGAAGTTTGAAAAAATGATGAGCCAAAGCATTGCATCCTATGTTCAAACAACATACTTTTCCCAAGATGATGCAGTTGAGGAAGTATTTGAAGTTTGGAGGAAATTTATTGAAAATTATAGAAAAGAGCTAAGAGATCCTATAAATTAGTAAGCTAATGAGACAAACACCGAATAAAGAGAATTAAACACCCGAGCTTAGAATTCTAAAAGCCGCTGGTTATTTATATCATTTCACTCATTAATTTAAAGTAAACTATTTTATGTTCTTAATGATTAGAAGCTTATTATTTTTATATTCAATTTGTGTTCTTAAATCTTATCTAGGTGATTAGTCTAGAACTGCATTTTGTTGTTAGAATTACGGTTGCATTTAGGATTTAGATATTGAAAAGATAAATCTATTCATCTTATTCATCTTTTCTTGTTAACTAGTGCAACATAATGAAGGAACTTGCTATCAAAAATAGATAAAAGGATAACTGGGCCTCATCTTTGGGAAACTCCTTTAGTTTGACAATGAAAAAACGTTTAACACATTGAGGCCAAAAAAAATATAAAGAGGAGACCTTGGTTGTCCATCAAAAGTTGATCTTTTAAAGTATTGTTGTTGGTAGCTAGAAGGAACGTGCACCATTGTTGATTACAACATTAAAAAAGAATTCAATCAAGTATTCATGGAAGGATTCCAAGAAAATGGTGAGATCTTTTCCTTATGGATTTGTTTGTTTCAAAGAAGTAGTGCAAAAAAATCCCCAGCTCCTTTGGATCCTAAGGCTCCTCAATTAAGTGCTTTTATTGTTTAGAGCTCAAAAGTTATATAATGACTTTCAACGTCGATAATGATCCTATAGACCCATTTTTTATTTGAAAATATACCTACATAGATCCATCTCAAACTTGGATCTATCAAGCACTACCAGATATCCAATTTATTGAAGTGTAAATTTTTTTATCTTAAACTTTTTACACATCAAAAAAAAAAATTACACTTCAAAAATTTTGATCCCTCTAGATGTTGCTTGATAGATCTGAGTTTAACATGGATCTATGTTGATTTTATTTTTATTTTATTTTATGAGCAGACATAATGTGTGTATCATGTTTAAGTGAACATTGAGACAACATGTGCTTATTATTTTGTTAAATTTATTTTTTAGTCGATATGTAATTTATTTTTGTAATGTTATGTTATGTGACAACATCTTCCCCATAGTGAACTACTCCAATACAATCATAAAAGAAAATGAGAAAAAAATAAGTCTATAATTTCATAGATAGAATTTGTGGCCAAATCAATTTAAAGCATAATGTGTATCTTCCAAAATTGTAAAGTAGCCCAGTCATAAGTCGCCCTTAGGAAAATATAATTTGTAATTATAAAGTTTGGCTCAAAAGGGTTAATAAAATGTATTCTCTACTAGTTTTTAATTAATAAGAGTCAAATATTTCATATATATATATTTTTGATAACATATACAATTTTTTCATGCAAACATATATAGCATATACAATTTTTTCATTTAAGAATATAGAATTTTGAAGTTTTATTTTAAAGAAACTAATGCAATTTTACAATGGATTCATTATGGAAGAATAAGCTAGCACACATTTCAATATATGAATCTTATTATTTAGACAAATGTAGAAGGCGGTGAAGAAAATGTCATGAATATTATGTAATCAATATGATGCAAAAACCTGATGTACTTAAAGTTTTGGTAATTATATTTATAGATGAAAATTTGCAGAAGGAAATTTAAATAGATAAAATTAAAGTTTCCAAATAATCCAAATAAAAATAACAGAATAATATTTTTTGGCTATTATTGAATAATCTTCTTAAATAGAATGTGTCCTCAATTAGTTAATAATGAAAAATGATTAGAAAGTATTCGTTGTCAAAATTTAGACAATGTTGTATTACAAATGCATGCACTCAAGTTTCAACCTAATATTTTCATTTGTTGGAGCAGAGAGTAAATAGATAGTTGATACATGGCTACAAACTTTGATTGTAGCGAAAAAATATTTTCAAGGGGTATATAGATATTTGAAATTTTTGTTAGAAAATAAGTAATGTGTTTTTTGATAAATGAAACAAACAAAATTCACATTTCGGCTTGAAAATTTTGTGCAAATATAACCGATACATATTCTGTCAGAAAACATGCATAAACAATTTGACCAAGAAGGTTTTGAGGTTCATTTTTAAAACCCATGAAATTGAGTAAGCCAATGTCAATTCCTCACCTAGATTTTCTTGGCTTCTCCTTATTTCTTTATGATATCTATGCATTCATCCCAAAAGGGTCTATAACTGATCCCCAAATCATAAAAATATAAGGCAAGGGGACAACACAACTATTGTTAAGAGTTCTAATCTCAATGGTCCTAAGTTAGTTAGTTAGTTGAGTCAATGGTCCTAAGTTAGTTGAGTTAGTTGTTGACTAGGTCAATAGTCGAGCCATGGTATACACTGGCCCATAGTATTAGCCAGTGGTTTTGGTGTTGTGTGAAACTATATATATGTGAGATTAATAATGAGAAGGAAAATCAATATGCCCTTTGTGTGTTCACTCTATGTTTTGTGTCTATGCAAACTTTATCATGGTATCAGAGCTAATGGACTGATCCTTAGATCTTTTTTTTTGGGTAAGCCTTTTCAGAAACTGGAGAGCACACACACATGGCTAGAAGTTGCAGCACGGGACGGAGACGGAACACTCGGGCCATGACATTTTTATTTATTTCCCACAATCCGGCAAAGTCATACCACGATCCGACGAAGGGTACTTAAAAAAAACCACTAAAAAGAGGCTGTCGCACCCTACCTAAAGGAAAACTGCGATGGTCCCTGAGCTGTCTCACCCTGCCTAAAGAGAAAATGCGAGCTGTCTCACCCTGCTTGAAGGAAAAATGCGATGGTGTTGCACCTTGTGTGAAGACAAACTACGACAGTGTCTCACCCTGCCTGAAGACAAACTGTGACACTGTCTCACCTTGCTAGAAGGAAAATTGTGAAGATGTGCCTTTCCTTATAGATTTTTTGTCCGACGCACCCTGACAGCGCCCTGTGTCAGTTAGAAGCCTGGGACAGTCAGTTTAACAGCTGTCATACTCCATGGCAAGCTTGAACATGAAGCTGATCTCAGGTCCAATGCTGAACGACAAGAATTATGAATTCTGAAAGTTGCGTCGATCAGAGAGCTGATGACCTGATCCTTAGATCTTGTTTTTGGGTAAGCCTTTTTAGAAACTAGAGAGCACACACACATGACTAGAAGTTGCAGCACGGGACGGAGACGGAACACTTGGGCCGTAACATTTTTTTTATTTCCCACGATCCAACGAAGTCATACCACGATCTGACGAAGGGTACTTCAAAAAACCCACTAAAAAGAGGCTGTTGCACCCTGCCAGAAGGAAAACTACGAATGCACCTGAGTTGTCTCACCTTTCCTAAAGAGAAACTGCAACACTGTCTCACCCTGCCTAAAGAGAAACTGCGAGCTGTCTCACCCTTCCTGAAGGAAAACTGCGACGGTGTCGCACCTTTCCTGAAGACAAACTGTGATAGTGTCTCACCCTACCTGAAGACAAACTGTGACAGTGTCTCACCCTGCCTAAAGACAAATTGTGACACTGTCTCATCTTACTAGAAGGAAAATTGCGACGATGTGCCTTTCCTTATAGATTTTTTGTCCAGCGCACCCTAGCGGTGCCCTGTGTTAGTTAGAAGCCTGCGACGGTCAATTTAATAGCTGTCATAGTCCATGGCAAGCCTGGACATGAAGCCGATCTCAGGTTCAATGCTGAACGACAAGAACTATGAATTTTGAAAGTTGCGCTGATCACAGAGTTGATGGCCTGATCCTTAGATGTTGTTTTTGGGTAAGCCTTTTCAGAAACTGGAGAGCACACACACACAACTGGAAGTTGCAGCATGGGATGGAGATGAAACACTCAGGCCATGACATGTTTTTTTATTTCCCACGATCTGACAAAGTCATACCACGATCTGGTGAAGGGTACTTCATAAAACCCACTAAAAAGAGGTTGTCGCACCTTGCCAGAAGGAAAAATGCGAATGCCCCTGAGCTGTCTCACCCTACCTAAAGAGAAACTGCAACACTGTCTCACCCTACCTGAGGAGAAACTACGAGCTGTCTCACCCTGCCTGAGGGAAAACTGCGATGGTGTCGCATCTTGCCTAAAGACAAACTGCGATAGTGTCTCACCCTGCCTAAAGATAAACTGCGACACTGTCCCACCCTGCTAGAAGGAAAATTGCGACGATGTGCCTTTCCTTATAGTTTTTTTGTCCGGCGCACCATGGTAGTGCCTTGTGTCAGTTAGAAGCCTACGACGGTCAGTTTAACAGCTGTCATACTCAATGGAAATCTTGAACATGAAGCCGATCTCAGGTGCAATGTTGAACGGAAAGAATTATAAATTCTGAAATTTGCGTCGATCAGAGAGCTAACGACTTGATCTTTAGATCTTGTTTTTTGGTAAGCATTTTTAGCAACTAGAGAGCACACACACATGACTGGAAGTTGCAGCACGGGATAGAGATGGAACACTCGGGCCGTGACATTTTTTTTAGAATGGAAGAACCAAACCTCGATATTAAGTCTCTCTAATAATTTGCTTACATATTGGATTTGATTTAGATCTTATATTTGACTTATTGTTATACAATTTAAACCCCCATTAGAAGGGAAGAAAAAACCCCAAAAATTAGGTCTATATAATTAGGTTTATTTGACAAGTTGAATATAGATAAATTAACCCCATTGTTTATGTAATTAATTAAATTCAATACTTACATTTAGAAGGAAGAGAAAAACCCAAAAATCAAGTCTATATAATTAGGCTTTTTTGACGAGTTGAATATAGATAAATTTTGATTTAAGTCATAAGAATTCAGGTTTTAATTCACCGAAATACACACCAATATTTATTTGTAAAACTTACTATTAATTTAGTTTGTAAAGTTTAAAAAGATTTAAAATGACCAGATAATTAAGTGTGAACACACTTACAATTGGGTCTTTTTAAAGAGTTGAGTACATATCTCTATTGATCTAAATCGTATTAGTTCATATTTTAGTTGACACAAACACAAATTAATATTGTTTTATGAAGCTTATATTTATCAGTTTAGTGATGTAAGTGTGAGACACCTTTGAGCATCAATTCTATATATGTAAACGAAAGCAGAACCTTTATAATTGGCCTTCAACAATGTCTCCAAAGTTTGTCTCTTCATGCTTCTTCTTGGAAGTTACCTTGGCTCACCTTAGCATGGCGTGACTCATGGATAGACAAGCAGTTCTCAATGAAAACTAATAGCCTTGTAGCACTAATTGATATCGACATGAACATATTAAATAGCATTAGTTGGGATTGGGCATGGAAGGTTTGGATTCCTACAAGCTCCATATCAATAAAGTCTTATGCCCCTTCCAACTAATAAACTTTGAAAGTATATATGCACAAGTGTTTGAGTGGATGTTTAAATATTGTGAAGCTTAATAGTATAATAAGGTGGATAGGATAGGATATTGAAATGAAAGAATAATCCATTATTTCTACTCCCACCTATCTCTCAATTATTTGAAAAACCGATATCTGTTAACCTAGAGAGATTATTGCCTCAAAACACATGTTCGCTTGTGCTCTTCATGGGGTAGTGTTTGTTTGTAGGTACATTTGTAATGTTTTGTGACACCTACAAGTGCATTATCAAATGGTAAATGAATGAATGCACAATTTTAGTTCAATTAACACGTAATATATGATTTTTTATGGTGTGATGCATGGGATGTACTTCGTCGTTTTGGTTATAGACAACTATATACCATTGACTATTTTTTCGCTTTCTTGAATAATTATTTTCTTGAACACGAGAATGTTGAGACTAAAACTTTTTCTCTGTGTTGTAGTATATTATATAAATACATAAACTTCACTTACTTTCTCTATAAATTTTCCTATTGATGGTTGAATGAGATGGATCAAGTTGTTGGATTACTATATTTCTTGATTTCTCCCGTACTAAATATTGTACCAATTAAGTTTGGAAGAAGATGGATAGACTCTATGGAAGTCAGGATGAGATGAGAGGACATCAATGGAGAATGAACTTAACAATTTTATTTTGATAACTATCCAAGACTTCTTCATATGATCTGAATCATGGTATCTCATATCAATAGGAACTAATGCATCATTTCAAATCATCCATTTAGCTAAGGGAGAAATTAAAACATCTCCAATTCTCATTGATGAATATATCACTAATGTATCTCCAATTACCTCATGTAACATTTCAGATTTGCATGTAATAGTTGATACTATGGATTAGCAGGTTGTTGTAGATCCAATAGCCATACCACCTTGGACACAACAAACTATTCATGGAATAGGTGATCTAGTTGTCTATCCAATAGACATAGGGTTGTCCCACACACATGATATACTTGGATATCCGACAGACATAGGGTGGACCCACTCACATTCTCAAATATATCCTCGTGCACTCCATGTTATAGAGTCATTGATTCACATCCATAGCTACACAGTTAGTACAACATATACACAATCATTTTCATAAGATGGGGGAAATCCACCATGGGATTAAGTTTAGAAGAAGATGGAAAGACTCTATGGAAATCAGGATGAGATGAGAGGACATCAATGGAGAATGAACTTAACAATTTTATTTTGATAACTATCCAAGACTTCTTCATATGATCTGAATCATGGTATCTCATATCAATAGGAACTAATACATCATTTCAAATCATCCATTTAGCTAAGGGAGAAATTAAAACATTTCCAATTCTCATTGATGAATATATCACCAATGTATCTCCAATTACTTCATGTAACATTTCAGATTTGCATGTCATAGTTGATACCATGGATTAGCAGGTTGTTGTAGATCCAATAGCCATACCACCTTGGACACAACAAAATATTCATGAAATAGGTGATCTAGTTGTCTATCCAATAGACATAGGGTTGTCCCACACACATGATATACTTGGATATCCAACAGACATAGGGTGGACCCACTCACATTCTCAAATATATCCTCGTGCACTCCATGTTATAGAGTCATTGATTCACATCCATAGCTACACATTTAGTACAACATATACACAATCATTTTCATAAGATGGGGGAAATCCACCTTGGGATACTACCATGAAGGAGGAGCATCGGTCCCTTATGAAGAACCAACCTTGCCAACCATATATCCTACCACCTATTAGGAAAATTGCATTGCTCAAGTGGAAATATTGATCAAAGTTGGCAATAAATGAACCTAAGAATGATCATGGGTGATGATTTGCAAAATTCTTTGCATCATCCTCTTTTTGAGTTTTTTTTCCCATGAGGTTTTTCCTCTTTCATAAATTTTTAAAGGATTTTTTTATTATACTTGGGTACCTAACATGGCTCTTTGTTAGGACCCATTCATTGTATACACCTTAATTGTGCTTAAGGGGTGGTATTAGAGAACAAGTACATTTACCTAGTACATATTTTATCCTAAGTTATATAGTCCATGTATGAGGGTCCAATTGATCTCAACTGGTCCAAGATATTCTCCCTTGGATGAGAATATTATTATCCCAGACATGGGCACACCTCTTCTTGAGTCACGATTCAATTGCACTTCAGTTATATTAGTGGATTACAGTCTCGCATGTTTACTTTGGAACCATTACCAAGAGTGCATGCCTACATTGAAATCATCACCAGGAGGGTGTATTTCATGTGCATGAGGATAGGAGGGAACATTATTTTTCCATGCATGAGTATAGTTCACTTTACATGTTCATATATAGTTGAATGATGATTGCATGGCTAGTTAATTGAGACGAGGTGGTAGATTACTAGTGTTTTATGTTAGTGCATGTACAAGTAAGATCTAGAAGTTCAACTATGGAACATTATCTTATTGTGTAGAGTACATCTCTTGTAAATTGATTGATTCATTCAACATGGAATATAATTATTTCATTCTCTCTCAATTCTTTTGGGTCTCCTATTTTTGTTTCTTCTTTACAATTAGGTTCATTATGCAGGTTATTCAAAAATTCCACACAGTATAATAGAATAAGAGCTTGTAAGGAGAAACAAATACATTATTTTGTAAGTTAACAAAGGATTAGATCACACATAGATAAGGGATCAACACCAATTAATGATGCTCATGCCATAAAATTTCTTTGAATGAAATCCTAAAGTTATCATTCTCCTCAGAAGAAAATGACTTTATTGAATCGCGATGGGAATCGAAACTAAGAAAAATATTGATGAGGAAAAGAATAGATGGATGAATTATATGGATCAAGATGTTGGATTACTATATTTGTTGATTTCTACCCACCTCCAATATCACATATATACAGAAGATTCTTCCAATGAATTCTAAACCAAGATGGAAAGAATCTATGGAAATTACAATGAGATGAGAGGACATCATATGGAGAATGAACTCAACATTTTGAGTCTAATAACTATACACAAATTCTTCATAGAATCTGAATCATTCTCTCTCATATCAATGTGATATAATGCACAAAATCATATCAACCATTTATCTAAGGGATACATTTCTATATATCTAATTCTCATTGATGATGATCTCACCAAAGTCTCTTCAGTTACCTCAAGTAGCATTTCATATTTACATGTAAAATTTGATACCATGGATGAATAGGTTGTTGCAGATCCAACAACCATACCACCTTGGACACAACAAAATATTCATGCAATAGGTGATCTAGTTGAATATACAATAGACATAGGCTGGTCCCATACACATGATATGTTTGAATATTCAATAGATGAAGGGTGGACCCACTCACTTTCTCGAAGTGATCTGCATGCACTTCCTACTACAGAGTCATTGATTCCCATCCAAAACTACATGGTTAGTACAATATATCCACTATCCTTTTCAGAAGATGCAGGAGATACACATTGGGATACTACCATGAGAGAGAAGCATTAATTTCTAATGAAGAACCAACCTTGGAAACTAGATCTGCTACCACTTGGTAGGAACTTGCATGGCTCAAGTGGAAATATTGATCAAAACTAGAAACATATGAACCTCAGAATGATCATGGTTGAAGATGACTGCAAAATTCTCTTTTGCATAATCCTATTTTTGAGGGGTGGGGGTTACCATGTGGTTTTTCCTATCTTCTCTTTTTTAGAGGACTTCTTATTGTACATGGGTACCTAACATGGCTCTTTGCCAAGACCCATTCTTTGTATACACGCTAATTGTGTTTTAGGGTGGGTATTAGAGCACGTGCAGATTTACCTAGTACATATTTTATTCTAAGTTCTATAGTGCATGCATGGGAGCGCACTTGATCTCACTTGGTCCAAGACATTCTCCCTTAGTTGAGAACTTATTATTCTCCTTGTAATACCCCCAAGACTTTTGAATGATTGATTTAATGTTTTTATTTGAGAAATATTCTCCAAACAATTATTTTGTAAAAGAGTTATAAAAATCTGTACTCACACTCATGTGGGTGAATATTATGCAAAATAAATATTATTTTATTATTTATTAATAAAAAGACACTTGGAGCCACCAATTGAAAGAGGGGAAACCATCATGAGACAATGAACAAGTGGATAACAAGCAAGATATTTGGAATCAATCAAATTAAAGTCAAAAGCACAACAAGTTGACCAAATCCACAATTATAGGGATCAATATATTTGATTGATATTTGATTGATATGGGACAAGACCTGAGCAAAAATTATATAATGGTGCATTAAGAAGACATAGGAAATTGTGTGGTGCATAGAGAGAAATTGTTGTTATGTGAGGGAAAGGTGCTGAGTACTCTCTCTTTTTGAAAGTCCATATTTTGATTTGTTACAGACTCTGGGGAAGAGTGCTCCATTTAGATATTGACGAGTTCATTTTTCTATGGTGGTGGTACAACTTGGGGGTGTAATATTCCTTATTCTGACCCTTACTCTCTTTGGAACTTGTAATGTAAATATTGAATGCAATGTGTGTTTCCCTAGTGTGGAGCTGAAGGCCAAGGCCCCACTAGTGGATGCTTAAGTTTATTTGCAGAGGAAAGTATGTGATATTCTGATAACCCATGTGCTAGTTTGCCATGGAAGATTGTAAATGAGGTAAATAATGCTATATAATAAAATACCAAGTGATGGCTATGGCTGCAACAAAAATGAGGGGGAACTATGTATCCACTAGGGTGGTGAGGGGGTGTTGGATGTAACCCTAGACTGCCAATTGTCACCTAGGGAAACTCTTTTGACCTGTCCTAGACATAATGGAATGCTGCTAGAAGGAAGTGGGTGAAAAGGACTGTGCATGAGGTCGTGGAGTATGGGAAACCCCGAAGGGATGAATGACAGGGTATGGAGATTTTCCACCTTGAACTGCATGTTACTCCACCCCCTGGTAGTTTGTATTCCTCCTCCCCATACCATGGTTGATCATATGAGGGAGTCGAACCCTTATGATTCACAACAACAGAGAGAACAGAGCCGTGAAGAAGAAAAGGAGAAATTGTGATTTTGTGAGGGGTCACGAGGGAGAGAGCCGAATACACTTAGAAAACCCTGCATGGAAGGAAAACCCTTGTGAGAAAGCTGTGAACTTGGGTTATGGGGTGAATTGCAGAGCGTAGGATGCTCAAAAAAAGTTGTGGAAGAACCCTTCATTGGTGGTTATGAACCCAGCTGTGGGATAGCGCTGCTTGGCGAGAGAATGTGGAGAAGGAAACCTAAGTGGGAAGAACCAATAGGTCTTAGATTGTCTGCCATTGCTCTGTAGAGGAAATTATTGAGTTAGAAACCATTACCTGCATTCCCCATTTTTTTAACCAATATAACTGTTGGCTGGATGCCCTAATTGATTGTGAACCCATGTTGTGAGTGAACCTGAGAGGGATTCCTAAGTGGATACATAGCCCCAACTCAGGGGTGATCTCTGATTGCTGAAATAATAGAGGCTAGGAAGAGATCTATGGTTGGCTTGGACAGTTGCAACCCATAGCCAGTTCACTTGGAGGATTAATGAAAAAAGATAAGTGTTTATAGTGCCTTGAATGATTCCTATTTTGCATCCATGAATGTGTATTTTTTTTTATGTCTGAGTGCACTGTGGATCCAACTAGTTATTAGGGTTGAATGGCCATGTATTATGCTTCATTCTGTTGTACATTTTAATGATTAATGGATGCATGAATCACTGAGTGTAAGTGATGTTGCTTTAGTTATAGTTGTTAATTGTATTCATGCATATATTTACTTATGGAAATGACCCATTGATGAATAGTGTTGCATACCTATGCTTGTGTTAATTCTATAAATATGTTGTTGTTATGTCATGATGAATGTTGGATACATGTTAGATGTAAGGATGGATAATGTTACAGTTTCCCCTTAGCTTGTTGATGCATGAACTTTCCTACCCATGCCATTTATCATGCCCTTGCGCCTCTACATCCTTGTATTTATACTTGGTACTTATGTGTAGTTATGCTTGAGGAATAGGCCTATACCCTGCATGCTCTCCTTACTCTTCCTAGGAGAAACCTATGCATAAATTCTAATCTATGTGTGGTCCATGTTTCATCTCTTATTTCCATGTAATATGATTATGATATTTGTAATTCCCTTTAATAATTCCTTGAACTGTCCTTGGAAGAATTGTGGCTAAGTCTGGTAAATGTGCAATACCACTCCAGCTAGGATTTGGATAAAGAATGGACACCCTATGGATTTGATGAAGGAGAGAAGACTTGGCAGAAGTGCAATTGATCCTTGTAGAAGGTCAATAGGTGCATTAAGGGAGTTATAGACCTGAGTTTCAGTTGGAAAAAGGACTGGGTTAGAGTGCTCAGATTGGATGGAGGATCATACCAGTGGATAGAGATCTCCTATATCTTTCCATCAGTACCGAACTTCCCCAATTTGGCCCAAGGATGGAGGACTTATCACCCTTTGAAGTTTTCCTTAGAAGCTTTCTAGGGCAGGGGTCTTTGGTCCTGACCCTTCTGCATCCGCAAGGAACTTTCCGCATCTGCAATGCGGATCACAGATTGGAGAGGTCGGGGACCAACCATTGGTGGAGTATGGAATTCCGCATTTCCACATCCGCAATGCAAACTGCAGGATGCGGTTTGAGGGAGATAATTTCTCCCCACAATGGGAATATGGAATTCCGCATTTCCGTATCTACAAGTGGGTTGCAGATTGCAGAATTGCGGAGGAGTGAAATCTATGGGATGGTAAATGAAGGTTTCTGAGTTCCGAGTTCCGCATGCATATTGCATAATTGTGGAAGGCGCACGATAGATTATGGGGTGGCGATTGAATTTCGACTTCCGACTTCCGCACTGCGGATTGCAAAGTCGGGAAGGTGATTTCTGCGGAATGGCAGATTTGACAATTCAGCTTCTGAATCCGATTATGGATTGCTGATTGGAGAGCATTTCAGATTGCGGATTCAAGCCCATTGTAGCTGTGTATGAAAATGGATGGATTTGGAAAAAAAATATGTGAGAGGAATCCCCATGGCCTCTGAAGGACATCAGTGAGGTTGGGGAATGTGACAGGGGGTGATGTTGGGCAAGTAGTGTGGCTTTCCTCTTCTATGGTTGGGAGGAAATTGGGAGATCCAAGTGTTTTTCCCCTCTTATTTTCAAGAAAGTGTTTTTATTTTATGTTTGTTTAATGATTATTTCAATTAGTGAGAGTATTTTTGCTAGATATTTTTACTATAGATTAATCACTCGGGATAGGTTTTTATTTGTTTTAGTTTTATTTTACATGCATAAAATTTTTAGTTTAAGCAGGTGATCCGCAGTTGTGTGGCTGTAGTTTCATAGTTGATATCTATAATACTTTAAACTCTTAAGTATTTAAATGAACCTTTCATAGACTTATGGTTTTATTTTACTTTGGAAGTAGAGATAATTACATGGAACGGATTATGGTTTTAGTATTTGAATTATTTTTGAAGTTCCTTTTTATTTTTGTACTTTATTTCTATTAGAGTTTGCATTTCGTGTAATTCATATAAATGGAATGGATTACGAGGTCACAAATGGATATATATATATATATATATATATATATTAATTAGAACTTGCATTTATATATATGTTTTGTATTATATTGAAAAGCATTTGTTTTATTTACAGTTAGATATATAATGTGTACAATGTATATTGAATGGGTTTAGCATGTGAAATTGATTCGAAGATATCTCAACTGAATTTGTATTTTGTATATATATATATAAGGCTTAGTAGGTGTAAGAGATTTTGAAGTTATGTTTATCTTTATGCATATACTTTGACATATGTTAGAAATCACATTTTATGTATCTTGTACACATATATTGAAAAGGATTAAATTTGAAGTTATATATATAAGAATGTGCATTATATATATATATATATATATATACTAATCCTTTTTTAATATATGTCAAGTATATATATATATATATATATTTTGTACTTGTATAAGTTGTGAGATGTAAAATTATACACTTGGAACATGTCAGAAGAATTGGGTAATTAGATATTGAATAATTGATTTAGTTATTTGTGTTTGTGTAGCTAGAAATAAATTTTAGTACTCTTGAAAAAGATATTGTCATTGTATATTCTTTATTGACATTGGGGAGAATTGGAAAATAGGCATTGGGTTGTACATTTACATAAATTCTAGCTCCTTCAAGTATTGTAGAAGTTTTTATATATTACAAAAATCTTTGAAATGTTGGGGTTGTTACATTCCTAGACAAGGGAACACCTCTTCTTGAGTCATGCATTAGTTGCATTTAGTTATACTAGTGGAGTACAGTCTCACACACCAACCTTGGAATCATCGCTAGGATTGCATACCTACATTGGAATAATTACCGGGAAGGTGCATTTAATGTGCATGAGGATAGGAGGGTGAATTAGTTATGCATGCATGATTGAAGTTCACTTCACTTGTGCATTTCTAGTTAAGTAATGATTGCATGTCCAATTAACTTAGACTTAGAGGCACAATTCTCACATTACAAGATCAACTCTAGAAAACCCTCAAGCTTGATACTATGGGTAGCGTTTCCATGTTGTCCCTACCCAAAAAATATTTCAGGATCTTACAAAACTCATTTCTGATGCTCGGTATGGTTTTTATACCCTGAGCACAAATTCACCAAGCATCCCTGAAGGGATCAAGGAGGTGATTTGCAACTCGTTTTAATACAATGATTGAGACTCGAATCGATGAACCATTCATTTTGTTGTACTCATGACATTGTATTACAGTCCCCCCCTATGCATCCATGGCTTTATGGATACCTTCTACGATGATTTCAAAGACTTGGGTTTCGATTAGTAGGGGACACTAGATCTACATGCTTGTGCAATAAAGAAGAATTAGAACTTGGGATAACTTATGGAAAAGAGAACTTAATGTCTCTCAATATTTTATTTATGTAAACATGTAAAGGAAACCATTGAAGATCTTTTCATAACATGCATGATTTCCGAATAATGATTTCATAACATGAATGATTTCCAAATAATTGTTAAGTTTAAACCAAATATACTAGCAAGATCACTGAAAGAAACATAATCACAAGATAGACACAGAAATTACCCTGGGAAACCCTCATGGGGTAGAAAACCCAGCAAAGCTTTCCTCAATAAGATGATCAACCAAAATACAAGATGTGCTCCAAGACTTGTCCTTCTTCTCTACCTTACATGCAGATCTCCCAGACAAAAGTGCACCACTTTCTGTTTTGTGGAGGTGTGTCAAATGAGGAGCTCTCCTCCTCTATTTATATTAGTTCCCGACTGACCAAAAATCCCTAATGGGGCCGACCTCTCCTGGAGAAGTCTAATAACCCCTAAAATATAAACTTAGGGCCGACCCCCACATGGTGGGTCTAATAACCCTAGTTACCACAAACCATAGAAGAAATAAACATCTCCGGATACGTAATAGAGTCACCTCGGAGGGACAAAACATCTCTGAAATAATAATGTACAAATATAATATTCTTAGAAGTTACAATATTCAACACTCCCCCTTAATGAGAAGGATATTATAACAACATCTGTAGGAGCAAGGAGTCATCGACTACATCACACATGATACATCTGTATATCATCGGAAGCTTTCTTTAATACATCATCTTCAGTAACTTGACCAATTACTGGAACATTAACATCATCGTTGTCATACGATCATTAGCATCATCATCACATGATCATCAGCATCGTCAACACACGATCTTCAGCATCGTCATCATACGATCAACAACATCGTCATCACATGATCATCAACATCGTCATCACATGATCATCAGCATCGTCATCAAATGATCATCAGCATCGTCATCACACGATCTTCAGCATCGTCATCATAGATCAACAGCATCGTCATCACACGATCATTAGCATCGTCATCAAACGATCAACAGCATCATCATCACACGATCATCAACATCGTCATCACATGATCATCCACATCGTCATCTCACGATCATCAGCATCGTCATTACACGATCATTAGCATTGTCATCAATACAAGTATGCACATCATTAATACAAGTATCCATACCAATGCAAGTATCCATACCAATACAAGTATACACATCATCAATACAAGTATCCATACCAATACAAATATAAACATCATCAATACAAGTATCCATACCAATACAAGTATCCCCATCATCAGTACAAGTATCCATACCAATACAAGTATACACATCATCAATACAAGTATTCATACCAATACAAGTATACATATCATCAATACAAGTATCCCCATCATCAGTACAAGTATCCATACCAATACAAGTATACACATCATCAATACAAGTATCCATACCAATACAAGTATCCACATCATCATTTAAGACACCATAACATGTCTAGGGACGATACAGTCCACTCGTCAACTTAGACAAAATCTAAGGACCACTTTCTCGGAGACATATGTCTACGGATCAATTCAGGGACCGAAGTCCGGGGATGATACAATCCCCATCATGTACTTTTTGAACTAGTGGTTTGTTGATGCCTCGGATATTGTAGCATCAATCAGAAAGGGATTCAACCCGATAGATTATCCCAATTAGATTATCTACCATTTGGTATGGGGAATCCGTCTGGTTAGCAGTTCCGGCAACCGTGGGTTTGGAGTTTTATTCCAATTATACCGGTTATGGCCCGATCCACCGTTCTTTTGAATTTTATGTTTTATAATGATATGCAAGTGCCTAGTCTAAATTTAATCTAAATGCAAGACTGGAAAACAGATCTAAGTTTAAAACTGAAATAAATCTAACTATCCCTGCAAGGAGCAAATTTAAAGCATGAGCAATGGGTTGTAGGAGTTATCTTAAATAATAAACAGACAGCCATTAAATCTGAAAGAGAAAGCTACAGCAAAGATAAAAGATATCAGAAGATAGCTTCTAATTAAATATAACACATTTCATTACTCATGAAAGAGAGAATTCATTTGCAAAGAGAGAAGCAAGATCATTTAATACTATGAAATAATTCAAGACAGTAATAAAGATCTCACAGCAAAGTATAGCAGACACAGGAATAATCCACAATGCATCCAATCTCCATTCTCATGCAAAACGTCCTCTCCAGGCTCTTATTAGAAGATTTTATTTTCTTAAAACATGTGCAAGATGGCTCGTACAAGTCTAGAAAATAATTCCCTGCCAAAAGTCCCTTCATTCCTTCCTACCTTTCTATTTATAATGTTACAAAATGCCCTTTGGGCTGCCACCTGACCTTTTATAGTTGTCACCTACAGACTTTTCCCCTTTTAATAGACAAAAATGTGACCTCCCTTTTAAACAGAAAATTAATTAAAAAGAAAAGGACAGCTGTCCCATAGCTCCACGTTTTATACATATGAAAGCCCAAAATAAAATATAAGAATTAATGCTCTAAAATCAGCGCCTTCACTCCTGGGCATGCGCTTCAGTTGGAGGAGAGGCACTCAAACTAGTTGTTGATGCTGCTGCTGCTGGTAGAGGAGAAAACGAGCCAGCTAGAATTTCTGCTACTGCTGGGAGAGAGGGAATCGAGCTAGCTGCTACAGCTGTTACTGCTGGGAGAGAAGAATCCGGGTTTGCTGTCACAGCTGCTGCTTCTGCTTTCTTCTCCTCTTCTACAATGTAATTATACCATACACCAGTGTCCCTTATAACTACATTTGCTGAGGCGGGGAATAAGATTTTCTAGGACGATACATGTTTACCAAGCTCTGTCCCAATACTTTGAACTTCTGTTACTGCAGCTTGATGCATTTCTTTGAGCAGATGACCGTGTATTGATGACATTCCAATATAATGTTGGAGGTCATCAATGGCTAGGACATCAATCTTCTTCACATATTCAGTTTGGATGCCCAGGTCTTCCTTCAGCTCAGACAAACGTTGTTCTTTGCCTGGGAAATCATCAAGGGACTGAGGGAAACTCAATTTGCACTTGTCATGCACTTCATGGATTCTTTGATACAGACCGTTGCTCTTATCCATTGTCCCTCAGTTCTTGGCTATTAGCTTAATGCTATAGTTTCTGCAAAATTCCAAAAGGGCTAAGTCTTCATTGAAGCCATCTACAGATTTGAATGGGAGACGCTTGGGGAAATCCACCTTTCCTTCTCTCCATTCTATTTGGCTCATGACGTTTGCCTTAACCCAAGCATATTTAGCTTTAAGCCTATTGGCCTCTACATTAACTTCTTTTAATCTAACCATCATGGCCTTGAGCTTGCATACTTCATCAGTGATTAGCTCCTGAGTGTCATGCATTTGTTTTAGGATGCTGCAGAACAGCTCATGGAAGGGGGATATATCTATCGTTCTGTTCTCTTCCTGCTCCAATTGTTCATCCAATGCTAGCTTGTCTGCTTCTAGATGGGACACCCTGGCTCCTGCATCATTCTTTTCTGCTTCTAGAATCATCATCTGGACTGTCATTTGTTCCTTTTCTTCCTCTAGCTGGTTATACTTGCCCGACAATTATTTATGTTCAACAGATAGGCGATTATACTTATTCACCACGAGATCCCTGTAGGCTTGCTCATTAGCCACAGTATGTTGTAGCATGCGAGCTCTCCTCTTAGTCGACTCAGATTCTTTAACTATATCAGCTACATTGTCCAGCGTTGCTTTTGCTGTCTCTACAGAGGCGGATGCCATAGCTAAAGGATCCTTGTTTGTGTTCTGCATTACTGTGGTCTCCCGGTGAGTAACAATATCCTCCTGGAAGAGTCTCTTTATCTTCTCTTCCGATTTAAGGACCATAGCCTTCCTCTTCTTATCATAGACAAATTAATTCCATCTGGACACGGTATGCTCTTTCGATGGAGTATATGGGACTATTGGGAGATCTACAATATCTATCTCTGCTTCCGTGGGTGGGGTCTGGACTACCTGAGATGGATCTATTCCCACATTTTGGGTACCAGAGACACCTGCTTGTGCTGTGTCCGTCTCCACGTTTTGAGTGCTGGAGATACCCATTTGAGGTATGTCTATCTCCATATCCTGGGCGCTGGGGTCTCCTGCTTGGGCATCTTCAACTGCTTTGAGTTCTTCTTCCACTTTCCGCCCTACTTCAGCTTCCTGCCTTCTCTCTTCTCCTTCAGCTTGCAGCAGATATTCATTTTCTTTCCGTTGTCTTTCATCTTCATCCTCTTTCCACTGCTGGGCTTCCTCAGCCTCTTTCTGTAGCCTCTCACTTTCTGCTTCTTGCTGCACTCTCGCCACCTCAGCTTCCTGCTGAAATTTGGCAACTTTAGCCTCTTGCAGTAACCTTGCTTCCTCAGCTTCCTGCTGTACCCTTGCTTCCTCTACTTCCTGCTGTACCCTTGCTTCCTCTCTTAACCTTTGTTCTTCTTGGGCTCGAGCATCATCAGCTTCTTTCTCCTTCTGCTGGCTGGTTTTCTGGGTCTTGGAAGAGCTAGAGCTTGCTCCACTGCCTTGGCGACAGATCCGCAACTCAGCCATGTTGCTGATGCCTCTGAATGCCTCTTCCTCGGCATCATAATAATGGGCATACTCAAAAGGAGCATAAATTTCTTTACAATGCTTGACAACTTTTCCCTTCCTGTCATTCCTATGGAAAATTGCTTCGCCGAAGTGGAAGGCTTTCAGCTCCTGAACAAACTCCTCGGCTGAGGCAACCCCTGAGAATTTGTATGCTCCTATGCAGAAGGGAAAAGGCGGGAAAGAAGCCTTATGCTGTTTGTTGAGCACTGCTCCAATTCCGTCCAGGAAAATTTGCCTCACTGCCTCCTTAAGGACCACATAGTCTGTAGCATACCTTGGCAAGATATATGGAGCTTTAGTCCCTCCAAACATTCTGAGGTAGGTGCCTTGCTCTGAAAAATAAAAATCTCCATAGTTTTCAAGGACCTCCATAGCATTCTCCGACAGACAGTTGGGCTCTTCCTTGAATATCTGCTCATATATGGGCATGATGAACCCCTCACAGATGAGCTTATAGTTGGGTTTGTAATTTTGAGCCCACAACATCCTGAAAGTGGTATAAAACGGGGTGTTGGCCTTGTCCCACGTGTAGCCTAAGCTGGGAAAAGATAGCTTGGCCAAAACACAATCAATAAGATATGAAGACATGTAGAATTCTGCCTTCTTTAAGGCCAAACCTTCTCTTGCAGCAACTACCATTGATGCCAAACTATCTGACAGGAGAGTAGCCTAGTCAAACACAACTCCTTTGAACGCCACGAAGTGGATGATGGGAACCCACTGAATCTTGTATACGGTGCCATCGGGCATGCCGGAGATTCTGCACAACATCAGGGCGATTAACCTGAAAGGAGGTCTTAGATTCTACACATCATATTCGTCATTACCTCTCTTTCTTAAGTGCTTTCCTACGACCAATAATTTTTTGGCCATTTCAACATTGTTCATCTGGCCCAACCATTCATCACTCAGGGCTTGCTGGGGACGTGGGAATTTATAGGCTGCGGCAAGATATGCTGGGTGGAATGAGGCGATGGCTATTTTCCCGCTGTCATGTATTACTCTTGTCTCCCCATCAGTATGTTCGAGTATCCACCCGATTACTTCAGAACCTGGGAACAGTTCAAGGCGGGTAGCAGCTCTAGCTATGCCTGAGGTTCTGATGTTGAGATAGATCTGCCCCTCTTCTAGCAACATATCCAGGATATCTTGGTCCCTGATCATCCTGTAAATATCGCCCCACCGGATTTCGGGAGGAATATCGGTGGTGCACCTGGTATCTTGGAACAGGGTCTCAGTCCTAAGTGGTGTTGGTTGTGGTTCCATCATCTTTTCCTTCTTCCTACCACCTTTTTGCATCTTGACTTATCCCTGACAATGACCAAATACAAGTCATTATAAACATGTGTAACCTGTTATGAGATTTTAACGAAAGAAGGACCATTTCAACATGCTAATGAGGTATATAAATAAAGTATGAAGCTGCATGTTGCTTGTTAAGCACAATAAACCATTCCAAACAAGGAAAAATAGACTTAATCATCCTAAGGAACAAAGTTTGGAATGTCCCCGAGAGGGCACGCATCCGACGTGAAACAACCTGCTTCCCATCTAGCCCTAGGAGAGAGGGTGTCCTTCATTGTTGCGGTTCAAATGGTTAATGGCGGGTTAGCTTGGATTGAGATGAACTTAAGACGAAGTCAGGGATGGCTTTCCGCATTGATGAACAGGCGACAGATTCGCCAACCACCAGGGTTATTCAAAGTACTTGACGAGAAGTTCTATGGCTAGGTTGGAATTTGAACAAGGGTGACGACGCCTGGAATATGGTTGGTGAATAGAAAAACTCGAGCGGTCATAGGTTTGGCTAGAACGAGAAACCCATGGGGCCTCGGCGGCTTTAAAACGAAATAACGATATATGAGACTAGCGCCTATCGGCCACGTCTTAGACGAAAATAAAAACGCAAAGACAATCTGACGTGTAGATGAGACAAATTTAACGGTTAGAAACCTACCTGGCGACGACGAGGTGGCTGAATGAGGTGGACGTATATGTGGACGAGTGAGCTGAGCTGGAGCAGTTTGGTGAGGCATCCAATGGCATTTGTTAATCGACAAATAGTAATGCGGTCGACCCAAACCCCCACCATTTATTTAAACGAGTTGGGCACGTGCGGGGTTTAATATGGTGGGTGGTGCATTTAAAACAAGGCTTTAATATTTGTACATTGTGGTCACATCAAGTAATCTCGATATGCGTGCACGACCGCCACCTGTGGGATGGACTCATGAATTCCACCCGCCATTGCGGAAGGTTATGCTAAAGGCTTCGATGTTTCGGAAGAGATTGGCGAATCCTTTTGAAACGCGACCTTAGGAGAGCTGTTGCGAGTGTTTTTATGGAGTTGTCCCGCGGTTTCGGGGAAATATACGATTTCTTTCCGCCATTTTAATGGAAATAAGTCCACAGCTTCTGCAATTGCGGAATGATATCGTGAAGGCTCCCGCTATTTCGAGAGGATAGGCGGAAGGCTTCCGCAACTCAGAAAAAATTCTAAGTCTCCGTGGGGTTTCGGAAAGACAACGCGAAGGCTTCCACAGTTGCAGAAGGCTTTCATGAAAAGCGTCCACAATTTTGTGAGGGAGAGGACTTGACTCTTTTTCGGTGGCTCCGGGTGAGATTCGTGAATTACTCTCGTAGTTTCGGGAAGATAACCTGAATGGTTCCACAGCAAGTCTCTCGGTGGGGTTTCGGAAAGACAACGCGAAGACTTCCGCAGTTGCGGAAGGCTTTCGTGAAAAGGGTCCGCAACTTCGAGACTAATTTTTTTTTCAAAAGAGACTAAGACTAAGTCATTCGGCAGCCCCAGGGGAATATTGGCGAGTGACTCTTGTAGTTTCGGGAGGATAAGTTGAATGGTTCTGCAACTGTGGGAGGAAAAGCCAAAAGGTTCCGCAAATTTCAAGAAATAGTTTCCAAGTCCTTTTCGGAGTTTCAGGGAGGCTTGGCGAATGGCGCCTGCTGTTTCGGGAAGTTTTCTTGAATTCTTCCGCCGTTTCGGAAGAAATTCGCCAATAGCTTCCGTAGCTTTCCAACAATAATTTCTAAGTCCTTTTGGAGAGGTGTATGCAAATAGATCCCGCCATTTCGGGACGAAAACTCGAATACTTCTGCAACTGCGGGGAGACATCCTGAAAAGCTCTGCATCTTCGGGAATATTTCACGAATTCTATCCTTTGGAAGAAAACTTGGAAATTTTCAAAGCAATATTTTCAGTTGAAAAACAAAGTAAAAGTGGAAATGGCCTCTTAAGGCAGCCTTTCTTCAAAATAAAAGGAGGGGCCCCAGTATGTGCAAAATTTTTTGGGAGGATGTTGCTGCAACAACATGATTCCGGGATGATGCAATCCCCATCACGTACATTTTGAACTAGTGGTTTCGGGATGATGCAATCCCCATCATGTACATTTTGAACTAGTGGTTCCGGGATGATGCAATCCCCATCACGTACATTTTGAACTAGTGGTTTCGGGATGATGCAATCCCCATCACGTACATTTTGAACTAGTGGTTTCGCGATGATGCAATCCCCATCACTTACATTTTGAACTAGTGGTTCCGGGATGGTGCAATCCCCATCAGTCCACTAAGGACTTCATTCTCGGAGACCATACGTCTACGGATCAATTCAAGGGACCAAAGTCCGAGGATGATACAATCCCCATCTGTCCACTAAGGACTTCATTCTCGGAGACCATACGTCTATGGATCAATTCAAGGGACCAAATTCCGGGGATGATACAATCCCCATCTGTCCACTGAGGACTTCATTCTCAGAGACCATACGTCTACGGATCAATTCAAGGGATCGAAGTCCGGGGATGATACAATCTCCATCTGTCCACTAAGGACTTCATTCTCGGAGACCATACGTCTACAGATCAATTCAAGGGACCGAAGTCCAGGATGATACAATTTCCACCTGTATCCTTATCAATACAGATATCATCAAAACATGTATTCTCATCAATACATCAATAAAACATGTATCCTCATCAATACATCAGTAAGACATGTATCCTCACCGATACATCAATAAAACATGTATTCTCATCAATACATCAATAAGACATGTATCCTCATCAATACATCAATAAAGCATGTAAAGTAAAAGTAAGTACAAGAAAATAAGTATTCTAAGTATAAGAGTCCTAAGTCTAAGTATCTAAAACAGGTATCCACATCATCGACCTTGCTGTCGATGAGGAAATCTCATCATTAGTGACTACAATACTCCCCCTTTCGAGGAGGGTCCTTTTGAATCACACCAAGTTTGTCTCGGAAGTATTCAAATTTCACTCGATACAAAGTTTTGGTCAAAATATCAGCAATTTGATCCTCAGTGCTCACATACTCGAGCTTAATAGCTCCTCTTTGCACCATATCTTGTATATAAAAGTATCGGATCTCTATGTGTTTTGACTTATCGTGAAATACAGGATTTTCTGTCATCTTGATACAACTTTGATTGTCACACATAATCATAGTGGGATCCAATTCCAAGTCAAATACTCCAGATAGTAGTTTCCGAAGCCATACTGCTTCACAACTAGCAGAGCAGGCATCTATATATTCCGCTTTAGCAGTACTGAGAGCCACACTGGATTGTTTCTTGCTGAACCAAGAGATCATGGCAGATCCAAGTCCATAACATCCACCTAATGTACTCTTCCTGTCTGAAACACTTCTTGCCCAATCAGAATTTGAGTAACCATGTAATCTAAGTTCATGATTTCCAAGGTAGTAAAGACCAAAATCTAATGTACCTTTTAGATACCGCATTACATGCTTTGTAGCTATTAGGTGAACCTTCCTTGGTTCTACTAGATATTGACTCAGGGTATTTACAACAAAGCATATATTTGGTCTGGTATTTGTTAAATACATCAATGACCCAATGATTTGTCTATATAGAGTTACATCCATTAATTCTGATGAGTCATCAACTAATAATTTCAAGTTGGAGTCCATGGGAGTAGCCATGGCCTTACACTCCAACATATCAAATCTTTTCAAAATCTCCACAACATACTTACCTTGATTTAAAAAGATTCCTTTTGGTTCTTGCCATACTTCTAGACCTAAGAAGTAGTGCATTAATCCTAGATCCTTCATTTCAAATTCTGAAGAAAGCTCCTTCTTACATTCGATAATTTGGTTCTCATTTCCTGTTAGAAATAGATCATCTACATACAATAGTAATATAACAGGTTCATCATCCATAATTTTGAGATAAATATTTGGATTAGCTTTACTCTTGGTAAAGCCCATACTTGTTAAGAAACTGTCAATCCTTCCGTACCAAGCTCTGGGAGCTTGCTTCAATCCATGCAAAGCCTTTTTCAGCTTGCATACATGAGTTCTTCTATCTTTAACCTCAAATCCTTGTTGTTGTTCTATGTACACTTCTTCTTCAATGACACCATTCAGGAAGGCTGTTTTAACATCCATATGGTGTAATTTCCACTTCATCATAGATGCAAGTGCCATGATAGTTCTAATTGATGTGTACCTAGCAACTGGTGCAAATGTTTCTTCATAGTATATTCCCTCCTTTTGAGAGAAACCTCTGGCTACAAATCTTGCCTTATATTTTTCAATGCTTCCATCTGTAGCATGTTTTATCTTGAATATCCATTTGGAAGAAACCGCACTTTTATCCTTTGGTTTGGCAACTATATCCCAAACATCATTTTTCATTATTGACTGGTACTCTTCTGTCATAGCTTCTACCCACTCTTTTTCTTGAGCTGCCTCCTCATAGCTGGTAGGTTGATGATCCACAAGATCACACATTAAGGCCACATAGTTGGATACTAACTTGGGTTTCTTCCTTTCTCTAGTGGAACCTTCAGGAGCTCCATATTTTTCAGCTCCTTGAATAATGTCTCTAGCCCATGCCGGTCTTCTTTTTCTAGATAGATTTGTAATAGGGGGTTCTTGAATTTCTATCATGTCATGGTCTTCTGGTGTATCATCTTTAGGGATGGGTACAACTTTTGTAACTCTAGGAGGTGAATCTTCTTCATAGATTTCTTCAAGTTGGCACTTCCTAGATTTCTTGATAGCTGCTTCTTCATCAAATGTTACATCTCTACTTATCTCCATATGATGAAAACCAGGTATGTAAATTCTAAAAGCTTTGGATGTTTCACAATATCCAACAAATATTCCTTTCTTACCAGAGGGATCCAACTTGGTTCTCTTTTCTTTTGGAATGTGAATATACACAGGACATCCAAATATTTTGAGATGACTTACCTCAGGCTTCTTTCCTGTGAACACTTCTTCTGGAGTCTTAAATTCAAGAGCACTATGAGAAAGTCTATTTTGTACATAGACAACTGTCCTGGTTGCTTCAGCCCATAGATACATTGGAAGATCTTGATCATGTATCATAGTCTTTACAGCTTCCATGATAGTTCTATTCTTTCTTTCCGCAACCCCATTTTGTTGGGGATTGTAGGGAGTGGTTAGTTCCCTCTTGATTCCAGCTTCTCTACAAAAGTCTTCAAATTCCTTTGAAGTATATTCTCCGCCATTATCTGTTCTGAGAATCTTGATTTTCTTTTCTGAGAGATTTTCTATTAAGGCCTTGAACTCTTTGAATTTTCCAAAGACTTCATTCTTACCTTTTAGAAATAATATCCAAGTTTTCCTTGAATAGTCATCAATGAATGTGACATAGTATTCATATCCACTCAAAGATGTGGAGGGCATTGGTCCACATACATCAGAGTGTATTAATTCCAAGGTACTTTTAGTCTTTGTTTCACTCCTAGGAAATGGGTTCTTGATATTCTTCCCTTTTGCACATCCTTTGCATGTGCCATCATGATCAATCTTTAAGTCTGGCAAACCTATAACTACCTTGCTTACATAAGGTAGTGCCTTGTAGTTAATGTGAGCAAGTCTCCTATGCCATAGTTCATTTGGGCTAATGGTTTCATGAACAAGAGCTGCTTCTGGAAGGCCCTTAAGTTTGTACAAACCTCCTTCTTCTTCACGAATGATAATTGCATCCTTGATAGATTTTCCTTTGGACCACATTAATACTTGTCCATCAATGAATGCAACCCTATAGCCTTTCTTATCCAATGCTGAGATGGATAACAAGTTCTTCTTCAATCCTAGTACATACAATATTTCTTTCATTTTCATGGAGGTACCAGAATCAAGCTTGTAGCTTGCTTCACCAATTCCCTTGATGGGATATTGAAAGTCATCTCCTAGAGATACCTTTTGTGGAGAAGTCTTTTCTTCAAGTCTTGAGAGAGTCTTTTTCTGACCTGTCATGTGCTTTGAAGCACCACTGTCAATAAGCCATGTATCTTCTCTAGGAGTTATAGATCCAAAGAGTGCGGAGAAAAGAACATATTCTTCTGCATCTTCTTCTTTATTTCTCCTAGATCTTCTTTTGAAGAAGGTCCTTTCTTCTTCTTCTTCTTCACTTCTAGGTCTTTTATTGTGAGGCCTTTCTTCCTCTTCTACTTCTTCACTATCATCTTCTGCAAGATGTGCTTGATGTCTTTTGTAATGAGAACCCTTTTTATTCTTTAGAGGGCAATCTCTAGCAAGGTGTCCTATTTTGTGACAAGAAAAACATTGGAAAGAGGAGTAATCTCTTCTTTGAATAGTTCCTCTTTTCTTTTGAAATCTATGTGGAGAATGAGACTCCTTGTGACTATTCCTTTTGGAGTAGGATTGATTCCTTTTTCTCTTGGTGTGGGTGGCCAAGGCATGGTCATCTTCTTTGAGCAAGGCTTCTCGGTTTGCAACCCTAGCCTCTTCTTGTACACAATCCTCCCAAAATACATCAAACTTCATACTTTCTTTTCTGGCACACATAGTTTGTATGAATGACTCCCAAGGTCTAGTGAGACCATTTAGAGCTGTCATCACAAGTTCATCTTCATCAAGAGTATCACCAATGGAATCTAGTTGCTCCTTGATTTGGGAGATCCTTGAGAAGTAGTCTTGAATGGATTCTCCTTTGTGCATCTTGGTACTCTTTAACTGAGTTCTTAGGTTTATCTTCCTATTGATGTTCTTTCCTTCATACATCCTTCTTAGGGCATCATACATTTCCTTTGGAGTCTTCTTGGAAGCCACTTGAGGAATCAAGTGGTCTTTAATAGAATCAGCTATGATTCTCTTTTCCCTAATCAAATCCTTCCTATGATTCTCTTTGGCTTCATCTCCTTCAGGTTCTGCAACTTCATCCTTGATATAATGAGCAAGGTCATTTTCTTCAAGAATGAGACCAATTCTGTATTTCCATGCTTGGAAATTTTCTATACCTTCTAGCTTGTCTTCAAGCTTAGTGTTTGGAACCATCTTCTCTTGGGGGAGTCCAAGAGATAAGAGATAGAGTAGTACTTACCCAGAAACTTTAACTTTTCACTTTTCCAGATCTGCAACAGAATTTCTGGTTTATCACACTTTTGCTAAAACTAGGGTTTGACTTTCCACAGAGTTCTACCCAACCAAAAACCTTGATCCAAGGCTCAAAAGATAAATCTTTAGAAGGGCTATTTAGCCATGCAACCATAATCCAAAAATACTAACTTTTGCAGAAACCCTAATTTGGGAGAGAGAGAGAAATATAATTTCACCTTGTCAAAGATGTTCTATTCAAGCTAGCTCTGATACCATGTTAAGTTTTAAACCAAATATACTAGCAATATCACTGAAAGAAGCATAATCACAAGATAGACACAGAAATTACCCTGGGAAACCCTCATGGGGTAGAAAACACCCAACAAAGCTTTCCTCAATAAGATGATCAACCAAAATACAAGATGTGCTCCAAGACTTGTCCTTCTTCTCTACCTTACATGCAGATCTCCCAGACATAAGTGCGCCACTTTCTGTTTTGTGGAGGTGTGTCAAATGAGGAGCTCTCCTCCTCTATTTATATTAGTTCCTGACTGACGAAAAATCCCTAATGGGGCCGACCTCTCGTGGAGAAGTCTAATAACCCCTAAAATATAAACTCAGGGCTGACCCCCACATGGTGGGTCTAATAACCCTAGTTACCACAAACCATCGGAGGAATAAACATCTCCGGATACATAATAGAGTCACCTCGGAGGGACAAAACATCTCCGGAATAATAATGTACAAATATAATATTCTTAGAAGTTACAATATTCAACAATAATGACACTCCATATCTCTTTATAAAATTTGATAAATATATTGCAAAAAAAATAATGCTTAATAAATATGGTACAAAAGCAATTATACATCACATGCATGTGGTTGTAAGACAAGCATATTGAGTTATTTAGATTTTGAAAGTCTTGTTTCCAACATATGTCACTTATTGTGTAGGCATCATTCACTTTTAGTGTTGGTTTCTAAGATATTATATGTCTAATTGAATCAACACACTTTGTGCATCTAATCACATACCTTAGACCTTATGAGGCTTGAAACCTAAGCCTTTTCCCTAGTTTGTAGTGTGACCAAAGCTCACTTACTGTGCAGGAATCATTTACTTATAGCATTGTTTTCTAAGATATTCTATGTCTACTTGAATAAACACACTTTTTACATCTAATCACATACCTTGGACCTTTTGAGGCTTAAAAACATTGGCCTTTTACCTAGTTTGTAGTGTAGAACTTAGTTTGTAGAAACCCTAGTTTGTAGTCTCACCCTTAGTTTGTAGTGTAAACCCTAGCCATAGTTTGTAGTTCAACCCCTAGTTTGTATTCTAAATCCTTGTTTATATTGTAGACCCTAGAAATGCTAGTTTGTAGTCTAACGCTTATTTTGTATTCTAAACCCTTGTTTGTATTCTAAACCCCAGAAACCCTAGTTTGTAGTCTAAAACCCTTGAAACTCCAATTTGTAGCCACAAATATATCAATGACCAATGACTAATATCAAATTCTCATTAACCAATAAATACTATCCAACATTCATACCTTTACAACTCATCATACTACACAATGCTCGAAGTAACTCATAATGAAATAGTAAGTTTGGATATTTCGGAAGGTGAGAAATTGTATGAGTGGTTGACTCAACATCTTGGTTTGTTGAGCATCTCTTGGAGGTGGTAAGAGAGTCAGCACATAGCAATCTTATTATCACCACTTCAAATTTTTTTCATTATTCCTTTACAAATAATTACATATGGGTTGAAGAGCTTACTATGATTTCCATAAATATTCCCCTAGTAGTCGAAGGTGGGTATATAGTTAGGGGGTGAGTCAAATGTTGTGGTTTGAATGGTTATCTACTTAGTAGCTTTGTTAGCGCACTATTAACATCAAATTGAGTTACATCTATGTTAAGAACACACAAACATGATAATAGTCAACCTTTCCAGCCCTTCCCCCCCCCTTTCCCCCCCCTCTCCCCTCCCCTTTCCCCCCCTCTCCCCTCCTCCAACCCTCTCTCATTTCCCATCCCCCCACCTCCCCCACACCTCTCGCTCACACCCAGCCTACCCATACACATCACCCTCCCCTCTTTCCCATCCCCAACACCCCTCCTCTCTCTCTCCCTTTCTCCCTCTCTCCCTCTCTCCCCCTCTCTCTCCATGTCCCCCCATCTCCCAAACTCTATCATCCTTTGCCCCTCTCCCCGCCTCCTCCCCCCCTCGCACCCCTACCACTGCCATCCCTTTTCCCTCCCTACAACTCCCCCACCCACCCCTCCCACCAATACACATTCCCCCTTGAACTCTCACCCTATACCCCTCTCCCCGCCCTCCTCCCCCCCTCGCACCCCTACCACCCCCCCCCTCTCTCTCTCCCCTCCCTCCCTCCCTCTCTCTCTCTCACTCTCCCCCTATCTCTCACCCCCCCCCCTCCCTCTCTCTTTTTCTCTCCCTCCCTCCCTTCCCTTCCCCCCCTCTCTCTCCCCCTCCCTCACCCCTCATCTCCCTCCCTCGACAACCGTATCCCACCCCTCTCCCCCTCTCTCTCTCTCCCCCTCTCTCTCCCTTTCTCTCCCCTCCCCCCCCTCTCTCTCCCTCTCCCGCTCCCTCCCTCCCGTCTTCAACCATATCCCACCCTCTCCCCCTCCCTTCCTTCCCCCCCCTCCCACTCCCCCTCACCCCCCTCTCTCCAAATATCCCATTATCCCTCTCCCCCTTCTTCCTCCCTCTCCCCCCCCCCTTTCACCCCTACAACTACCCTCCTCCTTCTCTCCTCCTACCCCTCCCCCCCCCTTCACCTCTAACCCTCCCCCCTTCTCCCCGCCCTCTCTCTCTCTCCCTCCCTCCCTTCCTCTCCCCTCTCTCCCCCTCCTTCTCCTCCCATCTCCCTCCCTCTGCAACCATATATCACCCTCTCCCTTGCTTCCCCCTCCCTTGCTTCCCCCCTCCCCCCTCTCTCCAAATCTCCCACCTCTCCCTCTCTCCCACTCTCCCCCCCCGTCACTTGCAACCCTACAACTACCTTCCCTTCGCTCCCCCCTACCCGTCCCCCCCACCTCTCCCCCCTGCACCCTCTAACCCTCCCCCCTTCCCCCCCACTCTCCCTCTCTCTCTATGTCCCTCTCTTCCTTCCCCCCTCCTGCCCCCCCTCTCTCCACATATCCCCCTCTCCCCCCTTGCTCCCCCCATCCTCCCTCTTTATCCCTCTCTCTCTCCCTCTCTCCCCTCCTCCCCCTCTCTCCCCCCCTTCGATCGATCACTCAAACCTACCCCTACCCATCACCCCTCACCTCTTTCCCACATTCCCCCGCTCACCCTCACCTTTCGCCCTATCTCCCCTGCCCCCCCTCATCCTCACCCTCTCCCTCCCTCTCTCTCCCTCTCTACCTTCCCCCTGCCCCTTTCTTACCCCAACCTACCCCTACCCATCACCCTCCCCTCTTTCCCACCATTCCCCTCCTCACCCTCCCCTCTCGCCCTCTCTCCCCCTTTCGCCCTCTCTCCCCCTTTCGCCCTTGCTCTCTCCTGCCCCTCAACTTCACCCTCTCCCCCCACCACCCATCTCTCTTTCTCTCTCCCCCCACTCTCACTCGCTCACTCCCTCCCCCTCTCACCCTCCCTTTCCATGCCTCTCTCTCTCCCCCTCCCTCTTCTCCCTCTCCCTCCCCCTCCCCCTCCCTCTTCTCCCTTCCTACCCCCCCCATCTCTCTCTCTCTCTCTCCCCCCCCACTCTCTCTCCCCCCCCTCCCTCTTTGTCCCCCCCTTACCCCTACTCTCTCTCCCACCCTCTCTCTCTCCCTCTATTCCTCACTCCCTCCCCCTCTTCCCCTCCCTTTCCATACCTCTCTCTCTCTCTCTCTCCCCCCCCCCCCTTTCTCCCTCTCCTCCCCCCTCCTACCCATCCCCCCATCTCTCTCTCTCTCTCTCTCTCTCTCTCTCTCTCTCTCTCTCCCCCCCTCGCCCCCCCCCTCTTTCTTTGTCCGTCTCCCCTCCCCCTCTTTCTTTTTGTCCCTCCTCCCCTCTCTTTGTCCCTCCCCCCCCTCCCTCCTTCTCTCCCTTTCTCCTATATCCCCCCATCCCCAAGTCTCTCTCCCTCTCCCCCTCAAACTCTCCCTCCCCCTCCTTCCATCCCTCTCCTTGATCCCCCTACCCCTCCTTCCCTCCCTCGCCCTCTCCCTCCCCCACTTAACTCTCCCTCTCTCCCTTTCTCTCTCCACCATATAGTCCCTTCTCTCTAACTCCTCTAATCCTCCCTAATCCCCTAACTCCCCGATCATGATCTCTATGTCTTTATCTCCCCCAACCCCCTTCATCCCCCTACTGCATCCCTCTCTCTCTCTCTCTCCCCCCCCCCAACAAACCCCTTACTCCTCCACCTACACTTAACCTTCACCCCTCTCTCACCTTCAGGCATTGGGGGTTAATGGCTATAAAGGTTTGAGATTAGGGTAACAGTTAGAGGGGACTAAATTCTAAATCTTAAAATGTTAGAATAGTCAGGAGTAAGAGGGACTATAGGAATTACATATATAAGTGTTAACAATTATAACTTATATGAGTTTATAGATGTTTAATTTTAGAAAATTTATAGAGGTTACTGATTGGGGATTATAGGATTACAATGATTAAGGGTTATAAAGATTTTACATATATGAGATTGTAGGTTGAAGGACTAGAGATTAGAGGCAAGAGGGGTTATAGGAATTAAGTATATAATGATTAACAATTATAGCTTATATGAGTTTATAGATGTTCAATATTAGAAAAATTCTAGAAGTTACTATTAGGGATAATAAGATTACAATGATTAAGAGTTATAAATATTTTACATATATGAAGTTGTAGGTTCAAAGACTAGAGATTCGAGTTAACCATTATAAGAATTATGATTTCATACTTATAGGATAGAATTTTGATTTGTTAAAAATAAAAAATTATAAAGTTAGTATTTATCATGAGTTTTGGGATGCCTTAGTACATAAAGTTATTAGGGATTAAAAAGTGTAAGGTATACCTTAGTACATAAAGTTTAAGGAAATAACAAGTCTTAAGGTAATAGGAATAAGAGATGCTAATCGGGATAAGAAGTTAGCATAATCTAAAATATTCAATATTGATGTTATAATTATAATATATTAACAAATTCCATGATTTGAAAAATTCCAAACGAAACCTAAACTAAGGCTTTTAGTTTAACTAATATACGGAAACAAATTTAACAAATTGCAAGTGGCATTGGCTTTGGACTTTTATGGTAGCTAAGAGCATACCAAATCTCAAGGGAATTGGTTTTTCATAAACGATTTTAAAATCTACGTGGTAAAATTATACGCAGTCCTAAAAGATTTAGACTCCAAATGGCAAAAGCACAGCACATTGTTGAGGACGAGAGTAACAGATTTATTACACATAATTAAAAATGTTTAAAATCTCCATGTGGCAATGGTAATATTTCAGGTTTCTATTGGTAAAAGTTGTCAACATGTTAAAAACATATAAAATAGAAAATACAAACTAAATAAAATTTGGGGATGACGTCGTAATGTTGTCATCGTACCAGATGTGAATGTAAATGGGTGATGTGGCGGTGGCCAAACAGAGGACCATCCGACGTTAAGGAAGATGCTTCCAACTCTAGGGAGGTAAATCCAATTGGTTTAAAATATCAATTGCTTGAAAATGTAGATTTTGCAGGACTGGAGTTTCTGGGAAGAGTTCTTGATATCTTCATTCCCTTTTACGTACTTCATCGCATGAACATCGTATTGTACTTCTCCTCCTCGGATTCGATCTCTGGATCGATGCGGTTTCTAATTTCATCGAACAAAACAAGTACAGTTGAAGCTGAGGGACTTTTCAAGAGATCTCTAGTAATTATGTGTTCCAATGTTTGTGTAGAGTTGGCTACTCATCTACAATACTATAGGTGATAAAATAGGCTCTCATTGGTGAGCCACTTCTTGATGATAAAATTCCAAGGGAAGAGCTTAGAGAACTCGATCGTTCCTAATCCGATGAAAAATAAGCAGATGATTCATTGGGATGGAAGAGTTTCCTTCTCTTCCTCATAAAAAAAAAAGACAATTACAAACAGTCAGACATAAAGCTTGTTCATGGTGGTTGGCTGTATGCAGTACCATTAATATCAAACAACTTTAGGGCTTGTTATTTGTTTCCCAAATCCTAATCGACTTGCTGTGAATGCAAAATTAGTAGGTATATTGGGGTGATATTCAGATGAAATTTATTGGGAAGAGGTCGGACGTTGGTGTCTGTCCTGCAAAATGAAGGAAGGCAGTTTCACTCAACTATCCCAGGCCTCTTGAAAATCTCCTTGGCAAGTAAAGTTTGCTGGCCGTGCATGGGGATCTCCAAAATAAACTCTGAGGGACAATTGTTGGGAATTTGCACAGTATAGACAAAGCACAATGCTTTGTTCGAGAGAAAGGGGAATTCAAATAATGAAAAGCTTACATTGGAAGAAAGCCAGTCAATGAAATTCACTCAATGTCTATGTATTCAACTTATATATTCCTTATATTCCTTACCAGATTCATTGTTTATTTTTTATTCAATCTAGTTAATAGTAGTGAATAGGTGCTCCTATTTGTTTAATCCATTGGTAATAGCTGAAAGAACTTCGTCTGGAGGAAGAAAACTTTAGAATAAAAATGTTATCAAAGATTTACACCCTGTTATTAGATGGAGACGCACATTCTACAGCCCACTATACAAACGAAAAGAAAGGTATAGAACAATAATTTACCAAACAAAGGTCACAATGGAAATATGGAAATAAAATGAAAGGTAATGAGTGAAATTTGTGTAAAAAATTGCACCTATAGCCATTCCCATCAAGACACTTTCAACAGTTTGCCTTGTTTCTCAACAGAGATATGCCATAATGCCAAAGAAGGAATTGGATTTTATGTGAAGGTGAATGGATGGAAAAATTTGAATCAATTCCTCATGAATTGGTCATGATTTGAATTGCTACGGGGTTCTTTCATTTTCACACACAACAAAGGCCTTAGCGTTTGTACCCAGGGTAATGGTAGACACATCTTCCTTCTTGAACATATTGCAGTTCCATTTTATTTTTAAACAAACCTGCCTTGTATTGGCATCTCTCGATTACAATGGAAAACAGAGTAATGGTTGTCATCGGTTTTCATTTCCTAGGTTAATGACTTGTTCTTTGGGTGAGTTGTTTGATTTTACATCCATGAACACCTTAGTAGGTAATTTTACAGACAGACTTTTCTTAAGGCATCAAAATTGTCGCGTAGATGACATCACAAAATACAAGAAATGGACATTAGATAGAAATCCCAAGAGCTGGTAGGAAAGTCTACGCTGGTTCGCTCCAGCGCCCCATGAAGTGAGGTCATAAAGGCATATGAATTTGCGGTGAATCCTCCAATGCCCTGTGTAGTAGAAACCCTCGTTTCTTTCAGTGACTTCTCCGAGGCCATTAGAACACTATTCCATATCCCCTAATGTCATTGGCACTCGACCAATTCCTGAACTGAGGTATTTGGGGCATTCAAGTCGGGGTTGGGTTTGATGGGCTATTTACTACTTGGCTTGTAAACCTTGGGGGGATCTCAAAGACCGGTCATGACCTCAACATTCATCAAAACAGTCTTATTCTATTGGAAAATTAGGCAATATCCCTAAGGAAGAACAGAGTCTACTATAAAAGGCCTGCAACTCGCCTGTTGATGAACTGAAGATAGGAGAGCCTATCTGCTGCCAGGCCAAATAATACATGGTATATGAGGCTGATTCCTCATTCACTACACATCGATGAATGGTCGAGTTCCCAATGGAAAGCCGTATTTTAAATTGGGTGGAAGAGGGGAGGCGTGCTCTGGCCTCTAATGAATGGGGGTTATCCCTTCCATTGTCCTCGCATAGAGAAGGTTCTGTGACTATTGTGTTACTTTTCTCATTATATAAAAGAAATGGAAGACCGGAGACGAAAAGGTAAGAAAGAAAACAATAGGCAATAATCCAAGAGAAAATAACAAATGAATTGCAGTAATCAGTTAAGCATTCCAGATGAAGCCGGATAAAATCTAGGTTACCCTCCATGTCAACGATTGCAGTGAAAATAGGGTTAATGCGCGAATCTTGTTAAACTGGTTTCTCATGCAAAATTTGAGAATGGAAATTAAGGAAGGCAGAAAAACAAATCCCTGAGAATGGAAAATTTAGAGGCAAATTTTACCTACCTTCTGAACAATGATCTTGATTCGATTTGCACTATATCCATATATCACTGTGTATTCTTAATGCTGGTTGTTTTGGAAGCAACAGATAACTTAAAAGTACAGAAAATGTAAATCCAAACAATAAAACTAAAATTTACAGAGATAGGGTTTGATCTATAACATAAATAAATAAACTCAGATAATATCACTTACATTTGATGAGAAACTCAATCGATCTGAGGAAACCGGCTGATGGTGATCATCCCTAATTCATGTTGGAACACCAACCTCGGGCCGATTCGAAATATATTCCTTCTTACAGTGTCATGTACCTCTCGGCCTCCATGTTCACCAAATGACTACACATAAACAGCCCAGCCAAAACCACATAAAACAAAAATTGCACACGAAACTGCCTTTGAGAGAGATAGAAAGCACAGGTGGGAGAGATAAAAAGCATAGGAAAGCACAATAAAACGTTCGCACTCACTCACCCTTTTAAGCAATGGGTTTTCATCCTTTTCATTTTTAGCCTTTTCAACGGTAAAGCTTTTTTTCTCCATCCGAGAAATAATCTAGCCGTTGGTATGAACGTTTCTAAAACATTCACATAAAAATGAAAAACATATTTCTTACTTAAATTTTCAATTTTGAATTACGATAGTTTGACTAAGCCATAAAGCATGTTTTTCAAATATATCACTCAAATATTCAAAATAAAAAAGATATTTATTTGAAATTATTAAAATTCACACCAAATAACTCAACGGTTATAACATACTATATTGAAATTCACATCAAATAACTCAATAAAATATGATAATATGAATTGAGTAAATACTAAATACTATGATTTATGTCAATGATGAGCTAATTCTGAAATCTAGGTTTTTATAATAATTATTCATTGTAATATTAAATCTAGGTTTTTATAATAATTATTCATTGTAATATTTGTTTCCATAAGATCAAAAATAAGATCAAAAATAAAATCAAAAGAAACGAAAAAAATTACAAATTTTGGAATTTAAAATATAAAAAAAATATTTAAATAATTAGAGAGAAATCTTTTTGGAAGTTTTTATATTATAAATTAGATAAATAACTAAAAAAAAAAAATTACAACATTCAAAAAAATCATATTATTTATTTATTTATTTATTAATACATAAAAGTATAATTGTAAAATTATACGATAATTAACTACTAAAATAAAAGGTTTATTAATGATAATTTATAAGAAAAGTTTCATTGAATATAAACATAAGTTCTAAATAATTAATAAAATAAAGAGTTTAAGAATGGTAATTTATAAGAAAGTTTAAATAAATATAAAAATATGATTTAAAGGGTTTAAGAATGATAATTTATAAATAAAGTTTAAATGAATATGGAAATACTATTGAAATGCAAGAAAACCAAAGGGTGAATGCAAGAAAACCAAAGGGTGAAAAAAGATGAAACAATTAGTCATTAACAATAAATTGAAGGTCCCGATATGTTGATATAGGAGAGGGTAAGTTGTATGTTAGAAAACAAAAGACATGTCTAAAACTAAAGTAAATAATTATAATTAAATTAAGGTATAAAAATGTGAATGATTAAGAATTTAGGGAATGGCAAGGATCAAGAAGTGAGGAATAAAACAAATAGAGATAAAAATGGGAGGCAGGTAATAGGAGGATAGAGAGGAAGATGAAGCACTTCAAAGTATAAGCGAGAAAGATAATTTATTGGTTTAAATGGTGGATTAATGGTTTCCAAGCATGATTTAGGTTATAACTATCTTAATTATTAAAAGTGAGAGGGTCCTTTTTTAAATTTCAAGAGCTTAACCTTTCTAAATAGTTTTAATTTTTTACAATCATTTGAGTTCATTCATCTCCTTAACTCTCAACCGTAAAAGGTAAATGGATGAAAAATGATTTTGATTTTCAATCCTGATAATGATAACAATTTCCTTATCTCACCCATTTTTAATATATATATATAGAGTATTTAGAATTTGAAAATGAATTGCTTTGCATGGTTTATACGTTTTATGACCATTCTTAACAAATTTTCTATGTTTATATAAATTAATACTTGTGGTTTCCTTTTGCTAGCTTTTTTGGATTATAGATATGCTATAGAACATCAATATTATAGTTAAATCTGTAATCAAGTTTGGAAAATGTTGGGGAACCTTGGTTTCCTCAATGGAAGGGCTCCCAATTACTCTACTATTGGATAGACTTATACTTATTGAATAGTGGATGACATTAACTTTCTAGTTCACTATCCAAGATTTGGTTTCCTCTTGATTTAGAGGAGATTGTGTGAGCTTTTTGTATTATTATGTATTTTCCAAAAATAGAAAACATTTCTCTTAAAAAAAATAAAAATAAAATAACATTCATGTAAAATTGTAAGTTTAAAACTAATTGCACAGAGTAGCCAAGTGCTTATAACTCACTATGAGATACATGTCATGTTATGTAGCAAAATAAAAAGTAATTAAAATATTTATGTCTGTCCATAAATAAAAAATGAAAACTAACACATCAAGAAATTGGATGCCTCTCGGTGCTTGATAGATCCGCATTTAGGATTTTTCTATGCTGATAATAAATCTCAACTAAAGGTGTAAAGCTATGTAATGATGTCACACTATGTACCAAAATAAAAAGTAATTAAAAAATTGATGTCATCTCATAGATAAAAAAATGAAAACGAAATAAAAAAATTAAAAAAATCCATATCCACTCATAAAATTAAAAATTAAAACCAAATAAAAAGCCTTTAAAAAATAACACATCAAGAAATTGGATGCCTCTAGATGGTTCATTAAATCTCACCTAAGGAAATTGACATTGACATTAATACATAACTTTACCTTAAATGTTTAAAATAATTAGTAAAAAAAATGATTTTAATAATTTAATTATATACAATGTAAAGGTTCCATGACTTTTAATATTAACATTCTTTGAATTTACCAAAAATAGCTGAACATATTTATATGCTTAATATACTTTTTGATTGTAAACTTAAATTATTATCCCAATTTTACAAACTAAATCTTACAACTTATTATATAAACAATTTAAATATAAACATAGAGTGTATATTAAGATACAAACATGATATAAAAAAAAATTAGGAAATTCAAAGATTAAGGTTCTTGTTTGTAATTTTTCTATAACAAGACTGTAAAATCCAATAAATTTAAATATAACATATACATAATTAGTAGGAGTTTTGTAAAAAAAATTATCATAAAAACATAACGATCAAATATTATACTTATCTAACCTAGCGCTTTATATGGTCACAACATCATAAGTTTAAACCTAGAAACTCATAGTATAGTGTCGGATGAATTAGGGTAAAGTCTTATAATATATTAAAACGTCATATAAAGCTATATGTAGGAATTAGATGTGAAGACCGATGTGATTTTTTTGCAAGAGATCATGTGTGAACGAAGTAAAATAGTAAAGGAGCTCAAGCAACATAATGTAGGGTGAGAGTTATGTTATATAGATGCTAAAGGTCTCTCAAGGAGAGCTTATAACAAATTGGAAAACTAAAGGAATGTACCTTATAAACTCTTGGCCAGTGAACTTTGTCCGGGGAACGGTTCTATTCTCCTCCAAGTTGGGTATAGAATTCATGCTTGTAAACGTTTATGGTCTACATAAATATCAAATGATGTTTTGCACTGTTTTGATGGAAAAGGAGATATTATGCCATGATAATCTTATCTTGGGTGGGGATCTCAATTTCTCACTTGGAAGTTATGAAGTTTAGGGGAATTTAGATCAGAAAGATTATCTATCAGAATCATTTATCAACAAGCTGGTGAATGGAGGGATTTTGGATATAGCTCCTTTAAAGCTGAATCCTACATGGAGTAATAGGAGGGTTGGCTCATCCAGGATAGCGAAAATATTGGATCGAATGTTACAACATGGTCTCCAATACATAGTTTAAATGATGTATATAGCATGGCCAATGAAATACAAGCATGGTTCCATGTCAAAAAGGAGATCGTAGCCATAGAAACAAACTGGATCTATGTCTCATGATGAGCCAACGTAAGTAGAGCTCAGTCTTGAGCAACTTGGGTGATAAGAAATGAACTGTATCATAAACCCAAGGTATTCAACCAACCATCAATAGTACAAAATTTAAACCATGTGAATAAAATGAGTTGAATTCGAACATGGAGGATTTCGTTTGCTTACTAGTTAATGATGAAGACCGTTAACACACACAAGGACACCCATCAATAATTAAAATGGGGTGCAGGGTACCTAGTACATCCTTCCAAGTGTGAATAAAAGGTCTTGAAGTCGAAGACTTGAAGAATCTGTCGAGTAAGGGACATTGATGTATTCCCATAACTCAATGGCGAGAGAATCTTCCACTCATGATTGCAAATCTCAAGGTGTTGTTGATAGGAAGAGACCCGTGAGAAGGAAGGCATTGATGTATCCTTCATCATGTCACACGAGGAACACTGAGAGATTGAGTTGAAACAAGACTGATATAGGGGATGGACGACAAGAGGAGTCAAGATGAACTACAGAAAGGCCGAAACAGGGGTAATCCTTGAACATTGGGCACCAAAGGTAAGTACTTTAGGAAGCTTTGTACTGACATGGAACATGATATAAGTCTATCATGTAGGAGACATAACAAAGTCTCCATATGATCGGAAGATTAACCAATTAGAGGAGTACACAAACTCTGGAATCATGTTAAATCCTAAAGACGAAAACTAAGACCCATTGAATCATGAAAGTGTTGTGTTCAAGGATGGTTTATACTTGCTTCCAAATAATGAATGAATAACATAAATTTCCCTTCCCTTGTCTTTTGTTAAATGTATTTTCTTAGTTTAACGAGCATGAAAAGGTTGAAAAGAAATCTTGATATTGTCTCTCTTGTGAAATTTTAATGAGTCCAAGAAAGTAAACTCAATAATCCATCTTCATTTTTTAAACAAGCTCGAAGAGGAGGGAAAAGAATGCTTGATATAGGTCCAACCATGTGTAATTTAATGAGTCCATGAGAGGGGAACTCAAGACTTTCTTCATGTTTTAATGCGTTTTAAGAAGAGATAGATTAATACTTGATAAAGTAATGATCTGTGGATTTTAATTTCGAGCCTATATGTGTTAGTGCTTGTCGGTGTTTTCAATTTTAAGGAGTCTGAAAAAATTAAACAAGAACTCCATACACCTACTCGTGGATTTTAGCACTAGTACAAAATGAGAGATAAGTGACCAGGTGACTAAAAAATTTAGTCACCACAGTTTTTTCAAGGGATGAATGATTAAAATTGAGCAATTTTAATTAATCCAACTAAAAATGACTGAGATAAATGACTAATTTAGTCACAGAATAAAATATACAACTAAATAGAAAGTAACTAAAATAAAATAACTAACGTAAATGACTAATTTAGTCACAGGAATACAAATATGACTAGCTAACAACAACTAAGAATATGGATTAGTCGTTTATGTTAGTCATTTTTAGTTGTTTCACATCAACAATGGAAAATTACAATTTTGACAATGAATTTGTATAAATTTACTAAATTTTAACAATGCAGATGGATTCAAAGATCCTAACCCCTTTAAACGAGGTCCCTGAATCCATCTGCAGTGTTAAAATTTAGTAAATTCTAACATTATAGATGTATTTAGAAAACCGAGTGATGTTAATTGTGCCACTCAACAATGGAAAATTGCAATTTTGATCATAATGAATTCTTACAATTTATTAAATTTTAACACTGCAGATAGATTCAACATCCCCATTAAATGCAGTCTCTGAATCCATCTACATTGTTAAAATTGAACAAATTGTCAAAATAATTTGTCAAAATTGCAATTTTTCGTTACCAAATTCAGTCAAATACTTTGGAGCATGTTAATATAATATAATTATATGTAATATAGTTATTTTAATATAATATAAATATAGCTATTATAAAGCATATTTAATATTAATATAATATAATTATATCATATTAATATTAACATTTAAAAAAACCATAAACCATATAATATAGTTATTTCACCTTATATTTCCATTTGTAAATTTGTAAATACTAATATAGTTTATAGATATAAACCAAACCAATAAAAGAAATAAATATAGAATATACACATAAACTAAACAATCAAAATAGAAAAACAAATTTAACTATTTAGTATGCTTTTTAGAAGCCATTAATCATGGTATACAACTAGTTACTTTCAACTTTAAGATAAGGGATTTGGTGCCACAAATTTTAGCACTATTTGGAGAATAATTTTTTCATAATAAAAAAGAGTTTTGGCACCATGAATAGGGTTTTGATCCTACTTTTGAACCAATGCATATGGAACATAACATCCATTCCTTTGATTGAACTAGGGAAGAGATCAAACATCTACTCCACATCCCACATGTGCATATCAAATCAAACAACATTGATCCGAAATCCAACATCCTAGTGGGAGATGCTTTGTAATTGAGGTCGTATTTTGGAATTTCGGGCATCTCAACTACAATTTCTATGGCCACAATGATTCGACATCCAACATCCTAGTGGGGAGACGCTCTGCAATTGGGATCGTATTTTGGATTTTCAGGCATCTCAACTACAATTTCTATGGCCAGTGAGGTAAGTAATGGATCCTCCTCCACTTACAGCTTCTTGTTGATTATTTGACTGGCCATTTTCGTAATAAACAGGTGTGCCAATTTTCCCTTTTTTCATAGGTCATGGTGCATGCTTTCCTACTTGATAGTACTTATATTTTTTTAGGAATTATAGGTTATGGTGTTTATGTTTTTTGACAGGAGAAAAGTATGGCTACTCAAACTATATGTGCCATTATTGCTAGAGATTCAATTGATATGCAATGCATTCTTCTAGCATATCAAGTAAGAAGCTTATAATTTAAGAACTAGGATCTGGTATGTTTTCTTAACTATAAGTATATTACGCCCTTATTGACTCTGTATTTATGGTGGAAGGCAATATGTCCTGAAATCCATTCCTAGGGTCTAGGCTACCCTTGATTCCCAATACTGGAATATCAGGGAGCTACTTGCAATTGAATAAAATTTAATGAATCTAGTGTCTTCTTTATTTCTAAATAATGTATGTTTTGCAACCTCTTGGATTAAAGGATCAAGTTAGAGTTGTTGAACCCATCAAGGAACTCGACCTTGCTCTGACACAAGTCCTTACCTATATTCTTATGTTTTCCTATTTGTTTTTCAGTGACTTCAACTAGAAAATTCCTTCCCGAGTATGCATGTATGTGATACAGTGCTGTGGAAAATGAGTAGATATTGTGCTTAAGTATCTTGGACTTCACTTTTCTCCTCAAAAAGTTCAAGTTTAATTTTTTTTTCTATGTATGTTTTTGCATAGTTTACTAAATGGACCTTTGACTCTTCATTGCAGCTCGCAGCAGTTAATCCTTTTGATACAATTCCAAGGCCAGATGATCCAACAAATTTCTCTTTTCCAGAGTAGGTGCTTATGTTTTTTTTATATGCAGCGAATGATTGGTTCTTATGTAGAATATTTTTCTTGAAAACCTTATAAAGTTGGCATGCAAATGTTTTAAAATTTAGTTGATTGCTTGGAAGGAAATTTAATATATTTTTCCATTTATTGATGTGGTTCATCTATTATCCTTTGCATAATTTTTTTTTCTATGGAGCATCAACATACAATATATTTGTTTCTACAACAAATTCTCATCTATTTGAACTTGATGGCATTTGGTAAGAGGCCAAGTAAAAAAATAATTAGAGGGAATTCAATTAATTATTGAATTTTATTCAAAATCCCTTTCATGATTTCAGTGATTGAGTTGGTGATATCCTTTACAACTTCCTTGGCACTTCTGGCCAGCACATAGATGACCTATAAAAATATTTTGATGATAAGGAAAACCTTGATTTCATGGAATGGACAATGAAATGGAGAAATTTGGAACCTATTTCTACAGATACTCTTGGTAAAGATCAACCTACATAAGTGATGAAGTTATATGAAATATAAATATTTTTCTTTTCCTTTTCAATTTAGAGTGAGCTAATAGAGGTTTGATCAGGGTTATATATATTAGATTTGGGAATGTACTATTTTTGGTGAGCTCATATTTGTATCGTCCAGAGTATAGACATGTACTTATTTTTGTAAAATACAAGTTAATATTCTAATTAAGACACATAAAGATCCATGTATTATGTTTGCGGGATGCTATCTATTTATGGAAGGAGACCCTTTTGTCATCGAGGATTGTCCACATGTTTATTTATGTGGGAATCATAAAGACTATGCATTATGTTTACTTGAAGGTGGTGTTCTGTTCCCAATGTTTGTAACATATTCTCCCACCTATTTTCTAACTAGTCCACTGTAGATTGATTAATTTTTTCTATTGATTATGCATAGGTTATGAGGGTCATGTAATAAGACTTGTATGTATTCCTATATTTTGTGAGACAAGATCTGATGTTGTGGTATGTGGCACTAGTGGTTTTCTCATGTTTTACTTGTGCTTAATTTTGATATTTTCCATGTTTTTTCGTTATAATTTAGTGGGATTAATTTTGAAGTATAGATATTCTAACTTAGTTTCCTCACATGTGCAAGAATGTAGTATAATTGTGTTTATTTTGCTTTTTTTTTTAAGTATGTCTTTTATTTACAATAAAAAAAAGAAAGTGGAAGCATATATACAATGAACTTCATAACCTCTTTTGAAGAGCTACTAAAGTAGAAATAAATGCAAAGTACTCAATTGTGGTCTAGACATTGGGAATCTTTGATCAACAAAGCTTCTTTCGCAAACAATTGATGATGAATCTCATCCTTGTAAATTTTCTTAAAATCCACACTAGAGTTAAAGTATGCCAAATTAATTTATTAAACCCAATTTGTCACTATTAACCACACATGGATTTCTTGACTATGTAGCAGAAAATAAATACTGAAATAAATATAGCATCAATCACATCAATGGAGAAAACACAAATATTTTTGGGTATAAACCCCCAGACAAAACCCAAGATGGGAAAACCGGTGCAACAGTGTGAGATGAAATTTTATTATGAAGATATGGAACAATTACAATCCAGAAAATCGATTTACCCAACCTGGAAAAATCGAACCTCTGCAAATCACTAAGAAACACCCTCTTGATCTGTACAGCCCCATGCACAGCTATACAACCATCTGCATCAACTGTACGGAATCTGTACGACCCTCACACGTGCGGAATGTTGTACGACACTGTACGACCAATATGGTATGACCTCTACAAATCAATTCGGCCTCCTCCTCTACGAATTCGTATGACTCTCTCCTCTTCCTGATCAACCTGTCAATCATCTAGATCAATGCTCCTTCGTCTTCTATGCAAACTTCTCTCTCAAAATTCTCTGTCTCTCTATGTGTCCTGTCCACCAAATCGATCCTCCTTTTAACTCAATGGTCAAGCAAAAACCCTAAGATATCACTATGGATCTATGGATGAGATCCTCCGGTGATATCAATGGCCAATATTATATTAGCCATTACTTTAATTATTCTCACTTGTTCTTTATAAAATGTGAGTCCACTAAGTTAATTAATAATTAGATCACTTAATGTACTTTTCCTAAGTCTAAACTTTGGAAAATACATTAAATACATTTGGCTTCCTGATTTAAGTCTTCTAGCATGCAGGGACACATGCAATGCAATAAGACCTTCCTTGTTTCCACTTTCTAAAACTCCCTCTCAACAAGGAAGTGAATCAGTAGCAACCCAAAATTGTCTTTGAACTTCACAAACTTGAGTTTGCAAAGTGCCTTGGTAAATATGTCTGCCACCTACTCATCTGTTTGGATGTACTCCAACTGAATGGTTCCTCTCTGAACACAATCTCTAAGGAAGTGATACTAGATTTTAATGCATTTACTCCTGTCATGGAACACTAGATTATCAGATAGGTTTATACCACTATGATTATCATTGTGAACTATAGTAGTCTCCAACTCACTCTTGAATAATCCTGAGAGCAAATTCCTCAGCCACATCCCCTCACATGCTGCCATGTTGGTTTCCATGTACTCAGCCTCTGTCGAGCTCAATGCAACTGAATTCTACTTCCTGGTGAACCAAGAGACAACCCCTGATCCAATGCTGAAGAAGAAACCCAAAGTGCTCTTTCAATCTTCTACACATCATGCCCAATTAGCATATGTAAATCCTGCTAACTATATACTCCCACTGCGCTCATAAACCAATCCATACTCCATTGCGCCTTTGATATAGAGAAGTATGTGCTTCGCAGCTGTCCAATGTACTCTTCGAGGGTTCAACATGAACTGACTCAAAGAGTTAACTGCAAAGCTAATGTCTGGTTGTGTGTTGACCAGATACATAAGCGACCCGATAAGCTGCCAATAAAATGTAGGATCAAACTCCTCTGATCCTGATGCATCAATCTTCCTCTAGTTGGTAACTAGAGGTCTGAAGATAGGCCTACAGGCCTCCATCCTGAATCTCCTCAAGATATCAACTACATACTTCCCCTAACCAATGAACAATCACCCATCTCTCTACCAAGCCTCCAGACCTAGGAAGTAATGCATCAACCCAAGGTATTTCATCTCAAACTCCACTGCAATATTGGACTTGCAGTCCCCGATCAACCTCTCATCTCCTGTAATAAAGATATCATCCACATATAGTACCAGTATGAGAGGTACCTCACCTGATAATAAGTACGGGTTATGGTCTGCCTCACTCCGCTGGAAACCCATCTCTCGTAGATAGTTGTCGATACTCAAGTACCAAGCTCGAGGTGCATGCTTGAGCTGGTATAGATCTCTCTGCAACCTCCATACATGCAAATCCCTGCTCTCCACCTCAAACCCATCTGACTGCTCAATGTACACCTCTTCCTCTATAACTTCATTGAGGAAGGAATTCTTCACGTCCATATGATGAACGTGCCAACCCATCTCTGCTTCCAATGATAGGATAGTTCGAATAGAATAATACCTGGAGACAAGCATGAAGGCTTCATCATAGTCAATACCTTCCTTCTGTGAATACCCCTTAACAACGAAGCATGCCTTGTACTTTTCCACAATTTTGTCTACTGCATGATTTACCTTATAGATCAATCTGGATCCCACCACCTTTTTACCTACTGGCCTCGACACAATATCCCATACCTGATTCTTCATGATTGATTCATACTTCTCAACCATGGCATCTTGCCACACATCATGTCATGCAGCCCCCTAAAAACTGGAAGGCTCATATTTAATCAAATCGATCATCAGTTCCATATAGCTAAGTCTATTTGGTGGTTTGCTTTGTCTCATTGAGCTCTGTGGAAGACTCACCTGCGTGGAATCCTGAACTATGGATCTGTACCACGGTCCACCTAGGTCGTGGCCTAGTGTCTACCTGTTGTGGCTGTTGGATATCCTCCTCCTATTGTTGCTCATCCTCCACATCAATGATAGGAGGATCTTGTCCAACTGACTCCCTTTGACTATCAGAACCTATGCCCTGTGTCTGTACCTGTAACTCCTCCAACTTGACTCCCGAGTCCTCTGCTGGCTGCTCCTGTGCTGGTAAGTCCATAGATCTTCTCAAGGCTCTGTCCTCATCAAACTAGACATCCTTTCTCACAATGATCCTCTGGCGATCTGGGACATAAACTCTATAATCCTTAAAAGTCTCACTGTAACCAACTAGAAGCCCCTTATCACCAGAAGGGTCAAGCTTCTTCCTAGGATCAGCATGAATGTGACAATAGAATATAATCCCAAATATGCGTAAATGACTCACATCTGGTCTAGTACTTGTGAATACCTCCTCTAGTGTCTTCCTCCCCAAAGATGAGTGAGGACACTTGTTCTTGACATATACTGCATTCCAAAATGCTTCATCCCATAGTAATAGTGGTAATCCCTGATAAAATAGAATGGCCTTGGCTTCACTCACCAGTGTATTTTTCTTCCTCTCCGCCACTCCATTATGCTGCGGGGTGTGAGGAACAATGTGTTCCTTCCTGATCCCCTCTGATGCACAATACTCGATGTTACCGGACAATCTACCGAAAGAGGACTTAAGGCATGATCTCCCTAGTTCAATGCGAATCTAGAACACATCAGACAGAACACAAATCTACCTTCCTAGATCAAATTAGAGATTAAGTGATGTAAACATCTTACCTTTCAGATCTGTAGATCTCCTTCTCCTTTGTCGCTCCAAGTTCCACGGTCATCAAATTCGTAGCTGCAAGACTTGTCAAAACACGCAAGAAACAAACAAGCAGTAATAGTACATCTACACAATAATTGATCTAAGTAAACGGTTAAGGAAGTAAACTATAAATATCAATGAACAACAAGAAATTTATGGAAAGAGTTTTCTATTACTGTATAAAAGTGGGAATACAAATAAGAGAGAATGTTACAACCTAAGCCTCAACACTGCAACCTTCCATCCAACAATCCATTCCAAGCCTCCAAAGAATGATACCTCCCAAAGGATGATAGGGACCACCTAGAAATCCACCAGCATAAGAGTACTATAGACCTTCCCCCTTCTCAATGAAGAGGAGGGTTGTATTTATAAGGCTAAAGGGGATAGAGTAGGTTGAGGATTAGGGGGAGATGTATAAGGGATCCTCCCATTAGGTTAGGAACCGAAATGCCACCTTACCTAGAAGTTAGCTATGACCCTCCACCTCATCAAGCTTCAAGAAGGGCCTCAAAGCTTTGATTTTTCTCCTATAAAAACCCTTGGTGCACCTTGCATGAAGAGACAGAGTGCCACTGAGGGCTGGCACAATTTGCATGAAGGGAAAGAGCACCGGTGGCGCATCTAGTCTGAAGGAAAAGAGATCCGGTGTACTTAGAGAAGGAAAAACCTATGGAAAACCCTAAACTCAATGCACTTTAGCTAAGGGAACTTTAGGGATTAGGCACAAAGTTGACACATGGATCATGATGATGATATTTTGGTGTAACAGAATGCCCCCCAAAGCATGACGCTGGAAAAACAAGACAAGTGAAATGATTTGAAAAGTGAAGAAACCGAAGGCAAGGATGTTGGTTGGAAGATGCTACAGTACAACTGACCCAAATTTCACATGACTCATAACATGGATGCTGACCAATACATTGCAGATCCATGGTAGGAAAGACCGACTGAACACAATCATGGCTACTAGACATAATCGTAGATCCATGATGAGATGATAACACAACCACGACCAATACAAAAGTGGATCCGTGTAATATGACTCAAGCAATCTCCATTGCAACCTTGGTAGAATATGATTTTCCCTAGGGTATTCAAGCTGAACTCGCAATGATACGAATCTATCCATGTGATTACAATGTTTTGGAGTCGAACATGGTAGAAACCACTTGATTACCGGTCATTGGTGTATACTATTAACAAGCGCGAGGGAAATCACCATTGATGTCGATGATCCCCAAGGTATCACAGTACATATCACCAAGCCTAAGTAAATGAGTTGAGGTTGAACGCTAGATGAAATATTTCAATTAAGAGTCAATGATGTAAACTCATGTTGAAAGCGAGTTAACCTCCTATTGAGGCATGCAAGCCCAAGGTACTCAATTGGTTTCTAGATTCAATCCTCGGATGATGTGTTGAAGTCGACAAGGATGAATCCGTCGAAGGAGGGCCATAATGAATCCCCCATCAATGACACGAAACTCGATAACAGATGTTTGGAGTAGATCGGATGGTACAATAACATGCAAGACTGACTCATAGTAGACCGACATGATAGAGGGTGTACTAAATGCAAAATGATGAGCAGTGAATGTATCTTGAACATGGGAATGGCATGAATTGGTAATATTGACATGACAAGAATGACGCCAACTCCTAATGCAACCGATGGTGGAAGTATTCTTTAGATGACCCAAAGGAGTAACAAGACTCATGAAATTAGCAAGACTCGATGACAAACGGATTACCCAAGTACTGAATGTAAATGCAAATGAGTTCCATGTTCAAGAACGACTAAGTACTGCCACAAGTTAAAGTGTAACACAAAAAATTTCCTTTTTCCCCATCATGACCGATGAGTGCCTCATGTGTTTTTTAGCGATCTTGAGGAGGGTAAACATATGCTCGGTATAGATCACCTCATAGATGAGTCCAATCCCAAACATTTTTCGAACCTGGGAAAGGAGGGGTTCGTCCCATGACAGCCCCTTCAATGTTGATTTTTAACGAGTCCATAGAAGGTAAACTAGGTGTCATTTCATATTTAGAGAGTCTAAAAAGAACTAAAGAAGACTCCACAGGTCCTTTTTCGTAAGGTTAGCGTCTTCGCCTGGAAAAGGGTAAAACAATGTGAGAGAGGACTCTTCTAGTAATGATCGGTTGGAGTATTACATTTTCGTAAGTAGTGTCTCCAGGTCCGAAAAAGGGGTAAATTATCACCAGAAGGCCGACCTTTCAAATGCTTTTACAAGCATGAAAGAATCAAGTTCTCTTGGCGATATTTTCCTATTTAGGGAGGCTAAAAAGAGCTTAAAGAGGACTCCATGAACAAATTTGTCATGGTTGGTGACCGAGTACGACAAAGGAAAAAGTAAAGTCAACATAGTTCCTTTTCCGTAAGTAGTCTAGCGAGGCCGGATAAAGTGATAAACCTATACTTGTTAGACACACCTTTTTACTCAAATTTTTAACGAGCATGATAATGGTATCAAAATCACTCAGAACCTTTTTCATGTTTGAACCAGAGCACGAAAAGTAAAAACTAAGCTCAAACCACTTTTCATGTTTTAACCAGAGCACGAAAAAAATTGAAAAGTAATCTCAACACCATCTTACTCTTTTTAACGAGCTCGAAGATAGGTGAAAAGAATGCTCATGATGTCTGCTTCATTTTTTAACGAGATTGTAACAAAAAATGAACTATGCATGGGATTATTTTCATGGTTTAGCGATCTCGAAACCCAAAATAAAGTATGCTCGAAAAGTATTCCCATCAGTGGATTTTTTCCCATCATGATATCCAAATGTTGGTACATGCCCCGAGCATGATTGCTAGAAGTAAGTGACTTAACTCCAACATGGTGTGGAGAGGTGATCGAGTTGACTTCAACATAACGTCCATAGGGTTAAGACATGCCCCCAAGCTTCATTTCATTTTCTTGATCTACATCTTCACTTGATTAAACTCTTGGTTACTAATATGAAGATGTTCACCAGAGATGAACGAAGATCAAAATGGAATAGGAGGATGAAAAGAAGGTTCGAGTACTAAGTCTATGGAAAGACTCAACTCAGTGGAAAAGGATCTGTTTCATTTTTATACAAGATTGGAACCAAAGGTAAACTATGCTCATAGGGGTCTATTCCATTTTTTAACGAGCTTGGAATCAAATACTAATCTGTGCTCATGGGAACCTATTTCATATTTTAACGAGCTTGACATACAAAGGGAACTATGCTCATGACTAAGAGTTGGTTTCATTTTTATGCAAGCTTGAAACCAAAGGTAAACTATGCTTGGGATTGGTTCCTACCCAACATGATGTCCAGAGGTTGGTAGTGTGCCCCCATCATGATTGCTGACGGTATGACATGCCCCCCAAGCTTCATTTCGTCTAAAAATGTTGTTTCCTAACCTAGCTACTAATATGAAAATGTTCACCTGGGGGGGGGGGGACGAGAATCAGATGAAATGAAGGTTCAAGTTCTAACTCTAGAGAGAGACTCGAACTAACGGGAGAAGATCTATTTCATTTTTACACAATCTTGAAATATACAATAACTATGCTTGAAAGGGCCCTTTTTATTTTTTACCGAGCTTGAAAAAGAATAAAACTATGCTCCGAAAAGGGCCATTTCATTTTTTAACGAGCTTGAAAGGGAATAAAACTATGCTCACATGAAATGTTTTCATTTTTAGACAAGCTTGAAATCAAAAGGGAAACTCTGCTTAAAGATCCACCCTACCCAACATGATGTCCATAGGTTGGTAGGGTGCCCCCCATCATAAGAAGCTTAGGGGAACAACTCCAGCATGATTCCCAGAGGCTGGAGACCTGCTCCCGATCTCTAGGGGGAAGAAACCACTAAAACATGTGGAACATTTATGGAATTGAGATGACTAGGAGTCATATGATGAGTGGGTGTTACGAAGGAAAGTTGATCAATGGTCACCATATTCCCATGATGACGAAAATACATCACTCGAAATACTGAGGACACTATAGCTTTCATAGTGTAGACATAATCACGTCGAAGGAGAAGATTAAAATCTAAAGGACCTTGGATTGCCATAACATCAATACAGACAATTTTCCCTCCTAAAGTGATAGGTAACTGAGGAAGGATCCCTAAAGGTCCAGTAGGCCTTCTCTGAAAATCCAAAACTTGATCAGTGACTGGTACAAGCTGAGGAGAACCTATAGATTTCCATGTAGTTGAGGATAAAATACTAACAGAGGATCCCTCATCAACTATCGTACAAAATATTTCCTTATCAGAAACTCCTATAGATATTTAAAAAGGGACACTTGAAGTAAGACGAGGCTCTGTTAGCCCATTCCAATCAAAGGAAATGACCTCAGTACTTGGAGGGGGTCCTGTGGAAATGGAAAGGATCTCCTCTGAACCAACTAGGAAAACATCGACAGTTTCCAATTCACTCTCACTTGGAAGATAAGAATGAGATGAAGATTGTGTCATGGTGATTGCTTCAGTCTGGAATTTCTCCAATGAAAGAGTGGGATCGAGTGGAGGTGAGGCCGATTCGACCACTTCATGTTCACTCTCGGAAGGGAGAGTGGGATCAGCTACGGATGAAACTGAATCGACCACTTTAGATTCACTCTTGGAAATAAGATTGGGATCGACTAGGGATGAAACCAAATCGACCACTTGGTCAACCAGTGGGGGGTCAATAGGAAACCTATGATAACCTGTTGGAAGCCGTTGACAAAGAACAGTAATATCTTCCAACAACTTTGAAGCTTCATCCATGCGAGGACAATGGTAAGTACGACTCATTTCCTTACATAATGAGCAAGTATTCTTGACTTTACCCTTCCGACTCTTCACAACAGAGTCACTGTTCGAGGGAGCATCATCAGCATGAAGACCAAATACTGATGACGTAGTTGGTTCCAAATTTTGCGACCATAATTCTAAGACTGTGGAAAGACCAGGACAGTCCTTAAGAAAATGGGGCCCTTTGCAAAGCCTGCAAGGGAACTTAGGTTTAAGCAAAATCGAAAGAGGTACATCAATAATCCTAGCATGATGATCAGCGGCTATTGGGTTCCCAAAAATGATGGTCAGAGGTTGGGGTTGTGACCTTCTGCTTAGTGTTCTTCTTCTTAGTCTTCCCTTTCATCTTCTTCATATCCACCCGTTTACTAACATCAAAGTTTTCAACAGGAGAAGAGGAAGAAAGGGAAGCCGATTCAACATTTGACGAAGAAGTAGAAGGATCGACATGAGGTTGATGCCAATGTAATGAAGGACCATGATCTGACACAAATGTTGCACTTGGTATAATAGGATTGGAGAATAACCACATAGGTAATGCTATAGTCAATCCGGGAAGACTCAATGTAGCCATAAAAGGGAAGAGCAACACTTCCACAAGGGGGAGCTACAAAAGACATACCTTGGAAAGGGGTCTCTTGGTTCGTAGTCCCAGGAGGGTCTTCCATACCTAAAATTCCTAAGAGTATTTGAAGTACCACACAAATCAAACACTACTCAAGTCTAAAAGAAACAAGCAAACTGTGTGAATAGGAGTGGATGAAAATTTTGGATCCTCACAGGATTTTCAAGGCACCACAACTCGCTATATACTCCAGGGTCCGACAGTAAAATGCAACAAGGAAGCTTGGGACCATACCCTTGCCTTAATACCTGAATACCTAGATGGCACTTGCATAGTAATCTCCTCGAGTTCTATTCTCGGTGTATTGCAATGCTAAGACGGCCAAATGGTTAGGTGAGTTGGTCTCAGGAATCCTAGGAGTGTCTCCCGATATACTCAAGGTACGTTGGAGCTCAAATCCGTAGTGGTGCTATCTAATGCACAACCATACGACAAGAGCCTTTCAATATATTACCGACTACATGAAACACATTTCGATATACGCTGAGTACGTGAAGTTCCTTTCGATATACCCTAAGGTACATGAAAGAGCCTTCGATATACCGATTGGTACGTGAAAGAGCTTCGATATACCGGTTGGTACGTGAAATAATTACAATGCCCTTGGAATGCAGTGCAGTCAAATAACAACAGCTACCACGTTTTACGATGCCAGAACACGTCACTAACTTACACGCAGTTACTAAATGATCTTAACCTAATCTAGCGTTAATTTTATCTTATGCGGTCAAGTGGATGCATGAGGTATAGACAGCAAATGTAAAAAGAATGTAAATCCTAGCTACATGACAATGCACATTTTCCTTTCCTTTTCAATGGAAACTACTTAAGGTCAGGAGAGATTTTTCTTTCTTTCAAACCAAAAAGTAGTTAAGTAGTAATGAAAAGAAGAATTCCTTCCTAGAGTGCAATAAATCTAACTTTCTGCAATAATAAGCCAAAAAATGCAAAGAGAATGAAAGATGCAACAAATCTTAACAATGTATAAGACAAAATAATGAAGCACTTTCAATTTTCAAATGCATGTATCACAAATGGAACTTGATAACTAAACGCTTTTCATATCTATATACAGAAAGTGAGAGAATATTTACAGCACTCTAATCATTCAGAAATTCCCAAAGAAAAACGACAAGCACCCAAACAACTCAAAGGCACTCAAGAAAGGCTCAAAATCTACCAAATGCAATCAAAACTCAATGATTGAGTGAAGGAAGGTTTTGGAGATCATATCTAATGATCTGAACAGATCTAAAAATACCATGTAAGGTGATCAAGGATGGAAAGATCGAACTAACCGGTGGGGGATTGAAATTGAACGCCACAACCGAGTCACTTACTTGACTAATGAAACATCCAAAATCAACAAAAACACTTCCAAACAAAAGCAATGCTAGATCCAAGGGGTGTGCAATTGTAATGCATAGCCTATAGGCCACAAGCAATCAGAACAAAAGACCAAAAAGAAGGAAATCCCTGCTGATCCCTAAGTTTTAAGGGGCCGGTTGTTAATGGACAATCCACTCGAGCGAATGCAAGCCGAATCTCCCTAGTTAAAGTGAATCTAGAACAAATAGGACAAAATACAAGACTCCTTTCCTATATCTAGTTAAAGATCGAGTACTTAGATATCATACCTTTCAGATTGTGGATCCCTCTCCTTGTTGTTGCTCCAAGTCCCACGGACGTCAAATCTCCATCTGCAAGACCTATCAAGACAATATGGAAACAATAACTGATCTAAGTAAACGGTTAAGGAAGTAAACTACAAATAATAATCAACACGATAACATTTGTGGAAAGAGTTTGTATTATTGTATTAAGAGTGGGAATACATAGAAAGTAGAAGAACACAACCAAAGCCTTAACGTCGCATCCTCCATCCAACATGTCCAAGAAAACCCTCCAAGCATGGTACAAGCTTCCCAAGATGATAAGGGATCACCAATGTGGATTCTACTAGCATAAGGATATTATGGACCTTCCCCCCTTTGGAGTGGAGAGGAGCTTCACTTATATAGGGATAGAGAGATAGGGTAGGTTGAGGATTAGGGGGAGATGGTTAAGGGATCCTCCCATTAGGTTAGGAACTGAAATGCCACCTCACCTAGAGTCTAGGGATAGGCCTCCACCTCAACAAACTTCTAGAAAGACCTCGAGACTCCCTAAAATAGCCTTTAACCAACCTCGCCGCACCCTGGTAGAGGACATAGAGCGACAGAGGGGGTTTGTCGCATTTTTCCTAAGGACAACCTACGACAGTGTCTCACCCAAGCTGACCAAGAACTGCGACAGAGGGGGTTTGTCTCACCTTGTAGGAAGACAAAGTGTGACAGCCTACTCAAAGAGGTCAACTAGGAAGGGAAATCTCTTAGTTGGATGTGTTTTAGCCTAAAATGAGTTTAGGGGCCAGAGCAAAAGTTTACACAATGGTCAAGATGACGACATTATCACAATGGTCATGATGATGACACTTGGTCATAATGATGACACTTGCAATGGTCATGGTGACAACACTAGGTCATGATGACGACACTTGCAACACATGCGACACTTGCACAAGGGTGACGACATTTTGGTGTAACAAAATGCCCCCCAAAGCGTGAAGTTGACATAATGAGACAGGTGAAATTCTTTGTAGTAAGAAAAAAGGCAAGGACTTGCTGGTTGGAAGGAGCTGCTACAGAAATTACTTGAGATCCACAAGTCTCACAAAACATGGTTGCCGACTAATACACTACAGATCCATGATAGTAAAGACCGAATGAACACAATCATGGCTACTAGACACAATCATAGATCCATGATGATATTATAACACAACCACGACCAATACAAAGTGGATCCGTGTAATATAACTCAAACAATCTCCATCGCAACCTGGGTATAATATGACTTTCCCAGGGTCTTCAAGACGAACCCACAATGATGCGAATCTATCCATGTGATTACAATGTTTTGGAGTCGAACATGGTATAAGCCACTTGATTATCGGTCATTAATGTATATCGTTAACAAGCACGAGGGGAAATCACTAATTATGTCAATGATTCCCAAGGTATCATAGTACATATCACCAAGCGTGAATAAATGAGTTGAAGTCGAACGCTTGACGAAATATTTCAATCAGGATCCAATGATGTAAACTCATGTTGAAAGCGAGGTAACCTTCCATTGAGGCATGCAGGCCCAAGGTACTTGATTGGTTTCTAGATTCAAACCTCAGATGATGAGTTGAAGTCGACAAGGATGAATCCGTCGATGGAGGGCCATGATGATTCCCCCAACAACGACATGAAACTCGATGACAGATATTTGGAGTAGATTGGATGGTACAGTAATGTGCAATACTGACTCAAGGTAGAACAACATGATCGAAGGTGTTTGAATGCAGATGATGAGTAACAAATGTCTCTTGAACATGGGCATGGCATGAATTGGACGTATTGACATGATGAGAATGACACCAACCCCCAATTCAACTTGATGGTGGAAGCATTCTTTGGGTGACCCAAAGGAGTGACAAGACTCACGGAATTTATCAGACTCGGAGATAAATGGATTACCCAAGTACTGGATGCAAATGTGAACTAGTGCCATGTTCAAGAGTGACTACGTACTACCGTAATTAATATGTAACAAAAAATCTTCCCTTTTCCCCATCATGATTGATGAGTACCTCATGTATTTTTTACGAGATTGATGAGGGTAACCAGATGCTCGGTATAGCTCATCTGATAGATGAGTCCAATTCCACATGTTTTATGAACCTGGAAAAGGAGGGGTTCGTCCCATAACGAGCCCTTCAATGTTGAGTTTTAACGAGTCCAGAGAAGTAAAACTCGTTCGTCATTTCATGTTTAGAGATTCTGAAAAGAACTAAAGAAGACTCCAGGAGGTTCTTTTTCGTAAAGTTAGTCCCTTTGCTCGAAAAAGGATAAAACAATGCAAGACAAGACTCTTCCAATCATGATCAATTGAAGTGCTCATTTTTCGTAAAAAGTGCCCCCTGGTCCGAAAAAGGAATAAACTACCACCAGAGAGACGATCATTCAAATACTTTTACAAGGATGGACACATCAAGTTCGCTTGGCAATCTTTTCCTCTTTAGGGAGTCTGAAAAGAGCTTAAAGAGGACTCCATGGACAACTTTTTCATGGTTGATGACCGAGTACGACAAAGGAAAAAAGTAAACTCGACACAGTTCATTTTCCGTAAATAGTCTAGTGAGGCCAGATAAAGTGATAAACCTATACTCGGTAGACACACCTTTTTACTCAAAGTTTTAGCGAGCACGACAATGGCATCAAATGCATAAGGAATCTTTTTCATGTTTGAACCAGAGCACGAAAAAGTAAAAACTAAGCTCAAACCAGTTTTCATATTTCAACCAGAGCACGAAAAAAGTGAAAAGTAAGCTCAACACCATCTTATTGTTTTTAACGAGCTCAAAGATAGGTTGGAAGAATGCTCATGGTATCTGCTTCATTTTTTAACGAGCTTGTGACAGATAATGAACTATGCTCGGGATTATTTTCATGGTTTAGTGAGATTGAAACTCAAAAGCTCAGAAATATTCCCATTGGACGAAGTTTTTCCATCATGATATCTAGAGGTTGGTATATGCCCCCAGCATGATTGCTAGAAGTAAGTGACTTAACTCCATAGAAAGGGAACTAGGTCCCTAGCATGATTGCTAGAAGTAAGCGACTTCAACATAGCATACTGATGTTGAAGATATTCCCCCAAGATTCATTTCATTTGCCTAAGCTACCCCTAGGCGGATGAAAAGAAGGTCCAGGTAATAAGTCAATGGAAAGACTTGGCTCAATGGAAAAGGATCTATTTCATTTTTTAACGAGCTTGACACAGGAATAGAACTTTGCTCGTATGACCTGTTTCATTTTTTAGCGAGCTTGACACAGAAAGGGAACCATGCTCATTGGGTATTGTTTCATTTTTTAACGAGCTTGACACAGGAAAAGAACTATGCTCATGAATGGTTTCATTTTTACAGAAGCTCGAAATGAAAGGGAAACTATGCTTGGAGAGACCCGTTTCATTTTTTAATGAGCTTAAAACAGAAAGGAAACTATGCTCAGAAACGGTTTTATTTTTACACAAGCTTGAAACCAAAGGTAAACTGTGCTTGGGGATGGTTTCATTTTTACACAAACTTGAAACCAAAAAGGAAAATTTGCTTGGAAATGGTTTCATTTTTTCACAAGCTTGAAACCAAAAAGGAAACTTTTCTTGGAAATTACCCAACATGATGACAAAAGGTTGGTAGAGTGCCCCCCAGCATAATCATCTAGGGGAACTACTCCAACATGATTCCTAGAGGCTGGAGACCTACTCCCCATCACGAGGGGGAAGAAACCACTGAAACATGTGGAACATTTAGGGAAGTTTGATAACTAGGAGTCATGTGATGAGTGGGTGTCATGTAGGAAAGCTAATCAATTGTCATAATCCTCCCATCATAGGGAAAATACATCACTCGAAAGAGTGTGGACACTACGTCTCTCATAGCATAGACATAATCACATCCAAGGAGTAGATTGAAATCTAAGGGACGTTGGACAACCATGACATCAATATAAACAGTTTTACCTCCCAAAGTGGTAGGTAACTGAGGAAGGATCCCTAAAGGTCTAGTAGGCCTTCTATTGAAAGCCAATATCTAGTCAGTGACTAGCACAAGCCGAGGAGAACCTATAGCTTGACAAGTAGTTGAGGATAAAATACTAACAGAATCTCCCTCATCCACTATAGTGCAAAATATTTCCTTATCTAAAATTCCTACAGATATCTGGGAAGGAACACTCGAAGGAAGATGAGATTCTGCTAGACCATTCCAATCAAAGGAAATGACCTCAATACTTGGATGGGATCCTGTGGAAATGGAAATGGTTTCCCCTCACCCAGAACAATCTGAAATGACCAGAAAAACATCAGCAGTGTCTATTTCACTCTCAATTGGAAGACTAGAATGAGACGAAGATCGTGTCATGGTGACTGCTTCAGTCTGGACATTCTCCAATGAAAGAGTGGGATTGAGTGGATTTGATATCGACTCGACCACTTCAAATTCAGTCTTTAAAGAAGGAGTGGGATCGACCAAGGATCGAGCTGGATCGACTGCTTCATCAACCAATGGTGTGTTAAGGGAAAACTTATGATATCCAGTTGGAAGGTGGTTCTGAGATATAATAATCTCTTCCAACAATTGTGAAGCTTCATCCATGCGTGGACAAAGATAAGTACAATGCATGCCCTTGCATAACCAGCAAGGGTCTATAGCTCTACCCTTCCAACCCTTAATTACAACTTCACTAGTTGATGGGGTATCATTAGTATGATGTCCAGAGACTGATGACATGGGTTGTTCGGAACGCGACCATATTTCTAAGACCTTGGAGATACCAAGGCATATCTTAAGAAAATGAGACCCTTTGCAAAGTTTGCAAGGGAATTTTTGTTTACGCAAGTTCGAAACAGATGTATCGATGTTCCCAACATGATGATCAGTGGCTGCTGAGTCCCCAGCATGATGGTCAGAGGCTAGGATTGTGACCTTCTGCTTGGTGTTCGCTTTGTTCCATGTGGTCTTCCTTCACGGTCTTGCATTTTGATCGCAGCAGGACCTTCCCCTGTGTTCTGCCTCTTCTCTTGTCGAAACCTTGCCCCTCCCCTTGTAAGACCACTCTCTTCCTCGACTTCCCTCATAGTCTTGTTGTAACATGCACCCATCTACCCCGTGTCATTCCATTTTCCCCCTTGTCTTTGCAGTATCCACAGCCTCCGCACACCAGGGCTCTACTACTCGAGGTTCATCTTCAGTATGCCCTTTTCATAGATGAGCATCTTAATGGATAATTGCAATGACAACAAGAACCTTCCTCTTGGTCTGTTGAAAAATTCCCTTTCCGCTTCACTATAAGATTTCATTGTATCAACCATAAACTCGGTGATATAGCCCTCCAATATATTGTCAAGCTAGACTTCAATAGCCCGCGATGCTCTGTTGTCTACCTCTTACAACTCCTGGATCAATTCCATGGTCCAGGATGTTGGCTCACCACCTTGGAAATTTGTCTTGCGATAAGTCAATTGCGCCAACCACTATTACAAGATGATCGAGAATTCAGTGAAAAAATACTCATGTGGACCGTTGTGTATGTAACTTGCCAGCCACCTATTTGTCGTCAGTCCAGGGTTCTGATTCTCTTTCTTAGCAAAATATAGCAACTTTTGGTCGAACCAATCTTGAATTTCCGGTCTTGCCGGATGCCACAACATGTCCTCCCTCCTCTTCGCGCTAGGGTCCCGAAAACGGAACCATTTGTTGACACAAACCCAGTCGACAGGGTTTCTTTACTCTTTCGACACCCATCCCACCACGATCTCCTTGAGCACCAGACCAGATAGGTTTTATCCCGTCCGAAAACACCTACAGAGTAGATGAAGTCTCACCCGAGATGTTCGAGGGAGAGGTGATGGAACCACATTTCCGCCGAATGAAGGAGGACCATGTGCATCTACTTATCAACTTAGCGTAGCATTATTTAACAGATCCTACTATTCAGCTTATGCATCAAACAAAATCTCATCATCATTAAACAGATCTCATTATTAGCAAAACCATTAATGCGCAATTAGATCTAACAGTATAACATTAATTGGAGTAGGGAAACATTGCACCATTCACATATTCATATCGCAGTTACATATCACATTGATAACATGAAAACAGGAAAAGACACAATGATTCTGCTCAAGCTCTGTCATGTCATATTAACCTTCACAACAAAGTACAGAATTATCAACACAGTTTTTCTGTCGCATACCCAGATTCAAAGAGACGAAGATCAATATCCGATACAAAACATGTCGTATTCTTCTCTCTGATCATGATTATTCTAACACTTGCAATTCTACATCTATTTATCGGCTTACGCCTTTACATTCATGGTCCACTTAGGAAACCACCTAACTACTTAACAATATCTACAGACCCTAATCCGCACAATGCAGTCCAAAAATTACCCAAAAATACATAAAATAATATCATTTCCGACTTGTGCGCGGTTTTCCTCCTTGCGCGACATCTTTGACCTTGTGCAGCATTGCGGATGCTACGCAGCTGACTTATCCAAACCCTCCTTCCAACAAGAGTATATCTCTTGTAAATTGATTTATTCATTCAACATGGAATATAATTATTTAATTCTCTCAATTCTTTTGGCTCTCCTATTTTTTCTTCTTCTTTACAATTAAGTTCATTATGCAGTTTATTCAAAAATTCCACGTGGTATCAGCAAATAAGAGCTTGTAAGGAGAAAAAAATACATTATTTTGTAAGTTAACAAAGGATTAGAGCACACATAGATAAGGAATCAACACCAATTAATGATCTTTCCACCATACAATTTCTCTGAATTAAATCCTAAAGTTATCATTCTCCTCAGAAGAAAATGACTTTATCGAATCGCAATGGGAATCGAAAATAAGAAAAATATTGATGAGGAAAATAATAGATGGCTGAATTATATGGATCAAGATGTCGTATTACTATATTTCTCGATTTCTCCCAACCTCCAATATCACATCTATACTGAATATTCTGCCAATGAATTCTAGACCAAGATGGAAAGAATCTATGGAAATTACGATGATCAGATGAGAGGACATCATATGGAGAATGAACTCAAAATTTTGAGTCTAAGAACTATACACAAATTCTTCATAGAATCTGAATCATTCTCTCTCATATCAATGTGAGATAATGCACCAAATCATATCAACCATTTAGCTAAGGGATAAATTTCTATAGATCTAATTCTCATTGATGATGATCTCACCAATGTCTCTTCAGTTACCTCAGGTGACATTTCATATTTAGATGTAAAAGTTGATACCATGGATGAATAGGTTCTTGCAGATCCAACAACCATACCACATTGGACACAAGAAATATTCATGCAATAGGTGTTCTAGTTGACTATACAATAGACATAGGATGGTCCCATACACATGATATGTTTGAATATTCAATAAATGAAGGGTGGACCCACTCACTTTCCCAAAGTGATCTGCATGCACTCCCTACTATAGAGTCATTGATTCCCATCCAAAACTACATGGTTAGTACAATATATCCACAATCCTTTTCAGAAGATGCAGGAGATACACATTGGGATACTACCATGAAGGAGAAGCATCAATTTCTAATGAAGAACCAACCTTGGAAACTAGATCTGCTACCACTTGGTAGGAAACTTGCATGGCTCAAGTGGAAATATCAATCAAAACTAGAAACATATGAACCTGAGAATGATCATGGTTGAAGATGACTGCGAAATTCTCTTTTGCATAATACTATTTTTGAGGGGTGGGGGTTACCATGTGGTTTTTCCTATTTTCTCTTTTTTAGAGGACTTTTTATTGTACATGGGTACCTAACATGGCTCTTTTCCAAGACCCATTCTTTGTATACACCATAATTTTGTTTTAGGGTGGGTATTAGAGAACGTGCACATTTACCTAGTACATCTTTTATTCTAAGTTCTATAGTGCATGCATGAGGACGCACTTGATCTCACTTGGTCCAAGACATTCTCCCTTAGATGAGAACTTATTCTTCTTCTTGTAATACCCACAATACTTTTGAATTATTGATTTAATGTTTTTATTTGAGAAATATTCTCCAAAAAAATTATTTTGTAAAAGAGTTATAAAATTATACTCACACTCATGTGGGTGAATATTATGCACAGGAAATATTGTTTTATTATTTATTAATAAAAATAGACACTTGGATCCACGAGTTGAAAGAGGGGAAACCATCACGAGAAATGAACAAGTGGATAACAAGCAAGATATTTCGAATCTATCAAATCCAATTCAAAAGCACAACAAGCTAACCATTTCCAAAATTATAGGGATCAAGATATTTGCTTGTGATTTGATTGAGATGGCACAAAACCTAGGCAAAAATTATATAATGGTGCATTGAGAAGACATAGGACATCGTGTCGTGCATAGAGAGAATTTTTTCTATGTGAGGGCAAGCTGCTGAGTACTCTCTCTTTTTGAAGTCCATATTTGATCTATTACAGACTCTGGGGAAGAGTGATACATTTAGATATTGCTAAGTTCATTTGTCTATGGTGGTGTTATAGCTTGGGGGTGTAATATCCCTCATTGCGACCCTTAGGCTATTTGGTTGTAATGTAAATATTGAATGCAATTTGTGTTTCCCTAGTCTAGAGCTGAAGGCCAAGGCCCCACTAGTGGATGCTTAGGTTTATTTGCATAGGCAAGTATGTGATATTATGATAACCCATGTTCTAGTGAGCCATGGAAGATTGTAAATGATGTAAATAATGCAATGTAATAAAATACCAAGGGCTAACTATGGCTGCAACAAAAATGAGGGGGAACTATGTATCCACTAGGGTGGTGAGGGGTGTGGGATGGAACCCTAGATTCCCAATTATCACCTAGGGAACCCTTTTGACCTATCCTAGACATCATGGAATGCTGCTAGAAGGAAGTGGGTGAAAAGGACCGTGCATGAGGTCATGGAGTATCGAAAACCCTGAAGGGACGAATGACAAGGTATGGAGCTTTTCCACCTTGAACCGCATGTTACTCCACCCCTTGGCAGTTTGTACTCCTGCTCCCCAGGTCATGGTTTATCATACGGGGGATTCGAACCCTTAGGCATCACAACAACAGAGAGAACAGAGCCGTGAAGAAGAAAAGGAGAAATTGTGATTTTGTGCAGGGCACCGAGGGAGAGAGCCGAATACAGTTAGAAAACCCTACATGGAAGGAAAACCCTTTTGAGAAAGCCCTGAACCTGGGTTATGGGGTGAATTGCAGAGCGTAATATGCTCATAAAACCGTGTGGAAGAACCCTGCGTTGGTGGTTGTGAACCCAGCTATGGGATAACACTGCTCGGCCAGAGAGTGTGGAGAAGGAAACCTAAGTGGGAAGAACCAAGAGGTCTTATATTGTCTTACATCGCTATGTAGATGAACTTATTAAGTTAGAAACCCTTACGTGCATTCCCCATTTGCTTAACCAAGTTAACTGTTGGTTTGATGCCCTAATTGATTGTGAACCCATGCTGTGAGTGAACCTGAGAGGGATTCATCAGTGGATACATAGCCCCAGCTCAGGGGTGATCTATGATTGCTGAAATAATATAGGCTAGGAAGATACAACCCATAGTCAGTTCGCTTGGAGGATTAATGAAAAAATATAAGTGTTTATAGTGCCTTGAATGATGCCTATTTGCATCCATGCATGTGTATTTTTTAATGTCTGAGTGCACTGTGGATCCAACTGGTTATTAGGGTTGAATGGCCATGTATTATGATTCATAATGTTGTACATGTTAATGATTGATGGATGTATGACTCATCGAGTGCGAGTGATGTTTCTTTAGTTATAGTTGTTAAGTGTATGCATGCATCTATTTACTTATGGAAATGACCCATTGATGAATAGGAATGCATGCCTATGCTTGTGTTAAGTCTATAAATATGTTGTTGTTATGCCATGCTGAATGTTGGATACATGTTAGATGTAAGGATGGATAATGTTACAGTTTCCCCTTGGCTTGTTGATGCATGAACCTTCCTACCCATGCCATTTATCATGCCCTTGCACCTCTGCATCCTTGTATTTATACTTGGTACTTATGTGTAGTTATGCTTGAGGAATAGGGATAGGCCCTACATGCTCTCCTCACTCTCCCTAGGAGAAACCTGTGCATAAACTCTAATCTATGTGTGGTCCATGTTTCATCTCTGGTGTTCATGTAATATGCTTATGATATTTGTAATTTCCTTTAATAATTCCTTGAACTGTCCTTGGAAGAATTGTGGCTAAGTTTGGTAAATGTGTAAGACCACTCCAGCTAGGATTTGGATAAAGAATAGACACACTGTGGATCAGATGAAGGAGAGAAGACTTGATAGAAGTGGAGCAGATCCTTGCAGAAGGTCAATAGGTGCATTAAGGTATTTATAGACCCTAGTTTCAGTTGGAAAAAGGACCGGGTGGAGGATGATACCAGTGGATAGAGATCTCCAATATCTTTCCATCGGTATCGAACTTGCCCAATTTGGCCCAAGGATGGAGGAGTTATCACCCTTTGAAGTTTTCCTTAGAAGCTTGTTGGGGAAGGGGTCTTTGGTCCTAACCCTTCCGCATCCACAATGCGGATAACGAATTGTGGAGGTCGGGGACCAACCATTGGTGGAGTATGGATTTTCGCATTTCTGCATCCGCAATGCAGAATGCAGGATGCAGATTGAGGGAGGTAATTTCTCCCTGAAATGGGAATATGGAATTTTGCATTTTTGCATCTGCAAGTGGGTTGCAGATTGTGGAATTGTGGAGGAGTGAAATCTATGGGATGGTAAATGAAGGTTTCTGAGTTCCGAGTTCCACATGCGGATTGCAGAACTGCGGAAGGTGCACGGTAGATTATGGGGTGGCGATTGAATTCCGGCTTCTGACTTCCGCATTCCGAATCATAGAAGTCGGGAAGGCGATTTCTGCGGAATGGTGGATTTGAAAATCCAGCTTCCGAATCCGACTACGGATTGTGGATTGATGATCCAATCCCATTGCGGATGTGTTTGAAAATGGATGGATTGGGAAAAAAAATATGTCAAAGGATCCCCCATGGCCTTTGAAGGACATCAGTGAGGTTGGGGAATGTGATAGGGGGTGATGTTGGGCAAGTAGTGTGGCTTTCCTCTTCTACAGTTTGGAGGAACTGGGGAGCTCCAAGTGTTTTTCCCCTCTTATTTTCATGTAAGTGTTTTTATTTTATGTTTGTTTAATGATTATTTCAATTGCTGAGAGTATATTTGTTAGATATTTTTACTATGGATTAATCACCTAGGACAGGTTTTTATTTGTTTTAGTTTTAGTTTACATGCATACAAATTTTAGTCGAAGTGGGTGATCCGCAGTTGTGTGGCAGTAGTTTCATAGTCAATATCTATAATACTTTAAACTCTTAAGTATTGAAGTGAACCTTTCACAGACTTAGGGTGTTATTTTACTTTGAAAATAGAAATAATCATGTGTCTAGCCATTATGTGAATCGAAGGATGAATGTGAATTTAGGTTGTTTGTTTTATTTAAATTTCTTGATCTTAATTTGGTGATATGATTGAGAGAACCAAACCATGGCTTAGTATAGAATGTTTGTTTTATATAATTTTTCTGATCTCAACTCCGTGATCTCATTGAGAGAACCAACCCGTGGCTGTAGTATAGTCTTTTTTTTTTTCATTTAAAATTCTTGATCTCAACTGGGCGATCTCATTGAGAGAATCAACCCTGGTTGTAGTTAGAATATTTTATTTACTTAAAATTCCTGATCTCAATAGAGATCGATGCACACAAATTCAATTATAATTGTGGTTTCAGTTAATTACTACCATTTGTTTAATTAACTAGAATGCCAAGGATAGATGATGGATGTTGTTCCTTAGGAAATTACTTAATGGAGTACTAATAAGCTTGGGTCCAATTTTCACCGGGATCATACCCGTGTTTATAGCTACACAATTGAGTACATTCCTCATGAGGTCAGATACAATAGATTGTGTCTATCCTTGTTTACTATTTGATTTAAAAGTCAAAGGAAATGATTGCTTGTATGATTGTTGTGATAAAACATGAGATATTTCAGCGGTAATACTTCTCGACAGGGTAGGAATTTGGAAAAAATTCCACCCGTCAAAACTGACGGTCTTTACACAATATACAAACGTTTTTACAATTTCTTTGTTTTTTATGACGGGAAATATGAAATTTAGACCGTATTTGACGGGCAAAATGGCCCATGACGGGCATTTTTCCCGTCAAAATCCAACCCTGCTTCCCGATATCAGATCGCCTTAGATTGTGGCTGCAAAGAGAGGCATGAAACATTAATATGTGTGCAAAATCTCTATAGCACAAGTTGAACTTGATGTCTCCAATGCCAAATGTTTCTATACTTGACATCTCTTTTGCGCTTTACCCTCCCCCTTGTGAGATCCACTCATAGTAACCCAACCTGGCAGTGACAGAGAATATGACCTTAGTCGTCGGGTTTCCACCCCTTATATTTCTCTCTGTCTGCTAATTGATTCCCGCAATTATCACCTTTACACTCTTTAGAAATACTGTGAGACCATACCAATGGTTCCTTATCCACCTCCTGTCGAACCCGTTGTTTAGTATTTGAATTATGTTTGAAGTTCCTTTTTATTTTTGTACTTTATTTTTATTAGAGTTTGCAATTCGTGTAATTCATATAAATGGAACGGATTATGAGGTCACAAATGTATATTGAATGGGTTTAGCATATATATATATATATATAGGTAAGGCTTAGTAGGTGTAAGAGATTTTGAAGTTATGTTTAGCTTTATGCATATACTTAAAACATATGTTAGAAATCACATTTTATGTATCTTGTACACATATATTGAAAATGCTTAAATTTGAAGTGTTATATATATATATATATAGATAAGAATGTGCATTATATAAATATACTTGACATATATTAAAAAAGGATTAGTATAGCATTAGTAGATAATACTATACATATTTTTGTATTTATTGTATTTGTATAAGTTGTGAGATGTCAAATTATACACTTGGAACATGTCAGAAGAATTGGGTAATTAGCTATTGAATAACTGATTTATTTATTTGTGTTTGTGTAGTTAGAAATAAATTTTAGTAGTCTTGAAAAAAATATTGTCATTGTATATTCTTTATTGACATTGGGGAGAATTAGAAATTAGGCATTGGGTTGTACATTTACATAAATTCTAGCTCCTTCAAGTATTGTAGAAGTTTTTACATATTACAAAAATCCTTGAAATGTTGGGGTTGTTACACTCCTAGACAAGGGAACACCTCTTCTTGAGTCATGCTTTAGTTGCATTTAGTTATACTAGTGGAGTCCAGTCTCACACACGAACCCTAGAATCATCACTAGGATTGCATACCTACATTGGAATAATCCCCGGGAAGGTGCATTTAATGTGCATGATGATAGGAAGGTGCATTAGTTGTGCATGCATGATTGACGTTCACTTCACTTGCGCATTTCTAGTTAAGTAATGATTGCATGGCCAATTAACTTAGACTTAGAGGCACAATTCTCACATTACAATATCAAATCTAGAAAACCATCAACCTTGATACTATGGGTAGCATTCCCATGTTGTCCCTACCCAAAAAATATTGCAGGAGCTTACAAAACTCATTCCTGATGCTCGGTATGGTTTTTATACTCTGAGCCAAAATTCACTAAGTGTCTCTGAAGGGATCAAGGAGGTGATTTGAAACTCGTTGTAATACGATGATTGAGACTCGAATCGATGAAACATTCATTTTTTTTTACTCATGACATTGTATTACAATCCCCCCCCTCCCTTATGCATCCATGGCTCTATGGCCATCTTCTACGATGACTTCAAAGAATGGGGTTTCTGTTAGTAGGGGACACTAGATCTACATGTTTGTGCAATAAAGAAGAATTAGAACTTGGGATAAGTTATGGAAAAGAGAACTTAATGTCTCTCAATATTTTGTTTATGTAAACATGTAAAGGAAACCATTGAATATATTTTCATAAAATGAATGATTTCCAAATAATGATTTCATAACATGAATGATTTCCAAATAATGGCACTCCATATTTATTTATAAAATTTGATAAATACATTGCAACAATATAATGCTTAATAAATATGGTACAAAATCAATTATACATCACATGCATGTGGTTGTAAAACAAGCATATTGAGTTGTTTAGATTTTGAAAGTCTTGTTTCCAACATATGTCACTTATTGTGTAGGCATCATTCACTTTTAGTGTTGGTTTCTAAGATATTATATGTCTACTTGAATAAACACACTTGTGCATCTAATCACATACCTTGGACCTTATGAGGCTTGAAACCTAGGCCTTTTCCCTAGTTTGTAGTGTGACCAAAGCTCACTTATTGTGCAAGAATCATTTACTTATAGCGTTGTTTTTAAAGATATTTTATGTCTACTTGAATAAACACACTTTTTGCATCTAATCACATACCTTGGACCTTCTGAGGATTAAAACATTGTCCTGTTCCCTAGCTTGTAGTCTCACCCCTAGTTTGTAGTGTAAACCCTAGCCATAGTTTGTAGTTTAACCCCTAGTTTGTATTCTAATTCCTTGTTTGTATTGTAGACCCTACAAACCCTATTTTGTAATCTAACCCCTATTTTGTATTCTAAACCCTAGAAACCCTAGTTTTTAGTCTAAACCCTAGAAACCCTAGTTTTTAGTCTAAACCCTAGAAAATCTAATTTGTATCCACAAATATATCAATGACTAATATCAAATTCTCATTAACCAATATATACTATCCAACATTCATACCTTTACAACTTGTCATACTACACAATGCTCGAAGTAACTCATAATGAAATACTAAGTTTGGATACTTAGGAAGATGAGAAATTGTATGAGTGGTTGACTCAAGATCTTGGTTTGTTGAGCATCTCTTGGAGGTGGTAAGAGAGTCAACACATAGCAATCTTGTTATCACCACTTCACATTTTTTGCATTATTCCTTTACAAATAATTACATATGGGTTGAAGAGCTTACTATAATTTCCAATAATATTACCCTAATAGTCAAAGGTGGGTATATTAGTTAGGGTGTGAGTCAAATGCTGTGGTTTGAATGGTTATCTACTTAGTAGCTTTGTTAGCACACAATTAACATCAAATTGAGTTACATCTATGTTAAGGAGACACAAACATGAGAATAGTTAACTAGGGAGTATGTATGAAATTGGCTATGGAAAATAAGGGACAATAAGGCATAATAAGGGACAATATGGTTTCAATCAATAAGGGACAAACTAGGGTTTCTCTCATGCATACAAGTCTAGATTTTATTAACATATGCATAACAAAGAAGTTTGGCATATTCATAAATAACATCTAACTGTAACCTTCCATTATTAAACAATATAACATGTGAAATAGTATTTTATATAACTCCCATAAAATCTCATAATCATTTTATGACATACCTCACTGTGTCAACATACCAACTATCATACAAACAAGCCCACAAGATCAAATATGTTATTGATGGTCTCCATTAGTCTCTCATGCTCTGCATCTGGTAAGAAGTATTGTACATTTGAGGAATTTCTGTTGGGCATCATTCATAACTAGCGGTTCATACCAATAATTGGGTTCATAAATTGATACACACTTGCACCTAGTTTGTAATCCTTGAAAACCCATTTATACTAAAAGAAGCATGTACGCATTATGTTTACATACAAAAATAAATTCTATTTTTATATACAAAGAAATTAATTCTCCTTAAATCTCTCTCTCTCTCTCTATCTGTCCCTCTCACTCTCTCTCTATCCTCCCTTTCCCTTTATCTACCTCTCTCCCTCCCTACATCTCCATCCCTCTCTCACTCTCTCAATTTCCCTCACTCTCTTTTCCCATCTCTCTCTCTCTCCTTTTCTCCATCCCTAACTCCCTCTCTCTCCCCCCCCTCCTCCTCCGCCTGCCACCCCCCCACCCTCTCTCTCTCTCCGTCTCTCCCTCCTTCACACCCTCCCTCTCTCCCCCTCTCCCTCCAGCTTCTTCCCTCTCCCACCCCCCCTCCTCGCTCCCCATACCACTCCCCCCCATCTATCCCCCTTACCCTCTCCCTCTCCATGCCCCCCTACCCCTCGCCCTCATCCCTTCTTTATCTCACTCCTTCCCTCTCCCACTCTCTCCCTCTCTCCCTCTCTCCCCATATCCTCCCCTCTCCATCCCTCCCCCCCTACTCCTCTAACCAACTCCCTACCCCTACCCTACCCCTCACTCTCTCCCTCCACCTACCCCTACCCTACCCCTCACTCTCTCCCTCCACCTACCCCTGCACCCCTCACTTCCCACCTGCCCCTCCCCCCTCTCTCTCTCCCTGTATCTCCCCCTCCATCCGTCTCTCTCTCTCCCTCTCCCTCCCTCTCCCCCTCTCCCTCCCTCCCTCTCCCCCCCTCTCCCCCTCTCCCTCCCTCCCTCTCCCCCTCTCTCTACCCTCCTACAACCCTCTCCCATTTCACCTCCCCCCTCCACGGCCCCACCTCTCGCTCACCTCCCCCTCCCTCCCTCTCCCTCTCCCTCTCCCCCCATATCCCAAACTCTCTCACCCTCTACCCCTCTTCCTACCTACTCCCCCCCTTGCATCCCTACCACTCCCTACACTTCGCTCCCCCTACCCTTTACCCCCCGTCCCGCCCCCCTCCCGCACCCCTACTTATACCCCCTTACCCTCACCCTCCCCATGCTCCCCTACCCCTCGCCCTCACTCCCCCTCTTTGTCTCTCTCCATCCCTCCTTCCCTCTCCCACTCTCTCCCTGAGCCCCTCTCTCCCTGTATCCCCCTCTCCATCCCTCTGCCCCTCCCACTCTTCCCACCTCTCTCCCACTTATAAGATGGATGGGTTATAGGAATTAAGTATATAATGATTAACAATTTTATCTTAAATGAGTTTATAGATGTTTAATATTAGAAAAATTATATAGGTTACTATTAGGGATAATAAGATTACAATGATCCAGAGATAAAGATTTTACATATGTGAAGTTGTAAGTTCAAAGACTAGAGATTCGAGTTAACCATTATAAGAATTATGATTTCATACTTATGGATTATGGATTAGAGGATAGAATTTTTATTTGTTAAAAATAAAAAATTATAAAGTTAGTATTTATCATGAGTTTTGGGATACCTTAGTAATAAAGTTATTAGGGATTAAAAAGTGTAAGGTATACCTTAGCACATAAAGTTATAAGGATTTAACAAGTCTTAAGGTAATAGGAATTATTAGGGATTAAAAAGTGTAAAGTATACCTTATTACATAAAGTTATAAGGAATTAACAAGTCTTAAGGTAATAGGAATAAGAGATGCCAATCGGGATAATAAGCTAGCATAATATAAAATATTCAATATTCATGTTATAATTATAATATATTAAAAAAATTCCGTGATTTGAAAATTTCCAAAGGAAACATAAACTAAGGCTTTTAGTTTATAACTAATTTACGAAAACAAATTTAACAAATTGCAAGTGGCATTGGCTTTGGACTCTTATGGTAGATAAGAGCATACCAAATCTCAAGGGAATTGGTGTTTCATAAACGATTTTAAAATCCACGTGGTAAAATTATATGCAGTCCTAAAATATTTAGACTCCAAATGGAAAAAGCACTGCACATTGTTGAGGACGAGAGTAACAGATTTATTACACATAATTAAAAAAGTTTAAAATCTCCATGTGGCAATGGTAAAAGTGCTCAACATGTTAAAAACATATAAAATAGAAAACACAAACTAAATAAAATTTGGGCTAGAGGTGAAACAAAGTGAATGACGTGATATGGCCGTGGGCGAACAGAGGACCATCCGACGTTAAAGGAGATGCTGCCAACTCTAGGGAGGGAAATCCAATTGGTTTAAAATATCAATTGCTCGAAAATGTAGATTCTGCAGGACTGAAGTTTCTGGGAAGAGTTTTTTATATCTTCATTCCATTTTACATACTTCATCGCATGAACATCGTATTGTACTTCTCCTCCTCGGATTCGATCTCTGGGTCGATGCAGTTTCTAATTTCGTCGAGCAAAACAAGTACAGTTGAAGCTGAGGGACTTTTCAAGAGATCTCTAGTAATTATGTGTTCCAATGTTTGTGTAGAGTTGGCTACTGATCTACAATACTGTAGGTGATAAACGAGGCTCTCATTGGTGAGCCACTTCTTGATGATAAAACTCCAAGGGAAGAGCTTAGAGAACTCGATCGTTCCAAAGGACTGCTCCTAGTTTGCTCATTTATTCCTTGAGAGCATGACAAAATAGTGCATTGGCCATCTTCCTCCAGCAATCCATCCTTTGATAGCTTATCTTCCCTTTTGTTTTGTTCTTTGTAGATGTGGAAGAATTCCACTTTGCGAAACTGCTGTACCACTAGATCAATTCTATCTCCTATACTTTCCAGTTACGGATTCTGAAAGGTGCATTCCCTATTCATTCTTTTTATCCATATATCAGAATCCCCATAAATTCTGAAGAATTCCACTTTATAGAATACCGCTTGATGGAGAAGTAGGAGCAGAGCACAACCTTCTGCTCGGTTATTTGTCCCATAGCCTCCATTTGCTTGGAAAGAGATTTTCTGCCCCCTATGGATAAGATGACCTCCCAGGCCACCAACTTGATTCACACAAGCACCATCAAAAAATCCCATAGATTCCTCATCTCCATGACTCATCCTGTTGATGGACAATCCACTCGACCGGAGGCGAGCCGGATCTCCCTAGCTCAATGTGAGTCTAGAACAAATAAAACAGACTACAAACTGTTTCCTAGATCTACTTAAGGATCAAGTGCTAGATGTCTTACCTCTTTGATTCGCTATCCTTTCTCTCGCTATGTTGCTCCATGTCCCACGGTCGTCAAATCCAAGCTGCAAGACCTGTCAAGACACATAAAAGAGAAACAAGTAAAGAGCATCTATACAGTAAGGGATCTATGTAAACAGTTAAGCAAGTAAACAACACAACATCAGCATACATAAGAGACAATATTGGTGGAAAGCATTTGTATTACTGCAAATAGAGGAGTACATGATATAGATATAGAACTACAACCAATGGCTTAACGTAGTAGCCCTTCTCCACACAAGCCAATTGCCAAGCCCTTCCAAGGAAGCATGAGAGTCTCCAAGAGGTGAGTGAAAGTGTCCAAGAGAGATTTCACCAGCATGTAGATACCATAGTCTTCCTCCCTTTGGTGTGGGAGTGAGCCTCATATATATAGGACTAAGTGGATGAGGTTATGGATAGGATAGGATGAGAGATAGTAGGAGAGAGAGAGGGGATCTTCCCAATAGGTTAGGGGTCGAGTACCATCTTTCCAAGAGATCAGGGATAAGCCCCCACATAGGCAAGTTTCGAGAAGGATCTTGAAATGGCTATTTTTTCCCATTAACAGACCTCGTCGCACCTTGCTAAAGAGAAACTTGCGACGTCGCATGTTGCTAGTGTGCAACCTGTGACGACCTCTCAAAAGGTTGTGCAAACTGAGCACCAATCCTCCCAAATGATCAATCAGTCCAAGTGACTTCAGGGATGTACACACTAAATCAGGATGATGGGTAGATTTTAGGTGTAACAGAATGCCCCCCAAAGCATGAAGCTATTTAGGATGTACAGGTGAAGTGCTTTGATAGAAATATTGGCAAAAGACTTGTCGGATGAAGGATGTTGCTGCAATACAACTGACTTTGAACTGACAATCTCATATGTAGTACATCATGGCTTCCGATCAATACATTGCAGATCCATGGTAGTAATGACCGATTGAACACAATCATGGCTACTAGACACAAGCGTAGATCCATGATGAGATGATAACACAGCCACGACCAATACAAAAGTGGATCCATGTAATATGACTCAATACAAACTCCATCGCAACCTAGGTAAAAACATGACTCCCAAGGGTCTTCAAGCTGAACCCACAATGATACGAATCTTTCCATGTGATTACAAATGTCTTGATGTCGAACATGGTAGAAACAACTTGATTACCGGTCATTGATGTAAACCGTTAACAAGTGCGAGGGAGATCATTATTAATGTCAATGATTCCCAAGGTATCACAGTACATATCATCAAGCGTGAATAAATGAGTTGAAGTTGAACGCAAGATGAAATCTTTCAATCAAGAGTCAATGATGTAAACTCATGATGAAAGCGAGGTAACCTACCATTGAGGCATGCATGACTAAGGTACTTGGTTGGTTTCTAGATTCAATCCTTGGATGATGTGCTGAAGTCGACAAGGATGAATCCATCGAAGGAGGGCAATAATGAATCCCCCATTAATAAACACGAAACATGACAAAAGATGTGTAGAGTGGATCAGATGGTACAATAACATGTGAGATTGATGCAAAGTAACAATGGCATGACGATGTGTGTAGTGACTGCAAAATGATGAGTGATGAATGTGTTCTTGAACATGGGCATGGCATGACTTGGCAGTATTGACATGAGAATGACGCAAACTCCTAATGCAACTTGTAGTGGAAGCTTTCTCCGAATGACTCAAAGGAGTAACAGGACTCAGAAAGTAAGCAAGGACTCATAGACAAACAGATGACCAAAGTATTGGTATGCAAATGCAAATGAGTGCCATGTTCAAGAACGACTATATATTTCCATTAAGGCATGTGACACAAACACTTTCCTTTTTCCCCATCATGAACGATGAGTGCCTCATGTGTTTTTTACGAGCTTAATGAGGGTAACCAGATGCTCGGTATAGCTGATCTCATAGATGAGTCCAATCCCAAATATTTTTCGAACCTAGGATAGGAGGGGTTCGTCCCATGATGGGCCCTTCAATGTGAATATTTAACGAGTCCATAGAAGGCAAACTCGGTCGTCATTTCATATTTAGAGAGTCTGAAAAGAACTAAAGAAGACTCCAATGGTCTTTTTTCTTAAAGTTAGCCTCATCGCCCGAAAAAAGGGTAAAACAACGCGGGAGAGGACTCTTCCAGTCATGATTGGCTGGAGTATTCTTTTTTCGTATCTAGTGCCTCCTGGTCCGAAAAAGGGGTAAACTATCGCCAGGAAGACGACCATTCAAATACTTTAACAAGCGTGAACGCGACAAGTTCGCTTGGCAATCTTTTCAATTTTAGGGAGTCTGAAAAGAGCTTAACTATAGACTCCAGGGGGTGTCCTTTTCCGTGGAGGTTTAACAAGCCCGAAAAAGTGATAAATCATAACTCGGTACTTGTTCTCATGATTTGGTGAGTACGAGAACAAATGAAGAGTAAACTCATCCTCATGCAATTAATGCAACTAACCAAAAATAATAATGAAAAAACACACGAAGGGGTGTTCATACCTGTAATTACCATTGGTGATGCGAGAAACGTTATGAAAGACCATTTTTACGACTTCTGTACACTAGAAAAAGTGTCAAATAGCCCAAATATAACGACAAACGGTCGAAACTATAGTAAATGGCCCAAAAGCATCAAAATATTTGAAAAGGAATATTCCATTTCATTCTATAAATAGAAATATAGGCCAAAAATAGAAACATTATTCAAATTGCCAATTTGGGTGGAGAAGTACCATTTTGGAGCCAAAATTTCCATCGTCGATTTCGGGAGCTACGATCCGCCATTTCACCAGCTGTCCGGACCAGGTAGGCCTAAATCTCAGCCAACAACTTTGTAGAGGTTTATTTTCTCCATTTTTATGCATTTTTTGAGTTTTTTGATGGTTTGGGGAGGGGCCAATGCGCCCTCGGCTCGTCGCAAGTGGCCCTTTCGGGACTTGCGATGAGCTTAGGTCATCGCAAGTCTCGAAAATGGTACCTGCGATGACGTCATGCTGTAATTGATGGTAGCCTACGACGGTGGAAACTCCAATTCCAAACATCAAATATATCCCAAAAAAATAAGTTGTTGCCAGTTGGAGAAAGTCCTAACATGCTTTAAATGCTCCTTTTGGCAGGTTCCCAACAAGCAGAGATGGTTTTAGAGTGGAGAGAAAGAGAACACGAGTTGGAAGATTTGCAAGCCGCAAATGATCCACAATGTGTGGCTGCTTTGCGAAACTGTGGGTTGCTCAAATTCTTTCAGGTATAGGGGATGAGAGCCTAGGTGCCGTTCTTGACACACATGCTTCAGAGTTGGGATGTAGCTCAACAATACTTCGTCATAGGTGAGCACATCCTCAACATTGACATTGAGGACATATACTTTCTAGCCAGTTTGTCTCGAAGAGGGGACGTGGTACAACTCACTGGGACACAAGCCAGTGACCATACTGTTGAGGACACGGTGTCACAACACTGTGTTGCTACTTCTCGTCCCTCCAGCGGGAAGATACTAATTCGAGATGTGGTGAGTCGTCCACTGAGGATTGTACTACTTACTATTACCAGGGTGGCGGGTAGCCAAGCTCCACATACAGCTACTCGGACCCAGATGTTATACACGGAGGACTGTATGTCCTCCATGGTCTTTAACCGGTGCGAGGGTCTCCTCGCAAACATCCGAGATCAGCTAACCAAGTGTCGGCGAGGGGAGCTCAAGTAGTTTGGGTATGGTTCTATCATAGTGTCATTCCTCTTGGAACGGGTTCCTCTCCTGCGCCCATAGGTGATAGTGGATGACAGGGATCTGAGAGATCCACATAGGTGGGCAGAGCTGATGACCCGCCATGGTGGGGGTCCCATCATCACTTTTGGTCCTGAGTTTTTCAGCTGGCTAGAGGGCTAGATGCTCATGGTGGAGGACTTTCCTTACAGTGGCACAAAATTTTGGGAGGATCCTGACTTGGCGCTGCTAGAGGGTGCAGCATGGGGTGATATCGGTAAGAACAAAAACCCTTGTATTTTTAATTTTTGTGAATTATATTATTTTTTTGATGTAGTGCTGACAAGTACATTGTGTGTGCAGATGTTGGCCTTGTACGACTGGTGGGTATCTCCCTTTTGGTGAGGAGAGACAGGGGCGGAGAAGCAGTGATTCCTGCCGGTGCACATGCTGCCATCGAGGAGATGGAGGAGATGTACCGAAACTTGTCAGAGCTGACTGTGTCGGTTCCAGAGCTTGCTATTGATGACCTTCCGAGGCCCATGCAAAGATTTGGGGTTGGAGCATCTATGCGCTTCAATGCCTTGCTTCGCAAGGTAGCTCGTACTATGGACTGCTTCCTTACACATCGACAGAGAGCTCTGCAAGTCAGGGGTGTGCGGATCAGGCGTGGTGCCTGAGACACTTTTATACTTGTACTTGAGAGTTTTAGAAGCCTCAGATTTTGTACTTACTGAAAGATTATGATGCTTCATATTTTTGTAGAGACTCACTGAAAGCCAGCATGCTTCAGATTTTGTACCAGCACTACTTTTGAATGATTTATATATATTATCGACGATTTATACATTATGTGTCTTTGAAATGATTAGTGATGTGATCTTGTTTACATGTTTGCTTATGTACATTATATTTACATGTTATGAATGCTTTTACATATTGTGATTATTATGTGTGTGCAATGTACCAATCCATGATGAAATTGGCCATCGAGTCAGCAACTGTGTTCAACTCTCGTGGAATGTGCAGGTATTGAATGGATTCAAATGACCTTTCCAAGAGACGTACTCATCTAAAGAGACGGAGTAGGGTAGGATCACAGATAGTGTAAATTTGGTTGAGATGAGAAACCACTAGTTGAGAATCCATATGGATGACAATGTGGTCCATACCCAAGGAAATGGCATCGGTCAGGGTTCCGATTACAGCCTGATATTCTGCGGCATTGTTGGTTGCAAACCCTAGGCAGTTTCCTCCTGAGCTAATGAGCTCGCCAATAGGGGAATAAAGTACCTAGGCTGCCGAAGCAAGGTTACGGGTATTCCGGTTGGCGCCGTCCGCGAATCCATAACACGTCGTCGTCTGCACACGCAGACAGAACATGGTGTAAGGAGCGGAAAACAAGATCTAAGACACTTGAAAAAATGCGTCACACCACACAAAAACACAAAAGCATGCCATGTACAGTATATACAAGTTAGTCTATGCATGAGAAATCAAGCATAATATCTCTTTAGGTAAAGCCCATTGCGGGGTTCACCCAAAGAGATGCTGTCATAATCTTTGAGCTCGTAGGCTCCTTTTTCCAACACACATTTAATGACGTAAGGTCCATGCCACATGGACTCGAATTTCCCAGCACCTAGCTTATCATGCTTCTGGTCATAAGTGAGGACCAGGTCACCCTCATTGAAGATACAAGGTTCGACTGACTTATCGTACTGGGCCTTGATGCATTTCTTATGTGCTTCATTAGCAAGAGCAACATTGTGAGGGGACTCGTCAAGCTTAGCTAAGTACAAGAGTCGTTCTTCCTCAGTAGTAGTGACAGGAAGAAGTTCTACAACGAGTTGAAGAGACGAAATTTCGCACTCTATTGGTAAAACAACCTCCAATCCGTATATCAATTGGAAAGGAGTGAAGCTTGTGGCGGTTTTAACTATAGTTCAGTAGGCCCATAATGCTGAGAAGAGCATATTGTGCTAGTTGGACTTTTGTGTCCCTACCATCCTTTGGATCATAGTTTTCAAGACCTTGTTAATGGCCTCGACTTGTCCATTGGATTGCGGGTAGTAGGGAGTTGAGTTTTCATGGCGAAAACCCAACCTGTCGCTCAATTCAACAACCATATGGTTCTGAAAGTGAGAACCATGATCGGTGACTATAGCTCGAGGAACTCCAAACTGTGCTATTACGTGGTTGAACATGAAGAGTGCGGCGGTTTTGCCGTCATTTTGGTATGTAGGCATAGCCTCGGCCCACTTCGTAAAGTAATCCATAGCTACGATGATGTAACTATGCCCCCCGGACGAGGTAGGCTTACAATGCATAAAATCTATGCCCCATTTTGCAAATGGGCCAACGGCAATAACCGGATGTAACGAGGCGGGATGCTTGCGCTTCTTTGTATGGAAGTGTTGGCAAGGGGAACACTTCTTAACAACCTCAATACAATCTTTAAAGATAGTAAGGTAGTAGTATCCTGCACGCAAAATCTTTTGGGCAGTAGCCATCCTAGAGAGGTGACCGCCACATCCCCCAGTGTGATAGTCATTCAGAACGCGTTCAGCTTCCTCGTGCGTTAGACAATGTCGAAGAATGGAATCGATGCCACGACGATACAAAGTATCAGTTATGATCAAGTAATACTTTGCGTGGTGGCGTATCTTACGACGATCGTCGTGAGACAGTTGAGGATCGAAGCGTTGGGTTTGAAGATATAACAGGATATCTCCATACCATGGGTCAGATGTACTGATGAGAAACAATGTTTCATTGGGAAATGAATCATTGTGCTCTACTTCTACATCAGAACGGGGAAGGTCACAGATGAGATCAACAAACACCAAAGACTTCTTAGACTTAGCCTTTTCGAAAAGAAGATCAAATTCTTGCAGTATCACAATCCAGCATGAATACTTGCCCCCAAGTACTTGACGTGTCAGTACATGGTACATGGGATTCGAATCGGCGATGACGGTGGTGGTGCAGAGCAGGATGTAATGACGGAACTTCTGGATGGCAATGAATGCCGTGAAAGCTAGTTTTTCAACATGTGAGTATCTAGTTTCAGTGTCAGTGAGACCCTTACTTGCATAGTATATCACATGTTCCTGAGCATTTTGATCTTCCTGTACCAAAACCATGGTGATAGTGGTAGCAAAAGCGGCGAGATACAAAATTTAATCGCAATAATAATTAGGCGGTTGAAGCACGGGGGCATGCATGATAGCATGTTTGATACTGTCAAAAGATTTTTGAGCTTGGTCATCCCAAATGAATGGGACATCCTTCTTAAGCAATTTCATGTATCCCTGAGTCTTCTCCTTGAAATTACAGACAAAACATCGTAGATAAGTCACCTTCCCTTGGAGACTTTGAAGTTCTGTAACATCAGTAGGAGGTGGTAGGTTGATGATGGCCTCCACCTTCAAGGGATCAACGTGGATCCCATCTTTCGAGACAATAAATCCTAAGAGGAACCCAGACTCGACGCAAAAGATACACTTATGAGACAGATATTGTACCATCTGCATATGAGAAATATGGCCATCAAATGATCGATGTGGAACTCATGCTGCTTTGAATGAGCAGGGAGATCGTCCAAGTAAGGTTCCACAAAGTCCTTAATATCATAGAAAGCGTATGACATAGCCCACTGGAACGTGGTGCCAACATTTTTGAGGCCAAATGGGAGCTTGTGATAAGCGAATCTACCCCATGGGTAGATGAAAGCCATCTTATGTTGATCGGCTGGGTTGATCTCGATTTGGTTGTAACCGGAAAAACCATCCATGAATGAAAAGATAATGCTTCCGGCACAGTTGTCGATGATTTGGTCAATGAAAGGGGTCGGGTAGTTGTCTTTTGGAAACGCCCAATTAAGGTCTCTATAATCAACACAGACATGAATGGTGCCCTAGTTTTTGTTCATAGGAACGACATTCGAGACCCAATCCGTCAATGGGACGAGATAGATAAAGCCAACCTTTAAGAGCTTTTCAATCTCTACCTTTATTGTCGCAGTTTTTCGGGGGTGTACCGGTCGCAACTTTTGGTGCACAGGCTTGATGTCAGGAGAGGTTTTTATCTCATGAGAGACAATCGTGGGGTCTATCCCAAACATCTCCTCATAGGACCAAGCAAAAACATCTCGAAATCACTTGAATAAGGCCGTGCCAATGGCGATTTCGTCAGGGGAACACTTTTGGCCTATGTGAATATGTTCCACTATAACTGGTTTCACTGAGATGTCTACCACAGTGGTTGGCTCAATATTAGCCAGGTTTCCCTCTGAGTCCATGGAACATGTGAGGATGGGAAAATGAGTGGATGGGTAGATATCTGGCGAAAAGAGGGTATGTATGTTATTCTCTATGTACTCCCATGGTGGAAGAAAAGATGACTTGTGATGAAGATCATCCCATGGACCGTCGTCTACATTCATTACTTGCATGATGGACTCGTCTGAATGAAAAGTCCGAAGTAAGAGATCAGGTAGAGAGGACGTCCGTTGTAGAGAATAGGAAGGAGAAACCATGGATGAATGGTCCTTTGGCACTGTTTGGATCTCCTCATAAATGCATTCAGCGGGTGAAAGGGGCATCACGTCTCCAAACAGATGTGTTGTGGTTTCATCAGGTACAAGCCAAGCATCGTTGGAGTGAGATAAAATCTCTATAGAGATCATGTTCACTATCGCGACATGATTAGGGGGGTCCATGGATGGATAAATGCCCATGAGAGATGAATCTTTCAATAAGCCAACCCCTACACTCTCATACTAGTGTGCCATCTATCCGATGGAAGGAATATGGTCACTAGGATGAGTAGTGGCGTCTGGTGTACAAAAATCGAGTTGGTGGATAGTAACAATTCATCCCTGGTGGGGGAATTGTACTATGCAGAAGACTGAAGAGGCTACTGCCTGCATGGTGTAAAACCAATTGCGACCAAGCAAGAGATTATAATCTAACGGGGCCGAGACCACTTCCACATTAATGGTTACGGTCTTTCCACCCAACTCAACTGCAAGAGCTTGTAAGAGCCCATGAGGTTGAAAGCCAAGGCTGTCAAATGCTTTCAATGTGGTAGGATATCGATTTAATTCAGGAGAATCAATAGCTCTCCAGCAGGCGATCGACATGATGGAGGTAGAGGCACCTTTGTCTAGAAGGGTGCGATGGACCATCTTCCCAACAATGTTTGCAGTAACTTGGAATGCGAGCTGGTGTGAGAGCCTCGACTTAAGGTTGTCAAGTTGGAAGATGATGGTGTTCGAGGAATCCGGGTCAACTGCACCAATAGCGGCGAGGAGAGTTTTGCGTTGATTGGGACAATTCTGCAAAACTTCCAAGGTAGACATGGCGCAAGGAGCTTGGGCCAAGTCTTCGATGATATTGTAATTTTGTGCCGCGCGAGCATTAGGATTGAAAACAACTTTTCGAATCATGCTCTTGGGTGGACGCAATATCGAATCCAAAGATGGATTCTCAATAGTAAGAGAAGTCGAAGGTACACTGACATCAGACAGAGAGTCGAAAGTTTTTTCAGTATTATTTCTGGCGGGTTCCTTCGAAGGGACTTGTTCATAGGATCACGTGCGAGTATTCAAATTGATCGTCTCATTACGCAACATGAGAACATGCACAATATTAGATGATTCCCCCTGGGCTGAGGGGGTTTGAGCAATCATCTGCTGATTTTGAGTAGGAAACGGATCGTTGAGGACTGCGGGAGTCGGTTTACCCCTAAGAAACTTCTGAACTTCGTCTCTATGGGGACACTCTTTGGAGAAATGATCTTCTCCACACAGTAAGCAAGGATACTTCAGTTTCCTTTTCTGCTTAGTATCTTTAGGAGTGTTCTTCGGTTCCTGCTGGGCAGAAGATTTCTTGGGTTTCCCCTTGTTCTTCTTTTTTCCATTAAACTTCTGAGATGAAGCTGATTGAACAGAATTCACCTCTTCAGTTACAGCAGGAGGGGTAGACTTGGTGGTGCTATGGCCAGCCAGGGTTGGATTGGATGATCCAACAGTGCTAGTAGCATGCTGGGTGGTAAGGGAAGCAATGATTCCATCATCTTGGGGTCCCTTCTGTGGTTTCGTGGGATCGTTAACATCTTGGGGTGAGTCAGGAAAAATGTTGAATAGAGTGCCGGACTGAGTGTATACTAAGTCGAGCAAATGGGCACTTGCGATGGCTTGTTCTTCGGTGACAACACCTCTCATGGAAACATCTTTTTCTATGATAGGAAGGAGTGACTTCGTAAACTAGTCTGCTAGGAGCTGATCTGGAATGGGAGCTTTAATGAGACGTCTTCTCCTTCGCCACTTGTGGATATGATTTGAAATGTGAGTGGCGGTATTCTGACAGAGCGAGGTTAAAAGTTTCGTACCAGTCTCATACCGTATAGGTAGCTGGAAATGCGTCAAAATGTTCATAGCAAGGGAGCCAAAATCAAGAAAAGAGTGTGGTGGCAACTCAATGTACCACTTGGCAGCCGAACCGGTGAGAGTCCTTTGAAACAATCTAAGATGAATTGAATCGTCCGTTAAGGAATTCAATGAGCACCATAAATTGTATGTCATCACGTGGTTCTTGGGGTCTTCACTCAGCTTGCTGTCAAACTTGGGTATATCGGGTGGAAGTTTCACTAGAATAGGTGGATAGTTAGATCTGTGATAAATAGGATCATTGGTTAACCGAGACAGGTCAGGTAAATCCAAGGTAGCCAAAAAGGACAGCTATGGATTAAGATGCACGTATTGATAATACGGATATGGCGTGTAAGGTTTAAACTGACCGTAAGGTGGACCAAGATAAAACTGACCATAGGGGTGTGTGCCGCCTAGACCGTAAGGAGGTCCGCCATCGTAAGGTGGTCCATTCCAATAGGGTGGGGGTCCACCTCCACCTCCGAGAGGGGGTGGAGGTCCGCTTCCACTGCCGATAGGAGGTGGGGGTCCATAACCGTAATAAGGTGGCCCACCACCACCTCCGCCTAGAGGGGGTGGTGGACCACTTCCGCTGCTAGATGGATGGGGGCCCCACCACCTCCGCTGCCGAAAGGATGAGGGTTTCCACCACTACCACCACCACCAGGGTAATTAAGTCCTCCACCGCCTCCTCCTGGAGGGGGTGGTGGACCACCGCCGCCACCCGAAGGGAAATGTCCTTCTCCACCATGATAAGGCGGTCCGCCACCTCCTCCACCTAGAGGAGGTGGTGGACCGTTCCTGCCACTGCCTGAGGGGTGAGGGGCGTTGTAGGTAAAATGGGGTGGGCCTTCGCTAATGTAATGTGGGGGCCCACTGCCTCCAATAGGAGGTGGGGGAGGACCGATCATGGGTGGTGGTACTTGAGGGATAGTCGGTTGGGGTCCATGTTGCAACACAGGTTGTTGGCCCCATAGAGTGTAAGGATTCCCAGGATAAGGTATCTCGTATGGTGCATTTCTGGGATTAGGTTGGCCCGGAGCAGGGTTAACAGAACCTGGATACGCTTGAATCCATGAGGGTTGGGTTACATTTGACGACCCTCCAACATGAGATAATCCCATGGTGGATGGTCTAGCGGATTGGGTAGGTCCAACGGAAGGCCCGTTGGGGACTCCACCAACATTCTGGTTAGGAAACAGGGGGTGCTTCCCAGCCACAATAGGCTGACCACTATTCAAAGGTTGAACCAATGTAGGTTGTCGACTAGCTACCATGGTAATAACATTACCAATAAGATAATCCATAGGAATGGAATATCCTCCCCTCGAATTTTGAAGTGGGGGAGGAACTGGTAAAGTAACCGTGGTAGTGACAGGTGTGTTGGATCGTTGTCCTTCCATCGGTTGGTTCACTTAAGGTGAAGGATTGGAATCTTACAAAGGTTGACCAGTCTCATTAGTGGTCACATGGTGGGGTACTTCAGGTGATCCGAAAGAGATTGAATGAACTAGGATGGTTCCTTCGTCAAGTCTTATTTGGAAATGACGATTATGGAACTCTTCAAAGTGTCTCTCAAGACTTTATCTTCAAAGCTCATCTCCTTTGACACGTAACTGTTCCAAACGTTCATTGATGGGGCCAAAAATTTCGACAGGGTCTGGCCTATGTTAAGGACTAGTGAACTTTGGAGTAGTCCAGTTAGGTGGGGATGAGATGGAAAAATGAGCCACTGGGTGTTTTGTAGAGGATGTCCAATAAGTTGTTGATGGACCAACAGCTGCTGTAGGGTCGTCCTGGGGTTGGTTTATCCATTCCAACGATCCAGGTTCTCCCGGGATGACAGGAGGAAGGTTTTGAGAAGTGGGGGTATGTGCTTCTTCATCCTGCATGGGATGAGAGGCAGGTGAATCTGGTGGAAACAAATGTCCGCCAATATTCAAAGTGGGGTTCCCTACTTCAGTAAGTACGACCGTGTCACGCTGTTCCATTCTTACCCTCAAAATAACCTCCGGATTAAGGGGAAATTCGGGTGGCAAGTTCAAGATCCTACAGGACCTTCTCCAGGGAAAATCTGCCAGAGTATCAGGAAAATCAGCCAAAAAAGGCCAAAACAGCGTCTCTCTCTCCTACAGGTATTCTAAAAGAAAAGCAGTCCAAGAAAACCTACTCAAACTAAGGAAACAAGCAAACTTATGTGACAGAGTGGATTCAAAAGTCTGGAACCTCATGGGATTATCAAGGCATTGCAAATTGCGATATACTGTAGGGTCCAACAGTATGACGTGACAAGGAGGATTGGGACCATACCCTTGTCTGCATACCCGACTACCTGGACAGGACGTGCATGCTAATCTCCCCGAGTGCTGTTCTCAGTGTATTGCTTTGCTAAGACGGCCAAATGGTTAACTCGGTTGGTTTCAGGAATCCTAATGGTGTCTCCCAATATACGCAAGGTATGTGGGAGCTCAAATCCATAGTGGTGCTGTCTAATGCATAGCCGTTGGCACGAGACCTTCCGATACACGTGGTGAATACGTGATACACCCTTCGATATACGCCAAGTATGGATTATGGTACTTGGTGGGTACGTGAAGGAGCTCGATATACCGATGTACGTGGAAGACTACAATACCCCCAGACTACAGTGCTGGCAAGTAACGACAGCTGCCACACTTAACGACGTCGGAACACGTCTCTAACTTACACACAAGTTACTAAAAATTTTACCTAGTTCTACCCTTTATTTTATCTTGGACGGTTAGGTGAATGCATGAGGTGAGTACATAATTGGAAACATAATGCAAGCCCTAGCTACATGCACGAAAGGATCTTTTCTTTCGATGAATTCTACCTATGGGAAGGAGAAAGTTTTTTCCAATGATTTTGCCAAAACAAACTCAATGCAACACAATCTCAATTCATACAAATATGACAATGAAAGTACTCTTTTCTTTTTCAACGAAACTAAAAAAAAACACAACACAACTATCCAAATCGAAGTATTTTTCTTTTTTCTTTTCTTTGCTTTTCAAATCAAAACAACGCTAAGTAATGAAATGAAAGAATTCTAAAATGGAATATGCAAACTTTTCACTTTCTCTTTTCAATGATCTAAAGGCAACAATAAACGAAAATGCATATACCTTTCCTTAACATGGAACACCTTTTGCAAAAAATCGAAAGTACTTGAGTTTTTTCAAGAAGATGAATGATTCATAATTCAAGAAAAACACCACCAATCATATTTCCATTCAACTTTTCCAAAAACATTCCAATGCACAACAATCTTTCTTCAATAATTTTCTTGAGAAACAACAGGAAAGAAGCACTTTTGATCTTTCAATGAGCGTATCAAAGTAATGAACTTTAAAACAACTTTTGCTTTCAGATCTAAACAACTAAAAAGAAAATGCCACTTGCGGCACTCATATACTCAGAAAATTCAAGAAAAGACAAGCACTCAGACCAAGCAAAAAGACACACTTGACTCAAAATCAAATAGCAGCAAGCAAACTAAGCAAGCAAAGCTCAAAACAAAAGTAGATGAGGTCTGGGAGCCGATCCAATGTACTGATAAGATCAGGGATGGAAGGACGGGAATGGAAGAGTGAAATGGATGAAGGTGGAGGGGACAAAGATGCCCAACACTACCAGTTTCAGACTTGTCCGAAACGGAACCCAAGATCAATCCAAATAGACCAAACAAAACACAAATGGGATCTCTGGCTGAATGATGTAGCACATAAGAGAGTTTATACACCAAACCTAGGCTCAGATTGTCAAACAAGGGAATGAATGCTCGTATGCCAAGCATTGATTGATCGACATAGTTTGTCTTTGCAGACAGTGCGACGTCGCAGTTTACCTATACGAAAGGTGCGACAGCGTCGCAGTTCACTAATGCACAGGTCGCGACGAGCAAGCTACAGTCATATGCAAAAGCTCGGGAAAACACAGTGTCTCTCTGTTTTCACTGCCCAGGTGCGACATGCGAGTTCTAGATTCAAAAATGAATCAGATCTCTCAAGGATGAACCACAAACAGGTTTGAAACTAGGTTATACAAACTGAAAGGAAGAAGATCAGGATCTTCAATGTGAAGATTTGACAATGGAATCACTCCAAAGAAGGAAAAATGACAAAAATGATAACAAGGCTTGTGTTAAGCAATCAACTGAAAACGACTCAGATTAACGACTACTAGACAAAGAAACTCCCTAGTATGGGCACAAGATTTGTTGACGGACAATCCACTCGACCGGAGGTGAGCCGGATCTCCCTAGCTCAATGTGAGTCTAGAACAAATAAAACAGACTACAAATGTGTTTCCTAGATCTACTTAAGGATCAAGTGCTATATGTCTTACCTCTTTGATTCACTATCCTTTCTCCTGCTATGTTGCTCCACGTCCCATGGTCGTCATATCCAAGCTGCAAGACCTGTCAAGACATAGAAAAGAGAAACAAGTAAAGAGCATCTATACAATAAGAGATCTATGTAAATAGTTAAGCATGTAAACAACACAACATCATCATACATAAGAGACACTATTGGTGGAAAGCATTTGTATTACTGCAAATAGAGGAGTACATGATAGAGATATAGAACTACAACCAATGGCTTAACGTAGCAGCCCTTCTCCACACCAACCAATTGCCAAGCCCTTCCAAGGAAGCATGAGAGTCTCCAAGAGGTGAGTGAAAGTGTCCAAGAGAGATTTCACCAGCATGTAGATACCATAGTTTTCCTCCCTTTGGTATGGGAGTGAGCCTCATATATATAGGACTAAGTGGATGAGGTTATGGATAGGATAGGATGAGAGATGGTAGGAGAGAGATAGGGGATCTTCCCAATAGGTTAGGGGTCGAGTACCATCTCTCCAAGAGATCAGGGATAAGCCCCCACATAGGAAAGTTTCGAGAAGGATCTCGAAATGGCTGTTTTTGCCCATTAACAGACCTTGTTGCACCTTGCTAAAGAGAAACCTGCGACGTTGCATGTTGCTAGTGTGCAACCTGCGACGACCTCTCAAAAGGTTGTGCAAACTGAGCACCAATCCTCCCAAATGATCAATCAGTCCAAGTGACTTTAGGGATGTACACACTAAATCAGGATGATTGGTAGATTTTAGGTGTAACACATCCTCTTCATAACCCGCAGTTTTTTGATCTTATCCTTTCCCTGAAAATACTTAAAGATATAAAGAATTTGAGCTGTAACAAGAAAGCTTGGATAATTTTGGCTATCAAAAAATGCCTTGTTACGAGCGATCCAAACTTGCCACACCACCAGGTAAGGAAGGCTTCTAAACTTTTTAAGCCTTTTATCAGCAAACCATTCCTTATAAAACATTTCAAACCTTGTGGCTTCATCTGGAATTCTCAAGAGATGAGCACTTCCTACCTCCATCCAAACCTGTCTGATGAAGGAGCACCTTAAAAATAGATGTTCTATATCCTCATCTGCTTCCCTGCATTAGCAGCAATGTCTCGGCCCTTCCATCTGCCTCTTCTTTAGTCTATCCCACGTAAGCACCTTATTATGAATAATCAACCAAATCAGAATCTTATTTTTGTGAGGTGTTGAAGTACTCCATAACTTTTTCCCCCACCAAGTTTTTTCCTCCTCTCTGATTTCTATTGAAGCCTCATATGCTGCTCGAATAGAGAAATAACCTCCATCCTTTATTCCTTGCCATTTTAGACAGTCCTATTCCGTCCCAATTCTGATAAACCTGTGTTTCAAAATTTCTATTGAGTTACTCCATATACGCCTCCATCTGTCAGGAATCCTCAAATCTGCCGCTGATTTCCAATGCTGGGTTAGTCCCATTATTGTCCCAACCACATCTACTAATACTAGCATTCCTCTATCTTGTAGAAATTTCATTAGTTTCAGTGGGAACTTTGGTCCTTGTTTTACCCCAACATAAAAATCACTACCAATTCTAGCCATTTTTCCATTCCCCACCTTCCAAACTAGCCGATCCTCCACCATAGGCATAGCCGCTATAATAGACTTCCAGAATATGGATCCTCCATTTCCATTTTTCCTCAGATTTCTTATCCATTCAACAATTGATTCTCTGCCTAGATATTTAAAGCGTAAAATCGACTGCCACAACCCTTCTTTGGAAATAAAGAGCCATGCAGATTTAGATGATAAAGCCTTTCCAAATAAAAACATATTTTTGAGCCCCCATCCTCCAGATTCCTTAGGCCTTGAAATCGACTCCTAGGAGGTCCAGTGAATTCCTCTATCTTCCTTGCTCGTCTAGAGAAATCTAAAAAATATTTTTCTGAGAGAATGAACAATACCTTGAGGAAGCTTTGTGTTTATCATCCAGTAAAGCGATAGAGCACAAAGGATGCTTTTAATCAGAACCACTTTACCTCCCTTCGATAGGTACCGGTTGCACCAAAACTGAATTTTCCGCTCCACCTTTACTAGAAGCCACTACCAATCATCAATACCATAACCGTTTGGTTTCAAATGAAACCACAAATACTTAAATCCCAGAGATAGAGAACATATCTCCATAGGCATAACCTCCAAAAAATCCAAAAGATCTGCATTATCTAGGTTATTAATATAACAGGAGGATTTATCCAAATTCGTTTGCATCCCTGTCGCCTTACAAAAAAGCCAAAACATGTCTTTTATCACCCTAGCTTCAGCTGCTGAGTTTCCCAAAAAGAGAAAAGCATCGTCCACAAATAAGATATGGGTAATCCGAGTAGCTCCATTACACAGTCCTTCAAAGGAATTGTTCTCCACCGCCCTCGAGATCAGATGACTCAATCCATCCATCACAAGCAAAAAGAGATATGGGGATAATGGGCACCCCTAATGAAGCCCTCGAGCCGGCTTGAAGAAACTAGAAGCAACTCTAAATAACCCATAGTATTTATTATTTTATAGTTTGGTGTTGAAATAAAAAAATTAATTAACTCTAATTTTATGAATAACTTAATTCATGATATTTATTATTTTATAGTTTACTAGCGATTTATCAAGAGACATTCTCTATATTGTCAAAATAATTTTATTATAAAATTTTTATTATTTATTCTGAAATAGAAACAAAATCATTCTATTTACAATAATTAATATTTATAATTATCATGGGAATAGAATGTTTCATATCGTTTTCAATAGTATTAAGTTTATTTTCAATAGCATTAAGTTTAGTTTTACAATAGTTTTTTAATAGATTGCATTATTACCAATAAATCACATAAACAATATTGCAAGTTGTAAATAAGATATATGATTTCTCATCATGAATCTCTTGTTTTTCTAAAGTTAGCTGGAAATGTAACTAAGCCACATGCCCCTTTTAAGTTTAGCTCTAGCCATAGAGGATAATGGTATGATCTCTCTAAAAAGTGCTTGGATACCCTTTGATCCAAATAGTCAAGCCTTAGCTGCCATACAATTTTCAAATAATCTTAAAAAAGCAAAGAAAGTATCCTCTTAGTGGTCCTTCAATATGAGGAACCAGACAAATTTGGACCTAGTTAAAATAGAGGCTTAGTTTGGATGAGTGGTTAGACAATGTAATATCCCAAATTTTGGACTAACTGTTTTATGATGTTATATTGGGCCACGGCCCCAACACCTATGATGTATTCTTTTGTAGACTGACATATTGGGCATGGACCCTCACTGAATTTCATTATTTGATTGTATACTGGGCAAGGAAGCCCCAATGTTCTGATTATGTTTTGATATGGGTACAAAACCCTAATATACTGAGTTGACCTTTTTATTGCATACTGTGTAGTGATGTGAATGACATAATTGACTTATGTGGTGTGTTGAGCGTGGACTCAGAAACACACACATTACCTACATACTAGGCGAAAGCCTCGAGGTACCTAGATGAATGTTTATGTACTGGGAGTAAGCCCTGATGCACACTGAGTGTTGGTCATAAGCCCTAAAGCACTCCAAGCTTGAAAGAAAATGAATACCGGATCCGAGGCCACTTAAATAATCTATATGTGCCTCACAACCACATTCTAGCTGTAGTGTTGAGTAGAGGTTCTGGAATTGCACTAGCGTAATGCCCATGTGAGAGTGTTGAGTTAAAAGGCTCTGAAGAGCACTCGAGGTTACTAGATCTCAAGTGTTGAGTCTTGTGATGAACCTGCAATAATTAATTAATGCAAATACACGAGATATCAAAAATAATAGAACTTAGAATCACTTTTATATTGATCACGGGCCACTTCGAGGGGGCAACCTCCTTTGAGCAAGCTCAATACAATTAACTTCACGGTGCCTTCATAGGCCTCAACACACACTTATATACTAAGTCTAGGCTACAATACCATGGGTCAATACTATGTGTCAATACAAACCATGGGCTAAGTCTAGGTGCCAATACTATGAGTCAAAACCATGGGACATATAATACTATGGGACGACTTACAAAGCATATGCGTTCAATACTATGGGTCAATACTATGGGCTAATATAAACTATGGATCAACAAATACTACGGGATGACTTACAAATCATATGCGTCCAGCAACAATATACTAACAAAGTAAAGACATGGGTTCCTAACATCCCCTCTCCCTTAGAAAAGCTTTGTCCTCAAAGCTTTAGATGTGAAAATTGATGCAGAATCTGAAGGAGTGGGTCCCCTATAGCATTCATGGGTTGCATTCTGAGCCACTGGCACCTTTGGAGTTTGAGGGAGGATTGCATGGAATGCTATAAATGAAGAAGAACCATATCAGTGATGTGAAAAGTGCGCTCAGAATGGTGCTGATCGACTTGTTGTTTCAGTCGAATTCTTGCCATGTGAAAATTGTCCTGCAGAATGAGAAGAAGCTGATCACGGTTTCAAAGAATTGAGTCAATTGCCTGAACTGGGGAGCTGTTGAAGGTGTATGGAAGAAGAATTGGTGGTGCATGTACAAAGACTGATTCATATGGTGTACTTTGAGATGTGGTACTATACCACTGGAGCGCTTCTAGGAAATCCATAGAAACAGTTGTCCAAATCTGTGGAGGGATGGGTAAGGGTTCGAGCAGTCCTGAAAGGAGGGTCGTTTCACCCTTGTTGACCTAGAAAGTATCACAGTCAAACACCATCCGTTGAATTGTCCTTTTGAGTCCCTGCTAAAAGAAGTTACATTGTTCCCGGTCATAAGTTTTGAGGAACCCAGAGTGCCCTACTGATGAAGAAGCATGGAGTTCATAGAAGAGATAGCCCCGTTGAACAGATTGCAACCAATTTGGAACAAGTAGAGAAATAGCTGTAAGAGAAACTGGGTCATCAAATGTGCGAGGAGGAGCATCTTCCACCATATTGTCCTTACCCTTCTAGTAAGTGGTCACATAGTCATAACCCATGAGTTGGATAACCCATTTCAGGTGTGTTGGGGAGGAGACCCGTTGTTCCAGGAAAGTTTCCAGACTCTGGAGATCAGTCTTGATGGAGAAATAATTCCCCAATAGGGATGGCTGCCACTTCTGGACTGTATGCAAAATAGTCATCATTTCCTGCTGAGAGGTAGATGCGGCTAAATTCTTACTGGAAAGGTCTCTTAAAGGCAACAAGCTCATTGGTTCAACAAAGACACCTGCATATCTATCCAAGGAAGTAGTGGAGACTGTTGATGGGTGCATCTCAATGGAATGGAGTTGAGCGATGACACCATGTGAATTCTTCTTAAGTATTTTTTCTAGACGATGTGAACTAATGATGCAGAGAGACCCTAGTTGTAAGCCCATAAATTTGTGTTGTGCCTTATTGATTGAAAACTGCATCCAAAGTTCAGCAAAATCCCATAAGATGGGGCCAAGTGTGCGTAACCATTGAACACCCAAAACCACATCACATCCGCCTAAGGACAAGGCAAACATGTGAGAGCGCAAGTTATAATCTTCCATAGAGATACGCACATTGTGACACTTCCCCTTACAAGGTAAGGTGCCCCCATTGGCAACCATGACTTCAAAGTTGGAGCAAGGATGGACAAAACAATCAGCCTGTTTGGCAATCCGAGGATCAATGAAGTTATGAGTGCTACCAGAATCAATGAGTATGGTAAGAGGGAGCTTCTTGAAGTATCCCCTGACTCGCATTGTTTGTGGGGTGGTGACGCCGGTTACATCATGGAGAGAGATATTGGGTGGGTCGTCCTGAGATGGGGTATCAACAGGCGGGTGTTGAATGTCGACCTGATCATCTACTGTATCTGGAGCTTCTTCATCAAGTTTTGAGGCAGGCGAAGAATCCACATCCAAGAGATAGAGCTTTTGTTGAACACGTCTATGTCCCCGAGTGAATTTCTCATCACAATTATAACAAAGCCCTTTTTCTTGACGTGCCTGCATCTCTGTTTCAGACAATTGCTTGATAGGATTTGGTTGAGGAGCAGGCGTGATGGGAGGTCGTTGGGAACCCATATTTCTGAAGGGAACAAAGGTGGGTTTGGAGCGTTGTTAAGCTGCGATCTTGTCCTCAGCCAGCATAGCGAACCCTAGGAATTCCATCATTGTGTTGGGACAAAACATTTTGACCTCTGAGCAGATTTCATCCTTGAGACCACTGATAAAACAACTCCTGTAGAATTCATCGGACAATCCTTCTATGTGATTGGCTAGTTTCTCAAATTCCATCTGATACTCTCTCACTGTGCTAGTTTGGTGAAGTTTAGTGAGTGCTCCTATGAAGTCGTCAAAAGAACTAGGACCAAATTGTGACAAAAGGAGTTGGCAAAAATCTGTCCAGTTTGGCTCAGGATGAGCTTTGATGTACCAACGGTACCATTGAAGGGCTTCCTGTTCCAAATGAAAGGATGCAAGTGGAAATTTCTGAACATCAAAAGTATTATGCAGACTGAAATATTGTTCTTCTCGGTATATCCATCCAGTCAGATCAATACCATTGAAGTGAGGAAAATCAAGCTTCGACCCACGAAAATTGCTGGAAGAAGAGAACCCGGTGGCTGCAAAAGATTCTAGCTATCGATTATTGTTCATGGCTGAATGCTGAAGATGGAGACTGGGAAATTTTTCATCCAGATATTGGAGTTTGGTTTGGATGGCTGTAAGTGCTTCCTCCATGGTGTTTGCTCTTGTGCGAGTGACAACCATAACCAGTAATTTTTTTTATTTTTTATTTTTGTGTGTGTGGGGGGGGGGGAATGGATAGAAAAACATAAACACAAGCTTATTTAGTAAGGGGAAATTCGGATTTGGGAAAAAATCGGAGGGGTAATTGGGGTTTGACTAGGTTTTTGACACTTTCTGAGGGATAGGGAAGCAAAAAATGGGGATTTCAGAAGTGGGAACTCTATGGTAAAATTTGAAGGCAATCGGGTGAAAAGTGAAGAAGTTATGGCAAACCCTAAAAATAGACAAATGTGGGATTTTTGGTCTTGGGAAGTAGAATTTGGGATAGGGTCTTCAGGAATGAAATATGCAGAATGGGATTGCAGGGATGTCAGTGAAGTTTCAGGGAAAACAAAGTTGAAATAAGGGAGATATGGCTAAAAAACATAATTTTATACCCTTTTTTTTGTTTTGTTTTGTTTTGTTTTTTTTCTTTCAGAAATGGATCGGCAATAGCGACGCGGAAGAGATTCGCAACAGATGGATCTACAATGACGTGAAAGGGATCGAAAATGGATGGATCTGGAACGACTTCCAGAATAGATCTGAAACGGTTGGATCTAGAGCGGAAGTGATCGGCAACAATTCAACTGAAAATAGATATGGACCCCAGGTATGTACGACTTCCTAATAGTTCAGGTGTTTCACTCGGCCACCAATGCTGTCTGACAGCTTGCGTATTGGGGCAGTACCCCTCACTCCATGGCTCAGGTAAAATTGATAACCGCTTTGCCACAAACGATAGCTCTTGGTTTACCTCACGGGTGGGAACTAGTCAATCAGGTAGGGGTCGTTGCCCTTTTCACTGACAGGTCCTCTCAATGGGCCAGCTACTTTGGGGTTCTTGTGGTACTCCTCACAATGAGTTTTAGGGCTTATGCCCAAGTACTTCCCACAGTTAAGCGGATAGGGATTATTCCCAAATCTGAAGCTGCAACAGATGCGAAAAAAAAATTCGACAAAAATTCCACCCAATGAGCCCAATAAAGTGCTCTGATACCAGATGTGATGAACTTGCAATAATTAATTAATGCAAATACACGAGATATCAAAAATAATAGAACTTAGAATCATTTTTATATTGATCACGGGCCACTTCGAGGGGGCAACCTCCTTTGAGCAAGCTCAATACAATTAACTTCACGGTGCCTTCATAGGCCTCAACTCAACACACACTTATATACTAAGTCTAGGCTACAATACCATGGGTCAATACTATGTGTCAATACAAAGCATGGGCTAAGTCTAGGCACCAATACTATGAGTCAAAACCATGGGACATATAATACTATGGGACGACTTACAAAGCATATGCGTCCAATACTATGGGTCAATACTATGGGCTAATATAAACTATGGATCAACAAATACTACGGGACGACTTACAAAGCATATGCGTCCAACAACAATATACTAACAAAGTAAAAACATGGGTTCCTAACAAGTCTGAAGGATTCTGAATAGCACTTAAGTGTCTTATCACAACTATTCGAATTAATTAAATAAATCTTATTATCATCAAGTACTGCGGGAACTACCATGTTAAAACGAAGGAATCTAACATGCAAAGGGAGAGACTAGAGGTGCCTATCCAAGCTTACCGAGACCGTCCAAAGAAGTGGACCCTATCCTTAAAATGATTAAAAGGAAGTATCATGTGAAGATACATAAAAGACAACATCACCACTTAAAGCATAAATTAACTAATAGTAGTTTCCTATGGTTAACATGCATAAAAGCCTCAAGGCTAAGATTATTATTAATAACTTTAAAAATAATGTTGGTTTCATTTATTTATAAAATATATTTATTTTATATAGTTATGCATTTAATTAATAAATCAATGATGCATTAATTATTTAATTGAAATATAAACTTTGTTATTACAATTATGAAAAGGCTTAAATCAGAAGCACTCTAGTTAAACAAGTTGAAAAGTCATGGTTCCAAAAGAACTAGTGATTAATTAAACAAATATTCTTTTGAAAATTAAGTTGTTTAATTTAAAGAAACCAATTATTCCAACAGTCCTAATTCAAGATTTCCCCTACATAAAGAGGACAGGCCCCAAAGTTTGGGGATCATCTTTTTATATAATTCTCTTATGAAACAAAAGAGAACCTCTCTGCTCTAAGAAGTGAAGCATTCCCACATCAATTTCCAGATCTGAATAAGCTATGAACCTAGGACCTCTACCTCTAAGTTTGCATGTCAGAACCAGCTCGGGGAGATCCATACTGAACCAGGAACGGTTATAGGATCATGGTTGGGAGGAACATGGTAGTCCCAAAGTTATCTGGTTCCAAGATCAATTGTCAGGCCAGTTAAAAGTTCAACAGTTTTCCACTAATTATTTGACTGAGTGTGCAGGTCATTATAGTCAGGAGCAACATACAGAACTAAGTAGGTATGCAAAACTTACAAGACCTTCAAACAAATTATTTTCAGAATTTAAATTTATGTCAGTATTGTTCTCATTATCAGTATTAATTCAAGATTTTTCCCAGAATCTAGTGGGGTTGTCTAGAAGGTCTAGCCCAGCTAGCCTTTGCTAGAAAACATATATATATGTCGAAAACGCTTTCCCTTAGTATTATTAAAATGTTTAAATCTTATCCCATTATCTATAGGGTAGATTCAATTTTATTTAATGGATCTCTTTTACCCTGTAATTACTGCAAACATTATCCTAGATGTTTCATTTCATTCCTTTAACTTTTTCAAACTCAGACATTGCATTTCTTTTTACAACTGACTGTTATTTTGTAGAAACCCCAACGTAGCTTTTCAAGAAACAAGACCACACTTATAAATGCAACAGTTCAATTATCAATGAATTATTATAGTCTTCAAACACTTCGAATTTCTAGCCAAGAGATACAAAAACAAAATCCATAGAAGACTTTTGGAGTGTTCTGTTATTCACCACACGACCCACAGTATAACCTCTTCCAAAACAAGGAACATGAATGATATTACTTTCTCTACTCTTCACTAAACAATACGATTTCTGGAAGTAGCAATAAAACGATTTTTGTTGATTTCAAAGTACCAAGACAGGTCAGAAGGTCGAATCCCTCTTAAAATTTTAAGCAAACCCTTTCTACTTCTTTTACAAACACCAGAAGACATATCCAAACTAGTTGAGAGACCAAATCTTTGCATTTACACAGACTTCTATTTATTTCAGGGTCACGATTCATCAAAACCAACGCAATCACAATAAACCAGCTAGGGTCTTAGAACTCAGATTTTATTCATCCATTGTCTTTATACACTTCCATTGCAAATACGTAAACATCAAACCCCGAAAACCACAGGATGGAGCAACAGTGAAAGCAAAAATTATAGAAATGCATACAGTCCCAGCATAGGGTTAAATACAAATCCCAATAGAAAAACGCAGGTTTTTCCATGGTGGTGCAAACCCAGAACCATACATACACAGCTAACATCCGCTTACACATTTAGAATCTTCCATAAGGTTCAAATAGTAGAGACAGAGTACCGTATTTTTCTCAAAAAAAAAAAGTATTTACATATGAACTCCAGGTCAAGCCAAATGACGATTTCCAAGCCTCATTCAAACTAACGAGCCAAAGGCTCCATGAAGCCTATAAATTAATGATTCAAATAGTACCCCTGTCATGGCTACGAGAGGAAGGATCATGTTGGCTAGGACTGGGATTACCATTAAGTCGTATGGCCTGACCATATTTAGCAAGCCACGCCAGAGTGCATGCCTTTCCCCACCTGTCACACAATAATCAACTTAGGTTAACCATGAAAATTACACATAACCAGACTTTCAAATTGAAACAGAAAAGAGGAAGGACGAAACTATCACCTGAGATTTGTAATAGGGGAGTTGCATTCTTTCATCATTTTCGCACCTCCTTGGTGCCAGGACCATGAGAATAGCTCAGGTCCAGCACAAAACCCTCCTCCAGGAAGAAACGAAAACACAGAGAAAACACAGAGTGACCATTCCAATCCTAAAACCCAAAGACCTTGAAAAGTGTCCAAGCCCGCTGGGCTCACCATATGTATGAACCAAGGGGCAGTTAATGTCCACCAACTCAACATTAATGAACCTGGGAAAACCCCCAAATGCCATACTGTATGTCGTGGGGTTGTATGTAATCCATACTCCATAGTTTGGCACAACGAATTATAAATATGATCACCATAACCCTTGTAACCATAGTTTGGGGTGTTAGGTCCTCCACTTTTTAATGTCATTACACTTTGCAAAAACCATGACTTTTAGTCTTTTGATGGAGCTCGAACAAGGAATAGACCTCCCATAGTCGCACCTATACAAAGAAAGAATAGAATAGATACATTAGAAAAAATGCTAAGTAAGACCAGAACCTTCCAAGGCCACCCTTACCTTTCGGCAGTCCTGCCGGGGTTTAATTCTTTTCCCTTTTCTGTTACAACCATCAATGCCCCTTCATGGGCCTTATGTTCATCAACATGAGTCCGATTTCACCTGGGGTAGCATTGAGACATTTATTTTTATGTAGGTGAAACTATAAAACAGTGAGCAGGAAGTTCCCTTAAGATAATACGCTAGTTTGACGTAAAGACCATATAATTAACGTAATCATTGTTTATCACTTCCACAAAACCAACAAGACTCACAACCAAGTAAGATTATGATTTCAGAGAAACTTAAGCCTAGCAAGAATACCGTAAACAATTACCAATGCATATCAGCTACAGTGCTGAAGTTAATTTTATGAATATTTGTTGTTTTAGGCAGGTTAGCAAGTAGAAAGAATTTTTTATTTTATTTTACTAATTATGGGACATTACAAGTGGTATTAGAGCCTAGTTACAAAAACTAAGTGACGTATTGGGCTCATTACAAACATCCACTGCAGATACTCAACAGGCAGAAATATACATTTACATTCTATTTTGTTTAATGAATAAACTAACATAAATTTCTGTTCTCTATGCTTATATAACATTTCAGGAACATTCATTGTCTGAGAAATGAATGCAGAACAGGGTAGTAGTATACAGGTAAATCTAAATTCTCCATCACGAGAGCAAGAAATTGTGGTGGAACTCAACTCGGATTTAATGAAATCCATGCAGAATCTACAGGCAGAATTCTAGAGTTTCAGAGACGAGGATATGCAAGAAAGAAGAGAACAAAAAGGTATAAATGAAGCCTTACTACAAAGCTTAACAGGGGAAAAACCCCACGAATAACCTACTCTTTCAGTCAACACTCTTAAAACAAGAAACTACCACAGAAGGAAATCAGACAGTTACAAGATGGAAGAGCAGGATGGACACAAACCAGAATCAATGGAAGAGGACTGTAAGAGCTCTTCCAATGACAATGGTTCCCAACCTCCTTGCAAGAAAAGGAGAAAGAGTGATGATAGTTTGCAAGGAGAGTTCATAAATATTAAATCCCCAACCTATGACGGAGAAATCAACTCAGGGGAAAAGGCTGAAGAATGGTTGTTAGGGATGAATAAATACTCCAAAGTTCATAATTACTCCAGTGAAATGCAAGCCCGACTAGCCATATACAACCAAAATGGTAAAGCTGCCAAATGCTGGTGGGACTTGAAACACACCAAAGGACAAGAGCTGAGAGACATAACCTGAGATACCTTCAGCAGAATATTCCAAGACAAGTATATGTTTGAAAGGTTCTTTGACAAGAAAATAAAAGAATTCCATGAGTTAAAAATGGGCTCCCTGACTATGGAAGCATTCATAAACCAGTTCTTAGACTTGCTACACTATGTGCCTTATATTAAGGACGAGAAGGTAAAGATTCAACAGTTCTTGGGTGGGCTTCCACCAAAATTTAGGGAGAAGATAGAATTCGACATGCCCAAAACCCTTGATATAACCCTACATAAAGCAAGGTTGTGCTATGAGCACAGACAACCAAGGAATGACAACATCAACAAAAATAGAGACAGATTCAGAACCTTCTGAGACAACCGCAACAGTTTTCTGCCCACCAGAGGCTTCAACCGACCTCAAGCTTGACCAACTGCACCTCCACCACCAGCCAATAGGCTAGCTTTCAACAAAGGGACAAAAGCAGTCCCACCAATGGTTTCTTGTTGGAAATGTCAAGGGCCACACTACTACAGAGATTGTCCCAACAAAACAGATGGGGTTTTACACAACATCCAAACGGAGCCTACCGTAGGGGACATGGAAAAGACACCTAGGATTTACGCCGCTCTTGATGGCCGTCAGGCAGATCACCATCCACCATGGTGAAAATTGAGGGTAAGATATCTAACATTGCCATATCAGTTCTAATAGACCCCAGCGCTTGCTGAAGTTATATCTCCCCTAAGATAGTCGACACCTGTAAGTTGAACTGAGAGCATCACGAGAAACCGTGGCTGGTACAACTAGCCATTGGCACTAAATGAAGGGTCTCCAAGTTAGTTAAAACTTGTGAGATTGTAACATCCCAAAAATCGCTAAAAATTTAAAATTTTTGACATAGCAAAATCACAAGGAAAATGCTAACTGCGGAATGAAAGTTATTTAACTAATTAACTAATGGCAGCTTCACATGATTACCATTGTTATTTTTGAACATAGAAAGTCAGCAGATTATAAATAAAATGCGATAAAACAATGTTTAACTTCTCATGTGTCATGGTTCTAGTAATAATACTGATGTCTTTGTTTGCATATTTCTGAAGGGGTTCCTACAGGGTGCCCTTGGGTTTACTTATTTTTGATAGCTAAATCATTGGACCTTTTCTTTCGAAAATCTGTAGGTAAGGTAATAAAATAATTCAAGTACATCAAGAAAATATTATACGCTTCAGCTAGCCATCTCTATTTTTAAGATAGATGTGTGTACTGCCATGCATGAAGGTATCGATGGTATGAAGTTTCAGTTTTTCTTTGATCAACTTGTATGATTTTTATCCTATCATGTGAGAGTGTAGCTAGAGATATTTTACACTATACTTCTGTTGTAATCATTGATAGAAATTATTAAAATTACAATTTATATAAATATTATGAGAGTTCTAACAGTCTGAATAATGTGACAAGGTTGATCATTATGTGACTTTAGTGAAAGGTCTTTAAATCTATATAATGACAAGCATATGATGATATCTATTGTTACGACAAGGTTGAACAATAAGTGACCTTAGTGAATAATGTTACCAAGTATCTAGTGGGGTTTCTTAAGATTGGAATCCTACCTTATTTAATTCGATAATGCTATTGTATAATAATGTTAGCATTATTACAATGCTATGGTGCATGTATAAACGTTGGCCTTCAAAGCTATATGACCTATTATCACATGCATCCAAAATTACTATATGCTTTTGCAATCCTAAACTACTATATGAATGTGTGGACAAAAATGTTGGTTTGTTATGTAATTGTGACATATATCAATTTGTCACAATACCCTATGATTTTAATGGGGTAATGTTAGAAATACAACACATAAACCTTATGCGAAATGGAATTTAATCGTTGGATTATATTACATGCACACTATACAAAATAAAACTTAACATTGGAAATATATAATACATGGATACTATGCGAATTTGCAAACAAGGTTTGGTAATAAACAATAATGAACATGGATATGGTACATGGATTGTGCTATTTCAATTTAATACGATGCTGAAAAGAGTTAATGCCATCGCAGGTGTGGTCTGGAAAGGGTGATACATAGGATTTGAGCATTTATGAACCCTGTAACTTGTTATTGGATTGTCCCATTGGCTATTACCTGTAACTGGCTCCACGTGATGAACTTCGTAAGGAATGTGGGAAGCCTGTCGAGCTGTATGTTCCACCTTGGTGATGTGGCCTCAAACTGGGCTTGACATTGAATGAGATATTAAAGAGTAGGTTGATCGTATTGTTGTCTTGGTAGTGGCGTTGCTTGGCTGGCTCGATCTCACCCATTGATCTAGTATGTCTCGATTATTGAAAACTAAAACCCTAATGCACTTACTATACCGTTGTTTGTTTTACCATTCGCATTCATTTGGAGCCCTGGATTTGGGGGAGAGGCCGACAGGTCGCTGAATGGTAGGGTTCGATATCTGGTTGTTTCTTTGGTAACTCTACAACTTCAATCTTCAGGAATTAATGGTGGAAGCCTGTTGTATAAGTTTCCATGGTTCGAATGGAGAATATGGGATGAAGCCCTGTGGTTTTCGTCGTGTAATAGGATAGGGTTTTCGTTGGAATTATATTCAGAGCTTGATATTTTCGTAGCTATAAGCTGCCCCTGTTACGTTGGTTGGATGATTTAGAAAACTGGAAGCGTAAGGAAGTTCATCTTCCTGCTCTTACAAGGTAAGGCCGGCTTTATGAAGATTGTTTGCTATATTTACAGTTTTGGTCTCGCGTATAATGTTTGTTTTGGAATCATGTTATAAACCCATGGTAGTTTGTGTGGCAGTTGTTTCCTTCATCGTGGAGTTATAGAGTTGAAGCTTGATGGCAGTTGATGCCTCGTTTAACCAGTAAGCCTCGGTGGCATAACCCTTCGTAGGTTCTCCTAGAAGAATGGCCGTTGTTAATGTTTGAACCATTTTGTGGTTTTTGGAAAAGGATTTCCAGTACCGTGTTGTGTTATATGTAAGTAAGGTGGATGCCTTTCGGCTTGCCTGGTTAGAGTAACTGGATTTTAAGTTTTGTGTCAAAAAGACAATGTATCTTCTGTTGATGAGAGCTCCTCTCCTCCGTCAAGTTTTTATTAAACAAGACTATAATAAACAAGTTTTGTAACACTTGTCTCGTTCATCTTTTGGGGTTTAGAACTTAGAATGTATCCTTTGATTTGGATGTGTAAAATGTAGAAGTGAAACTTGCTTTTAAAATGGTTCCACGTTTAAGCTTTGATGTATAAAAAGTTATAGTTGTGAACTAGGATTTGGTACTTCTTTGCTATCGTTTCCTTTGTAGAATTTAATGAATTGTAAAATGTAACAGTTGTGGGAAAGTGTTCTCATTCATAGACTTTGGATAAAGTAAATCATGTGTTTCAATGAACAATGGTAGATGTTTGTAATCTATGTTACGGTTCTGGTCTATGTGTAGTTCGTCGATTTTAAAATGATGCTGCGTTTTTATTCTACAAGAATTTATAAGGGTTAGGGTTTGTCTCTATTTAAAATATATGGTTTTGAGTTTGCTCATCGTTAAGGTCTCGACAATCCAAACTTATTTAGGATGCTGTTGTTTAGAGTTGTTCTACTGTAAATGTAATAACAGGAACTTTGAGATGATACTGAGATATTTGACTAGCTCGATCTATAGAAATGAATATAGTTACATGTTTTGTTTTATGGAAATAAACATGTGGTTTGACATTATGTTTAAGAACTGTTTAAATAAAATGATATGCCAACTCTGTCAAACTAAAGTTTGTGAAATGGAAATGTTTAGGGTTTAGGGTTTTTTGTTGAGTCCTGTGAGTTTTGGAGAAACTATAAACAAAATCTATTATGTAAGTTTATTCTATTTACTGTAATGAAGATAAAGTGCAGAAATAGAATTTAGAAATTAAATGAATTTAAGAAGAAAATATGAAAGCATAAAACCCTATTTTAAACTTTAAACCTGGCAGAATAATAATGTACAGTATTCTTGGAAAGTAAATGTTTACAACTGTAAATTCGAAACATTCTTCTACAAAAAATATAGAGAACCTGTAATTTTTTTTAATAAGAAGGAGGAAGGAAAAACATGGTATTATGAACATTGATACTGAATATTAATAGTAGGAAACTGACAAAATGTACAGAATAAATCTTCTCATTCATCTGGCAATCTGCCTATCAAATCTACTCATAATTTATTTATTCTCTGTACTGGAGTACGATGCCGATTCATTAGCATGGGGAAAAATGCAGAGAACATTTTATTCATTTCGTCATAAAAATCAATACTTAATCAGAATCCTCTTTAACTTAAAAGTAAAAATAAATGTGTGTGTTCAGTCAAATCTTTGGAAACATTAAATTAATGATAACAGATAGAAATTTTGATTGCATGAAATTAGAAAAAGTAAGTAAAGCCTGTAAATGAAGATAGGGCCGACAAACACCCAAGGAGGCCTGTTCCTCCCAACCTATTTCAGAAAAAGTAGCAAACTGTTGGCTTCTTGTGAACCCCTGAGCCTGCTTACTGAGCCACTAAGTAGATGAAATCTGTGTAGAAGCAAGACACTCAAAAATGCCTTCAACACTCAGCATCAAACTCCTATAAAAACATGCCTTCCGCACTCAGCATCAAACTCGTGATCTCAATAGAGTTTGGAAGACTCACAACATGATCAACAACTTAGCATATCCCCTCATCAAATATCTTGGGTGCAAACACAACAAAACCCCAAGGTAAATTTCCTCATCAGGAAAATCGATGAACCTCAGTTCATAATTTGATGGCTATTATATAGATTTTCTAGGTCTTTAGTGGTCAATTTGGAATAAATGAGCCTCAAGCTCCAGTCCCATCTTTCAGGGCACTATGACCACATTTCAAGGGAGTTGTCCCATACCAACATCTAGTTAGTTGCATCATGATGCTACCACTTGTCCATTGCCTTCTACCCCAGATTCCATTCCACCTAGTGGATCAATAACCACTCTTTCAACAGTCCCCTTAGGTGTTTGTCTCCTATTTTATTTATTAAATAATAAAATATTGTGCAAATTACAGTCATCCGTGAACACCTATCTAACATAAAACTTTACAATAAAAGTTATCATAATGTTTCTAACACAAAATATTTTCCAGCAGAAAGGGTATGTTACAAACACCCCCACTTAAACTCAACATCGTCCTCGATGTTGCTTATTCATCATCAAGTTCCTCATGGAACAAAACTGGATATGCTGCCCATATATTACTTTCCTGCTCCCAAGTAGCTTCATTAGGGCTAAGGTGCTTCCATTGTGTTGATGTATATGTAACTTCGAAATGTATTTCACATATATGTATATTGTATTCCTATAGAGATGTTATTATTCCTCTATACGGAAGTGTTGTCATTTATATTGTAAGTGTCGTAACTTATACTTGATGGGTTATTAGACTACCTTGTTGGGGTCGGCCCTGTATAAGTCATGTGGGTCAAAGGGTTATTAGACCACCCTAGTGGGGGTCGGCCCAGTCAGCATTATGTTAAGTGGTTAAGTTGAGGCCGACCTAGTTGAGTAAAGGTCAAGTCAAGTTAGTGTATAAATAGAGAGTGTGTCTCTCTCATTTTACACATTGTATTCTCTCACTCACACTTTGGAGACTGGCGCAATTGTGGAGGAGGAGGCTCTACTGCTAGGAGAAGACTATCTCTTGTATTCTGGTTGTATCATTGCTCTATCTATCTCTGAGGAAGTTATTGGGGTTTTTCACCTTTATGGTTTTCCCCAATTAAAATCTGTGTCTCTTGTGTGCTTGCATTACTGTGTCCATGATTGATATGCTGTACATGTTGTTCTCTTGGTTAAGATCCTAGATCAGATTGAAGTAAATTCTGAAAATTTAACATGGTATCAGAGCTAGACTGAAAGAAGGCATGATATGGCATGTATGACACTTGTTGCACTTACGATGCTAGGGCTTGATATAGCAAAAACCAGTCATCGTAAAACTTTCTCTATAAATATAGCTTGGTCAAGTTTTCAGATCTGAAATGTTTACAGGTCGAATATCAGATCCACATGTAACTTGTGTCCAAATGACAATGTCTAATTCGTTGTACTTTGTGATTTATGATCTGTACAATATAAGGTTTCTGCCTCTTCCAGATCTGAGTCAAAATTAGGTGACCTTGGGAAAAAGGTCATAACTTGGGCTAGGAAGCTCCAAATGAAATGTCGTAATAAGTGATAAGTAGTAAATAGACTGTACTATCTCAGGAAAAATGTTCAGAGGCCGAAATTGAACCAGTGACACGTGGCACGTCGTACAAGTTCACTCTCTTGTATTATCCCATAAACAGGTCACGTTGCGACACTTGGAATAACTCTCTCTATGAGAATCCAATTGACGTCAGACCTATCAGGATGGAAAGATAACAGGTCGGGCTATCTTAGGAAAAATTTTCAAAGGCCGAAGTTGAACCAGTTACACGTGGCATGCCGTACAAGTTTGCTCTCCTGTATTATCCCATAAACAGGTCACGTTGTGACACTTGGCATAACTCTCTCTCAGAGAATCCAATTGAGGTTAGACCCATCGAGATGGAAAGATAACAGGTCAGGCTATCTCAAGAAACTTTTCTAGACCTTGTGGATCTAAAAGTTTGGAGTTACACCATAAACAATCAGGTACATATTTATGTCAAATCAGAATTATTTTTTAGCACCTTCATTCATGGCTTCCGAAATTTAGGGATTCGAAGAAACTTGAAATTTTTGTAATCAGAGACCATGGCTGAATGATACTCATCAAAATAAAAATTTAAAGACCAAGATCAGAATTTTTGGTTGGGCAGAAGGCTGGTATTGATCAGACCCTAGTTCGGGACTTTGATCAGAAAAGTGGAAAATTAGGGCTTCTGCAAAAATGGGAATTTTTGAAATCTGTGACCACGGCTGGAAGCTCCTCATAAAAAAAGAAGCTTAGAGCTTTGAATCAAATCTTTTGGTTGGGTGAAGCTCCGGGAAACTCAAACCCTAATTCAGGGTCCTCCCTAGTGAATCCAGAAATCTAAAAGGCAATTTCGAGGGGTGAAACTTTGCAGTTTTCAAATTCTGAATATACCAACTTGATCAACTCATCAAGGCGCATATTTCTATCCTTTCAGAAGTTTGAAATTCAAAGTTTGAATTTTTGGGGCTTCTTTGACAAACCCTAATCTAGCTCTAGGTCCAGTTCTTGCAAATCAAGTGGATTGGGTTAATCCTAGAAGAAGATGGATTGGTCACTTGCATAAGTGAAGAAGTTCTTGTCTCAGAGGGAGATGAGGCTAAGGACTTCCATAAGAAGATTACAAGCAATCTTGACAGGTATGGCTTACAGGTATGTTTCATGGTTAAGTTTATCATATGTTTGTCTTCATATCATTACAGTACAATCTTGATTAATTATTGGACTTGTCATATCACCTTAATAGAAGATATTCATTGATGAAGGTTTTGACACTTATGATTGTACTAATGCATTGTGATGTTGTATGAGCTTTATGTTGTTTGATAACACAAAAGGTACACCAAGAAAGTCAAATCATGTTCTGCTTCAAGAACATATGCTCATGGTGACATGAATACAAACATTCATCCATTGTCATCGATCACATAGAAGATCTAATTTCGAGGTATGTATAACTTGGTTCTACAATGGTTAACTTATGAGACATGCAGGTTACTAGCACAAGTCACTGAAGAGAACCAGAAGACATTATGCGGGTATGTTAGACATAACTAGCTAGCATGCTAATCTAGGTATGTTTTTCCTATATCAAGCTAGAAGCCTACCTTGTGTTAGGATCTTATACTATTGTGTTGTTGATAATGATTATTCATGAAGTCATAGGTTTGAATAATCATGGTTGTATGCATTTATGTTTCTTACCATAATTGATGATATGACTAACCAGAAGAATCATGAAGGTATAGGTTTGAATAATCACGGGTTTTATGCATATTATATCTCTTATCTTGATTGATGATTCAACTAACCATAAGAGTCCTATGATCAAATAAGAATATGTATGAGTAAAATAAGACTTCCCTGAAACCTTGAATACTAATGTTTATTATCTGTGAATGATCATGAATATACATGTTTAAGATTATTGTGTTTTGATAGTATTAAGATTATACTAATAAATGTGTGATTATGTATGAGACCTCAAGGATAACACAATGATGATACTAATAAGAATGCATAGTGATTAAGGATGGATATAAGTTCAAGGACAGATAAGCCAGGAAGTAAAGATCAAGAGGGAGCACACTCCAGCTGTTCCTGCAAGAAAGCAAAGGAGCACACTTCAGTAGTTTCTACAAGGATGCAGATATTCAGAGGGAATTGGCCACTTCTCACAATCCACATAAGAATGGAGTTGCAGAAAAGAAGCAAAGACTGAGAGGGAGTCAACCCAACAAACAAACAAAGATAAGTATTTGAATTGTCATTACTTGCATATTCTATTGTTTAAATAATACTGTTCAATAATGTATATACTGATGTTCCTAGAATTAGGTTGTGTATTATGCATATTAGAATAGATGCATTGATGAACAGTATACTACTAATATGCATGGGTAAGTGGCCTATGGAATTGTACAACATTCCATTGCTACTTATCTAGAATGAAACCTCTTTGCTGACATGTTGGGAGTTGTGCACACTCTTAACAATGTTCTGGTAGAGATTGGAAGGCATCTAGAAAGTTACGGGATAGGGATAAATGTTGTATTGAAGCAGTGGCTAAGATAACTGCATGACTATATGACATATTTCTTTATGTGTAAGAATTTGTTCTGAAAACTATGAGATGTTTTCTAATCATGCAATTTAACTTGTTGTGTAGGAAAGATCATATTCCATCACCTAAAAAAGAAGAACTACAACATTTGTTCAACAACAAAATTATCTATTGAAGATATTGAAGTTCCCAGGATATGGGAAGAATGCCATGATTCGTCGATCATGAAGAATGATGTTTGGGATGAAGTCCCAAGACCTGAAGGGAAGTTTGTTATGACTTCCATATGGATCTATCAAGATCAAGCATGCTGCAGATGGCAGCATAGAGAAATATAAAAGTGGTGAAATAGAAGATACACTAGATTGATTTCAAGACAGCTTTCTTGAATGGTGTAGTTGAAGAAGAAGTGTATGTGGAGCAGCCACTTGGTTCTGAGACACATGACAGGAAATCATATATATGCAGAACTTGGTATTGTTGGATAGGCAGCTTTCTATCTAGTTTGGTATTTACCAAGAGTAAAGCGGGTTCCAACCTTTACAACAAGGTTGAGGTAGGCAACCCAGGGATACTCTTATTGTATGTGGATGACCTGTTTGTAACAAGAGATGATAGATTGATTGCCGACACGCAATGAAAGCTTGCAGCTGAGTTTGAGATGAAGGACTTGGGGATGATGCACTATTTTCTTGGTATGGAGGTGTGGCAGAGTACAGATGGAATCTTCCTTGGACAAAGGGAAGTATGCAATAGAGATTCTGAAGAGGTTCGGGATGATGGAATGCAAGGCTATGGCCACACCTATGGCATGTAACCTAAAGCTTTTGTGTGATGCTTCATCTGATCCGGTCGATGTCACGATGTATCGTCAGATGATTGGGTCCTCTATGTACCTGACGAACACAAGACTAGATATTTGCTTTGCGGTGAACACATTGAGCCAGTTCTTGTCGGATCCGAGAGATGTTCACCTGGTTGCTGTAAAGCATATTCTGATATTGGGCAGGCAGTGCTGTAGATAGGAAGAGCTTTTCTGGGTGCTGCTTCAGTATGGAATCAGGTGTAATCTCTTGGTTTAGCAGGAAGCAGTCCTACGTAGCACTGAGTACAGCCAAAGCAGAGTATGATTCTCTAGATGATATGTATCAGGATGGTATAGTGATGATGATCAGTGTGATCATGAGCATCAGGATGATGCTTTGTGCGATGATGATCCATGGGATCATGAGTATGAGGTTAATACTTGGAGGTTAGAGATGATATGTGGCAGGTTGTGCAAATTGCTAGCATGTAATCAGTCTTGGGAGATCTTTCCATTCATGCTGCGGTACATAAAAGTTCCTGGGATACTCTTTCCGGTATTGCTATGTAGTATGTAATTAGTCCTTAGATATCCGATAGGTTGAGCTGTGTGCTCGTAATCAGTCGTGGGATGAGGTATTACTACGGAGACATGTAATCAGTCCTGGAGATTCGAGAAGTTGAGTTGTGTGGTCGTAATTAGTCCTGGGATGCTCTTTAGAGATCTTGTCGGTCGTGCTGCAGCACATAAATGTTCCTGGGATGCTCTTTAAAGATTTTGTCTATCCACATGTAATTAGTCCTGGAGATCTGAGAGGTTGAGCCGTGTGCTCGTACTAAGTCCTAGGATGCTCTTAAGAGATCTTGTCGGTTGTGCTGCGACACATAAATGTTCCTGGGATGCTCTTTAAAGGTATTGTGGAGGAGATGCATGTAATTAGTCTTGGGAGATCTTGCCGGTCGTGATTAGGCACATAAATATTACTAGGATACTCTTTCCGGTATTGCATCCGCACATAAAATTAGTCTTGAGAGGCCACCTCTATCAGAATGTTCGCAAAGATGATGAAGACCTGCACGTGGTGGGCCTACATCCAGTATGAAAAATGACTGGCTCTGTAGAACTTCCTATGACGAGTAGATTCAGAGATTGATTGAGCAGCAGTGATGATGATGATGACTTGATGACGATTATCCAGTGACGATGATCCAGAGAAGATGACTTGTGCTAGAAGACCTGTCTTGAGAAATACCTTCCTAGTTAAGAGGGAGTGTTGATGTATATGTAACTTCAGAATGTATTTCACATATATGTATATTGTATTCCTATAGAGATGTTATTATTCCTTTATACAGAAGTGTCGTCATTTATATTGTAAGTGTCATAACTTATACTTGATGGGTTATTAGACCACGTTGTTGGGGTCGGCCCTGTATAAGTCATGTGGATCAAAGGGTTATTAGACCACCCTATTGGGGGTCGGCCATGTGGGTCAAAGGGTTATTAGATCACCCTAGTGGGGGTCGGCCCAGTCAGCATTATGTTAAGTGGTTAAGTTGAGGCCAACCTAGTTGAGTAAAGGTCAAGTCAAGTTAGTGTATAAATAGAGAGTGTGTCTCTCTCATTTTACACATTCTATTCTCTCACTCGCACTCTGGAGAGTGGCGCACTTGTGGAGGAGGAGGCTCTGCTGCTAGGAGAAGACTATCTCTTGTATTCTAGTTGTATCATTGCTCTATCTATCTCTGAGGAAGTTATTGGGGTTTTTCACCTTTATGGTTTTTCCCAAGTAAAATCTGTGTCTCTTGTGTGCTTGCATTATTGTGTCCATGATTGATATGCTGTAGATATGTTGTACATGTTGTTTTCTCAGTTAAGATCCTAGATTAGATTGAAGTAAATTCTGAAAATTTAACACATTGCACCTTTACCTGCCCTATGGTGCAATTCCGAAGAATAATTTCCCTCCGATCGAGAGAATAGTCTGGTTCCACCTGAAAATATCCTTTGGGTTCCACCTATATGTCATTCCAATTCAACACATGAGTAGCATCGTGCACATACTTCTTTAAAAAAGAAATGTGAAAAACATTGTGGATTTTTAAATTATATGGCAATGCCAATTGATATGCAACAACTCCAATCCTTGATAGGATTTCGAATGGTCCACAATACCTTGGTGCTAGTTTAGCACAACTTCCAAGCTTCAAAGAACTTTTCTTGGGTTTTACCTTTATAAAAACATGGTCTCCTACCTGAAATTATATTTCAATGCATTTCAAATCTGCATAGCTTTTCTGCCGATCTTGGGCAACCTTTAAGTTACCTTGAACCTGTTTCACGGTTAGCTCCATCTCATTCAATAAATATGGTCCTAACATTCATCTGTATGTAGGATTATCCCAACAAATAGGAGTACAAAATTTTCTTCCATACAGAATCTCAAATGGACTTAACTTAGCAGATGCTTGATAATTATTATTGTAGGCAAATTCTGCTAAATGTAAGAAATCTTCCCACTTAGATGGCTGATCTTTAACATATAATCTTATCATGTTTTCTAAAATATGATTTACCCTTTCTGTTTGACCATCAGTTTGTGGGTGAAAAGAAGTGCTGAAATTTAGTTTAGTATTTAATCCTTTAAACAGTGCTGTCCAAAAATTTCTGGTGAACTTAGAGTCCCGATCTGAAATAATTACCTTTGGAATTCCGTGCAAGCGAAAAATTTGCTTCATGAAAATTTATGCAATGTTATAAGCCTTGAAAGTAGTTTTAACATGAATAAAATGAGCAGCTTTGCTAAGTTTATCAACAACAACCATGATTGAGTCATTCTGCTTCTGATTTCTAGGAAAACGAGTGATAAAATCAATACTTATAATTTCCCATTTCCATTCTGGAATTGGTAAGGGCTACAATAGTCCACCTAGATGTTGATGTTCATCTTTAATAGTATGAAATTCAAAACATCTAGCTAATTTAGCCACTTCATTCTTCATGTTGGGCCAAAAATAATATTTTCTAACATAGTTATCATTTTTTGATAACCAGGATGTCCTGAATAAAGACTCTTATGAACTTCATCCAAAATCAACAACTTAACTTTCAACATATTAGGCACATAAATTCTGTTTTTATAAGTTAAGAAGCCTTTTTCATTAATACTGTAATCGGTTATTAAATTTTCAGATGAATTTCCAGCCACTTTAGCATGTAATTTTCAGTAATTTTTGTCTTGCTTAATTCCTTCTTCGATTTGATTTTCCAGATCTGTCTTAAACATGTTGATTGCTGCCACAAAGTTTAGTTTTGCATTTCTGCTCAAGGCATCAATAACCTTGTTTTCCTTCCCTTTGATGTGTTGAATCTCGAAATCATACTCGCTAAGGAAAGCTAGCCATCTTGCTTGCCTTGCGTTAAGATTCATTTGATCCAAAAAATACTTTAAGCCTTTGTTATCTGTCATTAAAATAATTTTTCTTCCAATCAAGTGATGGTGCCACATTTTTAGTGCATGTATCATGGGTGCCACCTCAAGATCATAAGTTGCATAATTCTTTTCATGGATTTTTAACTTCCTTGACTTAAAAGCAATGGCATGACCTTCCTGACTTAAGACCCCTCCAAGTCCATCGTTGCATGCATCCGTGCATATGACAAAATACTTATTGAGATCTGCAATTTTTAAGATGGGTGCAGTAGTTAATAATTCCTTTAACTTATTAAAGATTTCTTGACATTTTTGGTCCCAGACTAATTTCTTCCCTTTCTTCTGCAAAGAAGTGATGGGGTTAGCAATTCTAGAGAACCCTTCAATAAACTTTATGTAATAACCTGTTATCCCAATGAATGACCATACATCAGTTACATCTTTGGGGCAGGCCATTCATTACATGCTTTTATCTTATCAGGGTCAACGGAAATTCCGTCTTTAGAAATTATATGACCTAAATACTGTATTTTATCTTTATAAAAGTCACATTTACTAAACTTAGCATAAAGCTGATGTTCTCTTAGTACTTGCAGAATTATTTTTAAGTGCTCATCATGCTGTTCTTTAGTTTTTGATTAAACCAGAATATCATCAATGAATACCACTACAAACTTATCCAAATATTTATGCAGAACATTGTTCATTAAACACATGAACACTGCCGGTGCGTTGGTTAGCCCAAAAGGAATAACTACGAACTCGTAATGTCCATAACGCGTTCTGAATGTAGTTTTTAATATGTCCTCGTCTTTTATTCTGACCTGATGATACCTTGACCTTAAATCGATTTTAGTGAATATATCTGCTTCGCGTACTTGATCAAATAGATCATTTATGTGGGGTAAGGGATATCGGTTCTTAATTGTCATTTTATTAAGTTGACGGTAATCGATGCACAATCGCATGGTACTGTCCTTCTTTTTAACAAAAATTACTGGTGCTCCCCAATGAGACACGCTAGGCCTTATGTAGTTTTTATCTATTAATTCTTTCAGCTGATATTTTAACTCATTTAAATCCAGAATATTCATCCTGTAGGGGGCCTTCAAGTTTGGTACCGCACCGGGTACTAACTCAATGGTGAAATCAAGTTCCCTTTTCGGAGGTAATCTTGGAATTTCTTTCGGAAATACGTCAGAAAAGTCCCTAAGGATGGGAATATTGTCTAGTTTTAACTTGTCTTCTTTAGATGAACACTCGTCATTAATAAAATTAACATCAAACATTTTACAGCCTTTTCTGGTAGCTCTCTTTACTTGTAGAGCGGAAATCTATCTTACTGAAATCTTGCTATAAATTCCTTTTACTGTTTCTATATTACCTTCATTATTTACACAGATATAAGGTTTGTCATAAAAATTCAGTAAAACTCTATGCTGTTCAAGCCAGTCCATACCAATCAACAAGTCATATGATCCTAAGGGTAAAACATTCAGATTAATTTTCGTTTTTAACTGACTTATAAATACTTCACACCTCTTGACAAAATCTGTAACTTTTCTGTTAGTACTTGTTGCAAGTTGAACTAACCATGCATCATCAAATTTCTCTACTTTTAACTTGCAACGGTTTACTAAAGTAGGTGAAATATAACTCAGATTCGCACCTGGATCTATCAAAATAGAAATAGACTAGTTTTGTATCATACCTTCAATTTCGACCATGGATGTTTGATGGTCAGCTTGACGATTTTCTAATGCTGCATTTATCCTGGGCATTTCTCTCGCGATATCTCCAATTGTAGGTTCTACTTGCGAAGTGTGAATATTGTTGGCTGTCCTCTTGTTGCATGGGAAATCTTCTCTCTTATGTGGTCCGCCACAGTCATAGCACTTCAAGGGTCCTTTTTGTTCAGCATACCTGTTGTTGTTATTATTGTTATTGCTGTGATTATTATTGTTAGGTACATTCCTTGCAGCAATAAAGTTCTGAGATGCATTATTCCTGTAATTATTATGATTCGGAAAATTTATGTTATTAAAACTTTTCTTAAAGCTTCCAGAATTATGATTAAAATTCTTCTTTTTATAATCAAACTGATTAGTCTTACTTCTCTTCTAGCCAGTTGTTCCTTTTCTTTTTATGTTTTGATCAAAACAAAAATTGGCCTTTCTCATGGCCTCTTCCAAATGGAAGGGTTATCATACTCAATACGGTCTTTTATATTGAAAGGTAGACAACTGAGAAACCTTTGCACTTTAGGATTTTCCTCGACCATGTAAGGTACATACCTCAGCAAGCTAAGAAACTTGCTGCACACTTCTTTCATGTTCATTGTTCCCAACTTCAAATCGTAAAACTCCTTTGACTTATCTTCAAAATATTGTTTCGACAAAAACTTCTTTTTAAACAAACTTTTAAACATATTCCAAGTTACTTCTCTTTCTTTTATACTCTTAATTCTTTTAAGATCCTACCACCAATTATCTGCCTTTCCGGTCAGATTGTAAATAGCCATATTGGATTTTAGTTGAGAAGAGTAGTTGTAAATATTAAATTACTTCTTCATTGCAAACAGCCAAGATTCTGCTATCTCACCCTTCTCACTTTCACCATTAAAGGTGGGTGGCTTAATCTTTTTAAATTGTCCAGTAATTTGTTCATGATGTTTATGTTTTTTTCTTTTTAGAGCAGCATTCACTGTTACTGCTGTCATAATTAAAGTCATTATTACTTGGATCAAATTTAGAGGATGAGTAAATGTTCCTTTTATCATTTCTTGCTTTCTTATGCTTATGTTTGTGGGACATTGTTTCAGAATCATACTTCATTTCTGATTTTTTGCTTCTTTCATCATTATGACAGTTCTCCCTTAAATTTTGTTGTAAATCCTCCTAAACCTCAAGGATCGGTTCATTCTCTTCTTTAACAGCTTTTAACTCAGATTTTAAATCCTATACAGTGCGTAAAATTTTGGAATACTGGTTATTTAATTCAACATAAATTTATTTAGAATTATTATTATTAATACGTTCATTACGAGGAGATCTATCCTCTACTGATTCTTCTGGTATTTCCATACCTACAATTTAAAGGTCAATCTGTTCTGTGCAAAAAAATAAAATTGAATTAAAAAGTTAGTCACATAAACTTTCTGATTTGTTTTTCTATTTGTGCGTGTGAGCCTAAATCAGGCCTAGAGTTTGAACTCGCACTGTGATACCACGTGTAACATCCCAAAAATCGCTAAAAATTTAAAATTTTTGACATAGAAAAATCACAAGGAAAATGCTAATTGCGAAATGAAATATATTTAACTAATTAACTAGTGGCAGCTTCACATGATTACCATTGTTATTTCTGAACATAGAAAGTCGGCAGATTATAAATAAAATGTGATAAAACAATGTTTAACTTCTCATGTGTCATGGTTCTAGTAATAATACTGACGTCTTTGTTTGAATATTTCTGAAGGGGTTCCTACAGGGTGCCCTTGGGTTTACTTATTTTTGATAGCTAAATCATTGGACCTTTTCTTTCGCAGATCTATAAGTAAGGTAATAAAATAATTCAAGTACTTTAAGAAAATGTTATACGCTTCAGCTAGCCATCTCTATTTTTAAGATAGATGTGTGTACTGCCATGCATGAAGGTATCGATGGTATGAAGTTTCAGTTTTTCTTTGATCAACTTGTACTATTTTTATCCTATCACGTGAGAGTGTGGCTAGAGATATTTTACACTATACTTCTGTTGTAATCATTGATAGAAATTATTAGAATTACAATTTATATAAATATTATGAGAGTTCTAACAGTCTGAATAATGCGACAAGGTTGATCATTATGTGACTTTAGTGAATGGTCTTTAAATATTTATAATGACAAGCATATGATGATATCTATTGTTACGACAAGGTTGAACAATAAGTGACCTTAGTGAATAATGTTACCAAGTATCTAGTGGGGTTTCTTAGGATTGGAATCCTACCTTATTTAATTCGATAATGCTATTGTATAATAATGTTAGCATTATTACAATGCTATGGTGCATGTATAAAAGCTGGCCTTCAAAGCTATATGACTTATTATCACATGCATCCAAAATTACTATATGCTTTTGCAATCCTAAACTACTATATGAATGTGTGGACAAAAATGTTGGTTTGTTATGTAATTGCGACATATATCAATTTGTCACAATACCCTGTGATTTTAACGGGGTAATGTTAGAAATACAACGCATCAACCTTATGCGAAATGGAATTTAATCGTTGGAATTATATTACATGCACACTATACGAAATAAAGCTTAACATTGGAAATATATAATACATGGATACTATGCGAATTTGCAAACAAGGTTTGATAATACATATATAACATGGATATGGTACAGGGATCGTGCTATTTCCATTTAATACGATGCTGACAAGAGTTAATGCCATCACAGGCATGGTCTGGAAAGGGTGATATGTAGGATTTGAGCATTTATGAACCCTGTACCTTGTTAGTGGATTGTCCCATTGGATATTATCTGTAACCGACTCCACGTGATGAACTTCGTAAGGAATGTGGGAAGCCTATTGAGCTATATGCTCCACCTTGGTGATGTGGCCTCCAACTGGGCTCAGCGTTGAATGAGATATTAAAGAGTAGGTTGATCATATTGTTGTCTTGGTAGTGGCGTTGCTTGGCTAGCCTGATCTCACCCGTTGATCTGGTCTGTCTCGATTATTGAAAACTAAAACCCTAATGCACTTACTATACCATTGTTTGTTTTACCATTCGCATTCATTTGGAGCCCTGGCTTTGGGGGAGAGGCCGACAGGCCACTGAATGGTAGGGTTCGACCTCTGGTTGTTTCTTTGGTAGCTCTACAACTTCAATATTTAGGAATTAATAGTGGAAGCATGTTGTATAAGTTTCCATGGTTCGAATGGAGAATATGGGTTGAATCCCTGTGGCTTTCGTCATGTAACAAGATAGGGTTTTCGTTGGAATTATATTCAGAGCCTGAGATTTTCATAAATGTAAGCTACCCCTGTTGCGTTGGTTGGATGATTTAGAAAACTGGAAGCGTAAGGAAGTTCATCTTCTTGCTCTTACAAGGTAAGCTCGGCTTTATGAAGACTGTTTTCTATATTTACAGTTTTGGTCTTGCGTATAATATTTGTTTTGGAATCATGTTAGAACCCCGTGGTAGTTTGTGTGGCAGGTGTCTCCTTCGTCGTGGAGTTATAGAGTTAAAGCTTGATGGCCGTTGATGGCTCATTTAACCGTTAAGCCCCGATGGCATAACCCTTCGTAGGTTCTCCTAGCAGAATGGCCGTCGTTGATGTTTGAACCATTTTGTGGTTTTTGGAAAGGGATTTCTAGGACTGTGTTGTGTTAGATGTAAGTAAGGTGGATGCCTTTCGACTTTCCTGGTTAGAGTAACTGGATTTTAAGTTTTGTGTCAAAAAGACAATGTATCTTCTGTTGACGAGAGCTCCTCTCCTCCATTGAGTTTTTATTAAACAATAGTCTAATAAACTAGTTTTGTAACACTTGTCCCATTCATCTTTTGGGGTTTCAAACTTGGAATGTATCCTGTGATTTGGATGTGTAAAATGTAGAAGTGAAACTTGTTTTTAAAATGGTTCTGCGTTTAAGCTTTGATGTATAAAAAGTTATAGTTGTGAACTAGGATTTGGTACTTCTTTGCTATCGTTTCCTTTGTAGAATAATGAACTGTAAACTGTAACAGTCGCGGGAAAGTGTTCTCATTCATAGACTTTGGATAAAGTAAAAATCATGTGTTTCAATGAAAAATGGTAGATGTTTGTAATCTATGTTACAGTTCCAGTCTGTGTGTAGTTCGTCGATTTTAAAATGATGTTGCGTTTTTATTCTACAAGAATTTCTAAGGGTTAGGGTTTGTCTCTATTTAAAATATATGGTTTTGAGTTTGCTCATCATTAAGGTCTTGGCAATCCAACTTGTTTTTTCTACTACTGTTTAGAGTTGTTCTACTATAAATGTAATAACAGGAACTTTGAGATGATACCGAGATATTTGACTAGCTCGATCTGTAGAAATGAATACAGTTACATGTTTTGTTTTATGGTAATAAACATGTGGTTTGACATTATGTTTAAGATCTGTTTAAATAAAATGATATGCGAGCTCTGTCAAACTAAATTTTGCGAAATGGAAATGTTTAGGGTTTAGGGTATTATGTTGAGTCCTGTGAGTTTTTGAGAAACTATAAACATACTCTATTATGTAAGTTTATTCTGTTTACTGTAATGAAGATAAAGTGCAGAAATAGAATTTAGAAATTAAATGAATTTAAGAAGAAAATATGAAAGCATAAAACCCTATTTTAAACTTTAAACCTGGCAGAATAATAATGTACAGTATACTTGGAAAGTAAATGTTTAGAACTGTAAATTCGAAACATTCTACTGCAAAGAATACAGAGAACCTGTAAATTTTTTTAATAAGGAGGAAGGAAAAACATGGGATTATGAACATTGATACTGAATATTAATAGTAGGAAACTGACGAAATATACAAAATAAATCTTCTCGTTAATCTGACAATCTGGCTATCAAATCTACTCATAATTTATTTATTCTCTGTATTGGAGTATGACGCCAATTCATTAGCATGGGGAAAAATGAAGAGAACATTTTATTCATTTCGTCATGAAAATCAATACTTAATTAGAATCCTATTTAACTTAAAAATAAAAATAAATGTGTGTGTTGAGTCAAATCTTCAGAAACAGTAAATTAACAATAACAGATAGAAATTTTGACTGCATGAAATTAGAAAAAGTAAGTAAAACCTATAAATGAAGATAGGGCCGACAAACACCCAAGGAGGCTTGTTCCTCCCAACCTATTCTAGAAAAAGCAGCAAACTGTTGTCTTCTTGTGAACCCCCGAGCTTGCTTACTGAGCCACTAAGTAGATGGAATCTGTGTAGAAGCAAGGCACTCAAAAATGCCTTTAGCACTCAGCATCAAACTCCTGTAAAAACATTCCTTCAACACTCAACATCAAACTCCTAAACTCAATAGAGTTTGGCAGACTCACAGCATGATCGACAACTTAGCATATCCCCTCATCAAATCTCTTGGGTGCAAACACAACAAAACCCCGAGGTAAATTTCCTCCTCAGGAAAAGTGATGAACCTCAGTTCATAATTTGATGGCTATTATATAGACTTCCTAGGTCTTTAGTGGTTAATTTGAAATAAATGATCCTCAAGCTCCAGTCCCATCTTTCAGGGCACTATGACCACATTTCAAGGGAGTTGTCCCATACCAACAGCTAGTTAGTTGCATCATGATGCTGCCACTTGTTCATTGCCTTCTACCCTAGATTCCATTCCACCTAGTGGATCAGTAACCACTCTTTCAATAGTCCTGTTAGGTGTTTGTCTCCTATTTTATTTATTAAATAATAAAATATTGTGCAAATTATAGTCATCCTTGGACACCTGTCCAACATAAAACTTTACAATAAAAGTTATCATAATTTTTCTAACACAAAATGTTTTCCAGCAAAAAGGGTATGTTACAGAGATAAACTTAAACAATTTTCCAACTAGGATAGAATGAAATATTCTACCCCTAGGATCATACGATGTACTTATAGGCATGGATTGGCTAGAAAAACACCATGTCCTACTGGACTACGCAAACAAGACCCTACTCTGTAGGGATGACCAAGGGAATTAGGAGACGATTCAGGGTATTCCTAGGAAAGTGTCCGTAAGACAGATATCTGCCTTACAAGCAAAGAAGTGCATCGGGAAGGGCTATAAGCTCTTCGTTGTTAATATCTGAAACCTAGAAACTGAAAGTGAACAAAGAATTGAAGACTTACTAGTCCTTGTAGAGTTCAAGGATGTATTTCCCGAAGAAATACCGGGATTACAACCCAAGCGAGACTTAGATTTCTTCATCGACCTAACACTCGGGTCAGTACCAGCCTCCAAATTCTAGTACCGCATGAGCATGCCAGAATTGGTGGAGCTCAAAATCCAGTTACAAGAGTTATTAGATAAAGGATACATTCGACCAAGTGTGTCCCCTTGGGGCGCACCGATACTCTTCATCAAGAAGAAAGAGGGAACAATGCGAATGTGCATCAATTACCGTCAACTCAACAAGATGACCATTAAGAACCACTATCCACTCCCTAGAATCGACGACTTGTTTGACCAAGTAGGAGGAGCAAAGATCTTCTCAAAGATCGACTTACGATACGGATATCACTAGGTGAGGATTCGTGATGAGGATATCAACAAGACCGCCTTTCGAACCCGTTACGGCCACTATGAGTTCGTAGTGATGCCCTTTGGGTTGACAAACGCACTGACCAACTTTATGTGCATGATGAACCATATCTTTAGTAACTACCTCGATAAATTCGTCTTAGTGTTTATCGACGACATTCTGATCTACTCCAAGAATGAAGTAGAACACGAGGAACACCTCCGTATTGTGTTACTATAACATCCCGAAAAATCACAAAAATTTAAAATTTTTCTATGTGACATCTATTACTTATTGTATTCGGAAATAGAATAATGCATAAAATTTTAGCTTGCTGTACTAAATGCCAAGCTGGTTTAATAATAAAAGAAATTTCGACTAAAAGATTTCAGATTATGTCTCATTGCTAATCCTATTCAACTGTACTGTTGCAAACTTCTATTGTTGTTGTTTATAGAAGATGAAATAACTGCTTTGACTAATGTGCTTTTGTTGATTGATGAAGGGGTCCTATGGACACCCCGAGGCTTACTTAACATTCGTGCTAAAGCATGTGATTTCGTACTTTGTGACAGTTTACAGGTAAGAGTTTAAGGTTGCGACAAGTATTCAAACAGTTTTTCAGAGAAGGTCTGTAATGATCGTATCACAGTTTTGTATCCAAAATTATTTTTGGTTTCCGTTCATGTTGAGTGTATGTAAATGCCTACCTTCTACCTCCGTGGCAATTTGTGGAAATTCTATGTATAACTGTTTTGTTAACTTGTTTAGGGTCTAAATCCTACGATGATGGTGTTGGTCTGAATTATTTCATTTACACAATACATTATAATGTATGTGTTTGTAATGTTTAGAATCCATTCACAATGTATAATTCTCTTTAATGGATTATCTATATGGTCTATTTATAATGTTTATGGAATTATTATCGAACCTTTGCAAATAAAGTTTGTTGTAATATTAACAACTATGGTGATTTATATCTCTTTATGGTATGTGCTTTGTATGCATCGTATTACCCTATGTAATACCATATATACCTTATTGATATTATGCAATATGAATTACTATGCAAACATATGCTATTTATATAAACCTTAGCGATATCTAGTGGGGTTTGTGTGCAATTTACGTGACCCTATGTAACACTTATGCGACCACGGTGAAGTCCTATCCAACCTTGAACTTCATGCTACAAGGGTGTAGTTACGACCTTACCACAACTTATATACATGTTGTATGATGTCAATGTTAATATGGTTTATAGGTTGGCAGATGTGATTGTATCCTATGCATTGAATGCTTTCAACTAACGAGAGATAGTGGGATTCCCTCTTGGATGGCTTAGTAAGCTTGGTTCACGTGAAAGCGTATTGGTGTAACAACTGAGTACTGAGTTGTCACTTGAAAAAGGTTTAAACATTGTCGAGCTGGCTCCCTCGTGGCTGTGGTAGTGATGGCTCATTAAATGTGGTAGATGGTTCATGATTTCGTAATTCCCACCGATGATATACACTGTTGATCTAACAAGGGCTTCAATGCATGCAGTTTAACCCTACCTTTGCTAAGATTGATGAGTTAAAGTGTCTTTTGTTACTTGGTAGTGGTAGCTCTGCGTGGTCGACAGGCTGAGGGTTTGTAGTTTGGTTGTTCTGCCTGTGGAGGCGTAGTTCCTGAGTCTTGAACTCATAACCTTTGTAATTATTAGAGCCAAGATCTCTCCAGTTCTTGTACAGGGTTGAATGTCTCGTTTGGCAGTCTTAGAGTTTGTCTTTGGGTTGTTCGATACCCCGACTTGTTGAGGGTTTGTTTATTTTAATGTTGGGTTTGTAATTGATCGCCAGGGCCTCGCCAGGGTTGCTATATCTCCTGACACTATTTCAGTGTTTTAAAATGGTTGATGGTTCAGTGTTGGCTCCAGCTATATCAGCATTCGAGGATGTAAGGGTTTGGTTGCAGCTGCACTAGTCTTGGAATTTATTGCTGCTACGACTTTGATTTAAAAAGGTAATGTGTTCGAAACTCCTCCTGTAGCTTTCACATTCGGTATTTAAAGCAGTAGTTATTTGTTTCTTTATAATGGGTCTTGTTTCTTGATAAGATAAATGTATGACCACAACATTGATGTGGTTGTTTACAGGGCAACGATTCATTAGTGTTCTCCTGTTTGGGCGTCATAGGTTGGCTGCAGCTATACCAACTAGTAAGCCTTAGCGGTTTCCTTGAAACTCTGTGTCGATGAAGAGAATGGCCGACTATGTGATGTTCTGTGTGTTGTGTTTTTAACTCAGAGAATTTCGACAGGGTTTGTAATTTTATAAAAGAATGGGGAGGAGCTTTCATAATTCCCACCGATGATCTACACTGTCGATCTAACAAGGGTTTCAATGCATGCGGTTTAACCCTACCTTTGTTGAGATTGATGAGTTAAAGTGTCTTTTGTTACTTGGTAGTGGTAGCTCTGCGTGGCCGACAGGCTGAGGGTTTGTAGTTTGGTTGTTCTGCCAGTGGAGGCATAGTTCCTGAGTCTTGAACTTGTAACCTTTGTAATTATTAGAGCCAAGCTCTCTCCAGATCTTGTACAGGGTTGAATGTCTCATTTGGAAGTCTTAGATTTTGTCTTTGGGTGGTTCGATACCCTGACTTGTTGAGGGTTTGTTTATTTTAATGTTGGGTTTGTAATGGATGGCCAGTGCCTCGCCAGGGTTGCTATATCTCCCGGCACTGTTTCAGTGTTTTAAAATGGTTGATGGTTCAGTGTTGGCTCCAGCTATATCAACATTCGAGGATGTAAGGGTTTGGTTGCAGCTGCACCAGTCTTGGAATTTATTGTTGCTACGACTTTGATTTAAAAAGGTAATGTGTTCGAAACTCCTCCTGTAGCTTTCACATTCAGTATTTAACGCAGTAGTTATTTGTTTGTTTATAATGGGTCTTGTTTCTTGATAAGATAAATGTATGACCACAACATTGATGTGGTTGTTTATAGGGCAACGATTCATTAGTATTCTCCTGTTTGGGCGTCGTAGGTTGGCTGCAGCTATACCAACCGATAAGCCTTAGCGGTTTCCTTGAAACTCTGTGTAGATGAAGAGAATGGCGGACTGTGTGATGTTCTGTGTGTTGTGTTTTTAACTCAGAGAATTTCGATAGGGTTTGTAATTTTATAAAAGAATGGGGAGGATCTTTCCTCGACCCATAAGGAAATGGCCGTGTCAATTTTGAATACAACTATTTTGTAACAAAGATTCATATTCTCCGACTTAATATAGAGATACATCTCGTTCTCAAAATGGTTTTGTGTTTTATGGTTGATGGATAAAAGTTATAGTTGTGGATTATAATGGAAGCTTCTTGGTAATGTTTCTTCTGCATCATAATAACTGTGACAACTGTATAGTTGTGTCATGTGTCTCTCCAGACTTGGATATCGTAATGATCCTTTGATTTCTACAAATCATATGAGATGTGTTTTTCTTTTTAGAGAAGAGTTTGGCTGTGTGTGGTTCGTCGGTTGAGAAAAGTTCTCAGAAGAGTTATTCTATAAGTTAGGGTTTGAATTATAAAATGTGTGGCTTGATTTGATCACCGTTATGATCTCGAGTCATCAATTCCATCGAGTTATGGAAATAAATAAAAATATATTCTATGTTTTGGCTTTAAGGGAAAAGTAACTCGTTTCGTCAAGTGTTTACAATGTATGGTCTGAAGTTGCTCTTCAAAATGGTTTCGGCACTAAACTGATGTTTTCTATTTTGTTTAGAAATATCGTACAGATATCATGATACTTGAATTCCTGGAAATAATACCTAGAATGTAAAATTGTTTAACCTGTAGTAATGATTTCTGTGTGATGAAGGGAAATAATGTTTGACTTGTTTAAAATGGAAATGTTGAATATAGGATGGTAGTTGATAACTCTGTTTAGGATTATAGCAGAGAATGATAAATGTTTTGATTTCCACTGTGTATTTTATGGTGTAAAACAATGTATAAATGTGTACATGAAATAATTGGAAATTCTTGTTGTCTGTAAAAGAAATATCATTCTGCTGTATAATGGAAGTAAATCTATAAATTTATCCTAATATAAACATACACATTTAACTACTGAATGCAGAAAACAATTCTTTACTATTAGAACAAAAATCTATTTATTTCAAAACAGAGATATTTATAAACAAGGAAACATTGCATGTAAATTAGGAAAACATTTAGCTAAAAATAAACGATAATGAGGGAACTGTGAATGTATTTATAGAAATTAAACAGTAAGTAGAAACTTGATAAATTTATAATAATTTAATCTTCTCATTCACTTGGCTATTTGCCTATCTTGATCTATTCTACTTAATCTGTCTTTGTACTAGAGTACGATGCTATTCCTTTTTGCATGGGGAAAAATGTAGAGATCATTTATTTCATTCATAATTTCTATTCATGCTTTAAACTTGAATCAGAAACTAAAGTAGATGTATATAAATCAGATTACATTATGTAAATTAAATACTTTTAAATAAATAGAATTAACTAGTTTAACAACAGATAAACAGTTAGAACCTGTAGATGACGATAGGGTCGACAAACACCCAAGGAGGCCTGTTCCTCCCAACCTACTTCAGAAGAAGTAGCTCAACTATTGACTTATAATGAACCCCCGAGCCTGATTACTAATCCAATAAGTGGGTGGAATCTTTGTAGAAGCAAGGCACTCAAAAATACCTTCTCCACTCGGTATCAACCTCCTGAAATAAAATGCCTTCTTCACTCAGCATCAACTTCATGAACTCAATAAGAGTTTGGCAGACTCACAACATGATCAACAACATAGCATATCCCCTTATCAAATCTCTTGGGTGCAAACACAGCAAAACCCCAAGGTAAAATTCCTCATCAGGAAAAGTGATGAACCTCAGTTCAATATTTGATGGCTATTATATAGACTACCTAGGTCTTTTAGTGGTCAATTTGGAATAAATGAGCCTCAAGCTCCAGTCCCATCTTTCAGGGCACTACGATCACATTTCAAGGGAGTTGTCCCATACCAACAGCTAGTTAGTTGCATCATGATGCTGCCACTTGTCCATTGCCTTCTACCCCAGATTCCATTCCACCTAGTGGATCAGTAACCACTCTTTCAACAGTCCTCTTAGGTGTTTGTCTCCTATTTTATTTATTAAATAATAATATACTGTGCAAATTATAGTCATCCTTGGACACCTGTCCACCATAAAACTTTACAATAAAAGTTATCATAATGTTTCTTAACACAAAATGTTTTCTAGCAAATAGGGTATGTTATAAACACCTCCTCTTAAGCTCAACATCATCCTCGATGTTTCTTATTCATCATCAAGTTCCTCATGGAATAGAACTAGATATGTTGCCCGCATATTACTTTCCAGCTCCCAAGTAGCTTCATCAAGGCTAAGGTGCTTCCATTGCACCTTTACCTGCCCTATGGTGCGATTCCGAAGCATAATTTTCCTCCGGTCGAGAATACAGTTCGATTCCACCTGAAAATCTCTTTCGAGTTCCACCTTGGTGCTAATTTAGCACAGCTCCCAAGCTTCAAAGAACTTTTCTTGGGCTTTACCTTTATAAAAACATGGTCTCCTACCTGAAATTCTCTTTTTGTGCATTTCAAATCAATATAGATTTTTTGCTGATCTTGGGAAACTTTTAAGTTACCTTGAACCTATTTCATGGTTAGCTCCATTTCTTTCAATAAATCTGGTCCTAACATCAATCTATCTACAGGATTATCCCAAGAAATTGGAGTACAACATTTTCTTCCATACAAAATTTCAAATGGACTTAACTTAGCAGATGCTTGATAATCATTATTGTAGGCAAATTCTACTAAGTGCAAGTAATCTTCCCACTTAGATGGCTGATCTTTAACATACAATCTTAACATGTTTTCCAAAATCTGATTTACTCTTTCTGTTTGGCCATCAGTTTGTGGGGGGAAAGAAGTGCTGAAATTTAATTTAGTATTTAATCCTTTAAACCGTGCTGTCCAAAACTTACCGGTGAACTTAGAGTCTCGATCTGAAATAATTACCTTTGGAATTCCATGCAAGCGAAAAATTTGCTTCATGAAAATATCTGCAATGTTAGAAGCCTTGAAAGTATTTTTAATAGGAATAAAATGACCATCTTTACTAAGTTTATCAACAACAACCATAATTGTGTCATTCTGCTTCTGATTTTTAGGCAAACCTGTAATAAAGTCAATGCTTATAATTTCCCATTTCCATTCTAGAATTGGTAAGGGCTGCAATAGCCCAGCTGGATGTTGATGTTTAGCTTTAATAGTCTGACAGTCAAAACATCTAGCTATATATTCAGCAACTTCACTCTTCATGTTGGGCCAAAAATACTCCTTTCTTAACATAGTTATCATTTTCTGATAACCAGGATGCCCTGAATAAGAACTCTTATGAACTTCATCTAAAATGAGCAACTTAACCTTCAAAAAATTAGGCACATAAATTCTGTTTTTATATGTTAAGAAGCCTTTTTCATTAATACTGTAATCTGTTATAACATTTTCAGATGAATTTTCAGCCACTTTATCATGTAATTTTTGGTAATTTTCATCTTGCTTAATTCCTTCTTCGATCTGATTTTCCAGATCATTTTTAAAAGTATTGATTGCTGCCACAAAACTCAATCTAGCATTTTTTCTCAATGCATCAGCAACCTTATTTTCCTTCCCATTAATGTGATGGATCTCAAAATCGTACTCGCTAAGGAAAGCTAACCACCTAGCTTGCCTTGCGTTAAGATTTGTTTGATCCAATAAATACTTTAAGCCTTTGTTATCAATCATTAAAATGAATTTTCTTCCGATCAATTGATGGCGCCACATCTTTAAAGCATGTATCATGGCTGCCAACTCAATATCATACGTTGCATAATTCTTTTCATGTATTTTTAACGTCCTTGACTCAAAAGCAATTGCATGACTTTCCTGACTTAAGACCCCTCCAAGTCCTTCGTTGCATGCATCCGTGCATACGACGAAATCCTTATTAGGATCTGCAATTTTTAAGATGGGTGCAGTAGCTAACAATTCTTTTAACTTATTAAAGCTATCTTGACACTTTTGATCCCATATGAATTTCTTCCCTTTCTTCTGCAAAGAAGTGATGGGATTAGCAATTCTAGAGAACCCTTCAATAAAATTTCTATAGTAACCCGTTATTCCCATGAATGACCGTACATCAGTTACATCTTTTGGGACAGACCATTCATTAATAGATTTTATTTTATCAAGATCAACAGAAATACCATCTTTAGAAATTATATGACCCAAATACTGAATTTTATCTTTATAGAAATCACACTTATTGAACTTAGCATAGAGCTGATGATATCTAAATACTTGTAAAATGATTTTTAAATGTTCATCATGTTCTTCTTTAGTTTTTGAGTAAATAAGAATATCATCAATGAATACCACTACAAACTTATCCAAATATTTATGCAGAACATTGTTTATTAAACACATGAACATTGCCGGTGCGTTAGTTAGCCCAAAAGGCATAACTACGAACTCGTAGTGTCCATAACGTGTTCTGAATGCAATTTTGAATATGTTCTCATCTTTTATCCGGACTTGATGATAACCCGACCTTAAGTCAATTTTAGTGAATATCTCTACTCCGTGTACTTGATCAAATAGATCATCTATGCGGGGTAAGGGATATCGGTTCTTAATTGTCATTTTATTAAGCTGACGGTAGTCAATGCACAAACACATGGTACCGTCCTTTTTATTAAATATTACTGGTGCTCCCCAAGGGGACACACTGGGCCTTATGTAGTTTTTATCTATTAATTATTTCAGCTGAGATTTTAACTCATTTAACTCCAGAATCTTCATCCTATATGGGGCTTTTGAGTTTGGTACTGCACCAGGTACTAACTCAATGGTGAAATCAAGTTCTCTTTTCGGAGGTAATCCTAGAATTTCTTCCGGGAATACATCAGAAAAGTCCCTAAGGATGGGAATATCCTCTAGTTTTAACTTGTCTTCTTTAGATGTACATTCATCATTAACAACATTAACAACAAACAATTTACAACATTTTCTGGCAGCTCTCTTTACTTGTAAGGCATAAATATGCCTTACTGAAATATGCCTATGAATTCCTTTTAATGTTTCTGAATTACCATCACTATTTATACATGTAAAAGATTTATCATAACAATTCAGTATAAGTCTATGTTGTTCCAGCCAATCCATGCCTGTCAACAAATCATATGACCCTAAGGGTAAAACATTCAGATTAATTTGTGTTTTCAGCTGACTTAAAAATACTTCACAATTCTGGACAAACTCTGTAACCTTTCTTTTAGTTCCTGTTGCAAGTTGAACTAACCATGCATTATCAAATTTCTCTGTTTTTAGCTTGCAATGGTTTACTAAAGTAGGTGAAATATAACTTAGATTTGCACCTAGATCTATTAAAATAGAAATAGACTCGTTTTGTATCATACCTTCAATTTCAACCATGGATGTTTGATGGCTTGCTTGACAGTTCTCCAATGCTGCATTTATCCTAGGCATTTCTCTTGCGATATCTCCAACTGTAGGTTCTGCTTGCATAGTATGAATATTGTTGGTTGTCCTCTTGTTGCGTGGGCAATCTACTCTCTTATGTGGTCCGCCACATTCAAAGCACTTTATGGGTCCTTTCTGTTCAACATACCTGTTGTTATTGTTATTGTTATTGCTGCGATTATTATTATTAGGTACATTTCTTGCAGCAGTAGAGTTCTGAGATGCATTATTCCGGTAATTATTAGGAAAATTTCTGTTATTAAAATTCTTCTTAAAACCTCCAGCATTCTGATTAAAATTCTTCTTTTTATAGTCATACTGATTAGTCTTATTGTTCTTCCAGCCAATTGTTCCTTCTCTTTTTCTGTTTTGGTCAAAACAAAAATTTTCCTTCCTCATGGCTTCTTCCAAAGTGGTTCCAAAGTGGAAGGTCTTATCCCTAAAGTTGAACCTGACTGCTGGGTTTCAAGCTTAAGGAAATCTTAATAGTAAATGTGAGATATCTGACACATATGAAACAATTCTATGGGTTTCTGGTGGCAGTTGAGTATATAACAGAAATCAAGCAACTCAATAATTAGGTAGTAGGGAGTACATGGATAGAAAATTACCGTGATCTTAAAACTACGAATATAAGAGCTCATAAATTATTTCATGATGGTGGCATAGTTATATGCTGTTTGGAAGAATATTAACATGGAATTTAGACCACATATGGACAAAATACCAAAGGCACACACTTCGTAAATTTAAACAAAATATGCTCGAAGATCATATCTTAATTCATAAACAGACAATTCTGCAACATATAAACATAAGAAAATTCATACATGCCTATACAATGCTGTATCAAACTGACCCCCTACCTCAGCCCTCGCCTGGAACTCACCACTCCATTGCATTACAAATGATAAAATATATACAATATGGATCCAACAACTAATCCTAATGTTTTGGAACAAATAAACCAGCAATGTATGAGATCTTCAAATGAATTGCAAGGAGATTAGAATATCTCTCCATGAAATCTGCTATTAATCCTTGATGGACACCTTCTTCTTGACATGTACGTATTTTGGAGGTTTGAAACCTCTGCTTTTAAAAATTACTCTGCCACCTGTGATCACCGAATACTCAAACTTTGCTTGTAAATTAGTAATTGATGACTCAACTCTACAAATATAGAATGATCTATAACTTGCTGATCATTATCTTGGAAATATGGAACTGATTATATGCTTTATTATTGCCATAAAAAACTGGAATTTGACTGCTGACTCATTTCTTGAAAATCTGGCACTTGTCAAGAATATCTTCTGATTTTAAAGAAAGGTTAGTAACCTCCTCCATCTCTCCTGGTTTGTTTATTAGGCCATATATTTGTGTCTTTCATGTATGATTCATTCGAGCAAGGGTTTTGAAATGGAGTATTTCCTTTGCAAAGTTCTGTCCATTCTTTCAAATATTTGGCCACACACCATTTCTAAATATGAAATATGTTGTGCCAGCTGCAAACCACACTAATTGAATAATAAGGGAGATCGTGACAACCAATGGAACTAAGAAATTTGAAATTTTGTTTAACATTCGCTTGCAACTGTACACTTATTTCCTGTTCTTGGATCAAAATCGAATCTGTGTAGTAGACTACACCAGACCAAACGATTACCTCAACAATAGAATGATATATCCATGATATCCAACTTGGAAAAAGAAATCAACAAATCAACAATGATAAGCTCCCTCTGCGCAAATGTTGTGAGCATACTTTGTTTGGTCAAGAGCTCGAACTTTCCATCAAATGATAAAGTGAACACACATTACAAATTGTCCATGAATTTTCAAATTTAGCCATAAAAATAGAATATATGAGATTGTTGAACTACGCCCCCTTTGATTGTGAGTTTGCGGCAATTGTTCTCAGAGAAATAGTATTGAAATAGAGCAGAGATTCAATATGAATGATTGCTAGGTTGAGTGCGTTCCCTCTTTTCTGGAGATTGCATAATAAAGAATCATTGATTGAAATTTGATGGTGCACTCACATGTAAATTTGTTGACACTTATAATGCTTTGGATGCTCTGTCTGGATGAGTTTTCTTTTGGAAAGCTATGGATATTTGCAAAGTGCAAGTGAAACTCGAGCTTTTGACACTGGCTATATTCTCCTCTAAATCATTACCCCCAAAACTTGCAGAGTCATTTTTTGGCAATTTAGTTTCCTCTAAAGCTTTACTTCCTTGCATTCCATAATCAAAACAATGACATAAAATGTCACCATTTGACACAAGGGATTGTTGAATATGATGTTGTCGAAGTGCTTTGTCAACTATCAAAGAAAATGCATTCTTGAAAATGACAGAACAAACTTCACATTCAAAACAATTACATGTTTTTCCTGCTTCAAGTAAATGTGTTGGGCAATAGATGGCCTATGGGCTCTGTCCAAAGATTATTCATACGAAATTTGCAGAATCATTTAACAACACAATGCTGTCAGTACTATGAAAATGCTGCCAGGATTCCAAATTTTACGGGACAAACTTTTAAACATAGTCCAAGTTACTTCTTTTTCTTTTATGCTCTTGATTCTTTTAATATCCTGCCACCAAATATTTGCCTTCCCAGTCAGATTATAAATAGCTATCTTGGCTTTCAGTTGAGAAGAGTAGTCCTAAATATTAAAGTACATTTTCATTCCAGACAGCCAAGCTTCTGTTGTCTCACCCTTCTCACTTTCGACATTAAAAGTAGGTGGCTTAATCTTTTTAAATTCCCCAGTAATCTATTTGTGATGCTTATGTTTTCTCTTTTTAGAGCAGCATTCACTGTTACTGCTATCATAATTTATGTCTTCATTACTTGAATCGGATTTACAGGATGAGTAACTGTTCCTTTTATCATTTCTTGTTTTCTTATGTTTGTGTTGGTGGGACATTATTTCAGAATCAGCCTTACGTTCTGATTTTCTGCCTCTTTCATCACTATGACAGTTTCCTTTTAAATTCTGTTGTAACTCTTCTTGTACCTTAAGGATTCGTTCATTTTATTCTCTAACATCTTTTAACTCAGATTTTAAATCATGTACAGTGCATAAAATTTTACAAGACTAGTTGTTTAACTCAACATAAATTCCTTCAGTATTATTATGATTAATATGTTCATTACGAGGAGATCTGTCCTTTGTTGATTCCTCTGGTATTTCCATACCTGCAATTAAAGGTCAATCTGTTCTGTGCAAAAATAAGATTAAATTACAAAAGTTAGTAACATAAACTTTCTAATTTATTTTATGTTTTGCATGCCTGAGCCTCAATCAGGCCTAGAGTTGGAACTTGCGCTCTGATACCACATGTAACATCCTGGAAAATCACAAAAAATTAAAATTTTTCTACGTGACATCTATTGCTTATTTACTGTATACGGAAATAGAATAATGCATAAAATTTTAGCTTGCTGTACTAAATGCCAAGCTGGTTTAATAATAAAAGAAATTTTGACTAAAAGATTTCAGATTATGTCTCGTTGTTAATCCTATTCAGCTGTACTATTGCAAACTTCTATTGTTTTTGTTTATGGAAAATGAATTAACTACTTTGACTAATGTGCTTTTGTTTATTGATGAAGGGGTCCTACAGACACCCCGAGGCTTACTTAGCATTCGTGCTAAAGCATGTGATTTCGTACTTTGTGACAGTTTATAGGTAAGAGTTTAAGGTTGCGACAAGTATTCAAATAGTTTTTTAGAGAAGGTCTGTAATGATCGTATCATAGTGTTGTATCTAGAATTATTTTGGTTTCCATTCATGTTGACTAATGTAAATGCCTACCTTCTACCTCCGTGGAAATTTGTAGAAATTCTATGTATAACAGTTTTGTTAACTTGTTTAGGGTCTAAATCCTGCGATGATGGTGTTGGTCTGAATTATTCTATTTACACAGTACATTATAATGTATGTTGTGTAATGTTTAGAATCCATTCACAATGTATAATTCTATTTAATGGATTATCTATATGGTCTATTTATAATGTTTATGGAATTATTATCGAACCTTTGCAAATAAAGTTTGTTGTAATATTAACAACTATGGTGATTTATATCTCTTTATGGTATGTGCTTTGTATGCATCGTATTACCCTATGTAATACCATATATACCTTATTGATATTATGCAATATGAAATACTATGCAAACATATGCTATTTATATAAACCTTAGTGATATCTAGTGGGGTTTGTGTGCAATTTACGTGACCATATGTAACACTTATGTTACCACGGTGAAGTCCTATCCAACCGTGAACTTCATGTTACAAGGGTGTAGTTACGACCTTACCACAACTTATATCCACGTTGTATGATGTGAATGTTAATATGGTTTATAGGTTGGCGGATGTGATTGTATCCTATGCATTGAATGATTTCAACTAACGAGAGATAGTGGGATTCCCTTGTGGATGGCTTAGTAAGCTTGGTTCACGTGAAAGTGTCTTGGTGTAACCACTGAGTACTGAGTTGTGAATTGACAAAGGTTTAAACGTTGCCAAGCTAGCTCCTTCGTGGCTGTGGTAGTGATGGCTCATTAAATGTGGTAGATGGTTGGTGATTTAGTAATTCCCACCGATGATATACACTGTTGATCTAACAAGGGTTTCAATGCATGCGATTTAACCCTACCTTTGCTCCGATTGATGAGTTAAAGTGTCTTTTGTTACTTGGTAGTGGTAGCTCTATGTGGCCGATAGGCTGAGGGTTTGTAGTTTGGTTGTTCTTCCTGTGGAGGCATAGTTCCCGAGTCTTGAACTCGTAACCTTTCTAATTGTTAGAGCCGATCTCTCTCAAGTTCTTGTACAGGGTTGAATGCCTCGTTTGACAGTCTTAGAGTTTGTCTTTGGGTGGTTCGATACCCTGACTTGTTGAGGGTTTGTTTATTTTAATGCTGGGTTTGTAATGGATGGCCAGGGCCTCGCCAGGGTTGTTATATCTCTCGGCACTGTTTCATTATTTTAAAATGGTTGATGGTTCAGTGTTGGCTCCAGCTATATCAGCATTCGACGATATAAGGGTTTGGTTGCAGCTGCACTAGTCTTGGCATTTGTTGTTGCTATGGCTTTGATTTGAAAAGGTAATGTGTTTGAAACTCCTCCTGTAGCTTTCACATTCGGTATTTAACGCAGTAGTTATTTGTTTGTTTATACTGGGTCTTGTTTCTTGATAAGATAAATGTATGACCACAACATTGATGTGGTTGTTTACAGGGCAATGATTCGTTAGTGTTCTCCTGTTTGGGTGTTGTAGGTTGGCTGTACCTATACCAACCGGTAAGCCTCGGTGGTTGCCTTGAAAATCTGTGTAGATGAAGAGAATGGCCAACTGTGTGATGTTCTCTGTGTTATGTTTTTAATTCAGAGAGTTTCGATATGGTTTTTAATTTTATAAAAGAATGGGGAGGAGGTTTCCTTGACCCATAAGGCAATGGTCGTGTCGATTTTGAATACAACTATTTTGTAACAGAGATTCATATTCTCAGACTTAATATAGTGACACATCTCGTTCTCAAAATGGTTATGTGTTTTATGGTTGATGGATAAAAGTAATAGTTGTGGATTATAATGGAAGCTTCTTGGTAATGTTTCTTCTACATAATAATAACTATGAAAACTGTATAGTTGTGTCGTGTGTCTCTCCAGACTTGGATATCGTAATGATCCTTTGATTTCTACAAATCGTATGAGATGTGTTTTTGTTTTTAGAGAAGAGTTTGGCTGTGTGTGGTTTGTTGGTTGAGAGAATTTCTCGGCAGAGTTATTCTATAAGTTAGGGTTTGAATTATAAAATGTGTGGCTTGATTCGATCATCATTATGATGTCAAGTCATCAATTCCATCGAGTTATGGAAATAAATAAAAAGATATTCAATGTTTTGGGTTTAAGGCAAAAGTAACTCAATTCGTCAAGTGTTTACAATGTATGTTCTGAAGTTGCTCTTCGGAATGGTTTCAACACTAAACTAATGTTTTCTATTTTGCTTAGATATACCCTACAGATATCATGATACTTGAATTCCTGGAAATAATACCTAGAATGTAAAACTGTTTAACCTGTAGTAATGATTTCTGTGTGATGAAGGGAAATAATGTTTGACTTGTTTAAAATGGAAATATTGACTATAGGCTGGTAGTTGATAACACTGTTTAGGATTACAGCAGAGAATGATAAATGTTTTGATTTCCACTGTGTAGTTTATGGTGTAAAACAATGTATAAATGTGTACTTGAAATAATTGGAAATTCTTGTTGTCTTTAAAAGAAATATCATTCTGCTGTATAATGGAAGTAAATCTATAAATTTATCCTAATATAAACATACACATGTAACTACTGAATGCAAAAAACACTTCTTTACTGTTAAAACATAAATCTATTTATTTCGAAACAGAGATATTTATAAACAAGGAAACATTGCATGTAAATTAGGAAAACAATTAGCTAAAAATAAATGATAATGAGGGCATTGTAAATGTATATATAGAAATTAAACAGTAAGTAGAAACTTGAGAAATTTATAATAATTTAATCTTCTCATTCACTTGGCTATTTGCCTATCTTGATCTATTTTACTTTATCTGTCTCTGTACTAGAGTACGATGCTATTCCTTTTTGCATGGGGAAAAATGCAGAGATCATTTATTTCATTCATAATTTCTATTCATGCTTTAAACCTGAATCAGAAACTAAAGTAGCGGTATATAAATCAGATTACATTCTGTAAATTAAATACTTGTAAATAAACATAATTATCTAGTTTAATAGCAGATAAACAATTAGAACTTGTAGATGACGATAGGGCCGACAAACACCCAAGGAGGCATGTTCCTGTTGATGTATATGTAACTTCAGAATGTATTTCACCCATGTATTTCATATATGTATTTTGTACTCCGATAGAGATGGTATTATTCCTCTATACGAAAGTGGTTGTGTTCCTATAGAGATGTTATTATTCCTCTATACGGAAGTGTCGTCATTTATATTGTAAGTGTCGTAACTTATACTTGATGGGTTATTAGACCACCTTGTTGGGGTCGGCTCTGTATAAGTAATGTGGGTCAAAGGGTTATTAGACCACCCTAGTGGGGGTCGGCCCAGTCAGCATTATGTTAAGTGGTTAAGTTAAGGCCGACCTAGTTGAGTAAAGGTCAAGTCAAGTTAGTCTATAAATAGAGAGTGTGTCTCTCTCATTTTACACATTCTATTCTCTCACTCACACTTTGGAGAGTGGCGCACTTGTGGAGGAGGAGGCTCTGCTGCTAGGAGAAGACTATCTCTTGTATTCTAGTTGTATCATTGCTCTATCTTTCTCTGAGGAAGTTATTGGGGTTTTTCACCTTTATGGTTTTCCCCAAGTAAACTCTGTGTCTCTTGTGTGCTTGGATTATTGTGTCCATTATTGATATGTTGTACATGTTGTTCTCTTAGTTAAGATCCTAGATCAGATTGAAGTAAATTCTGAAAATTTAACATGGTATCAGAGCCATCCTGAAAGAAGGCATGATATGGCATGTATGACACTTGTTGCACTTACAATGATAGGGCTTGATATAGAAAAAACCAGTCATCGTAGCACTTTCGCTATAAATCCATTTTGGAAAAGTTTTCAGATCTGAAATTTGTACAGGTCAAAGATCAGATCCCCATGTACCTTGTATCCAAATGAAAACCTCTAATTAGTTGTACTTTGTGATTTATGATCTGTACAATATAGGGTTTCTGCCTCTTCCAGATCTGAGTCAAAATCAGGTGACCTTGGGAAAAAGGTCATAACTTGGGCTAGGAAGCTCCAAATGAAATTTCGTAAAAAGTGGCAAGTAGTACACAGAATGTAGTATCTCAAAATATGTTTTTAGAGGCCGAAGTGGAACCAGTGACATGTGGAATGCCGTACAAGTTCAATCTCCTGTATTATCCCATAAACAGGTCACGTTGTGACACTTGGAATAACTCTCTCTCAGAGCATCCAATTGAGGTCAGACCTGTCGGGATGGAAATATAACAGGTCGAGCTATCTCAAGAAAATTTGTTAGACTGTATGGATCGAAAAGTTCAGAGTTACACCACAAACAATCAGGTACATATTTCTGTCAAAACATAATTATTTTTGAGTACGTTCATTCATGGCTTCCGTAATTTAGGGCTTCGAAGAAAGTTGGAATTTTTGTAATAAGAGACCACGGCTGGATGCTACTCATAGAAATAGAAATTTAGAGATGAAGATCAGATTTTTTGGTTCGGCAGAAGGCCGGGCTTGATCAAACCCCAGTTCAGGACTTAGATCGGAAAGATGGAAAATTAGGGCTTCTTCAAAACTTGGAATTTTGGAAATCTGTGACCACGGCTGGAAGCTCCTCAGAAAAATCAAATATTAGAGCTTTGAATCAAATATTTTGGTTGGGTGAAGCTTTGGGAAACTCAAACCCTAATTTGGGGTCCTCCCAAGTGAATCCAGAAATCTAAAAGGCAATTTCGAGGGGTGAAACTTTGCAGTTTTCAAATTCTGAATATACCAACTTGATCAGCTCATCAAGGTTCATATTTCTATCCTTTCGGAAGTTTGAAATTCAAAGTTTGAATTTTTGGGGTTTCATTGACAACCCTAATCCAGCTCCAAGTCTAGTTCTTGCAAATCAAGTGGATTGGGTTAATCCTAGAAGAAGATGGATTGGTCACCTGCATAAGTGAAGAAGTTCCTGTCTCATAGGGAGATGAGGTTAAGGCCTTCCATAAAAAGATTACAAGCAATCTTGATAGGTATGGCTTACAGGTATGTTTCATGGTTAAGTTTATCATATGTTTGTCTTCATATCATTACAGTACAATCTTGATTAATTACTGGACTTGTCGTGTCACCTTAATAGAAGATATTCATTGATTAAGGTTTTGACACTTATGATTGTACTAATGCATTGTGATGTTGTATGAGGTTTATGTTGTTTTCTAACACAAAAGGTATACCAAGAAAGTCAAATCATGTTCTACTTCAAGAACATATGCTCATGGCGACATGAAGACAAAGATTCATCCATTGTCATGGATCACATAGAAGATCTATTTTCGAGGTATGTATAACTTGGTTCTACAATGATTAACTTATGAGACATGTAGGTTACTAGCACAAGTCACTGAAGAGAACCAGAAGACATTATGCGGGTATGTTAGACATAACTAGCTAGCATGCTAATCCAGGTATGTTTTTCCTATATCAAGCTAGAAACCTACCTTGTGTTAGGATCTTATACTGTTGTGTTGTTAATAATGATTATTCATGAAGTCATAGGTTTGAATAATCATGGTTGTATGCATATTATATTTCTTACCATAATTGATGATATGACTAACCAGAAGAATCATGAAGGTATAGGTTTGAATAATCATGGGTTTTATGCATATTATATCTCTTATCTTGATTGATGATTCAACTAACCAGAAGAGTCCTATGATCAAATAAGAATATGTATGAGTAAAAGAAGACTTCCTTGAAACCTTGAATACTAATGTTTATTATCTGTGAATGATCATGAATATACATGTTTAATATTATTGTGTTTTGATAGTATTAAGATTATACTAATAAATGTGTGATTATGTATGAGACCTTAAGGGTAACACAATGATGCTACTAATAAAGCATGCATAGTGATTAAGGATGGATGTAAGTTCAAGGACAGGTAATCCAGGAAGCAAAGATCAAGAGGGAGCACACTCCAGTTGTTCTTGCAAGAAAGTAAAGGAGAACACTTCAGTAGTTTCTGCAAGGATGCAGATATTCAAAGGGAGTTGACCACTTCTCACAATCCACATAAGAATGGAGTTGCAGAAAAGAAGCAAAGACTGAGAGGGAGTCAACCCAACAAACAAACAAACAAAGATAAGTATTTGGATTGCCATTACTTGCATATTTTATTGTTTAAATAATACTATTAAAAAATGTATATACTGATGTTCCTAGAATTAGGTTGTGTATTATGCATATTATAATAGTTGCGTTGATGAACAGTATACTACTAATATGCATGGGTAAGTGGCCTATGGCACTGTACAACATTCCATTGCTACTTATCTAAAATGAAATCTCTTTGCTGACATGTTGGGAGTTGTGCACACTCTTAACAATGTTCTGGTAGAGATTGGAAGGCATCTAGAAAGTTACGGGATATGGATAAATGTTGTATTGAAGCATTGGCTAAGATAATTGCATGACTGTATGACATATTTATTTATGTGTAAGAATTTGTTCTGAAAACTATGAGATGTTTTCTATTCATGCAATTTAACTTGTTGTGTAGGAAAGATCATATCCCATCACGTACAAAAGAAGAACTACAACATTTGTTCAGCAACAAAATTATCTATTGAAGATATTGAAGTTCCCAGGATATGGGAAGAATGCCATGATCCATCGATCATGAAGAATGATGTTTGGGATGTAGTCCCAAGACCTGAAGGGAAGTTTGTTATGACTTCCATATGCATCTATCAAGATCAAGCATGCTGCAGATGGCAGCATAGAGAAATATAAAAGTGATGAAATAGAAGATACACCAGATGGATTTCAAGACAGCTTTCTTGAATGGTGTAGTTGAAGAAGAAGTGTATGTGGAGCAGCCACTTGGTTTTGAGACACATGACAGGAAATCATATATGTGCAGAACTTGGTATGGTAGGATAGGCAGCTTTCTATTCAGTTTGGTCTTTACCAAGAGTAAAGCGGGTTCCAACCTTTACTACAAGGTTGAGGTAGGAAATCCAGGGTTACTCTTATTGTATGTGGATGACCTGTTTGTAACAAGAGATGATAGATTGATTGCCGACATGAAGCGGAAGCTTGCAGCTGAGTTCGAGATGAAAGACTTGGGGATGATGCATTATTTTTTTTTGGCATGGAGGTGTGACAGAGTACAAATGGGATCTTCCTTGGACAAGGGAAGTATGCAGTAGAGATTCTGAAGAGGTTCGAGATGATGGACTGCAAGGCTATGGCCACACCTATGGCATCAACCCTGAAGCTTCTATGTGATGCTTCATCTGATCCGGTCGATGTCATGATGTATCGTCAGATGATTGGGTCCTCTATGTACTTGATGAACACGAGACCAGATATTTGCTTTGCGGTGAACACATTGAGCCAGTTCCTAACGGATCCGAGAGATGTTCACTTGGTTGCTATAAAGCATATTCTGAGGTACTTGAAGGGTATAGTTGATTATGGGCTCAAGTATGATGCGAATCAAAATTTTAACCTATAGGGTTATGTTGATTCAGATTGGGCAGGCAGTGCTACAGATAGGAAGAGCACTTCTGGGTGCTGCTTCAGTATGGGATTAGGTGTGATCTCTTAGTTTAGTAGGAAACAGTCCTGCGTAGAACTGAGTACAGCCAAAGCAGAGTATGTTGTGATGGATGAGCAGGTTGCAGATGTATTGACCAAGACGTTAGCCAGAGTGGAGTTTGAGTACTTCAGAGAGAGGCTTGGTGCACTTCAGATTGAGTTTCCTTCTAAAGAGAAGTGATGAGTCCGGAAGATGCAGATGCACATGAGATTTTCTGACATGGTTGATGTTTTCTCCCTTGGTCGTGATATAATTGTTGAGCCATTTTTCACATGGTGGTAGATGTGTTCTCCCATGGTGAAAAAGTAAGGGCTGGAGCCTTCCCCGAATGGTGGTAGATGTGTTCTCCCATGTCGGTGGTGTAAGTACTGGATGATGTGGATCTGGGCTGTGCTTCGTGGACGATGAGATGATCTAAAGAGGACGATGCTATGATGATCAGGAGGATCATGGATGATGAGCATCAGGATGATGCTCCAGTTACTGATTTGTATATGCATCATGTTCGATGCTGGATATGATCAGTTGGATCATTTATATGTATATGTATGTACGCATCATGTTGGATGCTGGATATGATCAGTTGGATCATTTATATGTATGTATGCATCATGTTGGATGTTGGATATGATCAGTTGGATCATTTGTATGTATTTTGTATATGCATCATGTTGGATGCTTAGACCATGTATCTGTATATGTATCAGGTGGATACATTGTATGATCAGGTAGATCATGTATGTTGATATGTATCAGATATGATCAGGTGGATCATGTATTTGTATTTATATCAGGTGGATACACTGTATGATTAGGTGGATCATGTATGATGATATGTATCAGGTAGATACATGGTATGCATCAGGTGGATGCACTGTATGATCAGGATGATCATGATGACAAGCTTCAGGATATTGCTCCAAATGATATGTATCAGGATGGTACAGTGATGATGATCAGTGTGATCATGAGCATCAGGATGATGCTTTGTGCGATGATGATCCGTGGGATCATGAGTATCAGGTTGATACTTGGAGGTCAGAGATGATATGTGGCAGGTTGTGCAAATAGCATGTAATCAGTCCTGGGAGATCTTACCGGTCGTGCTGCGGCACATAAATGTTCCTCGGGTACTCTTTCCGGTATTGCTATGTAGTATGTAATCAGTCCTTAGATATACGAAAGGTTGAGCTGTGTGCTCGTAATCAGTCGTGGGATGAGGTATTACTATGGAGACATGTAATCAGTCCTGGAGATCCGAGAGGTTGAGCTGTGTGCTTGTAATTAGTCCTAGGATGCTCTTTAGAGATCTTGTCGATCGTGCTATAGCACATAAATGTTCCTGGGATGCTCTTTAAAGGTTTTGTCTATCCACATGTAATCAATCCTGGAGATCTGATAGGTTGAGCTGTATGCTCGTAATAAGTCATGGGATGCTCTTTAGAGATCTTACCGGTCGTGCTGCGGCACATAAATGTTCCTGGGATGCTCTTTAAAGGTATTGTGGAGGAGATGCATGTAATCAGTCCAGGGAGATCTTGTCGGTCGTGCTTAGGCACATAAATGTTCCTGGGATAGTCTTTCCCGTATTGCATCTGCACATAAAATTAGTCCTGAGAGGCCACCTCTATCAGACCGTTTGCACAGATGATGAAGACCTGCAGGTGGTCGGCCTACATCCAATATGAAAAAGGACTAGCTCTGTAGAACTTCCTATGACGAGTAGATTTAGAGATTGATTGAGATAGCAGCAGCAGTGACAATGATGATGACTCGATGACGATTATCCAGTGACGATGATCCAGAGAAGATGACTTGCGCTAGAAGATCTGTGTCGAGAAATACATTCCTAGTTAAGAGGGAGTGTTGATGTATATGTAACTTCAGAATGTATTTCACCCATGTATTTCATATATGTATTTTGTACTTCGATAGAGATGGTATTATATCTCTATAAGGAAGTGGTTGTATTCCTATAGAGATGTTATTATTCCTCTATACGGAAGTGCCGTCATTTATATTGTAAGTGTCGTAACTTATACTTGATGGGTTATTAGACCACCTTGTTGGGGTTGGCCCTGTATAAGTCATGTGGGTCAAAGGGTTATTAGACCACCCTAGTGGGGGTTGGCCTAGTTAGCATTATGTTAAGTGGTTAAGTTAAGGCTGACCTAGTTGAGTAAAGGTCAAGTCAAGTTAGTGTATAAATAGAGAGTGTGTCTCTCTCATTTTACACATTCTATTCTCTCACTCACACTTCGGAGAGTGGTGCACTTATGGAGGAGGAGGCTCTGCTACTAGGAGAAGACTATCTCTTGTATTCTGTTTGTATCATTGCTCTATCTATCTCTGAGGAAGTTATTGGGGTTTTTCACATTTATGGTTTTCCCCAAGTAAACTCTGTGTCTCTTGTGTGCTTGCATTATTGTGTCCATGATTGATATGCTGTACATGTTGTTCTCTCAGTTAAGATCCTAGATCAGATTGAAGTAAATTCTGAAAATTTAACAGTTCCTCCCAACCTGCTTCAGAAGAAGCAGCTCAATTGCTAACTTCCAGTGAACCCCCGAGCCTGATTACTGATCCAATAAGTGGGTGGAATCTGTGTAGAAGCAAGGCACTCAAAAATACCTTCTCCACTCGGTATCAACCTCCTGAAATAAAATTCCTTCTCCACTCAGCATCAACTTCCTGAACTCAATAAGAGTTTGGAAGACTCACAAAATTATCAACAACATAGCATATCCCCTCATCAAATCTCTTGGGTGCAAACATAGCAAAAACGCAAGGTATATTTCCTCATCAGGAACAGTGATGAACCTCAATTCAATATTTGATGGCTATTATATAGACTTCCTAGGTCTTTTAGTGGTCAGTTTGGAATAAATGAGCCTCAAGCTCCAGTCCCATCTTTCAGGTCACTATGACCACATTTCAAGGGAGTTGTCCCATACCAACAGTTAGTTAGTTGCATCATGATGCTGCCACTTGTCCATTTCCTTCTACCCCAGATTCCATTCCACCTAGTGGATCAGTAACCACTCTTTCAACAGTCCTCTTAGGTGTTTGTCTCCGATTTTATTTATTAAATAATAATATATTGTGCAAATTACAGTCATCCTTGGACACCTGTCCAACATAAAAATTTACAATAAAAGTTATCATAATGTTTCTTAACAAAAAATGTTTTCCAGCAAATAGGGTATGTTATAGTTACGTATATTACGGGAACACCAACTTTACGCCAAGTTTAGTAAGTGCGATTTCTACAAACCCCAGATCCAATACTTAGGACACATCATTTCCGAGAAGGGAATAACTGTCGACCCCTAAAAGATCAAGGCTATCGAGGAATGGACCACACCTATGTGTGAGTTTGACATAAGATCATTCTTAGGTCTGGCCGGTTACTATCAGAAGTTCATTGAGAACTTCTCACGTATCGCATGTCCCATGACCGCCTTACAGAGGAAGGCAGACAAGTTTATTTGGATGGCTAAGTGCGAAGAAAGCTTTCAGAAGCTAAAGCAACTACTGATTAGTGCACCGATTCTGCGTATCGCGGATCCCAATGGGGATTTTGTCATTTGCACGGATGCAAGCAAGGAAGTACTCAGGGGAGTCCTTATGCAAGATAATTTTTCCATATGCTATGAATCGAGGAAACTAAAAGATCATGAGAAGAACTACCCTACTCATTACCTTGAACTAGCCGCCATCATCCACGCTCTGAAAATGTGGCATCATTATCTCACGGGAAAGAAATTCTTATTGATGACTGATAACATGAGCTTAAAGTACCATTTCTATCAGCCCGACTTAAATGCCAGGCAGGCCAGGTGGTTGGCCTTCCTTAGTGAGTACCATTTCGAACTAAAACATATAAAGGGCAAGGAAAACAAAATTGCGGATGCCTTAATCCGTTGAGCACATATGCTTTACGAGGTCATGGTTGTTCGGGTACACAGGGTACTACCAAAGGACCGAACACCAAGAGCAACCACTTCACACAAATAGATCACAGATCAACACACCGATGTTTTGACGTGGTTTAAACCCTCTTGAGGGAAACACTCCACGGCCCCGGCCAAATAGCTTCTACGGGATAATTTATTATGCAAAGAAAGAAAGTTACAAATGAGCTTCTCATAATCGATCAACTAAACAATGACCCTCCATGCTCTTTAAATAGAGATCATGGACCAATCGGGTGTTAAGCCACGGATCAAGGTTAGGTTTGATCTAAGAGAAGTTGAGCCGTCGGATCACTCTATGTTGGAAACATATCATGACCATCAGATTAAGTATTTACAAATGCATACTAATGCATACTAAAGAAACACACTATCCCTAACGGATATATTACACAAGTTGATCTTAACTAACTCCTAAGTGTCTAAATATCCTAACATCTCCCCTTAAGAACAACTTGGGATAGGATTGAAGGATTTACAAAAGTGACACTATTAGGAGAAGGAAGGAGGCATTAGAGCCTATCCCCCCTTAATGACAAGTTCCTGAACTCCTAACATAGATCGAAGTTTAGAAAACTTCGCTTCTGTAAGAGACTTGGTGAAGATGTCTACAACTTGATCATCTGTAGGGAAAAAGAGCACTTCAAGAACATGATCATGAACAAGATTTCTGATGAAGTGCATATGTAGCTCAATGTGTTTGCTGCGTTGATGTAGAACTGGATATTTGGCAAGCTTGATGGCACTTTGATTGTCGCACCAAAGTGGAGTAGGCTGCTGCTGCTCGAATCCAAACTCTGAAAGGATCTGTCGAAGCCATAAAGCTTCCTGACTGGCATTAACTGCTGCTCAATATTCTGCCTCTGCTGAAGAAAGAGCAAGAGCTTGTTGTTTCTTACAAGCCCAAGTAATAGGTCCAGATCCCAGACTGAAAACATAACCTGCAGTAGACTTCCAATCATCAGGATCGCCGGCCCAATCTGAATCAGTGAAACCAACCAACAAAGGTTTCCCCCCTGTACTGTAATGAATCCCAAACTGAACTGTACCTTGAATATATCGAAGTATTCTTTTAGCTGCTTTCAAGTGACTTTCATGAGGTGTTTACATATAACGGGCAACACGACCAACGGCAAAGGAAAGGTCAGGACGGGAATGAGTCAAGTATAAGAGACTACCAACAAGCTGACGATACAAGGTGGCATCGACTTTAGGTGAAGTACAAGTGGCAGAAAGTTTGACTCCAGACTGGAAGGGAGAAGGGGCTGGTGTACAATCTTCCATGTGAAAGCGACAAAGAAGGTCACAAGCATACTTAGACTGAGAAAGAAAGATTCCTTCTTTGGTTTGCAGGACTTGGAGACCAAGAAAATAATGCAAATGTCCTAAGTCTGACATTTCAAAATTTGGTTTAAGACTGGATTTCACATGGGTTATAAGCTTAGGGTCACTACCAGTAAGAATAAGGTCATCAACATATAGAACAAGTATGATGAGATGGTTTCCTACTTTCTTGGTATAGACATTGGGGTCAGAATGGCATCTAGAAAAACCAGTGTCAAGGAGAAGTTATCCATTTTGGCATACCAAGCTCTAGGAGCTTGCTTAAGGCCATATAAGGATTTCTTAAGGCGGCAGACAAGGCTAGAGTTATTCTGAACATAGCCAGGAGGTTGTTTCATGTAAATTTCCTCCTGTAAATCACCATGTAAGAAGGAAGACTTGACATCCATTTGATGGACTTCCCAGTTGTGTAAGGCTGCAAGGGAAAGAACAAGGCGGATGGAGTTCATTTTGGCGACGGGAGCAAAGGTTTCATTGTAGTCAATCCCTTCAACTTGGGAAAAACCTTTGGCAACTAACCTTGCCTTAAGTCTTTTAACACTTCCATCTGATGCATACTTAGTTATGTAGACCCATTTACATCTGACAAGTTTTCTTCCTTTTGTAAGAGGTACAAGATCCCAAGTATCGTTCGGCATTAAGGAACGATATTCTTCATCCATGGCTGCATCCCAATCTGGATTCCTTGAAGCTTCTGCAAAAGTTTCTGGATCATGATTCTCGGAAACTTGAGCCAAAAGAGAAGAGGCTCGATGAAACTGAGAATGTGTTCGACGTTGATCTCTAGGATCACCGACAAGATCACCAGCTGCTTCACATGTTGAACGGACCCATCGAGGAAGCACTTGTGCTGGTGCAACTGGAGGAACATGTGCAGGCGGAGGTGGATTTTCATCCTCACTGTCATCATTAGAAACTGGAGTTGGAAACCTGTCAAGGAAGTTGGAAGAAGAAGAAGAAGGCACAAACGCCGAATCAGGCTCGCAGGCCAAAGATGGCACACTCGCCGAGTTAGGCTCGCAGACCAAGATATTTTCATCAAATTTAACATCTCTTCTAATGATTATAGCATGAGAATGTGGTTGAAGAATTCTATAACCTTTTATATCTTCAGAATATCCAACAAATATGCACTTTTCACTTTTAGGCTGCAATGCTTTCCGTTTTGCATCCGGAATGTGAGCCCATGCTTCACTACCAAACACACGAAAGTGACTTACATTAGGTTTAATTTTACTCCATGCTTCTTCCGGTGTTATACCTTGTAATGCTTTTGTGGGGGTGCGATTAACTATGCAATTTGCACAATTTATGGCTTCAGCCCAAAATTGAAGACTTAGTCCCTTAGATTGGATCATACAATTAGCCATTTCTTTTAAAGTGCAGTTCTTCTGCTCAGCTACACCATTTTGTTGTGGTGTATATGGAACTGTGTGCTATTGTTGGATGCCTTGTTCAGTGCAGAAAGTAGTGAACTGTTTGTTAACATATTCTCCTCCATTGTCAGATCTTAACTTAATAATTTGATGACCAGATTGTTTTTCAACAAGGGCCTTGTAGGCCAAGAACATGTTAAATACTTCTCTCTTAAGTTTTACGAAATAAACCCAAGTGCGTCTGGTGTAATCATCAATGAAAGTTAAGAAATATTTGAAACCAGAAAAGGAAGCAGATGGAAGAGGACCACACAATTCACTATGCACAAGCTCCAAGGGAATCGAGGCGTGCCAAGAGGCACGTTTGTCAAAACTGTCCCGATGATGTTTTCCGAGTACACAACCGGAGCAAACACCATCCCTGCAAGATACCATCGGAAGACCTGTCACCATATTTTCTTTACATAGTTGTTGCAATGAGCGATAATTTAAGTGACCAAATTGCTCATGCCAAAGTTTGCTCAAGTTATCACTATGAGCAACAAAAACTGAAGGGAAAGGTGATGACCCAAAGTTGTTAAACTTGTACAACCTGGTAATATCATCAACAATTCCGGTAGCTAGGACCTGTTGAGGATCTTTAAAATCCTTGATTACAACTTGGTGAGGTGTAAAGGTCACAGTTTTACCTTCACCAGAATGAGTGATCTGATAGACTGATAATAAATTGCAGGAAATTCTTGGAACACATAGTACATCACTAAAATGACCATTATCTACTAGAACTGTTCCATCTCCTACAACACTTAGAGATCTATCATCACCAACAAATATTTGTTTGGTGTTACATTCATGCATATTAGAAAAGATGGATTGATCCTTAGCCATATGATAAGATGCTCCAGAATCAATGAGCCATTCATTTGAAGTAGAAGAAGAAGATGCATTATAAGAATAACCAGAAGCACAAAGTGCATGTCCATGAGAGGAAGATTCTGAAGACGAATCTAGGCTGATGTGGTGCTTCTTCATTGCTGCTTCCAAGGCTGTCATCTTCTTGAAACACTTAGATTCATCATGATTATATTTTCCGCAATAGTTGCAATGATGCTCAGTCTTCTTGCCTTTTGGCTTGGATCCTTTGTCATTTTTTAAAGAAGGAGCTGACTGAGAGGGTTTGGGACCCTTGTTTGACTTATTATTGCAAAAATTTTGTTTCTTGGGAGGCTTGGACTTTTCTTTCTGTTGGGACAATAAGGCTTTCCCAGATGTATCTGCATTGTTGATTATTCCAATATGAATGAGTTTATCTTGTTCTCTAATCAGGGAATCACAAAAGGATTCAAGACGAGGCTCTTGATAGCTAGCTGCATTCAAGGATGCTTTCATGGAGTAAAATGTAGATACAAAAATAGAATATCCTGGTCCAAGTTTGGAAAGAATATGATAAATGCACTATTTGTCTTCCCTCTCAATCTTACATTCTGCACATAAGAGTTTAAGAGTTTTGTACTTAGATAAATAATCTTGAATGCATGAAAAGTCACTTGGATTTAAAGAAATCAACTCATTTTCGAGTTGATGACCTCGAATTTCATTGTGTTTACCAAACATAGTTTCCAACTTGTCCCAAGCAGCATTAGGTTCATCAATTCCAGATATGTGGAATCGCAAATTAGTAGAGATTGACATCCCAATCAATCCACGAGCTTCATCACATCTATTTTCCCATTTTATTTTCTTATCATCATCAGTGGGTTCATTTTCTTTCCCTGTTGTAATTTTGAAAAGTCCCCTACTTCCTAGAACATCCTCCATACGATATTTCCATGAGAAATAGTTGGAATTATCAAGTAGAATATCACAAGGGGTGGCCATATTTGTAAATTAATGGCTATAAAAGCAGAAACCAATAGTCTGGATGTGAAGAGCTCGAAAAAATAGGCGGTTTAAAAAAAAGGCACTGAAAACTGACTCTGTATGATGAAGTTATGCTTGAACAAAGAAACTGTTGAAGATGTCCCTAATAGTGACATGGCAGCTAGAGAATGTCCAGCAAAAAAAAGACCCCCCCTCTTCCCAAGATAAACTTTTTGACAATCACTTTACAAGAAAGTTGCTTTAAGTGAACCACTTTTGTAAAATAAGTGATTTCACTTTTACAATGATATTACTTTTAAATAGTGCAACAATAAAAAAAAACTTAAGTGACTCACTTGTATTTTTATTTTTTATTATTTAAGTGAGATGCACTTTTACAATAAAGTAACTTGAAATTAGAAATTGCATGCACTTTTTCTTTTAAAAGTAACTTCCTAAGACTTGAACTCAAGACCTATTAAGGAATAAAGCAACTTTGAACCAAGTGAGCTAGATTAAAAGGTATGTAAAATATGGGAATGAGGAAGGGGGGCTCTTTTTTTTTTTTTTTTTTTTTTACTCTTCTTGTTCGGTTTGCGTGCTTGCCCTTTTTCCTGCAAAACAAACCACAAATCGAAACAAAAAAAAACTTCAGATCTGATGAAATACGCGTTTCTAGAGCAACCGGGAACTGTTTTCGATCAAACGAAAACTATTTCCCAATAGAAATGATGCTCCGGACGCAATGGAACACTACCCACGGCCCAGAAATGCACAAAAATACCAGAACTAGAAACCCTTTCGAGTTTCGGCAACAACAGTTAAAGATCTAGATCATAACCGGAAGCGACACTTCATAAAAGCTTTGATACCATGTTCGGGTACACACGGTACTACCAAAAGACCAAACACCAAGAGCAACCACTTCACACAAACATATCATAGATCAACACATCGATGTTTTGACGTGGTTAAAACCCTCTTGAGGGAAACACTCCACGGCCCCGGCCAAATAGCTTCTACGGGACAATTTATTATGCAAAGAAAGAAAGTTACAAATGAGCTTCTCATAATCGATCAACTAAACAATGACCCTCCATGCTCTTTAAATAGAGATCATGGACCAATCGGGTGTTAAGCCACAGATCAAGGTTAGGTTTGATCTAAGAGAAGTTGAGCCGTCGGATCACTCTATGTCGGAAACATCTCGTGACCGTCAGATTAAGTATTTACAAATGCATACTAATGCATACTAAAGAAGCACACTATCCCTAACAGATATATTACACAAGTTGATCTTAACTAACTCCTAAGTGTCTAAATATCCTAACAATGGTGAGCCAAATCGACTCAGACTTACACCACAGAATTCGAACAACATGTAAGAGTGGCTGTTATTATACAAAAATCCTCGCAAAGATTCAGGAAGACAGACTCTTTCAACAACAGAAAGAGTATAAGATAGACGATTCAGGACTACTATAGTCGAAAGAGAGACTTTATGTCCCCAAGAGTGGAGACATTAGATCAAACATCCTCACCGAATTTCACTAGAAACCCTATTCAGGGCACCTCGGATATCAAAAGATGATATCGGCAGTAAAGAAACATTACTTTTGGCCTAAGTTGAAGGTTGACATTGCCATGTTCATCACAAAATGTCAAGAATGCCAATTGGTCAAAGCGGAACATCAACACCCCTCCAGACTACTCCAACCTTTACCCATTCCAGAATGCAAATGGGAGGTAATTGTTAGGATATTTCATCATTCACTTATGTACTTTGCATGTATTTTGCAAGCATGCATGCATCCGCATGCTGCCCAGTCATCAGTATGGTCCCTCCAGCACCTAGTCCTTAGTCTCCCAGCACTCATGAGATACTTTCCACTCATTTTAAGCCCTCATAGCCTATCATGCACCTAGTTCTCACCTTCCACTTAAGAAGGGCGCCTTTCTCACCTACCAGTCCAGTTACACTTCAGTTATCACTCAAATTTACCTTCGATTGACCCATAACTGATGTTATCACTCCGATTAACCTCCGATGAGATATGAATGATAGTTCTGAGTGCAGTTAACTTCTCATGCACCCTCCACTGAGCCTCCATACCTGTAAAATTAGTCACAGTAGATCTAATGAACAAATGAATCAATCACAACATATGAACATAGAAAATATGGTGTAAAACTATGCAAAACATGCAGCAGTGCTCAATATCCCAGTAAGGGTGAATGATTACAATAGAATACAGTAACAATGACTGAGCAATTCGAATTGCCTAAGGAGGTCATTCGAATCACTGAATGGAGTAGCTTGACTCCAACTAGGAGTCCTCATCATCAATCAGTAGTGGTCATCAATGCACAAGAACCAGTCATCCAGGTGTCAATCTGAGTCTAACTGAGTGTAACATGTGTAACTGAAGTGTGTAGCACTGATATAGGGAAGTGGGCTGAGTGGAGGGCGCATGGGAGACTAAATGAAGTCAGAACAAGTCATCTAGTCAATCTAGAGGTCCAACGGAAGTGAAACAGTCAGTCGGGAGTGAAACTAGCCTCAAATCAGGGAGAATCGAAGCTAACTGAGTGTAACTGAAGTGGAACTACAGTGGTAGGTGAAGAAGTGCGCCCTTCTCTGGCAGTAGGTGAGAAGTGGGCACCTTCCTGACTAGGAGAGATAAAACTCTGAAGTAAGTGGCTCCCGGGTGCTAGAATAAGGTGGCTAAGGTGCTGGAGGCATCAACCTAGTGACTGGGATGCATGCAAAGTGCATGCAAACCCTAGAATTTGCATGCAAACCCTAATTGCATGCAAGATCCTGAAAAAGATTATGTGGATATCTGAACACCCCCCCTCAAGCTAGACTATGATGTGCAAAAGAAAATAATGTGGGGCCCTGGTAACTAAGACCAAAGGTCACCCCAATACAATAATCCAAAAAATGCTAAAAATAAACTAAGTGAGGAAAGAGGGAAAACCTAGTGGGAAGAAAGCCCTCCCTCAAGCTAAAGCATAATAATGGATCAATTTGTCTCCACCATTATGGAACTCACCCCCAACAGTGAACGGAGGTAAGAGAACTTCTTCTCAGTGAAGCTCTTGGTGAAGATGTCTGCAATTTGCTCATCAGTAGGGAAATATTGCAGAATGATGGTGCGATCATGCACCAACTGTCGAATGTAATGCATATGAATCTCAATGTGTTTGGTCCTCTACCGCTGAACTGTATCTGTGGAGATCTTGATAGCACTTTGATTGTCACAAAATAGGACAGTCGAAGTAGTGCCACCAAAACCAAACTCGGAAAGAATACCCTGCAACCAAACTGCCTGAATGCAGGCATTGACTGCCCCTCGATACTCTGCCTCTGCTGAAGAAAGTGCAATGGCTTCCTGCTTTTTGCTGGACCAGCAAAAAGCACCATGACCAATCATGAAAATATAACCGTAAGTGGACTTCCGATCAATGCTATCACCTGCCCAATCTGAATCAATAAAACCAATGAAATCAAGCTCAGAATCTGCAGCATAATGTATGCCAAATTGTCTCATACCTTGCACATACTGCCAGATCCACTTGGCTGCTCACCAATGAAGCTCATGTGGCTGCTGCATATACCTTGACACGGCACTCATGGCATATGAAATATCAGGCCTTGAGTGTGTCAAATAAAGTAGTGAACCAATCAATTGTCGATATATACTGCAATCTGCAAGCGGTGTAAAATCTCCCTCCTCAAGACTGATTCCTGAGAGGAATGGGAATGGGGCTTCCTTACATTCAGCCATATTAAACTTCAATAACAGGTGGGAAGCATATTTTTGCTGAGATATAGTGATCCCATCAAAATTTTGAACTATCTCCAAGCCCAAAAAGTGACTCAGCAAGCCCAAATCGCTCATGTCAAAAGCTAGATTTAAGGCAGTTTTTAGCTTGTTTATTGAAGTAAGAGTGCTACCAATAATGAGAAGATCAGCAACATAAAGTACAATAACCAAAAAATTACCTTTAACTCGCTGAAGAGACACATTCAGATCAGATTTGCATCTTTGAAAATTCTGAGAAAGAAGGAAGGAGTCCATCTTTGCGTACCAAGATCTTGGGGCCTGTTTTAACCCATACAAATATTTCTTCAATCTGCAAACTAATGATGGATCTGATGTGTAGCCCTCTGGCTGCTGCATATACACCTCTTCAGCAAGGTCTCCATGTAGAAATACACTCTTCACATCCATGTGGTGCACTTCCCAGTGCTTGGATGCGGAAATAGCCAAAACAAGGCGGATTGAATCCATCTTTGCAACCGGTGCAAAGGTATCAGTGTAGTCCACTCCTTGGACTTGGGAGAAACCTTTTGCCACCAACCTTGCTTTGTATTTGCTGATAGAGCCATCAGTAGAAACTTTAGTGTGGTAGACCCATTTACACTTCACTAATTTTCTTCCAGGTGGAAGAGAAACTAGCTCACATGTGTTGTTCTTTTGAAGAGAACCGTACTCTTCATCCATGGCACTTTGCCATCTTGGATCTCAGTGGGAAGAATAGTATGATGTGGGATATGAAATAGCCATCAAATAACAAATCTCAAGAATTAATGGATCAGCAATAGAAAGAGCCATACCTGGTCTTTGAAAGTCTGCTCTTGTTTGTCTCGGATCAGCAGGATTTCCAAGGTTCAAAACAACAGATTGAAGAGTGTTTTGGGCCTACTTTGGTAACTGAGGAGGATCATAATGGTCGGATTCCGAACCTGGTATGTCATGATCATCATGTGCTGCTAAAATATCATAAATATCAGAACTCATACCTTCATTATCGCTGCACGGATCTTCTTCTGGTGAAGGCGATGAATCGGCAGTCTCTTCCTCGACTAGTTGCAATTCTTGAAGCGGTTCTTCAAATTGCACACTGCGCTCTATGAATATGTTTTTAGATCTGATATCCATGATTTTATATGCTTTTGATTCTTCCCCATATCCTATCAGTATGCACTCAATACTTTGTGGATCCAAAGCTCGTCTCTTCTTGGAAGGCATTCTAGCCCATGTAGTCGAGCCAAAAACTCTCAAATTTGACACATCCGGTTTGTGACCAAAGAATGCTTCAAAAGGAGTCATACCTTTCATGGATGAATGTGGAACATGGTTCTATATGTAGGCAGAAACATTGATTGCTTCAGCCCAAATATTTGTAGCCAAACCTTTTGATTCAATCATGCATGTAGCCATCTCTTTCAGTGACCGATTTTTCCTTTCTACTACACCGTTCTGCTGGGGTGTGTAGGGAACTGTATGTTGGATCTGAATTCCGCTTCGGGCACAAAGTTGCAGCAACTTGGATTTGATATATTCTCCACCATTATCATATCTAAGAGATTTGATCTTTCTCTCAGTGGCGGTCTCAACAGAAGCCTTAAAATCCTTGAATTTTCCAAGCACTTCTGACTTGTTTTTGAGAAAGAATACCCATGTAAAGCGGAAAAAATCACCAATAAATGTAAAAACATACCTTGAACCATTTAATGGCATATGGGGCATCAGACCACTGATATCAAAATGTATCAACCCCAAAACTGTAGAAGCTCTGCTAGCTTTGCCGCGGTTGAATCTGTGCTCGGGGTGCTTCCCAATAATGCAACCAGTGCATATTCCAAATCTTTCATGCCAAATCCTACTAACCTCATTACCATGTGTGTGAAGAGCAGTGGGCTTTGCAAGCGGAATAAAGTGTGAAAACTCATAGCATTTTGCAGTGTGGTTTTCCTTTCTGACTGCAACAAGTCTTCCACTTTTGATATCATAAATTTCAACTGTATTAGGGCTGAATGTAACTTTCTTTGGTTCACCAGTGTGTGTCATTTGATACACAGAAAGAATATTTGAAGCCAAGGAAGGCACATAGAGAACATTCTGGAAGCTTCCATGATCTACATGAATCATACCTTTGCCCTTTGAAGAAATTTTTGAGTCATCTCCCAAATGGATGGGGATGGAGCTGTTTGGATTGAATGAAGAAAAAGAATCAATATTTGCAGCCATATGATTCGATGCACCTGAATCTATCAAGAGAGTAGTGGGCTTCGAAACAGTTTCCATGAGTGCTTGTCCTATTTCATGATCATCATTCCTATCCTTCTTCCTTGCACCGTCAGGAAGAGTTATGTTGTTCTTTTCCAAAAGGAGGGCCATTTGATATATAGTCTTCTTCATACATGAACTTTTGGGATGAAAGCCACGGTTACAATAAGTACATTTAGATTTTTGGTTACCTTCTTTGCCCTTTTGCTTGAACTTTGAACTGGATGGTGCATCCATCTGTTTGCCTTTCTCTTTTTGCTTGTGAGGCTCAAATTTGGGCTTCTCCTTCTTTTGCTTTCCTTTACCATTCGAGATCTTGGGTCCTTGAACATATAGGGATAAATCTTTGGAGCTTATGGACCCCATTTGAATCAACTTGTCATGCTCTTTTGTGACGGACTCAATGAAGGCATTCAAGGTAGGCATCTTCCAATTCGGGGTAGTTAGCCAATCGGAATTGAAAGTAGAGACAAATACCGAATAATCTTTACCAAGCTTGCTGAGAATGGAGAGGATCAATTGTTTATCCTCTTTGATAACTCCACTGTTCTTCAATTGCAAGTTCAAGTTCTTGAATTTTCTGAAGAATTCATTAATGGTCTCGAAATTCTTAGGACTAAGGGCAATCAATTCATTCTCTAATTGAAAAGCCCTAAGCTCATCCTACTTGCCAAATAGTGTTTCAAGTTGCTCCCATATAGGTTTTGGAGTCTTCAATCCGATGATATGGAAGTGAATATCTTTGGAGATGGAGAGACAAAGAAGACCATAAGCTTCATCAAGCTTGTTGTAGTGTTTGGTTCTATCTGATAGATTGTTTGGCTCCAATTCAAGACCAAGAGTGACTCGGTAGTAACCTTTTGAACGTAATATGATATCCATATCATCTTTCCAATCAAAATAATTGAATGGGGTGAGGATAGGCTTTGAAGAAGAGTATTCCATTGCTAGGAGTGAGTGCACACTGATGTAGAGGAGCTTGCAAGGGCAGAGTAGCGAATGCAAATGATGGAGACAAAAACCTGCAAATCACAATAAACCAAGAACAATGAGGTCGAACAATCCACCCTTTTAGAGTTGCATCACACTTGGGATTGGAGATCAAACAATGTTGAATGGGTCCAATGTATCAGATCCAAGAATTATGTGGAAACTCAAGCTTCTGGAGTGGTATTGGAAGTATTTTCAAGCTTTGCATGCACAGGAGCGAATGCCCTTGAGATCTTTCATGCCAAAACTTTTTGCAATTTTTGAGCAATTCACTCAAATATTCTTGTAGAAACACCTGTAGAAAAGAGATCTTGTCCCTGCAATGGCTTTGATACCATGTAAAATTAGTCACAGCATATCTAATGAACAAGTAAATTAATCACAACAGATGAACATAGAAAATATGGTGTAAAACTGTGCAAAACATGCAGTAGTGCTCAATATCCTAGTAAGGGTGAATGATTACAATAGAATACAGTAACAATGACTGAGCAATTCGAATTGCCTAAGGAGGTCATTCGAATCATTGAATGGAGGGTGAAAAAATGAAGATGGGTGTCTATTTTGGGGGGTCTCGTGAGAAAATAATTCTGTTTTTTTCATGTCTTCCAACTTCGGGCGAACAAAAGTGATATTTTTATTTAAAATTTCACTTTGCCGTAAAAAGAAAACTTTTGTAGAATTACGTTAGCTTTCTACTCATAATTTTTTCAATTTTTTTTATTAAGATTTGATATGTCGATTTCGCAAATGTTTGATAGTGTGTTCTTATAAAATGAAAAGACTACAAAAGAGTTATGATTTGTTGCACCACTAAAATCGTTGTTAGACTTGTCTTTTGCAAAAACTGAAAATGCTACGACAATCTACACACAATGTACTAACGCGTGACTATAAGTTTGTATCCAATGGACCTCTATACTAATTATTATATTTTTTTAAAGTCGATCCATGGGGAAACTCAGTCGATTTTCAACAACCTTTTTGTTGCACCACTTTTCTCTCAACCCGCTATAAAATCAAAAAATCTACGACCACCCTTTTGAAGTAGACACGTCAATGAATCGACCCACATTTTCTTCGATTTTTTTGGTGTTGTATTTACAATGTTATGGATTTTTCTTTTCGCTGTTTTTTTAAAGAGCTGATTCATAACTCGACACATGTTACAAATATAAAACTTAAAAAATATCAGTTCTTATCTATATACAACAAAATTTATACCCTCGTAAAGTAGATTCAATGATGAATCTACTGGTATGAAGTCCGACATTCGTTTTGTTGTGTAAGAGGTTGTTTTCTCCTTCCGAAAATGGAGAAACCTGAAAATTTTGCAGAAGTCTGAATCGGCCATGTTTCAGATATTATTCGGCCGAACAAATTATTCGGCCGAATAATTGTTCGGCCGAACAATTGTTCGGCCGAACAACTTTTTTCGTAACGGCGCCGTGACTTATAGCGAAGGTTATTCGGCCGAATAACCAAACGGAAAAAAAATTTCGTCGGCCGGAAAAAAAAAAAATAAAAAAAATTATACTCATATAAATAAACGTAAAGTTAATTCATTATTTTTGCATGTTTGAACTTCGCATTTTTTTGTCAAACTAATTTCGGAAGGAGGATATAATTTTTGCAAAAGGAGGTTTTTACAAGGTATGTTTCTTCTTCTTCTTTACAAAAAGCACATTGAAGGAGTTTTTTTTTCTAAGGCATATTTGCAAGGAGTTTTTCCAAACTATCTCTTTTCTTGTTGCATTTTTACAAAGAAGACATTTTTTGCAAAATGAGGTTTTACAAGCTATGTTTCTTCTTCTTCTTTACAAAAGGCACATTGAAGGAGTTTTTTTTTCCAAGGCATATTTGCAAGGAGTTTTTCCAACCTATCTATTTTCTTATTGCATTTTTACAAAGAAGACATTTTTTGCAAAATGAAGTTTTTACAAACTATGTCTTCTTCTTTTTTACAAAAGGCACATTGAAGGAGTTTTTCCAACATATCTCTTTTTTATTGCATTTTTACAAAGAAGACATTTTTTGCAAAAGGAGGTTTTTACAAGGTATGTTTCTTCTTTTTTCCAAAAGCACATTGAAGAAATTTTTTTTCTAAGGCATATTTGCAAGAAGTTTTTTCCAAATATTTATTTTCTTGCTGTATATTTGCAAAGAAAACATTTTTTTGAAAAAGAGATTTTTACAAAGTATGTTTCTTCTTCTTTTTTCCAAAACACATTGAAAGTGTTTTTTTTAAGGGATATTTGCAAGGAGTTTTTTCAAAATATTTCTTTTCTTAGACATGTTTGCAAGGAGGTTCTTTGCAAGGATGTTTTTTTTTCAAAGTAGCTTTGCACTTTTTATTTAATTGAAAGAGGTTTTTTCAAATAATTGTTTTGCTAAGGTATTTTGCAAATGATTTTTTTCCAAAGTAGTTTTGCACTTCTTATTTATTTGAAAAGAGTTTTTTCAAATAGTTATCTTATTTTGCAAAGGATTTTTTACAAGGTAATTTTGTACTTCTTATTTCTTTGAAATTGGGTTTTTTTCAAAGAGTTGTTTTTTTACAATGATTTTTTCCCAGATATATTTATAAATAAGTTTTTATTGAAAGTATTTGTTTTTACTATAAAGTAACATGATTCTTTAATTTATCGTCTATAGATTAAACAACCATGGGCAATAAGAGAAATCGTAAAAGAAAAGCTGATCGTAAACGTGATGATGATGATAATAGAGAGAAACAAAAACTCAGATATATTGCCAAAAAACAAAGGGTTGCTGAAACGAAAGAGAGAACTATTGAAGATATAAATACAGATTTACATGACAATGTTGAAGAAATGGAAATTGAAAATAGAGTACAAGAAGAACAAATTGAAGTTGAAAAGAACATTGTAGAAGATGTAAATAGTGATTTACATGCTAATGTCGATGAAATCAATATTGAAGATCAAGTTCAAAATCCAGAAATTGAACCTGGTATGTATATATCATATATTTTCCAAATTCATTTTTTTATAATGAATTTTATTTTTTGATATATGTTAAATTAAATTTAATTTGATGTATAGGTACTTTTACTATTGATGATGAAATGTTAGAAGACATTGATTGCGACAAATATGGAGAAAAACTACCAATACATGTTGCACGATATCGTGCTACAAAATTTTATGATGAAGTTCTCAAAGATTACTCAATAGCAGGACAAGCACAAATTTTGAGATGTTTATTAGTGTCCAAGAAATTAGAAGGTGCTACATCGTTATTGGGTATTCACAAAGTAACAAAAGAGTCGAAATTGAAACAAAATGTGATGGAAAATATAGGTGATGCAATAAAAAAATTTGGAAAATCCAGGAAGAAAGATATCAGTGCTGCACGTAAAGCAATTCATACAGCAATTCTTTCAGCTAGTACTAAACAAAAGCGTTTGACAACAGAACTAGCAAAAGCAGTTGGAACATCAAGAAAAACATTATACAAACATAGCAAATTCAGAATGCAAATAGATGAAAATAATGAACTTGCTTGTTGGGCAATTATTTGTAGACAACCTTACAAAGATAGATTAGGAGCAGGGGTTAAAGATATTGTACGAGAATATTGGTTGGAACATGCTCGAGTTTCACCAAATGCAAGAGATGTGATACGCAAAAGAATATCACGAAATGTATATGAAAGCCAACCAAAACATATAATGGACATGACACAAGTACAATTGTTCAATAAATTCAAGGAAGATCATCGTGGAATTAATATATCAATCACTACATTTGTGCAACAAAAACCATGGTATGTTCGACCTATAACTATACGTGATACATGTTGTTGTCGTTATCATGTGCAATTTCAGTTATATTATGATACGTTTCTTGAATTTGGTAAAATGTTTTGGACAAATTCACCACCTCCGCCAACGATACGTGAATTCATATCTCAAATTTTATGTGAGAGAAATCACGATGAAGTATTTTATTCAAAGAAATGTGTCAATGGAAAACATTGTCATCATTGTGGAAATTTGGTGTTATTCCACAATAAATACCCTATCGACAATGATCAATCGTTGTCAAATGTAAATGTTGATTGGAAGAGATACGAATACATCAACTATAGTACAAGTTCTAGTGATTCACATTCCAAAAGAATTGATTTGCTAGAAGACAAGATATGCGTCACAGATTTTCTCAAAAAATTTGAAAACGAAATTTATAAATACACCCAGCATTCACATAGAGCACGATGGCAAGATCTTCAATTCAAACAGTCTCGTGAAATTTTTCCACCCGGAACAATTTTGTCAGTGGTTGATTTTGCTGAAAACTATACATTTGCTGCACAAAACGAAATACAGAGTGAATACTATCACTCTGACCAAGTTTCGATATTTGTCCATGTTGTATATAGACATTCTCAACAGGATATCGATGGCATTGAAAGCACATGTGACAATCGAGATGTGATTAAAGAATATCACTTCTATATAAGCGATGATCGTACACACGACACACATTTTGTCCAACATTGTATAGAAAATATTTTCTATGACTGACTGAAAAAACGCGAAGTCAAATTCAAAGAGCATTGGATATGGTCTGATGGATGTGCGGGTCAATTTAAATCTTCACGATCATTTTTTTGGTTATGTCGACTTCATAAAGCGCTGAACATTAAACATCGCTGGAATTTCTTTGAAACTGGGCATGGAAAAGGTGAGCATGATGGTGCAGGAGCATGCGTAAAAAGAGCACTTCGAAGATGGCAAATGAACTATTCTTCAGCACGGTTTCATTCAGCTGCAGAGGTTGTCCAATGGTGTCAATTAAATCTAAGCCATGATTATAATCAACAATCAAAAGACGTGCGCAGGTATGTCCACTATCTTTTTAATTTATATTATTTCTTAAAATTAAAAAAAATGTATATACTAACATTTAAGTACACATGTACACTATTTATTGTGTAGATTTTTTTGGCTTGTTGGGGTCCAAGATATAAATAGATCAATACCATATGACGCTAGCACCATACATGGAACTAGAGATCTTCACTCTATTCAAACAAAATCATTTCACAACGTGTTTGCATTTGACAGTAGAAAGCAATCATGCTTTTGTCATATTTGCATTGAAAATGTCGAGTCTACAGAAGTTTGTGAAAACATAACAAACAACTACGTAAAAGCTTGGAGACACACAGAGATTAATCCAAAAGGAAAAATGCCACTGGCAAGTGTTGAAGAATTAGAATCAGAAGAAATAGCAATATCGTCTGATGGCGATAGAATTTCAGATCTCGTAAGAGAAGGTAATAAACTTGTTTTTGACTTTTTAATCAATTGTTCATTCTAATCCTTCGCCATAAGTAGTCTTGATTCAATTCATTTAAATACGCTAACACCAATCATAACTTGCACAGGAGATGTTTTCGCTGTGATTGCACCTGTAGACAACAACGAAAATGTCAAATATTATTTGATGCGATGCACAGAAGGAAAAATGAAATTATTGGAGGACTACAACGACAACGGATATACATACGAAAGAGGATCCATCATTTTAAAAGGCTACTTTTTTCAGCAGACGCATATGACTAAAAGTTATGTCTACTTTCAAGATTATGAACCCGATGTTATATGTTGTCAATATAGTCATTTAGTATGTGCATCTCGAATAAAATTGATACAAGTTCCATCAAAAAAACAGTTAAAAACCAAAAAATGGAAACTATCCATATGTGACCATGAACGAATAGTTGAAGATGGTATTCCATTGCGATGTTTTTAACTACATATCAAAAATAAATTGATCTATATTTTTGTCCATATCAATTGTTGTGTGCAATATATTTTTTGTCCAATTATCAAAATTGTTGTGCACAGTATATTTTTTCACTGAGATTTTATGAATATTTTCTTGAATGACAACTAACACAAAAGCTTAAATGGTTTATTTTTTCATTGAAATTTTATGAATATTTTCTTGAATGACCACTAACACGAAAACTTAAATGGTTGTACTTTAACATGCTTAAAAATGAATTCAAATATAATTTGTAAATTCAAAAGTACTTTATTCGGGTCCCCATATGTCTATTAGACCACTAAGGGATGAGATAACGGATGTGGCTATCCCCACTCCGCCCTGAATTTTTACTTTTGATTGATTGATAGTAACAAAAATTCACAAAAAGACCTATTAAATTTTGTATTATTTTAATCCATCGAACATGTTTCTTTAATACATACTTCACCATAAATATAATCTTAAATAGATGTCTTAAAATTGTCACCAAGTTCTCCGTCCCAAATCTTTAATTTAAAATATCGCTTGTGCAAATTCACATAACTGAAATCATGGCAAATGGAGATAACGATCAGTTGATTTTTAATCACAAGCAAGGATTCCAGGATTGTGAAGCTTATGTTAAATTAGAGAAATGATTATTTACAACAAATCAATGAAAATTCATCAAATTGTTGTTTAAAATCATTGCTCTAATTTAACGCAAACTTCACAATCCTGAAATCTTCGCTTATGATTAAAAAACAAAAAACCGTTACCCCCATTTGCCATGATTTCAGCCGCATCAAATGTACCTGAACATTGTAAATAAAAATTAAATTAATTAAAAATCCATTATATCAAAATTTGAACTTAACATATATTTGCTTTAAAACATCCTAATCCATCCATATTTTCTATCAAAACTTATATTTAACATTCCTAAACTTTCTATTTTTTCCATATTTCTATCAACTTTCTAACATTCCTAAAACTTCATAACATCCTTGAAAATTCAAACTTAAATTTCATTTTTAAACTTTATATTTCATCCATGTATTTTCATCAAAACTTCAAACATTCTTGAACTTGCTAACATCTCTAAAGTTTAATGTAATCACTTTTAATCTTCCTGATTCGTCGATATGTACGAAAACTTCTACCATTTCTAAACATTCTAACATTCAAAGACAATATTTTTATCAAAACTTCTATCATTCTCTAAAACTTTATATAACATTCTTAAACTTTCGATTTCTTCCATATTTTTATAGACTTCTAACATTCCTAAAACTTCTAACATCATTCCTAAAACTTCATAACATCCTTGAAAATAACATTCAACCTTACTTGAATTTCATTTTTAAACTTTATATTTCATCCATATTTTCATTAAAACTTCAAACATTCTTGAACTTCCTAACATCTCTAAAGTTTGAATGTAATCACTTTTAAACTTCCTGATTTATAAACTTTAAACCTATCATTCATTTGAATGTCGAACAACTATTTCTATAAACTTCTAACATTCCTAAAACTTCATAACATCCTTGAAAATAACATTCAACAGGTTACTTGAATTTCATTTATAAACTCTAAACCTATCATTCATTCATGTCGAACAATTATAACTTCCTCATTTATAAACTCTAAACCTATATGTGAACATCCACTTTTAAAAATTTCCTTTAAAACTTCAATCAAAACTTCCTCATTTATGAACTTTAAACCTAATATGTTTATCCATTTTTAAACTTCCTAAATAACATTTCTTAAACTTAATAATATTCAAGAATGTCATGTTTCTTAACATTCAGTTTTACATATATTCATTCATTCAAACATTCATTCAAACATTCATTCAAACATGCAAATACATATTTTAAACTAAATTTAACACCAAATATGTCAAATAAACAAAAATAAACTTAGAAATCATTTAAAAACCATGATTCACGAAATATGTAAGTTCAAAATTTATATGTATATAATCTCCAAAAAAAAATCATGAACATGTATATATCTCGTCCAAAAATAAACCTCCTCAACATGTCCAAGACAAATGTTTCCAATCTAAATGCATATCAACAACAAAAAATAGTGGACACCATGAACTATAAAATTAAAATGTCTGTGCTATCCTCCACTCGGGCCTCCCCCTCCTCCACTCAAGCCTCTCCCTGGACTCAACCCTCCCTGCAACATGTGTAAAAAAAAATTATGTTCATATCATTTAAATTACTTAAACTATAATAAAAAAATTAAAATATTAAACTAATATATCAAAATACAATTCAAATATTAACAATATTACATCAAATTCTCCAAATGCTTGTCCACCACCATCCTCCAAAAGACTTTTTCCTTTGCCTCCAAAAGATTTGAGAGACCCAAGCTGCAATCCATATATAAAATCAATTTATGAATCTCATAAATCTAAATCCACAAAAATTAAAATATTAAAACAGTAAACAAAATTAAAACAAAATTAAAGCAAAATTAAAGCAATCAATGAAATTACCTCTCTACCAATATCTGCATCATTAAGCAAAGAACCGATATCTCCACCCTAAAATTTAAATTGTATTAATAAATAAAACATATAATACAAAACAAAAAAATTACTATACCAATTAAAACTTAAAAACTCAAACAAAAAATTTAAAAAACATTAGCTCACAATAGATGGTAAATCATTTATAAAGTTGGTATCTAAAGAAACCTGCATGGATGAGTCAAATTAACAATAAAATACACAGTTAAATTATCATTCAAAAAATAATAATTTATATATATATATATATATCAAATTCAAACATAAGTACAAATATGTTGATAATAAATATGTACCTCTCTCCCTACATTTTCGCTAGTTGAAATGTGAAAAGAATTTTCGTTCATCATTCTTGAAAACTGCAACCAATTTAAACATTTACATAATGTACCTATGATAAGGTAACAAAAAAAATAAAATCAAGATAAATAAAATATTTAATTCAAATCAAATCATATCATGTAGTCAACGAACCTCTCCCAAACTCGATGTGTCGTTGGATATAACATTTGCTGCTAAGTCACGACAAATCTTTGCATATGCCCTGACATCTTCAATGCTCATTCCATCTATTTCATCATCAGTTTTATAAACAAACTTTTGACGAATAGCAGAACGAGCCCTTTCTCTAACCAACCCCACATCTACTCCCACTAATACTGATGATAGCCCATCACCAACAAAATTCCTTGCTGTCGTCCCAAGTTGAGATGTGGGCTCCATCTCTGATTTTAATGCCACCAACCTAGGTGGACGAGATATCTGGGGCGGAGGTCTAAGAGTTGCAGGATCTCTATGTGCACCCTCTCGATCATATATTCGACCCTTCCCAACTCCATAAAATTTTGAATGAACATCAGTATAATCTGGCTTCATATTTAAAAAAAACTCGGCATAAAAAAATCTAGCAAAATACTGAGAAACCTCATCGTTCCATGGAAAACGACCATAGGCAGCAAGAAACCGATCATAAAGTAAGTGTGCCAGATGAGGATGTTTGAAATATTGCACTTTCAACATATCCTTTTTCAAACCTTCTTTGAAATTAAACATTGATTTGGCCTGCTCTCTTGTCACTCTTTCTTTCACAACATCCCATTTGTCTGGACCCATCACTTGATCCCTTCGTCTTCGCATCAAATCTACAAAACCATCTGTAGTCGGCCCAAGATTCTCATATGCTTGAATGAAGTTTTGCAATGATCCCAAGACAATCTCCAAACTTTGTTTACTCTCCAGAGGAAGATCCATAGTAGACAAATCATTTTGCAACTTTTCATAGTGAGATCTACATCTTTCAAGAGTCATTTGATGATTACCACCTTCCCATGGAAGCTCCCGAGGTAGATCAGATGGATATGTCGTAATGGGTGTACAACCCTCAGTTAATTCAACATATTGTGTCCTAGCTCTACCTTCATCACCTCGTGCCGAATGGTGAGCCTCTTGAGAACCTTGCTCTGCATCGTCATCCGTCTCCCTCGTTTGCCCTGTCTCCCTCCCTATAGAATTAGGAGCATCTTCCGAACCATCCTCTGCTTCAAATGACAAAGTCTAGTTTAAACACAACTACAAATTTTGCACTCTCAAAAAAACAATTTGCATATATATAAATGTTCAAAGATCGATATTCATATGTACCAATAGAGGGTCGAGATCGACGTTCTCCCATAGAAGATACAGGGGAATCATTTGTACCCCTTTCACCTTGTCGGTGTGAACTATACAATAAATTAGAGTCCCGAGGAGAGGTTGACAACCTCCGATTATCACTCGTACCACCTACGCCAGAAGATTGTGAAGACCTCCTACGCTTTCGCCTTAAAGAATCCTCTCTTTCCATTTGATATATAATGCCTACACCTAAAGACAAATCAACTAATTACATATTCAAATCCTACAAGTTAAATCTATGAACTCTAAAAACCAACTACTTAATAGACTAAGTTATTTAACAAGTACCTAGATTTACCTAATTTATCATCATGATGAATTAATGTACCAATCTTTTAGGTGTTTTTGATGTTTAAAATGAATGGAACCAATATAGTTAAGTACTAAATAATAGGTTTTTTTTTATGTGTATTAGTTCATGAATCTCTTTTACCTTCTTCATACATAACTTAATACCTAAAACATAAATCATGAATCTATTTAACCTCTTCACTACATAACTTAATACCTAAAACATAAATCATGAATTTCTCTTTTACCTTCTTAATACATAACTTAATACCTAAAGCATAAATCATGAATCTCTCTCACCTTCTTAATACAACTTAATATCTGAAACATAAATTAAGTCTTGAAAATATTTTCATTATTGACAATAAAATAAAAATTCACAATTCATGTTTTATGTTTTCAAAATTTTCCATTTGATAATCGTTTTCAATTTCTTAAACTACAAATTTAAACCAGAAATTTTATTACTCTAGACATAAGTTATATCTACAAATAATCTCATTGTCCCATAGAACAAAAAAAACTTACTGTTAAGTATTATGATTGAGTTAAATGTCATGTTTCTCAAATTGGCCTCGTTTGACAATGATCTTTAATTTCAATCTAATAATGGTAACAATTCTTGGTATTATGTTCTCCAAGCCAGCCATGTTGCAAACAAAAGAAAACACAATACCAATTTACCACCTTTACTAGAATAAAACTCGAACCATTCTGACATAACATCACCTAGTATTTTATAAAACTTACTGTAGTACATTCAGATTAAAACCTATTAATGTCTATAGTTCCCTTTTACATAAAATCCATTTAAATTATTGTTTTCTCAAAAATAGACTGTGTATCTAAGCTAAACTAAAACATGTTGACAGAGTTCATGAACTCTGTCAACTAAGACAGGTTGACAGAGTTCATGAACTCTGTCAACTAAGACATGTTGACAGAGTTCATGAACTCTGTCAACATGTCTTTTAGTTGACAGAGTTCATGTCATCATTGTTAAATTACATAAGACTTAGTATAATACTTATAAATTGAAATCTATTCATGTCTTTAGTTTCCTTATACCTCAAGTCCATTTACATTGTTGTTCTATCAAAAATAAAATTGAACTATCTGAAATTTGTTTCTATCTGAACTATCTATTGCCAAAGTAGATAATATAATTAATATCTGAGCTCTGTCAACTTAGACGAGTCGACAGAGTTCATGAACTCTGTCAACTTAGACGAGTCGACAGAGTTCATGAACTCTGTCAACTTAGACGAGTCGACAGAGTTCAAAAGTAAAACAAGCCTACATACAACTTACAAATGTTCTTTCAAATTAAAATTAATGTTAATTTCTTTTCTAAACACAGCCAAATAAAACAATTTAAAAAAGTACTCAAAAAATTTCTTTATATTTAAATTTAAAGACTCTGTCCAACCGGGCAGAGTCCATGGACTCTGCCCAGTTGGACAGAGTCCATGGCCTCTGCCCAGTTGTGCAGAGTGCAATATACAGAGACTATGGGAAGTACAAAACGATTAAAAAAATTTTATATAAACGGGAATTAAAAGGATTATCCACCTTACCTCTAAAACGCAGCCAAAACAAATGAGCACGACCTGAAATCTTTCGGACAACAGCGCAGATACAATTTCTTCCACCCGGAACAGAGCAGCCGTAGCAGACGAACTGGGAGACCTGCATAAGATCAATAACATTTTAGCAACAAAAAATAGCGATAACAATCTTCAATAAAATACACAAGCCGAAAAACAGAAAAACGAAACGATACCTGCGGTCTATGCCGAATCCTCCATGCGCGCCAGAACACCACCACTTAAAGCCGAAAACCAGAAAAACGAAACGATACCTTCAACCACCCGTAACTGTGAAGCCCTACAAGCAAGCAGGAAACAGCAAAAGTATAATGCAAGCAGCAAACAGCAAGCAGCAAGCAGCAAGCAGCAAACAGCAAGCACGCAGCAAACAGCAAGCAAGCAGCAAACAAAATGTTGAATACCTGCAGTCTATGCCGAATCGTCCCTGCGTCCCTGCGCACCAGAACACCACCTCTTACCAGCAGCAAGCAGCAAGCAGCAGACAGTATAACCTGCATGCAGGGTGGCTAAACAACGAACGCCGTAATTACACACAGGCTTACAGGTCGAAAACACACGCCGTCGACCAATAGGGAACCTAACAGGCGACAGGGCAGCGGGGTGACGGAGCGGACGAGCGACAGGGCAGCGGGGTGACGGAGCGGACAGACAACTACCAACCCGAAAGGGGTCCACAAGACCCCACGATAATGACGGGAGAGGGGCCGGGACAGAGCTTATATGCCGAATAATTGTTCGGCCGAACACTTGTTCGGCCGAATAATTGTTCGGGCCGAACAAGTGTTCGGCCGAACAATTATTCGGCCGAACAAGTGTTCGGCCGAACAATTATTCGGCCGAACACTTATTTACACCGCCGTGAGTTTGCTCCGTCCGGCTAGCCCATGGCACATATTCCGAGGCCTCCGTTAAGTTTGACGGTGGCCCGTTAAAGATTATTCGGCCGAATAAATACTATGTTATTCGGCCGAATAACGTTAATTATTCGGCCGAATAATTATAATTATTCGGCCGAATAATTAAAGTTATTCGGCCGAATAACATATGCTAGAGTTCTTACCCCGCCGATTCTCACCAAAGTGTTACCCACCTTCGCATTTCCACCCTGGAGTATCTTGACTCCAACTAGGAGTCCTCATCATCAATCAGTAGTGGTCATCAATGCACAAGAACCACTCATCCAGGTGTCAATCTGAGTCTAACTGAGTGTAACATGTGTAACTGAAGTGTGTAGCACTAATATAGGGAAGTGAGCTCAGTGGAGGGTGCATGGGAGACTAACTGAAGTTAGAACAAGTCATCTAGTCAATCTAGAGGTCCAACGGAAGTGAAACAGTCAGTCGGGAGTGAAACTAGCCTCAAATCAGGGAGAATCGGAGCTAACTGAGTGTAACTGAAGTGGAACTACAGTGGTAGGTGAAGAAGCGTGCCCTTCTCTTGCAGTAGGTGAGAAGTGGGCGCCTTCCTGAGTAGGAGGTCTAAAAATATGAAGTAAGTGGCTCCTGGGTGCTAGAATAGGGTGGCTAAGGTGATGGAGGCATCAACCTGGTGACTGGGATGCATGGAAAGTGCATGCAAACCCTAGAATTTGCATGCAAACCCTAATTGCATGCAAGATCCTGAAAAAGATGATGTGGATATCCAAACAATCCCTATATTAGTGCCACTTACCATCAGTTACACTTATTACAGTCAGTTAGACTCAGTTAGACTCAGTTAGACTCAGTTTGACACTTATTTGATAGTGACTTGTGCATTGATGACCACCACTGATTGATAATGAGTACTCCTAGTTGGAGTCAAGCTATGCCATTTAGTTAATTCAAATGACCTTCTTAGGCAATTCGAATTTCTCACTCATTGTGACAGTATTGTATTGTATTTTCACCCTTTCTGGGATATTGAGCACTAATGCAAGTTTATGCATAGTTTACACCATATTTTTTTAGTTTCATCTATTGTGATTGATTTAATTGTTCATTAGATCTGTAAAATTCGTCATAGCAGATATAATGAACAAGTAAATCAATCACAATAGATGAAACTCAAAAAATATGGTGTAAACTATGCATAAACTTGCATTAGTGCGCAATATCCCAGAAAGGGTGAAAATACAATACAATACTGTCACAATGAGTGAGCAATTCGAATTGCTTAAGGAGGTCATTTGAATTAATTGAATGGCATAGCTTGACTCCAACTATGAGTACTCATCATCAATTAGTGGTGGTCATCAATGTACAAGTCAATGTCAAATAGGTGTCAAACTGCGTCTAACTGACTGTAATAAGTGTAACTGATGGTAAGTGGCACTAATCTAGGGATGGAGGCTCAATGGAGGGTGAATGAGGATTTGAAAGCACTCATAACTGTCAGTCATGTCTCATTGTAGGTCAATCGGAGTGATAACATCAGTTATGGGTCAATCGGAGGTAAATTTGATTGATAACTGAAGTGTAATTGGACTGGTAGGTGAGAAAGGCACCCTTCTTCAGTGGAAGGTGAGAACTGGGCACATGACAGGCTATGAGGGCCTAAACTGAGTGGAAAGTATCTCCCGAGTGCTGGGAGACTAAGGACTAGGTGCTGGAGGAACGATACTGATGACCGAGCAGCATGCAGATGCATGCAATGCATGCATGCAAAGTATATAAGTGAATGATGAGATATCCTAACACCCCCCCTCAAGCTATACTATGATGTAAAAAATAAAATGTAGGGCCCTGGTTACTAAAACCAAAGGTCACCCCAATACAATAATAATCCAAATAAATAATAGTCCATGAACTGAGGAAATGGAGAAAACCTCATGGGAAAACCTCCCCTCAAAATGAACTGTAACACACCAAAAGATTTAACTGCTCCAAACTCAAGTAGATATGTTTGGAGGTATCTTACTGTTGGGAGTAAATGAATCATGCTCCAAAAACATGTGCTTGAATTCTCCATCAGGGGATGCAAGCGAATGTGGAGACTTTATGAACTTGCTCTTCATACTGAAAATGGTGAGAACAAATATGAAAATATGAGGATGATCATGGAACCTTTGATTCAAACGAAGTGAGGTAGGAATAGCTCCAATCGGATCAAATAGATCTTGAAACTTGAACTTCTTATCAGTGGAAGTTAAATCATCTCCAATATTTGAAAAATGGTTTCTTGAGATCTCCTTTGAACCAATAGGGGTGAGATCAAAACCAAAATCAGCAAAAATTGCAGGAGAATTGAACTCAAGCGAATGGTAGTGCTCTTCATCTTTATTAAAATTCTAAGAAACTTTGCAAATGATAGAACAAAAGTTTATAGGAGGCATGCAATCAAGGAGGACGAATGCCTCACCTCCAAAATCATATTTTACCTCCAAAACATCAAGTAGATCATTATTCTACATGTCGGCAAACTCATGTGAAAGAGAGGATTCAAGAACCTCTTCGGAATCTAGAGTATGAGCTGGTTTATCTTGCTTGGAATTCGAAATAGAAGAATTTGAGAGAATGAGTGTTGAATCTACAGTTTCTTCTTCATCTTGAACAATGGATGAGGCCAAGACATAATCGGAGAGAGCACATAAGGAGATCTCACTGGGCTTGTTCTCCAAAAGGCTAGCATGATCCTCTTCTTCCTACTTTCCAAATTCTCTATTGAGTTGGGCCCATAGATCTCTTGGATTTTCAGCATTAGTACTAAGGTAGCACATACAAGGAGACATATCAAGACATATTGTCCCAAAAACTCTGTTACAATGATTAAGCCAATCATTCTCCTCTTCATCGGAATCAAAATCTCTTGTAATACCAATGCACACATCAAAAAGACATTGTCTCTTCAAGCATGAAATCATCTTTGGTTTCCATTCATCACAGTTGTATGGAGTAAGAAGATTTTGTGAAAAAGAAGTCTCCATCTCTGCAACAGCGAATGCAAATGGAGGAAGTAAGAACCTGCAAATCACAAACAAACAAACACTATGTTTTTAGCAATAGCTGCAACTGCAGAAGGTGCTACAACTGCATAAAACTGCTGCAATGTGAGAAAAGATTGCTCTCTTCATGTTGAACACCTGTAGAAAAGAAATCTTGTCCGTGCCATGGCTCTGATACCATGTAAAATTATTCACAACAGATCTAATGAACAAGTAAATCAATCACAATAGATGAAACTCAGAAAATATGGTATAAACTGTGCATAAACTTGCATCAGTGCTCAATATCCCAGAAAATGTGAAAATACAATACAATACTATCACAATGAATGAGCAATTCGAATTGCCAAAGGAGGTCATTCGAATTAACTGAATGGCATAGCTTGACTCCAACTAGGAGTACTCATCATCAATCAGTGGTGGTCATCAATGCACAAGTCACTGTCAAACAGGTGTCAAACTGAGTCTAACTAAGTCTAACTAACTATAATAAGTGTAACTGATGGTAAGTGGCACTAATCTAGGGATGGAGGATCAGTGGAGGGTGCATGAGGAGTTAACTACACTCAAAACTGTCAGTCATGTCTCATCAAAGGTCAATCGGAGTGATAACATCAATTATGGGTCAATTGGAGGTAAATTTGAGTGATAACTGAAGTGTAACTAGACTGGTAGGTGAGAAAGGCGCCCTTCTTCAATGGAAGGTGAGAACAGGGCACATGACAGGCTACAAGGGCTTAAACTGAGTGGAAAGTAGCTCCCGAGTGCTGGGAGAGTAAGGACTAGGTGCTGGAGGTACCATACTAATGACTGGGCAGCATGCGAATGCATGCAAAGTACATAAGTGAATGATGAGATATCCTAACAGTAATAAGTATGAACTTCATTACAGGCTTACCCAAGAGTAAGAAATTGAATGACTCCATCTTTGTAGTGGTGGACAAGCTATCTAAAGCAACCCACTTCATACTAGTAAAATCCACCTACAAAGCAGTTCACATCGCAGAAATATTCCTGAAGGAAATATTTCGATTGCACGGGATACCCAAAGCAATCATTTTCGATCGAGACACGAAGTTCACTAGCAATTTCTGGAGAGCATTGTTCTCCAATTTGGAGATCCAGTTACAATTTAGTACCGCATACCACCCCCAAACCGACGGATAGATGGAACGAGTAAACCAAATTCTTGAGGATATGCTGAGAATGTATGTCATGAACAATCCCACTAAGTAGGAAGACTATTTACACCTCGCAAAATTTGCATACAACAACGGTTATCAAACCTCGCCAAAAATGAGCCCTTTAGAGGTGCTCTACGGATGAAAGTGCCGAACCCCCGTGACTTGGGACAGTCCGGTGGATAGACTTATGCTAGGACCAGATTTAGTAAAATACTTAGAACAGCTAGTTTCCAAGGTGCAACTAAACTTAAAAGAATCTCAAGACTGCCAAAATAGTTATGCATACAAGAAAAGAAAGGACAAAGACCACCAAGTCGAGGAACATGTGTTTCTAAAAATAAAATCAAAATGAAGCTCATTGAGCTTGGGACGTTGCGGTAAATTAGCCCCAAGGTTTTGTGGACCTTTTGAAATATTGGCCAAGAAGGGCCCAGTAGTTTATGAGTTAGCCCTACCAGCCCATATAAAAGTTCATAATGTTTTTCATGCTTCATTAATAAATAAATATGTATACGATTCTAAACATGTTATTGATTGGTCCTTATTACAGGTGGATCCCGAAGGGGAGTTCACGCTAGAACCACTCCACATTATGGACAAGAGAGAGGTCCATCTTAGGAGGAGGACCATTACTCAGCTGAAAGTGCAATGGAGGCACTTTGGACCAGATGAGGCTACTTGGGAGAATGAGGCCACCATGAAAGAGGCATACCCTGCCTTGTTTCATGACTTCATTCCTAGTCCCTAGAAACACCGGGACGGTGTTTTTCTAAGGGGGGAGGGATGTAATATCCTGAATTTTGGACTAACTATTTTACGATGTTATATTTGGCCACAGCCCCAGCACCTATGATGTATTCTTTTGTAGAATGACATATTGGGCATGGAAACTGACTGAATTTCATTATTTGATTGTATACTGGGCAAGGAAGCCCCAATGTTCTGATTATGTTTTGATATGGGTACAAAACCCTAATATACTGAGTTGAGCTTTTTATTACATACTGTGTAGTGATGTGAATGACATAATTGACTTATGTGGTGTGTTGAGCGTGGACTCAGAAACACACAAATTACCTATGTACTGGGCGAAAGCCCTGAGGTACCTATATGAGTGTTTATATACTGGGAGTAAGCCTTGATGTACACTAAGTGTTGGGCATAATCCCTGGAGCACTCCAAGATTGAAAGAAAATGAATACTAGATCCGAGGCCACTTAAATAATCTAGATGTGCCTCAAAACCACATTCTAGATGTGCCTCAAAACCACATTCTAGATGTAGTGAGCAGAGGCTCTAGAATTGCACTAGCATAACGCCCATGTGAGAGTGATGAGTTAAAAGGCTCTGAAGAGCACTCGGGGTTACTAGATCTCAACTGTTGAGTCTGAAGGATTCTGAATAGCACGCAAGTGTCTTATCACAACTATTTGAATTAATTAAATAAATCTTATTATCATCAAGTAATGCGGGAACTACCATGTTAAAATGAGGGAATCTGACATGAAAAGGGAGAGACTAGAGGTCCCTATCCCAGCTTACCGAGACCATCCAAAGAAGTGGACCCTATCCTTAAAAAGATTAAAAAGAAGTATCATGTGAAGATACATAAAAGACAACATCACCACTTAAAGCATAAATTAACTAATAGTAGTTTCCTATGGTTAACATGCATAAAAGCCTCAAGGCTAAGGTTATTATTAATAGCTTTAAAAATAATGTTGCTTTAATTTATTTATAAAATATATTTATTTTATATAGTTATGCATTTAATTAATAAATCAATGATGCATTAATTATTTAATTGAAATATAAACTTTATTATTACAATTATGGAAAGGCTTAAATGAGAAGCACTCTAGTTAAACAAGTTGAAAAGTCATGGTTCCAAAAAAACTAGTGATTAATTAAACAAATATTCTTTTGAAAATTAAGTTATTTAATTTAAATAAACCAATTATTCCAACAGTCCTAATTCAAGATTTCCCCTACATAAAGAGGTCAGGCCCCAAAGTTTGGGGATCATCTTTTTATATAATTCTCTTATGAAACAAAAGAGAACCTCTCTGCTCCAAGAAGTGAAGCATTCCCACATCAATTTCCAGATTTGAATCAACTATGAACCTAGGACCTCTATCTCTCAGTTTGCATGTCAGAACCAGCTCGGGGGGATCCATACTGAACCAAGAACGGTTGTAGGATAATGGTTGGGAGGAACGTGGTAGTCCCAAATTTATCTAGTTCCAGGATCAATTGTCAGGTCAGTTAAAAGTTCAACAGTTTTCCATTAATTATTTGACTGAGTGTGCAGGTCATTACAGTCAAGAGCAAGCTACAAAAATAAGTAGGTATGCAAAACTTACAAGACCTTCAAACAAATTATTTTCATAATTTAAATTTATGTCAGTATTGTTCTCATTATCAATATTAATTCAAGATTCTGCCTAGAATCCAGTGGCATTGTCTAGCAGGTCTAGCCCAACTAGCCTTTGCTAGACAACATATATATATGTTGAAAACGCTTTCCCTTAGTATTATTAAAAAGTTTAAATCTTATCCCATTATCTGTAGGGTAGATTCAATTTTATTTAATGGATCTCTTTTACTCTGTAATTACTGCAAACATTATCCTAGATGTTTCATTTCATTCCTTTAACTTTTTCAAACTCAGACATTGCATTTCTTTTTACAACTGACTGTTATTTTGTATAAACCCCAACGTAGCTTTTCAAGAAACGAGACCACACTTTCAAACGCAACAGTTCAGTTGTCAATGAATTATTACAGTCTTCAAACACTTCGAATTTCTAGCCAAGAGATAGAAAAACAAAATCCATAGAATACTTTTGGAGTGTTCTGTTATTCACCACACGACCCATAGTATAACCTCTTCCAAAACAAGGAACATGAACGATATTACTTTCTCTACGCTTCACTAAACAATACGATTTCTGGAAGTAGCAATAAAAAGATTTTTGTTCATTTCAAAGTAACAAGACAGGTCAGAAGTTCGAATCCCTCTTTAAACGTTTAATCAAACCCTTTCTACTTCTTTTACAAACACCAGAAGACGTAGCCAAACTAGTTGAGATACCAAATCTTTGCATTTACACAGACTTCTATTTATTTCAGGGTCACGATTCATCAATACCAATGCAATCAAAATAAACCATCTAGGGTCTTAGAACTCAGATTTTATTCATCCATTGTCTTTATACACTTCCATTGCCAATACGTAAACATCAAACCCAAAAATCCACAGGATGGACCAACAGTGAAAGCGAAAATTATAGAAATGCATACAGTCCCAGCATAGGGTTAAATACAAATTCCAATAGCAAAACGCAGGTTTTTCCACGGTGGTGCAAACCCAGAACCATACACACACAACTAACATCTGCTTACACATTTAGAATCGTCCATAAGGTTCAAATAGCAGATACAGAGTAACGTATTTTTCTCCACAAGAACAAAATAGTATTTACATGTCAACTCCAGGTCTGACCAAATGGCGACCTCCAGGCCTCATTCAAACTAACAAGCCAAAGGCTCCATGAAGCCTATAAATTAATGATTCAAACAGTACCCCTGTCACAACTACGAGAGGAAGGATCATGTTGGCTAGGACTGGGATTACCATTAAGTCGTATGGCCTGGCCATCTTTAGCAAGCCACGCCAGAGTGCAAGCCTTTCCTCACCTGTCACACAATAATCAACTCGGGTTAACCCTTAAAGTTACACATAACCAGACTTTCAAATTGAAACAAAAAAGAGGAAGGATGAAACTATCACCTGAGATTTGTAACAGGGGAGTTGCATCCTTTCATCATTTTCGCAACTCCTTGGTGCCAGGACCATGAGCATAGCTCAATTCTGGCACAAAACCATCCTCCAGGAAGAAACGAAAACACAGAGAAAAACCAAGGAGAATGAAAACGTAGAGTGACCATTCCAGTCCTAAACCCCAAAGACCTCGAAAAGTGTCCAATCCCGCTGGGCTCACCATACGTATGAACCAAGGGGCAGTTAATGTCCACCAACTCAACATTAATGAACCTGGGAAAACCCCCAAGTGCCATAGTGTATGTCGTGGGGTTGTATGTAATCCATACTCCATAGTTTGGCACAACGAATTATAAATATGATCACCATAACCCTTGTATCCATAGTTTTGGGTGTTAGGTCCTCCACTTTTTAATGTCATTATACTTTGCAAAAACCATGAATTTTACTCTAGTGATGGAGCTCGAACAAGGAATAGACCTCCCATAGTCGCGCCTGTACAAAGAAAGCATAGAATAGATACATTAGAAAAAATGCTAAGTAAGACCAGAACCTTCCAAGGCCACCCTTACCTCTCGACAGTCCTGTTGGGGTTTAATTCTTTTCCCTTTTCTGTTACAACCATTGATGCCCCTTCATGGGCCTTATGTTCATCAACGTGAGTCTGATTTCACCTGAGGTAACATTGAGATATTTATTTTTATGCAGGTTAAACTATAAAATAGTGAGCTGGAAGTTCCCTTAAGATAATACGTTAGTTTGACATAAAGACCATAGAATTACCGTAATCATTGTTTATCACTTCCACAAAACCAACAAGACTCACAATCAAGTAAGATTATGATTTCAGAGAAACTTAAGCATAGCAAGAATACTGTAAACAATTACCAATGCATATCATCTATAGTGCTGAAGTTAATTTTATGAATATTTGTCGTTTTAGGCAGGTTAGCAAGTAGAAAGAATTTTTTTATTTTATTTTACTAATTATTGGACATTACAAACAAGGAAGAGGCTGGTTTTGCTTCTGAAGATTCAAAAGATGTTGTTTTGGCTCTTGAAAAAAATAGGAGAGATATCTTGTGATGCAAGTCATCTTAATGGAATAATTTCTTGCTTGACATGCACATGACACAAACCACAATGCTTACACGAAACAAGTGTAAAACATGATGCCAGAAGTGGCTTTATATTACTTCTCTGAATTCGGTTACAATGTGGAATAACTGTAAACAAATAACTAACTACAATTGGCCTCAGTCGTTACAACTTAGAACTAACTGTTGTGTGTTCTCCCCGTGTGTTGACCTCACCCTCTCCTGGTTCACTTCGGAACTCTAAGCTATGGTTCGATCTCAACTCTCTTCTTCTTCGGTTGGTGTGACTCTTCACAACTCTCCTCGGCTCTGTTCCTTGATGCTACTGATCAAAAGACTGAAGATCCCTCCTTTGACGTCCTCTCCTTGGTCTTCTACCCTATTCCTGCTATTCCCAAGACTACTGCAATCCCCGAGACATGCATCCTCCTATCCGCCGATCCTTCCAAATCCTGTAGACCTGCAATTGTCAGCTCCTAGCCATGCTGCAAAGCCTCTATCCATGACGTCACCTGTCATGTCTTTCAACTACTTGAAATAACTATATTAACTTCCTCAGCAACCCTGGACGGCTACCGGGTATAGTCCCTTGACTTTCTACCCTTTCGACCTTGCTACAGTAGTCGATCACATCTTGGCTTCCCTATCGGCTTGTTTCTTATCCCCTACGGTTCGCCAGTCCTCCCCTTCCTCTGTGCTTGGCTCCACCAAACCTATTGTGTTGTAGTTTGCTCACGCGTCGCCTACCCGACATCTTACTCCACTTATCGTCTATCGACCATTTCTTGTCGATTCTTGACCTAACACAACATCCACTTCGCTGCTTCAGTAAGTCGCACTTCGACTGCCTCTGCTCGACTTGTTGACCTCAACAAGTCAACCTGCTCTCTGCCCCAGTCGTCATCGGCACTCCCACTGGTCGGTCCCCTCCTGTCAATCAATATCGACTGATTTGCCTAGGTCCCGATGCTCCTGCATTAGACTCCCCAGGTGAAAAAGAATACAACTGCTCCATCAGTCTCCTGAAATATTCTTCATAAATCCATGTCGTCCCCTGCAACTCATCATCCTTCCATCGCACTAAGTATTCCTTCTTCTGTGTGCTACGCATTCCCCCAACCTCGCATTCTTCGATTACTTCTGCGATCTCCTCCTTGTGTCAATCTGAAATTTGGTTTGTCCAGTCGATGCTTATCACTTCTTCGCTTCTGTTGCTTGATCCCTCTTCAAACTTATATAGATATGAAACGTTGAACGTTGCTGAAATGTTCAAGTCTTCCAGCAATTCCAACACATAAGCGTTGTCTGAAATATTCTTCAGAATTCTGCATGGTCCTATCTTCTTTAGCTTTAGCTTGTTGTATGTTCCTGTCGGAAATATTTCCTTCTGTAGATATGCATAGACTAAGTCCCCTTCTTGGAACAATTGTATTCTCTTTTTCCTATCGGCCCTCAAATTGTATGCCGCGTTAATCCTTTATATGCGCTTTCGCACATGTTCATGAACTTCATGCATATGCTCTGAGAATGATTCTGCATATGTTAGCAACTCGACCAAATCCACCACTCCATGTGGGATCCTCCCTTGAACAATCTGGAATGGGCTCAACCCCGTCGACTGATTCACAGAATTGTTATAGCATAAAATTCTTGGTCATAGATCGAATACTTCTGCTTCACTCCATTCAACTTTTCACTAAAGAATGCAATTGGTCGGCCCTCCTGGCTCAACACTGCTCCAATTGCCATTCCACTCACATCACAATCGACCTAGAAAACTTTGTCAAAGTCTGGGAGCGCGAAGACTGGGCTCTCAGTGACTTTTTCCTTCAACTAGTCAAAATCTCTTTGCGCTTCGTCCGTCCACTTGAACTCACCCTTCCTCATGCATTCTGTCAATGGTGCACAAATTTGACTGAATCCCCAAATGAACTTCCTATAGAAACTCGCAAGGCCATGGAAACTCCTCACTCTAGTTGTACTTGTCAGTTCTGGCCAATCTACTATTGCCTTGACCTTCTCTGGGTCCATCACCAACCTTTTAATCGAGATTACAAACCCCAAGTACACAAATTCCTTCTTCATTGAGAAACACTTTTATAGGTTCACCATTAGCTTCTCTTCCTACAATCTCTGCAACACCTGTCGAGTATGTTCCAAGTGTTCTCTCTTGGTTCGGCTGAAAATCAGAATGTCGTCTAGATAGACTATGAAAAAATTTCCCAAGAATGGCTTTAACACCTCATTCACCAATCTCATGAATGTGTTGGGTGCATTAGTCAACCCAAATGGCATGACTAACCACTCATATAACCCTTCTTTCGTCTTGAATGCTTTCTTCCATTCATCTCCTTCTCTGACCCTAATCTGGTGATAACCAATCTTCAAGTCTATCTTCGTGAAGTATGTCACTCCACTCAGGCAATCCATCAAGTTATCCATTCTCGACAATGGAAACCGATACTTGATCGTGATCCTGTTGATGCCTCTGGAGTCGGTTCACATTCTCCATTCTCCATCCTTCTTCAGTGTCAATACCACTGGTACTACACATGAACTTAGACTTTCTCTGATTAACCCTCTGTCCAACAACTCTTGAACCTATCAGTTGAGTTCCTGTCCCTCTGTCGGACTCATCCTATATGGTGCTTTGTTTGGCAGAATCGACCCTAGAATCAAGTCAATTTGATGGGATATGCTCATTGTCGGCGGCAATCCCGTCGATTTCTCATTAGCCATTATGTCACTAAACTCTTCGAGCAACTCCTCGATCTCAACTGGAATATTCTCCTCTCTGGTCATTCTTTCGACATATGGTCCTTTTGGAATGATCACAAAACATCCCAACTGTCTCTCCTCTTCTGTGAGGAATTCCTTCGCGGTGCTCATTAACACTCGCTTCTCCTATAGATTGCTCTCACCGTGCTTATTGTCAGCTTGCTCTTCTCACCTTGGCTTAAGATTCCTATTCATGCCTTTCTTCCACACTGCGACTGTATTGGCTCAACCATCATAGATCATTTTCCGATCATATTGCCATGGCCTTCCTAACAACAGATGGCATGCATCCATGGGAACTACATCGCACAGTATGCTGTCCTCTAATCCTTCAACTTTGAAGTCGATCAAGAACTATCTAGTCTCCCTGACATGGTGTCCTTTCTACAACCATGAGATCTTGTAGGGGTGTGGGTGTTCTCGACACTTCAACCTGATCTTGTCGATGACTTCTGTTGACACAATATTCTCCATGCTTCCACCATCAACTATGGTTTTGCAATGCCATTCACCGATCCACACCTTTGTTCGAAAGATGACCTTCCGTTGTGCTGGCTCCGTCGGGTCGTGTTGATCTTCCTGGATCAAGGCCCTCTGAACCATTAGATTTCGGTTCTTTTTCTTTTCACCTCCACTGCTGTCGGATACTGATTCCTCCCTCTCGACGACTGGCTCATCCTTTCGACGTTTGGGTTTCAATTCCTCTGCAGCATGTAGGTTCTCTGGGCACTCATATGCCTTGTGTCCCGCTCCTTGACACTTGTAACAGATTATGGCTGGTCTATTAGCTCCTTTCTTGTCGGATGGACCACTTTGACTATATGCACCTCAACCGTAGTTCTCACGACCATCGCGTCAGTTTTCTTGCACTTTCTCCCATGTCGATGTCCCTTCCGCATGTCAGCTATCTTAGACACTTTCCTTTCTGTACCCGCTACTTTGGCCTTTCGCGGAGACATTTTTTGCACCTCGACCAGTCAACCTCCCCTTGGTCACTACATATTTTCTTGACAGTTTCTCTTTTTCCTTCAGAGCTAACTGGTAGGCTTCGCCAACTGCTCTTAATCTTATCATGCTGAATTCATCCTGAATAACACATTTCAAGCCATTCACGTACCTAGCAACAACTTCTTCTCCTTCATCAGTTTGTCCTAACCGAATTGAAAATCGGTAGAACTCCTCCATGTACTCCTTCATGGTCATCTCTTTCTGTCAAAAGTTTTGTAACTTCCTAAACAAGGAAATCACATAGTCATTTGGCAAGAACTTTCCCTTCAACTTGGCAACCATTCTGTCCCAAGACTTGATTTTCTCCTTGCCTCTCTTGAGTTTGTCAGCCTGTACATTGTCCCACCACAACAAGGAATGACCTTTCAACCTCAGACATGCAGTCTTAACCTATTTAGGATCCTCAATCTACTCTATGTCGAATTATTTCTCCATCTCTTTGAACCAGTCGATCAAATCTTCTGGGTCCAGGCTTCCTGAGTACATCCGCACATCTATTTTCGCCTGAACTCTCATATCCGTCAGAAGTTTGATAAGTTTTTCCTCGGGTTCCTCTATGGATTCTTCCTGAGCTTCCACCTCTTCAACTTCCTTGTCGCTGTGGTCAAGTGCTTCAGGAATACAACCACGCCTCTCGCTTTCTTTGATCGCTGCAACTTCATTTGCCAAAGTCCGCATTGTTCTGACACATTCATCGAACATCTCACGATCCACTATGATGGTTGCTGTGCCATGCGCTCTTCGTCCTCGGACATTAATTCCTCTATGAGCCATTTTTCAACCTATGCTAAAACTCTCACATGTCCAATCACAACCAGACTTTAAATAAGTCATGCACAACTCTACCCAACCGCAGCTGGAGTTGTCCAATTCACTTGCAGGCTCAATATCAACTGATTCAAGTCAGGTCGGTATAGTCATCTTCCCAACCAATCTTCTTTCTGTGCTCTGATACCAACTTATGCAAGTCACCTTACTGGAATACTTTCTTGCTTAACATGCACATGAAACAAACCACAATGATTACACGAAACAGGTGTAAAACAGGATGTCAGAAGTGGCTTTATATTACTTCTTTGAATTAGGTTACAATGCGGAATAATTGTAAAAAAATAACTAACTACAATTGGCCTCAACCGTTACAACTTAGAAGTAACTATGGTGTGTTCTCCCCATGTGTCGACCTCACCCTCTCCTGGTTCACTTCGGAACTCTGAGCTATGGCTCGATCTCAACTCTCTTCTTCTTCGGCTGGTGTGACTCTTCACAACTCTCCTCGGCTTTGTTATCTGATGCTGCTGATCAAAAGAATGAAGATCCCTCCTTCGAAGTCCTCTCCTTGGTCTTCTACCCTGCTGCTGCTATTCATGAGGCTACTGCAATCCCCGAGACACGCATCCTCTTGTCTGCTGATCCTTTCAAATCCTGTAGACCTGCAACTGTCAGCTCCTAGCCGTGCTGCATAGCCTCTATCCATGACGTCGCCTGTCATGTCTTTCACCTACTCTCAATAACTGTATTGAATTCCTCAGCAAACTTGAACGACTAACGGGTACAGTCCCTTGACTTTATTCCCTTTCAACCCTGCTACAATAGTCGGTCACATCTCGACTTCCCTGTCAGCTTGTTTCTTATCCCCTACGGTTCACCAGTCCTCCCCTTTCTCCGCGCTTGGCTCCACCAAACCTATCGCATCGTAGTTCGCTCACTCATCGCCTACTTGACGTCTGACTCCACATGTCGTCTATCAACCATTTCTTGTTGATTCTCGACCTAACACAACATCCGCTGCACTGCTTCAGTCGATTGCACTTCGACTGCTTCTGCTCGACTTGTTGACTTCGACAAGTCAACCTACTCTCTGCACTAGTGGTCATCGGCACTCCCACTGGTTGGACCCCTTCTGTCGATCAACCTCAACTAATATGCCTAGCCCCGATGCTCCTGCATCATCTTGTCCTTCCATGAGGATGAATGGAGACTCAAAAGAAAAGTGGTCTGGATAGGAAAGGCTGATGATATCACCCATTTTTTCCACTAGTTTGCTAATCATAGGAAAATTTGCAATTCAATCCAAAAATTAGAGATGGTTTGGGTAGGAAGTAGAAAACTTCAAGGAGATAGCTACAATTGGTGTTGAAGAATTTGAAAACCAAAACAAAACACAAGAGCATGATAATGTTGTTGAAATGGTAACAATTATTAAGTTATGCCCTAATATTGTTGATGGGGAAGATAATTTGATGCTAATGAAGGAATTATCTATTAATGAGACTGAAGAATCCCTTCATATCCTAAAAAGGTACAAATGTCCTGGACCTGATGGATTCCCTATAGAATTTTTCCTAGGGTTGTTTGATGTTTTAGTTAAAGATATGTCACAACCCCAAATTTACCCAATTTAAAAAAAAAATTATATAAGTATTTTTTATGGTATTAATTCTTATGTCACAGGTATGCAAATGATAAGGATGCCATTGGACACAACATCACTCGCCTATAGGTATAAATTGAATTTCAGTATTCTTTGCGTCACGTAATTACTGGCGTAGTTTGCGGAATTAAGTGTCAGCCGTAGATTTGACAACTACATGTTTTAATTACAGTCATGGTTGACTCATCCATTATGATTACAGTTTATATTTTTCTTTATACATATAACCTTGTAACTTGATATTATTATCATTATGGTCCTAGCTTAATGGCCAAATTATGGCCAATCCTAAGCTATTAACTTACCTCTATTTTTCCTATGCTAAAAAAAATAATACAATGTTAAGTTATATATGAAAATATTGTTATTTTACATGTTAAAACACATTAATACCATTGTGGATGACCCAACCTATGGCTTAGCTGCCATTGTCGAATCGACCCACATTATGGCATTTGGATTAAGCATTTATCTATGGTTCGCATTACTTTTATGTATGCCAAACTATTGTATAAATGTTTTCACCACAACTATGTAAAGTCGGATGGCTCGATTTGATAAACCATATTGTGACCAATTTTAAGCTATGGTCTTTATACCTTGTAACGCATATCCAAGGAGGGTCTACGAAATAAATGATACGATTTTAATTGATTACTATGGGATCTGTGTTAATAATGGAGACTTGAGTTCTTAATGCCAAGTATGAAAGAACTGGTGTGCAATGTGATTGCATTTAACGTGGGTTGGCAGTACTCTACTGTCTCCTCGTCGTGGCTTCTTGTCCACCGTTAGATCCATTGCTTGGGATTGTAACTACACTATGCAAGGTTTATTTGGACAAAAGATCATCGGCTGGTGCATTCATGTTTTTGGTTTTGGGGGAGTTATGCTACTGCACTATGGAGCCTTGGCTCTGCGCAGAGATTCCCGGTGTTATGAAAATGCAATGTTGAATGAATCAATGAGCATAGCGTCCTCCATATGGAGTGTTCACAGTTCTCCTTTTGAGGGTTTTCTCTTTGAGATTGGTGTAATCCCTTAGCTCTGTGCCTTAGAGCGAAGCTATGTAATTTATTCTTGTTCAGTTGAGAGGTATAGCTTGGATCTACGTTTTTATTTTTGTTTGGTCAGTGGTTTTATTTTGACTTTGAGCACAGAGTTCTTCCACTCTACTGCGGAGCCCTCGGCTCTATGCACAGATTCAATTTAAATCTATGATTTGTAACTTGTTGTTGCTAGTATAATTGTGGATCTTATGCTAGGTATACAATAATGCTATTGTCTCTTTCAATCATTATGTTTTTTACAGAAGTTGTTTATGAGTTTTTATCTTTATTCATTTTGCTTGTATAGGTCTATCTGCAGTCATAGATAAGCATAAGGATTGGGTATGCTCTACCGAGAAACCCTAGAATGTTTCAATGCTAGGTAACGAAATACCTACCTTGTAATTCTTTTCGTTATTTATTTTATACTAAAGATTGCATCTAACTTCAGATTTATTTAATTGTGCAGACACACGGAAAATGGGGAAATTCCATTATTCGATTATGACGCTAAGAAAACAAACTTCAAAACCCTATAAGTATTAGCGTGTAGCTTGTGAATAATGTTTAGTTTCAATTGTAAACCCTAACCAAAATCTAACTCATGTTCAAATGAATGTAGTTGCAGGTGGTGTAGTATTACTAGCGCAAGGGTTGTGAACACGGTATGTTTTACTCTCGTCAATGCTGGTTATTGTTGAAGTTTGGCTCATGCATGCCATGTGCATACTTGGAATATTTACGCCATAAAATGGGTTTTATGCTTTCGCATCTACCCACAATGTTACTTAGTTAATAACGTGACTAGGGGTATCCTTTATGGATTAACTGTCTTGATAACTGGAAATATTGTTTACATAGTGTTTCGACTCAACTGTATTAAGAGACCATTCGAATCTGTATTTTATTTGGATAAATATATTTATGAACCTCTCGGCTCTATATATGTATATTTTATATTTCGAGTTTAGTGAATACGAAAATGCTAAAGTCTAAGTATTGTTTTGCTATTTTATGTTTGGTCAAGCGATGTGGCAATGCTACGCATTGCCCATGCATTAATGAACTTAAGGATGGGGAAGGGTAGCTAGCCGACTCCCTTTCATCCTTCGACCTTCATCGAGAATACAATGATAGCCTTTCGGCTATGTAAAAACAAAGGCCTCCTGGCTTCGTAATATTTATGTTTTACTTAGTAAACGATTTTGATACTGGTTTCAATTCTTTGTTCTTGTATGATGCATACTAGAAAATATTTACAGTCATTCTATTTTATGAATATATATTGAATAATCAGTTTTTGACTATGTAATAATGAAATTTATAATTGTATTGAAAAGTATTTGACATACTGCTTATTGAACTATTTTTCTATATGTACTATGTATTTATAATAGGTCATCTAGCTCTGTAATCATTATAAAATAATACCTTTACTTGATTAACTCAGAAATATAGTAGATATTCAATAGAAAACCTAGGTTACATGGCAGACTTGTAAACTTGAACTATCATATGAAAACAAAATTATAACCAAAGAATTAGTATTGGATGAATAATGCAGTTAACCTAGACATGATAAGTATAGTGTAAATAGAATAGTAAGATAATATTTGTACTTCTCAGAATAATGAATCATTAACATAACATTTTATCAGTATAAATTAAACTTACAATTCATCAATTGGTAATAAAACCACATAGAAAAAATACTAAATACTAATTAACAAAATATAAGAACCTAACTGTAAGAACATACTGAATCCAATCTGAAGTTCACAGTTCCTCCCAACCAATCTTCCAGAACAACCAATATTACTTGCTCTGAAACCCCCGAGCTTGTTTACTGAACCATAAGGACAAAGACTGTTGTACAATATTTTTGTACCAACACTTCATAACACTCTCCTAATCAACAATAATGTCTTTTCCCTCTTCCATCCCAGCCTCCTGCTTGTCTGATGGGAATGTATATTTAAATTTTCCTAGGAATTAGGCCTATCATGAGCCTCCTACTCTAGAACCTCCATCTAGAGTTCTAACCTAAAAGATAGGGAAGATGCCTCCTGCACCTGTTGAGGTATTAAATATCTATTTTCACCACTAAGGGATTCTTGTCCAACACTTGTCATTCCTTCTTGTAGGTCAGTAAACACTCTTTCAACAACTACTTCATATTGGATTCTCCTAGTTATATTTATTAGATAATAATAATAATTTCAAATCCTCACACAAGTGTCTTTGAACACACTTGGTCAAATAATTGTTCAAAAATAATTAAAAACAATATTACAAAGTATTTAACTTTAATCAAGGTTCTAGGGGTATTACCGGATATTTTAAGAGTAGCAGAGGAATCTAGATGCAATGGGAAAATGTTAGTGGTTTTTAATTCTACTTTTCTTACATTTATTTTGGAATATGATTCGATATATTCCTTTGATGATTTTCATACCATAGCTTTATGCAACAAAGTATATAAAATTATAGCTAGGAGATTAAAGCCTCTATTATATACTGGTATTTTTGAAGAGTAGTTTGGGCATTTATTGGGAAGGAAGATTCATGATGCTATAGGCCTAACATAGGAAGGGCTTCACTCCATCGACGCTAATCACTTAAAATTTGTTGTGATTAAAATTGACCTAAATATTATGACATAGTTAAATGGTCATATTTAAGGATGGTATTATCTCAATTGGGAATTTGTCATTCCTTCATCAAATGGATTATATGTTGTATCACTTCGGTTTCATTTTCCATATTGATTAATGGTATGGCCTCCGAATTTTTCAAACGAGAGAGGGGTATAAGGAAAGGTTTCCCAATGGCTCCTATTCTCTTCCTCCTCATAGAAGATGGGATTAGCAGGGATTTATAATTAGAAAATATGATGGGTGCATTTAAAGGTCTAAATATAGGCAGATCATTTTGTCTTTCGCACATTCTATTTGTTGATGACATTCTAGTTTTTTGTGATGGCTCCTTACAGGACAGGGACAAGTTTCTTTTTATTTTATCCCTATTCTTCCTAGCCTCAGGAATGAATATCAATGATAAAAAATATTTCATTGCAGCTAAAGGATTAGAGGAGGCAGATATGGTGATTTATTTGGAAGGTTTCCATCATAATCTCTTCAACTTAGATAATGGTTTGAATTATTTAGGGTTATGTCTAAAATCCAGACCCCATGTGAAAAAAGATTGGGATTCACTTTTGACTAAGTGTGAAAAGTGTATATATTGTTGGTTCTATCATTGGATTTCAAAATACTAGTGCCTGGTTCTTGTCAAAGCATTTATGTAGGCTATGCCTGTGTATTGGATGACCTTATCCTAGATCCCTCGAGGCATCCTCAACTCTATTAGGAAGCTTATTTTTCATTGATTTTGGGTAGGAACCTTGGATAATCAAGGTACTGTATGGATCAAATGGCGAGATTGGTCAATCCCCAAATATTAAGGTGGTTTGGGTATAAATTGTTTTCCATCATTCTCCAAAGCATTAACAATAAAGAACATATGGATATTGATTAATAGTTTAGGGATATGGAAAGAATAAATCACTCAGAAATATATCTCTCAACATTATTTTCACGAATGGATCCATAAGCCTTCCAAATCCATTAGGAATTTCTTGATCATGTGGAAATTTGTAGTCTTATCATTTATTGTTGTAACCAAAGGTCTTGCTTGGAAGGTAGGGGATGGTAGCAGTCTCAAGGTAGGGGAGGATGCATGGATTGGGAGTGATTCTAAGCACATTTTATCATTTCATATGGTGATGTTTTTTAGATTTAAAGGATTGGTGATCTCAACAATTTTTGTGACATTAAATCAATGAATCATTTTGGATATGGATGGATGAATGCAGATTCCTTAGGCTTTCAGGACAATGGTGATAACATTTGGAAAACATATATTAACCACTTATATGCTTCTCATGTGCACTTAAATAAGGAAAATGATACACTATTATGGGTTAATGATTCATATGGTGCTTATACTCCAAAAGACGAAGATAATGTTGGTCAGGATTAGTGGTGGAGCGATATTTGGAAGTTCAATATTCCTCTGAAGGATAAGATATTAACGTGGTTTTTCTTATGCAATAAAGTCATAACATGGGATCATTTGCAAAACTGAAACAAATATGGCCCTGGTAGATGTTATATGTTTATGAATGTTAAGGAAACTAACTATCACCTGATAGTGGCTTGCAGATTTGTGACTAAGGTTCTGAAGGAGATGGAGATTATATTAAAGGTAAAAATCCCATCAGGGATTGATTCCTCAATTAATGCCTATCTTTTCAATTGGAAACAAAAATTCGATCTTCGAGAGTTCAAAGGCCTTCCTCTAATCCTTGCGTGGAAATTTGGGATGATACGAAATGCATGAGTATTTGAAGACCTCTATTCCTCTCCTCTTTCCTGTGCAATTGGATGTGCATATGCCATTCATAATTATATGGTAAACATCAACATCACAAAGATCTATCAGATCAAAGAGAAAGAGATAAATAAGGATTGGCCTTGGTCCTATTTTGATGAGGAAGCACAGGAAGAACATGAGTTCTGTGGTGTTGGAGGAATCCTAATTATGCCAAGAAAGAAAATATGTTTTAAGGTAGAGTTAGGTAATGGAACAAATTTTTTTGCAGAATTCTCTTCCCTTAAACTTCTTTTATCCCTTGCACCGATATTTCCCAGTTAGATGAATGCATGAACTAGTCAGATAAACACATAGTGCAACACTGGAAGTGCGCAGTCATGTTGTTATTTGTTATAGTGTATAAGTTCGCAAGGATCATAGTCTAACATGCTTGGTGAATGCGTCTTTTCACACTAAGTAAGATCTATCAAGTTGCATAAGTATTGAAGAGGAAGCGCAGTTCTATGTGGAGATGTCCTATCGTCGATTAATCCTCCCGCATCGTGTAGTCCTTGGATGTGCGATAGCCTAAGTGTTCGTCGCGAAGAGGTGGATCTTTGGGCAATACAAAGTCCGCAGCGCGAGTCCTATAGCACGTTTCCTACCAATTTATTTAAACACTCATCACTTGGTTGTGGAAACCTGATTCCATAACCCCCCCATTACTTCGCCTTGGGTGAGACCTCAGTCTGTTGTGATGAACCTGCAATAATTAATTAATGCAATTACACGAGATATCAGAAATAATAGAATAGAATCACTTTTATATTGATCACGGGCCACTTCAAGGGGGCAACCTCCTTTGAGCAAGCTCAATACAATTAACTTCACGGTGCCTTCAATGACCTCAACACACACTTATATACTAAGTCTATGCCCAATACTATGAGTCAAAACCATGGGACATATAATACTATGGGATGACTTACAAAGCATATGCGTCCAATACTATGGGTCAATACTTTGGGCTAATATAAACTACGGATCAACAAATACTACGGGACGACTTACAAAGCATATGTGTCCAACAACAATATACTAACATAGTAAAGAGAAGGGTTGACATAGGTTCCTAACATCCCCTCTCCCTTAGAAAAAGCTTTGTCCTCAAAGCTTTGGTTGGAGAAATTGCTGCAGAATCTCAAGGAGTGGTTCCCCAGTAGCATCCTCGGGTTTCATTTCAGGCCACTGACGCATTTGGAGTGTCAAGGAGGATTGCTTGGAAGGATGTAGATGAAGAAGAACCCTGTCAGCTGTGTGGAAAATGTGCTTAGAACGGTGCTGATCGGCTTGTTGTTTCAGGCGAATTCTGGCCATGTGATGATTGTCTTGCAGAATGAGAAGAATCTGATCACGGTTTCGAAGAACCGAGTCAATTTCCTGAACTGGGGAGCTGCTAAGGGTGTATGGAAGAAGAACTGGCGGTGTTTTTCCATAGAATGCTTCATATGGTGTCCTTTGAGATGTGGTATTGTACCACCAGAGCTCTACTAGGAAATCCATAGAAATAGTTGGCCAAAGCTATGTAGGGATGGGCAAGGGTTTGAGCAATCTCTAAAGGAGTGTTGTTTCACCCTTGTTGACTTGGAAGGTATCATCGTCAGCCACCATCTGTTGAATTGTCATTTTTAGTCCCTGCCAAAAGAAGTTACATTGTTCCCAGTCATACATTTTGCAGAACCTAGAGTGCCCTGTTGATGAAGAAGCATGGAGTTCATAGAAGAGAGATCCCTGTTGAACATATTTCAACCAATTTGGAACAAGTAGAGAAAGAGCTGTAAGAGAAACCGGGTCATCAATTTTGCAAGAAGGAGCATCTTCCACCGTATTGTCCTTACCCTTCTTGTAAGTGATCACATAGGGATAACCCATTTCAGGTGTGTTGGGGAGGAGACCCATTGTTCCAGAACATTTTCCAGACTCGGGAGATCAGTCTTGATGAAGAAATAATTCCCTAATAGGTATGGCTGCCACTTCTGTACTGCATGCAAAATAGCCATCATTTCCTGCTGAGAGGTAGATGTGGCTAAATTCTTACCGGAAAGGTCTCTTGAAGGCAGCAAGCGCATTGGGTCAGCAAAGATACCTGCATATCTATCCAAGGAAGTAGTGGAGACTATTGATGGGTGCATCTGAATGGAATTGAGCTGAGCGATGACACCATGTGAATTCTTCTTAAGGATTTTTTCCAGGCGATGTGAACTAATGATGCAGAGAGACCCTGGTTGTAAGCCCATAAATTTGTGTTGTGCCCCATTGACTTTAAACTGCATCCAAAGTTCAACAAAATCCCATAAGATGGGGCCAAGTGTGCATAACCATTGAACGCCCAAAACCACATCACATCCGCCTAAGGACAAGGAAAACATGTCAGAGCGTAGGTTATAATCTTCCATAGAGATACGCACATTGTGACACTTCCCCTTGCAAGGTAAGGTGCCCCCATTGGCAACCATGACTTCAAAGTTGGAGCAAGGATGGACAAAACAATCATTCTGTTTGGCAATCCGAGGGTCAATGAAGTTATGAGTGCTACTAGAATCGATGAGTATGGTAAGAGGCAGCTTCTTGAAGTATCCCCTAACCCGCATTGTTTGTGGGGTGGTGATGCCAGTTACAGCATGGAGAGAGATCTTGGGTGGGTTGTCCTGAGATGGGGTGTCAACAGGCGAGTGTTGAATGTCGACCTGGTCATCTACTGTATCTGTAGCTTCTTCACCAAGTTCTAAGGCAGGCGAAGAATCCACATCCAAGAGATAGAGCTTTTGTTGAACACATCTATGTCCCCGAATGAATTTCTCATCACAATTATAGCAAAGCCCTTTTTCTCGGCATGCCTGCATTTCTATTTCAGACAAATGCTTGATAGGAGTTGGTTGAGGAGAAGGCATGATGGGAGGTTGTTGGGAACCCATATTTTTGAAGGGAACAAAGGTGGGTTTGGAGCATTGTTGAGCTACGATCTTGTACTCGGCCAGCTTATCCAACCCTAGGACTTCCATCATTGTGTTGGGACAAAACATTTTGACCTCTGAGCGGATTTCATCCTTGAGACCACTGATAAAACAACTCCTGTAGAATTCATCAGACAATCCTTTTGTGTGATTGGCCAATTTCTCAAATTCTGTCTGATACTCTCTCACTGTGCCAATTTGGTGAAGTTTAGTGAGTGCTCCTGTGAAATCATCAAAAGCACTAGGACCAAATCGTGGCAAAATGAGTTGGCAAAAATCTGTCGAGTTTGGATCGGGATGAGCTTTGATGTACCAACGGTACCATTGAAGGGCTTCCTGTTCCAAATGAAAGGATGCAAGTGGAAATTTCTAGACATCAAAAGTATTATGCATACTTAAATATTGTTCTACTCGGTATATCCATCCAGTCGGATCAGTACCATTGAAGCAAGGAAAATCAAGCTTCGACCCACGAAAATTGCTAGAAGAAGAGAACCCGGTGGCTGTAAAAGATTCTGGCTGTCGGTTATTGTTCATGGTTGAATGCTAAAGATGGAGGCTGAGAAATTTTTCATCCAGATCTTGGAGTTTGGTTTGGATGGCTTCAAGTGCTTCCTCCATGGTGTTTGCTCCTACACGGGTGACAACCATAACCAGGTTTTTTTTTTTTTGGGGGGGGGGTGGAATGGGTAGAAAAACACAAACATAAGCTGATTTAGTAAAGGGAAATTTGGATTGGGGAAACAATCTGATGGGTAATTGGGGTTTGACTAGATTTTGGACACGGTCGAAAGGACAAGAAAGCAAAAAGGGGGATTTTAGAAGCGGGGTGATAGAATGAGAAAATTTGGCAGAGAGGGACAAAGAAGCAGAATTCAGAAAGGAATTCTATGGTAAAATTTGAAGGTGATTGGGTGAAATCTGAGGAAGTTATGGCAAACCCTAAAAATAGACAAATGTGGGATTTCGGGCTTTGGGAAGGGGAATTGGGGATAGGGTCCTCAAGAATGAAAGATGCAGAATGGAATGACAGGGGTTCCCTGAAAATTTCAAGGGAAACAGAGTGAAAACAAGGGAGATATGGAGAAAAAACTGTTTTTTTTTCTTTTTTCTTCAGAAATGGATCGGCAACAGCGGCATGGAAGGGATCTGCAACAGATGGATCTGCAATGGCGCGGAAGGGATCGAAAATGGCTAGATATGAAATGGTGACTGGATCTGGAATGACTTTCATAATAGATCTGAAACGGCTGGATATGGAGCGAAAGTGATCGGCAACAGTTCAACTGAAAACAGATATGGACCCCAGGTATGTGCGGCTTCCTAACAGTTCAGGGGTTTCACTTGGTTGATGACTTGCGTATTGGGGCAGTACCCCTCAGTCCACGGCTCAGGTAAAACTGATAACTGCTTTGCCACAAATGACATCTCTTGGTTTACCTCACGGGTGGGAACTAGTCAATCAGGTAGGGGTCGTTGCCGTTTTTGTTGGAAGGTCCTCTCAATGGGCCAGCTACTTCGGTGTTCCTGTGGTACTCATCACAATGCGTTTTAGGGATTATGCCCATGTACTTCCCACAGTTAAGCGGATAGGGATTATTCCCAAATCCGAACCTGCAATAGAAGCGAAAAAAAAAATTGGCAGAAATTTCACCCAGCGAGCCCAAGAAAGTGCTCTGATACCAGATGTGATGAACCTGCAATAATTAATTAATGCAATTACACGAGATATCAGAAATAATAGAATATAATCACTTTTATATTGATCATGGGCCACTTCGAGGGGGCAACCTCCTTTGAGCAAGCTCAATACAATTAACTTCACGGTTCCTTCAATGACCTCAACACACACTTATATACTAAGTCTATGCCCAATACTATGAGTCAAAACCATGGGACATATAATACTATGGGACGACTTACAAAGCATATGCGTCCAATACTATGGGTCAATACTATGGGATAATATAAACTACGGATCAACAAATACTACGGGATGACTTACAAAGCATATGCGTCCAACAACAATATACTAACATAGTAAAGAGAAGGGTTGACATAGGTTCCTAACATCTGTTCACAGATTGTTTCCAAAAGGGCCAGTGAAAAGGGGTTTTGTTGGTTCCTCGAATTGCGTAGAACCTAGGTCTTTATAGAAGACCTCAAGAACAATATAGACAGCCAACAAATGGTTCTGTTTCCGCGCTTGAACTAGTGATGAGTATCGGCACTGAAAATTGGCATCGAAACAAGAAAGAGATTTGGAGTTGGTGCAACAAGACTAAGAGAGATTTCTCTAGAGAAGAGAATAGACATCTACATCTTTCCAACGTAGATTTGTTAAATAAATACTTGTGGAAGGATATTCACAAAATTTTTAGGGTATCCTTTGGAAATGAGTTACACGTGTGGTTTTGAAGACTCGTGGAGTGAAAGAACTGTTTTCAACCAGAAGGAGTACCGACCGAATGGACTCCAGAGCTCATTTAGAGGCTTAAAGAAATAGATAGTCCACTCTCACGAGCAGTTGACTCTTGGGTTGACAGCATACTAGAATGCTTCGGGACAGAGTTCGTCGTGGACACCCTGAAGTCCTACAGCACAATAGAGGCATAAGTTTTCAAAGGTTTCAGAGGTAAGTACCTCAACAATCTCAATTTATACATTAAAATTATTTTAGCTGAGAAAGACGTTTTAAGAATGCAATAAAATTCCTAAATTTTTTTGAATCTATAATGGTCAATAGCATATATAGTGATTCTGACGAAGATACACACAATTTGAGAAGTGGGAAAAGATATAAGTATACTACTAAGAATACTTTCAGTGAACATGGACTCCGCGTAGATACTGAGCTAGAAGTTGAGCCTGATAGCCAGAACACACCTCCATCAACCACCTATCAGCCTATTACTTCGTAGAACCCACTGGTTGTGAACACCGCACCTCCTATTGCACAAAACCCACCAGTTCATAACCCTCTAGTTGTTAATATTCCTAATGATCAGAGCGTCAATACCGGTAATGCTGCGGGAGTGAGTACTCAGACCATCCCGACTCAGAATATTCCCACTTAGAACATTCCACGTAGTAACATCCCTAACACCACTCAGACCACTATGTAGAATACTACTATACAACTTAGAAGAAGGATGTCCGATGATATTAAGCTACCAATATTTAAGGGAACTAGTCTAGAGGACCCTGAACAACACTGGTTTCTATGTGAAGCTGTATGGAGCGTCAAGCAATTTCAAAATGATGTTGTGAAGCAGGTGCAACTCGTCACTATGTTTAGAGATAGATCCTTGAGTTGGTTCATGAAGTACTCTCAGGGACATAATAGAACTCTAGTGGAGATTAAGGATGCACTATTGAGAGAGTTCAAGAAACCAAATTCAGAATCTCAATGTATAATAGAACTAAAGGAAATTAATGAAAAACCTAATGAGACAGTTTGGGAATTTGACCAGAAGTTTAAGACATTGTTAGATCAGGTTAGTTTTTTCATAACACCGCAACATCACCAAGAATGGTTTATAGCTGCATTGTTGCCCCATATCAAATTGCCATTGATGCAACAGAAAGTGGCTTCGCAGGAAGAATCCCTAGAGATCATGATGAAGTTAGAAGCTTCACCTATAGGGGATACTAGCACTAGAATGTTGTTAAATTTTTTAGAATTTACTTCAATCTGATCTAGCATCTTAACTGAGAGAACAACATGTACAACAAATCTATAGCATGTCAATCATGGAAACAATAATGCAAGCACACAAGAGACACAGAGTTTACTTGGGGAAAACCATAAAGGTGAAAAACCCCAATAACTTCCTCAGAGATAGATAGAGCAATGATACAACCAGAATACAAAAGATAGTCTTCTCCTAGCAGCAGAGCCTCCTCCTCTACAAGTGTGCCACTCTCCCAAGTGTGAGTGAGAGAATAGAATGTGTAAAATGAGAGAGACACACTCTCTATTTATACACTAACTTGACTTGACCTTTACTCAACTAGGTCGGCCTCAACTTAACCACTTAACATAATGCTGACTGGGCCGACCCCCACTAGGGTGGTCTAATAACCCTTTGACCCACATGGCCGACCCCCAATAGGGTGGTCTAATAACCCTTTGACCCACATGAGTTATACAGGGCCGACCCCAACAAGGTGGTCTAATAACCCATCAAGTATAAGTTATGACACTTACAATATAAATGACGACACTTCCGTATAGAGGAATAATAACATCTCTATAGGAATACAATATACATATATGTGAAATACATTCCGAAGTTACATATACATCAACACTCCCTCTTAACTAGGAAGGTATTTCTCGACACAGGACTTCTAGCACAAGTCTTCTTCTCTGGATCATCGTCACTGGATAATCGTCATCGAGTCATCATCATTGTCACTGCTGCTACTATCTCAATCAATCTCTAAATCTACTTGTCACAGGAAGTTCTATAGATCCAGTCCTTTTTCATACTGGATGTAGGCCCGCCACCTGTAGGTCTTCGTCATCACTAGCCATACTATGGAATCCTCAAGACTTATTACGTGCGTCACAAAACCTCGAAAGAGCACCCAGGCTGTTACGAGCAAACGGCTCTACCTATAGGATCTCCCAGGGCCATATTATATGTGACCTCACCACAAAATGTCGCAAGAGCATCCCAGGCTATTATGAGCACACAGCTCTACCTATAGGATCTCCCAGGGACAGATTATATGTGGTCACCACAAAACCTCGCAAGAGCATCCCAGGCTGTTACGAGCACATAGCTCTACCTATAGGATCTCCCAAGGACAAATTATATGTGGTCATGGCAAAACCTCGCAAGAGCATCCCAGGACTTATTACGGGCACACAGCCCAACGTATCGGATCTCCCAGGGACAGATTATATGCCATAGGACAAAACCTCAAAAGAGCATCTGCCAGATATCCCAGGGCTAGATTATATGCCATAGGAAAAACCTTGAAAGACTATCTGCAGATCTCCCAGGGCCAAATTATATGTCCTCCCAGAGTAAAACCTCGAAATAACATTTGCCAAATATCCCCGGGCCAAATTACAAGCCATAAGCAAAACCTCGAAAGACTATCTGGAAATCTCCCAGGGCCAAATTATATGCTCATCCGCACAACCTGATCCATGGCCATAGAGTATCCACCTGATACTCACCATACATCATCCTGATGTACACATGATCATCTTGATCATCATCACTATAACATCCTACTGCATGTAATCTGGAGCAACATCCTGAAGCTTGTCATCCATGATCATCGTGATCATACAATGCATCTACCTGATGCATACCAAGTATCTACCTGATACATATCATCATACATGATCCACCTGATCATACAGTGTATCCACCTGATACAAATACAAATACATGATACATATCACTATACATGATCCACCTGATCATACAATGCATACCAAGTATCTACCTGATACATATCATCATACATGATCCACTTGATCATACAGTGTATCCACCTGATACAAATACAAATACATGATACATATCACCATACATGATCCACCTGATCATACAATGTATCCACCTGATACATATACAGATACATGGTCCAAGCATCCAACATGATGCATATACAAATTACATACAAATGATCCAACCAATCATATCCAACATCCAACATGATGCGTACATACATATACATATAAATGATCCAACTGATCATATCTAGCATCCAACATGATGCGTACATATATAAATGATCCAACTGATCATGTCCAGCGTCCAACATGATGCATATATAGAGCAGTAACTGGAGCATTTTCCTGATGCTCATCATCCAGTGCTTACATCCACAGCCATGTGAAGGATACTCCTTCCAACATGCTTGGAATGGCTTCTGCAAATGTGTCCATCACTTCTTCCTCGAAGTGTCATCAATATGAAGAACACCAAGCCTCTCTCTGAAGTACTTGAACTTCACTCTAACTAGTGGCTTCTACAATCTGCTCGTTTGTCACAATGTATAGGAGCTTCACAGCTCTTCTCTGCACCATATCCCTGATATAGTGATATTTGATCTCTATGTGTTTTGACTTGTCATGAAACACTGGGTTCTTGGATAGCTTCACACAACTCTGGTTATCACAAAAGATACCAGTAGCATCCAATGGGAGATCAAATAAATCAGATAGTAGCTTCCGAAACCATACTGCCTCACAACTAGCTAAACAAGCTGCAACATACTCTGCCTCAGATGTACTCAGTGCTACGCAGGACTGCTTCCTGCTAAACCAAGAGATCACACCTGATCCCATACTGAGGCAACATCCAAATGTTCTCTTCCTATATGCAGCACTGCCAGCCCAATCTGAATCAACATAACCCTACAGGTTAAACTTTTGATTCACTTCATACTTGAGCCCATAATCCACTGTACCCTTTAGGTGCCTCAAAACATGCTTTATAGTAACCAGGTGAACACTCGGATCCTTCAGGAACTAGCTCAATGTGTTCACCGCAAAGCAAATATCTGGTCTCGTGTTCGTCAGGTACATCAAGGACCTAATCATCTAATGATACATAGAGACATCAACCGGCACAGATGAAACATCACATAGAAGCTTCAGATTCGATGCCATAGGTGTGGCCATGGCCTTGCAATCCATCATCTCGAATCTCTTCAGGATATCTACCGTGTACTTTCCTTGACCAAGGAATATCCCACCTACACTCTGCCACACCTATGACTATTGAGATATTGTAACTTCAAAGAATATTATATTTGTACTTTATTATTCCAGAGATGATTCATTCCTCCGTGAAGATCTTATTGTATATCCGGAGATGTTTATTCCTCCGTCGGAATGTGGTAACTTGGGTTATTAGAATTCCCTAGTGGGGGTTGGCCCTGTATGTGTTATGTGGGTCAAAGGGTTATTAGACCACCCTAGAGGGGTCAGCCCAGTCATTCGTAGTGGGGTATTTAACCCATTGGTCAAATACGAGCCTACATGATTTGTGTAAAAGACAAGTCGGAGTAGTGTATAAATAGAGGAGGTGTATTCCTCATTTTACACACACACTCACTCACTTGAGAGTAGCGCACTTGTGGAGGAGAGGTCTGCTATGGAGAAGGAGGATCTTATGCTCAGGGTTACATCTTTGTATATTGCTGGTCATCTATATTGAGGAAGCTTTGCTGGGTTTTCTACCCCATGAGGGTTTCCCAGGATAAATCTGTGTCTCTTGTGTTTATGCTGTGCTTGTTGTTTCTTCAGTGATCCTGTATATGCTATTATTGTGAAATGGAATGTAATGATGCTATTTTCTATCTTAGCATATTAAATCTTAACATGGTATCAGAGCTAACCTGAAGGAAGGCAATGTATGGCACTTACGACACTTGCTTCTCTTGCGACAATTTGAAGGTTATGGTTTTATATAGAAAACACCAGTCATCGTGGAACTTTCACTATAAATCCATTTTGGAAAAGGTTCAGGATCTAAAACCTTTACAGGTAGTAGATTACATCCCCAGGTACTTTGTTTCCAAAGGGCACCCTCAGATTCGTTGTACTTTGTGAGTTATGATCAATACAAGTCAGGGTTTCTGACTCTTCCAGATCTCAGTCAAAATCAAGTGACCTAGGAAAAAAGGTCATAACATAGGCTAGGAAGCTCCAAATGAAATTTCATAAAAAGTTTCAGGTAGTGCATAGACTTTAATATCTCAGGAAACGTTTTTAGAGGCCGAAGCTGAACCAGTGACACGAGGAACGCCGTAGAAGTTCGCTCTCTTGTTTTATCCCATAAACAGGTCACGTTGCGACACTTAACATAACTCTCTCTCAGAAAATCCAATTGAGGTCAGACCTGTCGAGATGGAAAGATGACAGGTCAGGCTACAAAAAAAAAAGTTTTCAGACCCTGTGGAGTGAAACTTTCGGAGTTACAACCAAAACAATTAGGTACATATTTCTGTCAAAACAGAATTATTTTTGGAGCACCTTCATTCATGGCTTTCGAAATTTAGGGTTTCGGAGAATGTTAGAATCTTTGGAATTGGAGTCCACAGCTGAATGCTGCTTAGGAAAATCGAAATTTAGATACCAAGATTGAATTTTTTGGTTGGGTAGAAGACCGGGCTTGATCAAACCCTAGTTCAGGATTTTGATCGGAAAGATGGAAAATTAGGGCTTCAGCAAAAGTTGGAATTTTTGAAGTCTGTGACCACGGCTGGAAGCTCCTCAGGAAAATAAGAGTTCAGAGCCTTGGATTGAACCTTTTGATTGGGAAGAAAGGTGTGCTTCATCAAACCCTAGTTCAGGATCCTATCCAGAAGATCCAGAAGTTTCGAAGGCAATTTTGAGGGGTCAAATTTTGGAGATTTCAAAATTGAAGTATGTTAGTTTTGATCAACTCAGCAAGTCACATCCTTCCATCCATTTAGAAGTGTGAAAGTCAAAGATTGAATTTTTAGGGTTTCTCTAGCAAACCCTAATCAAGCTCCAGATCAAGTTTCATGGGGAGTCGAGGCTAAGGCCTTACATAAGAAGACTACAAGAAGTCTCGACATGTATGACTTAAGGAGGTTCAGGTATGTCTTGAAATCTGATTCCTGACTAAGTTCATAATGTGTTTGAATTCATATTATTTATTAGGACAATCTTGATTAATGTTAGAATTGTCTTATCACCCTAGTAATAGTATGAATGCATGTGAATGATTGAAGACATTCATTGATTAGGGCTATATGATTGTACTAATGTATTATGGTGTTGTATGAGGTTGATGTTGTCTGCTAACAAGATACAGGTACATCACGAAAGACAAATCAAGTTCCATGACCATGACAACATGAAGACAAAGACTCATCCATAATCTTTGTTCTACTTACAAGGTATGTATGACTTTGTTATATTATGCTTAACCTATGAGATATGCAGGTTCTAGCACAGCATCTCTAAATCATTGAAGAGAACAAAGAAGATATTGTTTAGGTATGTTAGACATAACTAAGCAGGTATACTAATCCAGGTATGTTTTCCTATGTCAAGTTAGAATCTTACCTTGTGCTAGGATCCCTTTTATAAGTATACTTGGTATGATTGGTTATGCTTATTCATAAAGTTAGTAATCAAGGGTTTATGCATATTATGTCTCTTATCTTGATGATTTAACTAACCAGAAGAGTACTATGATCAAACAAGAATATACATGAGTAAAAGAAGACTTCCTTGAAACCCTGAATACTAATGATCATGACTATACATATTCAAGATTATTTAGAATTATAATGTTTTGATAATATTGAGAATATACTAATGAATGTATGTTTGTGTATGAGATCATGAGGATGACACTAGTGCACACTTGAGCATGCACAGTCGTACAGAATGAATAAAAGTTCAAAAGACATATAGAAGATCAAGCGGGAGGCAACCACACAAACATAAAAGATAAGTATTTGAGTTCTTATTTGAAATAGTAAATGATATTGCTTATATGCATATTTGTATTCCTAGAATATAACATGCTGAGTGTAAACATTCATAAAGCATTGAACAATATACTACTAATATGCATATGATTGGTAAGTTGGACAAACATTCCATTGTTGCTTGTCTAGAATGAAACCTCTTTGCTAACATGCTAAGAGCTATGCACACTCTCGATAGTATGTTCTGGTAAAGATGGAAGGCATCTAGATAGCCACTGTATGCATACAAGATATGGAAAACTGTTGTGCCAAAGTATGTGTCAAGATAGTTGCATAACTATGAAAATGATATCTGTATGCATAATAGGTTATCATGTCAACATGATTTCAGGATTATAAAGTATTACTAATCATGTATTAATTTTGTTTTATAGGAAAGATCATGAAGAATGATGAACATCGAACAAGTGATGGATGTTCAACAAGAAGATTTACAAATCAAACAAAATATAGAAGGCTCATGGCTAGAAGATTCTCTTAGAAAGAGGAAGAGAATCATGACAAGATGTTTTCTCCAAGTGGATAGATAAGACCATTCTCTTAATGGTGTAATTAAAAAAGAAGTGTGAATCAGATTCTGTATCGGTACCTAGGATTGGTAGTCAATTGATGAGATTAATGATCATCATGGGTGATCTGGATCTCAACCTTTGCTACAAGGTTGAATATGGCTTCTATACACAGATGACATGGATGCAAGAAGGAACTCACCACAGAGTTCGAATGATATTGAGGCTCATATCAGTAGACCCATTTGACGAGACATGGCACAAATAGATATGCATAAGATCACTCAATGCAGAGTGTGAATGATGGAGAATTGACAGCTTCTTGACAAAGCTTGGGCTTTAATAGAAGTAAAGCTGATCCTAACCTTTACCTTAAGGTTGTGGATGATGAACCCATCATACCATTATTGTATGAGGATGATCTCTTTCTGACAAGGAATGAGAAATAGATCATGAAAAGAAAGAAGAAGATGGATGCAGAAATGAAAATGAAAGATCTCAGATTGATGCATTACTTCCTAGGTCTGGAAGTATGGTAAGGCTCAGAAAGAATCTTTCTCAACCAGGGAAAATATGCCGATAAATATTAAAAGGACTTGATGTGTTGGAATGGAAACTCTCATGGATTCCAACTTGAAGTTGTTAGTGGATGACTCATCAGAGTTAGTGGATATAACTCTATACGGACAAATTATTGAGTCATTGATGTATCTAACGAATACTAGGTCAGATATATGCTTTGCTGTGAACACCTTGAGTCAGTATCTAGTGGAAACTAGATGTGTTCATCTGATAAGTTGCAAATCATGTGATGTGGTATCTAAAGGATACAATAGACTTTGATATATGTTATCTTGGAGATCATGACTTTAGATGGCTACGCAGATGTTGATTGGGCAGGAAGTGTATCAGACAGGAAGAGCACATCGAGAGGATGTTATTGTATGGGATCAGCCATGATCTCGTGGTTTAGCAGGAAACAATCTAGTGTGGCTCTTAGCACAAGCAGAATATATGGCTACTTGCTCTGCTAAGTTATGAAGCAGTATGGCTTCAGGATTGTTTGACTTATAGATAGAATCAACTATGATCCTATGTGACAAACAGAGTTGTACCAAAATGGCAGAGAATCCATTGTTCCATGATAAGTCAAAGCACATAGAGATCTGACATTTCTATATACAAGATATGGTGCAGAAAGGAATTAAAGTTCGAATTTGTAACAAGTTACCAATGTACTAACCAAACCTCTACCGATTCGATGTCCTAACCAAACCTATACCTCAAGTAAAGCTTTCCGAGACAAACTTAATATAGTTCAGAAGGACCCTCCTCGAAAGGGGGAGTGATGTGATCACTTATGATGAGATTGCCCGCATCGACAGTGAGGTTGATGATGTGGATACCTATATTGGTGATGCCAACAGAGAGGTTGGTGGATGGTCCTTAGACAAGGTCTAAGGTGAGAAGAGGGATTGCATCATCCTTGAACACATGTTCTAAAAGGAGCCATAGACAGATGTCTTCGAGAATGAAGTCCTTCTTGGACACATGAGGATTGGATCATCCTTGGACTTCAGTCCTAAAGTGAGTTGTAGACATGTGTCTCTGAGAAAGAAGAAGGATTGCATCATCCTTGAACATATGTTCTAAAAGGAACCGTAAACAGATGTCTCCGAGAAAGAAGAAGGATTGCATCATCCTTGAACATATGTTCTAAAAGGAACCGTAGACAGATGTCTCCGAGAAAGAAGAGGGATTGCATCATCCTTGAACACATGTTCTAAAAGGAGCCGTAGACAGATGTCTTCGAGAATGAAGTCCTTCGAGGACATGTCAGGATTGAATCATCCTTGGATTTCAATCCTAAAGAGAGCCGTAGACAGATGTCTCCGAGAAAGAAGAGGGATTGTATCATCCTTGAACACATGTTCTAAAGAGAGCCATAGAGGTATGTCTTCAAGAATGAACTCCTTGGTGGACATGTGGGGGATTGTATCTTCCCTGGACTTCGGTCCCAGAATTGAGCCGTAGACTAGGTCTCCGATAATGAAGTCCTGAATGAACAGGTAGGGGATTGTATCTTCCCCAAACTTAGGTCCTAGAATTGATCCGTAGACTGATGTCTCCGAGAATTGAAGATAGGACTGCATCGTCCCTGGACCTCTATTCAAATTGTACGTGAGGATTGCATCGTCCATGAACTAGGTTCAAAATGTACGTGAGAGGACTGCATCGTCCGTGAACTGGGTTCAAAATGTACGTGAGGACTACATCGTCCATGAACTAGGTTCAAAATGTACGTGAGAGGACTGCATCGTCCGTGAACTAGGTTCAAAATGTACGTGATGGGATTGCATCATCCCTAGACATGAGACTTTTCTTAAAGGTACATGTGAGGATTGCATTGTCGATGAATTGGGTTCAAAATGTACGTGATGGGATTGCATCATCCCTAGACATGAGACTTGTCTTAAAGGTATGTGTGAGGATTGCATCGTCCATGAACTGGGTTCAAAATGTACATGATGGGATTGCATCATCCCTAGACATGAGACTTGTCTTAAAGGTATGTGTGAGGACTGCATCGTCCATGAATTGGGTTCAAAATGTACGTGATGGGATTGCATCGTCCCTAGACATGAGACTTGTCTTAAAGTGATAAGGACTGATCATCTTGGAACTTGATCTGGATTGTATTATCCATGGACCTATGTCCTAAAGAGAGCGGGATTGATCATCCTGTAATATGATCATGTGTATTGTAGGGTATGCTGCTATGTATTGATGATGTGTATTGATGAGGATACTTGTATGTATACTTCTATTGATGATATGTATTGATGAGGATACTTGTATGTATACTTGTATTGATGATATGTATTGATGAGGATACTTGTATTGATGATGTGTATACTTGTATTGATGACGATACTTGTATTGATGATGTGTATACTTGTATTGATGTGGATACTAATACTGATGATCTAGATGATGATGCTGTTGATCGTGTTGATCCAGATGACGATGTTGTTGATCATGTAGATCGAGATGATGATCCAGATGCTGTAGATAGAGATGATACAGATGCTGTAGATCATGATGATCCAGATGTTGTAGATCGAGATGATCCAGATGCTGTAGATCCAGATGATCCAGATGCTGTAGATCCAGATGATCCAGATGCTGTAGATCGAGATGATCCAGATGCTGTAGATCGAGATGATCCAGATGCTATAGATCGTGATGATCCAGATGCTGTAGATCAAGATGATCCAGATGCTGTAGATCGAGATGATCCAGATGCTGTAGATCGAGATGATCCAGATGCTGTAGATCGATATGATCCAGATGCTGTAGATCGAGATGATCCAGATGCTGTAGATTGTGATGATCCAGATGCTGTAGATTGAGATGATCCAGATGCTGTAGATCGAGATGATCCAGATGCTGTAGATCGAGATGATCCAGATGTTGTAGTTCGAGATGATCCAGATGCTGTAGATCGTGATGATCCAGATGCTGTAGATCGAGATGATCCAGATGTTGTAGTTCGAGATGATCCAGATGTTGTAGATCGAGATGATCCCGATGCTAATGATCGTATGATGACGATGCTGATGATCATGAGGATCCAGATGTTGATATTGTTGTAGCTGTTTGAGTGCTGCAGAAGATAAAGACTCAGTACTAAAGATTTTTATGTTCCAGTATTGAAGATGTTCTAGTAACTGCTTGAGTTACTGATGATGTTGAGAAAGCTTCCAATGATTTATAGATGTATCATGTATGACGTTGATGACTCCTTGCTCATGCAGATGCTGTTATAATATCCTTCTCGTTAAGAGGGAGTGTTGAGATATTGTAACTTCAAAGAATATTATATTTGTACTTTATTATTCCATAGATGTTTCATTCCTCCGTGAAGATCTTATTGTATATCCGGAGATGTTTATTCCTCCGTCGGAATGTGGTAACTTGGGTTATCAGACTTCCCTAGTGGGGTTCAGCCCTGTATGTGTTATGTGGGTCAAAGGGTAATTAGACCACCCTAGAGGGGTCGGTCTAGTCAATTGTAGTGGGGTATTTAACCCATTGGTCAAATACGAGCCTACATGATTTGTGTAAAAGACAAGTCGGAGTAGTGTATAAATAGAGGAGGTGTATTCCTCATTTTACACACACACACACTCACTTGAGAGTAGCGCACTTGTGGAGGAGAGGTCTGCTATGGAGAAGGAGGAGCTTATGCTCAGGGTTACATCTTTGTATATTGCTGGTCATCTATATTGTGGAAGCTTTGCTGGGTTTTCTACCCCATGAGGGTTTCCCAGGATAAATCTGTGTCTCTTGTGTTTATGATGTGCTTGTTGTTTCTTCAGTGATCCTGTATATGCTATTATTGTGAAATGGAATGTAATGCTGCTATTTTATGTCTTAGCATATTAAATCTTGTGTTCGTCAGGTACATCAAGGACCCAATCATTTGACGATACATAGAGACATCAACCGGCACAGATGAAGCATCACATAGAATCTTTAGATTCGATGCCATAGGTGTGGCCATGGCCTTGCAATCCATCATCCTGAATGTCTTTAGGATATCTACCGTGTACTTCCCTTGACCAAGGAAGATCCCACCTACACTCTCCCACACCTATGACTCCCTGTCATGTATTTCGAAACCGAGTGGCTACTCCACATATACTTCCTCTTCAACTACACCATTCAAGAAAGCAGTCTTGACATCCATCTGGTGTATCTTCTATTTCATCACTTTTATATTTCTCTATGCTGCCATCTGCAGCATGCTTAATCTTGATAGATCCATATGGAAGTCATAACAAACTTCCCTTCAGGTCTTGGGACTACATCCCAAACATCATTCTTCATGATCGACGGATCATGGCATTCTTCCCATATCCTGGGAACTTCAATATCTTCAATAGATAATTTTGTTGCTGAACAAATGTTGTAGTTCTTCTTTTGCAGGTGATGGCATACGATCTTTCCTACACAACAAGTTAAATTGCATGATTAGAAAACATCTCATAGTTTTCAGAACAAATTCTTACACATAAAGAAATATGTCATACAGTGATGCAATTATCTTAGCCAATGCTTCAATACAACATTTATCCATATCCCGTAACTTTCTAGATGCCTTCCAATCTCTACCAGAACATTGTTAAGAGTGTGCACAACTCCCAACATGTCAGCAAAGAGGTTTCATTCTAGATAAGTAGCAATGAAATGTTGTACAGTGCCATAAGCCACTTACCCATCACATGCATATTAGTAGTATATTTTTCATTAATGCAATCATTCTAATATGCACAATACATATCCTAAGTCTATGAATATGAGCATATACATCATTGAACAATTTTATTTAAACAAACAAATATGCAAGAAATGATAATTAAAATACTTATCTTTGTTTGTTTGTTGGGTGGCCTCCCTCTGAGTCTTCGCTTCCTTGCAGGAGCTACTGGAGTCCTAATCTGAAGTAGCTTCTTCTACACCTTTCTGTTGTGGAATGTAGAGAGATGGTCAACTCCCTCTGAATATCTGCATCCTTGCATAAACCATTGGAGTGTACTCCTTTGCTTTCTTGCAGGAACAACTGGAGTGTGCTCCTTCTTGATCTTTGCTTCCTAGATTACCTGTCCTTGAACTTACATCCATCCTTAATCACTATGCATGCTTATTAGTATCATCATTGTGTTATCCTTGAGGTCTCATACATAATCACACATTTATTAGTATAATCTTAATACTATCAAAACACAATAATCTTAAACATGTATATTCATGATCATTCACAGATAATAAACATTAGTATTCAAGGTTTCAAGTAAGTCTTCTTTTATTCATACATATTCTTATTTGATCATAGGACTCTTCTGGTTGGTTAAATCATCAATCAAGATAAGAGATATAATATGCATAAAACCCGTGATTACTCAAACCTATACCTTCATGATTCTTTTGGTTAGTCATATCATCAATTATGGTAAGAAACATAATATGCATACAACCATGACTATTCAAACCTGTGACTTCATGAATAATCATTATCAACAACACAAAAGTATAAGATCCTAACACAAGGTAGGATTCTAGCTTGATATAGGAAACACATACTTGGATTAGCATGCTAACTAGTTATGTCTAACATACCCGCATAATGTCTTATGGTTCTCTTCAGTGACTTGTGCTAGTAACCTGCATATCTCATAGGTTAACCATTATAGAACCAAGTTATACATACCTCGTAAATGGATCTTCTATGTGATCCATGACAATGGATGAATCGTTGTCTTCATGTCAACATGATCTTGAACTAGAACATGATTTGTCTTTCTTGGTGTACCTTTCATGTTAGTGGACAACATAAACCTCATACAACACCATAATGCATTAGTACAATCATAAGTGTCAACACCCTAATGAATGCATTCATAATTTTGTTAAGGTGATACGACAAGTCTAAAATCAAGATTGTTTTAACCGTAATAACATGAAGACAAACATATCATAAACTTAATCATGAACAAATATCGAGACATACCTAGATGAGTCATATATGTCGAGATTGCTTGAAATCTTCTTATGTAAGGCCTTAGCCTCATCTCCCTCTGAAACACGAACTTCTTCACTTATGCAGGTGGCCAATCCATCCTCTTCTAGGATTAAACCAATCCACTTGATTTGTAGGAACTGGATCTTGAGCTGTATTAGGGTTTGTCAGAGAAACCCCAAAAATTCAAACTTTGAATTTCAAATTTCTGAAAGGATAGAAATATGTGCCTTGATGAGCTGATCAAGTTGGTATATTCAGAATTTGAAAACTGTAAAGTTTCACTCCTCAATTTTGCCTTTGAAATTTCTCGATTCACTGGATGTGACCCCGAACTAGGGTTTGATGAAGCCCACTCTTATTCCCAATCAAAAGGTTTGATCCAAAGCTCTAAGCTTCTATTTTTATGAGGAGCTTCTAGCTGTGGTCACAGATTTCAAAAATTCCCATTTTTGCAGAAGCCCTAATTTTCCACTTTTCTGATCAAAGTCCCGAACTAGGGTCTGATCAAGCTTGGCCTTCTGCCCAACCAAAAATTCTGATATTGGTCTTTAAATTTCAATTTTGACGAGTAGCATTCATCCGTGGTCTCCGATTACAAAAATTCCAACTTTCTCCGAAGCCATAAATTCTGGAAGCCATGAATGAAGGTGCTCAAAAATAATTTTGATTTGCCAGAAATATGTACTTGATTGTTTATGGTGTAACTCTGAACTTTTTGATCCACATGATCTAAAAATTTTTCCTGAGATATCCCGACCTGTTATCTTTCCATCCTGATAGGTCTAACCTCAATTGGATTCGCTGAGAGAGAGTTATGCCAAGTGTCGCAATGTGACCTGTTTATGGGATAATACAGGAGAGTGAACTTGTACGGCGTGCCACATGTCGCTATTTCAACTTCGGCCTCTGAAAAATTTTCTTGAGATAGTACAGCTGTTTACTACCTGTCACTTTTTACGAAATTTCATTTGGTGCTTCCTAGCTCAATTTACGACCTTTTTCCCAAGGTCACCTGATTTTGACTCAGATCTGGAAGAGGCAGAAACCCTATATTGTACAGATCATAAATCACAAAGTACAACGAATTAGAGGTTGTACTTTGGACACAAGGTACATGGGGATCTGATCTTCGACCTATAAACGTTTCAGATCTGAAAACTTTTCCAAAATGGATTTATAGTGAAAGTGCTACGATGCCTGGTGTTTGCTATATCAATCCCTAACATCGTAAGTGCAACAAGTGTCATACATGCCATATCATGCCTTCTTTCAGGCTAAGTCTGATACCATGTTAAATTTTTTAGAATTTACTTCAATCTGATCTAGGATCTTAACTGAGAGAACAACATGTACATCAAATCTACAACATATCAATCATGGACACAATAATGCAAGCACACAAGAGACACAAAGTTTACTTGGGGAAAACCATAAAGGTGAAAAACCCCAATAACTTCCTCAGAGATAGATAGAGCAATGATACAACCAGAATACAAGAGATAGTCTTCTCCTAGTAGCAGAGCCTCCTCCTCCACAAGTGCGCCACTCTCCCAAGTGCGAGTGAGAGAATAGAATGTGTAAAATGAGAGAGACACACTCTCTATTTATACACTAACTTGACTTGACCTTTACTCAACTAGGTCAGCCTCAACTTAATCGCTTAACATAATGCTGACTGGGCCGACCCCCACTAGGGTGGTCTAATAACCCTTTGACTCACATGGCTGACCCCCAATAGGGTGGTCTAATAACCCTTTGACCCACATGAGTTATATAGGGCCGACCCCAACAAGGTGGTCTAATAACCCATCAAGTATAAGTTACGACACTTACAATATAAATGACGACACTTCCGTATAGAGGAATAATAACATCTCTATAGGAATACAATATACATATATGTGAAATACATTCCAAAGTTACATATACATCAACAAATGTCTCAGATCCATACCCAGTTAGCTACCTTGACATTACAACTGCATGACATGAAGAAGGGGAAAGAACAAAGAAAATAAGTCTTGTGTACAGGTTGCAGGGGAGAAGGACACACTAAGGAGAATTTTCCTTTGTTTCAAGAATACCTTAATAGTGGAGCACCAAATCCACTGAATCAGAACCAAGTGCCATGGTGTGAGATCTATAGAACTAGAGGACACCGTCTAGAATACTATTACTTAATTCAGAAGTATGTGCGAACTCCTAAGAATTTATATTGCACATTCTGTAAATCCGTTGGACATAATGATTCCAACTATAGAGCATATGACCTGATGATGGAAAGAAAGCGATATATGGAGCATATGCATGGTGGTGGAGTATACAGAGTGTAAGAAGAAGCTCTGTAGAAAAAGGATAACGCGTAGTATGATCAAGGTGCATAAAGACGCCATGGAGGATTCCGCAGAAGAGGAAGAGGCCAGATGATCTGTTATAACTGTGGCCAACCAGGTCACTTATCTAGAGATTGTAACAATCCATGTACTACCTGTAATTATTGTAAATATCTTTATCATGTTATTGAGGCATGCCTAGTGTTAGCAGCAGAAATGCAGAAAAGAAAGCAAGACGTACACCTAAGCTGAATATTCAGTTGATCACAATAGAGAAAAGGAATATAGATCCAAGTATTAATGTTGTGACGTGAAGTGCTGCTGCAACATGAAGAGATAGGAAAGCAGAAGCTTCAACTTCTGGAGATTTTGAAACTAAGAAGACCCCTGCTGAAGCGGTCTAGATCAGAAAAGCTACTAGGAAAACACATGTTTTCAATCTAGAAAAGAACAAAGAAGCCTTTGAAGAAGCACGGGACATCTTCAAAAAACCGACACCTATTTCACCAAGAATCCCATTATGCATTGCAATACCACATATGTAGGATATGCCAGCAGCTTATGACAAAATGTGCACTACAACAAGGGCATGAACTTCTGTTGCGCAGTTCCTACGGAGCTGCATGAAATTATTAAAGAGCGTAGATGCTGTAGTGGAATTACAAAAATTGTTAACCCAATACGAACCACGTAGTGAGACAGATACTTCCCAGAGCATAGTTCATCACATCAAGTGCCACAAAAGAACATGAAGAGAAATGAGGCTCAGTACGCAGATAGGAGATTATGAGATGGATGAGATCATCTTTGATCTGGGATCTGGGGTAAATGTCTTGACTAAGAAGACATGAGAGCAGATGGGGAGACCAAAGTTGTCATGGTCACCCATGTAGTTGAGATTGGCCAACCAGCAGAAATTCATACCTTTTGGGAGATTAGACAATATTATTGTTGACATCGATGGAGTGCGAAGTCATGTAGACTTCGAGGTTTTTGAAATTGTGGATGATAGTCAGCCTTATCCAACACTATTGGGTATAGACTGGGTGATGGATAACCTTGACATCATAAAATTGAATACCAAGAAGATGATCTTTGAAGGGCAGGATCTCAGCATCATAGCACCATTGGACCCTTCACAAGGAGAAAGATACAGTGAACCGATTCAGGAAGAATCCAGAGGACAGGATCTTGACCTCATTTACAAGATGACTACGAACCCAGATGACTACATTAATCCTACGACGGATGGAACACTTAGTTGGTGATGTGACAGTTCTTGCATATCAGACTCTGACGCAGGACTGAAAAATTGGCAAAACCGTATGCATGAAGTATCTGCATGAAGATGCGTGCAGATCACAAAGTCACTGCACTGGATTGGAACCGAGGTAATTCCAATCCTTACCTATGATGGTTTGACTAATGTTTATTCATTTATTCAAGAATATACTGTATCAGTTGCAGCTGAACATCGCATACCATCACTAGATATAGCATTGCGCAAGACACCTACCAGATGGTGGGTTGCGCATAAGCAGACTTTGACCCATGGGATCAATGCAAATAAATGATGCAAATGGATAGAAGGATCCGAGGGATCACATTGAAACTTGTTCACAAGCATGGAAAAAGAGACCACAGACAAAATGGGTTCATCTGTTTGTGCACACCCTGGAAGAGCATATTTCAAAGAATTGGTATCTAGACACAGAGCTTCACAGAGGAACTACAAATTGGTCTATCTTAACTATGAACTTCCAAAGAAATTTCAGCTTTGAAGATGAAAGTCCCAGCATAAATGAAGCTCTGCAGATTATCAAAGAAAGGATATTCAGAGTTGAATGCCCAAGTATAAACGAGGCATTGGAGGAAATCAAAGAGAGGGTGTTTGAAGATGTAAAGGTACCTATGAACCTACAACCAGAATGAGAAAGAGAAATAGAACATGCCTTTGAATGCTATAACCTTGTTGAAAATGAAGAAAAAAAAGAAGAGAGCGATGAGGAGGATCCGCGCAACATCAATATACCTGAGTCCAAAGGAGCGTATGAAGTAGAGGGACCTCCACTTGAAATTCTAGATATGAGCGGCCTTATAAAGACAAGAAAAGTGAACATTGGCACAAGTGAAGAGCCGAAGTTCGCATCTATTGGAGATTACTGGGATGATGTGATGGTCGCGCAGATTGCAGACCTCATACATGAATATAAGGATTTATTTCTGACAAAGTTTGCCGAAATGAAAGGAATTTTGGGCGACTTGGGAGTTATGAAGATACCTCTCAAACTAGGCACGAAACCTGTAACACAAAGGCCTTATAGACTAAACCCTAGATATAAAGAAAGAGTTAAGGAAGAAACTGATAAAATTCTTGATGTAGGGATCATCTATCCCATTGAAGAATCAGAGTGGATAAGCCCGATGGTTATCCAAGATAAAAGGACTAAAGGTGAGATCAGGATCTGTGTAGATCTAAGGAAGCTGAATGATGCTTCACTGCATGACCCATTTCCTACTGCATTTACAGATGAATTATTGGACAATGTTGGAGGGAATGAGGCCTATTCATTTACTGATGAATTCTCTGGATATCATCAGATCAGGATTGATCTAGTAGATAGGCACAAGACAACATTTGGTACTAAATGGGGCTCATACAAGTATACAGTTATGCCTTTTGGGTTGAAGAATGCACCTGCCATATTTTCCAGAGTTGTTGTGGCTGCATTCAAGGATTTTATCCATAACTTCTTAGAGGTTTATTTTGATGATTGGACTATCTTTGGTTTGCTGAAGAACCATTTTGAAAACCTGAGAATGATGTTAGCTAAGTGCAGATGACATCAAATTTCCTTGAATTTAAAGAAATGTATTTTATGTGTGCCTTATGGTATTCTTCTAGGACACATTGTGTGTAGACAAGGTTTGATGGTTGATCCTGCGAAGATCGCAATGATTGTGAATTTACCTGCACCAAATTCAGTGAAAAAACTTCGCACCACATTGGACCATATGTGATACTATCAAAACTTCATCAAGGGTTATGCAGATAACCGCGCCAATGGAGAAACTGCTGAAGAAAGAAGCGCAGTTCATTTGGAACGCAGAATGTGAGCAAGGATTAGACATGCTAAAGGATAAAATGGTAACTGCACCGATCCTAGTTTTTCTGGATTGGGATAAAACGTTCCATGTACATGTTGATGCTTCATCTATAGTGTTGGGAATTGTGCTTGCTCAACTAGGAGAAGGGGGTATTACCCCATTTCATTCTCGAGTAGGAAGTTATCTTCAACTAAAAAAAACTACACAACCACTGAAAGAGAAGGCTTAGATATGGTGTACGCACTACAGAAATTCAGGCATTATTTGTTGGGTGCGCACTTCTCCATGTACACTTACCATTCAGCTTTGAAATACTTGGTCAATAAGCTAGTGTTAGGGGGGGGAATATGCAGATGGTTGTGTCTCTTCCAAGAGTATGATTTTGAAATTGTGGTTAAGCCGGGCAGATTGAACCTAGGACCTGACCATCTCTCAAGGATTGAGTCAGTTGAAGAATCCAACAATCTTGAAGACAATCTTCCTGATGCGAAGTTATTTGCTATACAGATCACATAAAACTAATATAAAGAAATTGTTGATTTCTTGACAACTCAATTGGCACCGACAGAGTTCACTAAGCAACAGAAGAAGCAGCTGGTAGTAAGAGCAATAGAGTTCACCATAATCGTGGGACAATTATATAGGTTGGGACCGGATGAAGTGCTATTAGATGCGTGATGGAGCATGAGAAGCCACTCATATAGGCTGATGCACATTCAGATGTACCGGGAGGTCACTCCGCAGGAAGAGCCACTACGTATAAGATATTGAGCGTAGGGCTATGGTGGCCTACAATTCACAAAGATGCAAAGGAACATTGCCAGAGTTGCTATGTCTGTCAGAGGACAGGAAGGCCATCGTGAAGAGATGAAATGCCGTTGAATCCACAATTGACACTCCAGGGATTCGAGAAATGGGTTATTGATTTCGTGGGACCTATTAATCCACCGGGAAAGCGGAGTAGTGCGAGATACATTATCACTACGACTGATTATCTCACCAGATAGGCATAGGATAAACCAATGAAGGACTGTAGCGTAGTTATTTCCTCACAGTTCATCTTTGAGAACATCCTTACTAGATTTGGATGCCCGAAGATTTTGATGAGTGATCAAGGGAGCCATTTTTTTAACCGAACTATTGTAGCCATTACCTAAGAGTTCCACATTTATCATTAGAGGAGTACACCGTACCATCCTTAAGTAAATGGAAATGTTAAATATTTCAACAAGGTACTGGAGAATGCACTGACAAAAGTATGCAATATTAACAGGGATGATTGGGATCTACACATTTCAGCTGTGTTATGGGTGTACAGGACCACTTGTAAGAAGTTGGCAGGCCATACACCTTTCAGATTGTCCTATGGATAGGAAGCTGTCATCCCATGGAGTACATTGTACCCAACTTGAGAATAGATGCATTTACAGGCATGGAAGATCAAGAAGCAATAGAGGAAAGGATTCTACAATTGGTTGGGTTGGAGGAAGATCACTTCATCGTAGGCTTCCACTAGCAAGTGTAGAAAGAAAAAGAAAAAGCATGGCATGATCCCCATATCAAGAACAAGTCCTTTCAGGTGGGTGACCTTGTCCTCCTGTATGATAGCAAGTTTATGAAATTTCCTGGAAAATTTAAGATGCATTGGCTTGGCCCATATACTGTTGTGCATGTTACTAACAGTGGCGCAATTTAGTTATCCACAGTAGCTTGAGACAATCTACTCGAATTGGTCAACGAAAGTAGGATAAAACCCTATCGGGATAGTTCTACTTCGTAGATCCCTCAGTAGAAAAAAAAGGAAAAGAAAAAAGAAAGATGAAAGAAAACAGAAAGAGAAATTACGTAGTTGCGATGTCCAAAAGGCAGCGACGCAGATCGAAAGAACATGGACGGATGCAAAGACTTGTATGAAGAAGAGTAGCACTGCGTAGTTGCACAGCTCAAATGAAAGATGACAACTATGAAGTACGAGAGGTTGCGATGTGAGGCATGAGGTGGAATCGCAACTGTGTAGTTAAACATGAAGATGCACACGTGCGCAAGAAAACCTTCTATCAGGACCGCCAACGCATCATATCGAAAAAAAGTGACTGTGACAACTGTCGACCAGTTAGTGAGTCGTTATCCAAAAGGAAGGCACTGGCAAGATCAAGCATTAAAAGAGAATGTGACCATTCGATTATATTAAAGAGCAAAGTGACCGAGATCTTGCTAACAAGCTGGTAATTAATCACTCACTTAACTTATTTAACATACTGGCAGCACCGGCACCTTTTAGCAATTAACGAAACATCATTGGTTCAGAGATAATGGTTGGTCGACAAGACCGAGATCTCAGAAGATATCTGGCTGAAGGACGAAACATTAACTACCCTAGTAATGATCGATCGCCATGTTCCAGACCAGTAGGGTCTATAAATAGCCATCAGCCAAGCACTTGTGTGCTTTACAAGGAATTATATCTCATCTGTGTGTGAATTCAGAGCTTCAACAACTAGAGAGCCGAGCAGTCTATAAGTGCATGAGTGAACCACTGACCATCGACGAAGTATTGACAATATTTAGGTAGTCAGGATTTAAAGGAGTCGTGTCATAACCTACCGAGAAACCTACAGTAGAGAAAGGTGCCTCATCTAGGAGCTCTACAAGGCATGCAGAGATGAAGAAAGATAAGCACAAGGCTACAGAGTAGGAAGAGCTGAAGGCAGTGAATCCATAGACACCAGTCGTGGCTCAAGACCAACCCATCCATCTCGTCCCTGAATACATTCCATAGTGGAAAGATGATGCACCTATTGTCATCCTTGAGAAAAATATTGATTATGAGGTTCTGACACTACCCCTGTCCAATTGGGTGAGGGTTGTAGGAGACCTCCTAGGGAAAGTGGAATACTGCAATTTTGAAGACCATGACTTACTGGAAGGAGGATAGTCGAAGCCAAATAAATTCAAATAGTTTCAATCTGACCAATACATTCATTGGCAGGTTGATGAATCCAGAACTGAAACTCTATACGTGCAGGATTGGCTAAAAGGGCTTGACCCATCCAGGTTTCTTAACCTACTTCGCATCCCGTACTTTGATAGGAGCCCATAGCTCAATGGACTAGTGTGCACATTGCTTTCCTGTGTACACTTGGGATGCCTTTGGCTGGACAAGAGAATCGATATCAATATCGATATGATATACTACATCACAATGCTTAATAAAAGAAGCAAAGACCCTGCAAAAGTGTTTGTAGGAAAGGGACAGGAAAAGGACCTCGCAGCCAAAATCACAGAAGAATTTGGTGTAATCTGGGGAAAACGGTGCTTCCCTACAGCCAACGTTAATGATCAAGCTATGTGGTTTACAGTGCAACTGCTCACAGGGAAGATACTGCACAAATGCCGACCACCAGAGGTGCCGACCGCAGCAATCAGGCTCACCTCTAAAATGATGAGATGCACCCTTGACAATTGGGCGTAATACCTGCTGAACAAGTTTTTGGCAAATGTCGAAGACACTCAAGACAATGGAACTCCGTTCCACTACAGTTGGAAAGAGCCGGCTGGCTACCAAGGCGTTCAAGTTCTTCCATGGCAATGCCGGGGAACACACTTCACTAACTTATGGGAAAATCCGAAGTCCTTGAAGCAATGAAAAATCAATGAAGTATTTTAAACATACTACCAGCAACTATGTGATGTGATTGGGCGCACACCGCGAGTCTCACAGCCACTGACAGATTCCTATAAAGGGAAACTGAGATTCATGTTCGATAGACATAGTTCGTACATTCAGCCCAGGACTGATACAGATACAGATCTATGGTATCCAGGATTCTATCAGCTGGATGCTGAGAGAATCGAGCAGATGATGGAGGAATGGGCAACAGAATGGAAAGTGGACCAACCAATTGACATTGATTTTGACTATGAAGAGGACAAAGATAAAGAGAAATACGAGGATAAGGAAGAAACCAAAACAACAGCTACTGATGAGGAAAAAGAAGTTGCACAGGATAAGCTAGAAGGCCAGGCGGGAGAGAAGATAAAAGCAACTGCGATCCCCTCATCGGGAAAAGGAAAACATAAGAAGCAAAAGGATAATAAGTCTAAGTTGGTGCCAATACTGTACGAGGATGATTGTGAAACCACTGCGATGAAGGTCCAGGAAATATGGGAGGAGACGCATGCAGAGAAAGAGGAAAAACAAGAGAAGTTGCAGCTAAGCTTCCTTCAAGCAGTCGAATCAGTAAAAATGATGGTCGCGAACATTCGAGAAGCCCAGCCGGAGTTGGTCCGAGGATTATACTTAGAGGGAAAACCAGGTGGCTCAAGCAAGCGGAAGAGGCAACCACAAGCTGTGAGTGCGCACCCTGGGGTGGCACATATTGAGCCTGCGCACCTTATTTTTCCAAATGATAAGGTGTCTAAAGAAGCAAAGAACTTGGAGCATTTTGACCTCAACATTGGGTCATTACCGATTGAAGATTTGAACAATATGCATATGCAAATTGTAGAGGAGATTCATGAAAGAGGCATCACCTCATATGATCAGAGTATCCAGATTCGAGAAAGCTTTGATGAGCTGAAATAGGAATCAGCGCAGAACACCAATGTGTTGTTCGAAGCTCAAGAAAGAAACCGCAAAATTAAATAAATGGTATCAACGGTATGCGCAAATATTGACAAATGTGGAGAAGAACCAAGTGTCGAAGACACAATAATAAAGATTGGGGCTAAAGTGGAGTCCCTTACTACAAAAATGATGGAAATGGAAATTTCCTATAAAGGGAAAATCGTGGACTTGGAGGCTCAGCATCCCAGTACTCCACCAGATAAGCGCATAGCTCCAACAGAAGAGGTAAATGCCACTTTAGACAGCATTTCGGTCGAGGTGGCGAAGTGTCAGAATTTGCTAGAAGAAGCAAATACGGTGTTGGCTAGATTGAGTGAAGATCTAGACCTTATGCAACTTAAAGGGGATTTACAACAAAGGCAGCAGGAAATCGAGGCCGCAAACGCATAAATGAATACTTTTCCAGCAAGACCAAAGATGCAAAAATTAAATGAAGTAAAAGAGATGCAAAAAGAGTTAGCAGTGCTAAGGGAAAGAGAGGTTGCCGTTTTAGCAAAGTTGCAGCCTATAGAGGACGAAGGGATGGCACTGATGCAACAAATTTATGATAAGTTCATTGAACTTCAATCAACAGAGGGCACATTGAAGGAACAAGCTCAGGTGGAGGTCTCATAGGAGATGCTGGAGACCATAAAAGAATTCAAGAATAAGGCAAGGGAAACGGTTGCAGAGATAACCACTACTTTACACATATTCACTACAAAGCTAAACACCACCGAAGACGCGCAGACGAAGTCGATCAACAAAGGAAGTGGCTCGGGGACGATCCACAAGTAAGTGTTAGGGGCCTGTTAGGCATGGCCCAAGTTGGCATACTTTTGAAGAAGGATAGTTTTGGGAATTGCACAGTTTGGGCTATGAAGTCAGATGGCACAGTTTTGCGGAGTGCACAGTTCGGATTGCATAGTTAGTTTTGTGCAGTTAAGCCGATGCGCAGTACCAGTGCAACAACTATTTTGGGTAAAGAGTATAAGGAAAGGTCGATCTGCAAAAGCGACCGTTTTGAGTAGAGTGCCTCCACGATTCCCGACAGTGGGTAGGGAGCGGCATAATAGCAGATGAAAGGAACCTGTCAAGAGAGTGGCGGAAAAATGTTAAGGAGCTAAGCCACAAGGTTGACGTGAGTGCCTCCAGGATTCCCGATAGTGGGTAGGGAGCGGTATAATGGCAGATGAAAGGAGCCTATCAAGAGAGTGGCGGAAAAATGTTAAGGAGCTAAGCCACGAGGTCGACGATGACAGGCAGGCTAAAAATCACATGAAAGTATTCAAGATATTAGCTAAAATTTTTGTTAATGCTATGCATCTAGAGGTGGATCCCATCCATGTGCATGACAAATTATTAACATAAACATCCGTCTATGTCACCAAATCAAATCGAAAATCAAAGAGCCCAAGTGCTTTCCTTTACTTTCGAAGGAAGGAAAGCTAAGAACGACAATTTAAAGCCACTCGCTGGCCTTCCTATTTCACAATTCTGTTTCACTTCCTTCATGTTATCTTGTTCTCATTTCTATCAATCCAAATTCCAGTTCTAATGGCAGCTGCTTCCTCTTCCTCCTCCTCCTCCATGCCCTCTTCTGCATCTTATCCCCAATATGACGTTTTTCTAAATCATCGCAGACGTGATGGTAAGACCATTTTCGCCAGCAATCTCTATCGTCCCCTAGTTATTTCCCATGGATTACAAGTTTTCTTGGACAAGCCAGAAATGCAGGATGGACACAACATTCTTTCGCAAATAGAAACAACGATTGGAGTCGCCTCAGTCCATGTCGCGATTTTCTCCAAATCTCTCATGAAAACATTGTTACAATTTATTTATTGTGCATTATTCTACTTATACCTAATGCAAAACATCTCCTTTACAATATCTAGATTTTATATAATCAACTTCAATAACTTCAAACCAAATATGGTAGAAAATGATGAAACAAATATTAACAAGTATTTTGTAAAAACATTTATATGAAACATTGAAAGTTCTAAGGAATGATACAACCAAACAAAAGAGGCTGAAATCTCATAGAAAATTTAAATGAAGATTTCTAAGTTTTTTATGTCAAAAAGAATTTTCAAAGATAAAATAGAAAATTCAAAATTTTCATATTAAAATGAATTGTAAATTCACATTGAATGTTATCTCACAATACAAAGAATTAATATTAATTTAAAAAATTCAAAAACAATTATTCAAAACTATATTTTTTCAAACCAAATTCTAATCCAAAATTACGTCCTTATAAAATTTAGATTAAAACTTCAAACAAAACATAATTACAAAATATTAATATAAAGTAAGAAATATAATAATAAATATAATCATTATTAAAATATTCAAATGGAAAATTAAAACTTAAAAAATATACATAATAAATACTAAAAATCCATAATAATTACAAAATAAAACTTACATCGCAATTAAAAAAAATAATATAAAGTTTAAAAAATATTTTATATCATGCATCTATATTTTAAAGCCATGAAAAGGGAGTAAAACATAGTATTCTCTATTAAAATTATAGCATAAGATATAAACCATTTACGAACTAATTTGCGTGGAAAAAAAATCAATCAAATGTATTTTAATTATTAAAAGTAAACCTGCGTTATTTCTGAAAATCTATTCTTCATGGAATGCCACATAAATCATCTCTTTACTTGATTATAATTAGCAATTGCATTTCGGGGTACAATAAAAGAATGCTATATTGCAAGTGAAGGAGATTAAGAATGCAGACTAAAAAAAGTCTAGTAGAAGAAGCAAAAATGAGTTGTGTAGAGTTGTGCAAAAAGAATTGATACATTATTCTCAAAACATTGGTTTATTCTCACTGTTAACAAATACATTGATAGCATTGTCCATGTGGAAATGTGCTTGTAATATATTTAAATAATTTGTATTCTTTTGGGATATAAAGCGAGCTAAATTATGTCCAAAGACAAGTTTACACAAGGTCTCAACACCTACAAATTTAGAGCCAAGACATAGGAGAAGTTATGGATCATCTTCTAGATGAGAAGGTTGAATATAAGCGAGCCAAGTTATTGTTTTGAGAGTGTGAAAAAATGATAATCTTCCTTACAAAAGATTCCTCAAGAGATACCTATTTTTATTGAAGCAAATTTGTTGGAGATTGAGTTTGATCTTATATATTGGAGATACTCAGCTGAAAATGCACTAAGGGGGATTAAACTTGAGTACTACATTGGTCTAAGTAACATAAAAAAGGACAAATACTTGTCACCTTTCCCTTTTCGACCTAAAGACAACTTTTCACAACATCAAGTAATTAATGAATTGAAAGACTGAATATAGTTCAAATAGAATGAACATTCATTTCATCCCTATCATTGATGAAACTATCATCCATCAATTTATTAAATCTCTTAGAAAAGATGTCACACTAATTAGAACAACATTGTCTAAAATAGAGAAGTTTGAAAAAATGATGAGCCAAAGTGTAACATCCCTTTTTTATACCTTATTACTTTGTAAATGTAAAAGAAGAATTTTACGTGTTTCTGGTGAGGAGCTCAAGGCCAAATCCCCACCAATAACCTTTATAATTGTGCGAGTTAATTCCTAAGTTGTAGATTGTAAACTATGTATGAGGCCCTGGTGAGGAGCTCAAGGCCAAGGTCCCACTAGTAGGACTTGGAAGTATCGTTATTTATTTTCCTCGGTTGTAAGTTATAAATCTAAAACTTATAATGACGCAACTAAAACGAAGGGCAAATGAATCATCAAGGAATGAGCGAAATGGTTGGAAGGCCATGAATTGACACCTGTAGTCTTACATATCATCTTCAACGTTGAGGTAAAGGTTCGTCCGTGTAGGGAATTCCATTCACGACTAAGATACTATGGCCTAATTATTAGCCAATGAGTTGTCTACAAAGTCTTAAAAATAGAAACAAACCTAAGTATAAGATGGGTAGTCTGCAAATAAATTACTGAGCTACTATAACGCACACACGTATATACATATATAAGGTATATTTATATATATAAAGTATTATAGGTACTTCAAATCGCAAATAAGGAGGCGTAAACTCCATAAAAGAAAGCCATTTAAGATAGCCTTTTAAATTACAACTGAACTACTATTAAGTCTTAATAATACTACTTGAATGCTATATATAAAAGTAATTATATTTATATATATTCAGAAATTCAAGCAAGCTTGGTTAAGTAAGGAGGCTTAAAATCCATAGGAGAAGGCCATTTAAGATAGCCTTTTAAATTGCAATTGAAATACTATTAAGTATTAATAATACTACTTGAATGTTATATATAAAAGTAATTATATTGATTTATATTTAGAAATTCAAGCAAGCTTGGTTAAGTAAGTAAGGAGGCGTAAACTCCATAGAAGAAGGCCATTTAAGATAACCTTTTAAATTGCAATTGAAATACTATTAAGTATTAGAAATACTACTTGAATACTATATAAGAGAAATTATATTTATATATATTAGAAAAGAGCAATCTTTGTTAATTAAGAAGGATTAAACTCCATAAAAGAAGCCCATGTGGAATAATAATAATAGAATGGATTCTAGCCGCCACTTATTTAGAAAAGAGCAAGCTTGGTTAATGAAACAACCGTTTGTAGCCTCCACTTGGAGAAAGAGATTTGCTCTAGGTTGGGCGGATCCTCCAATGCAGGTAGAAACCTCAAGCTATTTTAGGAGGTCGCGGATGAGGAGAGAGTGGGATGTGTTGGCAGATAACTCGGCTTGAGGACTCATGGAAGGCGGGGAAGGGAGAGCGCAAGCGGTTGATCCCTGCTTAGATCTTATGATTGGATTTAATTTCTACTGGCGAATGCATTTAGCATTCTAGATCTTTTAATTTGATCATTTTCTTATTGGCGAATGGTTAGGGAAGTCTAGATATGTTGCTTAGATCATTTTTTATTGACCAATGCATATTGCATTTTAGTTCCCTTGCTTGGATCTGATCATATGTAGTGTATTTTGTGATGATTACGATTGGTAGTGAAATGTGTGTTGTGGGAAGGGACGGTTCTCCAGGGTATCCGATCCCCAATATTTTATGTCATGTTTATTTATTGTTTATTCATTTTCCTTAATGATGAACTTGATTGATTCACATCTGGTCCTGGATATAATTGTTACTGCAGAGAATATACGACCTTCCCCCTTCATTTATCCTTGATAAGTTTATTTACGGCATGGATCAAAGGTCTCAGACTTGATCTATATACCCTTTTCATTATATGTTTTTCCTTCATGCGTTAACCCAAAAAGAATTACAGGCGTCTCTTTATAAAGGACGGGTCTGTATTTACGCCTGATATTTGGTGTTGGGTTAGCTAAGAATTTTTATGGGATTGTTTGACAGAGCTGGTCATTAATGCGATCGTATTAAGATTTTTTTGTTTGAACAACGACGATCTTTGTATAGTATGCAAGTATATAAGTTGAAATCTGAGTGTTATCTGCTAAAGAAATGAATATGTACACACCCTAGATCTGGATGGATTCTCTACTAAAAGTGTTTAGGTATTTAATTATAGAATTAAAATCAATCTAGGGATAGGACGGCCTTGGAAATTGATCCCACAGAATGGTTCACCTTTATGCTAAGAGTTGTATGTACAGTGTCGACATGAGCCTGTAGGGTTAAGTTTAGATTAGAGATCGGCGTGATCGCTGGAATCCCTACCTTATGTTTGAGATCTCTGTTTGATAATTAGACTAACGTTTATATTTTGATCTCATCCTTTCGCATCCTAGATAAGAGATCGGCATGAATACCAGTGAGGCTCATCTTTATGCTTAGTTAGTACCTCGGTCTTATGCTGGATCGAAAGTTATGATCTCCGTTTATTTGATGTGGGAGAATAACGTGCAGGATCTCTATTCATTTAAAAGATGGAGAATAACGTTCAGTATCTCCATTTAATTGATATTTATAATTTCGTTAGGATGCCTGCGATTTGAAGGATAAATCCTTATATATATATACGGTATGCTAGTTATAAGTGGGGTTTTTTGTTTGTCCATGCATGTCTATAATTTTGTTTGGCTGCTTGCGATCTGAAAGGGTAAATCCCTGTATATACTATATGTTAGTTATAAGAGGATTTCGTCGTTTATCACTTGATGTTTATAATTTTGTTTGACTACCTGTGATTTGAAGAGTAAAACCCTGTATACATTATATGCTAGTTTCACATAGGGGTGTTCGTTGTTTATGTCAAACCTGGGTTGATCCGTTTTAGAGTAAGGATATAATTACAGAATCTGTGATATAAAGGAAGCATTGTCTAGTCCAGTTTGAGACTGATGGAAATGATATCAATATCGATTCCCACGACCATATTTCAGTGTGACAGAGATACAGTTGCAGTTTTTAACTGGTTGTGTAACTTACTTATTTATTGAATATTTTGGATGAAGCATTCCTCGGAAGGGGCATCTTGAAAGCAATGGCTGATTTGCAGATTGTAACTTTCAAGTTCAGATAAGTAATACACAATGCAACGTTTTTGTGGACGTAGCCTACAGGGGTGAACCCATATATGAGTCTCGTTCTTATTGATCTGATTGGTGATTGTTTCAGTAACATGCTTAATGTTATATGCGTCTCGTTATTATATATGTTCTTATTTATTTAATTGGTGATTGTTTCATGAAGATGCTTAATGTTATATGATTCTGGTTATTATATTTGTACATTATTGATCTAATTGGTGATTGTTTCATGAAGATGTTTGAGTTAACATTGGAGGGATTTCAATGATAGATGATAGAATTGAATTCACACAGTTTGTCATTTTGGTGGGAGTAATGTATCATAGAATGAGTTTTTAGATGTTTTAAAAGATGTATTATAGATACAACGTCCACTGATTGGAATAATTGACTAATCCTTACACCAGATAAGTAAGGAAGGAAATGATTTTGTAAGATCCGTATAGTCACATAAGTATTTTTAAAAGGAAATGGACTATTGCATATATGAAGACCTTATCACAAATAAGTTTTATTATGTAGGGCTTTAATACAAGAAAATTTTTAGTTCACCAAAATCCTAACTCGTTCTTTTTGGGTATGTTACATATGGTATTAGAGCCGAAATTAGAACACTTGGGCCTAATTGGATTCAACATGATGAAATAACTTGAATTAACTAAAGGAGGGACTCTACTTGTAAGACGCAACGGGACGAATTGATTTTAACAGATAAGTAGTTTGCAAGTTGCAAGTAAGTAAAGTTCCATTATGTTTATTGCAGAAGCACTATGTTTAAACTAATGAATGGAATTAATGTTCAAAGTATATTTTGTTAGGAGTGCAAACATTACTTTAGGATTAGGATAGATTAAGGTGTCGAAATTCTATTAACATATATGGTAAGATGTGTATGACGAATGAACATTGTTTTGTAGAATTCATCATAGGATGAGATATTGTAGACCGTGAGAAAATATAATAGTATTGTGTGTGGTCGACTCTACAAAGAATGAATAGTTATACTCGGTTGAAAAATGAGTAATTAATTTTAGGGTTAATGAAATCAGTTTTCCATTTCATATATGTAAGTGGTTTATAAAAAAATAGAATTGATATCGTCAATAAGCTTTGTATAGTTATGATTGAAGTAGTGTATTAATCTTACATTTCCGGGAATAAAAGTTCAAACAACGATAAATGATAGTCGGTCTAGTAGTTCGAATAGCTTAAAATGAACTCTACTAAGATTCTATCGTTATCTGTACTTAGTGGATGTACCTGAATGTAGCACTCAAAAGATTAGCAGCCTCTTAGTAAGATCATGTATTCTAAAGGATAAGGAATATTGATACAGAGTTATTAAGAAGTACTAACAAGTGAATTTGGCAAATGGACACATTACGTGGAGCTTGTGGAAAGACATGGACACGATATAGTAAGTATATGGTAAGAAGATGAGTAAAGATCAAATACCCATGAAAGGATATGTTAAAAGCATGCATTCAAACTGATGAGTAAAACGATGAATATATGTGATGTTAGTATTTTGTTGCTATTATGTGGCATGTTGTGGTTAATAGAAATTAAAGGAAATAATAAATGATTGTGGTTTCCTGGACTCAAATGAGAAGGTTTGAGGGGAAAATAATATTTCTGGACTCAAATGAGAAGGTTTGAGGGGAAAAGAATCCTCTTGGACTCAAACAAGAAGGTTTGAGGGGAAAAGAATAATTCTGGAACTCAAGTGAGAGGACTTGAGGGGTGGAAAAAATTGACCCAACTCTGCTTTGCTAAAGCAACTTTTCCGGAGGCTGGGTGGAAAAGAAATTCCTGGACTCAAGCAGGGAGGCTTGAGGGGAATTGCGAAAGCGTTTTGTGGTATCAATGGAAAATACTTAGGCACAAAGATTGACATATTGAGACAGGACATTGTTTGATGTCTTGAGGAGGAAAACCTTTTGAATAGCAATCAAAATGGAGAGTAATCTCAAAATTGTAGCCCGTAAGTCCACAGGAATTGGTGATAGAAATTGAGGAAGAGTTCTCTGTTCATCAGAGGGTTGTTGAAGTTCCAAACTCGTGGGAGAGTTCGTTGTTCAACAAAGTGTTGTTGAATGAATTGTTTTATGATATAACAATAAAACACATATTAATGATTTTCCTTGTAAACTAGACTATTGGAGGTCTTTATGTGTGAATGATATGGATGCTTGAGAAAGAAAAAATCCCCTCAAGGATGAGGATGAATGATAAATGTTAAAAGGTTACTATTTGTTTTTTTTTTTAAAATATGATGCTAACCTGTGAATGAAAGAGGTCTCTACCTCAAGTCGAGGACTGGTAAAATGTCTGTGTATTGGAGGTAAAAGAATTACTACAAAAGAATAATTAAAATTGGATTTCTTAGGAGTCCCTTGAATATTTGAAAATAAGCCTATATCATGTATGCTTGCAATGTTACATGAATCGCAAAATGTTATGTTGTGAAAAAGGCTCACGGTTTATGTTTCTGAATTTGATTATGAATTAATGATGTTTTATACTAAACAAATTTTGGGAATACCCGGTTTTGTTGCACAAAAGTGCAGGTTATGAGTGTTAAAAGTTTGTGAGAATCATGAAAGTTGAAGATGATAAAAAACAAAGATGACAAAGTGAACAAAAGATAACTCAAAAGTGGAAGACAAACTGTAGAACAAAAATGAACACCGAGGATGGTGTTATTCTTAAGGGGGAAAGGCTGTAACATCCCCTTTTTATACCCTATTATTTTGTAAATGTAAAAGAAGGATTTTACGTGTTTCAGGTGAGGAGATCAAGGCCAAAGCCCCACGAGTAAACTTTATAATTGTGCGAGTTAATTCATAAGTTGTAGATTGTAAACTATGTATGAGGCCCTCGTGATGATCTCAAGGGCAAGGCCCCACCAGTAGGCCTCGGAAGTATCGTTATTTATTTTCCTCGGTTGTAAGTTATAAATTGAAAACTTATAATGATGCAACTAAAATGAGGGGCAAATGAATCGTCAAGGAAGGAGCGAAATGGTTGGAAGGCCATGAATTGACACCCATAGTCTTACATATCATCTTCAACGTTGAGGTAAAGGTTCGTCCTTGTAGGGAATTCTATTCATGACTAAGATACTATGGCCTAGTTATTGGCCAATTAGTTGTCTACAAAGTCTTAAAAATAGAAACAAACCTAAGTATAAGATGGGTAATCCGCAAAGAAATTACTAAGCTACTATAATGCACACAGGTATATACATATATAAAGTATATATATATATATATAAAGTATTATAAGTACTTCAAATCGCAAATAAGGAGGCGTAAACTCCATAGAAGAAGGCCATTTAAGATAGCCTTTTAAATTACAACTGAACTACTATTAACTAAACTAATAATACTACTTGAATGCTATATATACAAGTAATTATATTTATATATATTTAGAAATTCAAGCAAACTTGGTTAAGTAAGGAGGCGTAAAATCCATAGAAGAAGGCCATTTAAGTAATAATAATACTACCTGAATGCTATATATAAAAGTAATTATATTTATATATATTTATAAATTCAAGAAAGCTTGGTTAAGTAAGGAGGCGTAAACCCCATAGAAGAAGGCCATTTAAGAGAGCCTTTTAAATTGCAATTGAAGTACTATTAAGTATTAGCAATACTACTTGGATACTATATAAGAGAAATTATATTTATATATATTAGAAAAGAGCAATCTTTGTTAATTAAGAAGGAGTAAACTCCATAAAAGAAGGCCATGTGGAATAATAATAATAGAACGGATTCTAGCTGCCACTTGTTTAGAAAAGAGAAAGCTTGGTTAATGAAACAACCGTTTGTAGCCGCCACTTGGAGAAAGAGATTCGCTATAGGTTGGGCGGATCCTCCAATGTAGGTAGCAACCTCAAGTTATTTTAGGAGGTCGCAGACGAGGAGAGAGGGGGATGTGTTGGGGGATAACTCAGCTTGAGGACTCGTGGAAGGTGGGGAAGGGAGAGCACAAGTGCTTGATCCATGTTTACATCTTATGCTTGGATTTAATTTCTGCTGGCGAATGCGTTTAGCATTCTAGATATTTTAATTTTATCATTTTCTCATCAGTGAATGGTTAGGGAAGTCTAGATATGTTGCTTAGATAATTTTCTATTGACCAATGCATATTGCATTCTAGTTCCCTTGCTTGGATCTGATCCTCTGCAGTGTATTTTGTGATGATTGCGCTTGGTAGTGAAATGTGTGTTGTGGGAAGGGACACTTCTCCAGGGTATCTGATCCCCAATATTTTATGTCATGTTTATTTATTGTTTATTCATTTTCCTTAATGATGAACTTGATTGATTCACATCTGGTCCTGGATATAATTGTTACTGCAGAGAATGTACGACCTTCCCCCTTCATTTATCCTTGATAAGTTTATTTATGGCATGGATCACAGGTCTCGGACTTGATCTATATGCCTTTTTAATTATATGTTTTTCCTTCCCATGTTAACCCAAAAGGAATTACAGGGCATCTCTCTATAAGGGACGGGTCTGTATTTATGCCTGATATTTGGCGTTGGGTTAGCTAAGAAATTTTATGGGATTATTTGACAAAGATGGTCATTATTGCGATCCCATTAAGATTCATTTGTTTGAACAACATCGATCTTTGTATAATATGTAAGTATATGAGTTGAGATCTGAGTGTTAGCTGCTAAAGAAATGAAGATGTACACACCCTAGATCTGGATGGATTCTCTGCTAAAAGTGTTTAGGTACATTTAATTCTAGAATTAAAATCAATCTAGGGATAGGATGGCCTTGGAAGTCGATCCCAGAGAATGGTTCACCTTTATGCTAAGATTTGTATGTACAGTGTCGAAATGAGCCTGTAGGGTTAAGTTTAGATTAGAGATCGGCGTGATCGCTGGAAGCCTTACCTTCTGTTTGATATCTCTGGTTGATAGTTAGACTAACGTTTATATTTGGATCTCATCCTTTCGCATCTTAGATAATAGATCGGCATGAATGTTAGTGAGGCTCAACTTTATGCTTAGTTAGTACCTTGGTCTTATGCCGGATCGAAAGTTATGATATCCGTTTATTTGATGTGGGAGAATAACGTGCAGGATCTCTGTTCATTTAAATCCTGTAGAATAAGGTTCAGTATCTCCGTTTAATTGATATTTATAATTTGGTTTGGCTGCCTGCGATTTGAAGGATAAATCCCTATATATATACGGTATGCTAGTTATAAGTGGGGTTTTTTGTTTGTCCCTGCATGTCTATAATTTTATTTGTCTGCATGCGATCTGAAAGGGTAAATCCCTATATATACTATATGTTGGTTATAAGAGGATTTCGTCATTTATCACTGGATGTTTATAATTTTGTTTAACTACCTTCGATTTGAAGAGTAAAACCCTGTATACATTATATGCTTGTTTCACGTAGGGGGGTTCGTTGTTTATCTCATACCTGGGTTGATCCATTTTAGAGTATGGATATAATTACAGAATATGTGATATAAAGGAAGCGTTGTCTAGTCCAATTTGAGACCGATGGAAGGGATATCGAGATCGATTCCCGCGGCCATATTTCGGCGTGACAGAGATACAGTTGCAGTTTTTAACTGGTTGTGTAACTTACTTATTTATTGAATATTTTGGATGAAGCATTCCTTGGAAGGGTCTTCTTGAAAGCAATGGCTGAATCGTAGATTGTAACTTTCAAGTTCAGATAAGTAATACATAATGCAACGTTTTTTTGGTCATAGCCCATAGGGGTGAACCACATATATGAGTCTCGTTCTTATTGATCTAATTGGTGATTGTTTCATGAAGATGATTAATGTTATATGAGTCTCATTATTATATTTGTTCTTACTAATCTAATTGGTGATTGTTTCATGAAGATGCTTAATGTTATATGAGTTTGGTTCTTATATTTGTACATTATTGATCTAATTGGTGATTGTTTCATGAAGATGCTTGAGTTAACATTAGAGGGATTTCAATGATAGCTGATAGAATTGAATTCATACAGTTTGTCATTTTGTTGGGAGTAATGTATCATAGAAGAAGTTCTTAGATGTTTTAAAAGATGTATTATAGATACAACGTCCCGTGATTGGAATAATTGACTAATCCCTACACCAGGTAACTAAGGAAGGAAATTATTTTGTAAGATCCGTATAGTCACATAAGTATTTTTTAAAGGAAATGGTTTATTTCATATATGAAGACCTTATCACAAATAAGTTTTATTGTGTAGGGATTTAATACAATAAATTTTTAAATTCACCAAAATACTAACTCGTTCTTTTTGGGGTATGTTACACAAAGCATTGCATCCTATGTTCAAACACCATACTTTTCCCAAGATCGAGGAAGTATTTGAAGCTAGGAAGAAATTTATTGAAAATTATAGAAAAGAGATAAGAGATCCAATAAATTAGTAAGCTAATAAGAAAAACTCTGAATAAAGGGAATTGAACACTCGATCTTAGAATTCTAAAAGCCAAGAAGGATGGTTATTTATATCATTTCACTCATTAATTTAATATAGTAAACCATTTTATGTTCTCAATTATTAGAAGCTTATTATTTTAATATTCAATTTGCGTGCTTAAATCCTATCTAGGTGATTAGTCTAACACTACATTTTGTTGTTAGAATTACAGTTGCATTTAAGATTTAGATATTGAAAAGATAAATCTATTCATCTTATTCATCTTTTCTTGTCAACTAGTGAAACATAATGAACGAACTTGCTATCAAAAATAGATAAAAGGCTAATTCGGCCTCATCTTTGGGAAACTCCCTTAGTTTGACAATGAAAAAACATTTGCGTCAAACACATTGAGGCCAAAACAAAATATAAAGAGGGGACCTTGGTTGTCCATCAAAAGTTGATCTTTTATTGTTGGTAGCTAGAAGGAACGTGCACCATTGTTGATTACGACAATAAAAAATAATTCACTCGAGTATTCATGGTGCTTTGAATTCATGGAGGGGCTCCAAGCAAATGGTGAGATCTCTTCCTTATGGATTTGTTTGTTTCAAAGAAATAGTGCAAAAAAATCCTTAGCTCCTCAATTAAGTGCTTTTATTGTGTAGATCTCAAAAGTTATATAATGATTGTCAATGTTGATAATGATCCTATAGACCCATTATTTATTTGAAAATATACCTACATAGATCCATCTCAAACATGGATCTATCAAGCACCGCGAGATATCCAATTTCTTGAAGTGTAAATTTTTTTATCTTAAACTTTTTACCCATAAAAAAAATTACACTTCAAAAAATTTGATCCCTCTCGATGTTTCTTGATAGATCTGAGATTAACATGGATCTATGTTGTTTTATTTTTATTTTATTTTATGAGAAGACATGATGTGTGTCTACTTTTTAAGTGGACATTGAGACATGTTCTTATTATTTTGTTAAATTTAGTTTTTAACCCATATGTAATTTATTTTTGTAATGTTATGTTATGTGACAACATCTTCCCCATAGTGAACTACTCCAGTACAATCATAAAGAAAAAAGAGAAAAAAATAAGTTTATAATTTCATAGATAGAAATTGTGGCCAAATCAATTAAAAGCACACAATGTGTATCCTCCAAAATTGTAAAGTAGCCAAGTCATAAACCGCCATTAGGAAAATATAATTTGTAATTATAAAGTTTGGGTGACAAAATGGTTAATAAAATGTATTCTCGACTAGTTTTTAATTAATAAGAGTAAAATCTTTCATATATATATATATATATTTTGATAACATATACAATTTTTTCATGCAAACATATATAGCATATACAATTTTTTCATGCAAGAATATAAATTTTTGAAGTTTTATTTTAAGGAAACTAATGCAATTTTACAATGGATTAATTATGGAAGAATAAGCTGGAACACATTTCAATAGATGAATCTTATCTTTAGGTAAATGTAGAATACCGTGAAGAAAATGTCATGAATATTATGTAAGCAATATGATGCAAAAACCTGAGATTAAGCAATGAAGGTTAGTGAACCTGTGGGATTAATTATGTACTTAAAGTTTTGGTAATTCTCTTTATAGATGAAAATTTGCAAAAGGAAATTTAAAATTTAAATAGATAAAGTTAAAGATTCTAAATAATCCAAATAAAAATAACAGAATAATCTTCTTTGGCTATTATCAGAATAATATTCTTAAATAGAATGTGTCCTCAGTTAGTTAATCATGAAAAATGATTAGAAAGAATTTGTTGTCAAAATTTAGACAGTGGTGTATTACAAATTCATGCACTCAAGCTTCACCCTAATATTTTCATTTGCTCGAGCAGAGAGTAAATAGATAGTTGATACATGGCTACAAACTTTGATTGTAATGTGTTTTTTGATAAATGAAACAAACAAAATTCACATTCCGGCTTGAAAATTTTGTGTAAATATAACAGATACATATTCTGTCAGAAAACATGCATAAACAATTTGACCTTGAAGGTTTTGAGGTTCATTTAAAAAACCGATAAAATTGAGTAAGCCAATGTCAATTCCTCACCTAGATTTTCTTAGCTACCCCCTGTTTCTTCATGATATCTATGCATTCATCCCAAAAGGGTCTACAACTGATCCCCAAATCATGAAAATATAACGCGAGGGGGAAACCCAACTACTTGATTGCCCAGTTACGTATATTTTGGTATAAACATATTATTGATGGACTATGGGAGGTTTATGTGCAGAAAAAATTTGAATTTTATAAAGGAAATAGAAAGTTCAGGCTTACAATAGACAAAGCAAGGCGCTTTGCTGAGAAAGATAAATTTGAATTCATCGATGTTATACCAGAAACGAGAAACAAGAAACAAAATGAGAAACGAGAACGGGACGAGAAACGAAGTTTAGAGGTTTCACATACAAGAAACGAGGAGAGAGAAAAAAAACAAAAGTGAAGGTTCCTAGAATTGTAATGAACAAATTCAGTCATAATGAACAAATCAAATTTTCCATATACCATGTTTTCAGATTTGGGTTTAGGACAATGATTGTTGCATGTTACCCAATGAACTGACTATATCTTGCATGGATAACTTAAACATAAACTTCAATTTTGAATCTGCTTATTTTTATCATTGGTAAACCATTAGCATAAAGAGAAAGCATACCAGTGGGGAAAGAGCATCGAGAATCCCATTAATCTTCAAATTCATGAGGTTGTGGTTATAAGAGAAACATGGAAGGTATACAATGGGAATTAGTTAATTCAAATTTTTTACATAAACAATGCACACATCGAAGAAAATGTATATTCCTGATCAGATCTAGACCCAATGGGGGTTGACCCATTTGGAGAAGCAATAATTTGTTAGTCCCAAAATTACATTTCATATGTCAATCTTCATAAGTATAGAATCCAAAAGAAAAATTGAAGAGGAGATCTAAAGGACTCGTTCCTGCTCACTGGCTGGTATTCAAACACATATCAAGTGTTTATTCAAATTCTTTTGCATTAGTTTCTTTGAAGCACTAAATGGATCAGCCATTACATTGATATTCATGCACTTGAGGGACAAGCCATGTGCAGAATTTTGTGCCATTGAGATATCTCCTTTTTTTAATACAAAAACATAAACTTTATATGTTAGTATGCTGGCAAATACTCAATTAATTATGAGAAAACCACCATAGATAGATTGCATTGAAAGCTAGTGAGAAGTGAATGTGGTAGTGAAGGCCTTGAATTGGTGTAACATGAGATATATTTTAATCATACTTTAATTTTTCTAAATTGTTATGCTTATAAATTTCTGCTGTTAATTTTCAGAACTCATACACTTAATGAATGGATCGTAAATATGCATATATATTTGGCAGTCTATGTGGTTCAAATTGTTATAGATAAACATAAAGACAGCTACACTCACAGAGCTAGATTTGAAGTGAATGTATATCCAAAGAAAATGAAATGCAATAATCATAAATTGTTGAATTTTTTTACTGATACATTGAAAGTAAGTATAACAAAAGAACAAAGTAATGATAATAACAATGTTAATAATTACATATATTCTATTGATTATAGAATATCTCAAAATTTTCTTCTAGCAAGGATAGTCCTATGTAAAATGCAAATATATCTAATAATCTAGATGTTCAAGCTCACTTGCTAGAATGGTGGATGAACTTAGCCAATTACAGAGCCACTACTTTGGCCAACATGATGTCTGGTGTTATCTAGTATGTCTTCATCATTTTCTTGCAACACCTCAACTGGAAGATCATCATCTCCATCGTTCTGTGAACCGCCATAATCCCACATCCTACTAGGCCCTATTTGGTACTCGGGTTGTTGATAAGATAACATGCATAGATTTGAGTGTACAAACACCAAATCTTGTGCTTTCTGTGTTCCTAAGCGATTCCTCTTTGCTGAATGGATAAAAGAATATTCACTCCAGTTTATTTCACATGATGATGAGCTAGTCACCTATGAACTAAAACTAACATTATGTTATTAAAATTTAACAATGTATATTTGAAAACTTGAAAATAAAATCTGAAATAAAAATAAAAATAAAGTGTTTAAACTTTAGAACACATCAAATGTATTGGTTGCTGAATATACCTGTGAAAGCAAACAAATAGCTAGTTGGTGAAGCAAGGGAGTTCCTGTACCATATTGTATCCAAAATTCTATGGGTCCAAGGTTTTCTCTATTATCTGCACAATATTCATTTGCAAAGTGTCCCTTAGATCTCAAGAACTTTCCCAACTCAAGTCATAAAGCAGTGTAATCATCACGATCATAAAACCTACTTATAAAGGTGTTCCAATTTTGCATCACCTCTACATCCGAAGATGGTTTCTTGTGAAACCATTTGGGTTTGAGTAGGAATGCAATTGAATGAAGAGGACTATGAAGCATTTTCCACCTTGTTGTTAAGTTTATACTAATTTGACTAGCAAGATCACTGAAAGAAACACAATCACAAGATAGATAGAGATTTTACCCTAGGAAACCCTCATGGGGTAGAAAACCCAGCAAAGCTTTCCTCAATAAGATGATCAACCAAATACAAGATGTAGTCCAATACTAGAGCTCCTTCTCTACCTCCTATGCAGACCTCTCTCTCACTTGTGCGCTACATTCTGAGTGATGGAAGAGTGAGTTAAGTGAGGAACATCCCCCTCTACTTATACTTGTTTCCCGAGTGACTTTTTACCCTATGGGGCCGATCTCTCCTAAGAGAGTCTAATAACCCCTAATAAAATAACTCAGGGCCGACCCCCACATGGTAGATCTAATAACCCTGGTTACCAAAATTCAACGGAGGAATAAACATCTCTGGATACATAATAAAGTCACATTGGAGGAATGAAACATCTCCGGAATAATACAAATAAAATATTCTTAGAAGTTACAATATTTCAACACTCCCCCTTAACGAGAAGGATATTATAACATCTGTAGGAGCAAGGAGTCATTGACTACATGATACATGATACATCTATAAATCATTGGAAGCTTTCTCAACATCATCAGTAAGTCAAGCAGTTACTAGAACATCTGGATCCTCACAATCATCAACATCGTCATCACACGGTCATCAGTATCATCATCACATGATGATCAGCATCGTCATCACACGATCATCAGTATCGTCGTCACACGATCATCAGCATCATCATCACATGATCATCAGCATCGTCATCACACAATCATCAGCATTATCATCACATAATCATCAGAATCGTCATCACACGATCATCAACATCATCATCACACGATCATCAACATCATCATCACACGATCATCAGCATCGTTATCACACGATCATCAGCATACCCTACAACACACATGATCCATTTAAGACACCTCATCATGTCTAAGGACGATGTAGTCCACTTTTCAACTTAGACAAAGTCTAAGGACCACTTCTCGGAGACATACGTCTACAGATCATTTTGGAACTGAAGTCCAAGGATGATACAATCCCCACTCTTGGTGACATATAGTCTGCAGCTCATTTAGGACTGAAGTCTAAGGATGATAGAATCCTCACTCTCGGTGACATATAGTCTGTGGCTCATTTAGGACTGAAGTCCAAGGATGATACAATCCTCACTCTCGGTGACATATAGTCTACGACTCATTTAGAACTGAAGTCCAAGGATGATACAATCCTCACCTGTCCACTAAGGACTTCATTTTCGAAGACATCTGTCTACGAATCAATTCAAGGGACCGAAGTCCGGGGATGATACAATCCCCACCTATCCACTAAGGACTTCATTCTTGAAGACATCTGTCTATGGATCAATTCAAGGGACTGAAGTCTGAGGGTGATACAATCCCCACCTATCCACTAAGGACTTCATGTTCGAATACATTTGTCTACGGATCAATTCAAGGGACCAAAGTCCGGGGATGATACAATCCCCCTTCTTTCTTGGAGACATATGTCTATGGATACTTTTAGAACATGTGTTCAAGGATGATGCAATCCCCTCATCAACTTAGACCCTGTCTAAGGACCATCCACCGACCTTTCTGTCGGCATCACCAATATAGGTATCCACATCATCGATACAGTATCCTCATCAATACAGGTATCATTAGTACACATCATCAATACAAGTATCCTCATCAATAAAAGTATACATATCATCAATACAAGTATCCTCATTAATACATATCCTCATCAATAGATATCATCAATACAAGTATTAATACATATCCTCATCAATACAATACATGTATCCATATCAATACATATCAAGTATCCTCATCATCAATATAGGTATCCTCATCGATACCAGTACCCAAAGATATATTTATCAACCATATCACTCCCCCTTTCGAGGAGGGTCATTTTGAACTACACCAAGCTTGTCTCAGAAATACTCAAACTTTACTCGAGATAGAGGTTTGGTTAGTATATCGGAAACTTGTTCATCGGTGCCTACAAATTCGAGCTTTATAGTTCCTTTCTGCACCATATCTCGTATATAGAAATATCGGATCTCTATGTGTTTTGAATTATCATGGAACACTGGATTCTCTGTCATCTTGATACAACTCTGGTTGTCACATAGAATCACAGTGGGGTCCATCTCTAAGTCAAACAATCCTCATAATAAATTTTGAAGCCATACTGCTTCGCAACTAGTAGAGCAGGCAGCTATATATTCTGCTTCAGTTGTGCTAAGAGCCACACTTGACTGCTTTCTGCTAAACCATGAGATCATGGCAGATCCCAGACAATAGCATCCACCTGATGTACTCTTCCTATCTAATATAATTCCTGCCCACTCAACATTTGTGTAGCCATACAATCTGAAGTCATGATTTCCACGATAATAGAGACCAAAGTCTATCGTACCCTTTAGGTACCTCATCACATGCTTTGCAACAATTAGGTGAACTCGTCTTGGTTTCACTAGATACTGACTTAGAGTGTTCACCGCAAAGCATATGTCTGACCTGGTATTTGTCAGATACATTAATGATCCAATAATCTGTCTGTATAGAGTCATATCCACTAGTTCTGAAGAGTCATCAACTAATAGCTTTAAGTTGGAATCCATGGGAGTGGCCATGGCTTTGCATTCCAACATATCGAATCTTTTCAAGATTCCCACAACATACTTACCTTGGTGGAGAAAGATTCCATTTGGTCCTTGCCATACTTCTAGACCTAGGAAGTAGTGCATTAATCCGAGATCTTTCATCTCAAACTCTAATGAGAGCTTCTTCTTGCACTCGTTAATTTGTTTCTCATTTCGAGTCATAAATAGATCATCCACATATAGCAATAATATGACAGGTTCATCATTCATAACCTTGAGATAAAGATTAGGATCAGCTTTACTTTTGGTAAAGCCCAAGGTTGTCAAGAAACTATCAATTCTTCCATACCAAGCTCTGGGAGCTTGCTTCAACCCATATAAAGCCTTCTTCAGTTTACATACATGGGTTCTTCCATCTTCTACCTCAAATCCTTGTGGTTGTTCTATGTACACTTCTTCCTCAATCACACCATTCAGGAAGGCTGTCTTTACATCCATTTGGTGTAGATCCCATTTCATCATGGATGCAAGTGCCATGATGGTTCTTAAGGAAGTGTACCTTGCAATTGGGGCAAAGTTTTCTTCATAGTCAATTCCCTCTTTTTGAGAGAATCCTCTGGCCACAAATCTTGCTTTGTATTTTTCAATGCTACCATCCGTAGCATGCTTTATTTTGTATATCCATTTGGAAGATACCACACTTTTTTCTTTTGGCTTGGGAACTATATCCCAAACATCATTCTTCATTATTGACTAGTATTCTTCTGTCATTGCTTCTATCCATTCTTTCTTATGGACTGCCTCTTCATAACTAGTAGGTTCCTGATCTACAAGATCACACATCAAAGCCATATAGTTAGAGAATGGCTTTGGTTTCTTGCTTACTCTAGTGGAGCCCTCAGGAGCTCCATACTTTTCTGCTCTTAGTATAATATCTCTTGCCCATGCTGGCTTTCTTTTCCTTTAAATGTTTGAAAGGGGGGGTTCTTGTGGTTCTATCATATCATGGTCTTCAGGTGTTATCTCTTCAGAGATGGGTACAGTCTCTGTAGTTTTGGGAGGTGCATCTTCTTCATATACTTCTTCATACTCGCACTTTCTAGATTTCTTGAGAGCTGTCTCTTCATTAAATGTTACATCCCTACTAATATCCATATGGTGGAATCCTGGAATGTATATTCTGAATGCCTTGGATGTTTCACAGTATCCAACAAATATTCCCTTCTTTCCAGAAGGATCTAACTTAGTCTTCTTTTCTTTTGGAATGTGAATGTATACTGGACATCCAAATATCTTGAGGTGACTTACCTCAGGCTTCTTCCCTGTGAACACTTCTTCTAGAGTCTTGAAATCAAGAGCATTGTGGGTTAGTCTATTTTGCACATAGATTGTTGTCCTAGCTGCTTCAGCCCATAGATACATAGGCAAGTCTTGATCATGTATCATTGTTTTCACAGCTTTGATGATGGTTCTATTCTTTCTTTCTACAACACCATTTTGTTGAGGATTGTAGGGAGTGGTTAACTCCCTCTTGATTCCAGCTTCTTTACAAAGGACTTCAAAATATTTTGAAGTGTATTCTCCACCATTATCTGTCCTGAGTATTTTTATCTTCTTTTCTGAAAGATTTTCTATTAAGGCTTTGAACTCCTTGAACTTTCCAAAGACTTCATTCTTCCCTTTTAGAAAGTAAATCCAAGTCTTTCTGGAGTAGTCATCAATAAATGTAAGGTAGTATTCGTATGCACTCAAGGATGTGGAGGGCATTGGTCCACATACATTTGAATGAATCAATTCCAAAATACTCTTGGTCTTTGTTTCACTCTTTGGAAATGGGTTCTTGATATTCTTTCCTTTTGCACACCCCTTGCATATGCCATCATGATCAATCTTCAAGTCTTGTAGTCCTATGACAACCTTACTCACATGAGGTAGTGCGTTGTAGTTGATATGAGAAAGCCTCCTATGCCATAGTTCATCAGGGCTAGTGGCCTCATGAACAAGGGAAGCTTCTAGATGTCCCCTGAGTTTGTATAGACCTCCTTCCTCTTCACCAATAATGATTGCATCCTAGATTGATTTTCCTTTGGACCACATGAGTACTTGTCCATCTATGAATGCAACCCTATAACCTTTCTTATCTAGAGCTGAGATAGAAAGTAACTTCTTCTTCAATCCCGGGACATATAATATCTCTTTCATTTTCAATGGTGTTCCAGAATCAAGCTTGTAGCTTGCTTCACCAATCTCCTAATGACACCTTTTGTGGGGAGGTCTTCTCTTCCAATTTTGAAAGAGTTTTCTTTTGTCCAGTCATGTGCTTTGAAGCACCACTATCAATAATCCATGTATCTTCTCCAGGTGTTAAGATCTTGAGAGTGCAGATAATAGAACATACTCTTCTGCATCTTCTTCTTCATTCCTTCTAGATATTTTCTTGAGGAGGGGCCTTTCTTCTTCTTATTTTTTTAGATCTTTTCTTGTGAGGCCTTTCTTCCTCTTCTTCTTCTTCACTTTCATCTTCTGCAAGATGTGCTTGATGTCTTTTATGGTGAAGATTTTTCTTCTTCTTTGAGGGACAAAATCTAGCAATGTGTCCTTCTTTATGACAATTGAAACATTGGAAGGAAGAGTATTTTCTTCTTCCTTTCTTCTGAAATATCTGTGGAGATTGAGACTCCTTGTGACTATCCTTCTTGAAGTAAGATTGATTCCTCCTTCTCTTGGTGTGTGTAGCCAAGGCTTGGTCATCTTCTTTGAGCAAGGCTTCTCTGTTAGAAACCCTAGCTTCTTCTTGGAAGCAATCTTCCCATACCACATCAAACTTCATGCTTTCGTTTTTGGCACACATGGTTTGGATAAATGATTCCCATGGTCTAGTGAGACCATTTAGAGCATTCATGACTAGTTCATCTTCATCAAGGGTATCTCCAATAGCATGTAGTTGTTCTTTGAGCTGGGAGATCCTTGAGAAATAGTCTTGAATAGGTTCTCCTTTGTTCATCTTTGTGTTCTTCAATTGAGTTCTCAGATTCATCTTCCTATTTATGTTCTTTCCCTCATACATTCTGGAAAGGGCATCATACATTTCCTTTGGAGTCTTATTGGATGCCACTTGGGGAATCAAGTGGTCTTTAATAGAATCAACAATGATTCTCTTTGCCATAATCAAATCCTTCCTATACTTCTCTTTGGCTTCATTTTCTCTAGGTTCTGCAATCTCATCCTTGATATACTGGGCAAGGTCATTCTCTTCAAGAATGAGGCCAATTCAATATTTCCATGCCCGGAAATTTTCTATACCCTCTTGCTTATCTTCAAGCTTAGTGCTTTGAGCCATCTTCTCTTAGGGATCAAGAGAGATTGAATTTTCTCAAGAGATAGAATAACACTTACCAGGAAATGTGCTTGATTGAAATGGAAGATCTGGTGCGTTCTGCTTCTGGAAACTTCAACTTTTCACCTTCCAGATCTGCAATAGAATTTTTGGTTTTCTTGTCTTGGTTCTTTGGTGCACAGGTGCGCAGCTTTTCTGGTTCTCTGGTTTTCTACACTTTTGGTCAAACTAGGGTTTGACTTTCCCAGAGTTCTATCCAACCAAAAACTTCGATCCAGGGCTCAAAAATTTGATTTTGAGGAGGGCTATCCAGCCATGCAATCAAAATCCAAAGATACCAACTTTTGCAGAAACCCTAATTTTCACCGGAGGAGGAGAGAGAGAGAGATTTTTCACCTTGTGAAAGATGTCCTATTCAGGTCAGCTCTGATACCATGTTAATTTTATACTAATTTGACTAGCAATATCACTAAAAGAAACACAATCACAAGATAGACAGAGATTTTACCCTGGGAAAACCTCATGGGGTAGAAAAACCAGCAAAGCTTTCCTCAATAAGATGATCAACCAAATACAAGATGTAGTCCAAGACTAGAGCTCCTTCTCTACCTCCTATGCAGACCTCTCTCTCACTTGTGCGCTACTTTATGAGTGATGGAAGAGTGAGTTAAGTAAGGAGCATCCTCCTCTACTTATACTTGTTTCTCGACTGACTTTTTACCCTATGGGGCCGACCTCTCCTAAGAGAGTCTAATAACCCCTCATAAAATAACTCAGGGCCGACCCCCACATGGTAGATGTAATAACCCTGGTTACCACAATTCATTGGAGGAACAAACATCTCCGGATACATAATAAAGTCACATCGGAGGAATGAAACATCTCCGGAATAATACAAATATAATATTCTTAGAAGTTACAATATTTCAACACTTGTAAGACTAAGATCCCACACCTCATTTCGGGTGTCCCTATTAATCCTAGAATTTTCATCTTCCATTATGTCACGAAGCTTCTCTCTCATTTGATCCATACTCTCAAACACATCCCCTAAGCATGGACAATCACTATCAAAGATGCGAAGCGTGGAAACAATAGGTGTGATGAGGGTAGCAATATCTTCCACTCTCCTCCAAAAATCCTCTGAAGAAGAGCCAATAATAATGTACTCAACTCGTAGACCATTGTAACATACCCATTACTTGAAACATTTTATGTTTGGGAAAAACATTGTCTTAACTTTTATTGTAAAGTTTTATATTTGGCCAAGTGGCCAAGGATGACTGTAATTGTATAATATTATTATTTAATAAAATAAAATAGGAGACACTCACCCAAAGAGACTGTTGAAAGAGTGTTTACTGACCCACTAGGTGGATTGGAATCTGGGGTAGAAGGAAATGGACAAGTGGCAGCATCAGGAACTTAGTAACTAGCTGTTGTTATGGGACAACTCCCTTGAATTGTGGTCAAAGTTCCCTGGAATGTGGAACTGGAGCTTGAGGCTCATTTATTGAAAACTGATTACTAAAAGACCTAGGCATCTTTTATAAGCCGTCGAATTTGAGCAGAGGCTCACACTTTTTATGACGAGAAAATTTACCTTGTGGTTCTGCTGTATGCACACAAGAGATTCGATGAGGGGAAAGCTATGTTTTGAGTTGTAGTGTAAGTTTTTTTCACTTCTGCTGAGTGCAGAGGTTTTGAGGTGTATGCAAGTCTCCATTGATTGTTGAAGTACAACCTGAGTGTCGTGCTTCTTCACAAAGTATTCTACCTAGTGGTTCAGTAAACAGGCTCAGGGGTCTAAAGGAGCAAGTGATATTGGTTGCTTCTTCTAGAGAAGGTTGGGAGGAACAGGCCTCTTTGGGTGTTTGTCCACCCTATCGACTTATCAGGTTCTACATGTTATTTTATTTTCTAATGGTTATAACTTATTGCTTTCATAACTGTTGATTTATGATTATTAGCTAAATGTTGTTAGTTATCATCATTCATATTTAAATGACTGATTTTATGAAATGTATATTATCTTTGTAAATAGTTGAAGAAGTTTTTGTGATAATGATAGAATAAAATCCTTCCCTGCATTTTTCCACACACTGTCTTTGTGCCGCACTCTAGTACAGGGAAGAGTAATTAAAGATAGATTTGAATATTGATGCACTGTAAATAGATTCGAATGATAGATTGTATTTATGCACATAGATTAACAGGAGAACTATTAGCTTTCTTTACATCTAAGTAAACTTATATCGTGCAAGATTTATACTTATATTTACCTTACTCTATAAACAGTATAAATAGGACAGAATTCTGGAAGGTTTCATAAATAGTTTTATTCATAAGAGTAAACCTGTAATCTTTATAGAAAGATATGTTTTAGGGTTTTAAAAAATAAAAACAATGCTTTTATCCTTTTGAAAATCATTTTAGATAGACATAGAAAACTAATGAAAAACAACTCAGTCCTTAAACAGTAACATGAATTATTTCAGTATCGAATTATACATTTAAACCATTACTAAGAACATTTTCTTAATTTTAAACTTTGACTTTACAAAACCCTATTAAGGTCGAAACACATAGTATAGATTTTCATTTTGAAATTACTGTAAGGAAAGTAGATCGAAACCATACATGCATATTATACAGTAATGTGAAATATTATTACATACGAGCTCATTTAAATATCATTTGATACTAAAATTTAGGTAATACAAATTGAAATAGAAACTATTTTTATCTCACGAATGTTCCAAGTCTCAAACCCTAACTTTAGCTATTCATACTAATACCAAGTTAACATTTTCATCTTTTAGTAAAACAAAATAAAATCGTGAAAACATAGTTCAAAACACGAAGAGTGTTCCATACAGTCTAAGCTTTATAACCTCACAAGTTACATAACGAATCTAGGGTTCGAAACCCGTACTGATTTTACAACTGAAAATCAAACAACATTTAGTTTTGGGTAGGGTTCATAGTACATCCTTATGGATTGGGTTATACATAAACCCCAAAGATATAAAATAACCATTTAAAACATAGCGACAAACCCTGCATTCGGTTTCCAAACAATTCTTTTCAGCATAACAACAATGCCGAGAGATTTTCTTCTCAACTTAACGAATTAATACTTCATTATTTCAATACATAAAACCTATGGTATTATCCATTGGAAAGCTCAATAGTATAAAAGGAAACAACGTGAGGTTATGGGTTCAAAATGACAACAACAAAATATAACCAAAATCGGGTCTTAAAACCCTAAAAGGATTATCATCACTTTTCATCAAAATGCCGAGGGTTAAGCCCTTCGAAACAAAACTGTATACATTTATCGTTTAAAGTATTTACATAGTAAACGTTGAAGAGCCAATGCTGGGTAGGTTGAGTAAATCAATCCTCTCTACATCGAAAACTTTGTCATCCGGCTTAAATATTACAACGGTGGTAAAAACTAAGCTAAAATCAAAACCGAATGCTCGGCTAGACCAGACAAGGACATACATCTTGCCAAGCTGCATCATATAGGGAGTCACCAAGGCTTACCAGGGCTGTTAATCTCTTAAACCAACGCCGAGGAAGTACCTATCATTACAATACTCAATGTGGTTAAACGAAGCTCAAAAACTTAAACATTTATATACAGTTGTTTAATGTCAACCTTCATAAAATTATAGGTTGCGAATACAACTTACCTTTCAAAGAAAATCTCATATCGAGAACTGAACATTCTTGTAACCGTCAAGAACACTAGAGTCACACAAACCACCAACAAATGCAGCAAGTCTTAGCTCAGGAATGGATCGGATCTTAGATGTTACTGGTGACAGTTTACAAGCTACAAGTCATAGTATCGAACACGAGATAGGTGCCTCCAAAACCTGATACAAACCCTAAGAATCCGAGGGCCTGTCGGCCTCTCAAAACCCCACTCACTGCAAAAATGAATGCTCCAAGTTATGCCTTCAACGAGTAATTCCAATGCAGTTAGGGATAACAACACTACCAAGAAACATCACATGATGACCTGCCACGGTGGATGCCAATAGGTGTTCTACCAAAACGCTTTTAATGCACTTTAATTACTATAGCTATTGTTATACATAGTGCCTGCCATCGCATCATTTAACAAGGTTAATGTTTCCGTCTTCAACTTGGTTAGACTCTACTACCATAGTCTAGTATGGTTACGTAATATGTCAAAGGTCAAACTATCATTGCTTAATAGCCATTAACACATGAACTATTACTTGGAGTCCCTTTTAATCAAACCTTGTACTTAGTATAAAAACCTAGAGCGCACAACAATGCTATTACATAGCATTTGTTATAATTCTCTTAGGGTTATAACATCCAACTTATAATTAACTGTATAGGGTATAGTCTACAACTGTCGATATTTCAAAGTTGCCATAATAAAACTAATACATAGGGTTTGTGCATATAGTGTATAAACATCAAAAGATAAGTTTATATGTATAAGAATGACGTTGATAATGTTAGCATATAAGCTTAGGGTATGACTATTTTCTTAAGACAAAAATGGATATATGGTGTAACTCCTAGTGTAGGGTTAATAGCCTATATCCTTGTATTCAAAGTGCAATACTTTCAACGATGATTTAAAACAAGTCAAGTGTAATAGTGATAAACACAATTTCTTAGATGCGAATATAAATACGAGGAAATTATATAAATAACGTTATACAAAATAAACCATAAAAACTGAAGATCAAACCAGAGTAGATCTCACCCTAGAACAATTCAGGTTTTTCTATTTATTTTAAAAACATTTGAAGACTAACTGAAGTTTTAAATAAGACCTCTTTACACACTTCGTAATACTTGAAAAGAAGTATCGCTCTTACCTGGGATCTGTGACATAAGTTCAAATTCATTAGCTAAATAGCTAAGTTAGCCTGAGGGTGCCCTTAAGACCTCTTCATCATCATCAAGAAAATAATCAGTTAGCACTTATAATTAAATCAGCATCAAGATAAATCTATAAGGTCTAGACATCTAAAGAAGTAACCACATTTGATCTAGGATGCAAGAATGGTGTAAAAACATCCAACAATATTTTTTATAAGCATAAACACATACACATACTTTGTAAGAAAAACATACACAAGTAATTGACGTAAGAAGTTCATAATTAATGGAGAAGTGTTATCACTGGTGTGTCCTCTAGTTAAACAAATTATCATTTATTATACTTCCGCATAGCAATTGTAGCACTTAATGCTACTTAGAAAATTTTTAAATTTTTGTGAATTTTTGGGATGTTACAACCATCCCCAACATGAGAACCCTTCCACCTCTGCCAATCTATTGAAACCACCATCTCCCTCAAATATTGATGCACTTTGATGAGGCATTGTAACATAATGAATGCATATGTGAATCTAGTCTCGACACATTGAAGAAGTTGGAGGTTGGCATGTTTTCTATAAATTGCTATGGATGTTGCATGATTAATAATAAAAATTTGTAGCATCTTTGCTTTAGTTATAGTTTCTCCAACCCATGCAATGTTGTTGATATCTTTAAGTAGGAGGTTGATGCAATGCACAGAAAAAGGAGTCCAAAAAATTGTTGGATATTCATCCTCAATTAAACACCCATCAAGCACTATGTTTGAGGCACTATCTCTAACAATCTGAACCACATTTCCTCTTCCCACCTCATCTATTGCTTCTTTGAAGAGACCCATCAAATATGGACCATATTTTTTTTTCCCTGTAGTATCATGGCATTTTAAGAACATAAGCCCTTTAGAACTAGAAACCAAATTATTGATCAAAGGACGATGATTGACATCTATCCAACCATCTGAAACAATGGAGACCCCGAAGTCCTTCGAACCATCTTTAATGTCATGAAGTCTAGTTTCAATTCGAGCCCTCTCTTCAAACAACACTAATGTCATATTTTCATAGCTCGGAGGTTTGTAACCTTTAGGGGCACTTTTAACGAGATCTTTGACCATATCCTTCCAATAAGGAGACCTACAAATGTTAAAAGCTATGCCATTTGCAAAAAAAAAACTGCCCAATAGATGCATCAAGATTTCCTCTCCCTTTTACATCCCATAGGTTGTTAAGCTGGGAAGTAGAAGCATGAAGTTGAGAAGAAGTTTGTGGACCACCTAGCATTGCTCTGGTGGCTCGATTGTTGGTTTGAATTGAACCTTCAACAAACTGTTTCAACTTTTCCAGTTCATTAAATTGTTTTTGTATTGAAGCTTTCTTTGTATTAGGAACACTGTTGCATACACTGATTTGTTCCTTTTTCCCCATTCCAAGCAAATGCCATCAAACTCTTGCTACACTCCGAGACTTTTGCATCTTACAATAAGGGAAAAACCAAACCTTTGAACCAGTTGTGCCACCTGTTCCTCCACTATATGATTGAGTGCATTTTACCGCTTACCATAGCTTGGCTTCAAAAGCGTTCTTTGCATCTTTGTATTCCTTGTCTTGGGGGTTTTTTGGCACTATTGTGGGGGGTTTTCGTTTGCAAATGGGTGCTCTACTTTGTGCAGATATTGAAATTTCTTACATTGCAATGTGAAATTACTATAAGAAAGATGAAAAAATGCTCTGTCAAAACAAATAGGGACATCTATTTATTGTTTGTCAGAAATCCTTCCAAATTTCATAAAAAGGTTACAGCATCCATAGCAATTTATAGAAACAATAGCAAGCTATAAGATGGAGAAAATTGCACATCAAGATGGGATTCTATTCGTGTTTTATCATACTTACAATGTAAGCCCTCTCAGTCCCATGTATTCATGATATTTTCCAAAATGGTTCAGTGCAAAGCCTAATATGGAATACGCCATGCAAAATCAATCGAATCCAATAGAAACCATAATGCAGAGGAAATGGAGCTTAATATGGCAGACCATTCCAAAAGAAAAATAACATCTGAAGGGAAGAGCAGAGAACAACTCTATTACATGGGTCTTTTATGCTCCGTTTCTATCTTTAGTGTAAGTCTGTGTCTGGAAACACACGCTCAGTTTTTTTGGGTAAGTTTGTAAACCATGAAGGCTTGGAGTGGGCACACCCAATCTTTATAAATAGAATAGATATCTTAGTATGAAAGTTGTCAATTATTTTAATGTATGCAAAACAATATGCATCAATTTTTTTACTCAACCGTTATAATATAAATGATTATGATATATCAATGGTTTTAGGAGGAGAAAAAAATTCATTTAATTTATAAGTCTATCCTAGTTTTAAGGTACAGAGTTTAGACTTTGCAGTGAACCATTTTGGAAAAATTAGACTGAACCTGGAGTACACAAGATGAATCTAACAACCATAGTATATAAGGTTCACCTGGAAATCACTAACATCTTTAGTATTTATATCCAAGGAGATATTCTTCATGTAAACTTTGAGCTCATTTTTTGATGCATCTTTGCTTTCTTGAGCAGTTTCTTGAGAACAAGATGAAATGCATTCCTCTTTGTTACCTAAACACATATACTTTGCCTGATGTAAACAATTTGCTAACATTTGCAAGCATCATGCACTTGACCTTATGTACATAAACTCTGTGATGACTTGGTGCTTCATGTGATACTTGGGCATGCTTTTTGTTGACAACTAACAATGAAAACATGGGCGTAATGCACATTCTATCCTATAGTTGTATTTTATGGTCACATATATGAAATTTATTATTTTTCACAAGATATACATGCACAAGATCAACATGGAAAAACATCTATTTATTAGTTTTCAATTTTATCTAATTGTTCAACACAACCTTTAATTCTGTTCACTGGAATGTGATCCTAACTGTTTTATTCTCTTACTTTGGTATGATTAGACTAGATTACAGCCTTCAACTATGAGGATAATGCTAGGTTCGAAAATGCTTCATGGTTCATTGGTCACACCCACTATTGAACCAACTAACAAGAAGATAAATCTTGAAAATAAAGGGCTAGTCAGTGCTCAGAAGCCATCTAAAGTTAAAGATGGTCGAAATAAGAAAATCAAAGCAGATATATTGGTATCCCCAGGATACGGTGCTGAAAGTATTACCGTTTCCAAAAAACCCAAAGAAACAACTGGAGCTCTGGCTATTAAAGACAAGTCCGCAGAACATAAATTTTCTGGGATGCAGACATTGTCATCCACAAATGACCATATTTTGCATGAAATGGTAAGATTTTATGCAAACATATTTAACTAATTTCTCAACACAACCTTTATTTTTTGTTGAATGGAAAGCGATGGAATTGTTTTAATTCCATTGGTCACACCTGCTGCTATAGACAACCAAAATGAGAAAATCAAAGCAAATCCATTCGTATCCCCATAATTTAGTGCTAAAATTCTTTCCATTTCTCTAAGACCCAAAGAACCAACTGAAGGGGTAGCTATAGGTGTAGCTGATGGAGATGAGCCTAGAAGATATGAATTTAATGGGATGCGACCATTTTCATCAACAGATGAGTGCACTGTGCCTAAAATGGTAAGACTTCAATCAAACATTTATCTAATTGTTCAACACAACCTTTAATTATGTCGATCCTAACTATTTTATTCTCTTACTTTGGTATGATTAGACTGGACTACAGCCTTCAACTATGAGGATATTGCCAGGTTTGAAAGTGCCTCAGAGTTCATTGGCCACACCCACTATTGAATCAACTAACAAGAAGGGACGTCTTGAAAATAATGGACTAATGGTAACTAGTGCTCAGAAGCCATCAAAAGTTAAAATGGTAGAAATAGGAAAATCAAAGCATATCCATTGGTATCCCCATAATTTACTTTTCACATCTTTTCCACCTGCGGCTGCTACTGACCACTGACACAGTGACACTATATGAACCTTATTGATCATCCCTCTTTGTATTCAGGGCTCTCCTTTCTAGAAGTCATAATAATTTTCTCTGATTAACAATTTAGAGTGCTTCGTTTTAATTTCCAAACCAATACACTAGCTGGAACGCTTCTCACTGGCTAAGCTAACTTTGCAGCTATGGTGCCTCACTCTACATCCTGTTAACCATACCTTTTAGCTTATGTATTTCTTTAGGTATTCTAATGCACAATCTAAGGTTTTAGTGTTAGAACATCTACCTAGAATAGAGATGCCTAACGAATTCCCCCATCTTGTTCCTAATCATGATATATTTATCAACCCAGTTGAATATTTTTGTTTAGCACAAGAGATTATGATATTTATTCTAAGCATGGGCATAAGTATGTTAAGGTATCTTTTGAGTGTGATGGAATTTTTAAAAGAACAATTCAACAATATGCATTATCTCTTAGATTCCAGAGAAAACCATAAACACTAAGAAAAACATCTTAAGATGATGACTTGTTGGTTTTAGGTGGACTTCAAGCTCTTGAAATCATAAAGGATGAGGGGGAATTCAATACATACTACAATGCATATGCTTCTTGCATATCTTCATAGGGATGGCCCCAATGTCCTATTGTTGCAAGTCTTCTTCTTCAACTTGATCTTCTGGTCAAAATTCCTCTATCTTATCTTTTAATTCCTTAGCCCAGTGTTTAAGCTTGTAAGCATTGTTTCCTTGATCTAAGAATTGTGAGCTCTTAACTAACATAATTCTATTTTACAGAAAAAACCTCGCAAGATGAGCATGTATCATGAAGAAGCTATAGAGACACTGGTTGAAGGCCTAAAAACTAAAGAGTTTCTTATTTCTTAGATAAATTCAGCAAAAACTATAATTTCTCTTTCAGGACGATTCTCCTTATCTGGAAAGCCTCTTACTGAGGCCTGGTTACTAAGAACTGCAGGCTTCAACAAATGGCATCTACAATGAAGAACAAGTTCTCCTTAAAATCGAATAAATAATTTTCCATAATGCCAAACACTGAACAATGTTTAGAGCATCTATTTTTCATAACACAAACAAATGGAACTATTAACTATCTATTTACCAAAACAACCATTTTTCAGACAAACAATATTTCCAATAAGAGGGCGAGCTTTTATTCTGTAGCCTGTAGGTGAATGTTTGACATTGGACTGAGACTAAGTACAACTAGTACTTGTTTCATTATATGTCATGGCTCAACTCCACTATTTTCATGATTATATAGATCTACCTTATGTTTGCTGGATATCCTATATTGAAATCACTTTCTTTGCTTCTTAATGGTCTTATAATGGTTTTTCATGGCATCTATAGAGTATGGCAACAAACATTATAATGCTTTGCTGAAATCTGAGAAACTGCTAAATTTGGAGGGCGAATCACCAGAATTTCTGGTAAGATTTCCCTAATTTAGAAATTCATTGTAAGGGAAATACCTTTGGTTTCAGTTGTTTCTGACCTCTTGTTTCTAACCGTTGTTTCGTCTACTAAATGTTATATAGGATGAAGATGAAGCAACTAAAGATTGTGATAGAAGAGTGGTATTAGTTCTTGTGAACTTTGAATTTGGTTCAGTCTTTGAAGCTTTATGAGAATGCCTAAAACACAATTATGTGGAGCTAGCAAGACCTTGCCTTGTTGCAGCAACATGGCTCACACATATGCTGAATGTCTTACCATGTACAGGTGTTGGGATGTAGCTCGTGTATGGATTTTGAGCGCGGAGGTTGAATAAGCATGCTCTGATTTATGGTTTGAATAATACATGGGAATTGAAAAACTAGTAGTTGAATTTTTAGACCAATCTTATTGCTCCAGCTTCCTAGCACTCTTCTCAGTTCCACCTCCGTCTTCAGGGAAAACAGAGCTCCAAACCAACAAACACAGAATACCTCGGTCCTCAAGGAAAACAAAGCTCCAAAGAACAAACACATATATCAGAGAGTTTAAAATTTTAGTTTCAATGTAAGCGGTAAGCGGTGGGAGGCAAGTATCCCGTATCAATGTAGGCATTAGGCGGCTCAAGGCAGTCAACCAGCTTCCTTAGACAACACTCCATCTTCAAAAATAAATTTTGCATTGACTCGCCACCCACCACCAATTAATAGCTCAAATTGACCTAGAAACGATCAGCAGCCGACGACGTTCCCGGAGAAACGGAAAACTGTTTGTGCATAAGTCGTTCTGAAAAATGATTTGTTTCCTTAAAAACGGTTTCTTCAGTCTAGAAACGGGAATGGGAGTAGAAAACAACCGTTTGGGTTCCATCCCCATTTCTACTCCGTTTTTCCAAAAAAAAACCCACACCTCCGTCATGTTTCTCATAACGTTTATTGGATTGTACTGCAAGAAAGGAGGCACAAATTTCAAGTATTGTATGGATGTCGGGAAAAAACATGGACAATGTTTTTTGAAGGTTGGTGTAAATATTGTTACTGCTAAATCATGTAACAACGAAGAATTGAGTAAGATAAAGATATGGTTGGATAAGGAGATTCCACTAAATTTTTGGGACTTTGTGGATAGATATGTTGGTCATAATTATGGAAAAACACCCTTTTACATGGTGCGCATTACATAGAGATTGAACCATGGAGTGATTCATGAATAATATATTTAAAGTATGGGGCTTTCATTTGATATTGGAACTTTTTTAATTCATTTGTCTAAGACTACATCAAATGGAATATCCGAAATAGGATCACAATTATAGGCAATTTAGAAGGCTCAAACCACATTAACACAAGCATTTGTTTTCTTTCAATGTAATCAAATATACCCATTCCTACCATTAACTCTATATTAACTATGATCATATAAAAAAAATTAAGCATGAAAATTTCCTAAACTCTCCACTTTTTACCTACGTTGTAACTAAATATAAATGAATTTATGTTGATATGTTGTACTAAAACTTCTAGTCATTCCAAGTGTGTTGTAATGAAATTTTCTCCATAAAGGCAGGGTTACATGTGCATTATAACTAAAGAACTTTCATTGCAAACAAGACTGTTTTTTAATCTTCTATGCAATGAAAGAGTTTTCAATGAATGAAAAAGGGCACGAGTAGCAACTAGAAACCTCTAAGTATGATTATATTCGGATGGAGGATAGCATAACATGTCCATGCAAATGTATATATCTTATTTCTATCGTGGAAAATTCAGGGAAAATGATGGAATGAAAGTTGTGTTAGGCTCTAAAATTTTGTACGAGAAAAGAACAAGAACTAGTTAGAGAGACGATACATCACAAAAATTCCTAAGAGATGCACACATACATCAATAACAACACACTCTTTTGGAAATCCTATGGTAACGTGTGTTCTTTTCTAAGGTAATTAAATTGTGTTATAATTTGCTAACATTGAAGCAGTTCTGATGGCAGAGTATCGACAATAAGTTCCCAGATCTAAGGCAGATCAGTTTTATTCACTTCACCATCCAGAGTACGACCTTTATTTGATCTAAATGTTTTCACAACTTAGGACCCTTAGCATAGTTGTCAATGGTGACCAAACAAAACTATGTGACTCTTCTCTTTGTACTTTAGTCCACATTATTTTGCAGGGATTTCTCTTTGTATTCACAAGAATTGTTCCCTACAGTTATTTCAAATGCTATCTTATATAAGAATCACACGTGCTCCAATACCAGTAGCCAATTAGATCCCTATCTTATAAGAGGATTTTAAATCAAGATTTGTAAATTTTATCCCACTTATGGATTTTTCCGTGACATGATTCAAAACATAAGAATACCCTATATGCTTCGAAAACAATCCTATATAATATTATCGGAAATATTTCCAAGTATTTATATTGTCCAATGAAGCGTCTTCAAAATGGTGTTAGAATTTTTAATACAAGTTGGATTGAGCAAAACATGTAAGTGTGAAAAGGTTTGTATGGATTTGTTATTATAGCCCCATATGACCCCCTTAAATAATAATTCCTATAGTTTTCCAATGTATAAGTATACCAAAAATAGATGCATCTGAGACAAGACTTTGCCTTGCTGATAGATAAAAATAACATTCAAAGGCTTATCAATAGACTTAGGCAGTGCAAGGAACAATATCAAGCTGGGAAACCACATGCAAAAAGTTTCCTCACCAATTATCATGACCGAATGCCTCAAAAAGTATTTCATCTCCCACCAAAGGGAAATCGAATGTGATATAGAAGGAAGAGCTTTGCCTTGGCCTCTTTTCTAGTACACATATTGCGGCCAAGATAACAATTGCTTCTCCTAAGAAATGATCCACACATATAATTGTTAGAGTTTCAATTGTTTCCACTCAATATAAATCAACAATTGACTGGTCTTGGAATATTAAATTTTTACATCAACACAATGTAACTGTTCTCTTTGAATTTCAGTAAACCAAGTGAACCAGTAAACCCTATTTTTGTGAAACTAGATCACTTTATCCATAGAGAGTTGTATTAAGATAAATCAAAAGAACAAATTAATACTCAAGAGCTCCCTAATGGATGAGGGCTCGTTTATCATCATTACACATGAGGCAATCCGAGAATACCTTGTCGTTAGTTTGTTTCTTTCCCTCTCCCTGTTTGATTTCTTTTGGAATGAAATTTTCTATCTTATAAAAATGAAGGGAAGGTAACATATGCAATTCCTTCATCCTCCTTCAGGTTAAAACTCTCTAAATTGCTTGCAAGATGTGACTCTTCCCAAGAATTTTATAGTATTTCACATGAAACACGAAAAGATGCAGTCTCCTGACAATGGTAAACCTGCAAGAAAATATATGTAATTTAGTACGGTAAATTAGGGTTTCGAGTCAAGAAGACTAAAAAAATGAGCGCACTCACTCAATTAGGGTTTACGATGAACAATGTTTGCATAACTGAATGGAAATGACGAATCTAGAAGAGGGTAAATAGACTCACAAGTAGGAGTTACACCTGAGAATATTTACCAAGTAAAGCGTCCATACATATGAGGATTTCTAGGTCTGGAGAATCTTACGGGAGAAGGAGCATGAGGTGTGGAAGGCAGAATCTCACGTCTCAAAAATAGCACAAGTCACGTACTAGGAATTTGATGATAAAACCATCTGAGTAGATAAATTGCAGGTAGGAATGTATGGCAGGCATGAAGGTTGGAGGCAGAAATAAAACAAATATAATGTGGAATGAGCTACAGCTCTTCAATCTTTATTCATAAATGGAGATCAATTGATGTAATACAATCAAGAACATTATGTGTATTTAAACACATATGGAAAACCCTAAAAGATTTAACCTAGCTTTTGCATGCATGCAAAGCATGCTGTTGCATTTATTGACTGAACGTCAATAATAGAAACTAATGTTAACTGAAGTAATTACTAATTCCAACACTCCCTCTTAATTACTATTGCTGACTATTGCATCTTTTACAATGCCTAAATTATTTCTATGAATTTCAAAAATATCTTTTGCTAATGGCTTTGTGAAGATGTTAGCCAATTGGTCAATCGACTTACAATGCTCAACATGAACTTCACCATTGTTCACAAGTTCTCTTATGGAGTGATATCTGGTATCAATGTGCTTGCTTTTCTGGTGAAAAACATGGTTCTTGGATAGAGTGATTGTTGAATTGTTGTCACAATAAACTGTGGTTGGTCCTTCTTGTTTCTGTTGAAGACCTTCTAAAACTCTGCGTAACCAGACTGCTTGACATGTCACTGATGTCGCTACTACATACTCTACTTATGCCGATGAAAGTGTCACAATGGGATGCTTCTTGGATGCCCATGAAATCACCCCTAATCCAAGATGAAAAACATGACCGGAAGTGCTCTTCCTATCATCCAAACTTCCTGCAAAATCGCTGTCAGTGAAACCTATCAAAACATCATACTCAGTGCTTGAGTATAAAATTCCATAGCTTGAAGTCCATGCAACATATCGTAAGATCCTTTTTCCAACTTGCCAATGCGAGTCTTTGCGAGACTCCATGAACCTCAAAATCAAGCTGACAACAAACATAATATCAGGTCTCATAGCTGTGAGCTACATGAGACTTCCTACAAGTTTCTTAAACATTGTTGGATCTACATTGGGACTGCCATCTTCTTTGCTCAACTTAGTACCTGTTGCCACTGGTGTAGGTGTTGTTTCGCAATTAAGCATTCAGAATCGCTTAAGAACTTCATTAACATATTTATTTTGAGAGATAAATATACCTTTTTTTAACTGTTCTACTTCTAGGCCAAGAAAGAACCTCATCAATCCAAGGTCTGTCATCTCGAACTCTTTCTTCATAGCTTCCTTGAACTCATCTACTAAGAGGTCACCTGTAAAAATCACATCATCAACATACAAACAAACTATTAAAATCTGTCCTTGTTGATTTACCTTTGTGTAAAGTGTTGGTTCACTGCCGCTTCTGCTAAAACCATTTTTGATGAGATAAGAATCAATTCTGTTGTGCCAGGCTATTGGAGCTTGCTTGAGCCCATATAGAGCTTTCTTCAACTTGTAAAATTTCTCTTCGTGTTCTTTTATTTCATACCCATGTGGCTGCTCCACATAAATTTCTTCTTCAAGAATTCCATTCAAGAATGCCGACTTGACATACATCTGATACACTTTCCACTTTTTATGTGTTGCAATTGCTAGGACTTCTCTTACTGTGTCCAATCTTTCCACTGGTACAAAAGTTTCTCCGAAATCAATTCCTGGTTGTTGCGAGAAACTCTTTGCTACTAACCATGCCTTGTACCTATCCATCTCACCTTTTTCATTGAGTTTGGTTTCATAAACCCACTTCACACCAATGGGTTTCTTATTCTTTGGTAGGTCAACTAGATCCCATGTATAATTTCTCTCAATGGAATCTATCTCTTTGTCCATAGCATTTACCCAATGCTCTTGTTTTACATCCTCTTCATAAAACACAGGTTCACTAGCAATAAAAACATAATTGGTATTTGCATCCAATTCATCATATAGATCTGTCAATCTTCTAGTCTTTTTATTGCTGTGATCAGATTCATTACCTGACTGTGGACTTGATGCTTCACCTCGAACTGAGTTTCTAGGTGTTCTTTTTGGAGTATTTGCTATTGGTTAAGATGCTACTGGATCTTGTTGTCCAATCAGCTCCTCATCTTCTCAATCTTCTGGTTGGGGTATTGCAGCTCCCATACCCTTGCCTACGATTCCATTCCATGACTCTTCCTCGAACACAACATCTCTACTGAGAATAACCTTTTTGGTAATAGGGTTATACAGCTTGTAGGCTTTAGTTTTTTCACCGTATCCAAGAAATATACATTTCTCACTCCTGTCATCTAGCTTTTTTCTTAGCTGTTTAGGAACATGAGCATAAGCAACACAACTAAATACTTTGAAATGAGAAACATTACAAGTCATACCTGACCATGCTTTCTCTGGTACTCTGTTTTTCACAATTTTGGTGGGAGATCTGTTCATCACATGAACAACAGAAACCACTACGTCTCCCCAAAATTCATGGGACAAATTTCTTCCTTTCAGCATGCTCCTTGCCATATTCATGATGGTTCTGTTCTTACGTTCTGCAATACCATTCTGCTAAGGAGTAAATCTTGTAGTGAATTGCCTCTTGATTCCATGATGCTTGCAGTAATCATGAAATTCCTTTAATTCATACTCTCCCCCTCCATCAGATCTCAATACTTTGAGTTGATAACCACTCTGTTTTTCAACCAGAGCCCTAAATTCCTTGCACTTTCCAAAAGTTTCAGACTTCTGACGAAGGAAATACACCCAATTTTTTCTACTGAAATCATTAATAAATGTAAGAAAATAATAGCTTCCTCCAATCGATTGAGTTTGCATTGGTCCAACCAGATCAGTATGAATAAGTTCTAGAGGTGCATGTGCCCTTCGAGACATACCTTTAGGAAAGCTATCCCTATGTTGTTTTGCAATAATGCAACACTCACAACTGCTTTTAGGCTCCTTCGTAGGGGGCAATCCCTTTACCATCTCTTTCTGCTGCAAAAACTTGAGACCACCAAAGTGAAGATGTCCATATCTAAAATGCCATAACCAATAATCATCCATGCAAGTGGCTTTTTGAGCAAAAGAGGTTACCTTGTTGCTGCAATTCATGACTAGTGGATACATCCTGTTCCTAGTCACTTGTATTTTGATGATCAAATGTCGATTTGGGTCATAAATTTCACAGTTTGATCCATCAAAAACAAGTTTGTACTTTTTTTCAGTGAGTTTCCCAATGCTAAGCAGATTATGCTTCAATCTTGGAGCATAATAGACATCTGAGATTGTCTTTTGTTGGCCTTCTTTGGTCAGAATGTTGACCACTCCTTTGCCAAGAACTGGAACTACCTCATCTGTGCCAACTTTGACTTTTGTCCTCACCGATTCATCTAGGTCTGCAATTAGATCTCTATCACCTGTCATATGGTTACTGTAACCACTATCTAAAAGCCAAAGTCCCTTTGGGATTTCATGTGCAGCATGACATGTAAGAAATAACATATCATCTTTATCCTCAGAGGTATTAGTCACATTAGCATTATGATTTGCTTGATCAGCCTTTTTCTTTTTGCATTCATGAGCATAATGCCCAAATTTATTGCAATAATAACATTGAATATTAGATTTATATGACCTTTTCTTGTCGCAGTTTCCACCTTCATGGTTATGATGGTGATCTTGATCTCCATTGCCATTACTTCGACCATTTCTGCCTCGTCCTCTTGATCCTCCTCTGCTTCTTGGGAATGAGACATGTGCTTTGAAAGCATTCTCTAGAGAGGATTCTTCATTCCTGTTGAGTCTGGATTCGAATGAAAGTAAAGATCCGGTCAACTCATCTATAGAGAGAGTATTCGGATCTTTTTCTTTTTCAATCGCTGAAACTTTTGACTCAAATTTGTGGGGTAGGGATCTCAGAACCCTTTCAACCACCCTTTGATCTCCAATCTTTTCACCATAGATATTCAGCTAATTAACAATCCCCATGACTTTGGTCATGAAAGAATCTACAGAGTCTGATTCTTTCATCTTCATATCTTCAAAGTCTCTTCTTAGGTTTTGGAGTGTTGCTATTTGTACCTTACGAGCACCTAGATAACTGGTCGCCAAGGTATCCCATGCTGCTTTGGCATGTAACGAGGCTGAAATCTTTGGAAATATGTTGTTATCCAAAGCATTCATTATGAGATGCAGTGCCTTTGCATCCTTCTTCCTGTGCACTCGCAAGGCATCCTTTTCAGTGTTTGAAAGGGATTAAAATGCTGCATCATTTGCAGGTTTGGAATAGCCATACACGACATATTCCCATGCATCTTCTGACCTGAGATAAACCGCCATCCTCATGGCCCAGACATCATAGTATTTTTTCCCTGTAAGAGGAGAAATCTGAGATTGATTGCTGCTAGAAGCCATAGACGTTGCGGTGTCCTTCACTGGCCTTTTCAAAATAATCTCCTTCCTCTTTTTTCAAAATAATGTCTCCCTCTTAAACAAGATTTGAAAAAATATCTTCTTCTTTTGTAAAAAGAAAAAATTCTTACTCAATAACTGCGTGAAAGTAAAAAAAACAATCACATGAAGTAAAAACCTTTTTGCACTTTAACCGAAAATGTCGTCTTGTTCCAATTACTGCTCTTTGTCTTAGGGAGAGGCCGCGGTGAAAACTCTTTTTTTTACCTCGTATCTCCCCAAACTACCGTGCTTTAGACTATACTGTGGGCGCGATAGTTCCTAAAGTACCGCTCTATGGACTATAGGGAGGGTGCGGTAGTTTCAAAAACTAGTTTTTTTTTTTTTCAAATTTTCCAAAAAAAAATTTGTATAAAAATTCTTCAAAAATAAACTTACAATTCTTCAAAGCTACGGCTTTGGCTTCTCTGGAAATTGATGCTACCAATTTGATCTTCTCCTAAGCTCTGATACCAAACTGAAGGTTGGACGCAGAAATAAAACAAAGATAATGCAGAATGAGCTACGGCTCTTCAATCTTTATTCATAAATGGAGATCAACTGATGTAATACAATCAAGAACGTAATGTGTATTTAAAAACTTATGGAAAACCCTAAAAGCTTTAACCTAGCTTTTGCATGCATGCAAAGCATGCTGTTGCATTTATTGATGGAACGTCAAGAATAGAAACTAATGTTAACTGAAGTAATTACTAATTCTAACAAGGCAGGCATACTGAATAGGAATGCATGGAAAAATGGAGACTAACGTACACTTAGAAGAATTAATCCACATGCCTATTAGTTACATGAATGAGCAGAGGGTAGAATGGGGCATGCCAGGAGGAGTGCACAATAGTAGGAGTTATTGCAGAGGTCTAAGTGCTAAAGGTTTATAATGAGCGCTGATACCACTGTAAGGTGCCACATTGGGTACATAAACAATAATTAATAATTCATGAAGAAAAGAAGAATAGGCATCAAGGCACATTTTAATCCATTAAGAATATATATTTATAGAAACTAGATGTTTCTTGGTTTCATATTTCAAGGTGACTCTTGGAATCTCCAGAGACTAATTGTCTTCTCAATGAATTTTCCTATTCTTCTATACTCTTGATTTTTCTTGAAGGCAAATAGAAAAATATAATAATATAAAATTTTCAAGGATTAAGCTCCAACACATTATAAACACCACGTAATATATACTTTTAATATTTTAATCAAACTTATTTATTATAATAATGGATTATAATAAAGTTATTAAATAAAATTAAGTGTGTTAGGATTTATGCGTGTGAATCATAATTCCTATCTTAATTTCTGAGAAAAGAGTGCCACACTTTTTAACGAAACAAACATAAAATACTAAAGGAAATTGAGAAGTGTCTAGTATCCCTAGTCATACATACAAAGTTCAGAAGTATTTAGTATCCAAGAAGATAAAAAAAATATAATTCGTTTTATTTTTGATGATGAAACAACTATTTGACTACACATTAACATGCTAGATGCACCAAATACTATTATTTATGAATGGTTTCAAAACTTAACTCCTATCTTATATGAATGATTTCAAATTTTGAAAATAGTAGAAATAATAATTTGAACTTTGAAAACAAAACAGAAAAAAAATGTTTTTAAATAAAATTTGTTTATTGATACATATACTTTTGTATATATCTAATACACACTTTTTCTATATGCTTATTGGTGAGCAACTAGAGTAATTTAAACCATTAATATACATAAATAATATATATTAACAAGCATATCAATGAGTATAAATGGTAATTCTACCATTAATACACATAAATAATATATATTAACAAGCATATCAATGAGTATAAATGGTAATTCTTTATTAATGATTTTCCATTAATTAATCATCATTCTCAAAAAGTTACCACACAAAAGGGAAGTTCCCTTCCAAAGCATGCCAAAATTCTATAAATAATGTTTTATATTTATATTTTTTATTTTATTAATAAAGTGTAATTTTTGGAATCTCACTCATAATATAATCTAATTCAACACTAGTGAACATTCATATTTAATTAAATTTTTATTAATTTATAATAGTTAATTTTGAAATTTAATTTTAATGTAAATTTTTTAAAATTTTATAAACCAATAATAATAATTTATTAAATGAAATTATATAATGGTATATTATAAAATTCTATAATGATATATTATAAAATAACTTATTCAAATCCTAATTTAATTTCCAATGAAATTTTACACAATTTCAAACAATGCTATGTGCTTAGCTTATAGTTTATATTAAAAACAAAAATATCCACATATCCTTCCCACAAACAATGCTATGTGTTTAGCTTATAGTTTATATTAAAAACAAAAATATCCACATATCCTTCCCACAACTAACTTGTATGTAACCGTCACATAAATGATTTTTCCAAGTGATTTGTTTTAGTCAGCAACAAACTAGGTTTTCATATTTGATTGATTGTTTATACAAGTAAAAAATCCATGGCCTATAATTAATGAAATTTAATATCTTCATCTAGAATGGAAGAATCAAACCTGGATATTAAGTCTCTCTAATAAGTTGCATATATATTGGATTTGATTTAGATCTTATATTTGATTTATTGTTATACAATTTAAACACCCATTAGAAGGGAAGAAAAAACCCCCAAAATTAAATCTATATAATTAGGTTTATTTGACAAGTTGAATATAGATAAATTAACCCCATTATTTATGTAATTAATTAAATTCAATACTTACATTTAGAAGGAAGAAAAAAACCCAAAAATCAAGTCTATATAATTAGGTTTTTTTTACCAATTGAATATAGATAAATTTTGATTTAAGTCATAACAATTCAGGTTTTAATTCACCTAAATACACACCAATATTTATTTGAAAAAATTACTATTAATTTAGTTTGTAAAGTTTAAAAAGATTTAAAATGACCAAATAATTAAGTGTGAACACACTTACAATTGGGTCTTTTTAAAGAGTTGAGTACATATCTCTATTGATATGTAAACGAAAGGAGTTACAATTGGCCTTCAACAATGTCTCCAAAGTTTGTCTCTTCATGCTTCTTCTTGGAAGTTACCTTGGCTCACCTGAGCATGGCGTGACTCATGGATAGACAAGCAGTTCTCAATGAAAACTAATAGCCTTGTAGCACTAATTAGTATTGACATGAAAATATTAATTATTATAAGTTCGGCTTGGGCATGGAAGGTTTGGATTCCTACAAGCTCCGTATCAATAAAGTCTTATGCCCCTTCCAACTAATAAACTTTGAAAGTATATATGCACAAGTGCTCAACGGATGTTTAAATATTGTGAAGCTTAATAGTATAATAAGGTGGATAGGATAGGATATTGAAATGAAAGAATAATCCATTATTTCTACTCCCACCTATCTCTCAATTATTTGAAAAACCGATATCTGTTAACCTAGAGAGATTATTGCCTCAAAACACATGTTCGCTTGTGCTCTTCATGGGGTAGTGTATGTTTGTAGGTACATTTGTAATTTTTTGTGACACCTACAAGGGCATTATCAAATGGCAAATGAATGAATGCACAATTTTAGTTCAATTAACGCATAATATATGATTTTTTATGGTGTGATGCATGGGATGTACTTCGTCATTTTGGTTATAGACAACTATATACCACTCACTATTTTTTCGCTTTCTTGAATAATTATTTTCTTGAACACGAGAATGTTGAGACTAAATTTTTTTCTTTGTGTTGTAGTATATTATATAAATACATAAACTTCAGTTAATTTCTCTATAAATTTTCCTATTGATGGTTGAATGAGATGGATCAAGCTGTTGGATTAATATATTTCTTGATTTCTCCTATACTAAATATTCTACCAATGATGAGATGAGAGGACATCAATGGACAATGAACTTAACAATTCCATTTTGATAACTATCCAAGACTTCTTCATATGATCTGAATCATGGTATCTCATATCAATAGGAACTAATGCATCATTTCAAATCATCCATTTAGCTAAGGGAGAAATTAAAACATGTCCAATTCTCATTGATGAATATATCACCAATGTATCTCCAATTACCTCATGTAACATTTCAGATTTGCATGTAATAGTTGATACCATGGATGAGGAGGTTGTTGTAGATCCAATAGCCATACCACCTTGGACACAACAAAATATTTATGAAATAGGTGATCTAGTTGTCTATCCAATAGACATAGGGTTGTCCCACACACATTATATACTTGGATATCCAATAGACATAGGGTGGAGCCACTCACATTCTCAAATATATCCTCGTGCACTCCCTATTATAGAGTCATTGATTCACATCCATAGCTACATAGTTAGTACAACATATACACAATCATTTTCATAAGATGGGGGAAATCCACCTTGGGATACTACCATGAAGGAGGAGCATCGGTCCCTTATGAAGAACCAACCTTTCCAACCATATATCCTACCACCTATTAGGAAAATTGCATTGCTCAAGTGGAAGTATTGATCAAAGTTGGCAATAAATGAACCTAAGAATGATCATGGGTGATGATTTGCAAAATTCTTTTGCATCATCCTCTTTTAGAGTTTTTTTTCCCATGAGGTTTTTCCACTTTCATAAATTTTTAGAGGATTTTTTTATTATACTTGGGTACCTAACATGGCTCTGTTAGGACCCATTCATTGTATACACCTTAATTGTGCTAAAGGGGTGGTATTAGAGAACATGTACATTTACCTAGTACATCTTTTATCCTAAGTTATATAGTCCATGTATGAGGGTCTAATTGATCTCAACTGGTCCAAGATATTCTCCCTTGGATGAGAATATTATTATCCCAGACATGGGCACACCTCTTCTTGAGTCACGATTCAATTGCACTTCAATTATTGTAACATACCATTTTTTTCTAGAAAACATTTTGTGTTAGAAAACATTATGATAACTTTTATTGTAAAGTTTTATGATTGGACAGGTGTCCAAGGATGACTGTAATTTGCACAATATATTATTATTTAATAAATAAAATAGGAGACAAACACCTAAGAGGACTGTTGAAAGAGTGGTTACTGACCCACTAGGTGGAATGGAATATGGGGTAGAAGGCAATGGACAAGTGGCAGCATCATGATGCAACTAACTAGATGTTGGTATGGGACAACTCCCTTGAAATGTGGTCATAGTTCCCTGAAAGATGGGACTGGAGCTTGAGGCTCATTTATTCCAAACTGACAACTAAAGACCTAGGTAGTCTATATAATAGACATCAAATTTTGAAATGAGGTTCATCACTTTTCCTGATGAGGAAATTTACCTTGGGGTTTTGTTGTGTTTGCACCCAAGAGATTTGATGAGGGGATATGCTATGTTGTTGATCATGTTGTGAGTTTGCCAAACTCTTATTGAGTTCATGAGGTTGATGCTGAGTGCTGAAGGCATGTTATTTCAGGACGTTGATGCTGAGTGCTGAAGGCATTTTGAGTGCCTTGCTTCTACACAGATTCCATCTACTTAGTGGTTCAATAATTAGTCTCGGGGGTTCACAAGAAGCCAGCAGTTGAGCTGCTTCTTCTAAAATAGGTTGGGAGGAACATGCCTCCTTGGGTGTTTGTCAGCCCTATCTTCATCTACAGGTTCAATTTGTTTAATTGTTATTAAATAGTTAAATTTGTTTATTTGCAAGTATTTAATTCTTATTTACAGAACTTGTTCTGCTTTAGCTACCCCTACTCTTAGTTTTATGAACCAAGTTAAAATTATGACTAGAAATGACAAATGAAATAAATAATCTCTGCATTTTTCCCCATGCTATAGGGATTGCATCGTACTCTAGTACAGAGACAAATTAAGGTAGATAAATATGATAGGCAATTTGCCAAGATGATGGAAGTACCATTCTGTACATTCTGTTAATTTGTCTACTGTTAGTAATTAGTATTATTTAATGTTTTTTCCTTACAATACTGTTCTTTATTTTATTTTTATCAAATAGTAAGTTTACTATTTTAAGATTATTACTATGATTTATATTTATTATTGAAACATTGCTAATACAGAAATTAAAGAAGATTTGCATAATCTCATTATACAGAACTAATCTGTCATTTTCAAGCTTTAAGACAGGGTTTATAATTCCATAATTTTCTTCTCAAAAGTTTACTATATTCTACTGTTATTTCACATCTATACTTACAGGATAGACAAACAAATAGAAGTCCCATATTACATACCTAGGGTTGTACATATTTCACTTTCAAAGCAAAATCTCCAAACTATTGAATTTATCATCGAATGATAGCAACAAAGATATTAAAAGATATCTTTTATTTAAACAGTTCTCAACTTAATGTCCAATCACATGTTTCTAATGCCATAAAACAAAAACACATAACTACATTCTTTTCTACAATACGAGCTAGTTAAACAAACCCACTATCATTTCAAAGTTCCATGATTTAGTTAACAGTAGAACGCCTCTAAAAAATAGAAGTAGAAACAAGTTTGGATTGCCGAGGGCTTGATGACGAGCAAAATCATATCCATACATTTTTAAACAACATCAAACCCTAACCCTTAAAAAGCTTATAGAATGAAAATACAACATCATTTACAAATCGACGAAGCTACACACAGGCTGAATCCTACCATAGATAGCAAACATCTAACCATTATTTAGTGATAGCAGCCGTTTTCTCATTATTCACTTATATCTTACAATATCCTTTCCCATTGTTTATATTTCATAATTTCACAGTCCATAAAAGAAAACGATAGTAGTAGGTGTATTAAAACCTGGTTTCACAAACCATATTTCGTATTACATCAAATTCAAACGCAGAGGTCTGCTAAAACACGAGCTTCATTTCCATATTTTAAATCGACGAGTCACAGGTTATGTTCACGGGCCAAGCCCCAAAATGATGAAACAAAACAAATACAACAACATAGACTTGTAAATATTCTTTTATTAAAAACTCGATAGAGCTTGAAACCCTTGTTCACAGAAGTACATTGCCCAGTTCAAAATCAGAACCCAAAACACTGTACAGTAACCTACAAAACTTTTACATCGACTCCGCAAGCCGAGAGGCATCCTAAAACAGGCATAAGACAAAACAACATGGGTTTTGAACCACGATTTCCAGGACAAAGTTGTTACAACTTCAAACGATGGCCAAAATCTGCCAGGAGGACCTACGAAGGGTTATGCCATCGCGGCTTACCAAATTGTAGCGTGCCATCCTTTGCCAACAAACCCCAGCACTGTAAAATCCACAACGAAGGAAGTACCTACCACACAAACTACAAAAAGTTATAACGAATTCAAATCAAATACCATATAAACCCAAACTGTAATATTAAAACAACAGTGTTACGAGTCGACTTACCTTCACTTTCACAGACGGATGGAATGCCTCATGCTTCCAATTCCTCCAACCGATGCAACAAGGCAGCATACAACTGAACCTTTATCAAACTCGGATTTTAAATCTCACCGAAAACCCAACCTGTCACATGACGAAAGCCACAGGGCTTCATTGCCTTACACCCTTCGAACCCAAGCAACTTAAACAGTAAGTTTCACTATAAAAAGTTCAGAGATTAGAGTTACAGAGCCATCAACAAACCACCCACGGTCGAGCCCTGCTTTCTAGCGGCATGTTGGCCTCTTCCCCAAACCAAAAACTCCAAATGAATGCGTTAAGGCAAACAACAAATAGAAATGCAAGACTGCCTTAGGGTTTAGATCTCAATGATCGAGGCAGTTAGATCAATGATCAAGATTTGGCAAGCCAAGCCACGACAGTACCAAGGCAGAGAATACGATCAATCACCATTAATAACATCAATAAATAACCAGCAAAGTTGGAGTGCCATATCACCAAGGTAGAGCCTAGAACTCGGCGAAGTTCTCACCATTCATACAAACTATATCACGTGGAGCCAGATACACGTTGGAGCCATCGAGACAAACCACTACCATTGCATAGGGTTTACATTTAATGCCTGATCTTACATATCACATGCTAGGCCATTACCTGCAACTGGATTAAATTCATGTCAGTGTCAAGTTATGGTTTACAACATGATCTCGAGATTATATCACCACTATATTACAACTGCATTACAATCTTGTTGTATAGTTTCAACCATAAGGTATTATCATATCGTGATATTCCATTTTCGTATAAAGTTTCAAACCATTATATAATTTGTATGGCTTGTGTGCATTGCATTTCGAACCATAGGCTGTATGCATATCATGTTTCCAATGTCAACCTATCCCATAACAAAAGCCAAGCCTTATGTTGTATTCATATAACCACGATATGAATCAATTCCAAATTTTATTACATTGTATAACGTCTATGTTTCATAGGTTAAGTCCCCAGTTGCATAGGGCACACACATTTCAGATTCAAATGTTAAGTTATCGTTTGCTTAGTATGCACATAATCTAATTCGAATGCTAAGTCTCACAAACTTAGTATGCACACATTAGAATATAGTGCTAAGTTTCAAATTTGCATATGGTTAAGCATTGTAACCCTAACAATTATTCCATAGAGTGTTATGACAATTTAATTTATGACAATAATACATAACAAACTATTATCCTATCCATGCAGTAACATAGTCAAATAGTATTATAGGAGCATATATGATTTAAGTACATGCATTATGTCATGAAGGCTTTTTAAGGCCATCGTCTTTACGAGCCATAGTGTTATAGTTGCTATTATTATTACACAATTGCATTTTTGAATTGAACAATATCATTGAATACAGTAGAAGTATAGTGCAAAATATCTCTAGCTACACTTACAAGTGTTAGGATAAAAATAGTACAGATTGATAAAGATAAACTAAAATTACATACCATCGACACCTTCAAACACGACAGTATATACATCTATCTTAAAAACAGAGATGACTAGCTGAAGCTTATAACCTGTCCAGATCTGTGAAAGAAAGGAATCCAATGCTTTAGCTATCAAGCTAAGTAAACCCAAGGGCACCCGGTAGGAACCCCTTCAGAAATATGTAAACAAATCATCAGTATTGTTACTAGATCATTACACATAATGAATAAACATTGTTCTATCACATCTCATCTATAATCAAGTATCTTTTTATGTTCAAGAATAAATACGATAATTTTATGAAGCTGTTATTATCTATTAGTTAAATAACTTTCATTCCGCTGATAGCATTTCTCTTATGATTTAGGCTAAATAATTTTTTTTTAATTTTTGCGATTTTTTTGGGATGTTACATGTGGTATCAGAGCGCAAGTTCAAACTCTAGGCCTGATTTAGGCTCATGCACACAAAACATAAAACAAATCAGAAAGTTTATGTTACTAACTTTTGCAATTCAATTTTATTTTTTCACAGAACAGATTGACCTTTAAATTGCAGGTATGGAAATACCAGAAGAATCAGCAGAGGACAGATCTCCTCGTAATGAACGTATTAATCATAATAATTCTAAAGTAATTTATGTTGAATTAAACAACCAGTCTTCTAAAATTTTACGCACCGTACAGGATTTAAAATCTGATTTAAAAGCTGTTAAAGAATAAAATGAACGAATCCTTAAGGTACAAGAAGAGTTACAATAGAATTTAAAAGGAAATTGTCATAGTGATGAAAGAGGCAGAAAATCAGAAATGACGGTTGATTCTGAAATAATGTCCCACCAACATAAGCATAAGAAAACAAGAAATGATAAAAGGAACAGTTACTCATCCTCTAAATCTGAACCGAGTAATAATGATATTAATTATGACAGCAGTAATAGTGAATGCTGCTCTAAAAAGAGGAAACATAAACATCATGAACATATTACTGGGGAATTTAAAAAAATTAAGCCACCCACCTTTAATGGTGAAAATGAGAAGGGTGAGACAGCAGAAGCTTGGCTGTCGGGAATGAAGAAATACTTTAATATCTACGACTACTCTTCTCAACTGAAAGACAAGATGGCTATTTACAATCTAACCGGGAAGGCAGATATATGGTGGCAGGATCTTAAAAGGATCAAGAGTATAAAAGAAAAAGAAGTAACTTGGACTATGTTTAAAAGTTTGTTTAAAAAGAAGTTTTTGTCGGAACAATACTTTGAAGATAAGTCAAAGGAGTTTTACGATTTAAAGTTGGGTACAATGAACATGAAAGAACTGTGCAGCAAGTTCCTTAGCTTGCTGAGGTATGTGCCCTATATGGTCGAAGAAAATACTAAAGTACAAAGGTTTCTCAGTTGTCTACCTTTTAATATAAAAGAACATATTGAGTATGATAATCCTTCCACTTTGGAAGAGGCCATGAGGAAAGCAAATTTTTGTTTTGATCAAAACAGAAAAAGAGAAGGAACAACTGGTTGGAAAAGCAGTAAGGCTAATAAGTTTGACTATAAAAAGAAGAATTTTAATCATAATGATGGAGGTTTTAAGAAAAAAATTAATAATATAAATTTTCCTAATAATTACCGGAATAATGCATCTCAGAACTTTACTACTGCAAGAAACATACCCAATAATAATAATCACAGCAATAACAATAATAACGACAACATGTATGCTGAATAGAAAGGACCCATGAAGTGTTATGAATGTGGCGGACCACATAAGAGAGTAGATTGCCCACGCAACAAGAGGACAACCAACAATATTCACACTATGGAAGCAGAACCTACTATTGGAGATATCGCAAGAGAAATGCCCAAGATAAATGCAGCGCTGGAGAGCCGTCAAGCGGACCATCAAACATCCATGGTCGAAATTGAAGGTATGATACAAAACGAGTCTATTTCTATTCTAATAGATCCAGATGCAAATCTGAGTTATATTTCACCTACTTTAGTAAACCGTTGCAAGTTAAAAATAGAGAAATTTGATAATGCATGGCTAGTTCAGCTTGCAACAGGAACTAAAAGGAAAGTTACAGATTTTGTAGAAGATTGTGAAGTATTTTTAAGTCAGTTGAAAACGCAAATTAATCTGAATGTTTTACCCTTAGGGTCATATGATTTGTTGATTGGTATGGACTAGCTTGAACAACATAGAGTTTTATTGAATTGTTATGACAAATCTTTTACATATGTAAATAATGAAGGTAATTCAGAAATAGTAAAAGGAATTCATAGGAAGATTTCAGTAAGGCATATTTGTGCTCTACAAGTAAAGAGAGCTACCAGAAAAGGCTGTAAAATGTTTGTTGTTAATGTTATCAATGATGAGTGTACATCTAAAGAAGACAAGTTAAAACTAGAAGATATTCCCATCCTTAGGAACTTTTCTGACGTATTCCCGGAATAAATTCCAGGATTACCTCTGAAAAGGAAACTTGATTTCACCATTGACTTAGTACCCGGTCCAGTACCAAACTCGAAGGCCCCCTATAGGATGAATATTCTGGAGTTAAATGAGTTAAAATATCGGCTGAAAGAATTAATAGATAAAAACTACATAAGGCCCAGTGTGTCTCCTTGGGGAGAACTAGTAATTTTTGTTAAAAAGAAGGACGATACCATGCGTTTGTGCATTGATTACCGTCGGCTTAATAAAATGACAATTAAGAACTGATATCCCTTACCCCGCATAGATGATCTATTTGATCAAGTATGCGGAGCAGAGATATTCACTAAAATTGATTTAAGATTGGGTTATCATCAAGTCGGGATAAAAGATGAGGACATATTCAAAACTGCATTCAGAATGTGTTATGGACACTACGAGTTCATAGTTATGCCTTTTGGGCTAACCAACGCACCAGCAATGTTCATGTGTTTAATGAACAATGTTCTGCATAAATATTTGGATAAGTTCGTAGTGGTATTCATTGATGATATTTTGATTTACTCAAAAACTAAAGAAGAGCATGACGAACATTTAAAAATCATTTTACAAGTACTTAGACAACATCATCTTTACACTAAGCTCAGTAAGTGTGATTTTTATAAAGATAAAATTCAGTATTTCGGTCATATAATTTCTAAAGATGGTATTTCTGTTGATCCTGATAAGATAAAAGCAATTAATGAATGGTCTGTCCCTAAAGACGTAACTGATGTACAGTCATTCATGGGAATAACTGGTTATTATAGAAATTTTACTGAAGGGTTCTCTAGAATTGCTAATCCCATCACTTCTTTGCAGAAGAAAGGGAAGAAATTCCTATGGGATCAAAAGTGTCAAGAAAGTTTTAATAACTTAAAAGAGTTATTAACTACAACACCCATTTTAAAAATTGCATATCCCAATAAGGATTTCGTCGTATGCACGGATGCATGCAACGATGGACTTGGAGGGGTCTTAAGTTAACAAGGTCATGCAATTGATTTTGAGTTAAGGAAGTTAAAAATACATGAAAAGAATTATGCAATGTATGATCTTAAGTTGGCAGCTGTGATACATGCTTTAAAAATGTGGCGCCATCACTTGATCGGAAGAAAATTCATTTTAATGACTGATAATAAGGGCTTAAAGTATTTATTGGATCAGACAAATCATAACGCAAGGAAAGCTAGGTGGTTAGCTTTCCCTAGCGAGTACGATTTTGAGATTCATCACATTAATGGAAAGGAGAATAAGGTTGTTGATGCATTGAGCAGAAATGCTAGATTGAGTTTGGTAGCAGCAATCAGTACTTTTAAGACTGATTTGGAAAATCAGATCAAAGAAGGAATTAAGCAAGACGAAAATTACCAAAAATTACATAATAAAGTGGCTGAAAATTCATCTGAAAATTTAATAACAAATTACTGTATTAATGAAAAAGGCTTCTTAACATATAAAAACAAAATTTATGTACCTAATATTTCGAAGGTTAAATTGTTGATTTTGGATGAAGTTCATAAGAGTCCTTATTCAGGACATCCTGGTTATCAGAAAATGATAACTATGTTAAGAAATTAGTATTTTTGGCCCAACATGAAGAGTGAAGTTGTTGAATATATAGCTAGATGTTCTGAATGTCAGACTATCAAAGCTGAACACCAACATCCAGCTGGACTATTTGCAACATCCCTCAAATTCGACCCTATTATCATTATTATTATTATTATTATTGTAAATGTAATTACAACTGTGTATGTGGCCCTGGTGAGGAGCTCAAGACCAAGGCCCCACCAATGGACCCTGAAAGTATAATTATATTCTTTTCCTAAGGTGTAAGTGTAAAAATTAGAAGACGAAAGACAACGGTGCAACCAAGCATCGACAACTGAACCATTGCGGAAAGTAAGGTCAAGGGAAGCCTTGATAATCTAAGTGATGATGTCTAGGAGTCCTTGTGACATAAGTATTATGGCTGGATATAGGATTATTAAAACAAGAAGTTCCTACAACCTCTTAAGTTGAGGGCGGTACTATTTCATTACAGGACAAGTAGGCATCACTTATGAACGATGCCTTACCATGACGCTATGAATGATTTAATCCTAATTACTTTTAATCATTAATTCCTTTTCGACAGGGAAGTGCTGAAGGGCATAATAATTCCCTATACTAAAGGAAACCTAACTTATTAATTAATATAGTTGATAAGATCAACTTAATAATTAATATACTTGTTATGATTAACTTGAGGTTATATTAAGATTTGGATAGACTTATATACTTATATATATATTATATGTGTGTATATATATAAGACATTTGTAGACTACTGGATAAATTAAAATTTGAGTGACTTGTTAACCTTTAGTTATAAGTTATAAATGATCAATTAAATATAGTTACTCCCATTAATAGATTATTATTCGATTTTTGTATAGATTATCATTCAACCACTTAGTAAATTTATACAAGCGCACTCTTTAAAACGTTAAAACATAGTGGCATTCAATAGAGTTTTGATAGTTGAGTGTTAACCGGAGAATGTCTCCCATGATCTAATGGGGTTTCAATTACCAAATTTCTATGCTACCAATTGTCGACCGATCTGGGAGAGATGCTGTCGGTCTCTCTAAATAAAGAGAAAAAACCTGTTAGTATGAAAAACCATAGATTTGCTACATGGAAATCATATATGAAGTATCCAAGGAAAACCTCGGGAGATGTGGGAACTCCTCAAGATACTGGCTCAACCTCGGGTGTGCTTAAAATGGTTGAAGCATGACCTGGGAAAGGGAGAACTTTTTCCTCCAGTGATTCAAAATTTATGCTTATCATATGCAAAGGAAAATGTTGTATGGAGGAGGTCTCAGTCGAGTGAAGGACTAGGCGTTGAGGTTGCATGGTCAAGCACCATTTTGTTAGACGATCAACATCTACTTTGGATGAGCGGTCGATATTCTAGATGAGCCATGTCGGTTTGATGAACGATCTCCACTAGAGTCATTGTTCAATAGAAAGCGTTGAATTGGGGGATTTGCAAGGGAGAAGGTCTTCTTAAACTCTTTTTCTTATACTTGGGGAGGGGCGACCAGGTGATATATCTACAATGACAAAATATGATCGGGGAGTGCAGAGTCTGGATGTAGCTCAGGAATGGCGAAAAGTGACTCTACGTGGAAGGAAAGGATGTCAGGTCGGCTTTGTTTTCACTGCAGGAAAATCCCTTCGCTGGGCTAGTAAGTAAAAACTCACTCACCATGTTTAACAGAGCTTAGCATATAGCATAAAAAGTAAACTATGCTCTAAGCATGGATAGCGTATCTTCTTAACTCGTTACTAATTTTTCTAGGCAGAACTGAAGTTAAAACACTGCGATTGGGTATTGTAGTATAGATTAAAATCTATATGTTCATATTGCTATTATGGGTTAAAAGAATAAGGTATTTCCGCCATAAAAACGACTACCAATCTATGTAGATACACAGGTTCAACATTAGCGTTGATCAGGGTTGTAGAATGGAATCTAACTCTGGTTTTATTCGGAAGCTTTTAATTTAGAAATGGTAGTATAGAAATATCTATGTGTATACTTGATCAAAGTTTTCTTTTTAGGATTTTTTTTATTTTAGTAGAAATTATCTTGTAAAAATATTGACGGAGATCCATTAAAAATATACTTCTTAGATTAATTAGAGTAGATCGATACAATGGCTCTGTTTGGCGATTTCACTCTCTGGAGTGACTGCTGCCTTGACTTTTTAGATCTTATACGGTAGTATTCCAAAGTGGATCTCGGCACTATAGATCGTAGTATGCAAACTTTGTTTTCTACTTTAAGTTTACAGTAAGAAGAACGATTTTCCAGTAACAACACAAACCCTATCTTGATACCTACAAGACTAAAAAAAAAAAGAGTTAGTTTACCTCTTGAAAAGCGTAGTAGATATCTGCTTACTATCCTTTCTTTTGATCTCTATTGTATATGGGTTGACGTAGTTTAGTTACCTCTGCGTTGTATTAATCTCCATTTAGAGATAGACGCCCAGCTAAAGTAGTCGATCTCGGAAGCATTCAGAGATTACCCTACCTTTGCTTTTATTTAGATCTCGAAAGTGTTGACTTTTACTGATATGGCTACCAACGAGTTTTGCATGTGACCCTTAAATACATTTGCTGGTTTTTGTTTAATTATTCCTGAGTTTTTGGATCGATGTCTCCCTGTACTTTAGTTTTACGGTGGTTAATGTTAGAAAACTCTATTTCGTATTTCCTTTTTCTTTGAATAAGGATTTGAATTTGCCCCTGTACGTGACCCTTTTATTTTACTAGACCGAGTAGATCCCTTGGATAAAGATCAGATAGTTATTTATGAGTTGGAATAAAATTTCTATGTCAAACTCAAACAATTGAATAGGGTGAGAAGATCTATTAATTATTTATCTATTAGATAGGACGAAAAAGCTATGTTAAATATCAATGTTGAGCCATGGGTTGATTCAAGGATATATATATATTATCTTGACACCTTGCTGGCAGCGAAGGTATTAAACTATGGCCACGTTTGGAATTCATTTGTTTGTCACTGCATAGAGTATGATACACTCGGTAAAGCCAGAACCTGGCATTCGTGCTTTCTGTTTATTGTATTTTGTTTCCTTTGATACTTTTGTGCAAGTGTTTAGGAAGGAACTATATACTCTATATATAGTATGTTGTTGAATTATAGTATGACTACAGATAAAAGGGAAGGTTCTTCTATTATCTTAGTATAGTACTATATCCATTTGAATATTCCCTTTTATGCATATAAATTACTACTCTTGTTGTTTAAAACAATCTTAATCCGGATAGGATCTAAGAGGGAATTAGTCGAAACCCATATAATGTGTGTACAAGTAAAGTTAGAAAATTATACTATGGTTAGAAGTAGTTATCTTTCAGCAATGGTGTAACCCTGGTCGGTATCCAGGTGAATAGTGGAATTTTAAATAACTATGGAAGGTGTAACCTTTTATCATAGTTGAGGCAAGAAATTATATGTTATTATTATTATATGAAAGATGAAATATTTCGGGTATATATCTTTCCTAGATAATGGTTACAAGTTGTGAAGTCATTATGTACTTCTTAATTTATGTTTTAAAAGAAGTCCTTAGTTTATTTATTGAAAAGCTCTATATGATAGAGGCTGGACAGAAGGAGAAGGAATATTGTTACAACAACGATGTTGCTCATTGTAATCCTATTACTTTTCGCTTAATAATAAAAGGTGCACACACCTTTGTGGACTAGCCTGTGTATGGGTAAACCACGTTATCTTTGGTCTCCTATGTTTGCCTTTGGTGTTCTTCAAATGTGCCGTTAGGTATGAGTGCTTGTTTCTTTCTTAAAATATTATGATTACTTTGAAGTATCCAATCCATTAGAAAGTTGATTGTATATATGATGTATAATGCTAGTATGTTTTTCCTTATGGTTATGATTATGTTGTTACCATTTAGGTTGTTCTATTGGTATGATGTACATGTGCTTCTTAAAGATGTATATTAAGACATAATGAAGTTTTGTGTTTCCCGCAAGATTTAAGAAATGGTTGACATTTCAAGTTAAGAATTGATTTAGTTGAAAATAGAATGTATATCTTATTTGTGCAAATATGACGGGAGATAGTACTTAATATACATAAATCTCATTTGGGGTATCTTTTCCTTGATTATCATAACGACATTTATAAACAGTAATAAGCGCCGCAAAGTTTTAATTATTTTGTAAGCAGTATGTAAGGAAAGTAAACCCAAACTTTGTTTTTCCGCATAGATTTTAGTGGCATTTTAGACACTTAGAAAAGTTTTTTAAATTTTACAAATTTTGGGTACGTGACAAATGGTATCAGAGCTCTAGGTTAAAACACTCGAGCCTATTGGGCTCAACATGGATTGAGTAAAACATGAAAGTTGATAAACTAATCACTCCGTTGTTTTTGTTTTATTTTTGAATGCATGGACTAGATTCAATCATGGTTGTTGTTGATAAACTTAGTAAAGCTACTCATTTTATTCCTGTTAAAACTACTGTCAAGGCTTCTAACATTGCAGATATTTTCATGAAGCAAATTTTTTGCTTACACGGAATTCCAAAGGTAATTATTTTTAGACCGGGACTCTAAGTTCACCGAAATTTTTTGGACAGCACTGTTTAAAGGGTTAAATACTAAACTAAATTTCAGCACTTGTTTCCACCCACAAAATGATGGTAAAACAGAAAGGGTAAATCAGATTTTAGAAAACATGTTAAGATTATATGTTAAAGATCAGCCATCTAAGTGGGAAGATTTCTTACATTTAGCATAATTTGCCTACAACAATAATTATCAAGCATCTGCTAAGTTAAGTCCATTTGAAATTTTGTATGAAATAAAATGTTGTACTCCTATTTCTTGGGATAATCCTGTAGATAGATTAGTGTTAGGGCCATATTTATTGAAAGAAATGGAGATAACCGTGAAACATGTTCAAGGTAACTTAAAGGTTGCCCAAGATCGACAGAAAAGCTATGCTGATTTGAAATGCACTGAAAGAGAATTTCAGGTAGGAGACCATGTTTTTATAAAGGTAAAGCCTAAGAAAAGTTCTTTGAAGCTTGGGAGTTGTGCTAAACTAGCACCAAGGTATTTTGGACCATTCGAAATCCTATCAAGGATTGGAGCTATTGTATATCAATTGGCATTGCCATATAATTTAAAAATCCACAATGTTTTTCACGTTTCTGTTTTAAAGAATTATGTGCACGATGCTACTCATGTGCTGAATTGGAATCACATACAGGTGGAACCCGAAGGACATTTTTAGGTGGAACTGGACTGTATTCTTAACCAGAGGGAAATTATGCTTCGGAATTGCACCATAGGGCAGGTAAAGGTGCAATGGAAACACCTTAGCCCTCATGAAGCTACTTGGGAACTGGAAAGTAATATGCAGGTAGCATATCTAGTTCTTTTCCATGAGGAAATTGATGATGAATAAGCAACATAGAGGATGATGTTGAGCTTAAGTGGGGGTGTTTGTAACATACCCTTTTTTGCTGAAAAACATTTTATGTTAGAAAACATTATGATAACTTTTATTGTAAAGTTTTATGATTGGACATGTGTCCAATGATGACTGTAATTTCCACAATATATTATTATTTAATAAATAAAATAGAAGACAAACACCTAAGAGGATTGTTGAAAGAGTGGTTACTGACCCACTAGGTGGAATCGAATCTAGGGTAGAAGGCAATGGACAAGTGGCAGCATCATGATGCAACTAACTAACTATTTGTATGGGACAACTCCCTTGAAATGTGGTCATAGTGCCCTAAAAGATGGGACTGGAGCTTGAGGCTCATGTATTCCAAACTGACCACTAAAGACCTAGGTAGTCTATATAATAGCCATCAAATTTTGAACTGAGGTTCATCACTTTTCCTGACGAGGAAATTTACCTTGGGTTTTTGTTGTGTTTGCACCCAAGAGATTTGATGAGGGGATATGTTATGTTGTTGATCATGTTGTGAGTCTGCCAAACTCTTATTGAGTTCAGGAGGTTGATGCTGAGTGCTGGAGGCATGTTATTTCAGGAGGTTGATGCTGAGTGCTGAAGGCATTTTGAGTGCCTTGCTTCTACACAGATTCCATCTACTTAGTGGTTCAATAATCAGGATCGGGGGTTCACAAGAAGCTAGTAGTTGAGCTACTTCTTCTGAAATAGGTTGGGAGGAACATGCCTCCTTGGGTGTTTATCAACCCTATCTTCATCTACAGGTTCAATTTGTTTAATTGTTATTAAATAGTTAAATCTGTTTATTTGCAAGTATTTAATTCTTATTTACAGAACTTGTTCTAGTTTAGCTACCCCGACTTTTAGTTTTCTGAGTCAAGTTAAAATTATGAATAAAAATGATGAATGAAATAAATAATCTCTACATTTTCCCCATGCTATAGGAATTGCATTGTACTCTAGTATAGAGACAAATTAAGGTAGATAAATATGATAGGCAATTTGCCAAGATGATGGAAGTACCATTCTGTATATTCTGTTAATTTATCTACTATTAGTAATTAGTATTATTTAATGTTTTTTCCTTACAATACTGTTCTTTATTTTATTTTTATCAAATAGTAAGTTTACTATTTTAAGATTATTACTATGATTTATATTTATTATTGAAACATTGCTAATATAGAAATTAAAGAAGATTTGCATAATCTCATTATACATAACTAATCTGTCATTTTCAAGCTTTCAGACAGAGTTTATAATTCCATAATTTTCTTCTCAAAAGTTTACTATAGTCTACTGTTATTTCATTACTATACTTACAGGATAGACAAACAAATAGAAGTCTCATATTACATACCTAGGGTTGTACATATTTCACTTTCAAAGCCAAATCTCCAAACTATTGAATTTATCATCGAATGATAGCAACAAAGATATTAAAAGATATCTTTTATTTAAACAGTTCTCAACTTAATGTCCAATCACATGTTTCTAATTCCATAAAACAAAAACACATAAATACATTCTTTTCTACAGTACGAGCTAGTTAAACAAACCCACTATCATTTCAAAGTTCCATTATTTCGTTAACAGTAGAATGCCTCTAAAACAACAGAAGTAGAAACAAGTTTGGAATGTCGAGGGCTTGACGACGAGCAAACTCATATCCATACATTTTTAAACAACGTCAAACCCTAACCCTTAAAAAGATTATAGAATGAAAATACAACATCATTTACAAATCGACGAAGCTACACACTGGTTGAAGCCTACCATAGATTGCAAACATCTTACCATTGTTTAGTGACAGCAGCAGTTTTCTCATTATTCACTTATATCTTATGATATCCTTTTCCATTGTTTATATTTCATAATTTCACAATCCATAAAAGAAAACGATAGCAGCAGGTGTATTAAAACCTAGTTTCACAAACCATATTTCGTATTACATCAAATTCAAATGCAAAGGTCTACTAAAACAGAAGTTTCATTTTTATATTTTAAATTGACGAGTCACAGGTTATGTTCACGATCCAAGCCCCAAAACGATGAAACAAAACAACTACAGCAACATAGACTTGTAAATATTCTTTTATTAAAAACTCGACAGAGCTTGAAACCCTTGTTGACAGAAGTACATTGCCCAGTTCAAAATCAGAACCCAAAACACTGTACAGTAACCTACAAAAATTCTACATCAACTCCGCAAGCCGAGAGGCATCCTAAAACAGGCGTAACAGAAAACAACATGGGTTTTGAACCACGATTTCTAGGACAAAGTTGTTACAACTTCAAACGATGGCCAAAATCTGCCAGGAGGACCTATGGAGGGTTATGCCACCGGGGCTTACCAAATTGTAGTGTGCCATCCTTTGCAAACAAACCCTAGCAGTGTAAAATCCCCAACGAAGGCAGTACCTACCAGACGAACTGCAAAAAGTTATAACGAATTCAAATCGAATACCATATAAACCCAAACTGTAATATTAAAACAACAGTGTTACGAGTCGACTTACCTTCACTTTGATAGATGGATGGAATGCTTCATGCTTCCAATTCCTCCAACCAACGCAACAAGGTAGCATACAAATGAACCTTTATCAAACTCGGAGTTTAAATCTCATCGAAAACCCAACCTGTTACACGATGAAAGCCACATGGCTTCATTTCCTTACACCCTTCGAATCCGAGCAACTTATATAGTAAGTTTCACTATAAAAAGTTCAGATATTGGAGTTACAGAGCCATCAACAAACCACCCAGGGTCGAGCCCTTCTATCCAACGGCCTGTCGGCCTCTTCCCCAAACCAAAAACTCCAAATGAATGCGTTAAGGAAAACAACAAACAGAAATGCGAGAATTCCTTAGGGTTTATATCTCAATGATCGAGGCAGTTAGATCAACGATCAATATTTGGCTAGCCAAGCGACGACAGTACCAAGGCAGAGAATATGATCAATCACCATTAGTAACATCAATAAATAACGAGCACAGTTGGAGTGCCATATCACTAGGGCAGAGCCTACAGATCGACGAAGTTCTCACCATTTATACAAAATATATCACGTGGAGCGAGATACACGTTGGAGCCATCGAGACAAACCACTGCCATTGCACAGGGTTTACATTTAATGTCGGATCTTATGTATCACTTGCCAGGCCATTACCTGCAACTACATTAAATTCATGTCAGCGTCAAGTTATGGTTTACAACAAGATCTCGGGATTATATCACCACTATATTACAACTGCATTACAATCCCATTGTATAGTTTCAACCATAGGGTATTATCATATCGTGATATTCCATTTACGTATAAAGTTTCAAACCATGATATAATTTGTATGGCTTGTGTGCATTGCATTTCGAACCATAGGTTGTATGCATATCATGTTTCCAATGCCAACCTATCGCATAACACAAGCCAAACCTTATGTTGTATTCATATAAGCACGATATGAATCAATTCCAAACTTTATTACATTGTATAACGTCTATGTTTCATAGGTTAAGTCCCCAGTTGCATAGGTTTTCATTGATGCCAACAATGTCTGGTCATTGATGCCAACAGTTAAGTCTTGGTGCCCCTTGTGGAGCCCCTGAGGGTTAGTGTTTGGTTTGTGGTTGTCTGTGTCAAGAGGAGACCTTTTGACTTTGTCCAAGCCCAAGCTTGAAGCCCCTTGAGGCCTTGGGAAAATGGAAAAATCCCTGAACACCCTTTAGAGTGTTTAAGTACCCCTAAGCTGTTTCTCTTGTTCCCCAGTTGTTTTCCAGTACCACAACCTATGCCCTAATATTCTAGAAACTGTCTTTGGTGGGTTGAAGAAGTTGCAAGAGTCCAAATGAACCTTTCAGTGGTCATTTGTGTTTATTGAGGTCATGGTACCCCAGGAGAAGGTCTAGCAACCCCACAGGTGATGTCATGATGGATCTTGACCCTTGTAGGTCCCCTGGTGTGGTTGAGGTGGTTGAAGAAGCCGATGAAGCCCCTTGCTTGATGAAGAAGCCCTGAAGAAGTCCTTGGACCCACATTTGATGGCTTAATGGTACTTGTCCCCTTAAAGGTGATGATGTGGTCATGAATGTCTTGATGAAGACTTGGAACCCTTGATGAAGATCTTGATGCCCATGTATCCCTTGTTGGGGTCATGGAACCCTTGGAGATGGTCATTATGCATGAGAAGGTCTGGCACCCACATAAATGGCGGCATGATGACCCTTGCACACTATATGATCATTGATGGTGCGTTTGGAAATGATTTGGTTCTTGGAATCCATACATATGGTGGTTTGTAAGCCCATGATTGTTGGATCCTTTGATATGATAGAATCCTTGGTCATGATTCCCTCATCACTTGGCGATGGAGTCCTATGTGATGGGCTTGAAGTCCATGGAAAGTATCTTGTTTAAATATTATATGATATCCTTGAAAGAGTCCTTGAAACCCTTGCATGCGGTGCCTTGGGTCTTGAACCATGGTGATGTATGGTCCTATTTGTGGTTATATGGCTATTGGGATGTAGATGGAGGTAGATCCCATGGACGTCCTTGGACCCACATTTGATGGCTTAATGGTACTTGTCATTGAGAAACTTTGTAAACAAAACCAGGTATTACAAGAACAATTGGACAAATCTGAGAAGAGGAATCAAGAAGAATCTGAGAAATCCACACAGACTATAATTGATCTAAATCTCCATGTTGAAGAAGCTACCAGAATCAAAGAAGCCATATCCAACTCTCTGAAAGATCAACTAGAGAAGTCTGCTGTTGCAAATAAAAGACAATCGGAATAAATTGACAAGCTCAGAAGACAGCTAGAAGATAAGACTCGCAAGCTTCAAGACAAAGATAGTGAGATCAATATCTTACTTGAAAAAATGCAGAAGGAAAGATCCACCAGTCAGAAAGAAGATCCAAGTGACAAAACGAGAATTCATTTCAATCATGAGATTGAAGAGAAAATAAGAAGAAAACAAGAAGATGAAATCAAATCCTTGACGATAGAATTACGAAAGCTATGTCTGATGAATTTTGACTTTGAAAAGGAACTCTCAGAACTCAGAAAAGAAAATCAAGAAATCAAAGGACGGATGGAAGATAGTATTGTCATTGATCTGAAAGAACAGATAGAAGAAGTCAAGAAAATTGAAGAAGACCTAACAAGACAACTCCAAGAAAAGATAGAAATTTGTCAAAAGCAAGAATTGAAGATCCTCTCTCTAAAGGAAGATCTAAACAAGGCAGTTGCTCAGTTGAAGACAAATTCAAAGATTGAAAAGAACATTGAAGAAAGTGAAAGTTCCAGGGAAAAAGAAGAAAAGGCTAATAGTTATACGGATATTTTCAGTAGATCCCATGATCAGCAAGATTCAAGGAAGAATAGAAACAGAGAACTTGCATCACAAAGAAGATCCTTTGCTCAGGGATATCCCATGATGTTTAGTGGTCACTGCTACAAGTGTAACAACTATGGTCACAAAGCCATCCATTGCAGAACTCATGACAGAATAATTCCAGATATAAATCAAGGTATGTTTTCCGTTCAATGTTATAATTGTTATCATTATGGTAATTTTGGGAAACATTGCAGGATGCAGGGAGAAGTTAAAGTTTGGAGAAGAAAGCAAGTTCAACCGAATGTCATGAGAAGTGATCAAACTACCAAAGTATGGAAAATAAAGTCAGTAGATTGCACCAATGATCGAAACAGAAATGATGAAAATATTGGGAAAAACCCAATACCATGTTGAAGACTATCGATCAGTGTGATGAAGTGTAAAAGGAGCTATGTACTTGATTATCCTACAGTAGTTGGTTCCTGCATATAAGCAATAGCAGTGCCCAGTGATAGGGGGAGCAGTATTGCTAAAGAAAGTTCTCATTTCCATTGATGCAAAAAGGAAGAGAAGTTGTTGACAGGGGGAGCATGCCCTGAGGGGGAGCTGTATTGTCAAAGGATGTTCCCTTTGCCATTGATGCCAAAGGGGGAGGGAAGTTGTGAACAAGGGGATCCTGTTCTTAGGGGGAGCCTATTCTCAGGGGGAGCCTGAGTGTTGTCATTAATGACAAAGGGGGAGATTGTTGATTAGGTTGTCATTGATGCCAACAATGTCTGGTCATTGATGCCAACAGTTAAGTCTTGGTGCCCCTTGTGGAGCCCCTGAGGGTTAGTGTTTGTTTTGTGGTTGTCTGTGTCAAGAGGAGACCTTTTGACTTTGTCCAAGCCCAAGCTTGAATCCCTTGGAGGCCTTGGGAAAATGGAAAAAGCCCTGAACACCCTTTAGAGTGTTTAAGTACCCCTAAGGTGTTTCTCTTGTTCCCCAGTTGTTTTCCAGTACCACAACCTATGCCCTAATATTCTAGAAACTATCTTTGGTGGGTTGAAGAAGTTGCAAGAGTCCAAATGAACCTTTCAGTGGTCATTTGTGTTTATTGAGGTCATGGTACCCCAGGAGAAGGTCTAGCAACCCCACAAGTGATGTGATGATGGATCTTGACCTTTGTATGTCCCCTGGTGTGGTTGAGGTGGTTGAAGAAGCCTATGAAGCCCCTTGCTTGATGAGGAAGCCCTGAAGAAGTCCTTGGACCCACATTTGATGGCTTAATGGTACTTGTCCCCTTAAAGGTGATGATGTGGTCATTAATGACTTGATGAAGACTTGGAACCCTTGATGAAGATCTTGATGCCCATGTATCCCTTGTTGGGGTCATGGAACCCTTGGAGATGGTCATTATGCATGATAAGGTCTGGCACCCACATAAATAGCGGCATGATGACCCTTGGACACTATATGATCATTGATAGTGCGTTTGGAAATGATTTGGGTCTTGGAATCCATACATATGGTGGTTTGTAAGCCCATGATTGTTGGATCCTTTGATATGATAGAATCCTTGGTCATGATTCCCTCATCACTTGGCGATGGAGTCCTATGTGATGGGCTTGAAGTCCATGGAAAGTATCTTGTTTAAATATTATATGATATCCTTGAAAGAGTCCTTGAAACCCTTGCATGCGGTGCCTTGGGTCTTGAACCATGGTGATGTATGGTCCTATTTGTGGTTATATGGCTATTGGGATGTAGATGGAGGTATATCCCACAGACGTGCCATGATATGTTGAAGAAGAATTTGAAACTCTTGTAGTTAGTGGTATGGTCTTTGGCACCCTCATGTGGGGTCTTTGACGTCCTGGACACATTGAATAATTTAAGGGTATTAGACCAAGAATTTGCTAATAAACCCATCATAGGGAGATAGTCCTCATCAAGCCATTTCCATTGATATGTGGAGCATCTTCTAACTCCTTATGGTTGAAGAGATATGAATTTTTGAAGTTGGTGTACCCCACCTTTTTGGGTGAGCCGACCTAACAAAAGAAAATTTAATTATTTGTAATTTTGAATTGCATGTCGGCCCTGTTTGAGGTAATAAATTTCCTCCACGACCTATATAAATAGAATATCAAACATTTCATTTTCTTATCAATTGGAATTTCGCAACTCTTGGAGAAAAGTGCGAAATTTTGTGGAGGAGAAATTTTTGGGCATCTTTACTAAAATTGGCATAACTTTCTCATACGGAATCAGAATTACAAAATTCTTGGCTCGTTGGAAAGCTTGTTATGAGGGCTATGTGATGACATGATCTAGATTTTATTTTGGTTTGTCTGTTGTTTCTTGACCTTATGATATTCAAAAAGGTATGGCTCATGCTTTTGGGTTTCTCTTGTAATGGCACATGTCTCTCATGGATAGAGTTCATCTTTGATATTAGTATGTGAGCCTATATATTGGTATATATATTTGAATTCGTTATGGAGGATATGATATTGATGTTGCATACCTTTATGCTATGATATTATACACTTTATGATGATAATGCATGTGATAATTATGTACACTCTATGAAGTTGATGCACTCCTATACAATATGATGTACATGCATACCATAGTGTGATGATTCTCTCCTATGCATTATGATGTATGCTTGATGTTGATGTGCTAAAGAAGTTTACACAGTCATGTTCTAGATATGCTCTATTTACATATGATATGATCAGTGATGTTTACACAGTGACATGCTCAGTGTATGTTGATGTGCTAAAGAAGTTTACACAGTCATGTTCTAGATATGCTCAGCTTATATATGATATGATCAGTGATGTTTACACAGTGACATGCTGAGTGTATGTTGATGTTCTAAAGAAGTTTACACAGTCATGTTCTAGATATGCTCAACTTACATATGATATGATCAGTGATGTTTACACAGTGACATGCTCAGTGTATGTTGATGTGCTAGTGATGTTTACACTGTTGTATGCTCAGTAAAGTGCGATGGTACACAGGATTATGTATGCTCAGTGGTGTATGTAGTGATATATAGAAACAATGATACAATGATGACATTGATGAAATGATGAACGGTGGTATTGAGCAGTGAGTACATTGATTCAGGCCACATGAGCAGATTCCTTAACTCAGATTGGCTGAGTTGTATGAGTAGTTGGTTTGACTCAGGTGGACTAAGTCTAGTATACCGTTGGTTAAACTGAGATTTACTAATTCGAATGACGTGAACAGCAGATTGATTGGTACAGACAAATTGATTACTCAGTTGATGAACAGTGTGGCACAGTTGTGATGAGCAATGGTCAGTTTATGTGGTTGTGCAATATAGTACAGATTAAGCAGTGTGATACAGTTGATGTGCAGTAGTCAGCAGTGGTCAGCAGTGACAGTGGTTGTGCAGTGTGATACAGATTGAGCAGTGTGATATAGTTGATGTGCAGTGGTCAGTAGTGACAGTGGTTGTACAGTGTGATACAGATTGTGCAGTGTGGTATAGATTGTGCAGTGTGGTATAGGTGTTGGATAGTCGGTCCACAGGATCAGTGCAGTAGTTAAGTATCTATCTTCATTTCAGGGTGGTAGGACGGGGCAAAGAAATATAGGGAGCTAAGGCTTCCTTCAGGTTGTAGCCTGTAAACCATGGGGTTGTAGCCTCTTTCTAGTTGTAGCTGGAGAATTGAAGTCTTTGTAACAAAGGGGGTTGTTGCCTCCTTCCAGTTGTTACTGGTAAATTATTATTATAAAGGCTTATGTGGTTTTTTCCCTAGGACTTGGGTTTCCACGTAAAAATCTTGTGTACTATGTTTTGCTATGCTTCCTATGTGATGATGATATGATGATATGTGATGATGAGCTGTAATTGTTAATAATGCTGATGATATAATGATAATGTGGTAATACATTAATGAATGATGTATTAAAGAAGCAGTAGATGATTTTTAAAGTTGAAAAAGTAATAAAAATCTATACACACTATTCACCCCCCCCTCTCAGTGTGCTCGGTGTGTCCAACAATTGGTATCAGAGCGGGTCCTTCACAGAAAGCCTTACCAGCTTGAAGTAGATCCTTGACACACCATGGAGTTCTCAGTGAATGGAGCACCATTGTTTTGTGGGACAAATTACTTGATCTAGAAAAGAAGAATGCAAGGTTATCTTGGAGCAAAAGGTAGTGGAGTATGGAAGTCAGTGCTTACTGGTTATGATCATCCGAAGAAAGTGAAAACAACAGCTCAGAAGGAAGCAAGGAAAAAAAACTCAATGGCTATGGAATCCATTCTTGAAGGCTTATCAGATTCCATAAAAGAGAAAATTGGAAAGTGCAACACTGCTAAGGAACTATGACTCAAAATAGAACATCTCTACTCCTCTAAGGAACATGAAGAAGAAGTTATGAAACTCATGACTGCAGATCTGATAGATCTCCAAAAGAAGAAAATAGGAAAGTGCAACTCAATTGAAGAATTGTCACTGAAGTTAGATCAACTTGAAGAACAAAAAGCAGAAGACAACTCCATAGAAAGGTCAGTACAAGATCCAAGTAAGTATAAAGGTAAGTCTATTGAACACCTTGTTTGTAATGTTTTTGAAGAAATATGTCTATCGGGTATAAAGGATAAGTGCTATTCAAAATTCATAGATTGTAATACATCAAAATGTGATGAATCTCATTGTTTCTTGATAAATGATGGAAATGACTATTTAAACAATGATATTACTAATGCTTTGCAAAAGGTTGAGAAACTTTGTAAACAAAACCAGGTATTACAAGAACAATTGGACAAATCTGAGAAGAGGAATCAAGAAGAATCTGAGAAAGCCACACAGACTATAATTGATCTAAATCTCCAAGTTGAAGAAGCTACCAGAATCAAAGAAGCCATATCCAACTCTCTGAAAGATCAACTAGAGAAGTCTGCTGTTGCAAATAAAAGACAATCGGAATAAATTGACAAGCTCAGAAGACAGCTAGAAGATAAGACTCGCAAGCTTCAAGACAAAGATAGTGAGATCAATATCTTACTTGAAAAAATGCAGAACGAAAGATCCGCCAGTCAGAAAGAAGATCCAAGTGACAAAACGAGAATTCATTTCAATCATGAGATTGAAGAGAAAATAAGAAGAAAACAAGAAGATGAAATCAAATCCTTGACAATAGAATTACGAAAGGTATGTCTGATGAATTTTGACTTTGAAAAGGAACTCTCAGAACTCAGAAAAGAAAATCAAGAAATCAAAGGACGGATGGAAGACAGTATTGTCATTGATCTGAAAGAACAGATAGAAGAAGTCAAGAAAATTGAAGAAGACCTAACAAGACAACTCCAAGAAAAGATAGAAATTTGTCAAAAGCAAGAATTGAAGATCCTCTCTCTAAAGGAAGATCTAAACAAGGCAGTTGCTCAGTTGAAGACAAATTCAAAGATTGAAAAGAACATTGAAGAAAGTGAAAGTTCCAAGGAAAAAGAAGAAAAGGCTAATAGTTATACAGATATTTTCAGTAGATCCCATGATCAGCAAGATTCAAGTAAGAATAGAAACAGAGAACTTGCATCACAAAGAAGATCCTTTGCTCAGGGATATCCCATGATGTTTAGTGGTCACTGCTACAAGTGTAACAACTATGGTCACAAAGCCATCCATTGCAGAACTCATGACAGAATAATTCCAGATATAAATCAAGGTATGTTTTCCATTCAATGTTATAATTGTTATCATTATGGTCATTTTGCGAAACATTGCAGGATGCAGGGAGAAGTTAAAGTTTGGAGAAGAAAGCAAGTTCAACCGAATGTCATGAAAAGTGATCAACCTACCAAAGTATGGAAAATAAAGTCAGTAGATTGCACCAATGATCAAAACAGAAATGATGAAAATATTGGGAAAAACCCAATACCATTTTGAAGACTATCGATCAGTGTGATGAAGTGTAAAAGGAGCTATGTACTTGATTATCCTACAGTAGTTGGTTCCAGCATATAAGCAACAACAGTGCCTAGTGATAGGGGGAGCAATATTGCTAAAGAAAGTTCTCATTTCCATTGATGCAAAAAGGAAGAGAAGTTGTTGACAGGGGGAACATGCCCTGAGGGGGAGTTGTATGGTCAAAGGATGTTCCCTTTGCCATTGATGCCAAAGGGGGAGAGAAGTTGTGAACAAGGGGAGCCTGTTCTTAGGGGGAGCCTATTCTCAGGGGGAGCCTGAGTGTTGTCATTAATGACAAAGGGGGAGATTGTTGATTAGGTTGTCATTGATGCCAACAATGTCTGGTCATTGATGCCAACAGTTAAGTCTTGGTGCCCCTTGTGGAGCCCCTGAGGGTTAGTGTTTGGTTTGTGGTTGTCTGTGTCAAGAGGAGACCTTTTGACTTTGTCCAAGCTCAAGCTTGAAGCCCTTGGAGGCCTTGGGAAAATGGAAAAAGCCCTGAACACCCTTTAGAGTGTTTAAGTACCCCTAAGGTGTTTCTCTTGTTCCCCAGTTGTTTTCCAGTACCACAACCTATTCCCTAATATTCTAGAAATTGTCCTTGGTGGGTTGAAGAAGTTGCAAGAGTCCAAATGAACCTTTCAGTGGTCATTTGTGTTTATTGAGGTCATGGTACCCCAGGAGAAGGTCTAGCAACCCCACAGGTGATGTGATGATGGATCTTGACCTTTGTAGGTCCCCTGGTGTGGTTGAGGTGGTTGAAGAAGCCTATGAAGCCCCTTGCTTGATGAAGAAGCCCTGAAGAAGTCCTTGGACCCACATTTGATGGCTTAATGGTACTTGTCCCCTTAAAGGTGATGATGTGGTCATTAATGACTTGATGAAGACTTGGAACCCTTGATGAAGATCTTGATGCCCATGTATCCCTTGTTGGGGTCATGGAACCCTTGGAGATGGTCATTATGCATGAGAAGGTCTGGCACCCACATAAATGGCGGCATGATGACCCTTGGACACTATATGATCATTGATGGTGCATTTGGAAATGATTTGGGTCTTGGAATCCATACATATGGTGGTTTGTAAGCCCATGATTGTTGGATCCTTTGATATGATGGAATCCTTGGTCATGATTCCCTCATCACTTGGCGATGGAGTCCTATGTGATGGGCTTGAAGTCCATGGAAAGTATCTTGTTTAAATATTATATGATATCCTTGAAAGAGTCCTTGAAACCCTTGCATGCAGTGCCTTTGGTCTTGAACCATGGTGATGTATGGTCCTATTTGTGGTTATATGGCTATTGGGATGTAGATGGAGGTAGATCCCACGGACGTGCCATGATATGTTGAAGAAGACTTTGAAACTCTTGTAGTTAGTGGTATGGTCTTTGGCACCCTCATGTGGGGTCTTTGACGTCCTGGACACATTGAATAATTTAAGGGTATTAGACCAAGAATTTGCAAATAAACCCATCATAGGGAGATAGTCCTCGTCAAGCCATTTCCATTGATATGTGGAGCATCTTCTAACTCCTTATGGTTGAAGAGATATGAATTTTTGAAGTTGGTGTACCCCACCTTTTTAGGTGAGCCGACCTAACAAAAGAAAATTTAATTATTTGTAATTTTGAATTGCATGTCGGCCCTGTTTGAGGTAATAAATTTCCTCCACGACCTATATAAATAGAATATCAAACATTTCATTTGCTTATCAATTGGAATTTCGCAACTCTTGGAGAAAAGTGCGAAATTTTGTGGAGGAGAAATTTTTGGGCATCTTTACTAAAATTGGCATAACTTTTTCATACGGAATCGGAATTACAAAATTCTTGGCTCGTTGGAAAGCTTGTTACGAGGGCTATGTGATGACATGATCTAGATTTTATTTTGGTTTGTCTATTGTTTCTTGACCTTATGATCTTCAAAAAGGTATGGCTGATGCTTTTGGGTTTCTCTTGTAATGGCACATGTCTCTCATGGATAGAGTTCATCTTTGATATTAGTATGTGAGCCTATATATTGGTATATATATTTGAAGTCGTTATGGAGGATATGATATTGATGTTGGATACCTTTATGCTATGATATTATACACTTTATGATGACAATGCATGTGATAATGATGTACACTCTATGAAGTTGATGCACTCCTATACAATATGATGTACATGCATACCATAGTGTGATGATGCTCTCCTATGCATTATGATGTATGCTTGATTTTGATGTGCTAAAGAAGTTTACACAGTCATGTTCTAGATATGCTCAATTTACATATGATATGATCAGTGATGTTTACACAGTGACATGCTCAGTGTATGTTGATGTGCTAAAGAATTTTACACAGTCATGTTCTAGATATGCTCAGCTTATATATGATATGATCAGTGATGTTTACACAGTGAAATGTTGAGTGTATGTTGATGTTCTAAAGAAGTTTACACAGTCATGTTCTAGATATGCTCAACTTACATATGATATGATCAGTGATGTTTACACAGTGACATGCTCAGTGTATGTTGATGTGCTAGTGATGTTTACACTGCTATATGCTCAGTAAAGTGCGATGGTACACAGGATTATGTATGCTCAGTGGTGTATGTAGTGATATATAGAAACAATGATACAATGATGACATTGATGAAATGATGAACGGTGGTATTGAGCAGTGAGTACATTGATTCAGGCTACATGAGCAGATTCCTTAACTCAGATTGGCTGAGTTGTATGAATAGTTGGTTTGACTCAGGTGAACTAAGTCTAGTATACCGTTGGTTAAACTAAGATTTACTAATTCGAATGACGTGAACAGCAGATTGATTGGTACAGACAAATTGATTACTTAGTTGATGAACAGTGTGGCATAGTTGTGATGAGCAGTGGTCAGTTTATGTGGTTGTGCAATATAGTACAGATTGAGCAGTGTGATACAGTTGATGTGCAGTAGTTAGCAGTGGTCAGCAGTGACAGTGGTTGTGCAGTGTGATACAGATTGAGCAGTGTGATATAGTTGATGTGCAGTGGTCAGTAGTGACAGTGGTTGTACAGTGTGATACAGATTGTGCAGTGTGGTATAGATTGTGCAGTGTGGTATAGGTGTTGGATAGTCGGTCCACAGGATCAGTGCAGTAGTTAAGTATCTATCTTCATTTCAGGGTGGTAGGACGGGGCAAAGAAATATAGGGAGCTAAGGCTTCCTTCAGGTTGTTGCCTGTAAACCATGGGGTTGTAGCCTCTTTCCAGTTGTAGCTGGAGAATTGAAGTCTTTGTAACAAAGGTGGTTGTTGCCTCCTTCCAGTTTTTACTGGTAAATTATTATTATAAAGGATTCCGTGGTTTTTCCCCCAGGACTTGGGTTTCCACGTAAAAATCTTGTGTACTATGTTTTGCTATGCTTCCTATGTGATGATGATATGATGATATGTGATGATGAGCTGTAATTGTTAATAATGCTGATGATATAATGATAATGTGGTAATACATTAATGAATGATGTATTGAAGAAGCAGTTGATGATTGTTAAAGTTGAAAAAGTAATAAAAATCTATACACACTGTTCACCCCCCCCTCTCAGTGTGCTCGGTGTGTCCAACAGTATGCATATCATGTTTCCAATGTCAACCTATCGCATAACACAAGCCAAACCTTATGTTGTATTCATATAACCACAATATGAATCAATTCCAAACTTTATTACATTGTATAACGTCTATGTTTCATAGGTTAAGTCCCCAGTTGCATAGGGAACACACATTTCAGATTCAAATGTTAAGTTATCATTTGATTAGTATGCACATAATGTAATTCAAATTCTAAGTCTCACAAAATTAATATGCACACATTATAATATAGTGCTAAGTTTCAAATTTTCATATGGTTAAGCATTGTAACCCTTACAGTTATTCCATAGAGTGTTATGACAATTTAATTTATGACACTAATACATAACAAACTATTATTCTGTCCATGCAGTAACATAGTCAAATAGTATTATAGGAGCATATATGATTTAAGTACATGCATTATGTCATGAAGTCTTTTTAAGGCCATCGTCATTACGAGCCATAGCGTTATAGTTGCTATTATTATTACATAATTGCATTTTTTAATCGAACAATATCATTGAATATAGTAGAAGTATAGTGCAAAATATCTCTAGCTACACTTAAAAGTGTTAGGATAAAATTAGTACAGATTGATAAAGATAAACTAAAATTACATACCATCGACACCTTCAAGCACGACAGTATATACATCTATCTTAAAAACAGAGATGACTAGCTGAAGCTTATAACCTATCTTGAAATACTGGAATTATTCTATTACCTTACCTCCAGATCTGTGAAAGAAAAGAATCCAATGCTTTAGCTATCAAGCTAAGTAAACCCAAGGTCACCCGGTAGCAACCCCTTCAGAAATATTCAAACAAATCATTAGTATTGTTACTAGATCATTACACATAACGAATAAACATTGTTCTATCGCATCTCATCTATAATCAAGTATCTTTTTATGTTCAAGAATAAATACGATAATTTTATGAAGCTGTTATTATCTATTAGTTAAATAACTTTCATTCCGCATATAGCATTTCTCTTATGATTTAGGCTAAAAAAAAAAAAAAAAAAAAATTTTGCTATTTTTTTGGGATGCTACAGTTATATTAGTGGATTACAGTCTCGCATGTTTACTTTGGAACCATTACCAAGAGTGCATGCCTACCTTGAAATCATCACCAGGAGGGTGTATTTCATGTGCATGAGGATAAGAGGGCACATTATTTTTCCATGCATGAGTATAGTTCACTTTACATGTTCATATATAGTTGAATGATGATTGCATGGCTAGTTAATTGAGACGAGGTGGTAGATTACTAGTGTTTTATGTTAGTGCATGTCCAAGTAAGATCTAGAAGTTCAACTATGGAACATTATCTCATTGTGTAGAGTATATTGTTGAGATATTGTAACTTCAAAGAATATTATATTTGTACTTTATTATTCCGGAGATGTTTCATTCCTCCGTGAAGATCTTATTGTATATCCGGAGATGTTTATTCCTCCGTCAGAATGTGGTAACTCGGGTTATTAGACTTCCCTAGTAGGGGTCGGCCCTGTATGTGTTATGTGGGTCAAAGGGTTATTAGACCACCCTAGAGGGGTCGGCCCAGTTAGTTGTAGTGGGGTATTTAACCTATTGGTTAAATACGAGCCTACGTGTACTTGTGTAAAATACATATCAGAGTAGTGTATAAATAGAGGAGGTGTGTTCCTCATTATACACACTCACTCACTTGAGAAAGGCGCATTTGTGGAGGAGAGGTCTGCTATGGAGGAGAAGGAGCTTATGCTCAGGGTTTGCATCTTTGTATATTGCTGGTCATCTATATTGAGGAAGCTTTGCTGGGTTTTCTACCCCATGAGGGTTTCCCAGGATAAATCTCTGTCTCTTGTGTTTATGCTATGCTTGTTGTTTCTTCAGTGATCCTGTATATGCTATTATTGTGAAATGGAATGTAATGCTGCTATTTTCTGTCTTAGCATATTGAATTTTAACATGGTATCAGAGCTAACCTGAAGGAAGACAAGGTATGGCACTAAAGACCTTTGCTTTACTTACGACAATTTGAAGGTTAGGGTTTTACATAGCAAAAACCAGTCATCGTAGCACTTTCGCTATAAATCTGTTTTGGCAAATTTTTCGGATCTGAAATTGTTACAGGACGAAGCTAAAATCTCCAGGTACCTTGTGTCCAAAGGAAAACCTCTAATTCGTTGTACTTTGTGATTTATGATCTGTACAATATAGGGTTTCTGCCTCTTCCAGATCTGAGTCAAAATCAGGTGACCTTGGGAAAAAGGTCATATCTTGGGCTAGGAAGCTCCAAATGAAATTTCGTAAAAAGTGACAGGTAGTACACAGTCTGCACTATCTCAGAAAACTTTTTCAGAGGCCGAAGTTGAACCAGTGACATGTGGCACTCCGTACAAGTGCGCTCTCCTGTATTATACCATAAACAGGTCACGTTGCGACACTTGGCATAACTCTCTCTCAGAAAATCCAATTGAGGTCAGACCTGTCAAGATGGAAAGATAACAGGCCGAGATATGTCAGAAAACTTTTTCAGAGGCCGAAGGTCAAACAGTGACACGTGGCACGCCGTACAAGTTCGCTCTCCTGTATTTTCCCAAAACAGGTCACGTTGCGACATTTGGCATAACTCTCTCTCAGAGAATCCAATTGAGGTCAGACCTGTCAAGATGGAAAGATAACAGGTCAGACTATCTCAGGAAACTTTTTCAGACCCTGTGGATCAAAAATTTCAGAGTTACACCAGAAACAATCAGGTACATATTTCTGTCAAAACAGAATTATTTTTTTGGTACCTTCATTCATGACTTCCGGAATTTAGGGCTTTGGAGAAAGTTGGAATTTTTGTAATTGGAGACCATGGCTGGATGCTAATCATCAAAATAGAAATTTAGAGACCAAGATCAGAATTTTTGGTTGGGCAGAAGGCCGGGCTTGATTAGACCCTAGTTCGGGACTTTGATCAGAAAAAACGGAAAATTAGGGCTTCTGTAAAAATGGGAATTTTTGAAATCTGTGACCACGGCTGGAAGCTCCTCAGAAAAATAGAAGCTTAGAGCTTTGGATCAAACCTTTTGATGGGGCAAAAGAGTGGGCTTCATCAAACCCCAGTTCAGGGTCACGTCCAGTGAATCCGAAAGTTTCAAAGGCAAAATTGAGGAGTAAAACTTTGCAGTTTTCAAATTCTGAATATATCAGTTTGATCAGCTCATCAAGGCGCATATCTCTATCCTTTCGGAAGTTTGAAATTCAAAGTTTGAATTTTTGGGGTTTCTCTGACAAACCCATATCCAGCTCCAGGTCCAGTTCTTGCAAATCAAGTGGATAGGGTTAATCCTAGAAGAAGATGGATTGGTCACCTACATAAGTGAAGGAGTTCATGTTTCAGAGGGAGATGAGGCTAAGGCTTTACATAAGGAGATTACAAGCGATCTCGATAGGTATGACTCATCGAGGTATGTTTTGAGATTTGTTCATGATTAAGTTTATGGTATGTTTGTCTTCATGTTATTACAGTTAGTACAATCTTGATTTTAGATTTGTTGTGTCACCTTAACAAAATTATGAATGCATGATAGAAGATATTCATTGGTTAGGGTGTTGACACTTATGATTGTACTAATGCATTATGGTGTTGTGTGAGGTTGAGGTTGTCTGCTAACAAGATACAGGTACATCACAAAAGACAAATCAGGCTCCATGACCATGAAAACATGAAGACAAAGACTCATCCATAATCTTTGTTCTACTTACGAGGTATGTATGACTTTGTTATATATGCTTAACCTATGAGACATGCAGGTTCTAGCTCAGGATCTCTAAATCATTGAAGAGATTGTTTAGGTATGTTGTACATAACCAAGTAGGTATACTAATCCAGGTATGTTTCCCATGAATCTTACCTTGTGTTAGGATCCCTTATATAAGTATACTTGGAATGATTGGTTATGCTTATTCATAAAGTTAGTAATCAAGGGATTATGCATATTATATCTTTTATCAATGATATGCATGAGTAAAAGAAGACTTCCCTGAAATCTTGAATACTAATGTTTATTAACTATAATCATGACTATACGTTTTCAAGATTATTTAGTTTTGATAGCATTTAGAATATACTAATGAGTGTATGTTTGTGTATGAGATCATGAGGATGAATCTTGAGCATGCACAGTGGTACAGAATGAATAGAAGTTCAAAATACATACAGAAGATCAAGCGGGAGGCAGCCACACAAACATAAAAGATAAGTATTTGAGTTGCTATTTGAAATAGTAATGATATTGCCTGCATGCATATTTGTATTCCTAGAATATATAATGCTGAGTGTAAACATTCATAGAGCATTGAACAGTATACAACTAATGTGCATATGTTTGGACAAACATTCCATTGTTGCTTGTCTAGAATGAAACCTCCTTGCTGACATGCTGAGAGTTGTGCACACTCTCGATAGTATGTTCTGGTAGAGATGGAAGGCATCTAGATAGCCACTGTATGCATACAGGATATGGGAAAGTGTTGTGCCAAAGTATTGGTCAAAATAGTTGCATCACTATGTAAATGATATCTGTATGCATAATGGGTTATCTTTTGATGATTATGAAGTATTACTAATCATGTACTTAATTTTGATTTGTAGGAAAGGTCATGAAGAATGATGGACATCGTACAAGTGGTGGATGTTCAAACAAGAAGATTTACAAATCAAACAAAATATAGAAGGCTCATGGCTAGAAGATTCTCTTAGAAAGGGGAAGAGAATCACGACAAGATGTTTGCTCCAAGTATGGTGTAATTAAAGAAGAAGTATGAATCAGGTTCTGTATAGGTACCTATGATCAATAATAATTTGATAAGCTTAATGATCACCATGGGTGATGTGGATCTCAACCCTTTGCTACAAGGTTGAATATGATACACATATGACATGGATGCAAGAAGGAACTCACCACAGAGTTCGAATGATATTGAGGCTCATATCAGTAGACCCATCTAACGAGAGATGGCACAGATAGATATGCAGAAGATCATTCAATGCAGAAATGAAAAATGAAAGATCTCAATTGATGCTTTACTTCCTAGGTCTGGAAGTATGGCAAGGCTCAGAAGGAATATTTCTCAACCAGGGAAAGTATGATGAGAAATATGACTTGAGGTGTTGGAATGGCCACTCTTATGGATTCCAACTTGAAGCTGTTAGGGGATAACTCATCAGAGTTAGTGGATATAACTCTGTACAGTCATTTATTGAGTCTTTGATATATCTAACATATACTAGGTTAGATATATGCTTTGTTATGAACACCTTGAGTTAGTATCTAGTGGAAACTAGATATGTTTACCTGATAGTTGCAAAGTATGTGATGAGGCACATAAAGGACACGATAGAATTTGATCTATGCTATCTTGAAGATCATGACTTCAGATGGCTATTCAGATTCTATTTGGGCAGGAAGTGTATCAGACAAGAAGAACACATCGAGAGGATGTTATTGTCTGGGATTAGCCATGATCTCGTGGTTTAGCTGGAAGCAGTCTAGTGTGACTCTCAGCACAAGCGGAATATATGGCTGCTTGCTCTGCTAGTTGTGAAGAAGTTTGGCTTTAGGATTGTTTGACTTAGAGATAGAACCAACTGAGATCCTATGTGATAATTAGAGTTGTATCAAGATGACATAGAATCTAGTGTTCCATGATAAGTCAAAGAACATAGGGAACTAACAAGATATGACACAGAAAGGAACTCTAAAAGTTTGAATTTGTAACAGGTTACCATTGTACTAACCAAGCCTCTACGTCAAGTGAAGAAGTTACCAACCAAACCTCTGTCTCGAGTGAAGTTTGAATACTTCCGAGACAAGCTTGGTGTAGTTCAAAAGGACCCTCCTCGAAAGGGGGAGTAGTATAGTCACTACTGATGAGATTGTCTCATCAAACAACAAGGTCGTTGATGAGGTAACCTGTTCTCTACACCCAGTTACTTAGAAATATTTAGATTTAGGACTCTTATATTCTTTGTTTTAATGTTAGATGTACACATACTAGATACTTCTGATGGTTAGATGTATACATGTTTTTGATGATAGATGTATACATGGCTTTGATGATAGATGTATACATGATTTTGATGATAGATGTATACATGCTTTTGATGATAGATGTATACATGCTTTTGATGATAGATGTATACATGATTTTGATGATAGATGTATACATGCTTTTGATGATGATGATACATGTTGTGGTTATACATGTTTTGATGATGATGATACATGTTGTGGTTATACATGTTTTGATGATGATGATACATGTTGTGGTTATACATGTTTTGATGATGATGATACATGTTGTGGTTATACATGTTTTGATGATGATGATACATGTTGTGTTTATACATGTTGTGATGATGATGATACATGTTGTGGTTATACATGTTTTGATGATGAGGATACATGTTCTGCTTTGGTGAACATGTGAAGGGATTGGATCATCCCTGGACTTTCAGTCCTAAAGAGAGCCGTAGACGTGAGGTCTCCGAGAATGAAGTCCTTAGTGGACAGTTGAGGGGATTGGATCATCCCTGGACTTTCAGTCCTAAAGAGAGCCGTAGACGTGAGTTCTCCGAGAATGAAGTCCTTAGTGGACAGTTGAGGGGATTGGATCATCCCTGGACTTTCAGTCCTAAAGAGAGCCGTAGACGTGAGGTCTCCGAGAATGAAGTCCTTAGTGGACAGTTGAGGGGATTGGATCATCCCTGGACTTTCAGTCCTAAAGAGAGCCGTAGACGTGAGGTCTCCGAGAATGAAGTCCTTAGTGGACAGTTGAGGGGATTGGATCATTCCCGGACTTCAGTCCTAAAGAAGAGCCGTAGACATGAGGTCTCCGATAACTGAATGACAGGACTGAATCGTCCCTGGACCTCGGTTCAAAATGTACGTGACAAATCCTAGAATTACTCTAGGTTACATCCAGCATGAAAAAGGGCTGGCTCTGTAGTTGTGATACATCCAGCATGAAAAAGGGCTGGCTCTGTAGTTGTGATACATCCAGCATGAAAAAGGGCTGGCTCTGTAGTTGTGATACATCCAGCATGAAAAAGGGCTGGCTCTGTAGTTGTGATACATCCAGCATGAAAAAGGGCTGGCTCTGTAGTTGTGATACATCCAGCATGAAAAAGGGCTGGCTCTGTAGTTGTGGTACATCCAGCATGAAAAAGGGCTGGCTCTGTAGTTGTGGTACATCCAGCATGAAAAAGGGGTGGCTCTGTAGTTGTGATACATCCAGCATGAAAAAGGGCTGGCTCTGTAGTTGTGATACATCCAGCATGAAAAAGGGCTGGCTCTGTAGTTGTGATACATCCAGCATGAAAAAGGGATGGCTCTGTAGTTGTGATACATCCAGCATGAAAAAGGGATGGCTCTGTAGTTGTGTTACATCCAGCATGAAAAAGGGCTGGCTCTGTAGTTATGATACATCCAGCATGAAACAGGGCTGGCTCTGTAGCTGTGATAAGGATTGATCATCCTGGAACTTGATCTGGATTGTATCATCCATGGACTCATGTCCTAAAGAGAGTAGGATTGATCATCCTGTAAATATGATCGTGTGATGACGATGCTGCTAATCGTGTGATGACGATGCTGCTGATCGTGTGATGACGATGCTGATGATCGTATGATGACGATGCTGATGATCGTGTGATGATGATGCTGCTGATCGTGTGATGACGATGCTGCTGATCGTGTGATGACGATGCTGATGATCGTATGATGACGATGCTGATGATCGTGTGATGATGATGCTTATGATCGTGTGATGACGATGTTGATGATCGTGTGACGATGATGATGATGATCGTGTGATGACGATGCTTATGATCGTGTGATGACGATGTTGATGATCGTGTGACGATGATGATGATGATCGTGTGATGACGATGCTGATAATCGTATGACGATGCTGATGACGATGTTGATGTTCCAGTAACTAGTCAAGTTACTGATGATGATGAATTGAAGAAAGCTTCCAATGATTTATAGATGTATCATGTATGATGTTGATGACTCCTTGCTCGTGCAGATGTTGTTATAATATCCTTCTCGTTAAGGGGGAGTGTTGAGATATTGTAACTTCAAAGAATATTATATTTGTACTTTATTATTCCGGAGATGTTTCATTCCTCCGTGAAGATCTTATTGTATATCCGGAGATGTTTATTCCTCCGTCAGAATGTGGTAACTCGGGTTATTAGACTTCCCTAGTAGGGGTCGGCCCTGTATGTGTTATGTGGGTCAAAGGGTTATTAGACCACCCTAGAGGGGTCGGCCCAGTTAGTTGTAGTGGGGTATTTAACCTATTGGTTAAATACGAGCCTACGTGTACTTGTGTAAAATACATATCAGAGTAGTGTATAAATAGAGGAGGTGTGTTCCTCATTATACACACTCACTCACTTGAGAAAGGCGCATTTGTGGAGGAGAGGTCTGCTATGGAGGAGAAGGAGCTTATGCTCAGGGTTTGCATCTTTGTATATTGCTGGTCATCTATATTGAGGAAGCTTTGCTGGGTTTTCTACCCCATGAGGGTTTCCCAGGATAAATCTCTGTCTCTTGTGTTTATGCTATGCTTGTTGTTTCTTCAGTGATCCTGTATATGCTATTATTGTGAAATGGAATGTAATGCTGCTATTTTCTGTCTTAGCATATTGAATTTTAACATATATCTCTTGTAAATTGATTGATTCATTCAACATGGAATATAATTATTTCATTGTCTCTCAATTCTTTTGGCTCTCCTATTTTTGTTTCTTCTTTACAACTAGGTTCATTGTGTAGGTTATTAAAAAATTCCACATGGTATAAGAGAATAAGACCTTGTAAGGAGAAACAAATACATTATTTTGTAAGTTAACAAAGTATTAGATCACACATAGATAAGGGATCAACACCAATTAATGATACTCACGCCATAAAATTTCTTTGAATGAAATCTTCAAGTTATCATTCTCCTCAGAAGAAAACGACTTTATTGAATTGCGATGGGAATCGAAACTAAGAAAAATATTGATGAGGAAAAGAATAGATGGATGAATTATATGGATCAAGATGTTGGATTAATATATTTCTCGATTTCTACCAACCTCCAATATCACATCTATACTTAAGATTCTTCCAATGAATTCTAAACCAAGATGGAAAGAATCTATGGAAATTACTATGAGATGAGAGGACATCATATGGAGAATGAACTCGACATTTTGAGTCTAATAACTATACACAAATTCTTCATAGAATCTGAATCATTCTCCCTCATATCAATGTGATATAACGCACAAAATCATATCAACCATTTAGCTAAGGGATAAATTTCTATATATCTAATTCTCATTGATGATGATCTCACCAATGTCTCTTCAGTTACCTCAGGTAAAATCTCATATTTACATGTAAAATTTGATACCATGGATGAATAGGTTGTTGTAGATCCAACAACCATACCACCTTGGACACAACAAATATTCATGCAATAGGTGATCTAGTTGAATATACAATAGACATAGGATGGTCCCATACACATGATCTGTTTGAATATTCAGTAGATGAAGCATGGACCCACTCACTTTATTGAAGTGATATGCATGCACCCCCTACTACAGAGTGATTGATTCCCATACAAAACTACATGGTTAGTACAATATATCCACTATCCTTTTCAAAAGATGCAGGAGATACACATTGGGATACTACCATGAGAGAGAAGCATCAATTTCTAATGAAGAACAAACCTTGGAAACTAGATCTGCTACCACTTGGTAGGAAACTTGCATGGCTCAAGTGGAAATATCGATCAAAACTAGAAACATATGAACTTGAGAATGATCATGGTTGAAGATGACTGCAAAATTCTCTTTTGCATAATCCTATTTCTGAGCGGTGGGGATTACCATGTGGTTTTTCCTATCTTCTCTTTTTTAGAGGACTTCTTATTGTACATGGATACCTAACATGGCTCTTTGCCAAGACCCATTCTTTGTATACACCCTAATTGTGTTTTAGGGTGGGTATTAGAGAATGTGCACATTTACCTAGTACACATTTTATTCTAAGTTCTATAGTGCATGCATGAGGGTGCACTTGATCTCACTTGGTCCAAGACATTCTCCCTTAGTTGAGAACTTATTATTCTCCTTTTAATACCCCCAAGACTTTTGAATTATTGATTTAATGTTTTTATATGAGAAATATTCTCCAAACAATTATTTTGTAAAAGAGTTATAAAAATCTATACTCACACTCATGTGGGTGAATATTATGCAAAAGAAATATTATTTTATTATTTATTAATAAAAAAAAGCACTTGGAACCACAAGTTGAAAGAGGGGAAACCATCATGAGACAATGAACAAGTGGATAACAAGCAAGATATTTGGAATCAATCAAATCAAAGTCAAAAGCACAACAAGCTGACTAGATCCACAATTATAGGGATCAATCTATTTGGTTGATTTTTGATTGAGATGGAACAAGACCTGAGCAAAAATTATATAATGGTGCATTAAGAAGACATAGGACATTATGTGGTGCATAGAGAGAAATTGTTGCTATGTGAGGGAAAGGTGTTGAGTACTCTCTCTTTTTGAAAGTCCATATTTTGCTCTGTCATAGACTATGGGGAAGAGTGCTCCATTTAGATATTGATGAGTTCATTTTTCTATGGTGGTGGTACAACTCAGGGGTGTAATATTCCTTATTCTGACCCTTAGGCTATTTGGTTGTAATGTCAATATTGAATGCAATGTGTGTTTCCCTAGTGTGGAGCTGAAGGCCAAGGCCCCACTAGTGGATGCTTAGGTTTATTTGCATAGGAAAGTATGTGATATTCTAATAACCCATGTGCTAGTTTTCCATGGAAGATTGTAAATGATGTCAATAATGCTATCTAATAAAATACCAAGGGATGGCTATGGCTGCAACAAAAGTGAGGGGGAACTATGTATCCACTAGGGTGGTGAGGGGGTGTGGGATGGAACCGTAGACTACCAATTTTCACCTATCCTAGACATCATGAAATGCTGCTAGAAGGAAGTGGGTGAAAAGGACCGTGGATGAGGTCATGGAGTATGGGATATCCCGAAGGGATGAATGATAGGGTATGGAGATTTTTTGCCTTGAACCACAAGTTACTCCACCCCCTGGTAGTTTGTATTCCTCCTCCCCGGACCGTGGTTGATCATATGAGGGTGTCGAACCCTTATGAATCACAACAACAGAGAGAACAAAGTCATGAAGAAGAAAAGGATGAATCGTGATTCTGTGAGGGGTCGCAAGGGAGAGAGCCGAATGCACTCAGAAAACCCTGCATGGAAGGAAAACCCTTATGAGAAAGCTGTGAACTTGGGTTATGGGATGAATTGCAGAGCGTAATATGCTCAAAAAAAGTTGTGGAAGAACCCTGCATGTGGGATAGTGCTGCTCGGCAAGAGAATGTGGAGAAGGAAACCTAAGTGGGAAGAACCAATAGGTCTTAGATTGTCTGCCATCACTCTGTAGAGGAAACTATTGAGTTAGAAACCATTACCTGCATTCCCCATTTGCTTGACCAAGCTAACTGTTGGTTGGATTCCCTAATTGATTGTGAACCCATGTTGTGAGTGAACCTTAGAGGGATTCCTCAGTGGATACATAGCCCCAACTCAGGGGTGATCTCTGATTGCTGAAATAATAGAGGCCAGGAAGAGATCTATGGTTGGGTTGGAAAGTTACAGCCCATAGCCAGTTCACTTGGAGGATTAATGAAAAAATATAAGTGTTTCTAGTGCCTTGAATGATGCCTATTTTGCATCCATGCATGTGTATTATTCTATGTCTGAGTGCACTATGGATCCAATTAGTTATTAGGGTTGAATGGCCATGTATTATGCTTCATTCTGTTGTACATTTTAATCATTGATAGATGCATGAATCATCGAGTGTGAGTGATGTTGCTTTAGTTATAGTTGTTAATTGTATGCATGCATATATTTACTTATGGAAATGACCCATTGATGAATAGTGTTGCATGCCTATGCTTGTGTTAAGTCTATAAATATGTTGTTGTTATGTCATGATGAATGTTGGATACATGTTAGATGTAAGGATGGATAATGTTACAGTTTTCCCTTGGCTTGTTGATGCATGAACTTTCCTACCCATGCCATTTATCATGCCCTTGCACCTCTGCATCCTTGTATTTATACTTGGTACTTATGTGTAGTTATGCTTGATGAATAGGGATAAGCCCTGCATGCTCTCCTCACTCTTCCTAGGAGAAACCTATGCATAAATTCTAATCTATGTGTGGTCCATGTTTCATCTCTTGTGTTCATGTAATATGATTATTATATTTGTAATTCCCTTTAATAATTCCTTGAACTGTCCTTGGAAGAATTGTGGCTAAGTTTGGAAAATGTGCAGGGCCACTCCAGCTAGGATTTAGATAAAGAATGGACACCCTATGGATCATATGAATGAGAGAAGACTTGGAAAAAGTGGAATCGAGCCTTGTAGAAGGTCAATAGGTGCATTAAGGGAGTTATAGACCTGAGTTTCAGCTGGAAAAAGGGCTGGGTTAGAGTGCTCAGATTGGATGGAGGATCATACCAGTGAATAGAGATCTCCAATATATTTCCATCAATACCGAAATTCCCCAATTTGTCCCAAGGATGGAGGAGTTATCACCCTCTGAAGTTTTCCTTAGAAGCTTGCTCGGGCAGGGGTCTTTGGTCCTGACCCTTCCGCATCCGCAAGGAGCTTTCCGCATCCGCGATGCGGATCACAGATTGAAAAGGTTGGGGACCAACCATTGGTGGAGTATGGAATTCTGCATTTCCACATCCGCAATGCAGACTGCAGGATGCAGATTGAGGGAGATAATTTCTCCCAGAATGGGAATATGGAATTCCGCATTTCTGTATCTGTAAGTGGGTTGCAAATTGCAGAATTACAGAGGAGTGAAATCTATGGGATGGTAAATGAAGGTTTCTAAGTTTTGAGTTTCGCATGCAGATTGCAGAATTGTGGAAGACGCATGATAGATTATGAGGTGGCGATTGAATTCTGACTTCTGACTTCTGCACTACGGATTGCGAAGTCAGGAATGTGATTTCTGCAGAATGACAGATTTGACAATTCAGCTTCTGAATCTGATTATAGATTGTGTATTGGAGAGAATTTCGGATTGCGGATCCAATCCCATTGTAGGTGTGTATGAAAATGGATGGATTTGGAAAAAAAAAATGTCAGAGGATCCCCCATGGCCTCTGAAGTACATCAGTGAGGTTAGGGAACGTGACAGGGGGTGATGTTGGGAAAGTAGTGTGGCTTTCCTCTTCTACGGTTGGGAGGAAATTGGGAGATCCAAGTGTTTTTCCCCTCTTATTTTCAAGAAAGTGTTTTTATTTTATGTTTGTTTAATGATTATTTCAATTGCTGAGAGTATTTTTGTTAGATATTTTTACTATGGATTAATCACTCAGGATAGGTTTTTATTTGTTTTAGTTTTATTTTACATGCATAAAAATTTTAGTTGAAGCGGGTGATCTGTAGTTGTGTGCCTGTAGTTTCATAGTTGATATCTATAATACTTTAAACTCTTAAGTATTGAAATAAACCTTTCACGAACTTATGGTTTTATTTTACTTTGGAAGTAGAGATAATTACGTGTTTAGCCATTATGTGAATCAAAGGCTGAATGTGCATTTAGGTTGTTTGTTTTATTTAAATTTCTTGATATTAATTTGGTGATATCATTGAGAGAACCAAACCATGGCTTAGTATAGACTGTTTGTTTTATATAATTTCTGATCTCAACTGGGTGATCTCATTGAGAGAACCAACTCGTGGCTGTAGTATAGTCTGTTTTTTTCATTTAAAATTCCTGATCTCAATTGGGCAATCTCATTGAGAGAATCAACCCTGGTTGTATTTATAATATTTTATTTACTTAAAATTCATGATCTCAATAGAGATCGGCCCACACAAATTCAATTATAATTGTGGTTTCAGTTAATTACTACCATTTATTTAATTAACTAGAATGTCGGGGATAGATGATGGATCTTGTTCCTTAGGAAATTACGTAATGGAGTACCAATAAGCTTGGGTCCAATTTTCATCGTGATCATAACCGTGTTTATAGCTACGCAATTGAGCACATTCCTCATGAGCTCAGATACAATAGATTGTGGCTATCCTTGTTTTCTATTTGATTTAAAAGTAAAAGGAAATTATTGCTTGTATGATTTTTGTGATAAAACATGAGATATTTGAGCGGTAATACTTCCCGATATCAGAGCACTTTAGATCTTGGCTGCAAAGAGAGGCATGCAACATTAATATGTGTGCAGAATCTCTACAGCACAAGTTGAACTTGTTGTCTCCAATTCCAAATGTTTCTATACTTGACAACTCTTTTGCGCTTTACCACCCCCCTCGTGAGATCCACTCACAGTAACCCAACCTGGAAGTGACAGAGAATATGACCATAGTGGTCGGGTTTCCACCCCTTATATTTCGCTCTGTCTACTAACTGATTCCCATAGTTATCACATTTGTACTCTTTAGAAATCCTAGGCGACCATACCAATGGCGACTTATCCACCTCCCGTCGAACCCATTGTTTAGTATTTGAATTATTTTTGAAGTTCCTTTTTATTTTTGTACTTTATTTCTATTAGAGTTTGCATTTTGTGGAATTCATATAAATGGAACAGATTATGAGGTCACAAATGGATATATCTATCTATATATATATATATATTAATTAGACCTTGCATATATATATATATATATATATATATATATATATATATATATGTTTTGTATTATATTGAAAAGCATTTGTTTTATTTAAAGTTAGATATATAATGTGTACAATGTATATTGAATGGGTTTAGCATATGAAATTGATTCGAAGATATCTCAATTGAATTTTGCATTTTGTATATATATATATATATATAAGGCTTAGTAGGTGTAAGAGATTTTGAAGTTATGTTTAGCTTTATGCATATACTTAAAACATATCTTAGAAATTGCATATTATGTATCTTGTACACATATATTGAAAAGGATTAAATTTGAAGTTATATATATAAGAATGTGCATTATATATATCTATATATATATGTATATATATGTATATACATATGTACATATATATACATATATGTATATGTATATATATATACATATGTATATACATATATATACATATATATATATATATATATATGTATATACATATACATACATATATATATGTATATACATATACATACATATATATATGTATATACATATACATACATATACATATGTATATACATATACATACATATACATATGTATATACATATACATATGTATATACATATATATATATATATATATATGTATATACACACACACACACACACACATATATATATATATATACTTGACATATATTAAAAAAGGATTAGTATATATATATATATATATATATTGTACTTGTATAAGTTGTGAGATGCAAAATTATACACTTGGAACATGTCGGAAGAATTGGGTAATTAGATATTGAATAATTGATTTAGTTATTTGTGTTTGTGTAGCTAGAAATGAATTTTATTACTCTTGAAAAAAATATTGTCATTGTATATTCTTTATTGACATTGGGGAGAATTGGAAATTAGGCATTGGGTTGTACATTTACATAAATTCTAGCTCCTTCAAGTATTGTAGAAGTTTTTATATATTACAAAAATCCTTGAAATGTTGGGGTTGTTACATTCCTAGACAAGGGAACACCTCTTCTTGAGTCATGCATTAGTTGCATTTAGTTATACTAGTGGAGTCGAGTCTCACACACCAACCTTTGAATCATTGCTAGGATTGCATACCTACATTGGAATAATCACTAGGAAGGTGCATTTAATGTGCATGAGGATAGGAGGGTGAATTAGTTATGCATGCATGATTGAAGTTCACTTCACTTGTGCATTTCTAGTTAAGTAGTGATTGCATGTCCAATTAACTTAGACTTAGAGGCACAAATCTCACATTACAAGATCAACTCTAGAAAACCCTCGACCTTGATACTATGGGTATCGTTTCCATGTTGTCCCTACCCAAAAAATATTGCAGGAGCTTACAAAACTCATTTCTGATGCTCGGTATGGTTTTTATACCCTGAGCACAAATTCACCAAGCGTCCCTGAAGGGATCAAGGAGGTGATTTGCAACTCATTTTAATACAGTGATTGAGACTCGAATCGATGAACCGTTCATTTTGTTGTACTCACGACATTGTATTACAGTCCCCCCCCTATGCATCCATGGCTCTATGGACACCTTCTACGATGATTTAAAAGACTTGGGTTTCGGTTAGTAGGGGACAGAGAAGTTAATGGAAAAGAGAAGTTAATGTCTCTCAATATTTTATTTATGTAAACATGTAAAGGAAACCATTGAAGATCTTTTCATAACATGCATGATTTCCAAATAATTATTTCATAACATGAATGATTTCCAAATAATGACACTCCATATTTCTTTATAAAATTTGACAAATATATTGCAACAAAAATAATGCTTAATAAATATGGTACAAAAGCAATTATACATCACATGCATGTGGTTGTACAAATATATTGCAACAAAATAATTGCTTAATAAATATGGTACAAAAGCAATTATACATCACATGCATGTGGGTTGTAAGACAAGCATATTGCGTTGTTTAGATTTTTGAAAGTCTTGTTTCCAACATATGTCACTTATTGTGTAGGCATCATTCACTTTTAGTGTTGGTTTCTAAGATATTATATGTCTACTTGAATAAACACACTTGGTGCATCTAATCACATACCTTAGACCTTATGAGGCTTGAAACCTAAGCCTTTTTCCTAGTGTGTAGTGTGACCAAAGCTCACTTATTGTGCAGAAATAAATTTACTTATAGCGTTGTTTCCTAAGATATTCTACGTCTACTTGAATAAACACACGTTTTGCATCTAATCACATACCTTGGACCTTCTGAGGCTTAAAACATTGGCCTTTTCCCTAGTTTGTAGTCTCACCCCTAGTTTGTAGTGTAAACCCTAGCCATAGTTTGTAGTTCAAACCCTAGTTTGTATTCTAAATCCTTGTTTATATTGTAGACCCTACAAATGCTAGTCTGTAGTCTAACCCCTATTTTTGTATTCTAAGCCCTTGTTTGTATTCTAAACCCTAGAAACCCTAGTTTGTAGTCTAAACCCTAGAAACTCCAATTTGTAGCCACAAATATATCAATGACCAATGGACTAATATCAAATTCTCATTAACCAATATATACTATCCAACATTCATACCTTTACAAATCATCATACTACACAATGCTCGAAGTAACTCATAATGAAATAGTAAGTTTGGATACTTAGGAAGGTGAGAAAATTGAATGAGTGGTTGACTCAACATCTTGGTTTGTTGAGCATCTCTTGGAGGTGCTAAGAGAGTCAGCACATAGCAATCTTGTTATCATCACTTCACATTTTTTTCATTATTCCTTTACAAATAATTACATATGGGTTGAAGAGGTTACTACGATTTCCATTAATATTCTCCTAGTAGTCGAAGGTGGGTATATAGTTAGGGTGTGAGTCAAATGTTGTTGGTTTGAATGGTTATCTACTTAGTAGCTTAGTTAGCACACTATTAACATCAAATTGAGTTACATATATGTTAAGAACACACAAACATGAGAATATGACAACCAGGGAGTATGTATGAAATTGGGCTATGGAAAATAAGGGAAAATATGGGACAAAATATGGGTTTCAATCAATAAGGGACTAAACTAGGGTTTCTCTCATGCATACAAGTCCAAGATATTATTAACATATGCATAAAAAGGAAGTTTTGCATATTCATAAACAACATCTAACTGTAACCTTCCATCATTAAACAATCTAACATGTGAAATAGTATTTTATATAAACTCCCATCAAGTCTCATAATCATTTTATGGCATACTTCACTGTGTCAACATACAAACTATCATACAAACGAGCCCACGGGATCAACTTTGTTATTGATGGTCTCCATTAGTCTCTCATGCTCTACATCTGGTAAGAAGTATTGTACCTTGAGAAATTTCTGTTGGGCATCATTCATAACTAGCAGTTCATAGCAATAATTGGGGTCATAAATTGATACACACTTGCACATGGTTGAAATCCTTGAAAACCCATTTATACTAAAAGAAGCATGTACGCATTATGTTTACATACAAAATTAAATTCTATTTTTATATACAAAAAATTAATTCTCCTTAACTCTCTCTCTCTCTCTCTCTCTCTCTCTCTCTCTATCCACCTCACTCTCTCTCTATCCTCCCTTTCCCTTTATCTCCCTCTCTCCCTCCCTACATCTCCATCCCTCTCTCACTCTCTTTTCCTCTCTCCCTCTCTCCTTTTCTCTGTCCCTCTATCAATCCATACCTAAATCCCTCTCCTTCTCCCTCTCCCTCTCCCTCTTTCCCTCCCCCTCCTCCTCCACCTACCACCCCCCTCTCTCTCTCACCCCATTCCCTCTCCAACCATCTCCTTCCCTCTCCAACCATCTCCCCTCCCCCCCACATCCCCCCTAGCTCCCCATACCACTCTCCCACATCTCTCCCCCTTACCCTTGCCCTCCCCATGCCCCCATACCCATCTCCCTAACCACCCCCTCTTTATCTCTCTCCATCCATCCATCCCTCCATCCTTCCTTCCCTCTCCCACTCCTCTCCCTCTCCCCTCCTCCTCTCCTGATATCCACCCCTCTCCATCCCTCTCCCCCTCCTCCTATACCCACCTCCCCCCCACTTGCACCACCTACCTACCCCTACCCCTATACCCTTACTCTCCCACTGCACCTACCCCTCCCTTCACCCCTCCTTCCCCCCCTCTCTCCCATCCTCCCCCCTCCCCCCTCCTCACTCTCTCTATCTATCCGCCTCACTCTGTCTCTATCCTCCCTTTCCCTTTATCTCCCTCTCTCCCTCCCTACATCTCCATCCCTCTCTCACTCTCTTTTCCCTCTCCCTCTCTCCTTTTCCTCCATCCCTCTATCAATCCATACCTAACTCCCTCTCCTTCTCCCTCTCCGTCTCCCTCTCCCTCCCCTCCCCCTCCTCCTCCACCTACCACCCCCACCTCTCTCTCTCCCTCCCTCCCTCCTTCACACCCTCTCTCTCTCCCCCTCTCCCTCTGCTCCTCTCCCCCAATCTCCTTCCCTCTCCCACCATCTTCCCCTCCCCCCACGTCCCCCTAGCTCCCCATACCACTCACCCCATCTCTCCCCCTTACCCTCACCCTCCCCATGCCCCCATACCCATCTCCCTAACCGCCCCTCTTTATCTCTCTCAATCCATCCATCCCTCGATCCTTCCTTCCCTCTCCCACTCTCTCCCTCTCCCCCCTCTCTCCCCATATTTGCCCCTCTCCATCCCTTTCCCCCCTCCTATACCCACCTCGCCCCCACTTGCATCACCTACCCCTACCCCTACCCATAAACTCTCCCACTCCACCTACCCCTCCCCTTCACCCCTCCTTCCCACCTCACTCCCCTCCTCCCCCTCCCCCCTCTCTCTCCCCCCTCCATCCCTCCCTCTCCTCCTCCATCCCTCCCTCCCTCCCTCTCCCCTTCTCTCTCCCTCCATACATCCCCTCTCTACCCTCCTTCAACCCTCTCCCACTGCCCCTCCCCGCATATTTATCACCCCAACCTACCCCTACCCATCACCCCTCTCCCTCTCTCTCTCTCCCTCCCTCGCTCTCTCCCTCTCTACCCCTTTCTCTCCCTCTCCCCCCATATCCTAAACTCTCTCACCCTCTACCCCTCTCCAAGCCTCCTCCCTTCTAGCACCCCTACCACTCCCCTCACTTCGGTCCCCTTAACCCTACCCCTACCAACACCCCCCACCCCCACCCCGCACCCCTCACCCCCCTTTCTCCCCCACTCCCATTTCCCATCCCCCCACCTCCCCCCAACCTCTCGCTCACCCTAGCCTACCCATACACATCACCCTCTCCTCTTTCCCATCCCCCCATCTCCTGAACTTTGTCATCCTTTGCCACTCTCCCTGCCTCCTCCCCCCTCACACCCCTACCACTCCCATCCATTTTCCCTCCCTATAACTCCCCCTCCCACCCCTCACACCAATACACATTCCCCCTCGAACTCTCTCACCCTCTACCCCTCTCCCCGCCCCCTCCCCCCCTTGCACTCCTCTCACTCCCCCCCTCCCTCTCTCCCTCCCTCACCCCCTCCCTCTCTCTCTCTCACTCTCCCCCTCTCTCTCCCTATCTCTTTTACTCTCCCCCTCTCTCCCTTCCTCTCCCCCTCTCTCCCACTCCCTCACCCCTCATCTGCCTCCCTCGGCAACCATATCCCACCCTCTCCCTCTCTCTCTCTCTCTCCCCCTCCCTCTATCCCTACCTCCCCCCCCCTCTCTCTCTCTCACTCTCCCCCCCTCTCTCCCTCTCTCTCCCCTCTCCCCCTCCATCCCTCTCCCCTTCTCTCCCCCTCCATCCCTCTCCCCTTCTCTCCCCCTCCCTTTCCCCTAATCTCCCTCCCTCTTCAACCATATCCCACCCTCTCCCCCTCCGGCTCCCCCTCACCCCCTCTCTTCCAAATATCCCACTCTCCCTCTCCCCCCCACTTGCACCCATACCACTACCCTCCCCTATCTCCCCCTACCCCTCCCCCCACCTCTCCCCCCCTTCAACTCTAACCCTCCCCCTCTTCCCCCCTCTCCCCCCTCTGCCTCTCTCTCTCTCTCTCTCTCCCTCCTTGCCTTCCTCTTCCCTCTCTCCCCCCTCCCTCTCCTCTCATCTCCCTCCCTCTACAACCATATCCCACCATCTCCCTTGCTCCCCCCTTCCCCCCTTCCCCCCTCTCTCCAAATCTTCCACTCTCCCTCTCTATCCCTCTCTCTCTCCCTCTCTCCCTCCCCCCTCTCTCCCCCCTCCGATCGATCACCTGAGCCTACCCCTACCCATCACCCCCCCTCTTTCCCACCCTCACCTTTCACCCTATATCTCCTGCCCCCCCCTTACTTTCTCCCCCCCCTCATTCTCACCCTCTCCCCCCCTCCCTTCTCCCCCTCTCCCCCCTCCCTCTCTCTCCCTCTCTCCCTCCCCCCTCTCTCCCCCCCTCCAACCCTCCCCCCACCTCACCCCCCGCCCCTTTCTTACCCCAACCTACCCCTGCCCGTCACCCTCCCCTCTCGCCCTCTCTCCCCCTCCCCCCCTCACTCCTCTCCCGCCCCTCACCTTCACCCTCTCCCCCCACACCCATCTCTCTCTCTCCCCCCCCCTCTCACTCACTCACTCCCTCCCCTCCCCTCTCGCTCGCTCACTCCCTCCCCCTCTCACACCCCCCTTTCCATGCCTCTCTCTCTCTCTCTCTCTCTTCGCTTTCCCTCTCCCTCCCTCCCCCTCTTCTCCCTCTCTCTCCCCTCCTACCCCTCCCCCCATCCATCTCTCTCTCTCTCTCTCTCTCTCTCTCTCTCTCTCTCCCCCCTCCCTCTTTGACCCCCCCTTCCTCCCCCTCTCTTTCTCCCTCCCCCTCTTCCCCTCCCTTTCCATGCCTCTCTCTCTCCCTCCTCTCTCTCTCTCTCTCTCTTCCTTCGCCCCTTTCTCCCTCTCTTCCCCCTCCTACCCCTTCCCTCATCTCTCTCTCTCTCTCTCCTCCACTCCCCCCCTCCTGTTTCTTTGTCCCTCTCCCCTCCCCCTCTTTCTCTTTGTACCTCCCCCCCTCTCTTTGTCCCTCGCCCCCTCCCTCCTTCTCTGCCTTTCTCCCATATCCCCCCATCCCTAGGTATCTCTCCATCTCCCCCTCCATTTCTCCTCCTCCTCCTTCCATCCATCTCCTTGATCCCCCTCCCCCTCCTTCCCCCCCCTCCCCCTCTCCCTCCCTCCCTCTCTCTTCCTCCCCCACATAACTCTCCCTCCCTCTCTCTCTCTCTCCACCCTATACCCCTTCTCTCTAACTCCTCTAATCCTCCCTAAACCCCTACCTCCCCGACCATGATCTCTATATATTTATCTCCCCCAACCCCCTTCATCCCCCTACTGCATCCCTCTCTCTCTCCCCCCCCCCCCCACACACACCCCTTTACTCCTCCACATACACTTAACCTTCACCCCTCTCTCACCTTCACACATTGGGGTTAATGGTTATAAAGGTTTGAGATTAGGGTAACAGTTAGAGGGGACTAAATACTAAATCTTAAAATGTTACAATAGTCAGGAGTGAGAGGACTATAGGAATTACATATATAAGTGTTAAAAATTATAACTTATATGAGTTTATAGATGTTTAATTTTAGAAAATTTATAGAGGTTACTGATTAGGGATTATAGGATTACAATGATTAAGGGTTATAAAGATTTTACATATATGAGATTGTAGGTTGAAGGACTAGAGATTAGAGGCAAGAGGGGTTATAGGAATTAAGTATATAATGATTAACAATTATAGCTTATATGAGTTTATAGATGTTCAATATTAAAAAATTTCTAGAAGTTACTATGAGGGATAATACGATTACAATGATCGAGAGTTATAAAGATTTTACATATATGAAGTTGTAGGTTCAAAGACTAGAGATTCGAGTTAACCATTATAAGAATTATGATTTCATACTTATAGGAAAGAATTTTTATTTGTTAAAATTAAAAGTTATAACGTTAGTATTTATCATGAGTTTTGGGATACCTTAGTACATAAAGTTATTAGGGATTAAAACGTGTAAGGTATAACTTAGTACATAAAGTTATAAGGAATTAACAAGTCTTAAAGTAATAGGAATAAGAGATGCCAATCGGGATAAGAAGTTAGCATAATCTAAAATATTCAATATTCATGTTATAATTATAATATATTAACAAATTCCACTATTTGAAAATTTCCAAAGCAAACATAAACTAAGGCTTTTAGTTTAACTAATTTACGAAAACAAATTTAACAAATTCCAAGTGGCATTGGCTTTGGATTTTTGTGGTAGATAAGAGCATACCAAATCTCAAGGGAATTGGTGTTTCATAAGCGATTTTAAAATCTACGTGGTAAAAATATATGCAGTCCTAAAAGATTTAGGCTCCAAATGGCAAAAGCACTGCACATTGTTGAGGACGAGATTAACAGATTTATTACACAATTAAAAATGTTTAAAATCTCCATGTGGCAATGGTAATATTTCAGGTTTCTATTGGTAAAAGTGGTCAACACGTTAAAAACATATAAAATAGAAAATAGAAACTAAATAAAATTTGGGCTAGAGGTGAAACAAAGTGGATGACGTGGTAATGTTGTCATCGTAACATATGCGATGAAAATGGGTGATGTGGCGGTGGGCAAACAGAGGACCATCCGACGTTAAGGGAGATGCTGCCAACTCTAGGGAGGGAAATCCAATTGGTTTAAAATATCAATTGCTCGAAAATGTAGATTCTGCAGGACTGAAGTTTTCTGGGAAGAGTTCTTGATATCTTCATTCCCTTTTACGTAATTCATCACATGAAAATCGTATTGTACTTCTCCTCCTCGGATTCGATCTCTGGATCGATGCAGTTTCTAATTTCGTCGAACAAAACAGGTACAGTTGAAGTGCAAGTAATTATCTGTTCCAATGTTTGTGTAGAGTTGAATACTCATCTACAATACTATAGGTGATAAACTAGGCTCTCATTGGTGAGCCACTTCTTGTTGATAAAACTCCAAGGGAAGAGATTAGAGAACTCGATTGGGCTGGAAGGGTTTCCTTCTCTTCCTCATCAAGGAAAAAGAAATTACAAACAGACAGACACAAAGCTTGTTCATGGTGGTTGGTTGTATGCAGTACCATTAATCTCAAACAACTTTAAGGCTTCTTATTTGCTTCCCAAATCCTACTCGACTTGCTTTGAATGCGAATTAGTAGGTATATTGGGGTGATATTCAAATGAAATTTATTTGGAAGAGGTCGGACGTTGGTGTCTATCGATCCAGAGTTCATCAAACATGTCCTGCAAAATGAAGGCAGGCAGTTTCACTCAACTATCCCAGGCCTCTTGAAAATTTCATTGGCAAATAAAGTTTGTTGGGCGTGCATGGGATCTCCAAAATAAACTCCAAGGGACGATTGTTGGAATTAATGTATTTGTATTAGATTGGATTGATTGTGGAATATGCACGTTATAGACAAACCACAATGCTTTCTTCGAGAGAAAGGGGAATTCACACAATGAAAAGCTTACATTGGAAGAAAGCCAGTCAATGAAATTCACTCAATGTCTATGTATTCAACTTATATATTCTTTATATTCCTTACGAGATTCATTATTTTATTTTTATACAATCCAGGCAATAGTAATGAATAGGTGCTCCTGTTTGTTTAATCCATTGGTGATAACTGAAAGAACTTCGTCTGGAGGAAGAAAACTTTAAAATAAAAATGTTATCAAAGATTTACACCCTGTTATTAGACTCTGTTATTAGATGGAGACGCACATTCTACAGATCAGTATAGAAACAAAAAGGAAGGTGCAGAACAATATTTTACCCAACAAAGGTCACAATGGAAATTATGGAAATAAAATGAAAGATAATGAATGAAATTTGTGTAAAAAGTTGCACCTATAGCCATTCCCATCAAGATACTTTGAACAGTCTGTTCTGTTTCTCAACAGAGATACCATAATGCCAAAGAAGAATTGGATTTTACATGAAGGTGAATTGATGGAAAAATTTGAATCAATTGCTCATGAATTGGTCATGATTTGAATTCCTATGGGGATCTGTCATTTTCACATACAACAAAGGCCTTAGTGTTTGTACCCAGGGTAATGGTAGACACATTTGCCTTCTTGAACATATTGCAGTTCCATTTTTTTTAAACAAACTTGTCTTGTGTTGGCATCTCTCGATTACAAGGGAAAACAAAGTAATGGTTGTCATCGGTTTTCGTTTCCTAGGTTAATGAGTTGTTCTTTGGGTGAGTTGTTTGATTCTGCATCCATGAATACCTTAGTAGGTAATTTTCCAGACGGAATTTCCTTAAGGCATCAAACTTCTAGCATAGATGACATCACAAAATGCAAGAAATGGACATTAGATAGAAATCCCAAGAGGTGGTATGAAAAACTTATAACGTCAAGTGGTATGAAAATCTACGGTGGATCGCTCCAGTGCCCCATGAAGTGATGTCACAGAGGCACATGGATTTGCGGTGGATCCTCCAATGCCCTGTGTAGTAGCAACCCTCATTTCTTTCAGTGACTTCTCCGAATCCATTAGAACAGTAATTCCATAACCCCTAATGTCATTGGCACTCGACCAATTCCTGAACTGGGGCATTCAAGTTGGGTTGGGTTCCATGGGATTTTTACAGCTTGGATTGTAAACCTTGGTGGAATCTCAAAGATCGGTCATGGCCTCGGCATTCATCAAAACAATCTTGGTTGGAAAATTAGGCAAGATCCCAAAGGAAGAACAGAGTCTACTGTGAAAGGCCCGCAACTCGCTTGTTGATGAAATGAGGGTAGCAAAGATGACCCCTATCTCCTTCCAGGTCAAATAATACTTGGTGCACGAGGCTGACCCCTATCCACTACACATCGATGGATGGTAGAATTCCCATTGGAAACCCATATTCAGCCCAATAAAAGATGATAGCCTCTAAAGAATGGGGGTTAGCCCTTCCAGCGTCCTCGCATATAGAAGGTTCGGTGACTAATGTGTCACTTTTCTCATTATGTAAAAGAAATGAAAGAATGAAGACGAAAAGGTAAGAAGTAGAACAATAGGAAATAATCCAAGAGAAAATAACTAATGAATTGCAGTAATCAGTTAAGCATTCCAGATGAAGCCGGATAAAATCTAGGTTAACCTCCATCACAACGATTGCGGTGAGAAGAGGGGTTGATGCATGAATCTTTTTAAACTGGTGATTGCTCATGCAAAATTTTTTGAGAATGGAAAACAAATCCTTGACAATGGAAAATTTAGAGGCAAATTTTACAAACCTTCTGAACAACGATCTTGATTCGATTTGCACTATCTCCATACATATTCTTAATGCTCGTTGATTTGGAAGCAACAAATAACTAAAAGCACAGAAAATGTAAATCCAAACAATAAAACTAAAAGTTACAGAGATAGGGTTTGATCTATAACATAAATAAATAAACTCAGATGATTTCACTTACATTTGATAAAAACTCGATCCATCACATTTATCAGAAACTCAATCGATCTGAGGAAGCGGGATGGTGGCGATCAGCCCTAATTCATGTTGGCTCATCCAACCCTGGAGCACCAACCTCGTGCCGGTAGAAAATATAATCCTTCTTACACTGTCAGGTGCCTCTCGGCCCCCATGTTCATCAAATGACTCCACATAAACAGGCCAGCCAAGACCACATAAAACAAAAACTGAACACGAAACTGCCTTAGACAGAGATAGAAAGCATATGAAAGCACAATAAAACGTTCGCACTAACCTGACCTTTTTAAGCGATGGGTTTTAATCCTTTTTATGTTTACCCTTTTCAACGGTAAACCTTTTTCTCTCCACCCGAGAAATAATCTAGCCGTTGGTATGAACGTTTCCAAAACGTTCACTTAGAAATGAAAAACATATTTCCTAACTAGATTTTCAATTTGAATTATGATAGTTTGACTCAGCCATAAAACATGTTTTTCAAATATAACAATAAAATATTCGAAATAAAAAAAAAATAAAATTATTTGATATTCTAAAAATTCACACCAAATAACTCAAAGGGTTATAAATCAACTATATTACAAATTCACCTCACATAATTCTTAATAAATATGATAATTTAAAGAATGTGTTTTGATAAATCGCTAGTAAACTATAAAATAATAAATATGACGAATTATGTTATTCATAAAATTAGAGTTAATTAAAATTTTTATTTCAACACCAAACTAAACAATAATAAATACTATGGGTTATTTTAAACATGAACAATAAAATAATAATTATCATAACTTATGTTATTCATCAAATTAGTGTTAATTAAAAAATTTATTTTTATTTTGAAAATATAGGTTTTTAGAGAGTTTGTTTATTATGATATTTGTTTTATATTTTATTTTAGTGATTATTTATTATAGTATATTTTTAGAGCATTAAAAAGATAAAAAATAATGTCAAAGAAAAGAAAAAAATTTAAAAGTTTTGAATTTTTTTTTAAATAATTAGAAATATTTTTTATTTTATTTTTTTTATATCATAAATTAGATAAATAACTAAACCCAATTAAAAATGAAAGTAAAATAAACAAAATAAGATAAAGATTAAAAAAATAAAAAATCAACCTAAATGATTTTTATTTATTAATTTATTAATAGATAAAAGGATAAAGATATATGTGTAAAATCATGCAATAGATCACTAATAAAAAAAAACTGTTTAAGAATGACCATTTATAAAAAATAAATTAAATAAATATAAAAAAATTTAAATAATTAATAAAATAAAGGGTTTAAGAATGATAATTTATAAGAAAGTTTAAATGAATATAAATTTATTATTCAAATGCAAGAACCAAAGGGAGAAAGAGGATAAAACAATTAGTAATTTACAATATTTAAGAGTTAATTCGTAACTTAAATTTATTCAAGGAGATTGACAAAGGAGAGTGTAAGATGTAGGTTTGAAGATTAAAAAACATTTTAAATATAAAGTAAAAATAATTATAATTATATCAAGAGGTGTTTATACTTTAGAATATTGGGGTGGACTACCATCTATGGTTTTTTTAGATTGAAGGGGAATGGGACAAGTGTACCATATTGATTTTATGGGCATCGTTCAAAATTCAAAATAAACAATTATAAAAAAAGAAATATAAAAAATAATTGGATCCATGGATAACTTTTAGCTCATGCATGGATTACATGCAGTGTTTAACTAAAAAGAGTAATTAAAGGTATAGAAATAAGAAAGATTTAGAATTTAAGGAAGGGAAAGAATCAATAAATGATGAACAAAAAGAAATAGCAATAAAAATGAGAGACAAGGAAATAGGAAGATCAAGGGGGATTAAGCGATAAAAATACTAAGGGAGAAAGACAATTCATTTGTTTAAGTGGTGGATTAATTGTTTCTGAGCATAATTTAGCTTATAACAATCTTAAAAATTGAAAGTGTGAGGGTTTTTTAGAATTCAAAAGCTTAAACCTTCTAAACATTTTAAATTTTTTACAATCATTTGACTTCATTCATCTCCTCAATAGTCAACCCTAACCCTAATTCAATTTATCCTATTTATTGAATAGGAAATCCAAGAAGAAAATACTACAATATTAATTTAAAATATTTTGAGTAAATTTTTTTTTATTGATGATGATTGTTAATATTGCCACTATTATGAAAAGATTTTAATTGATGATATTTTTATTTTGTATTTGGTTCATACTCTTACTAATTCCATGATTAGAAGATGAACTGTGTTGCCAAGGATAAATGGCAGAATTCAGAATGCTTGAAGAGACACCCGCTCGACAACCAGAAGGTGCTGGAGGAAGCAGACTTTGGATGCAATTAAATGAAAGCAGAGATAATAATCCAGTTGATTTACAACAAAACGTTGAAGAATTAAGGGTAGAGTTAAAAAGATTTAGGGAGGAAAATGAACGAATAATCAAGACTCAAGAAGAACTGGATACTATTTTACTGGGAAAAATACATAGTAATGAGAAGGATAAACATAAAAGAACTAAGGAGGATAAGGCAGCCACACCTCCTAAACCTAAAGGAAGAAAACTAGACTTTTCCAGCCATAGAGATGAAACGTCCAGTAAGGAATCATTGAAGCAAAAACATCAAGAATTGAGTGAAAGTAGTGACCAACATAAGAGTAAAAGGAAGTACAACCCATATGAGGAAATTTCGGGGGAATTCAAGAAGATCAAACCCCCCATGTTTAATGGTGAAATTGAAAAAGGCGAGGAAGCTGAAGCCTGCTTATCACGCATGAAGAAATATTTCCAGATATACAACTATTATGATATTCAAACTTAAGGAAAAAAATGGCCATATACAACCTAAGTGGAAAGGCTGATATATGGTGGTAGGACATCAAGAAAGTGAAAGGCACAAAGGAACCGATGGTAGATTGGAAAATCTTTGAAAAGTTATTTAAAGAGAAATCTCTTTCAGAACAATTTTATGAAGAAAAGTCAAAGAAATTTTACGAATTAATATTAGGATCCATGAGTATGAAAGAGCTCTGCAGTAAATTTCTGAGTTTACTCCATTATGTGCCATACATAATAGAGGAAAATCCAAAAATACAGCACTTCCTCAGTTGTTTTCCCACTTTGTTCAAAGAACGAATTGAATTTGATAACCCAAATACATTGGAGGAAACAATGAGGAAGGCTAACTACTGCTATGAATAGAACGAGAATAAAAGGGAAAGTATGCCAAGCTAGAATGTAAAGAAATGGGATAACTTCCAGAGGAACAACAATCATAAATTTCACCGAAATATTGGAAGAAATTATAGGGGATATCAAGGTAATAATCACAGAAATTACACACCCCAACCCCCTGCCATAAGAAAAAGAGAACCCTTTAATAAGCATGTTGCTCAAAAAGAACCATTAAACTGTTCGGAATGTGGTGACCCACATTGTTTTAAGGACTTCCCTAAAAGAAACAAATCTTGTAATAAGGTTCACTCCCTTCAAGAGGCAATCACAGTTGGAGATATGGCGAGGAGCATGCCTAGAATCAACACTGCAATGGAAAATGGGCAGGCAGATCACCAAGCGTCAATGGTTGAAATCCAAGGTATTATAAAGAATCAACTTGTTTCTATATTAATTGATCCGGGTGCAAGTTTAAGTTATGTAGCACCCAGAATTGTTGAATCATGTAAACTTGTGCCTGAAAAATTTGAAAAATCTTGGCTAGTACAATTAGCCACAAGTACGAAACGCAAGGTTTCTAGTCAAGTTAAAGGTTGTGAATTCCTGATGAATGAGTTAAACACAAGTGCAAATCTGAATATTTTACCTTTAGGTTCATATGATTTGTTAATTGGAATGGATTGGTTAGAGGAGCAAAAAGTTATATTAAATTGTTTTGATAAAACTTTCACTTGCATAGATAAATTAGGAAATGTAGTTAAAGTGACAGGATATCCCAGAAAAACAACTATTCGAAAAATCTCAGCTCTATAGATGGAAATCTGTGAGAAAAGGTTGTAAGATATTTGTTGTTTACATAATGGATAGCAGGGAATTAGAAAGTAAGCTTAATTTAGATGATATACCAATTTTATAAGAATTTAAAGACATATTTCCAGAAGAAATCCAAGAACTACCTCCTAAAAGGGGCATAGATTTCACAATTGATTTAATACCAGGAGCAGTAACAGCATCCAAGGCTCCATATAGAATGAATGTGATTGAACTTACAGAGTTAAAAACACAGTTACAAGAACTTTTAGATAATAAATACGTTAGACCCAGTGTTTTCCATTGGGGAGCACCGATTTTATTTGTAAATAAAAAGGCCAGAACCTTAAGGCTATGTATAGATTACAGGAAATTGAATAAAATGACTATAAAGAATCGATACCCCTTGCTCAAGATTGATGATTTGTTCGATCAACTCCCGGGCTGACTGTTTTCTCAAAAATAGGTTTAAGATCCAGATACCATCAGGTACGGATCAAGGATGAAAATATTTTCAAAACAACCTTCATAACTCGTTATGGTCATTACGAGTTCGTTGTAATGCCATTTTTCTTAACAAACGCACCTGCAACCTTCATGAGTCTAATGAATAACATTTTTAATGATTACTTAGATAAATTCGTAGTTGTCTTCATTGACGACATTCTGATTTATTCAAAGAATGAATAGGAGCACGAAGAACATTTAAGAATAATATTGAAGGTTTTAAGAGAACAAAAATTGGTTGCTAAGTTCAGTAAGTGCGACTTTTATAAAGACTGAATTCATTATCTAGGACATCTAATGTCTAAAGATGGAATTTCGGTCGACCCCGATAAAATTAAGGCTATCATGGACTCGTCAATCCCTAAAAATGTAAGGTCCGACATAAGATCTTTTATGGGGATGACAGGGTACTATCGAAAATTCATTGAGGGATTTTCGAAAATAGCTTATCCCATAGCCTCACTACAAAAGAAAGGTAAAAGGTTTGACTAGAATGAAAATGTATGGAAATATTTAATAAACTAAAACATCTTTTAACTATTGCTCCTATATTAAAAATTGTCGACCCGTTAAAAGCTTTCGTCTTATGCACAGATGCATGTAATGAAGGATTAGGCGGAGTACTAACTCAAGTGTAATATCCCTCTTTTACACCCCTGCTATTTTTTGTAAATATAAATGTTATTGTACTTGTTTTCTGGTGAGGAGCTCAAGGCCAAGGCCAAGGCCCCACCAGTAAACCTTGTAAGCTAAGTGATTATGTTGTAGTTGTATTCGGAAGTATATAATTTAGGAGACTGAGCTCTTTTGCAACCTGTTGTAGAGGGCACAAATCCTCTGAGGGGGAAGAAGTGAAATGGCTTGGAAGCCATGGTTTGATAACAAATTTTATATGGGTACCGCAAGCACTTATGTGAACAGTAACGTTCACCGAAGGATTACTTGAGTTGTTTGGTTTTTGGTTGGACCTAGAGAGGGATACCGAAGTTGCCCTTAACCACCGGAAGGTCAGTATGTGTCTCCTAAGACCTAAATCTTAACACTAGGTTAATCTATGCTAAAATCTATTAAGTAAAACTATTAAACTCCTACCAATGTCTTCGACATCCTAGTCTCAACATAGGACATTAGGGTTTTTATCATCAAAACCCCATTATCTAATTATTAGCGTAAGCTAAGCTACTTATCACTGTTGAGAAATTATTCTTAGTTATTATAATATTTCGTAATTATTATATCTACAATTCATTATAAATAAATGCAAAGTTATATGTATATAAATGCTTATATAAATTTCATATACGTATATATGATTAATTACGTTATTAATTGAAATTGTAAATACATAGTAAAGAGGAGCTTATATAGATTTATGAAATATTACTTTATTACTTATTATAGCTTATACTAAAGCATTATATATTTATGTGTGAGTGTTATATATTGGTATGCATTAATAGCGAATGCATGTATTCATTGAATTACCCTATAAATGGTGCATAAGTGTTTTGCATAAGAGAGTTATTAAAAAGAATGATTAATAAAGGTAAAAGAATATTAAGGTCAATGTTATTAAGTACAATATTATTTGTAATACACTCAAAAGAGTTTATATATATATATAATATATATATATATGAGATATATTAGCTATAATAACATCTCATATTTAGGCATAATATGATACATTATAATGTATTATTAAGATTCTAAAATTATTACTTGCGGATGGCATTTTTTGTATTTTAAATATGTATATAAATATACAAGGTAAGTAAGGTTGAGATCCAAATCCACGTAAGTATGAGATGGAAATTAATTTATATTTAAAACCACATTTAAACCCTAATGGGCCACGTTCACTTATGGGCTGCCATCCGTCCCATTCTTGAAAAAAAACCCCGAAGTCTGCGTTTTGCATCCATTGGGAGAGAAGTGTTAACATTGTGGCCTGCGTGGATGAAGATGGGGTCCGAGGCGTTAACACGGTGGCTCCACCTTGCACGAGTTTTGAGCTCAGTGCTATGTGCCAAGGGGAGTGGCTACTACCTTCATAAAGGAGAGAAAGAGCTCGACTAGGGGGGGCGTGCAGAGAGAAGAAAGGCTGCATGTTGCTATCGATATGAATGGAGGTACCTATATACCATGCAGACTAGCAATCTTTCTGGGAAGGAGGGTGTAGCTTATGGTTGAAACCCGAGGTCGATTCCTGTGCGTAGAGGTATGGGGAGGTGGGACGGCCCAGTGAAAAGTCGATCCCCATATTTTAAATTGTTATTCATATATTAATTTTATACTGGAGCTGCATATACCTGACTACGCTGGTTTGCAAGTATGTATTTCACCAGATACACATATTCTCAGTCGTAGATGATCTTAAATGATAGTTATTATTTATTGGGGAAATAATTTCCACCACATCGAATTTTCTGCGTTTATGTCATGTGTACCTTTTATACTCACAGAATTAGGATATGGATTCCCTCACACACTCACTCCATAGCTGGTTAAATCAATGTTTATTGTATTATTTGATGCCTGAGTAGAGACTCGGCAAAGATCTTTTTATACAATCGTGTCTTTCCTGTAGTAGATATGGATTTAGATCCTCTTTGCTTGTAAGATCTGTTGGAATAAACAATTCCGACCTCCAAGGTAAGCCCACGTGACTTGTCAATGATGTAGGTAGTGAATTAAATAGGGTAGTTGAAGTTAAATTAGTTTCTAGAAGAGGCTTCCTGCCCTCTCTTTGGATTCATCCAGAAGCTGTATATGTAATATATTTTTCCTCATTTTTAATATAGAGTTTGCTGAGCGTTAGAGCTCTGTTCTCAGCTTCCTCTGAAACTACTCTGGCTCCCCTTGATTCTCTAACATGGTATCAGAGCCTGCGAGTAAGGATCCTCATTCACCTGCCCCGTGAAGGATTTCGTCGCAATGATCTAATAGCCGCCGCCCTTGTTTTCTTCATTCTCTCCTTCAGAGGCAACCCTTTGCTGTGGTAGCGATGTCACGAGAGTCCCGACTCCTCGCCCCGAGTCTCGTACCCTGAAATGAGCTTCCGAATGGCAGCGGCGTAGGATTGGTCCTCCCGAATAATATACTCCCTCGACTATGGAATACATTCGCGTATCGTCGCTGTCAAATCCACAGTTGACATAACCCTCGCTCTTCATCATTTCCAGTAAGGAATCATTGAAGCAAGAACATCAAGAATTCAGTGAAAGTAGTGACCAACATAAGAGTAAAAGGAAGTACAGCCCATATGAGGAAATTTCGGGGGAATTCAAGAAGATCAAACCCCCCATGTTTAATGGTGAAATTGAAAAAGGTGAGGAAGATGAAGCCTGCTTATCACGCATGAAGAAATATTTCGAGATCTACAACTATTCTGACGTTCGAACTTAAGGAAAAAATGGCCATATACAACATAAGTGGAAAGGTTGATATATGGTGGCAGGACATCAAGAAAGTGAAAGGCATAAAGGAATGGAGGGTAGATTGGAAAATCGTTAAAAAGTTATTTAAAGAGAAATATCTTCAGAACAATTTTATGAAGAAAAGTCAAAGGAATTTTACAAATTAAGATTAGGATCCATGAGTATGAAAGAGCTCTGCGGTAAATTTCCGAGTTTACTCCGTTATGTGCCATACATAATAGAGGAAAATCCAAAAATACAGCACTTCCTCAGTTGTTTTCCCACTTCGTTCAAAGAATGAATTGAATTTGATAACCCAAATACATTGGAGGAACCAATGAGGAAGGCGAACTACTGCTATGAACAGAACGAGAACAAAAAGGGAAAGTATGCCAAGCTAGAATGTAAAGAAATGGGATAACTTCCAGAGGAACAACAATCATAAATTTCAGCGAAATATTGGAAGTAATTACAGGGGTTATCAGGGTAATAATCACAGAAATTACAGACCCCAACCCCCTGCCATAAGAAAAAGAGAACCCTTTAATAAGCATGATGCTCAGAAAAACCCATTAAAGTGTTGGGAATGTGGTGACCCACATTATTTTAAGGACTTCCCTAAAGGAAACAAATCTTTTAATAAGGTTCACTCCCTTCAAGAGGCAATCGCAGTTGGAGATATGGCAAGGAGCATGCCCAAAATCAACATTGCACTAGAAAATCGGTAGGCATATCACCAAGCGTCAATGGTTGAAATCCAAGGTATTATAAAGAATCAACTTGTTTCTATATTAATTGATCCGGGTGCAAGTTTAAGTTATGTAGCACCCAGAATTGTTGAATCTTGTAAACTTGTACCTGAAAAATTTGAAAAATCTTGGCTAGTACAATTAGCCACAGGTAGAAAATGCAAGGTTTCTAGTCAAGTTAAAGGTTGTGAATTCCTGATGAATGATTTAAACACAAGTGCAAATCTGAATATTTTACCTTTAGGTTCATATGATTTGTTAATTGGAATGGATTGGTTAGAGGAGCACAAAGTTATATTAAATTGTTTTGATAAAACTTTCACTTGCACAGATAAATTAGGAAATGTAGTTAAAGTGACAGGATATCCCAGAAAAACAACTATTCGAAAAATCTCAGCTCTATAGATGGAAACTTAATTTAGATGATATACCAATTTTACAAGAATTTAAAGACATATTTCCAGAAGAAATCCAAGAACTGCCTCCTAAAAGGGGCATAGATTTCACAATTGATTTAATACCAGGAGCAGTACTAGCATCCAAGGCTCCATATAGAATGAATGTGATTGAACTTACAGAGTTTAAAACACAGTTACAAGAACTTTTAGATAATAAAAACGTTAGACCCAGTGTTTTCCATTGGAGAGCACGAGTTTTATTTGTAAATAAAAGGGACAGAACCTTAAGGTTATGTATAGATTATAGGAAATTGAATAAAATGACTATAAAGAATCAATACCCCTTTCCCAGGATTGACGATTTGTTCGATCAACTCCAAGTGCTCACTGTTTTCTCAAAAATAGGTTTAAGATCCAGATACCATTAGGTACGGATCAAGGATGAAAATATTTTCAAAAGAACCTTCATAACTTGTTATGGTCATTACGAGTTCGTTGTAATGCCATTTGGCTTAACAAACGCACCTGCAACCTTCATGAGTCTAATGAATAACATTTTTAATGATTACTTAGATAAATTCGTAGTTGTCTTCATTGATGACATTCTGATTTATTCAAAGAATGAACAACAGCACAGAGAACATTTAAGAATAGTATTAAACGTTTTAAGAGAACAAAAATTGGTTGCTAAGTTCAGTAAGTGCCACTTTTATAAAGACTGAATTCATTATCTAGGACATGTAATATCTAAAGATGGAATTTCGGTCGAACCCGATAAAATTAAGGCTATCATGGACTCGTCAATCCCTAAAAATGTAAGGTCCGACATAAGATCTTTTATGGGGATGACAGGGTACTATCGAAAATTCATTGACGGATTTTCGAAAATAGCTCATCCCATAACCTCACTACAAAAGAAAGGTAAAAGGTTTGACTGGAATGAAAAATGTATGGAAATATTTAATAAACTAAAACATCTTTTAACTAATGCTCCTATATTAAAAATTGTCGACCCATTAAAAGCTTTCGTCTTATGCACAGATGCATCTAACAAAGGATTAGGCGGAGTACTAACTCAAGTGTAATATCCCTCTTTTACACCCCTGCTAATTTTTGTAAATATAAATGTTATTGTACTTGTTTTCCGGTGAGGAGCTCAAGGCCAAGGCCCCACCAGTAAACCTTGTAAGCTAAGTGATTTATGTTGTAGTTGTATTCGGAAGTATATAATTTAGGAGACTGAGCTCTTTTGCGACCTGTCGTAGAGGGTACGAATCCTCTGAGGGGGAAGAGGTGAAATGGATTGGAATCTAGGGTTTGATAACAAATTTTATATGGGTACCGCAAGCACTCGAGTGAACAGTAACGTTCACCGAAGGATTACTTGAGTTGTTTGGTTTTCGGTTGGACCTAGAGAGGGATACCGAAGCTACCCTTAACCACTGAAGGTCAGTATGTGTCTCCTAAGACCTAAATCTTAACACTAGGTTAATCTATGATAAACAGGGATAATTTTAAGGACTCGTGCTTATTTAAAAGTGTATAAACCTTGGCAAATCTTACCAATTCTTAAAATTTCAATTATAAAATATTTGTCGATATTTTTCTAAAATTATTTCAACTTCTATGGATTTTATATAGTTTATATAATAATTTGGCGATTTTTAGAGTGAAAAAAGTTTGCCCCATCAAAATTGGGCGAAATGGGGCTTCAAAAAATGTAAATTGGCGAATCTTTTTTTAGAAAAAAACATAGAAAAATAGCCCATGGGCTAAATTTCGCCCCTAAAATTATCCTTGATGCTAAAAGCTATTAAGTAAAACTATTAAACTCCTACCAATGTCTTCGACATCCTAGTCTCGGCATAGGAAATTAGGGTTTTCATCATCGAAACCCATTATCTAATTATTATCGTAAGCTAAGCTATTTATCACTTTGAAAAATATTCTTAGTTATTATAATATTTCATAATTATTATATCTACAATTCATTATAAAGAAATGCAAAGTTATATGTATATAAATGCTTATATAAATTTCATATATGTATATATGATTATTATCACTTTAGTAAATATTATTATGAGTTATAATAATATTAATACATTATAAAGACCTATAATGGTCATCAATTACATTATTAATTGTAATTGTAAATACATAGTAAAGAAGAGCTTATATAGATTTATGAAATATTACTTTATTACTTATTATAGCTTATGCTAAAGCATTATATATTTATGTGTGAGTGTTATATATTGGTATGCATTCATAGAGAATGCATGTATTCATTGAATTACCCCTATAAATGGTGCATAAGTGTTTTGCATAAGAGAGTTATTAAAAATAATGATTAATAAAGGTAAAAGAATATTAAGGTCAATGTTATTAACTACAATATTATTTGTAATACATTCAAAAGAGTTTATATATATATATATATATATATATGAGAGATATATTAGCTATAATAACATCTCATATTTAGGCATAATATGATACATTATAATGTATTATTAAGATTCTAAAATTATTACTTGTGGAAGGCATTTTTTGTATTTTAAATATGTATATAAATATACAAGGTAAGTAAGGTTGAGATCCAAATCCACATAGAGTATGAGATGGAAATTAATTTATATTTTAAAACCATATTTAAAACCTAATGGGCCACATTCACTTATGGGCTGCCATCCATCCCATTCTTGAAATAAAATGCCGAAGTCTGCATTTTGCATCCGTTGGGAGAGAAGTGTTAACATTGTGGCCTGTGTGGATGAAGATGGGGGGCGAGGCGTTAACACGGTGGCTCCACCTTGCACGAGTTTTGAGCTCAGCGCTATGAGCCAAGGGGAGTGGCTACTGCCTTCATAAGGGAGAGAAAGAGCTCGACTAGGGGGGGTGTGCAGAGAGAAGAAAGGCTGCATGTTGCTATCGATATGAATGGAGATACCTATATACCATGCAGACTAGCAATATTTCCGGGAAGGAGGGCGTAGCCTATGGTTGAAACCCGAGGTCGATTCCTGTGCGTAGAGGTATGGGGAGGTGGGACGGCCCAGTGAGAAGTCGATCCCCATATTTTAAATTGTTATTCATATATTAATTTTATACTGGAGCTGCGTATACCTGAATACGCTGGTTTGCAAGTATGTATTTCACCAGATACACATATTCTCAGTTGTAGATGATCTTAAATGATAGTTATTATTTATTGGGGAAATAATTTCCACCACATCGAATTTTCTGCATTTATGTCATGTGTACCTTTTATACTCAAGGAATTGGGATATGGATTCCCTCACACACTCACTCCATAGCTGGTTAAGTCAATGTTTATTGTATTATTTGATGCCTGAGTAGAGACTCGAGAAAGATCTTTTTATAGAATCGTGTCTTTCCTGTAGTAGATATGGATTTAGATCCTCTCTGCGTGTAAGATCTAAACCCTGCTATGCTGATAGCTCCTGCAATCTCAGTTGTTTTTCTTACTGTAGAAGTTTTTTATTGATCTGCATTTATTTTTGGTAAACCCAAAAAAAAACTAGGCGAGCCCCTTAGGGGAGATCTGCTTAACTGATCCCTGTACACATTCCTTGGACAACTTGATACATTGGGCTTATTTGCATTTACTGGGCAAGATGTGGATGTTAGGTGGACTACGGCACAGAGATAGGGAGTTCTCTCTTCATATATTTTATTTATTATATATTTTAATTGCATGCAGGATGTTGGGTGGACTAGGGCGCAGAGATACGGAGTGCTCTCTGCATATATTTCATTTATAATATATTTTAATTGCATGCAAGATGTTGTGTGGATTAAGGTGCAGGGGTAAGAGACCCTGGATAATTTCTGATTGCATAGTATAATATTTTGATGTTCGGATGCTTGAGCAGAGGTAAGATACTCTCTGTAATTTCTAATTGCTATTTATATATTATGTTGATATTCGAATGCATGGACTGAGGTAAGAACATCCCTGTATAAATCCCGATATATATATATATATATATATTGCAGATGTCTGGGAATTAATCCATTTTGGTGTAAATTTATATTTACATTTCTATTTAATTGGTAATGTGGAAAGTAATTCTTTTTGGGGTAAATTGTAATTGCATTTCCATTAATTGGTTTTATATTGAAGGGTGAATGCCTAATCCCTTTTGGTGTAAATTTATATTTACATTTTCATTTAATTGTTAATGTCTCAGAATTAATGATTTTTCGGTGTAAATTATAATTACATTCCTTTAATTAGTTTTACATTGAAGCCTGAATGCTTGATCCTTTTTGGTGTAAATTTATATTTACATTTCCATTTAATTTGTTTTGTACTGATCATAGGATCCATAATATGGATCCATAATATGGATATGCTCCCAATGGGAAGGATCCCTTTTAAATTTACTATCTGCATACCAATTAATTAATACATTACATGTTTATGTTGCATGCTGAATGTTATTTGCATTGTTTGGGAAAAGATCCCTATATGCTTTCCATTTCATTAAATTGAGTGTGGATGTAGGTGTGTCTCAGCATTGCGCAGATGCTTTGGAGAAAGAATCTCAGCATACTATACTATTGTTTCATATTTTACATATAGACAAACTTTTGTCTGCCTGTTGTACAGAGATTTGGGAAAAGGTTCCTCGGGTATATCATAGATATACCTCTGTTTTATTTGGCTGGGAACTCTTATATAAATAGTGTTGGGGATGGCTTGTAGCTACTTGGTCATAAACCATCAACGTATAGTAGCTTTGCATAGTTGTTATGTTAACACTTGATAGGGGTGTATGTAGACCAATGCTAGTTGGGGCATATGAATTTATGCTAGTCCAGGTAGGGTAAACCTTCTGCACATGTTTTATATATGTTATATTTATGTCATAGAATCCCTTGGGGAATGAAGGGTACCTCTTTTTTTATTATAATAATCTAGTTGTGATTAGTCTTGGAGAAATTCCATGTAATGCCTCCAAGGTAGAGGATTGAATGATTGTAAAAGTGCTCTTGGTGAGAGGCTCAAGAAAGTAGAAATATTGCACACACTATGTTGCAGATTGTACTACTCTATTTGATAAATAGAGATGCGACATTTCCTTGGTGGATGTAGCCCAAAGAGTTGGATAAACCACATAGGCACGTCTCTTTCTTATGTGTACTTGATGTGTTTTAATTTACAAGAGAAATGTGATCTAATGATAAGTTACTTTATTAAAAGAATGCTATATGTCTATTCCAAAAGTTTACATGTGAAGTGATGCATATGGATGTTTGTATACATGATGATCATTCATGGATTGTAGCTTGGTTTGGATGTGCACGAATGTACAATTATTTGAATGGAATGAGCCATAGGCTTGAGGCTAATCATGTGTAATGTGTTTAAGTTTTATGAAAACAAGTGATGATTGAACAAGTGTTCTTATTCAATGTTAATTTCGATGGAAGTACATATATGACCTTGTATATAATATGACTAATTGATTGATGTTGGGGAAAAAATTTACACCTCATTTCTTACAATGACGAAATGGAGATATGGGTATGTTACATCAAGAGAATCATGTCATAGCTTATGAATCTCGAAAATTAAAAGATCATGAGAAAAACTATGCTACACATGATCTAGAACTTGCTGCAATTATACATGCCTTAAAAATGTGGCGACACTACTTAATCATAAGAAGATTTTTACTTATGTGAGACAACGTAAGTTTAAAATACTTGTTTGACCAATAGAATTTAAAAGCTAGACAAGCGAGGTGGCTGTCCTTTTTAAGTGAATACGACTTTGAAATAAAACATATAAAGGGTAAAGAAAATAAAGTTGAAGATGGTTTAAGTCGTCATGCAAAATTGCTTTATGCAAGCAGTAATTACGAATGTGATCTTGAAAAACAGATTTTAAATGTGGAAAATTTTGATAAAGAAACCAGATTTTAAAGAAGAAAACTGCTGAAAATGAAAGTAATCAGTTAAAGACTGATTTTCGTATTAATGAAAGAGGATTATGGTTGTTTAAAAGAAGACTTTTCATACCCAATTCTGTAGAAATCAAGTTAACTGTTTTAAATGAATTACACAAGCAACCTTATTCAGGGCATGCAGGGTATCAAAAGATGGTCACCATGATTAGGAAGGACTTATTTTGGCCATACATGAAAAATGAAGTAGCTGAATATTTGGCTCGCTGCTTAGAATGCCAGCAAGTCAAGGCTAAACACCAACATTCTGCCGGATTGTTGCAGCCATTGCCCATTCCGAAATGGAAGTGGGAAACGATCAGTATGGATTTCATAACTGGCGTACCAAAAAAATTTAGATAGCATGATTCGATCATGGTTGTAGTAGACAAATTAAGCAAAGCTACTCACTTTATTCCTGTGAAGTCTACCTATAAAACTCTTAACATTGCAGATATTTTCATAAAGGAGATATTCAGGCTACATGGCATACCAAAGGTGATAGTCTCGGATAGAGACGCAAAATTTACAAGTAATTTCTGGAAGGCGTTGTTAAAAGGTTTGGGAACCCAGTTGAATTTCAACACTACATACCATCCACAAATGGATGGGAAGACTGAAAGGGTAAACCAAACTTTGGAAGACATGCTGAGAATGTATGTCATGAACAAGCCCTGTAAATGGAAAGATTATTTACATTTAGTTGAATTTGCTTACAATAATAATTTCCAAGTTTCTGCAGGTATGAGTCCATTTGAAGTTTATATGGACGTAGGTGCAACACTCCAATATCTTGGAGCATCCTAGTATATATGTTAATGCTAGGATCTGAACTGTTAAGAGAAATGGAACTAACCGTGCAATAGGTACAACAGAATTTAAAGGCTCTCCAAGACAGGCAGAAAAGTTAAGCTAATCTAAAACGAACTCCTAGAGAGTTCTAGGTGGGTGATCACATATACATAAATGTAAAGCCTAAGAAAAGCTGCTTAAGACTGAGAAATTATTCAAAATTGGCACCCAAGTACTGCAGGCCAATCGAAATTTTGGCAAGAATAGGTCCAGTTGCATATCAATTAGAATTACCACCTAACATTAAGGTACATAATGTGTTTCATGTTTCTATATTGAAAATATATGTTCATGATGTCTCACATGTAATTGATTGGAATGTAATCCAGGTGGAACCATCAGGAGAGTTCCAAGTGGGATCGGAACACATTCTCGACAGGAGAGAAATCACTCTCTGGAACCGTACCATCAGACAAGTCAAGGTGAAATGGGAGTACCAAGTAGTCTGGAAGAAGCTACTTGGGAACTAGAAAGCAATATGTGGGAGGCATATCGAGACTGGTTCCAAGAAGGTCTTATGGAATAATAAAACCATGTTGTAACACCGAGGACGGCGTTACCTTCTAAGGGGAGGTGTATGTAAAAACCCCATAAATAATAAAAAAATTATTATTACTACTGAAAATGAACGATTAAAACAATTATTATTATTTTATTATTGTTGACTGAAAAGTAAAAAATAGAACAATTGTATTGAGGATATTTTTATAAAATATAATAAAATAGGAGACAAGAATGGATCTCGATGTTAAAGAGTGTTTGCTGAACTACAAGAGGAAAAGGACAAATGGCTAAAGTTGTTATAGATGCAGGAGGCATCATTCCTAAAAATCAGGTCACCACTCCTAGTTGAGTGCTAAAGAGAAAGAGGCTCATAAATGACCAAGTCCTAGGCAAAGTACTATAAATTAGTAGGTCCATAAGTAGCAAGAGGTTAGCATTGGACATGGATTAACATTGAAATGCAAGAGATGGAGCATTGAGGAATTTTGCTCTTGCAGTTCAGCGAACGAGCTCAGGGGTTCTGGATCTTGACTGCTCCGGGGATTGGTTGGGTGGAACCGCGAAGCTATTCTTGTTTTTCCAGCTTCGGTGTCAGGCTCTTATTCTATATCGTCGGGTACTTTAAGTTATTAAATCATTGCTGCAGTATTTCTTTACTATTATTCTGAATCACCCGTTTATGTTATTATACTTCATTCTGTTACGCTTCTTGTACTTTGCAGTAAACTGCCTTGTGAATTTTAATTTGACTTCCGCAAAGAATCTAGAGTAGTATAACATAAACAAGTCATTATTTTATAAATAATAAAGTAAACATAATTATCATTGTATCTCGATCCTAGTTGATTTTTATTTAAAGTTTATTTATCATGTCTATGAGTTATCACATTTTGGAAATCAAATTTAAACATTTGGGGATAAATCTTAACATAAGTTTCAATAGAAGAATAGACCTAAATAAAATACATTTAAAAACTCTATATTAAAATCTATAATTTCCAATACAAGAGGAAATGGGTTATGTAACTATTAAAATAATAGTTTGAAAACTATATACAACATAAATAATTTATTTAAATCACAAATATATATCGTAGGTTAGGCCGAGAGGGCTTGCTGCTAAATACCAGTAGTATGATCGATTTAGGTTAACCCTCTACATAGAGCACTTTACGATTTTATAAACGAATCATCCTTAGAGTTTCAGAATTTTCTAGGGTTTCCAAAAAAATAACGATATGGAGTATCTCCATGATGGTCAGTGTAGAGATCAGATCTAGGGTAAGAATATAATACATTTTAAACACCATTGACCAAAACAGAGTACGAATCCTCTCATACAAGCTTTTTTTAGCACAAACAAAACTTTACAGCATTCTATTTTTTCCTTCCTTAAAGAGTTATCATCTTAACCACCGAAGGTAGTATTGCATTAAAAAACTCAGAAACGAAAGGTACTCATAAATTTCCAGGCCATTCGAGCAAAGTCGTAATGCAAACTCATGAAACTTAGAGTTGGAGCATAGAATTTCATTGTAAAAATAAAAATATATAAATATTCATACATGGATGTAAATTCGAGTCTTATTGACACCTTCCAAAAATTAAAATGCTAGAACTCCACTTTTACACACTCAGCGAAACCCTAGGTTGGGCATCAAAGCCATTGAAGTACTTTAAATCCGTGAAGCATAAAAACCCTGCCTCACCATCCTCCATTAAGAAGGTCAACACAGTACAAAATAGGCTTTCAGAAAAAACAATTTTTAAGGAGAAATAAACGGGTGAAATCGCGAACCTTGGAAACACTTTTGTGACAAACGGAGTGTAAAAAATGGAGCGTGGGCAGATGATCATGCCAAAATAATTCAACCTCAAACTCTAGGCCAAGAGTTTTGAGATTTCAAACTCTCGCCTGAGAGTTTAAAAAAACTCTAGGCCGAGAGTTTGAACCAATCGCCGCGAACAAACTCTCGGATGAGAGTTTGAGCTAAACTCTCGGTTGAGAGTTTGGAAGATATTTTCTCGCCCGAGAATTTATGGTCAACAAACCTGGGAAAATATATGGCATCTTTCCGGAACCTGCAACTTTAGCAAGCCCGAACCCATGCAAATTCTAAATATTATTTGTCGGACTTGGTAGCAATGGATTCATCTCCCAATCTAGTTTCCAATGATATAATAATTGTTTCATTTCGACTTGAATTTCTATTTATTAATATTTTTTTTCTAAACCTTATCCCTTAAGAATTTTATTACTTTGAAAATAAAGCGAAATGAAAATTCAATATCATAACAAAGACAACACCAAAAAATTTGAAATTTCACAGAGATCATAATTGGCTTGTTGTATTCAAAAGGGTACTTTTAGTTTTTCCAATAAGAGTCACATTTGAAAGAAAATGTGAAGACAAAACCATGTGTCGATAATGCACCATTTTCTGAACATACGTTTGTTTCGATAAATAATAAAAAATAGTTCCCAAGTCTTAAAAAACTCAAAATATAGTCCAGGATATAGTGTAGTGTGTGTAGATTATGAGCCTACAGTTATTTTCCCTAAAATGAATAACCATCTATCAAAAAACCGTCGTATATGCCGTCTGTTGACAACAAATTTGTCCCACGATATGTCCATAAAAAAAATTAAAAAAAATACAATTAGAAAGCTAATTCAATTCTCTAAAACCTTTGTGTTTACTTCAAGTTGAAATTCCTAAGGGAGATATGTGTTTGAAGAGGTCGAAGTTGGAAAACATAAAATTTAATAGTTTTGTTTGTCAAAAACAAGCCAAAATTGTTTCCGAGTAGTAAACCTAATTATCATTGTATCTCGATGCTAGTTGATTTTTATTTAAAGTTGATTTATCATGTCTATTAGTTATCACATTTTGGAAATCAAATTTAAACATTTGGGGATAAATCTTAACATAAGTTTCGATAGAAGAATATACCTAAATAAAATACAGTTAAAAACTCTATATTAAAATCTACAATTTCCAATACCACAGGGAATGGGTTATGTAACTATTAAAATAATAGTTTGCAAACTTTATACAACAGAAATCATTTATTTAAATCACAAATATATATGGCAGGTTAGGCCGAGAGTGCTTGCTGCTAAATACCAGTAGTATGATCCATTTAGGTTAACCCTCTACATAGAGCACTTTACGATTTTATAAACTAATCATCCTTAGAGTTTCAGAATTCTCTAGGGTTTCCAAAAAAATAACCTATATAACAATTAAATACTATTATTTAAGACATGGAGTATCTCCATGATGCTCACTGTAGAGATCAGATTTAGGGTAAGAATATAATACATTTTAAACACCATTGACACAAAACAAAGTACGAATCCTCTCATACATGTGTTTTTTGGCATAAACAAAACTTTACAGCATTGTATTTTTTCCTTCCTTAAAAAGTTATTATCTTAACGGCCGAAGGCAGTATTGCATTAAAAAACTCAGAAATGAAAGGTACTCAGAAATTCACAGGCTATTCGAGCAAAGTCGTAATGCAAACTCATAAAAATCAGAGTTGTAGAGTAGAATTTCATTGTAGAAATAGAAATATATAAATATTCATACATGGATGTAAATTCGAGTCTTATTGACAGCTTTCAAAAAATAAAATGCTGGAACTCCACTTTTACACACTGGGCGAAACCCCAGGTTGGGCGTCAAAGCCATTCAAGTACTTTAAATCCATGAAGCATAAAAACCCTGCCTCGCCATCCTCCATTAAGAAGGTCAACACAGTACAAAATAGGTAGAGGTGGTATTTGCCATCTTTTAATAGACTATTTATCTTTCAGAAAAAACAATTTTTAAGGAGAAATAAACAATTTCGTGAGAACTCCGAAAAAGGCCTAGTTCATTATTCAAGCGACCTCGAACTTTGCTAAGTCACCATTTCTCAGTGTTGACAGGGGAATCTTCGAACAAGACCCGAGGCTTACCTCAAAACAATCCGCATAAATAATCTTGGATAACCTCCTGCCATTTTTAGTAAACGGTTAGAGTTTAGACTTAAGAGTTTTAATTTAATGTAAGCCTACAGTAAACAAGAAAATAAAGAAAACAATTTGTTTTTTTACCTCTGTAGCAGCTGGCGACATCGACAAGAGACGCTGGTAAGTGTGGCTCACGTTGTTTCATATTACTGTGTGTAGCCTCCATAAAAACGCAACTGTTATGTGGGAGAGGTTTTAGCGCTTCTTAACAGAGCTATGGCCATGGTAGCCATGGAAGCCGAATGGGATCTCGACTCTGCACCTCCTTTGTCAAATAAAAATCATAACACAGCCCCAGTGAGGGTTTGACCTTCTGCCTCGCTTTTTGTGAAGATCACGTGCCCCAGTGAGCGAGCTGTTTTCCATTGTTCTTGTAGGGTTGTCCGGAAAACCCACCTTGATATAGTTCGAGATACTTGCTTTCCAAATCCTAATAATGCTATCACCTTGTTAAATGTTTCAAACTCATATTTCTTGGTTTCAAAACTCTTTAAGTTAAGCCACTTTTCCTTTAGTGGAGCTAGGAACGCCTTTTCTTTCTTCACACTTTTGTTACAAGCAGTTTTTACATAAATTTCAATAAAGATGAAGAATTACACTTTTTAACCAATTCTTGCGTAAGAGACCAACCTGTCACCTGTGCAAACCGTTCACATGCTTTAGCTTCATAAACTAAGTAAGCCTAGAGGCTAGCTCGAAGAATCCTTGTTGCAATCAAGAAAAGTATTCTCTTTTAGTATTCGACATTTACCATTATAGACATATCAACATTTTAGTCACAACTCGAGATTATGATCTTGATAACAAGGGTCAGGTTTTACGACAAGTTACTACTGTATTAAACTAGTATAGATCCATCTTAAACTCGTATCTATCAAGCACCGAGAGGGATCCAATTTCTTGAGGTGTATTTCTTTTTTTAAATTTAAACTCAAGAAATTTGATCTCTCTTAATTGACAGATCCGTTTAAGTTTTAAGTTTTTATTTTATAAACGAACATCTATTTTTTAATTACTTTTCATAATATTTTATTTTATGAACCAAAGTGGATTTTTTTTAAATACTTTCCATAATGTTTTTTTATGAGTGGACATGAATTTTTTTAATTATTTTGTTAGTAACAAACATTACATCACAAACGTAACAACATCTCCCCATACTCACTTTACTTTACATTACTTCTTTTTACTTTACTTTACTTTACTTTACTTCTTTTTACTTATTTTTACGCTCAATCACCCTTTACGTTTTATTAGATGTAGCGCTACATTTTTACATTTTATTAGATGTAATGGTACATGACGTTAGAAGATCTCCCCCATACTGGGTTGTAGAGCACTTATCTTTTACAGCATAGTTAAATAGAAGACATTCCTTTGATAAAGTGTGTTATCCTTTAGGTGTGACCGTATACTTTCTATCTAGTGATTTCCTTATATTTTTATTTTATAAACGAACATCTATTTTTTAATTATTTTTCATAATATTTTATTTTATAAGCCGACATAGTTTTTTTAAATACTTTCCATAATTTTTTATTTCATGAACGACATGAATTTTTTTAATTATGTTTTAATTAAAAAAACTTTTACTTTTTAGTCCATAATAAAGACAAACGTTACATGTAATGTTACAACATGTCCCCATGTTGAGTTGTACCTCATTTCACTTAATAATACATATCATCACAACAATATCATTACTAATTAAACATGAATATAACTTTGGTGAAAAAAATAGCATTCCGTCAAACCAATTAACTAGAATACTCAAACTATATTGCACACCATAAAATTTATATCTCTTTTATAATAATTTGTTTTTAATAGAGAGCCAAAATAATTTTATTATAAATTTTTTATTATTTATTCTGAAATAGAAACAAAATCATTCTATTTACAATAATTAATATTTATAATTATTATGGGAATAGAATGTTTCATATCGTTTTCAATAGCATTAAGTTTAGTTTTACAATAGTTTTTTCATAGATTGCATTATTACTAATATATCACATAAACAATATTGCAAGTTGTAAAAAGATATATGATTTTCTGATCATCAGCTTGTTTTTTTGGAGTTAGCTGGAAATGTAACTAAACCACATGCCCCTTTTAAGTTTAGCTCTAGCCATAGAGGATAATGGTATGATCTCTTTAAAAAGTGATTGGATTCCTTTTGATTCAAATAGTCAAGTCTCACCTGCTATACAATTTTCAAATAATCTTAAAAAGGAAAAGAAAGTATCGTCTTAGTGATCCTTCAATATGAGTAACCAGACAGATTTGGACCTAGTCAAAATAGCGACTTAGTTAGGATGAGTGGTTAGACAAGGAAGAGGCTAGTTTTTCTTCTGAAGATTCAAAAGATGTTGTTTTGGCTCTTGAAAATAAGAGGAGAGATATCTTGTCCTTTCATGAGGAAGAATGGAGACTCAAAACAAAAGCGGCCTGGATAGGAAAGGCTGATGATATCACCCATTTTTTCCACGAGTTTGCTAATCATAGGAAAAGTTGCAATTCAATCCAAAAATTAAAGATGGTTTGGGTAGGAAGTAGACAACTTCAAGGAGATAGCTACAATTGGTGTTGAACATTTTGAAAACCAAAATAAAATAGAATAGCATGATAATGTTGTTGAAATGGTAACAATTATTAAGTTATGCATACCCTACTATTGTTGATGGGGAAGATAATTTGATGCCAATGAAGGAAGCATCTATTAATGAGACTGAAGAATCCCTTCATATCCTAAAAAGGCATGAATGTCCTGGACCTGATGGATTCCCTATAGAATTTTTCCTAGAGTTGTCTAATGTTTTAGTTAAGGATATGTCACAACCCCAAATTTACCCAATTTAAAATATATATATATATAAGTATTCTTGATGGCATTAATTCTTATGTCACAAGTATGCAAATGATAAGGATGCTGTTGGCCTGAGCATCACTCACCTATAAGTATAAATTAAATTTCAGTATTCTTTGCATCACATAATTACTCGCGTAGTTTGCGGAATTAAGTGTCAGCCGTAGATTTGGCAACTACATGTTTTTATTACAGTCATGGTTGACTCATCCACTATCGTGAATCCATTATGATTACAGTTTATATTTTTCTTTATACATCTCAACTTGTAACCTGATATTATTATCATTATGGTCCTAGATTAATGGCCAAATTATGGCCAGTCCTAAGCTATTAACTTACCTTTATTTTTCCTATGCTAAAAAAAAATACAATGTTAAGTTATATATGAAAATCTTGTTACTTTACATGTTAAAACAAAGTAATACCATTGTGGATGACCCAACCTATGGCTTAGCTACCATTGTCAAATCGAACCACATTATGGCATTTGGATTAAGCATTTAACTGTGTTTGCATTATTTATATGTATGCCAAACTATTGTATAAATGTTTAAACCACGACTATGTAAAGTCAGATGGATCGATTTGATAAACCATATTGCGACCAATTTTAAGCTATGGTATTTATACCTTGTAACGTATATCCAAGGAGGATCTAAGAAATAAATGACATGATTTTAATTGATTACTATGGGATTTGTGTTAATATGGAGACTTGAGTTCTTAATGCCAAGTATGAAAGAACTCGTGTGCCATGTGATTGCATTTAATGCGGGTTGGAAGTACTCTGCTATCTCCTTGTCGTGGCTTCTTGTCCCCCATTAGATCCATTGCTTGGGATCGTAGCTACCCTATGCAAGGCTTATTCAGACAAAATATCGTCGTATGGTGCATTCATGTTTTTGGTTTTGGGGGAGTTATTTTGCTGCACTATGGAGCCTCGACTCTGTGCAGAGCTTCCCGGTGTTATGCAAATGCAATGTTGAATGAATCAATGAGCAAAACATCCTCCATATGGAGTGTTCACATTGCTCCTTGTGAGGGTTTTCTCTTTGAGATAGGTGTAATCCCTCGGCTCTGTGCCTTAGAGAAAAGCTCTGTAATTTATTCTTGTTCAATTGAGAGGTAGAGCTTGGATCTGCTTTTTTTTTTTTTGGTCAGTGTTTCCATTTTGACATCGAGCATAGAGTTCTTCCACTCTATTGTGGATCCCTCGGCTCTATGCAGAAGTTCAAATTAAATCTATGATTTGTAACTCGTTGTTGCTAGTATAATTGTGGATCTTACGCTAGGTATATATTAATGCTATTCTCTCCTTCAATTGTTATTTTGTTTACAGAAGTCGTTTATGAGTTTTTATCTTTATTCATTTTGCTTGTATAGGTCTATTTGCGGTCATACAGAAGCATAAGGGTTGGGTATGCTCTACCGAGGAACCCTGTAATGATTCAATGCTAGGTAACAAAATACCTACCCTGTAATTCTTGTCGTTATTTCTTTTATTCTAAAGATTGCATCTAACTTCAGATTTATTTACTTGTGTAGACACATGGAAAATGGGGAAACTCCATTATTCGATTACGACGCTAAGAAAACAAACTTAAAAACCCAATAAGTATTAGTGTGTAGTTTGTGAATAATGTTTAGTTACAGTTGTAAACCCTAACCGAACCATGTTCAAATGAATGTAGTTGTAGGTGGTGTAGTATTACTAGCACAAGGGTTGCGAACACGGTATGTTTTAATCTCGTCAATGTTGGTTATTGTTGAAGTTTGGCGCATGCATGCTATGTGCATAATTGGAATGTTTATGCCGTAAAATGGGGTTTATGCTTTCACATCTTCCCACAATGTTACTTAGTTAATAACATGACTAGTGGTATCCTTTATCGATTAACTATCTTGATAACTGGAAATATTGTCTACAGAGTGTTTCGACTCAACTATATTAAGAGACCATTCGGCTCTGTATTTTATTTGGATAAATATATTTATGAACCTCTCGGCTCTATATGTGGATATTTTATCTTTGGAGTTTAGTGAATACGAAAATGCTAAATTATGAGTATTGTTTTGGTATTTTTTGTTTGGTCAAGCGTTGTGGCAATGCTATGAATTTCCCATGGATTAATGAACTTAAGGATGGGGAAGGGTAGTTAGCCAAATCCATTGTATCCTTTGAACTTCGTTGAGAATACAATGATAGCCTTTCATATCTGTAAAAACAAAGGCCTCTCGGCTTCGTAATGTTTATGCTTTACTTAGTAAATGATTTTGATACTGGTTTCGATTCTCTGTTCTTGTATGATGCATACTAGAAAATATTTACAGTCATTCTATTTTATGAATATATATTGAATAATCAGTTTTTGACTATGTATTAATGAAATTTATAATTGTATTGAAAAGTATTTGACATACTATCTATTGAACTATTTTTCTATATGTACTATGTATTTATAACAGGCCATTTGGCTCTGTAATCATTAAAAAATAATACATCTACTAGATTAACTCATAAATATAATAGATATTCAATAGAAAACCTAGGTTACATGGAAGACTTGTAAACTTAAACTACCATATGAAAAAAAAAATTATAACTAGAGAATTAGTATTGGATGAATAATGCAGTTAACCTAGACATGATAAGTATAGTGTAAACATAATAGTAACATAATATTTGTACTTCTCAGAATAATGAATCATTAATGGAACATTTTATCAGTATAAATTAAACTTACAACTCATCAATCGGTAATAAAATTACATATAAAAAATACTAAATACTAATTAACAAGAGATAAGAACCTGACTGTAAGAACATACCAAATACAATATGAAGTTCACCATTCCTCCCAACCAATCTTCCATTACAGCCAAGATTACTTGCTCTGAAACCCCCGAGCCTATTTACTGAACCACAAGGACAAAGACTATTGTACAATATTTCTATACCAGCACTTCATACCACTCTCCTACTCAACAATAATGTGTTTTCCCTCTTCCATCCCAACCTCCTGCTTGTCTAATGGGAATGTATATTTAAATTTTCCTAGGACTTATGCCTATCATGAGCCTCCTGCTCTAGAACCTCCATCTCGAGTTATGGCCTGAAAAATAGGGAAGATGCCTCCTGCACCTGTTGAGGTACTAAATATTTGTTTTCACCACTAAGGGATTCTTGTCCAACACTTGTCATTCCTCCTTGTGGGTCGGTAAACACTCTTTCAACAACTACTTCAGATTGGATTCTCTTGTTTATATTTATTAGATAATAATAATAATTTCAAATCCTCACGCAAGTGTCTTTGAACACACTTGGTCAAATAATTGTTCAACAATAATTAAAAACAATATTACAAAGTATTTAACTTTAATCAAAGTTCTAGGGGTATTATAGGATATTTTAAGAGTAGCAGAGGAATCTGGATGCAATGGGAAAATGTTAGTGTTTTTTAATTCTACTTTTCTTACCTTGATTTTGAAATATGATTCGATATATTCCTTTGATGAGTTTCATCCCATAGCTTTATGAAAAAAAGTATATAAAATTATAGCCAAGATTATAGCTAGGAGATTAAAGCCTCTATTATATACTGGTATTTCTGAAGAGTAGTTTGGATATTTATTGGGAAGGAAGATTCATGATGCTATAGGTCTAACATAGGAGGGGCTTCATTCCATCAGCACCAATCACTTAAAATTTGTTGTGATTAAAATTGACCTAAATATTATGACTGAGTTAAATGGTCATATTTAAGGATGACCTTATCTCAATTGGGAATTTTCCATTCCTTCATCAAATGGATTATATGTTGTATCACTTCGGTTTCATTTTCCATATTGATTAATGGTACGGCCTCTGAATTTCTCAAACCAGAGAGGGGGATAAGGAAAGGTTTCCCAATGGATCCTCTGCTCTTCCTCCTCATATAAGATGGGATTAGCAGGGATTTATAGTTAGCAAATATGTTGGGCGGGTTTAAAGGTCTAAATATATGCAGATGATTTTCTCTTTCGCACATTCTATTTGTTGATGACATTCTAGTTTTTTGTGATGGCTCCTTACAGGATAGGGACAAGTTTCTTTCTATGTTATCCCTATTCTTCCTAGCCCCAGGAAGATCAATGATAACAAATATTTTATTGTAGCTGAAGGATTAGAGGAGGCAGAGATGGTGATATATTTGGAAGGTTTCAATTATAATCTGTTCGACTTAGATAATGGTTTGAATTTTTTAGGGTTTTGTCTAAAATACGGATCCCATGTGAAAAAACATTGGGATTGGCTTTTGATTAAGTGTGAAAAGTGTATATATTGTTGGTTCTATCGTTGGATTTCAAAATCCAGTTGCCTGGTTCTTGTCAAAGCATTTCTATAGGCTATGCCTATGTATTGGATGACCTTATCCTGGATCCCTCAAGGCATCCTGGACTCTATTAGGAAGCTTATTTTTCATTGATTTTGGGTTGGAACCTCGGATAATCAAGGTACTATATGGATCAAATGGCGAGATTTGTCAATCCCCAAAACTTAAGGTGGTTGGGATATAAATTGATTTCCATCATTCTCCAAAGCATTAGCAACAAAGAACATATCGAGATTGATTAATAGTTCAGGGATATGGAAAGAAGAAATCACTCAAAAATATATCGCTCAACTTTATCTTCACGAATGTATCCATAAGCCTTCCAAATCCATTAGGAATGTTGTGATCATGTGGAAAGTTGTAGTCTTATCATTTCTTGTGATAACCAAAGGTCTTTCTTGGAAGGTAGGGGATGGTAGCAATCTCAAGGTAGGGGAGGATGCATGGATTGGGAGTGATTCTAAGCACATTTTATCATTTCATATGGTGATTTTTTTGAGATTTAAAGGACGGGTGATCTCAACAATTTTTGTGACATTAAATCAATGAATCATTTTGGATATGGATGGAAGAATGCAGATTCCTTAGGCTTTCAGGACAATGGTGATAACATATGGAAAGCATATACAAACCACTTATATGCTTGTCATGTGCACTTAAATAAGGAAAATGATACTATTATGGGTTATTGATTCACATGGTGCTTATACTCCAAAAGACGGAGATAATGTTGGTTAGGATTGGTGGTGGAGCGATATTTGGAAGTTCAATGTTCCTCTAAAGGATAAGATATTAATGTGGTTTTTCTTACACAATAAAGTCATAACATGGGATCATTGGAAAAACCGAAACAAATATGGCCCTGGTAGATGTTATATGTGTATGAATGCTAAGGAAACTAACTATCACCTGATAGTGGCTTGCAGATTTGTGACTAAGGTTCTGAAGGAGCTGGAGATTATATTAAAGGTAAAAATCCCATCGGGGATTGATTCCTCAATTAATGACCATATTTTCAATTGGAAACGAAAATTCGATCTTCAAGATTCAAAGGCCTTCCTCTAATCCTTGCGTGGAAATTTTGGATGATACAAAATGAATGCATATTTGAAGACCATTATTCCTTGCCTCTTTCCTGTGCAACTGGATGTGAATATGCAATTCATAATTATCTGAAAACCATTAACATCACAAAGATCCATTAGATCAAAGAGAAAGAGATCAATAAGTATTGGCCTCAGTCCTATTTTGATGGGGAAGCGTAGGAAGAACATGAGCTCTGTGGTGTTGGAGGAATCCTAATTATACCAAGAAAGAAAATATGTTTTAAGGCGGGGTTAGGTAATGGAACAATTTTTTTTAAAGAATTATCTTCCCTTAAACTTATTTTATCCCTTGCACTGGTATTTCATGGTTAGAGGAATGCATGAACTAGATGGATAAACACTTAGTGCAGCACCAGAAGTGCGCAGTCATGTTGTTATTTGTTATAGTGTATAAGTTCGCAAGGATTGTAGTATAACATGCTTGGTGAATGTGTCTTTTTACACTAAGTAAGATCTATCAAGGTGAATAAGTATTGAAGAGGAAGTGCAATTCTCTGTGGAGCTGTCCTATCGTCGAGTAATCCTCCCGCATCACACAGTCCTTGGATGCACGATACCCTAAGTGTTCATCGTGAAGAAGTGGAACTTTGCGCAGTCCAAAGTCTACAGCGCGAGTCTTATAGCGCGTTTCCTTCCAATTTATTTAAACACTCATTACTTGGTTGTGGAAAACTGATTCCACAACCCCCCCATTACTTTGCCTCAGGTGAGATCTCAGTCTGTTTGTAGATTGTTGCCGAAAGAGCTGGTGAAAAGGGGTTTTGTTGGTTCTTCGAACCGCGCAGAACCTGGGTCTTTATAGAAAACCTCAAGAATAGTATAGATATCCAACAAATGGTTTCGTTTCCATGCTTGAACTGGTGATGAGTACCGGTACTGAAAATTGGCATCTAGGCAAGAAAGAGATTTGGAGCTAGTGTGACAAGACACAGAGAGATTTTTCCAGAAAAGAGAATAGACATCTGCATCTTTTCGACGTAGATTGGTTAAATAAATACCTATGGAAGGATATTCATGAAATTTTATGGGCATCCTTTGGAAATGAGTTTCACGTGTGGTTGTCAAGACTCACAGAGCGAAAGAAATATTTTCAACCAGAAGGAGTACCAACCGAATGGACTCCATAGCTCATTGAGAGGCTTAAAGAAATAAATAGTGCACTCTTGCAATCAGTCGACTTTTGGGTTGACAACATACTAGAAGGCTTCATGACAGAGTTCGCCGTGGACACCCTGAAGTCCTACAGTACAGCAGAGGCAGAATTTTTCAATGGTTTTAGAGGTAAGTACCTCAACAATCTTAGTTTATACATTAAAATGCTTTTAGTTGAGAAAGGCATTTTAAGAATGCAGTAAAATTCCTAGAAATTTTTGAATTTGTATTGGTCAATAGTATATATAGTGATGATGACGAAGATACACAAAATTTGAGAAGTGGGAAAAGATATAAGTATACTACTAAGAAGACTTCCAGTGAACATGGACTACGCATAGATACTGAGCTAGAAGTTGAGCTTGATAGCTAGACCACACCTCCATATGCCACCTATCAGCCTATTACTTCGCAGAACCCACCGGTTGTGAACATTGTGCCTCCTATTGCATAAAACCCACTAGTTCAAAGCCCTTCAGTTGTTAATATTCCTAATCCTCAGAGTGTCAATACCAGTAACACTGTGGGAGTGAGTACTTAGACCATCCCGACTCAGACTATTCCCACTCATAACATTTCATGCGGTAAAATCCCTAACACCACTTAGACCACCGCACATAATACTACTATACCACCTAGAAGAAGGATGACCAATGATATTAAGCTGCCAATATTTAAGGGAATGGGTCTAGAGGACCCTGAACAACACTGGTTTCTATGTGAAGTTGTATAGAGTGTCAAGCAAGATCAGGATGATGTTGTGAAGTAGGCGCAACTCGTCATTACATTTAGAGATAGAGCCTTGAACTAGTTCATGAAGTACTCTCAGGGACATAATAGAACTCTAGTGGAGATTAAGGCCACACTATTGAGCGAGTTCAAGAAACCAAAGTTAGAATCCCAATGTATAACAGAACTAAAGGAAATTAAGCAGAAGTTTAAGACATTGTTAGATCAGGTTAGTTTTTTCATAGCACTGCAACAACACCAAGAATGGTTTATAGCCGTGATGTTGTCCCATATCAAACTGTCATTGATGCAGCAGAAAGTGGCTTTGCAGGCATAATATTTGGAGATTGCGATGAAGTTAGAAGCTTCACCTATAGGGGAGACTAGCACTTGAATGTCTTAGATCTAGACGTAGCTAGCTACCTCAACATTACAACTCCAAGACATGAAGAAGGGGAAAAACAAAGACAAGAAGTCTGGTGTATAGGATGCAAGGGAGAAGGACACACCAAGGAGAACTGCCATTTGTTTCAAGAATACCTTAACAATGGAGCACCAAATCCACTGAATCAGAACCAAGTGCCATGGTGTGAGATCTGTAGAACTAGAGGACACCGTCCAGAAGACTGTTACTTAATTCAAAAGTATGTGTGAACTCGTAAGAATTTATATTACACATTCTATAAATCTATTGGACATGATGATTCCAACTATAGAGCATATGACCTCATGATGGAAAGAAAACAAGATATGGAGCATATGCATGGTGGTGGAGTATACAAAGTCCAAGAAGAAACTCCCCAGAACAAGGATAATGCGCAGTGTGATCAAGGCGCATACAAAGGTCGTGGAGGATTCCGCGGAAGAGGAAGAAATACTGGCCCAGGACAAGGAAGAGGAAGAGGCCAGATGATCTGTTATAACTGTGGCAAGATAGGTCACTTATCTAGAGATTGTGCCAATCCATGTACTACCTGTAATTATTGTAAATCTTTTGATCATGTTATTGAGGCATGTCAAGTGTTAACAGCATAAATGCATAAAATAAAGCAAGACGTACCTAACCCGAATATTCAATTGATCACAATAGAGAAAAGGAATGCAGATCCAAGTATTAATGTTGTGACACGAAGTGGCGCTGCAACAAGAAGAGATAGGCAAGTAGAAGTTTCGACTTTTGGAGATTTTGAAACTAAGCAGACCCCTGCTGAAGCAGTCTGGATCAGAAAAGCTTCTGGGAAAACACCTGTTTTCAATCTAGAAAAGAACAAAGAAGCCTTTGAAGAAGCACGGGACATCTTCAAAAAACCAATAGCTTATGACAAAACGTGCACCGCAACAGGGGTAGGAACTTCTATTGCGCAATTCCTATGGATCTGCATGAAATTATTAAACAACGTAGATGTTGTAGTGGAATTAGAAAAATTGCTAACCCAATATGAACCACGCAATGAGATAGATACTTCCCAGAGCACAGTTCATCACATTAAGAGCCACAAAAGAACAAGAAGAGAAATGAGGCTTAGTGCGCAAATAGGAGATTATGAGATGGATGAGATCATCCTTGATCTGAGATATGAGGTAAATGTCTTGACTAAGTAGACATGGCAGCAGATGGGGAGACCAAAGTTGACATGGTCACCCATACAGTTGAGATTGGACAACCAACAAAAAGTCATACCTTTTGGGAGATTAGCCAATATTATTGTTGAAATCGACGGAGTGCGAAGTCATGTAGACTTCGAGGTTATTGAAATTGTGGATGATAATCAGCCTTATCCATCACTATTGGGTATAGAATGGGCGATGGATAACCTCGCCATCATAAACTTGAATACCAAGAAGATGATCTTTGAAGAGTAGGATCTTAGGGTCATAGCACCATTGGACCCTTCACAATGAGAAAGATATAGTGAGCCAATTCAGGAAGAATCCATAGAACATGATCTTAACCACATTTACAATATGACTGCAAATCAATATGACTACATTAATCCTACAACAGATGGAGCACTTAGTTGGCAATGTGACAGTTCTTGCATATCAAACTTCGATGCGGGACTGGAAAATTGGCAAAGCCATATGCATGAAGTATCTGCAAGAAGGTGTGCACAGATCACAATGTCGCTGCATTGGATTGGAACCGAGGTAAGTCCAATCCCCACCTATGATGGTTCGACTAATGTTTATTCATTTATTCAAGAATATATTGTACCAATTGCAACTGAACATTTCATACTAGCACTACATATAGCACTGCGCAAGACACCTGCCAGAGGGTGGGTTGCACATAAGTAGACGTTGACCACATGGGATCAATGCAGACAAATGATGCAAATTAGATTCATAGAGAAAGTTGCACTTCCATTTGAGAATTACAATGGACAAATGGATCTAAGGGATCACATTGAAACTTGTTCAAAAGCATGGATAAAGAGACCACAAACTGAATGGGTTCATTTGTTTTTGCACACCCTGGAAGAGTAGATTCCAAAGAATTGGTATCTAGACATGGAGCTTCGCAGAGGAACTACAGATTGGTCTATCTTAACTGTGAACTTCCATAGAACTTTTAGTTTTGAAGATGAAAGTCCCAGCATAAATGAAGCTTTGCAGATTGTCGAAGAAAGGATATTCAGAACCCAATTTCCAAGTATAAACGATCGCTCAAAATGAAGAAAACCAATAAGAGAGTGATGAGGAGGATCTGTGCAACATCAATATACCTGAGTCCGAAGGAGCACGCGATGTAGAGGGACCTCCACTTGAAATTCTAGATATGAGTGGCCCTATAAAGACGAGAAAAGTGAACATTGGCACAAGTGAAGAGTCAAAGTTTGCATCCATTGAAGATTAGTAGGATGATGCGATGATCACGTAGATCGCAGACCTCCTACATGAATATCAGGATTTATTTCCGATGAAGTTTGCCGAAATGAAAGGAATTTTTGGAGACTTGGGAGCTATGAAGATACCTCTAAAACTAGGCGCAAATCCCATAAAGCAAAGGCCTTATAGACTGTAACATCCCAAAAATCGCAAAATAATTTTTTTTTGATATAGCCTATTATATAAGATAAATGCTATCTGGGAAACAATAATAATTAGCTAACAAATGATAACTTCCTCATTACAATTTGTCTTAATTGTTTTAAACATGAATATGTACTTGGTTATATGTAGGATGCAACATAACAATGTTTATTTTTTTATGTGTAAGGATCTGATAATAATATTGATGAAGTTGTTTGCATATTTCCAAAGGGATTCCTATCGGGTGCCCTTGGGTTTACTTAGCTTCGAAAGCTAAAGCATTGGATTTTTCTTTCGCAGATATGCAGGTAAGGTTATAGAGTAATTGCAGTTTTTACAAGACAAGTTGTAAGCTTCAACTTGTCATCTCTATGTTTAAGATAATTGTAAAATCTTCCGTGGATGAAGATTTTGATGGTATGTATTTTTAGTTTAACATCGCCACTTGAATCGTCTTTTTATGGTTATGATTGCATGTGTCGACAACAATGTTTAAGCACTAAACTCCTTATATCTATTGGTGAGATCAGTGGTAATATAGCCTAATTTAATCGTCTGAATTTGTAACACATTTGGTCTTTATGAAAACTAGTGTCATCAATAGATTAAATGACTTTCCTGGAGATGACACCTGCAATGTAATAAATCTTGTAGTGCTAGTGACGTTGTTTGTATTGCGTCCACATATGAATCGAGAGGCCGTTGATATAATAGTATACCACATAGTAGAGTTTGTGTCAAACCCTAGCTTTCAATATAAAATTTCAAGGTTAAGTACTCTCTACACTAACCTTAAGCAATAGCCTAGCTATTTAAATGTAATGTTTAAATGTTAACTTTGTGATAATCCATGTTATACTATGGCATTGTAATGGTTTATAATACATAGTTGGTGTATTAACTATATTTCGATTCCGAGTTGGATAACCTATGGAAACTATATTGATAACTTTGTTGAAATGTTAAATGGCGCGAATAATAATATGGGCATGAAATGTTTAAACTCTATAGTTCAGCATGTAGTGCATATATGTGTTATATAAAATTTGGAACAAGGTTTATGTTCCTAGCATGAATGGTAATGACCTTATGAATTGAATCATATATCTTTGTTTATGGTATTATTATGCCTCTATCCTATGTTTGTTAACTTATAAACGGTTGTATGTAGTTGTATGGCATTGTTAATATCCCGAGGCCTTCGCTGTCACATGACTTGAGCTCTGATATGAATTAAATGTTTGTGCAGTCGAGACTCTGGCTAAAATCTACGTGAGATATTCAACTTTTAATGCAATCCTGTTGTGGTTTTGTGGTTGCTACGTTGGCGTCTGTGTGTCTGGCTCCATGTGATAATCTTGATGAGGAATGGTGATGTGTCACCATGATGTGAAATTAGCTTTGAGTGATATGGCATCTGACTATTATGCAAATTAATGTGGTTATTGATTTCTTTTTGATCGTATCTCTACCTTGGTTCCTCCGTAGCTTGCTGGCTCAATCTCAACTGTTGATCTTGGAGTTCTTGGTAGTTGGGATTTGTAAACCCTAGTGAGACTTGCATTAACGTTATTTTACCTTGCGCATTCATTTTGTGGTTTTGTTTTGGAGGAAGAAGGTTGATAGGCTGCTAGTTTATAGGGCTTGACCTTGGGCGGTTATGGATGGCACTATGCCTCAATCTCTGTAATTTCTGTTGTGGAAATAATGTATAAGTGCTTGAGTGTTTGCTGTCAGAGTAATATTGAAACCCTGTAGCTTTCATTTGGTGGCAAAATCAATTAACAGTGAAGTTTGATTTTGAGTTTGATCGCGGTTCAGTTGCATGGTAACTCTGCTGCGTTGGGTGAAGGATTTGGAAGCTAAGCGCATTCCAATTCACTGTGTAACAACAAGGTAAGATTTTCTAGTTTCTTCATTAAGTAATATGTTTCTTTAAATTATCAACAGTCAAGGATAAGTTGCTAACTCCTCATAGTTTCTTGTGGCAGGTAATGCCATCGTGCTGTATTCAACACTCTAGGTTCTAGTGGTAAAGGAGTTCGGTAACAAAATGGAAAGCAACAACAATTAAACGGTAAGCTCAGTGGAAAACCGTTGTAGGTTCTCCTGGCAGAAATCATGGCAAATAGTTGTATCATCAAACTGGAAATCATGGTTGCAAAACCCTGAGTCATTGTCTTAGTTTGTGGAGTCGATGTAATGGCTAGTACTTGTATAGGGTTTGAGTTCACGGTTTCGATCTTTGAAATGATCCTTTGTTTTGATTTGGGTTTCAGACTCTATTGAAGTAATAATAAAATATCCTTTTGTAGAACTTAATGGCCATGATTACTTTCGTATTTAAGTATTGGGGCTTGGCCCATATAAGAAACTTATCGTTCGTTGATTGAAGAAATGGAAATAAGTCATGTTTAACAGTCTTTTGTAAACTAATAATGTATATACAAACTAGGTTTAACTCATGCTCAAGCTAAAATACTTCGGTCTGGACTGTAAGCTTATGAATGTTTAAAAGAGATTGTTTTGCAGAATGTTTATGAATAAATCAAAGCTACTGTTTATTAAATCAATGTTTATGTGTTGATAAAATGTGACAGGCTTCGGCGAAATGCCTCACCTTCGACTATGTAAATGTTTAAGTCGTAGAACTATAAACCTATAAGGGTTTAGGGTTGTGGTTAAGTTTAGATTGGATGATGATGACTGTTGATACGCTCAACATCAATGGAATTTGTGTTTGCTGTTTGACTTTTACTCCTACAGTCATTGAAATGTCTTAAACTTGAATTGATATTTGAAATCAATAAGTTAGATCTACAGTTGATTTTTGATGTAAAAACATACTTGATTTATCTATTGCTAGTAAAAATAGAAAATGATAGAGAGCTTGTTTATCTAGCTCAATTCTGTAACAACGTTTCATTTGTGTGTTTATGATAATATGTGCATGTAAAAAGAAAAACATTAAACCCTAGCTATATAATAAAAGACTTTATTTGCTTAACTATTCTGTGTGTGCAGTAATAGGAATATTAGTAATAACAGTAAACTTTTAAAGAATTTAAATGTAAATTTACAAACCCTAAGTTGGTAATATGATGCTTCTTGTTTGTCTATCTGTCCTATATGTACAATAATTATAACAATAGCAAACTATAGTTATTCTTTTGAAAATAAACATTTGGAAAACAAAAATGAAAAGAACGGAAATAAAAATAGTGTTGTGAGTAGAATACAATAGATATTAGAAATTAATAATAGCAGATAATTTTAATAGTACATATAAAATGGTACTTCTATCACCATGGTAGTTTTCCTATCATATCTCATCTATGTTAATCTGTTTCTGTATCGGAGTACGATACTATTCCTTTTGCATGGGGAAAATATAGAAACCATTTTATTCAATCATTTCACATTTATACAGAATTATTAATTTATACAGGAAACTTAAATAACTTATAAATTAAACAGTGAAAGTTTAATAAATAGCAGAACTGTAATATGCAAAATAGATAACAGAACTTAAAAATAAAATAGATAAGACAATAGAACTTGTAACTGACGATAGGGCCGACAAACACCCAAGAAGGCCTGTTCCTCCCAACCTGCTTTAGAAGAAACATCTCAATTACTGACTTCTAATGAACCCCCGAGCCTGCTTACTGATCCAGTAAGTGTGTGGAATCTGTGTAGAAGCAAGACACTCAAAAATACCTTCTCCACTCGGTATCAACCTCCTGAAAAATTCCTTCTCCACTTAGTATCAACCTCCTAAACTCAATAAGAGTTTGGTAGACTCACAACATGATCAACAACAACATATCCCCTCATCAAATCTCTTGGCTGCAAACACAACAAAACCCCAAGGTAAATTTCCTCATCCAGAAAAGTGATGAACCTCAGTTCAATATTTGATGGCTATTATATAGACTACCTAGGTCTTTTAGTGGTCAGTTTGGAATAAATGAGCCTCAAGCTCCAATCCCATATTTCAAGGCACTATGACCATATTTCAAGGGAGTTGTCCCATACCAACAGCTAGCTAGTTGCATCATGATGCTCCCACTTGTCCATTTCCTTCTACCCCAGATTCCATTCCATCTAGAGGATCAGTAACCACTCTTTCAATAGTCCTGTTAGGTGTTTGTCTCCTATTTTATTTATTAAATAATAATATATTGTGCAAATTATAGTCATCCTTGGACACCTGTCCAATATAAACTGTACAATAAAATTTATCAAAATGTTTCTAAACATAAAATGTTTTCCATCTTGAAGGGTATGTTACAAACACCCCCTCTTAAGCTCAACATCGTCCTCGATGTTGCTTAATCACCATCAAGTTCCTCATGGAACAGAACTGGATATGCTACTTGCATATTAATTTCCAGCTCTCAAGTAGCTTCATCAGGGCTAAGGTGCTTCCATTGTACCTTTACCTTCCCTATGGTGCGATTCTGAAGCATAATTTCCCTCCAGTCTAGAATACAGTCTGGTTCCACCTGAAAATCTCCTTCGGGTTCCACCTGTATGTCATTCCAATTCAACACATGAGTAGCATCGTGCACATACTTCTTTAAAACAGAAACGTGAAAAACATTGTGAATTTTTAAATTGTATGGCAATGCCAATTGATATGCAATAGCTCCTATCCTTGATAGGATTTCAAATGGTCCACAATACCTCGGTGCTAATTTAGCACAACTCCCTAGCTTCAAAGAAATTTTCTTGGGCTTTACCTTTATGAAAACATGGTCTTCTACTTGAAATTCTCTTTCTATGCATTTCAAATCAGCATAGCTTTCTGTCGATCTTGGGAAACTTCTAAGTTACCTTGAACCTATTTCACAGTTAGCTCCATTTCTTTCAATAGATCTAGTCCTAACATCAATCTATCTACAGGATTATCCCACGAAATTGGAGTACAACATTTTCTTCCATACAAAATTTCAAATGGACTTAACTTAGCAGATGCTTGATAATTATTATTGTAGGAAAATTCTGCTAAGTGCAAATAATCTTCCCACTTAGATGGCTGATATTTAACATATAATCTTAACATATTTTCCAAAATCTGATTTACTCTTTCTGTTTGACCATTAGTTTGAGGGTGGAAATGTAACATCTCTAAGGTTTGCGAATTAGTAATTTTGGTGTAAAATGAAATTTTTTTGCATAAGATTAATGAAACTTCGAAATACACTTCATTCCAATAAGGACCAAGATACTGAACACATTCCCTGATAATTTGAGATTAGTTAATTTGAAATACTCATCACGCATCATACTCATGAATATCTTACCGTGTAAAGGTTACTGCATCTGGAATTGTCCACAACAATGTGATCGTCACATCACATCAACATGAAATATCATTTTAACAACATTAACATGAAATATCATTGTAACAAACTAACATGAATTATCATTGTAAGAACATTAACATGAAATATCATTGTAACAAACTAACATGAATTATCATTGTAAGAACATTAACATGAATTACCCCTGGTCAAGATGCACTTGACCAATGTGTTATAATCATCAATTATAAGATAGCACCTTTGAGAAGAAAATCATGCAACCGTCCAAAGGATCATACCCATATAAAAACCATGAAGATAACGAGACCAAGATAACGTGGTTCACCCGTACACGGGCTAGTCCACAAAAGGTGTGTGCATCTTTTATTATTAAAAGAGTTTTACAATAGCAACTTGATCATTGCATTACACAATTCAGACTTTCCTCAAAGCCTTTCTGGAACAAGTCTTCTCCTTTCTATTTATCGCAGAAAGGTATCAGTAAGCTTAGACAAGAAATACAATTCCAGCAACCCCTGATTTCTCGAAAACTGAAACTGAGTTTCATGGGCATTCATGCTAACCACAAACAATACAACACTCCCATCATGCAGAGAGTTCAAACGTTCTCAGCCAACCCAATATATAAGCAGAAATTACGATTTCATTTCCGGCTATCGAGCCTTCACATAGATTTCTGAACAACTAAGTTTCACGATTTTATATCACGCAATCACACAATTAATAAAAAGGAAGAGCACAATCACATAGTTAACGATGTAAAGAAACAGATCCATCTCTTATTCAACTCTAAGAGCATATTCATAACGCATTCTCAAAATACAATGACCCAACAAGTTTATGGAAGCAATCAAGATTATAGAGAGCCAATAAATTGATGGAAGTGTATAAATATCCTACAATGCAAACATATAAAAATCAACAAACTCCGGCCAAGACCTCCATCAATACTATAAATCAGAACAAGCATATCTTCCTGAGATAATAGAGAAGTAATTGAATGCATTTAAAAGATTTGTCCTGGAGATTTCGTTTAGCAGCATATACAACACAAAATAATAAATCTAGCAGTGTATTTATATATATAAATTCTGATTTAGCGCCATTCTTCGGTACCTACCCAGATCTATGCATATACAGGAAGTTCCTTCCCAATCACTCCAAGGCTTAGCAACCTGGTATAATATCTATATATGGAATCGATTTCTTATTTCATATGCAATCGATTTCTAATATGAGGCAGAGTCACAAATTCCAGCTATTTCATAAATACAGATCTGGAAATAAACTTTTAACAAAGATGAATAAAGGGAATAAGATCGATTTCTGATTTCATAGAGACTCGAATCCATTTAAATGACAGATCAAAGTATTGATGTTTGACACGGTTCAGCAAAATAAAACTCACAAAAATATGACAGAACAGAGTATCGATTTTTGACAAGGTTCAGCAAACAAACTCACACCGTCGGCATTCAAAAGTTGACCCACATTTCATCATAAAAAGATTACGGAAATAACAAGAATGAAATCGACTTCTCTGCAGACTAGATCGGTTAAATTCAGAATGGATCTACGAATGGATCTGATACCGAATAGATCTAAATCGATTTGATACATATTGGATTTAAATCGATTTTGATACAAAATGGATCTACGCCCATATTTCATCACTAAACAATTTACAGAGATAAAAAGGAATAGAAACGATTTCACTGCAACATAAATCGATTTACACTGTATATATATAAATGATATCTTTGTAGAGATATTAACGACTGATCCAGCTAACCAGCATGAATGTATTGGGCATGGGTTCCAAATCAGAGATACGATTTCACAAAATAAAAGTCAAATCTATCACTCTTAAGGGTCGAGCTTTGCCATAAGAACACAGATTTAAACACAGATTTTTAAAGGAAAATAGTGTGTCATAAAAACACCCTTACAATTCGAGATTAAGCACAGGTATCTTTAAAAGAAGCAATTTGCCATAAGAAAACGCCCTTCCAATTCGATACTCAGAGATTTTACACAGCCATTCTTAAAAACGCCCAAGGAGAAAACCGAGGGAACACACAGAAGAATTATAGGTCAAATCCAAAATGCTTAAAGATAAATTTTATAGATCGATTAAGAGATCTGGAAACGCCCTTTTCAAATCGGAAGTAGAACCCAGAAAATGCCATTAAACGCTTTCCAATTCGAAATTTAAAACTGAGAGGATTTAAAAGAAACAATCGCCATTATGATTGTGGGTTGAGAAATGCTAATACGTCTTCGATGGACACCCAGAGATTTGTGAAAGTCATAATGCCAATAGCATTTCAACTCTGGATTATGCCATTCGATCTTCTAATTAAATGCATAGAAAAATCGGTTTCAGATCCAAGGATTGAACTCTGTCATTGATACACAGAGTCGACCTTGATTTGTTACATTTAACTAAACTAAATGGTAACTTTAGATCTGAAGTATCAGTTGCATATTAACATAATTAAATAATCTCTCTATCTAATGCTAACCCAAAATTTCCATGGCGATTCCAGTTGATTCGATCCAGTGAATCTGCCCTCCTCGCGGAGACCACCATCCTCAAGCTAGCAGGTAACAGCCGCCGAAGGGAATCCTTCTTTTCCCGTTCTTTCCCCCTCCCTTTTTCTTTCCTATCTTTCCTTCTTAAATATTAACAGCGCTCCTCTCCATTCTGGAGAGTCCGCCCTGCTTCCCCAAGATCCCCTTTCCAAGTGGGAAAATAGAACTCCAAAAATCGTAGGGAAGGAATTGCCAAGTGGCAGTGTAGATTATTCGGGATGCTCGCATAAGGAGACAAACTTCCTTAAATATCGCTAAGAGATTTACCCCAAATCTTTACTAATAGCTATACGTTATTTTCTTCCCCACTATCGTAATTAGCCGGGTGATTTTCCTTAGAGATATTAAATAAGAAAAGAGTTATATATAACACAATTGCTCCTCCGTGCTATTAAGCTGCATAAGTTCTTTGTTTTTATACTAATCCATTATATGAATATATCTAATATATTCATGTCATTTTAAACCTTCCATACTCATAAGTATACGTATATCTCTATCTATCTGTACATATAAAATTCTAATACATAGATTTCATATATATATATATATAATAAATCACTAGGCCATAACACCTAGACGGGTACAATCATATTTCTCAAATAATATTAATTTTGTACCATAGGATGGATTATAATGTTTATACGATAACCAGTGAAATTGTATATTAAACTCTTGCTCAACACACACCACTTTATATTTACTTTTTTCAAAGGTGGTTGTACATAGCCCTCTTTTAGTTTTCCATTTTTAAGTTCTTAGGCTAAGCTTCTGGCACCCTCTTAGTACTAATTATGGTTATCATTATAGTTAATAGACTCAACATGTCATATGAACACATACACTCTAGGTTAATATCCTACTATATATTAATGTTGTACACATAACACTAATATATAGATGCATATATGTTATTTATTCTCTAAGACATATATATCTTCCATACGTTGATATTCTAACATATAGCATCAACATATATATGTTATTATTCCAATACAATAACATATAATAATCAATTACAATTACAAATATATAGGTTATAAAGGAGGGATATCACATCCTCCTCCCCTAAAATAACACCGTCCTCGGTGTTCAGGCTTTCCAGAAATTCGTCCTTTCCTCTTGAGTCTTATTTTTCTTGCATCATGAATTTGGGTTTTGACCTTATTTGAACTTTCATGTTTTCTGCATGTCGTTATGGCTAATAACGTGGATTTTTATACAATAAAATCGGGACTCCAAGAAACTTTGTTCGGTAAAAACTATCATCAATTCAATAATCAAACTTAAAAGTATAAACAATGAGCCCCTTTATTTCAACCTAACATTTGCAATTCACGGAATATTTTATTTTTCCTTTAATAGCATAAGCACACATAATCCAGCCTTCAGGGGATGTAGATTGTCATTTTACACAAAACACATCATTTACTTGATTCAGGAAATTCTTGCCTAACACCCGAGTGCTCACACAGCAATTCCTTCAGAGATTTCTTGCTTAACACCATAGTGCTCACACAACAATTCATTCAGAGATTTCTTTCCTAACACCATAGTGCTCACGCAGCAATCTTTTCTCTTATTCATACTAAGCAGCGTCCTGCCTCCCGCATATGCATTCTTTTATAGTTTTCCTAGGTCTTTACAGCTCGCCGATTCCTTCGAGAATCCTGGCGAATGTCAACTCCCTGATCTCTAGAGAGTGGTTCAGTGCCCTTAGCGCACTTTTACATAATTCCCCTCAAGCCTTCTCGCTTGAGTCCCAGAATCTATTCCCCTCAAGCCTCCTCGCTTGAGTCCAGGAAAATATCATTCAAATTCATCAATTATTTCGGCATATTACATTTTATAACCCTACAATTTCTGTGACCCATTTGGTCTAGTTCTTTATTCAACAATAATTAACAATAATTAAAAAGTTGCAGTGTGGATCTTTCATCCTCACCCCTCTGTTGTACCATGCATAATATATTAAGCCTGTGTCTTTCAACAAGTTCCATCGAGCTTTAACCATCTGCCAAATTCAATTGTTAGTAACGCTTTATATAACAAAATCAAATATTTGTAAATAAGAAAATCATTCATTCTTCATACTACAATATCCATACTTGATCATCTGAAGTAAACGTTTTCTCCTTCCAAGCATAACTAACTTACTTAATAGGATTACATAATTCATTGAACACGAAATAATATTCTTCCTGTGATGACCCGTGGACATTATGATTTCTTATCCTCGAAGGTTATCCTTCACCCTTTCAAATACCCTTCCTATTTTAGTTATACAACTTCTTTTGTATATAACAACATCACATAGAAATAACCAATTTCTAAATCATACTTGCATACCTTATAACCATATACCTTTGTAAGGGTGACCGCATATCTTCTCATTATAAGATCCTCATATGTCGAGGTACCAGTTTACCTATATCATCACATGTTAGTCTTACACCAAATATCACATGAATTTATATATCCCATTTTTACCTCTTGACTGTTGTAGTGATGTGTGGAAATATAACATTCCGCTCGACTACAACACTAAATCATAAGAGCAATCATGCATGAAACATATGTCAATCATCCCCTTGACTTGTTTCATAAAAGCTTACACATCAATTACTGTTAGATATTACTTCTGATCTATCATGGAAATTCCATGATAATAAGGTTTTCCTTAACTCCTAAAGTGGATATAAAATACGCATTTATAAAGACATTAGAAAATTAAAGTGTCATGTATTACCATTCCGTGGCGGTTCTAGCTTTCCAATACTTTTATTCATACAACAACACATATTCACCATTAATTACATCTATGCATTCGTTATGTGAACAACATGATTAACTATAATTTTATCTCTTAACCAAAATAATCATTTTGACACCACATATAATTGTATGTGACAACAAATCATCATAAATCATGATCTCATAAAAGTATAGTTTTACCACCACCACTCATAGTATTCCAACATCCATGAATGTGAGATCATGCATTTCCATCATATATTCTTTTATTTACCCAACTTTGCCCTCGCAGTCATAGGGAAAATTTTCAAACTCTCTTAGTTTGCAGTTAACAGAATCTAGACTAGAAAGTCTACATTTCTCGTGGGAGGTTAGAAACATCATAAATTTATCATTCAAAGTGGCTTTATACATGAAAGGAACTTGACAGTTCCTAACATAATCAAAACATTAGACCATCTTCTTTAGTCAGATATTAACATATATAATTACTTTATAAAAGACTTAACAGATATAAGTTGCTTATTTTATCTATCCGAATTCTCATATTCGGAAATCCCGACAAATGGATTAATAAAATTCGATTAGTCAGAAACAATCAACAAACTGTATCAACCCTATTCTCCCATATGACGCGTTTACTGAAACTGAAAGATATCCACTCCTACTAATAACAATTCAGGTAGAGAAGGTAATAAGTATTTTAAGACGAATTATCAAATCAACAGATTTAGGACAGTTCCTCAGTTTAGCACATTCACAACTAGGAGGACTTTCAATATACGAAGACTCATTCCACAAAACCTTAACCGTTATCCTTCTAAAGACTATTTTCTCGTCGTCCAATGAATCTTATTGTAAAGTAGGAGGATATATTCATCAGCTAATATTTACCAATAACAGATCATTCATCTCCATAATGAAACATATACTATCCTTACCTACAAACAATGTTGCGCCATTACAATGCTTTCCCAAATGAAACATACTTACTTGCAATTCAATGACGACTTGTAAGCTACCTGTTGTCGATCCATTGAGATGAAATTTTCTATTGCGTCTTGTGTCGCCAGTTCGACTAACTCATATATGTTTTCACCAACTGAGCCCAAATAAGCCCGAGTGTTTGCAACCTGTGCTCTGATACCATATGTAACATCTCCAAGGTTTGCGAATTAGTAATTTTGGTGTAAAATGAAATTTTTTTGCATAAGATTAATGAAACTTCGAAATACACTTCATTCCCGTAAGGACCAAGATACTGAACACATTCCCTGATAATTTGAGATTAGTTAATTTGAAATACTCATCACGCATCATACTCATGAATATCTTACCATGTAAAGGTTACTGCATCCGGAATTGTCCACAACAATGTGATCGTCACATCACATCAACATGAAATATCATTTTAACAACATTAACATGAAATATCATTGTAACAAACTAACATGAATTATCATTGTAAGAACATTAACATGAAATATCATTGTAACAAACTAACATGAATTATCATTGTAAGAACATTAACATGAATTACCCCTGGTCAAGATGCACTTGACCAATGTGTTATAATCATCAATTATAAGATAGCACCTTTGAGAAGAAAATCATGCAACCGTCCAAAGGATCATACCCATATAAAAACCATGAAGATAACGAGACCAAGATAACGTGGTTCACCCGTACACGGGCTAGTCCACAAAAGGTGTGTGCATCTTTTATTATTCATGAAAGAGTTTTACAATAGCAACTTGATCATTGCATTACACAATTCAGACTTTCCTCAAAGCCTTTCTGGAACAAGTCTTCTCCTTTCTATTTATCGCAGCAGGGTATCAGTAAGCTTAGACAAGAAATACAATTCCAGCAACCCCTGATTTCTCAGAAACTGAAACTGAGTTTCATGGGCATTCATGCTAACCACAAACAATACAACACTCCCATCATGCAGAGAGTTCAAACGTTCTCAGCCAACCCAATATATAAGCAGAAATTACGATTTCATTTCCGGCTATCGAGCTTCATTGCCACTCTCTACCCTACCCTCTCTCTATGCCTTCCTCACGAGCTTCATTGCCAAGTCTCTCCTCTAACCCTTAACCCCTCCCTACACTCCCCCCTCCACCTCCCCTTCCAACTATGTCGGCCTCTCCCACTCAACTTTCCCCACCACTTTTTCCTCCCTCCCTCTCCCCTGCCCTCCACCTCCATCCCCCTCGCTCTCCCCCCGCCCTCCACCTCCATCTCCCTCCCCCTCCTGCTCCTTCTCCAACTCCCCCTCCCTACCTTTCCACTTGCCACCTCACCTTCCACCTCCCCTACCCTCCCCCACTACCTTCCCCTCCCTCCCTCTTCCTCACACCCTCGCCTTTCCCTCACCCTCCACCTCCCCTCCCCCTACCCATCCCCTCATCTCTCTCTCCCCCTCCAACTACCTCATACAATCCCCTGTATCCCTCCCCCTCCTCCTCCATCGATCCTCCTCGCCCTTCCCCCACCCCATCACACCCTCCCTCCCGCATCCCTCCACATTCTCTCCTATCCCCTACCTCTGCCTCCCCCTCTCCCCCACACCATCATACCCTCCCTGTTGCATCCCTCCTCCTCCTCCTCCCTTCCACACTCCCACTCCCCCTCCCCCCCATCCCACTCTCCCTCCCCCCCATCCTACTCCCCAGATCTCCCCCTTCCTCGCCATATTCCTCCCTCTCTCCCTCCCCTTCCCACACTTCCCCCTCCCTCTACCTCTCTCCCTCTATCCTCCTCCTTCCTCCCACATCATCCTCCCTCTTCCCCTCCCATATCCCCTCTCTCCTCCTCCCTCTCTCACCCTCCCCTACCTCTTCTCCACCTCCCTCCCTCTCTCTCTTGTCCCAACCTACACTCGACCTCCCTCCATCCATTCCCCTACCCCACACCATCCCTCGCTCGCTTCCCCTCTCCCCCTCTCATCCCTCCCCCCCTCTACCTTCCCCCCCTCCACCTTCCCCTTTATCTCTTTCGTACACTCCCCAACATCCCTACCCCTCGCCCTCCCCCCACCCCATCACACCCTCCCTCCCGCAGCCCTTGACCTCCTCCCCACTCCCTCCCCCTCCATATCGCCCCTCCCTCTCTCCCTCTCACTCCCTCTCTCTCCCCCTCCCCCTCGGTCACTCACCCCCTCCCCTATCCTCTGTCTTCCCCTATGTCTCCCCCTCTCTCACACCCCCTTGCCTACTCCATATCCCTCCCTTACACTTCCCTCCCTCCCACTCCAGTTCCAACCCTCCAACCTCCCTCGATACCCCTCCCCCTCCAACACTCCCCCACCTCCCTCACCCTCTCCCCCCTCCGTATCCTCCACCCTGCCCCTACTCAATCATCCTCCCTCACCCTCCCCTACCCTCTATCTTCCCCTCCACCTACTCCTCACTCCCCTCTCCCATGCCCTCCCCCTTTCTCCCTCCCCCTCCATCCCTTCCAACTCCCTTCACTACGCTCTCTCTCCCCTACCCCCTCCCCCAACCTCAACACTTAAAACTCCCCCACCACTTTTCCTTCCCTCCCTCTTACTCCCACCCTCCCCATCCCCTCACCCTTCATCCTCCCTCCCTCCTCCTGCCTACCACCCTCTCATTACCACCCCCTCCCTCTTGTCTACCCTCCCTCTTCCTACCACCCTCCCCCTCCCTCTTCTTACCACCCTCCCCCTCCCTCTTCCCTATCCCTGCCGCCCACTCCCTCCCTCCTGCCCACTCCCTTGCTCCACTTCCCTCCCCATCCACCTCATCCTTCCTCCCCTCCCTCCCATATCCCCTCTCTCCTCCCTCACCTATCCTCTCTCTCCCCCTCCCTCTCATCCTCTCTCCCCCGCCTCCACTCCACTTCCCTCCCCCTCTCTCCCTCTTCCAACCTTTGCTCCACCTTGTTCGCTCCCTCCCTCCCCCTCCACCTCCCTTTCTAGCAATTAAATATGAAATTGTAAGTTGAAGGACTAGAGATTAGAGCAAAGAGGGGTTAACCATTCTAACTTATAACTTATGTGAGTTTATATATAGTTAATATGAGAAAAGTTATATTATAGGATTACAATGATTAGGAGTTATAAGGGTTTTACATATATAAGGTTGTAGGTTAAAGAACTAGGGATTCAAGGTAACGATTTTAATAGTTAGGATTTCATATTTATGGATAAGAGGATATAGTTTTCATTTATTATAAATTAAAAGTTATAGAGTTAATATTTATGATGAGTTTTGGGATACCTTAGTACGTAAAGCTATAAATGATAAAAAAATGCAAGGTATACCTTAATACATAAAGTTATAATGAATTAAATAGTGTAACGTAATAGGAACAAGAGATTTGTGTCAATCGAGGTAAGGAATTAGTATAATTTAAAATATTCAATATTCATGTGATAATTATCATATCTTAACAAATTCCCCAATTTGAAAAATTGGAGAGGAACCATAGACTAAGGTTTTTAAGGTTTTTAGCTTAATTAACTAGTTTACGAAAACAAAGTCAAGAAATTCTACTAACCTTGGCTTTGGATTTTTATAGACCAAATCTCAAGGTAAATGTTGTTTTAGAAACGATTTTAAAATTGACGTGGTAAAATTATATGCAATCCTAAAAGATTTAGACTCCAAATGACAAAACGACGGCACATGGTTGAGGACGAGAGTAATAGATTTCTTACGCATTATTAAAAATGTTTAATCTCCATTTTGCAATGGTTATATTTGTAGTTTCTGTTGCTAAAAGTGGTGAACATGTTTAAAGCATATAAAATAGAAAATACAAGCTAAATAAAATTTGGGCCACAACATAGGTGAACCAAACGTGGTAGATGGATGACGTGGTAGGTGTGAATTTAAATGGGTAATGTGGCGGTGCTCTTCTTTAGATTTCCTTGGAAACAGAGTACCATGCGACGTGAATGGAGATGCTGCCAACTCTATGGAGGGAAATCTAATTGGTGAGCCATAATACTATAGGTGGTAAACTAGGCTTTCATCGGTGAGCCACTTGAAGTGAAATTTTCAACGAAGTAGAACTCGATCGTTCCAGATCAGATTATAAGAGGTTGTTAGTAATGATATCACGGATTAGCATGGAAGAAATGATATACTTGGTGCACATATTTGCAACAAAATTTCAAAATCAATATTTTTTATGTAAACTTCGTCTAAAATTAATAGGTTAGAGAAAAGTTTTTTTTAATTAAGTTTTATATTTTTTTTATATATTTAATAAAGATTGGATCTTCTTAAAATTTACTCGAACACAATTTACACATTTGCTATCTCCTTGTTATGATCAGAGGTTATGAAAAAAACCTTAAACTACACCTCACTTCAAAACTCAATATATCGGCTAGCTCTCTGTTACAGCAAAAAAACCTTAAAAACTATAAACAAATCACTATTTTTTATTACTATCAAAACTCAAAACAATTATTAAAAATAGAAATAATTTATCATTAAGCAACATAATTCATTTAACCATTCATCTAAACAAAATGTAATATTATTTAACCATTCACATAGCTATGACTTTTTGATACAACATAGGAATCTATAACATAACAAAACATTAGAATTTGGGGTGGAATAGAAGTATGTTTTCCCTAAATTATAGGAGGATGAGAAAGTATATTATTCACAATGATTTTATGTGAAGACAACCCATTTAAGTAAAAGAAGACAAAACAATTGGAGATTACAATTAATCATGGAGAACAAGTAACAAATGTGTGCCATATCAATGTTCAACCACCACAAATTAAGTAGCTAAACTACTTGAACTAATAAATTTCCTTTGAATTATCATTAATTTTCAATATGGAATTGGACATAATTTATCCCATTGGACATTGGTTGAGCTATCAATAATTTCCAATTTCATAGTCTAGATTTTCATTTCCTGCTTAATATTTAGGATTACATTAATTAACTAGAATAAACAACAGAGAGTGAACACAATATACAAACTCCACAAGAGAAACAATGGACACACGTTAGAAAGTACATTCAAGAAAGAAGTACACCTTAGAAAGTACATTCAAGAAAGATGTTCCTCCAAGGTACGTCTGGATGTACATCCATAAAATGAGTCGATTCATTGGGCTTGAAGGGTTTCCTCCTCTTTCTCATCATAAAAAATGACACAAACAGGCATACATAAATCTTTTTCATGACGGTTGGCTATATGCAATACCATTAATCTCAAACAAATTCAGGGCTTGTTATCTGCTCCCCCAAATCCTAAACGACTTGCTCATGTGAATCCAAAATTAGTAGGTATATTGGGGGTGATATTCAGAAGAAATTTGTTTGGAAAAGGTCGAACATTGGTGTATGTGGATCCAAAGTTCATGAAACATGTCCTTCAAAACGAAGGCAGGAAGTTTCGCCCAACTATCCCAAGCCTCTTGAAAACCTCATTGGAAAATAAAGTTTGATGGCCGTGCATGGGATCTTCGAAATAAACTCCAAGGGACGATTGTTGGAATTAATATTTGTATGGATTGGATTGATTGTTGAATATGCATGGTACGGACAAAGAACAATGCTATGTTCGAGAGGAAAGGGAATTCAAACAATGAAAAGCTTACATTGGAAGACAACCAGTCTATGAAATAAACTAAATTTATATGTATTCAATTTATATATTCGTTATAAACTAAATGTATATGTATTCAATTTATATATTCTTTATATTCCTTACCGGATTCATTGTTTATATTTTAAACAATCCGGGCAATAGTAGTGAATAAGTGCTATGGTTTTTCTAATTCACAGGTAATAAATGAAAGAACTTCCTCTCGAAACATTTCGGTAGGTCTTTATAGATAACCCTAAGAAAACATTACAATGAAAGGTTATCAAAGATTTACACCCTGTTTTATTAGATGGAGGCGCCCATTCTACATCCACTTATAGAAACAAAACGAAAGGCATGGAACAATATTTTACCCATAGGTCACAATGGAAATAAAGTGAAGGATAATGAATGAAATTTGCGTAACAGTTTGCACCTACAGTGATTCCCATTAAGACAATTTTGTTAACATAACTGTATGCCCTGTTTCTAAATAGTGATATGCCCTAATGCCAAAGCGAGAATTTGATTATATATGGACGTGAACTAATGGAAAATCTCGAATGAACTGCTCACGCATTGGTCATGGCCTTAGTGTCTCTCTCCTCGAACATATTGTAGTTGCATTTTTTTTTTAAAAGTTTGTCTTCTATTGGCATCTCTCGTTAACAATGGAAAACAGAGTAATGGTTGTGATGGGTTTTCATTTCTTAACCTAAATTCTAATGACGTGTTCTATGGTTGAGTTCTTTGATTTTGCATCCATAAGCACCTTAGCAGGTAATTTTACAGGCAGACTTTTCTTAAGGCAGATCAAACTTTTAGCATAGATGATATCACAAAATGCAGGAAATGGACATTACATAGAAATCCGAAGAGGTGGTATGAAAAAGTTATAACATGAACTGGTATGAAAATATATGGTGGATAACTCGAGTGCCCCATGAAGTGATGTCACAGAGGCACCTGAATTTGCGGTGGACCCTCCAATACCCTGTGTAGTAGTAACCCTCGTTTCTTTTATTAGCTTATCCGAAACCCTTAGAACACTAATTCCACATACGCTAATGCCATTGGCAGTCGATCGATTCCTAAACTGGGGAATTCAAGTTGGGGTAGGGTTCACTGGGCTATTTACTACCTGGCTTGTACTTGGAAGGATCTTTAAGCTTAATAAACCTACCATAAGGCAATTTTTCTCATTATGGAAAATAAAAGAATGGAATACTGAAGGCGAAAGGTAAGAAATATAACAATGGGCAATAATCTAAAAAAAAATAGCGGGATGGGCAGTAATCAGTTACCCATTCCAGATGAAGCCGAATAAAATAAAGGAAGAAAAACAAATGATCTTGAACGATGATCTTGACTCGATTTGCACTATGTCCATACATCTCTGTGTATTCTTAATGCTGCAGGTTATGGAAGCAACAAATAATTTAAAAAAATTAGAAAATGGAAATCCACATAATAAAACTAAAAGTTACAGAGATCAGCTCAGATGTATAAGACAAATAAATCAACGCGGATAATACTCACAATTAATCCGATATTCAATCGATCTCAGAAACTCAATCAATCTGAGGAAGAAGGCTGATGGTGATCATGCCTGATTCATGATTCGAAAAATTGCCTGCGAGCGAGATAGAAAGCGTAGGAAAGCACAAAGAAAGGTTAGCATTCGCTCAACTTTTTAAGCCATGGGTGTTTTTCACTCTTTTATGTTTAGCTTTTTTAACGGTAAATTTTTTTCTCTCCTCCCGAGAAATCAATTAGCCGTTCGTTTGAACGTTTTTAAAAAGTTCACATTAAAATGAACTCAAGGATCTCTTGAGTACATGTGATTAAAATTATAGTTTGGATTTATTCGAAAAATAGTTTGATTCCCATAAAACATAATTTAGATTTATTAAAAAAAATAATCTGATTCCGATCACTCAAAACTAGTTGAAAAAGAAAAATTACATAAACGTCATTATGTTTTACACAACCTCATCGATTCGAAAATTATTGTTCGACCATATTCGCCTTCGAGTTTGAAGTAATCTTTAATTTCCGTATTCACCTGATTTCCGTATTCATTCCTTATATTTAACATCTTCATTGGGTACTATCTCTAATGTCTTCACTTGTTCTACGTTTGCTTATTTCTTATTCCGTTAACTTTATCTTTATAACATACTTTACCATTTAATTTATCATTTTAGGCATTATATCATAATGTTATCTTAATGTGGATTTCACAAACATGATATTATCTTAATATTATTGTTCATGATATAATATTTATTAGTAACGTAAAAAGACATTTTTATAATTCAAAATCATGAGTAAAGTTTTTAAAATATTTATTTTTATTTTTGTTTTGTTTTATTTATTTAGTTTACATAATTTTCCTTTAACTATAACGATTTATATGCATATACATAAGTGGTATAAACTCGAAAAGAAGTTAATCAACTCAAACTTACACCCTTGAATACAAATATATAGAAGTTAATCAACGCATATGCTAATTATGTTAGGGTTAAGCTTGATTCTGGAATGAGCAAAGATGTAAGTGTTTTGGTAGTCAGTAGTTTCTTGCTAGTTGTATTTGCATATAAAAAACTCTATTGATAAACCTTGTGTTGCTATTGTTTATTTGTATTTATCTTTATTTATTCTCTCAGATATTTTTATTGTATGAGAGCCTACATGATGTCACTTATTGCTGGTGAATAAATATGACTGCCTATAAGTACATAATGGGAGGTAACAGATCTCTTGCTTGGATACTTGAATCTGCAAGGAGAAAATGCAAATCAACGGGTTCAAGTGTAATCCGTTCATTATGAATTCCGATCTCACGAATCTCTCAAACCATGGCCAGACTAGTGAAGTTGAATGGCATGTGAATGCCTTATCCGAGGTGATATTCGGTGAATGCACTCGGCTTTTGCAACGAGAATATTGGTTATGGCAGCCAAGATAGGGTTTTGTTGTTTTAGAGAAGCCGCCAGCCATTGAAATGGTAAGAGAACCAGATCCGTGTGAAGATCGGTGCATAAACCTTTTCTTGCTATTGTTTTCCAGGATAAACCTTGTCTTCACTAACAAATTATTTTTGTTTATAGTATATTTATGTGATTGTACTCATATAAAGTAGAATTTTAAATTCACTACAAATATATTTATGTTGTTGTACTTATTTAAAGTAGAATTTTAAATTTACTATACATAGTAATGAAAATTATTTCATCTTTATCATATTAATGTTGTTGGATTCACCCCAAGTACAATATTAAATTCACTACATATACTCACTTAGTAATAATGAAGGAATTCAATTTGACAATATAAATATTTTGCGTTTCCTAAAGCACTTGGATAGTTAGACATATTTTTGTGGGCAACTTGAGTTAACTTAAGTTCTTGATATCTAAATAGATCACATAGGTAGTTGCTCACATGCATATAATATTAAATCTTTTGTAGTTAGACATGTTCCTTTGGACAACCTCACTCAATTTAACTTTTGTTGTTGATATCTAAATAGAGGCCACATAGGTGATGATCACATAGTTAGACCTTATCAAGTATTGAGATGATAGATTTGTCATCTACTTTCTGAAGAATTAAATATTGATCTAGTTCCATGGCCGTTTCCTTTAGAGCATGTCATAGGAAGGCATACCAATAAAAGATTGATATATTTTTCTTTTAGTTATATATTAGTGATAAACCCTCAATATCACATGGACATACAACCATGTGACCATACACATATGAAACCATTGTCCAAACCAAACCATGCCAAGATATAAATATTATAACAATCCAAAACCAACATAGAGAAAACACTCAAAGCAAATTACCCATCCACCACAACATTCAACACACAAAGTCTAAATTGCTTTTAGGGTCGAGAAACATTACATAAGTAGGAAATGAGCCATGAGTCTTCTATCATACTCATGCAATAGGTCCATTAATTTGTCCCTTATTGAGCTATCCTCAACAAAGTTATTCTATAGATATTATCTATCCCATAGTGGTCCAACATAAAACACTTAATCAATTGCATAGATATAGCTGCTAATGATAATTAATCACACAATGAGTAAGTTGTTGATGAATGTCTTGAATGTATTAAGTGCCCTCCCTCTTTAAAATGTCATTTCATTTCCTTGAAAGCGAGGAATTGTCATACATCCACTCAGGCTTGAGGATTTCCATTAATTATAAATAATTAAGTAATTGTAAAAAAGTAAAAACTTAATAGTATATCACCATATTACCACTTTAACATTCAAAATAATTTGCATCCTTAAACATAAATAAAATGATTGATTACACAAATTCTTGTGTCACATTGATTAGTATCCAAATCTAATGATATAGAAATAAAATGATAATATTGTAATAATTTACCAAACCTTATGCTCTACCATCCTAAACACCATTACACCGTACACCATTGTTGACTTCTTTTTTAAAATGTTGATTACAACTCATTTAAAAAAAACAAACACAATCATTTACATCGCATACCTTAGTGACTTACAATGGAAGCTAGTTCATATCTACATAAATAAAAAGACTCCTAGCTAAGTATAAAATAAGAAATAAGTTTTCCACGCCCTACTATATACAGAGAATGGGTAGCTTGAAGCCATAAATATGAAATTACTGGCCATCCTGAAACACACTGTTAATGCTTCACGTGACCATTAGCACACCAAGCTATATCCTACAATATGGGCTTACCACACTTTCATTATTATTATAAAAGGTCCTACTTAGTGGAAATTACATATCTCCACGACCACCTACTCATTCGTATATAGAGGTAAAGTTATGTTGCCCTAAGGTAAAATTTTATGATAAAAGTAGGTTTTCAAACATTGTGATTATGGGATATTTTTATTAATTTAATATATATTTTACAATGTCATAATAAACTCGTTTTTCAAATATGTAATTATCTTTTAATTATAATTATATCTAAAATTATTTTAACAATTAATAAAATTATTTTAACAATTAATTGCATCAATAAGAGAATAATAAATATTATTATTTCAATAATCTTTCAGAAATAAAAATGTTACTATTTAAAAAATAATAATCTTTTAAAAACATGATCATTTAAAAAATTAATCATGTGTAATTTTGTATTTATAGATAAATAATATAATATGAATATTATTTTTTATATATCTAACCATTCCATGAATATCATATTTATGGATAGTATTTTAATAATGACATTGATTTAAAATAGTAAGTATTACCTTAAAGGATTGGATGTGGGCATCTTTTAACAACATTGGCATTGACAATTTATCGAGAAAGTGAATACTTCTAACCATATTGACATTGACAATATGTTGGGAAAGTGATACTATCTTTGTGTGAAGACCTTTGGGCTTAAATATTTAAAACAATTAGTACTATCCTTACACACTTAACTAAAAGTAGGATATTTTTTTTTTTTTTTTTTTGATACTTTTTCAACCTCATATAATTCATGGTTATACCAATTATATGCATCTTAGGTGTGTTTTTTAAAATGTTTAAATAACACCCCTTAGTACAAGTTCCCATTAAAAGAAACCTCACTCACATTTGAACACCACATGATTATCTAATCATCCACATTTATGTCCATTTTAACAAATTTAATTTCAATTTTGGACATTGATGTGTCAATTAATTTTGAGGGTCACGTATAAAAAATGTGGTCTATCAATAAACAATGATATGATTGAGATTTATATTAATGTGGAGACCTATGTTCAAATCTTAAATAAGACTTTCATTTCCATCCAAATTAGATTCAATATCTTCTAATATCAACATCAATTACATTTATCAAAAAACACCAAAATATAAATATGCAAAATATACTTTCCTTTATTAACGTAAATTAATATCTTATTTTTACACCTATTATTATATAAATTAAAAAAAATTATTATTATAAATTATTTAAATAAAAATTTAAAATAATTTATCACAATAAAAAATTAAATATTCTAATAAAGGATTAAGCTTCAAGTTTATATCCATTTAAACAAAATGGAAGAAATAAATAAATTTAAATTACATATTATATGAAATACAATTTTATTTTACCAAAATTACATAATTATCATGAATTTCCCATCCATCTACCTAACCAATCGCATTATATGGTCAAAACATCATAAGTTTAAAGTTCGAAACTCACAATATAATGTTAAGCGAATTAGGGTAAACTCTTCTAAACCTAATATAAAATGTCATATGAAACTCTAGATAGGATAACCTTGAAATTCAAAATAATAATGAAATACGAATAGTGACTAAGAGTCTTATTATGAATTTTAATTAAACATGGTATAAAGTGTCAATTCTTATTATGTATCTAATAAAGTATAAAGTATAAACTCTTCTAAATATAGTATAAAATATTTTGAAATTTTGAAATGATTTGAAATAATTAAGTGAAGTGTTAGTATAATAATTGTAGTTAATTTTAAGATTTTGTTATGAATTAGTTTTAGATATTATTAGTGATTGTAAATAATATGTTTGATTTTGTAAATAAATGAATCATAAATTTCCAAAGAAAGTGATTAGGCATGCTTCGATTATGATATCCCAAAAAGGAAATAAAACTAAATGAGCGATGTCAAATAATTATTTTTATAAACAAAAGAAATAATATACATTTTATCTTAAAAATAAAGGACGTTACTTAAAAAAAATTGTAAATTTTATTAGTTAGTTAAGTTAAAATGAAACAAGAATTATATTTCCTAACACAAAAATAGTAGACATTTTATCTAGAAATAAAAAACTTTACAAAAAAAAGTTTTAAGTTTGATTAGTTAGTTAGGTTAAAATGAAACAAGAAGATATGCATTGGAGAAATAAAGGAGGGATTCAAATTAGAGAAAAGGGGAGTTGGGGAGAGAAAGATTCAATTGATTAAGTTCTCTTATTTGATTAATAAATGTTATTGTGTATTGATTATATTATTTTTTCTTATTCAATATAATTTTGTATTTATAAAGTATATTGTAGATTATTACTTTAATTATTTAATTATTTAATATAAATTATAATTAATCATTATATATATATTGAAAATAGAAACAACTTATTGCAGAAACTAGGTGCTTTATAGTTCAATACGAGGAAGATGTTGTAACGTTTGTTACTAACAAAATAATTAAAAAAGTTCATGTCAGCTTATAAAATAAAAAGTTATGGAAAGTATTTAGAAAAATCTATGTTGGTTCATAAAATAAAATATATTTAAAAAATAGATCTTCTTTTATAAAATAAAAACTTAAAACTTAAAGAGAGATCAAATTTCTTGAGTTTAAATTTTAAAAAAGAAATACACCTCAAGAAATTGAATCCCTCTGGATGCTTCATAGATATAGGTTCAACATGGATCTATGATGGTAGTATAAAGAAATAAATTTCTACCTTAAATAAAAGATATAAATATTAAAAAACCTTGAAATTTCTAATTATAAACCATTTTTTATAAACAATGTTATAGAACAATTTCAACCCTAAAACACTTCTTATCCATCTAAATATTTCAAATATACAAAATTGCAAAAAAATTAATAGATTTCACACGACTATTAAATAGATTCAGATAGATAATGTTTAGAATAGATATTAAACCTAAAACTAAAGTAAAACCTTCTATATATACATAGTAACTTGTCCATTTAACAAGCTTAATCTTATTACTAAAGAGGAATAATTAAATCCTATTTCAGCCGAAACATAGGAATTGTGAGACGGCCAAAATTTGCAAGGGTCAAGTTAGAATCAAGTTGGGAGGCAAGCTGAGGTTTGTTGTTGAGTTAATCGATATATATAAATAAATATTTTAATAATTATATTAATAATAATAATAATATCAAATTTAGCTAGTTTATTTAGTTAAGGTGTAGATTTAGATTTGATTCAATTTTTTTTAGAGGTGAATTAGTTGGGAAGAAACACCTAGAATCCAATCAATTATTTTAACAAACAAAATAATAATAATAATAATGGTGAAAGTGATAACGATGAAACTAAAAAAATTAACATTTACATGTTATAGACATACAATAAAATGACACACATGCAAACTAATAAAGAAGAAATAAATTATTAGTTTAAGAGTTTGAGAAGAGAGATAAGCTAATATCACGATTGATTATTACCTTAGCCATTAAAGAAAAGTTCATAAACTCTTCAATGAAATGGATTCAGTGGTATTTTTGCTCCTTCCATGAAATGGATTCAGTAGGAAAATCCTGGTAATAATGCTTTCAAAATTAACTTACAAAAAATTATTCGTGATTAAAAATATAAGATTAATATAGAAACTAGTTAAACAATATAAATATCTATATCTATATCTATCTATATATATATATAATCAAAACATAACAGAAAGAGAAACACCTAAAAATATCAACGTATGAAACTACAAAGAGAAATATTGGGAAAAAAAATAGTGTATTTACCTTCATATTAAGCATCTCCCTTGTTAGCTAGCTACTAGTGAATAAACTCAACAGGTGACAACACGAACCATCAAATAGATTCCATTCAAATTAAATAGAGGTGCAAAAGATGAACAAGACCAAATCACCGACCATTAACACAAATGTATTGTGGTTGAAAAATAAATAAAAATTGTCTTCAATCATGCGAGCTAGAGCCGAACATAGCAAGGCTAGTCTTAACCAAGCAATATCTACATTTAAAAAGGGCTAAGTGGTAGCATATACCTGCGGAAATAAGCTTTATTAGATACTGAGGTGAGTTTTAATTAAATTAAATTATGGGGTGAGTTTAAATTGTTTTGTCAATGTGTATAACTTTTATTTCATGAATGAATTTGTGTCAATTATCACATGGCTTAGGTTTTCAATATAAAAAAAATTTAAAAACTTTATTATTCAATCCATTTTTATATTTTTTATCACAATTGTAGATATAATTATTTTATTTTGATATAAATTTTAAAAAGATAAATGTGATTGTATAATGAAAAAATATTAATAAAATTTAAATATGTTTATATAAAAACAAATTATTTTTTAAATTATAAAATCAAATTTATTACTTTTATTTTACATTTACATTTATATATTAAAAAAGATTTTATTAAATCCTATGATCGATGATTGTAGATAGAAATTGACCATGGTAAGACATATTATGTTAGCTTCAAACCTAATTTTTTATTAAACATTTAAACTCAAAAAAATATTAATGATTTTATGATATATTATAAAAATATTTTTTTCTCATAAAAATTTTAATAATATTTTTTAACTATTTAATTGATTTTTTTAGATAAGGTTCAAAATTGAGTACAATTTGACGCATAACGGTAACATATATATTTAGTTTACTTATGCTTCCAAACTTATGACATTTTTACAATTTGTTTTTAGATTTGAAATTGCATTATGCATTTATTTTTATAAAGGTTTTGAGTAGAATCTCTAAGGCACAAAGTGTTTTGAATAATCTTTAGAAAATGGAAACCTTGGTTGGCTTACGAAATATATCACAAAGTGAGGATGCTATATTTTTATAAAATAATCTATTGCAATTTGGAGAAAGCAATTAACTACGCAACAGAGATACCTATATACACATTTTGTAATAATAGACATCTATTACACATTTTGTACTCATACATATACCATGTTTTCTCTTAACGTGGTATTGAATTTGGGAGATATCCATGTATGTTCCTTAACATGGTATTCGAAGATGGTGTGTGGCTCCACAAGGAGGTGCTAGCTGTCAAGTCACCATAAAAAGTTATGCTAAGATGTATTACTTTGGCAACTCAGTTGGATATGGCCTCGCAAAGACCAACGTGGATAAACTAAAATCGTAATAATAAAGCATAAACACTAAAATCTAAGTCCAATGCCTTTGCCATGACATTGTAACTTCATTAACAAATGTCCATCGAATGTTAACACTTGGCATTTGGCATGGTTGTATACTATACACAGCTGTTGCTTGGCTTGGTTAATGATTACTCTAAACTATTTAATTGGTTTCTCTTACAAACCAGGTAGTTGGAATACAGGATGTCGTGAAAAGACAATTTCATTCGACTCGCCATAGCTAGTTTTGTGCTAGAAGCGCGATCGAGGTATTTTGTTATAAGTTGAGAATTTGAATTATAGAGGTATTTTGTACTTCTTTTTATTTGCATTAGAACGAGAGATAAAGAAAAAAAAGAGTGAAACGGTATTGTAGTTTTCCAATTATGGTGAAAATGTCTATAAATTAAATAGAAACAAGTTATTTTCATCATTTTCATTTGAAAATTAAATTATCAAAAAAATATTTTACCCTCACACCTCAAGTGGAGAATGTGGGATTCATCATATCTATGACTTTCAATTAATTGTCAAAAACATATTTCACCCCCACAATTCGAGTGGAGAATCTCGGGTTCATCATATCTATGACTTTCATAAGAAAACTTGTAGTTGCCTGTTCCTATGTCCAAATGAAAGTGTGGGAAACTCTTAAACCTGTCTAGCACTGGCACGTTGATATCGAAACAAAACCCTAATGAAAAATAAAAATGAAACTCTATGTTTATGTGCCAACATATTTTCTTGGATCTTTTAATATATTAAAACATAATACCCAATACGTTTAATATTTTTTAGAAAACTGCATTGTGCATTGATTGCACATCCACAAACTCAGTTTGAGTTGTAAATAGACCTAATGACCTAGGTATTTGCATGATGAAAAGTTGTGTGGGATATCTGAGGTTGAAGAGGGGACTCACATTTGGGAAACTCCTCTACACAACATGAGATTTTTTTGTTTGGATTTAGCAAGGAAAGTAGTAGAATACTTTCCATGAGGTTATGTTTTAGATGTCCCATATAATTGTCCTAGCTATATAGGGATGGATATGTAAGGAGGAGTAATTTCTCTCTATGATATACTCAAACAAGTTAGTGTGTTACTGACATAAGTAATATGCATATGTACGAAATCTGATATTAGAATTGATAGTTTTAAATACAGTTAGGTAGATTAGTTAATGCTCGAAAGTTTTTGATATATTTCAGAATTGCTTATATATATGTTTTTTAGTACAAAATGTAGTGAGTGAGTTTTTGGTGTTAATGAAGAAGAGATTGAAAGCTCCTATTATATATTTATATCAACTGTAGTTGTGTGTGTCTTTAGTGTTTTTGTGTTCTTGCTGTGAGTATAAGATCCCTTTCCTATCCAACATATTGGTATCAGGTTATTGTTGTTGAGTGTTTCTCTATCAATTGAAGCAAGTTGTAGGATTCATAGGAGACCTTTAGGAATATCTCCCCACACTGGAAGAAGGGAAGAGTGGAGCTATAAGAGAGTTGAGGAAACCAAAGGAGGAGGAAACTGAGCAAAGGTCCCTCCAGAATACTGTGGATGTGGTTGTACAGCCGTTGTTTCCATTGTTTCTATTTTGAAGGATCCAAGTAGCTCGTCGGAGAAGACGAAGGGTTAGAATAAAACCCTATAAAAAGAAAAATAATTAAAATATAAATTTTAACAACTCAAATCTAGGGTGGAGATGAATGATTAAATGTTGGATTTTGTGCAATTTCGGAAGATATTATTATTGTATTTTATTGTACTTGATTGTACCTCCTAAAGGAGATGAACTTGATGTAATTAATTATGTAAACCCTTGAAACAATCAATGTAAACCTTGGGATGAAAAGCAAGCAAAAGAAAAATTAAAATTAATTTATTTATTGCTCCCCAAAGAATGCCATTCACAAATCCACGCTTGATGAAAACATTAAGAAGAAACTCATTCCAAACAATACGATTATCCCAAGGACTTACGGCCTTCCCAAAATCCATAAAGAAGGCACACCTTTAAGACCAATTGTGTAATACCCCCTCTCTATCCCTATCAAATTTATAAATGTATATTGTGAATAATGTAAGAGCCTTGCTGGGGAGCTCAAGGCCAAGGCCCCACTAGTGGACCCTGAAATTATCATTTCAATATCTGTCTAAGTTTCAAATATTATTGAAAAATCTATGGGACTAAAGAGGTGATGCAACTTAACAACGGGTGATAGAACCCACTACGAAAGAGGAGTGATAAGTAGGGTAACATCCAGGATCGTGGGTAACACCTTAGTGCCAAGGACACTTAAAGAAAAGTAAATTAATTTACAAATTAACCTTAAGGTTATAAGTGTCGTCGTAATAAATTAAGGAAGCGATTACTCGTGGCAACGCCCCTAATCAACTAGAGGGCTTACCTTCCTTGTGTGAGGATAGCTATGATAAATGATCCTAAATAAATTAGGAGGTCATTCTATTAATATATCCTAGATTCGAAAAGAGGCTAAAAATTTCCTCAATTCTATACTTGAGGACAAGGAGAAGGATGAATTATATTTATCCATAAGCTAGGATGTTTTAATCGGAATTATGTTGTGCATTATGGGACATGGAATGAGATAATAACTTAGCTTGGTGTACAAGAATAGGATTGTGGAGATAATTATATCTAGATTGTTATTCTAGTGATCTAAAATATATCTACGAAAGCATTGTATTAGATATGTATAAATATAAGTATACTAGATGACTGTCGAAGTTTATATAACACGAATATATCACCCAAAAATATATTCATTGTTAGTGTTATTAAATAAAGAACCTCCACTACAAGGGAGTATTACTTTCAAGGACATTCTTTTATACATATATTACTAATGGCAATAATATGTATATTGCTATAGCCAAGGTATTTCACCGGGGGGTGAATTAGTGATATTGGTTAAAACCTTAGTTAATATGGAGTAGAGTTGGTGGAAACACGACTCCATTCTTAGGTTACTAGACCTTTTTAGCTACCATCCCTTAACTCATATATATATATATATATATTAAGTATATTCATACTTGTATTCCTAGTAGGCACCCTTGATAAGTGAATCCATACACGTGTAGTGTTGGCCGGACCACTATCATTGGCTACTTGCTTTGATTACTGGGCCATGACTGCCGTGTGAAACATTTCTCCCACCGGATGCCTCTTAACTATCCGTACCAAGTTTATTCATAGGTCATACAAGTTGAAGAGAGGAGTTAGGTAGAATATCAGTCGAGGAATAGAGGTGAAGTCTCCTTAATTGAATAGTGCCACTTGGTGCAAGCTTCCACATGTCACTATAAGAACATGAGCAGCAAAGACGCCACTTGTCATCTCAAGTAGGAGGTGGTGCTATAAAACCTTCCACCTACTAAATCTTTGGGGGGGGAGATAGACGGAAGGTAGGTGAAGCACGGGGAAAACTGAGGGATGGATTCCTGCGTTAAGATTTAGAATCAGGAAAATAGCCACAATGGAAGGAGTTGGTTGGGCGCCGAAAAAGGTTGTGAGCTATGTTTATGCAATGGCAGGCATAATAGAATATCTCGGAGTTTAGGAGAAGCGATGCTGATCTCTGTGCAGGGAATTGCTTTTGGGTTTCTGCAACTGAGATCCAGGTCAGCATTTTCTTGTAGTAAGCTCTATCTGCATGTTGAATATGTTGATCTATGAGCTCATTAGTTATCTGGAAAACGTTAGTCTGATTAGTATGTTGAAGAATCAGGTTTTATTTCATTGCTATGTTTTGCTTGAAGGAAGAACACTAAAGCTTTGTCTACATGCTGTAGATCTTAGTTGTTGTTGAAATTGTGTTGCCAAAATCATGGATCTCTGTCAGATTAAAAATGCAGATGCAATACTACTGTTCACTATTAGTTGTTGAAATTTGCAGAACTTAGTTTTATTTATGAAGCAGACTACCAAATCAAAGACCTGAGTTTTTGTTGATAAAATCGATTTCGAGATCGGGATCCCTATGCTATAGAAAAACGCAGCCATAATACTGCTATTCATTTTGGTTGTTGAAAATCGAAGATCTGGGTTTTTGTTGATAAAATTGATTTCCAGATCAAGATCCCTATGCTATAGAAAAACGCAGCCATAATACTGCTATTCATTTTGGTTGTTGAAAATCGAAGATCTGGGTTTGTGTTGATAAAATTGATTTCCAGATCAAGATCTCTATGCTTTCGAAAAAAAATGCGGTCATAACACTGCTGCTCATTTGGGTTGTTGAAAAACGTAGTTCTCAGTGGGCAAGCTGAATTGAAGTTGGGTGCCACCGTCCTCGGAATTTCAGGATCTCCGTTGGGATATCAAAATTATAGTTATGATGCTTACTATCTTATTTATCTAGTATATAAACTCGGATAGCTAGGTTGGTTACATTATGTTTAGGGAAAAATGTAGTCATAAAGCTGATCCCTGTTGTGGAGAAATATTTCATCTAGGTATATAAATAAATTGTTGAATTGAACCTCTGCGTAAGTAAAATAATTTATGGATGGTTTCGGAGTTAAAATAAGAGGAAATTGTAAGTATTTTAGATCGCTTTTGGCTATCATCGAGTGCTCCTTGTAGGAATATCAGTCATCACATAAAAAGGATAACACCGTGCTAAATAAATAATTATGATTAATTATGTTAGCATAAATAAAAAGAGATGTTAAATCTTAGAGAATTACTTGATAAGCGTATAATCATAAGTATTGCTGATAGGAAAACTTATAGAGTAAGTGCAATACTATATAGCCCTTGCCCCTAATAGAGATAAGTTGGGGTTCCCGTTGTGTTGATCTTTTTATTATATAAGTAGATGCCCAGAATGAACTAATATCTTCTAGAGAAATTGATCTCTGTGATAGTTCAGATGTATATCATGAATTATAAGTGATCCAAGCTGGGTTTGAAAATCGATATGGTGATCTCTGCCTGCTCCTACTATTGGATGAATTGTTGGTCTCTAGCTTTTTAATTGGTATTATGGAATCGTGCATAAGAAAGGACTCTGTTTCATTATAGTCTTGATAAAGGCATCCCTATGCTGGATAGAAATCATAGCTAGGACCTCTGTTCGAATCTGGTATCCTACAGGTTGCCTACTTGTTTTATATAAAGTTTCGGTTATACATTAAAAATTATTCCACCTTAATGTAGTTCATAAGGTTAACTCCCGAGTTTGACTCTGTATTGATTTATGTTCATCGGATCTCTATAATCGTTGTGATGTAGTATAAATCGCTTGGATACTACTACTGAGATAAACCCTTGTAAACACTCTACGATGGGTAGAACGTGTTGATAATGCTCTCTGGTAGAGTTGTTTGAGATAAGCTGAAGAGATTGTTGCAATGATTAAGTTGCAGAATTGTAAAACCTCTTTTTCCATATTATAATAAGATTGACCCTCCCTTGTGGACGTAGCCCATGTACCGGGTGAACCACCTATATATGGTGTCTCTTATGTGTTTGTTGACTCTTATGTGGTTATGTGGTGGTGTCTCCTATTGTTGTTGTCTATTATGTTATTATAGTCTTGACTAGATGTGTGCATCTCTAAGTTCCAATAATTATGCATTTCGTTGAGTTACAAATTTGTTGTACACACAATAAAAATATCAAAGGTGTTAGTTGCAATGAGAATAGAAGTGAATGGTCAAAATACTTGCATTCTATGTTATGGTCATGAGGTAGTAAGTACGACTGCTTTATGGTCCTTATACCAATGAAGTTCACCATAAGTTATAGAGATATTAAAATTATGAAATTTCCTTATAAGAATTTGTTCAGGCTAATGTGTGGAATTGTTCATGTAATTAATACAATTTTTTGTATGAATCTCTTAGAGTAAAATAATCATCATGAAAATCTTGAGATAATCCTTAATTCGGATATTCGGATATATTACAATATCTTGGCAACAACTGATGAGTAATTGTTATTCATAGAATGTGTATGGAAAAGATGTTGTGAAAGCATTTCGTTATCATAGCATGGAGCTGCAAAGTTGATTTGTATGTAATGGACTCGAGGGAGACCCAAGTAGCTGCACTGGTAATACTTAAGCAAATTGATTTTTATAAAAATGTCAAGTGTATGCACAAGGATTAATTACATGTTGGTTGTTTCTTATAATGTTTTATTATGAATATCTTTAAGGGAAGAAATTTTAATTTTCACCAAAATTACTAACTTGCAAAGCTAGGACATGTTACAAATTGTGAACACAATTGGGTCACCCACCTACCATCTAGCAAAATTCTTGGCCAAAACCCTAAAACCCATGGTCGGCCAGACATTCTCTTACATAAAAAATTCTACCCATTTCATTGATGGCATCAAGAATCTTCGTGTTGATGAAAATGACTTATTGGCTAGATTTGATGTGGTCTCTCTTTATACAAAAGTTCCAGTTGAAGAGGCCATTAAAGTCATAAGAGAAATCACAAACGATGAGACAACCAACCTAGTTAGGATATGCCTGAAATCAACATATTTCATTTTTCGTGGTGAAATATACGAATAATTAGATGGTGTTGCAATGGGATCTCCGCTCTCACCTATAGTTGCTAACCTGTATATGGAGTGGTTTGAGAAAATGGCCATTGACTCATTCCCTTTCAAACCTAAAGAGTGGAAAAGATTCGTTCATGATACAAATATTATCTGGCCACATGGCAGAGATAATCTTGACAAATTTCTCATGCATTTAAACAACCAGTCTGATCACATCAAATTCACAATGGAAATTCAAGAGAATGATTGTCTACCATTCTTAGATGTCTTAATCACAAAAAATATAGACGACTCTCTTGCACATCAGGTATATCATAAGAAGACTCACACCGACAAATACTTACATGCTGAATCACACCATCACCCCTCCCAAAAGATCGGTATTATGCATACTCTTGCTAAAAAAGCAGTTAGAATCTCTGATGAAGACCATCTTAATGAATAATTACAACACCTTTCAAAGATTCTACAGGAAAATTTTTATGCTACTAGAGACATTAACATAGCGATCAAGAGGGCCTAAAGCTCTAAAATTAAAAACCAAGCAAATGAAGATGAAGAAGGAAGCAAAGGGATGGTGATACTTCCATTTATCTATGGGACAACAAACAAAATAGCTAAAGTCTTGAAAAAGAAGAATATTAAAACTGTTTTCTCACCCCCAAACTCCCTAAGAAATCTTCTCGACAAGACCAAAGAGCCTGGATTGATCTGAAACTAAAGAAAGGCATCTATTCCGTCCCATGCTTTAGTGACGATGTGTACATAGGGGAAACAAGTCACTCAATAAAGACCAGAATAAAAGAACACTGCGCAGACATCAATCACAGAAGGACTAAGAATTCAACACTTACTGAGCACTCCCAAAAAAGTAACCATGAGATATGCATAGAAGACACAAAGGTAGTCACGATTGAGGAACATTACAATAGAAGGCAGATTCAAGAGGCTATCGAGATTGAGAAGAACCCAAAAAACTTTAATAGAGATGATGGTTTAATTCCGAGCGTAGCATGGAAACCAATTATACACAACCTAAGGAATAAAGAACATCCATAAATAGCCAGAAATATTATTCTTGGGCCAACATTGACTACACTTTAATATTAATAATTGGATTTCTAGCTTATTTATAGTAATACTAAGTGTCTAATTCCATGGAGACACTCTCACTCCTGAAGATGGACTCAGCTCCGAGGTCAAAAAGTAGGTAGAGTACTCCTTACCTCTCACAGGTCCTCCACACATGTCTCCAACATACTCTACCTATGAAAACCTGAAAGCAAAGATTAATAATATTAATGAAATTAATAATATTAATGAAATTAATAATATTAATAAAATTAATAATTTATTATATTTTTAATATTTATTAATTTTTTTAAATTGAATATTTTTAATATTTATAATATAAAACTTTATTAATTTAAAAATTAAAAGAATAATATTTTTTTAATATTAAGTTAATAATAATATTGATTCAAAAATATAAACATAAATCATAATAAAATATTAATCAGTATAACTAATGAGATTAATAATATTAATGAAATTAATAATTTATTATTAATAACATTATATAAACACATAGTTTTATATTTATACATATAATATCATAAAAATACTTATATATAAAAAATATTATTGTAGTGTTACTCTCACTTTTTAATAATATATACACCTTTTCATTTTAAAAAACATGCTTAAGTGTATAAAAATAGAATACACACTAAGTTGCCTTCCATTTCACTGCACTAAACAATATTCAAAATATATAATTTTTTTTTTAAATTTTTTAATAATATATATTATATAACATTTTAAAAATAAATTTAAATATGTTTATTAAATTCAATATTTAATAATATAATTATATTTTAATATAAACTAATAATTTTATAAAATATTTTGCAATAACCTATATAATTAATAGTTATTGAAGCTTATCTTATAAAAACAACAATTTATAAATGAAAGAATGAATATAAATGATATAACAAATATGTACAATCACTAGTGTTGAAAAGTAAATATTTTATTTTAAATTTGTTTCATTATGTGAAATGACATGTATAGTAGGCCTTACATATGACATTCTCCTCTAGATTGAAAGGTCTTTGCATGAACTATTGAGATTATACATACAAATGTAATAGCCTAAAATTCTCTATTAATTATCAATCCACTCTTATGCGGTTTCCTCTATGCTATGTGTTATAATTTTGGAACTAAGAGTGATATTGTTAATTGTTTTCCTGGCATTATATAGTTTGAATTTGTAAAATGGGAAATAATCTTGTTGTGCAATTACAACCACATGAATAGGTAGCCATTGCCAAATGATAAAAATATCTCAAGTTTGGTTGAATTTCTATTATAGTATAATGTTAAATTTATTTCTCCTTAAAATTTGATTGCGTTTATATATTTGTTTAGTCCTTAATTTCTTCTTGAACCATGGTCCAAAACCCATCCCTAGTGCACAAAACTGAATGTTTCCATCCATATCCAACTTTAAATGTAAACCCATCACTAGTAATCAAAAACTTAAAATGACATTAATTCCTACACATAGAGACTATGAATATTTTCAACAAGACATGTGTGTTGACCATATCTATTGGTCCTAGATTCCTAAAATCTTATTTTAGGGCCCAATGTAAAGGTCCATAGGTCCATGATTGCTCGACTAGTACTAACTTATGAGATTTATAGGTCCATGGTTGTTCATTCAAATTGATTCTCGATTACGAGAATCATTTCCAAATTATAATAAAACAATTCCTTTTGGTGGTAGATACATCATTCATTTGGGATACCTTGGTCAATTACCTCATGTGAGTGATAACCCTATATATGCATGGAACACAACTGAATTTTTTAATCACATAATCCAACCCTCTCCCAATGATAAACACATAGGATTACGATGTTGTTACTAACCATTCCATGCATAGACACATTAACAGTACACATTCACCAATCATGCCTTTACATAAGAACGTGCATCATTATCTATAATCAAGTAGGATCATCATTACAATATCAAGCAATAGGTTAGTATGCATCATACCTTTACATAGGTTAGTATGGCTCAATTTAAAAGGTAGATTATCGAGACTCAAACATGTAGTGAGCCCCAGTTGACATAGGATTGATTCCATTTCCCCTTCATCCCATACCTGTATGTTGTCGCAACAAGTGTTGAACTACCAAATTTGATGCTTAGGCCCCTATGATGCTAGCGTTGCTAATAAAAATGATATCGAAATTGAAATTGGAAATTGAAAATGGAATTGAAATGTAAATTTGAAATTGAAAATGAAAATGATATTGATATTGGAAATTGAAACTCGAATTGAAATGTAAATTTGAAATTGAAAATGAAAATGATATTGATATTGGAAATTGATATTTAAATTGAATTTGAATTTTGAAATGAAATTCGAATTGAAAATCGAAAATTGAAATTGTAATGAGAAATGAAAATTGAGAATTGGAAATGTAATTAGAATTCAAATCAAAATTGAAACTTGGAATTTGAAATTGAAATTTGAATTTGAATTGTGAAATTTGAAATAGAGTTTGAAATTTGAATTGAATTTGGATTTGAAATGCGAAATTTGAAATAGAATTTCAAATTTGAATTTGAATTTTAAATGTGAAATTTGAAAGAGAATTAGAATTAGAAATTGAAATGTGATGCAGAGAGTTCTATAGAGAGATCTTCATTGCTTCGGGCTCCACGATGCACGAGAGGATCTGACATCACCCAAGAGGGCGGCCATTGGCAGCGCTCCCGTTCGCCAAGTGCGGCCATGACGGGGTCAGTTATCCCTGGTGGCAGCAGCAGGAGAGTTAGTGTGTCCATTCATCTCGACGACATACATGGTGAACCCCAAGTGGGGGATGAGCAGCTAGAGTTGAGTGCGTCAGGGGCATCAAGTGCATCAAGTGCATATTTTTGGTTAGATAAATTTTCAGTAAATTTTTAGTATATAATGCATTGAATTTCAGTTGCAAGTTATAATATATATTTTTAGTAACATTTGTGTTTTGGTTTGGATTGCAGGTGCCCCATCAAGGGGATCGTATGACAATGAGGTCGTACGGATCACTCTCGCTGATATCACTGCCCAGGGAGAGTGGGTGAACTCATTTGTGTGTACATTGAGGGAGGATTCTCCGACATGGCAATCTTTATCCATGATGTTATCAACAGTTGATGAGATGTTGGCCCTCTACAAGAGGGTGGGACCTCTCAGTGACATTTGGCGTCATTCATGCCAGAGGAGGAGAAAGGATGTCATTGGGATCCACAAATGGGAGGACATCAAAGGCTCCATAAGAGGGTGTTAACACACAAAAAGTGCTCACTACCTCATCTACCCCATTACATGACTCATTTGTCCATTTTCCTACCATATTTGCCTTAAAAACCCTAAAAATCCCACTAAAAAAGCCTCCAAAAGGCCTAAAAAGCCTCCAAAAGGCCACAAAACCATCAAAAAAGCCTCAAAAAGGCTAAAAAACCCCTTTTCCCTCCAAAAATATCCAAAATTCCTCCAAAATAGCAAAAACCCTCTAAAAAGGGAATAAAAAATATAAAATAATGAGTAAAAAGGAGGAAAAAACCCTATACAGCTGACCTAAACCATATGGTTCCCAAAACCATGGGCCAGCACTCCACCACCAAAAAACCTATAAATAGGTGATGGAGAACCCTCATTTCATATACATAATCAAGTACACCCTTACTCCGCCAAAATCACTCTTGAAACCCTAGCTCACCCTTGAGCTACTTTCACCATTGAGTGCTCCTTTTGGCCCATTCTCACCATTGGAGAAAGAGAAGGAGCAAAGTTGGAGTTTGGAGCAACCCTCTTGGATCATTGCAAGAACTTCACCAACCTCTACACTTGAGGTAACATTTTAATACAAAAGAAAAACCATTTATATTCCAGGCTTTGTTATGTTTCTTAATGCTCATGCTAGTTTAGAATTAATATTGTTTTAGCACTTTAATTTTCTTTTTATTCAACTGCTACTAAAGAGTCCCTTCTCCTTAGTAGGTGCTCATTTGCAAAAGCTAGGGTGAAAACCCTAGCTACAATATTGGCGACTCCGCTTGGTTTGAATTTTTGGTTATAGTTTTTTAAAATATTTTCCTTTCGGCTATCCCTTTCATCCGCGTCTTTTATCCCTGCAGTTGTGTTCTGACCGCGTCTTTCAGGCCTTTACCTATGATCCGACCGCGGCTTTCAGACTGTTTCCGGCGTTCTGCCGGCAGATTCAAGTCTATTACTTGCGATCCGACTGCGGCTGTTACAAACTTTCCGGCGACCCGCCTGTGTCTGCCGACACTTTTTCCTGCATCCCGCCTGTGGCTTTCAAACACTTTCTTGCGACCCGCCTGCGGCTTTCGCCATTTTTCCCGCGGTCCGACTGCATCTTTCGGCCAAAAACCCGCAACCTGTCCACGACTGTCCAGCTATTTCCTGCGGTCCGACCGCCCAGAATTGCCACAGACCTACGGTCTGTTCTCTGCACTTTTTTACCTGTTTTGAACCCAGCCCTTTGCTGCACTATTTTCTGCACAGCCATCTGTCCTACCTGCAGCGATACTTCCCTACAACCTTTTCTGCAGTTTTATTTATGTTCCATTTACAGAATCATTTTTTAAGAAAATTTTGCCTGCTAAAGTTTACATTCTGTCTTGTTATTGTTAGTTAGAAAGTCGCCCCCCTTGTGGCACTTTTATTTGGGTTCATCACCTCACACGCACACACTCTGTCACCTAATTCAAGTGTGCCTTAAAAAACTACTTAACTCAACCAACATTCTAACCCCACTTGGGGAACACATAAGAATTTTGTAGTTAGGTAGGATCGGGGGGATAGGCATCCAAATAACACCCCTCGGTTGCTTCCACTTGAGACATAGTTGTTGTCCATTAGGGAACCAAAATCCCCTAGTATTTTTTGGCACGGTCATGACCAATTTATCAGAGGGCCTCTCCCCTAGGAGGGTTGAAGTCGCTAGACTGGTTCCGGAGGCCTGAGTGGAATACCGCACTCCATTCAGAAACCGAAGGGCTACCTTTCACAGTTCTCAGGGTATGCCTGTATAGGGGTACTGCGGTAAAAGGACCAAATGGCAGATTCACCTTTCTGGACATGTCATGAACGGGGTATCTTAGTTTCCTTTCTTCTAGGATTGACTACCCGGTGTCCCTCTTGGTAGGGGGATATCTTTAGCCACATGGCTCTCCTATCCATATTGTCTGACTTGGATTTCATCACCTTGCAGAGGATATGTCTAGTTGAGTCAGAATACAATTTAGTTAGGTGTTTGCAAGCTCCCTTACCTCCTTCTGGTCTAGCGAGTCCACCATTTTTATTTTTTAGGAAACCTGCTGCTTGTTGGTATTCTGACCATTTATGTTGATACTCCACTTATTGTAGAACAGCTGTTACAGTAGGTGTTTTGAGTTGGTTGTTGGCCTGAGTGCCATATTTTTTGAGCTCTCCTTTTGCACACTCGGTTGCATTAGGGTTTTTGAGCTATTTTTCACTCAACACAACCCCCAGATATTTGACACCATTTGTCATCATTGAGTCCCCGAGACATTCTCGATGCCTCCGGGGTGAGCCCCCGCAGCACGGTTCACTTGAAACCACCCGTCATAGACATAGATATTCATCACTTGATACCACTCATCATAGATCTCGAGCCTTGTCACTTGACTCCACTCGTCAATGGCATAGGAATCCATCGCCTGATCTAGACGCCCCCTATTTTACCTCTGATTCTGAGGCAAAGTCCAAGAACCCCATTTACACTACACCCATCAACCCAATGGCTGGCACGAATTCCACCCCTTTCTTGGTAGGGACCATTGGTGGAGCATCCACCACCACCCCAGCTACCACACCTGCTTTGGGTATGCCCTCGATGGGGCCCACTTCTATCGTTCCACTCACTGCACCCATTCCAGTAGCTGGAATACCTGTCCCACCTCCCTCAGTGACTCACACTACCCTTGGCGGTGTAGGACCCTCCCATACCAGGTTCGTCCTTCCACTTGGGGGAAACATCCCAAACCCAGCCCTTCCACTTGGGGGCATTGGCCCCAATTTGGTCACACCCACTAGTATGTCACATCCTTCTACTAGTTTGCCATTCATGGCTAGCCTCAACCTTCCTGACCTAGCTAGACTGACTAACGATCCCATTAGACACAACCCTGCATGGCCTCACATGCCCACCAAGCTCCCCTCTGACATCCCTAAGTTTGAGGGAAAGGCAGGTGAGGACCCCCAAAACTATATTATGTCCTTCCATCTATGGTGTTCGTCCAACTCCATAGTGGACGACTCTATCCGCCTCCGTCTATTACAGTGCACCTTCACTGGCTCTGCAGCTAAGTGGTACATCGAGCAGCCCCATGGGACCCATGCCACCTTTACTTCCCTCACCTCGAGCTTCCTGCAGTTCTTTCAGTTACCTATCCGCTATGATGCAGGAGTTGAGATTCTACTGTCTTGCAGACAAAACACGGCTACCCACATCACTAACCACATTCATGAGTGGCGTCGACGCCGCAGTCTCTACAAAATCAAGTTAGATGACCGTATCTTCTTAGATTGGTTTCTCAAATCCCTCCTTCCTGTCATTGCCAAGGATGTGGCATCCGAATGACCCCAGTCTGAAGAAGAGGCCATCCTCAAAGCCCAACAATTTGACCTCATATACGCCCAGTCCGGTTACCTCTATACCATTATCCCTGACACCCCTCGCGGTGACACCTTCCAGCACGATGCGCTGGGGGCATCCCACTCCGCAGACGGCATCATTGGTCATGTTGCCTCGCATCCCCAACCCTTTTCCATAGCACGTCCTAGCCCTGGCCCCAACCTTTCGCGGGCTACGTCTCAATCCGGAGCAACTAATTCATATGCTCCTATGACACATCACCACCATTCTCACGGCCCCTCATGTCCACCTCAGTGCTTTGGGCATGCGTACCCCACTTACGCTCCCCCGGTCGCACCTCAGCCATATTACCATCCACAGGCTGCCCCAGCTCCTCTGTCCTCCCAAGCCCAACCAGCTTATTACCCGCCACAGGCAGCCCCTACAGAAAACCCCCAGCCTGCTCCGCAGATGTATCAACAACCCTCACAAGGTTCAGCACCTGTGCAGCCTCCACCTACTTATTATCCATCACAGCCTGCTCTCGCACTTGCACAACCCCAGAACCCACCTGCTGCCCAAGTGAAAGTTTATGCCCAACAAAATCCGCGGCAAAACCAAAACAACCAGCGCCAATAGGGCCAGCAAAACCGTGGCAAGGGCCATAACCGTGGGAACAACCCTCCTCCAGACCAAGGTGGTCCATCTACCAATCCCCCAGAAAACAATAATGCGGCCCCTGCCAACCAAAACCCCGATCAGCCACCCAAGCAGGCTAAAAACCCTAATTTATGAACAAACCATCCTTGTTTTATTTGCGGGGTCTATGGCCACTACACACATGCTTTCCCACATTTAGAGCAAGCCAGGCAACGCTGAGTTGATGATGCCCATCGCCAAGGGCATGCAGCTCCTCAAGCACCACCCAACCCCCCACAACCTCAGCAGCCACCTTTGGTGCTTCAAAACCCCTTACCAAACCAAGGCGTAGTGAACACTCAGCCGTTGGCTCCCCCTCAAGCCAACGTGCCACCACAACAATAGATCACTTATGTCGCTCCTGATCAACCCATGTTTCACTCAGGTACCCACCACTTGTTGATGATGTCATCCGCTGATGTCAACCTCCAAACCCGTTGGAACCAATATGGCTCCACCCCTGAAGCCCCTCCCGTCGAAAAAAAAAATAATGCTTATCCAACTGATCAGACGTTACGTATACCTCCAGCTCCACTCGATGGCGCCCCCAAAGCACCTTGTTTCCCACTTCGTCGTATCAACAATAATCCCAATGCTCGCACTGCGTCAAATTACAACATTGTAGATGACTTAGCCCAGTCTCCCGCAGCCATGTCTGCGTTGGAAGTCTTGAAAAACTACCCTTCAAAGCGCAAGACTTTGCTCTCCACCATTAGCACTATTGATCCCAATGATTCACAACTGATGGCATTTGATTTGGACCAATCCAAACCACGCCTGCCTTCCACTTTAGCATTCCAAGTTTCTGTTTCTGTTCGGAATCTTGTCATCCATCGGTGTATTATCGACAAAGGTGCCTCTACATGCATTATGTCCACATTCGTCTGGCAGAAGTTGGGATCCCCTACTCTCCAGCAGTCCACCACTACGCTATGAGCCTACAATGGCCATTCGGCTCAACCCCAAGGCCTATTAGCTAATGTCCCCATCCAGCTGGCTGGTAAAACTGTTCTCATTGACATAGAGGTCATCAATGCCCAACTTGATTATAACCTCTTACTTGGCCGCCGCTATATGTATGCCATGCAGGCAGTTTCCTCATCCATTTTTCGTACAATGATGTTCCCCCATGACGGACGCGTGGTCAAGGTTGACCAACTCACCTACTACGATCCAAGTGCCCCCGCTGCACCCGAAAATGTTCTCCCTATGGTTGAACAACCTATTAGTGGTGCCCCTACCGGATTGTATCCTCGGGAGGAGGGAAATTACTCTGCGGAACCGCACAATTGGACAGCTGAAGGTGCAATGGAAGCACCTTAGTCCTGAAGAAGCTACCTCGGAACTGGAAAGTAAGATGCGAGAAGCATACCCAAATTTGTTCCAGAAGGTGGCTGAGGATGAGGAATAAGTAACATCGAGGACAATGTTACATTTTAAGGGGATGTGTATGTCACATACCCCAATTTTGTAAAAATTATGTAATTATTTTATTATATTCCTAAGACATTATGTTAAATTTAATGCTAAGTAGGAATTGATGACTCAGTAGAGTCACTAGAAATGGAATGTAATTCAGAATATTTTATTATTAATAAATAAATTATGGAGACAACAGCATGGGAGAGCAGTTAAAAAGAGGTTACTGGTCAAAATGGTGGATGGAACTAGGTGGAAAGGAAAACAACAAGTGGCAGCATCCTCAAACACTTCCTAAGTTGCAGGTGGCAACTTCCCTATATTTGGGGTCATGATTCCCCAAGGAAGTGGAATCAGAGTAGGTGGCTCATTAATGACAGTTAACCCAACAAAGACCTAGGCAATCTTTTAAATAGTACTCAATGAACAGAGCTGAGGGTTCGAATTTGTTCTAGAGGGAGAATGCATTCAGGTGAATGTTATTCAGGAATCGCATTGAGGAAGAGGGAAATACAGTAAGGAAGTTGTTTGAGAGGAATGTTGCAGTAACTTGGTTCCATTGTAGCTGTCTGGGCTGAGAGAATTACTTTGCTGCACCTAGTTCCAACCAGGGAGACCAGAGCAAGCTCGGGGGTCCTGAGAAGTGCTGTCTGGGCACTCTCCAGGAGTTGGTAGGGAGGAACAACCTCCCATTGCTGTTGTTTTCCACAGCTTAAACAGGTTCTGCTATTTATTTCTTTATGTTTATCAAGTATAAATGAATGTATGTTGTGTTTATCATCTATATGTCTGAATAGTATTTAGTTTAGTAAAAGTTAGTATCTCTGAATATCAATAGTAGATTTGATGAGAGTTACTGTGTTTCCAGCATCCCTTAATATCATTATTACATTACTGATAAGGCATCTTTAATGCATTCCATACCATAGTAATACTTTAAGTAATAGTTTATTAATACAATTATAAACCTAGCTTAATTATAATTTTTGAATAGATAAGCAAGGATTACATATAAATAATGGTACTCTGTATATTACAAATTTTATTTAAACAAATCAGAGCAATCAATAGTAAACTTTTAGCAATAAAAATTTCAGTACTTATATCTTGATAACTAACTTTGCAGAGGAATGGTAGCCACGGTTAGGTTATCTATACCAATGCACAAACCCAATTTAAATTTAACAAGTCTTTACATTACAACCAAATCAATATGCCAAACCCTAACAGAGAATTTCACAAAGAATTTAACTTTGTTAAATAACTTAGTCATTATTTTAAAAACAAAAGATTTTAGCAGAACCCTATTTGGCTCAGTATTGAGCTTAAGCAGTATAGTATTAACTTTCACTAAACTCTCTATTTCGACAGAATCATAATCATAATAACAGAATAAGCAACTAAACAAAATCACGACCGTGGTGTTTGAATCGAACCCTATCATTCTAGTTTTTACAACAAGAAACCATCAGCAGAGAAATAACCTAGATATTAATTTTTACAACAAAAGAAACAAACAGAATAGTACTCTAGCTCATTGCCGAGCTTCAATATCATAATAATATTTTTCACTTGGCTGTCAAATTACCAACAGAGTCATAATCGCAACAATGAAACAAGCATTTAAACTACACTTCAACTGTAAAATTCGGGTAGAACAATAACAGACCTATATGTACGAGTAAAAGTAATGCTGATAATGAAGACAATGCTTCTACTTATAGTCGTATCATAAATATAAAGGGTTATACACTAGTTTCATTTCTTCCTGGACAAAGCCAAAAAAAAAGGCACGCGAAACGAGCTCAAAAATACAGGAGAAAGTTATAGTAGGTCGTATTATAAAACCCTGAGTGAAATTTAGAAGCCCAGTATTAAAACTACAAGGCCGTAACATCATCTACAGACAGGCTCAAAGCCTTTGTCTTCTTTCCGTCTATACATTAAAACTTCTGTAGCAAACCCTATCTACCAAAAACAAGAAGAATAAATTACAATCTTGACCGAAGCCATAACATTTCCTTCATATCACAGGGTGAACCTGTCAAGGAGCTGGTGGTAACAAGCAGATATAAGACTAAACAGCACGGTGATAATCGCAGAGTTGTTCTTTCAAGTCCAAACCCTAACCGCCTTAACAAACCAGCAAGGGGGAAAATGCCATGCTGAGAACCAGGCTTACCCGGTAGAGCCAATCGTTGAAGCTCGTGCCATCCATACCTGTAAAGAGGAGCAAGAACCTGCAAGGACAAATTGGTGTCAGTTACAAACGTATCTATATCAAAACCATTTCTTTTAACTAGAAAAACGAAGGAGCAGTTATGCAGCTTACCACCGTTTTGGAAGGAAGTTTTTAACACTGTAATTAGCCTGATAACCACGAGCCGAATGAATGTAAACCCTACCCTTGTCACCAAAAGAATGAGCTGGCAGAAACAAAGGCAAACTACCACATGGAAGCTCTTAACAGAATCGAGTCGGGAGATGTAGTCACCCTGTGACAGGGTTAGAACTAGTAACAAAGGGATAAACCCTACGACTTTCACAACCTACAGCTGCTAATAGCAAAACACGGTGAATCCCAGACGATACATTGAACAAACACGAAGGCCGGGAGCAGCATAGAAGCTGCTAGCACACTATGAACAGTAGGGACTGAACCAGGAGGGTTCACAGAGCGACCGAGCCCGAAGGCAAAGGAGAAATGGCCAAGTAGGGTTTGGTCAACTGTTTTATATCACCAAACGCGTGGCTCAAGACTCACCACGTTGCATTTCAATTTTTCCCATGCAGTGGGTCAATGCTCCAAAGTTCCACAATGAGTTTCAAATTATTTGGTTTTCAATTAAATCATAGCGTGGGTAAACCAAAATCATAGCAGGGATATTCCAATATGGTAGTGACCCATAGTTTTACCTTGCCAATTATTCCATGTTAAAACAATTCTTTCGAATCTCGCTTATGTGAACAATAATACTATGCCCTCCAATCAATAAAATCATACCTTGTCAATAATGTTCAAAATTACGATGATATTCTCATCTTTGTTGCTAAATAAAAATCATAGCATTGGTAAATAAAATTATTGCATGGTTATCCATAATGGTTGCAATAACATAGTTCACATGTCATCCTTTTAATAATTTAAACATTAGAATAATGCCTTTAATACCTACCTTATATTCAATGAAACCTTGCTTTGTCAATAGCATTCGAGATTAAGTCTTGGAGTCTGTTTGAACCTAGAGGATATGACAAATTATTATAAAAATTATAAGGAGTTAGGTTTCAAGTATGTTATTTGTTGTTTATAAAACCTACCACTATATTGCCATTCATCCTATTTTTCTTATGTGACAAGACTTAGATTATTCTTTAAGCCTGTAAGATAATGAAATGATTTTAGGGTTTAGCTGTTACAATTCCACTACAAATGGCCATTTGTCCTAGTTTTGCACAGATGATATATGACATGTCATTCCTTCTTTATGTAACTTTCACTGGTGGTTTCAAGCTATACAACTCATAAAATTTGGACTAAGGATACTTTAGACCTTGCTACTTTAGTTACAATATATTGAGAATCTCTTAACAGTCTCAAGCTCCTAGTGATTTAGATAAGAAAAAAATATAGACTTTTGCTTTCCCTAACATCAATGAGTTTAATCAGTTATGATACTTGAGGAGCATTTCTACAAGTGCTGATAGATTTTATTCAAGTGTTATTTATGGGAACAAAAGCAGATTCCAATCAATGCAAACCCTCAATTTAATAATAGAAGACATGTGTTGACAAGTAATCTTTTCAATTGTTGAAGATAAGAAAAGTACAAACATAGTGATATCCTTAACTCCCAATCCTTTGCAATTAAAGTATAAATCAAAACATATTCTGAAAATGAACTTGGCATGATGCAGGAATAATTCTACCTTAAAAGGCTTGATAAACCTGGATAGCATGCTTAAACTTCTACTGGATGTTTTGGTACAGCAATTGGATTCAAAATACTTTAAAGATTTAATTGTAGCGACCCGAACTTTACCTGTATGTCTGTAAGAGGAAGAAAATCTGTTGCATTAGCTCGGAAGCTAAGTAAGCCCAGTCTGTTATGGCAATTCCCCCTTGCGGTTGTAAAACAGAAAAAAAATCAGTAACGGTAAAGAAACTCAGATAAAAAATTTAGTACAATACAAGATCTTTCAGACACAATTATGATCACTTAAGCTAATCAAACAGTTAAATGAATGCATTTAATATTATTTCATGCTACTTTAAAAATTTTAAATTTTTCAGAAAATTTGGGTTTTGACATGTGGTATCAGAGCATGGTTCAAATACTAGGCCTTGATGTGGCCCAACTAGTTTCCGCAGAACGGTGACAATAAAAAGAAAATATATATATATATATATATATATATATATATATATATATATATATATATATATATATATATAATGTTCTAACTTATATTTCTTGTTCATGTAAAAGAGCAGATTTTCTGAAACTAACAAGTAGGTATGGAGAAGCTAGGAGAATATGCTGAGGAGGAATCTCCAAACACTGAGACAAGACCGATGTCCAGAGAACCTGTGATAGAGGAGGTAATTGCTCACTCCTCAGAGCTGATGCAGACTATAAAGGGTTTAAAGACTGAGATAGAAACAGTCAAGAAGGATAATGAAAGGATTCTGAAAACTTAAGAGCAGTTAAATCAAATTTTGATAGAAAAATTTCAGGCTGAAGGAAGAAGCAAAAGAGCTGAATCTGAAGAAGCTAGTCATCAAAAACGGTCTAAAAAGATTAAACTAGCTAAATCGGACAACATTTCATCATCTGAGGGAAGAAGGGAACAACATAGCTATCACACTACTAGTGACAGTAGTGAGGCTGAGTTGTATAACAGAAAGAAAAAGTACAGGCCTTATGAAGAGATTTCTGGGGAGTTCAAGAAAATAAAACCCCCAACTTTCAATGGAGAATCTGAAATAGGAGAAGAGGCAGAATCCTGGTTATCCGGGATGAGAAAATATTTCCAGATATACAACTATTCAAATCAGCTAAAGCCAAGAATGGCCATCTATAACCTTTCGAGAAAGGCGGATATATGGTGGCAAGACTTGAAAAGGGTCAAGGGGATCAAAGAAAAAGAGGTCAATTGGAGTACCTTTAAAAGGTACTTCAAAAATAAATTTCTGTCCGAACAATACTATGAATAAAGGGCCAAGGAATTTTATGAGTTAAAGCTAGGATCTATGACGATGAAGGACTTAAATAGTAAGTTCTTAAGTCTGTTAAGATATGTGCCGTATTTTGTTGAAGAGAAACCTAAAGTACAGCGGTTTCTTAGCTGCCTGCCATATCATATAAAGGACAGAATCGAATATGATAACCCCAAAACTCTGGAAGAAGCTATGCGAAAGGCTAATTTCTGTTTTGAACAGAATAAAAAGAAAGAAGGGATAGCCAACTGGAAGGCTAAAAAGAACAGTAATCAGCTGGAGTACAGGAAAAAGGAGTTTGTACTCCAGAAAAATTTCAAGAATAACAAGAACGGAAACCATTTTAATGGTAAAAACTTCCAAGGAAGCAAAAATGGAGCTGCTAATCATTCCAACAACTTCAAGGGCAGCAAGGAGGATTCGAACAATCATGGAAATTACACTAATAATTTTGAACGAAAGGAGCCTGTTAAGTGTTGGGAGTGCAATGGCCCACACTATGCTTCAGTTTGCCCAAATCGGAACAAACCAAATAGCAAGATTCATACTATACAAGATGAAATGACTGTTGGAGACATTGCAGGGACTATGCCCCGAATCAATGCAGCGTTGGAGAACCGCCAAGCTGACTATCAAACTTCCATGGTGGAAGTAGGAGGTAGAACTAGAAGGGGAAGTTCTGGTGGAACCGGATTGTATCCTCGGGAGGAGGGAAATTACTCTACGGAACCGCACAATTGGATAACTGAAGGTGCAATGGAAGCACCTTAGTCCTGAAGAAGCTACCTGGGAACTCGAAAGTAAGATGCGGGAAGCATACCCAAATATATTCTAGAAGGTGGCTGAGGATGAGGAATAAGTAACATCGAGGACGATGTTACATTTTAAGGGGGTGTGTATGTCACATACCCCAATTTTGTAAAAATTATGTAATTATTTTATTATATTCCTGAGACATTATGTTAAATTTAATGCTAAGTAGGAATTGATGACTCAGCAAAGTCACTAGAAATGGAATGTAATTCAGAATATTTTATTATTAATATATAAATTATGGAGACAACAGCATGGGAGGGTTGTTAAAAAGAGGTTACTGGTCAAACTAGTGGATGGAACTAGGTGGAAAGGCAAAAGACATGTGGCAGCATCCTCAAACACTTCCTAAGTTGCAGGTGGCAACTTCCCTATATTTGGGGTCATGATTCCCCAAGGAAGTGGAATCAGAGCAGGTGGCTCATTAATGACAGTTAACCCAAGAAAGACCTAGGAAATCTTTTAAATAGTACTCAATGAACAGAGCTGGGGGTTCGAATTTGTTCTAGAGGGAGAATGCATTCAGGTGAATGTTATTCAGGAATCCCATTGAGGAAGAGGGAAATACAGTAAGGAAGTTGTTTGAGAGGAATGCTGCAGTAACTCGGTTGCATTGTAGCTGTTTGGGCTGAGTGAATTACTTTGTTGCACCTAGTTCCAGCCAGGGAGACCAGAGCAAGCTCGGGGGTCCTGAGAAGTGCTGTGTGGGCACTCTCCAGGAGTTGGTAGGGAGGAACAGCCTCCCATTGCTATTGTTGTCCACATCTTAAACAGGTTCTGCTATTTATTTCTTTATGTTTATTAAGTATAAATGAATGTATGTTGTGTTTATCATCTATATGTCTGAATAGTATTTAGTTTAGTAAAAGTTAGTATCTCTGAATATCAATAGTAGAATTGATGAGAGTTACTGTGTTTCCAGCATCCCTTAATATCATTATTACATTAGTGATAAGGAATCTTTAATGCATTCCATACCATAGTAATACTTTAAGTAATAGTTTATTAATACAATTATAAACCTAGCTTAATTATAATTTTTGAATAGATAAGCAAGGATTACATATAAATAATGGTACTCTGTATATTACAAATTTTAATTAAACAAATCAGAGCAATCAATAGTAAACTTTTAGCAATAAAAATTTCAGTACTTATATCCTGATAAATAACTTTGCAGAGGAATGGTAGCCACGATTAGGTTATCTATACCAATGCACAAACCCAATTTAACTTTAACAAGTCTTTACATTACAACCAAATCAATATGCCAAACCCTAACAGAGAATTTCACAAAGAATTTAACTTTGTTAAATAACTTAGTCATTATTTTAAAAACAAAATATTTTAGCAGAACCCTATTTGGCTCAGTATCGAGCTTAAGCAGTATAGTATTAACTTTCACTAAACTCTCTATTTCGACAGAATCATAATCATAATAACAGAATAAGCAACTAAACAAAATCACGACTGTGGTGTTTGAATCGAAACCTATCATTCCAATTTTTACAACAAGAAACCATCAGCAGAGAAATAACCTAGATATTAATTTTTACAACAAAAGAAACAAACAGAACAGTATTCTAGCTCATTGCCGAGCTTCAGTATCATAATAATATCTTTCACTTGGCTCTCAAATTACCAACAGAGTCATAATCGCAACAATGAAACAAGCATTTAAACTACACTTCAACTGTAAAATTCGGGTAGAACCATAACAGACCTATATGTACGAGTAAAAGTAATGTTAATAATGAAGACAATGCTTCCACTTACAGTCGTATCATGAATATAAAGGGTTATACACTAGTTTCATTTGTTCCTGGACAAAGCCAGAACAAAATGCACACTAAATGAGCTCAAAAATACAGGAGAAAGTTATAGTAGGTCGTATTATAAAACCCTAGGTGAAAACCCTGAGTGAAATTTAAAAGCCCAGTATTAAAACTACAAGGCCGTAACATCATCCACAAATAGGCTCAAAGCCTTTGTCTTCTTTCCTTCTATACATTAAAAATTCTGTAGCAAACCCTATCTACCAAAAACAAGAAGAATAAATTACAATATTGACCAAAGCCATAGCATTTCCTTCATATCATAGGGTGAACCTGTCAAGGAGCTGGTGGTAACAAGCAGATAAAAGACTAAACAACACGTTGATAATCGCAGAGTTGTTCTTTCAAGTCCAAACCCTAACCTCCTTAACAAACCAGCAAGGAGGAAAATACCATGGTGAGAACTAGGCTTACCCGGTATTGCCAATCGTTGAAGCTCGTGCCATCCATACCTGTAAAGAGGAGCAAGAACCTGCAAGGACAAATTGGTGTCAGTTACAAACGTATCTATATCAAAACCATTTCTTTTAACTAGAAAAACGAAGGAGCAGTTCTGTAGCTTACCACCATTTTGGAAGGAAGTTTTTAACATTGTAATTAGCCTAATAACCATGAGCCGAATGAATGTAAACCCTACCCTTGTCACCAAAAGAACGAGCTGGAAAAAACAAAGGGGAACTACCTCATGGAAGCTCTTAACAGAATCGAGTCGGGAGATGTAGTCACGCTGTGACAGGTTTAGAACTGGTAATAAAGGGATAAACCCTAGGGATTTCACAACCTACAGCTGCTAATAGCAAAACACAGTGAATCCCAGACGATACATTGAACAAACACGAAGGCCGGGAGCAGCATAGAAGCTGCTAGCACACTATGAACAGTAGGGACTGAACCAGGAGGGTTCACAGAGCGACTGAGCCCGAAGGCAAAGGAGAAATGGCCAAGTAGGGTTTGGTCAACTGTTTTATATCACCAAATGCGTTCCTCAAGACTCACCACGTTGCATTTCAATTTTTCCCATGCAGTGGGTCGACGCTTCAAAGTTCCACGATGAGTTTCAAATTATTTGGTTTTCAATTAAATCATAGCGTGGGTAAACCAAAATCATAGCAGGGATATTCCAATATGGTAGTGACCCATATTTTAACCTTGCCAATTATTCCATGTTAAAACAATGCTTTCGAATCTCGCTTATGTGAACAATAATACTATGCCCTACAATCAATAAAATCATACCTTGTCAATAATGTTCAAAATTACGATGAGATTCTCATCTTTGTTACTAAATAAAAATCATAGCATGGGTAAATAAAATTATTGCATGGTTATCCATAATGGTTGCAATACCATAGTTCACATGTCATCCTTTTAATAATTTAAACATTAGAATAATGTCTTTAATACCTACCTTATATTCAATGAAACCTTGCTTTGTCAATAGCATTCGAGATTAAGTCTTGGAGTTTGTTTAAACCTAGAGGATATGACAAATTATTATAAAAATTATAAGGAGGTAGGTTTCAAGTATGTTATTTGTTGTTTATAAAACCTACCACTATATTGCCATTCACCCTATTTTTCTTATGTGACAAGACTTAGATTATTCTTTAAGCCTGTAAGATAATGAAATGATTTTAGGGTTTAGCTGTTACAATTCCACTACAAATGGACGCTTGTCCTAGTTTTGCACAGATGATATATGACATGTCATTCCTTCATTATGTAACTTTCACTGGTGGTTTCAAGCTATACAACTCATAAAATCTGGACTAAGGATACTTTAGACCTTGCTACTTCTAGTTACAATATATTGAGAATCTGTTAACAGTCTCAAGCTCCTAGTGATTTAGAGAAGAAAAAAATATAGACTTTTGCTTTCCCTAACATCAATGAGTTTAATCAGTTATGATACTTGAGGACCATTTCTACAAGTGCTAATATATTTTATTCAAGTGTTATTTATGGGAACAAAAGTAGATTCCAATCAATGCAAACCCTCAATTTAATAATAGAAGACATGTGTTGACAGGTAATCTTTGCAATTGCTGAAGATAAGAAAAGTACAAACATAGTGATATCCTTAACTCCCAATCATTTGCAATTAAAGTATAAATCAAAACATATTCTGAAAATGAACTTGGCATGATGCAGGAAGAATTCTACCTTAAAAGGCTTGATGAACCTGGATAGCATGCTTAAACTTCTACTGGATGTTTTGGTACAACAATTGGATTCAAAATACTTTAAAGATTTAATTGTAGCGACCCGAACTTTACCTGTATGTCTGTAAGAGAAAGAAAATTATTGCATTAGCTCGGAAGCTAAGTAAGCCCAGTCTGTTATGTCAATTCCCCCTTGCGGTTGTAAAAGAAAAAAACAATCAGTAACGGTAAAGAAACTCAGATAAAAAATTTAGTACAATACAAGATCTTTCAGACACAATTATGATCACTTAAGCTAATCAAATAGTTAAATGAATGCATTTAATATTATTTCATGCTACTTTAAAAATTTTAAATTTTTCAGAAAATTTGGGTTTTGACAGGAGATCCACCCCCCAGTCTCCCCCCCTTCAGGAGAGGTTAACACCATTTATATGATCTCTTCAATCACCGCTCCCTCGTCAACCGATTTGACGACTCCGACTTTCCGTTCTGATGAGGAGATTCTTGAGGCACTCACTGCCCCAGAGTATCCCTGGGATGACATGCACCATCGTTTGTATTTCCTCCCAGAAGGATCCTCTAGCGCCGCTACCCAATTTGTGGTTGAATCCAAAGATTTCCTTCCTACCAAGGTCGACTGGTTTAAGGATCCTATTCCTGCTCCTGATGCCATTGAGGAAGGCAACATGGAAAATATCTCACCCGTCATCCACATTGATATTGCTACCCCAGGAGGTGCCCCCGAACTCTTAACTTTAGGAGCCTCCTGCAGTGAGTATGAGATTGAGGAGTACAAAAAACTCTTCCAAGAATTTCGTGATGTCTTTGCCTGGTCCTATACCGAAATGCCTGGTCTTGACCCCGCCATTATAGAACACCACATTGACACATGGCCTGATGTACCCCCCGTTCATCAGAAACAGCGCCCCATTCATCCCTCAAAGCTCCCAACTATCATAGCAGAGATTGAGAAACTTCACAAGGCATGATTCATTTATCCTATTACTTATACCACCTGGGTTTCAAACCCCGTTCTCGTCAACAAAAAACAAGGCACCATTAGGGTCTGCACTGACTTCCGAGATTTAAACCGTGCCTGTCCCAAAGACAACTTCCCCACGCCATTTATTTACCAGCTCATCGATGCATGTGCAGGGAATGAAGTCCTATCTTTCATGGATGGCTTTTCCAGATACAATCAGATTCAGATCCGAAAGGAGGATCAGTACAAAACTGCTTTTACTACCCCATGGGGCACCTTTGCCTATCGCGTCATGCCTTTCGGCCTCAAAAATGTTGGTGCCACCTTCCAGCGGGCCATGACCTATTGCTTTCACAACTTGGTCCATATCCTGCTAGTCTACCTTGATGACCTTACAGCTTGTTCCCGGAAATGATCAGACCACCTTAACGACCTTCGACAAGTTTTTCTACATTGTCGCAAATATCAAATCCGCTTGAACCCACACAAGTGTGTCTTTTGCGTTTCGGCAGGCCGATTGTTGGGTTTCATTGTTTCCCAGAAAGGAATTACTGTTGACCCCATGAAAGTCCAAGCCATCTTAGACCTTCCCTCTCCTCGCACGCTCCAACAGCTCCAAAGTCTGTAGGTGCGCTCCAATTTCCTCCGTCATTTCGTTCCTGATTACGCTACTACCGTTCATGGTTTCTTGCACCTGCTCCGTACCCACATACCCTTTGTATGGGATGAGCAAGCAGAAGCTGCATTCGAAGCCCTCAAGAAAGCTCTCACCCAAGCCCCCTTGATCTCCCCTCCGGATTTCTCTCAGAAATTCATCCTCTACGTCTCGTCATCCAAGCATGCCGTGTCCGGAGTCTTGGTTCAAGAAGACGCTTCTCACCAAGAGCATGTCATTTATTACATCAACCAAACCTTGTCTGGACCACCCCTACGTTACCCATATGAGGAGAGACTCGCCCTAGCTGTGGTCTTTTCCGTCCAAAAATTGCGACACTACATTTTACTTAGTAATACCACATTCGTCACCGACTCCAACCCCATGGTATACCTCTTAAAACGGCGGCTACTGCAAGGTCGTGTTGCTAAATGGGTCATTATCCTCCAGGAATATGACCTGACTTTCCAAACCCCTAAGAGCACCAAAGCCCTCGCACTTGCCCAGCTCATCACCGGTCTCCCCTCCCTTCTACCATCCCCTCAAATCTCCGATGAGTTACCCGACAACCATTTGTTCACCATCTCATCTGATGACCCATGGTACGGTGATATTTTGCTATACCTTCGCATGCAGAAGTTCTGACCCAAAGTCACCCATAATGGATGCCGTCGTATCTGTCACCAGGCCTCTCGCTATCTCCTCTTAGGCGATGTCCTTTACCGGTGAGGGGTCGACATGATTCTTTGTCGTTGCCTTACACACGAGGAAGCTGAACACGTCCTCAATGACTGTCATAGTGGTGCCTGTGGTGGCCATTTCTCTGGGATGGCCACCGCCCAAAAGGTCGTCCGTGCTAGATATTTCTGGCCCACACTCTTTACCGACTGCATCACAGTGGTCAAACATTGCCATAATTGCTAACTTTTTTCCCCCAAGGCCTGGACACCACCTGCTCCATTACACCCAGTCATCACCGTTGGTCCCTTTTGTAAGTGGGCCATCGAATTCATGGAGTGTAAACCCCCATCTGCTAATGGCCATAAATACATCATTGTCGCCGTTGATTACTTTACCAAATGGGCCGAAGTCATGCCTACTTTAACCTATACCGTTGATACCGCTGCCTGTTTCTTTTTTAACCATGTTATCACTCGATTTGGGGTTCCCAAACAGTTGTTCTTAGACCATGGTTCACACTTCGAAGATTCCGTTTGGCGCGAGTTATCCACCCTCCTCAAGTTCGAACATCAATATTCCTCTGCTTACTACCCCCAAGGGAACGACCAAGTAGAGGCCATTAACAAAATACTCAAAACCATCCTGCAACGCACTGTTGATCAGCATAAGTCCAATTGGCACCACATGTTGTTCCCTGCCTTATGGGCTTACCGTACCTCTACCAAGACCGCCACCGGTTTTACCCCGTTTCACTTAGTTCACGGTGTCGAGTCTGTCCTCCCCATTGAGTGTCAGATACCTGCCTTACAAATCGCCGTCAAGCTTCTCCCCAACACCTCCCCACTTGAGCAACATCTGCTATCCCTCGAACAAGCAGATGAAGACCGTTGTGCCACTCTCCAGACTATTGAATCCGCCAAGAACCACTCCAAAGCTGGTTACGAAAAACATGTACACCCTCAAACTTTCCATGAAGGGGACCTCGTCCTCGCATATGACCAAGCCCACGAAAAAACCGGTAAAGGAAAGTTTGAATCTATGTGGCAAGGCCCTTACATCGTGCAGACTTGCCTCGGCAAGGGGGCCTACATTTTAACTGACTCAGAAGGTCACCCTTTGCGCAACCCTCATAATGGGTTGTATCTTAAACGCTTTTATCCCTAAATAGCTTGCGACCCCATCAGTCCGTATTGTACAGTTTGTTCTCTTTTTTGTTTTTCACCATTTTTACCTCACTCTCATATTCATCATTTTTGCATGACTACAAATGGACCATCTTCCACCTCGTTACATTGGCTTCGCCGATGGAACAAGCCGCTAGTCTCCCAACCTGGCTTTTGCAGCATGGGTCTTATATTCCCCTTCCAATGATATGATTCACCTTGACGGAATATGCATAGGCGCTGCTACCAATAACCAGGTGGAGTATGATGCTGTGACTTTTCTCCTGAATGCTTCCCTCTAGATCGGCATACCTCACCTTCATGTGTTCCTTGACTCCCAGCTCAACAACTGTTACCAGGTGCATGATCCCTGCCTCTTTAGAAAATTCCTGTGCACAAAACAACTCAGCCGACAGTTTGAATCCATAACATTCACCCATGTCCCAAGATCTCAAAATAGTGTCGCAAATCAAATGGCTAACAACATCCTAGATTGGCACATCAATCACACCATGTAAAACCTCCACCCTGCATCATCATCCCATAACTTCTGTAAAAACCCAAAAAGATTGCAAGGGGCATCCACGTGCCTATCATCACATAAACATTTGCATCCATGTGCAATAAAAAATAAAAACACATTCATATACAGGGGCATCCACGTGCCCAACATCCTATCCTACTTGCATCCACATGCAATACAAACATATAATAAATTATAAGCGCATCCACGTGCATACACCAAAAACATCATCGCAAAAAGGTGCATCCACGTGCATATATATATATATATCAAAAAAATACATGTCCATATCCTACACATGTCCTGAGTACCCCCGTACTCAGTTATACACAAAAAAATCTATACATCTCATAAGATACATGATGGAGCTACAAAACTCAGGGGGGAGTCCCCTACACTCCCTAATGAGAGTCATACCTTGCATCACTACGTACATCACCTACCTCCGAGTCCTCCCCTCGCTCCTCCTCTGGTAGCTCCTCATCCCCTGCGGGCTCCTATGCCCGAGCCCTGTCTGCCAGGATAGCCACCCGGATCGCAATCGACTGGAACTCCTGGGGTGCCCTAATGCAATCCTGAATCACATCTGGATCCACATCCCACCATCCCTTGTCGGTCACTCCAACTAGTAACCGATCCAGCAACACTCGTACGGACTCCAAAGTCCCCTATACATCTCACCGATGCACCTCCCCTCGGCCCGGTAGGGCTGGTACCGCCCCACATGCCCTCTCCGTGCGATGTGTTCTGGCGGTGGTCTCAGACCGACATCTATAGATCACACATCAGTCAGTCACAGTCTATATCATAGCACACATCATACATAAATATTGACATCCATAACATGCAAGTAAATCAATACATACCATCCGGTCCCCATGCTTGCCCTGGCGGCCGTGGTGCCTCTGGGTCCCCGGTGTAGTCCATATCCCTGTACGGGTAGTCATCCAGTGGCAGCGACATTTGTAGCCACTGCAGGTACAACTCCTGGGTAAAGTATCTACCCACCTCACTGCCACCCCAGTGGCACATCATCTCTCCCCACCGCACCATGCGCGGCTCCCTCAATCCTCCCACCCTGACCGGTACCTGTGGCCGCAGTGTCGGTACCTGCTCCATAAAAAACACACATAGAAAGGACCCGTAGCAGAACCCCTTACCAGATTCCTTCACTGATGTCAGCTGTCGTTGCACATAGGTGAGGAACATCTGGCCCCACGCATAGTAGACACCATCCAGTACGCGCTCCACTAGCTGCATCTGGCCCCCAGACACCTTCTCCGGTGACTGGGACCCCAACACGCGAACCACACATGCTGCAATAGCCTGCACTGTCGGCTCCTGTAGCTATCACTCGGAGCGCATTCCTATGCACCCTAGCCTCTGGAACACAGTACCGCTCCAGCATGTCCTCCATATCTACATCCGCAGATACTCGCAACTGTGTATCCGCCACCGTACCCAGACAGGGCAACCTCGTCAGGAAGTATACATCTGTCAGGGTGAGGTCCACCCTCTCACCCTGCACCCTGAATGCCTGTATGTCTGGCTCCCAGAAACTCACTAGCCTATTCAGCAGCAACCCTGCTGACCGCATCATAGGTACCTACGCGAACTTTAGTAGTCTGCACATCCCCAACACCGACCGCACATGACGCTCCTCCCGGACAACAGCCACTATCTCATCCGGGATCTCCCGCTCTCTCCACAGTACCAGCGTCATCCTGTCAAACATGCAAGGAAAATTCATCAGACTCATGTTAAAGAAATAAACCCTGCCCCCCCCCCCGGGGGAAGTCCGAACAACTCACTCCAAAATGCAGCTTTAGGCCCCCTTGCCATGATTTTCGATCGTGGCTGTCTGGCCCACAATCGCGGTCCAAAACCGTGACTGTCGGGGCCGAACACGCGGTACCAAACCGCGTGTTCAGCCTCGAAACACACGGTCCCAGATCGTGTGTTCCGACCCAAGCCCCGCAGTCTCCACACGCGTCATCCACCATGGAACCCGCGGTCTCCGACCGCGGTTCCCTCCTACAAACCCACGGTCCACCCCACGTGGAATACAAATACCCCCTGGGACCCACTACCAACCACCCGAACCTAAAAAACATGCAGGTATGAGTTTGACGGAATACTTGTATCTCCCGGATCTGAAATCGGCCGGTTGGATCGTCCAGAAACACCAACTAAGCTCTGGTCAACTCTGATCACTAGTCCAAGTCAACAAGTACAAATGACAATTGTCATGTTGGACCCACTCACTATTTATAGTCCGTTGACTTTTTCTTGTTTTGGCCATTTGGAACCCATACAGAGTCCGTTTTTTGAACCATTTCCACCATTGGAATCAGCACGACGAGAGCATCATGATGGTCCTCTTGTTTTCTTATTTCTTCCACATCAGTTTTTGAGCATTTTTTAGACACCACTCGTCACCTCAGTTTGCGTGCCACATCGGTCGTTCTCCATTTTTGAAACTTTTTATATCGCTGGATTCATTTTTCCAAGCTCGTGATGATGCTTGAGATCATTTCTCGCTCTCACTTGGTACAATTTCAACATTGTGTCCTGACACCTTGCTGTCTCAGTTTGCGCACCACATCGGCCGCCATCGGATTGTTCCACTTTTTTCCATGAGCTATTCACTACTGTCATACTGCAACTATTTCGTTATTTTGCCACCATTCATTATCCCGCAAGGAGGCCCATCAGTGTTCACCCCCCACCTTCATTCTTGGTCATCATCAATGTTCCTTGATTGAGCACTTCCTCCTTGCCTGGCCATTCCTTTTTGTTCGGTATAATTTTATCCCTTTTTCGGGCCGGACAAGTCCTTTACAAAAAAGACACTTAGGGAGTTTCTGTTAAGCTCTTTTCTGACTCCTAAAACAATGAATAGATTGCCGAGCAATCTTGCTTCCTTTCATGCTCATTAAAGTACCTGAAAGGGCGTCTATCTAGTATAAGTTTAACCCTTTTTCGGACCTGGTAGACTAATTATGAAAAAGGAATACTCTAGTCACACCAGCTAGAAGAGTTCTTCATTGCATCCTTTTATGCTTCTTTGGGCCTTGGAGACTAACACACGAAAAAGCAACCCCCTGGAGTCTTCTTATAGCTTTCAGACTCTCTAAAATTGAAAGCCACCACAAGCATGAACTGTCCTAGGCTCGTACAAATCCACACGACAGTACCATTCCATTATTTCAAAGTCTTCTTATCGCTTTCAGACTCCTTAAAATTGAAAGCAATCACGAGCATGAACTGTCCTGGGCTCGTATAAATCCACATGACAGTACCATTTTTCACCCACTTCTTCTAGTTCCTTAACCCATGAAGAAGTCCCCCCGTGCCTCCTGGCACTAGGATCGATCATCTCGGTAGCACCCCCAATCAGGTCGCCTTTGTTCAGAGTAGTCTGCAGTCTCCTGCCATTTTACACCAGCTTGAGTCTCCCTCATCCCAGTCACTATCCTTGATCCATTACAACTATGATCCCTTTCCCATCAGTCAGTTTCATATGCTGCCTGATCATCCCCGCCATCATACTCTGAACAAAGGAAGTTTGAGTCCACCCACTCTACTTGCCCAGTTATCCCCCACAGTTTGTCAGTCCTACCATTAGTACTATCACACTTCGGTTCTCCACCTCGCGCTCCTGTCAAGGAAACATGATTGCCTTGATAGTTGCAGGTCTCCCTCTGTCGACGACAGCCCCTCTATTCCAGAGGTTAGACCCAGAGGTCCCTGCGCCTTGGACCCATCACCATCTGTGGTGAGTGCCTACGGATCATTTTGAGAGGAGTCATCATTGCCTCTATGAATGGTTGTTTCTCACATGCTTGACTTCAACACCTTGATCGCATCGTTGAGAATCTCACAGGGTTTATATCCCTTCAGTTATTGGTTGAAGACCCCGGATCTCCCCCGACTCTAGCACATTGGTGAGTCACTTCGGAACGCCCAGTTATATGTTCTCGTGGATGTCCGGGTTGCGTTGGAAATTGTATTCGGAAGCCATCCAGTTATATGCTTCCTTGAGTACCCAGTTCAGTTCCAGTTCAGTGTACCATGGAGAGTATGACCCCTTGTCACTATGATCCAGCAGCTCATCAGTTCCTCTGGTACCACACTCAGTAGCACTATTGTCATTACAGTGTATCAGTTCTTCAGCTTCGACATGGTCAGCCCAACAGTATGTCCCATATTTATGTCCCCTCTGGACCCTTATGATGTACACAGTGGTTCTCCATGTATCTTACAGGTCCCCATTTTCGGGCCTCCTAGTTATTTTTTATGTATCTTGATACGAGCATGGGTATGCCTGCCTCGTACATATATTGAGATTCTTCCTCATTCATTATTTGAGGCCATGTATATTTCAGGTCCCCATATTTTGGACCCCATTGTTATTATTGTTCTATATCTTCATACGAGCATGGGAATGCCCGCCTCGTCTATATGATCAGATTATCCATCATCCATGATTGAGGTTATGTACTTTTAGTTTTTGCAGTTGTTCGGGATCGTTGTTCTGGGCTCCAGTTTGTCTCTTCTCTTCTCCACACCCCAGGAAAACCATACACGACTTATGATGTCTATCGGCCATACGATGAGCTCCTGCCATCACACATCAGGACACAATCTGTTAACACCCAAAAAGTGCTCACTACCTCATCTACCCCATTACATGACTCATTTGTCCATTTTCCTACCATATTTGCCTTAAAAACCCTAAAAATTCCACTAAAAAAGCCTCCAAAAGGCCACAAAACCATCAAAAAAGCCTCAAAAAGGCTAAAAAACCCCTTTTCCCTCCAAAAATATCCAAAATTTCTCCAAAATAGCAAAAACCCTCTAAAAAGGGAATAAAAAATATAAAATAATGAGGAAAAAGGAGGAAAAAACCCTATACAGCTGACCTAAACCATATCGTTCTCAAAACCATGGGCCAGCACTCCACCACCAAAAAACCTATAAATAGGTGATGGAGAACCCTCATTTCATATCCATAGTCAAGTACACCCTTACTCTGCCAAAATCACTCTTGAAACCCTAGCTCACCCTTGAGCTACTTTCACTATTGAGTGCCCCTTTTGGCCCATTCTCACCATTGGAGAAAGAGAAGGAGCAAAGTTGGAGTTTGGAGCAACCCTCTTGGATCATTGCAAGAACTTCACCAACCTCTACACTTGAGGTAACATTTTAATACAAAAGAAAAACCATTTATATTCCAGGCTTTGTTATGTTTCTTAATGCTCATGCTAGTTTAGAATTAATATTGTTTTAGCACTTTAATTTTCTGTTTATTGAACTGCTACTAAGGAGTCCCTTCTCCTTAGTAGGTGCTCATTTGCACAAGCTAGGGTGAAAACCCTAGCTACAGAGGGTATGACATCAAGGTTACTATGTTTGACATCCCACCTAACCGCCCTTCTAGTCAACTATTTAGACTCAGGGAGTTTAAGTTGGAGGCCGTTGCACCACATATCTATGATAGATTTGTGGGAGCGTGGGGCATGTTCCCCCACCATGACCAGGTCCTTTTTTAATTTGCAAAACATGTTTATGCAGAGTTTGTTTTGGACATGCACCCAGATTACACCAGCACAGGGTCCCCATTCTATGGGGCTCGTAGGAGACGCTCCTACCAATGTCCTAGAGCTCAGAGAGACCCTGCTTTCGTGCCACCCGCTCTGAGGTTGGTACCGCTTCTAGACAGGGCGGTTATCAGGCCAGGTGATGTGGCACAATCATACTAGCTTGCTACAGAGACTAGAGCTGACCTTGGAGACTCGTTGTTCACTGCCATGTGTAGTGTTGTTGTTGCTACACATGGAGAGGCATCTAGACCACCCCCTCCACCTACAGAGCTAGATATAGAGTATCTCCCTAGTGACATGCTCAGGATTCTCGATGGCGAGGCCCTACTGAGGTATGATGAGTCAGTCTGAGATGCATACTTTCAGTCATATCGTAGATCCATCACTATAGGACACGTATACTTTTGTACAATTATGTATATATGTTCTTCATGTTACATCATATTATATGTCATAAATTGAATGGTTAATAATACTTAAGGGAGTTTTCTTCTATTTCTCCATGCAAGGAAGCACATTCATGGATAATCTCTTTGCTAGTGAGCCATTGGTTGGTCCATCTGCTCGTCCCTACCCGCGGGCAACAGTAGTCGAGGTAAGTTATAATTTATGTTCTAATTTAATTTGAGTTTATTATTTCCTAGTTTAAATAATTTATGTTTTTTTTTTAATTTTCGAGATTTTATGTTTTAGATTTTAACTTCAAATGAATTTCAAATTGTACACGCAAAGGAAAGGGGGTAGATCTTGATGATGGACATGAGGACAACAAAGGTCCTCACGATCCGGGTCGAGACATAGATGTGAGTTTTAATTTATGTTCCAATTCATGTTATTTAGTCACATTTAGTAATTGATTTTTGTACTTTATGTTTCAATTTTTGAATTATAACTTAAATTATGTTAAGTAGTTTTAATTTTTAATAAATCTAACTTATTACATGTAATGGCATATTACACAGGCATCGCTACAGGTGGGTGTCAATGCTGCATTGGATTTCACATATGATTGGGATGCAGCTTGAGTAAATGTTCTTCATGAAGGGCCATCTACCCGTATTCCTACCCAGATCCCGGATATCACCATTGACTTGACAGATATGGATGTATTCATTCATGGTTTATCGTTTCTGAGCCAGCATCGGTCTACTACACATGAGGGCGGCCAGAGGGATGATCGAGGGCCTCGTGGGGGTAGTGGCCAATGAGTTGATGATCTATACATTTCCATGTTTTGGATATTTTCATATTTTATATATTTTCATGTTTTGGATGATCTATATATACGTTATCATGTTTTGGATATGGATTTCTATCATTTATACATGGAGTTTTATCATATATGGACTTTTGGATATTTTGTATATTTTATCATATTGATGTCTTCATATGTCTTTTGTATATGATTTGAAATCGATTGTTTTTTTATATTAGATTTGGAGATAGTTATTACAGTTATAAATTTATGTTTTGTCGTTTCAAATGCAAATTTAATGTGTAGTTACAATTTAGTTCAATTTAAAATACAAATTTCGACTGCATTAGTGAACATCTTCCAAAATTTAAAATTGAATACATACATTACGTTTTAAAATTGAAATTACAATTCCAATGTAAAATTTCAAATTTAATGTGTAATTTCAATTCCAATTCAATTACAATTTAAAAGCTCGTTTTCAACTACATTACAATTGCATAAATGAAATCAACATATAAAATTAGAATACATTTGAAATTAATAATTGAAATTACAATTACATTATGTTGTCTACACATTACAATTCGATTACAATTTACACATTCCAATTCAATTACAATTCAAAATTAAAATCTCAAATTTAATGTGTAATTTCAATTGAAAATTCAATGTGTTGTACCAATTTACAAGTTCAATTTCAATTACATTACAATTGCATTTGAAATAACAGATTTTAAATTAGAATACATTGTACAATCTAAAATTTAAATTTTACAATTTTACATTGTATATAGATGTATTTCAAATTCTCTTGATTGTATTCGAAATCAACATTTAAAATTAGAATACATTTGAAATTGAAAATTGAAATTGACATTTTGCATTATGTTGTCTACACATTACAATTCACTTGCAATTTCCACATTCCAATTCAATTACATGGAAAATTTAATGTGTAATTTCAATTGAAAATTCAATGTGTTGTTGTATATAAGAATTGTTTTGTCCATTGAGAGTGTGAAATATCCCTTGAGACAAAATTATCTAATTAGAAGTTATATAGTATCTAGGTAATCTTTGTGTTCTTGATCTGCCCAAAACGTTGAACGTTATTGGTAGAGTTCCATGCTGGGCATCTCTCCTTCCAAAAAGGTAAAACGTGGATCTGAACAACAGCTATGCGTGGAGGCTAGGTTTTGGGAACAATTTCTGGAGTGGCTGGGCATGAAGATAGAAAGGAGAGACATGGTGGAAAGGGGAGGTGAACTGAGGGGCGTTGTGGGAGGAACCATAGAGCTGAGAGTTGGAGGTAGTGTGGTGACTGGGACAACGTGATTGGTGAAGCGTTGAAGGTTAGTGCAGGAGCTATGCTAATGTGGGGGAAGCCTGCGCTTCTAGGGGGCTACGTTCCAATGAATATTGGGACAGATGGTACAGGAAGGAACTCAGGGGGATAGAGAGAAGAGTACGACTGACTGCGGGAACGCTAGGGAAAGAGGCACAGTTGGAAAGGCCAGGGACGTGGGGAAAACATAGGTGTTAGGAGTTAATGATACTGCATGGAAGGAGGGTTAGCAGAGCGTGAGAATGGGGCGTTATGGGAGGAGAGAGTGTGAGTGTTGGGAGTGCTGAATAAGAGCCAATAGAGTGGGTGACCTGTAGAAAACCAGAGCGTGAGCACAGGGTAGAATGCACCAAAAAATTAAATTCATGGAGCAGAAAACCTAATATGTGAATATGACAAAGAATTATATTCTCAGAACATGGCTGCTTTGTATTAAAGTGCAGGTTCCTTTTATGGGCAAAGGACCTGACTTATTTACCTAAATATTCTCTAATACAATTTAACACAATTAACTAATTCTAGGATTACTCAGGTCTCCTATGGGTTGCAAAGAAGGCTAGATTCTTTGTCGCCCAGTTCTTTTCTTTTAAGTGTGTGCTCTAATCTAAAGTCATAAAAGTATGGTTTGTTTTCTTGGCAATGGGCATAACCACCTAGTTAATATAAGAAACAAAAATATGTTGATAGCAGATGCTTGTATAACTATGGTAGAAACTATGCTTATACAACTATTTCATATGGTTTATGTTTTGATGACAAATGGAGATAATGGCACCATTTGATCCAACTAGGTAAGTTGCATATATGAAGGCATGTACAAGTTATTATGTTTCCATGTTATTATTACGTTTACGTTTCAACTTTCATTATTACGTACAATCCATGTCTATCAAAGAGATTCCATGCCTATGCATGCAAAACTACACGATAAAGATGGTTTTTGATGCATGTAATCCAAAAATTGAGAATGTTTGATGGTTAGAAATTATAGTGAATTTTTGTGAGTTGTGCCAACAATGGGTATTGTTTGGATGAAAATATATTCAAATATTATGTGTAAATGCCCTTTAGTTGAATTGTACCCTCTATCTCCTATGTTATATTCCCTGTAGCACCAAGTGCCAATATTTTTATTAAATGGAATGAGGAGAGGCAAAAAAAATTGGTCCTAACTTTGATATGTTCTTGATAACAAAACTAATTGATTATTGTTGAATGAAACATTTTTTCAATACATTGGTATTTGATAATATTTTAATATAATTGATAATGAAATACAATGTAATTGATGATGCAATATAATGAATGGATTATAATGTATAAATTTTTGCAAATTTGAAATCAAAATTTAAAATTAGAATACATTGTACAATTCAAAATTTAAATTTTACAATTCGACATTGTATATAGATGTGTTTTAAATTCTCAATTACATTACAATTGTATTTGAAATCAAAATTTAAAATTAGAATGTACATTACAATTTAAAATTTAAATCTTACAATTATATTATATTGTCTACACATTGCAATTCAATTACATTACAATTCAACTATCTATTATATCTTTAATATTTTTTTGAAAGCATCTAAACAAATACCTATAAAACTATTATGGATGAAGTTCATGGAGAATTGACCATACATTCAAGTATATTCACATTGGAGCACCAAGACCCAAATTTCACAAAAGCCTCCCATCTAGTATTTGTATTCTTGACATTAAAGCATCTACAAAAATACATTTATAAAACAACCTCCACAAAAATCTCCAAAAAAATATTACACAAAACAACATGAAAACTATGCCAATGATGCAAGTGGCATACATGTAACTCATTCATCTGGCCAATGGATTATAAGAATGCAAGTCTCCATAATACGATCATGGTCAGCTTCTATCATCTTCCATCTCTTTGGATCACCTCTCTTCACCTTGATTTCTATTAGATGTATCTGAGCTGCCACCACCAAATGACTGTATTGACATGATATATATTTAGGCATAAAATCTCTGTAAATAATATGATCACCCTATTTTTTTACTTTTTCAAAAAAATGTCCCATTAGAACCATTTCTCCAGTTTGGTATGTGAAGTCCCCATCTTGGTAGGGTCGCACCAAACTACTTTTTATTTGCGTGCACCAGATCAAATAGTATGCCACATTTTATTGGTTGTGGGGGGCTGCAATGACAACGAATACATCACCTGCAAGATACATTATCAGAAAATCGATCATGATCTAATGAGACCATTGCCTCTTTAGTGTGCATCTCTTTCCATGTTGGAATTGGGTGTGGGCCCTTTGGATTAAGAGAGACATATTTCCATGGTTTCACATATACATCATTTTCACAATGATCAAGCCCGCATCCATTTGCATCAATGCAAAAATTGCAAAAACAATCATACTTCCTCGTTTCAATGGAAAATATGTCACACATGTCTTTACTTCTCACAGAATGTAATTCCCTCGTAATAGGGATGGTCTCACAATACCATGGTATGTATCTATTAACATCTCTAAGGGAAACATCCCAAAAGAACCTTCATGGAATTCAGTTTGCCATATGTAAATTCCTATGGAGTATGTGTTCTTTTGGAAATGATGATATTGAATGTTATTAGCTTATTAATTGAGTTTGGAGTTTATTACCTGCACACCGGCCTTGCTTGTTCACAGCCTTGATGTCCCAAATGACGTGTGCACCAATCAACTACTTCAGTGGAGCATTTTAGTCAGGTTGCACCATAACTCATCGCATACCTTCGAATTGCTTGTTTCACACATGCACCTGTGCCATCATGTTCACTATTTCCATGCCCTGTCTCAAAAAAGCTCCAAGTGTGTCGGATTCCTGTCTGTTTGTGAAGGCGGCTCAACCAATAAAATGAGCATGCCTATTTGAATTTCCCTACACACCCTTCTGACCAAATCCAGTGTTTAGTAAATGATACGCCTCTTTACCTTAATGAATCATAAATCAATTCAAAGTAGTGTTGAACGAACAATGTGTCATGCTCACGATCATCACTAACATAAAAATGGTACTCCTTGATCACTTCACATGACTGAGGAGTGTTATCCCTACCATCAATGTTTTCCTGAACATGTTTGTACAATACATGTACGAAGATAGACACCTAGCCGGAGTGATAGTAATCACTCTATATCTCTCTCTAAGGAGCAAAGGTGTAGTTCTTTGCAAAGTCTACCACTGATAAGATTGTGCCCGGCTCAAATACCTCACGAGAATGTTTGAATTATGAAGCTTGCCACCTGGACCTATGGGAGTGCTTTATGTATTTATAAATATGACTTTGAAACTTCTCCATGAAATCTGAAACAGGAATCTCATCATCGAGCAAGTCAATCCTCTTGGATGGCATAGATGAAGAAGATGTTGGATTCATGGTGATGTACTCGTACCTCTTCCACTTAACGGTGATATCTGACAATCCATGGTGTGTTGGATCGATAGGAAAGTTCCTATGGAACAATGTCAAATCACCGCATTCACGAAATTTTCTCCCACCTACACACCTCTTATTGAAAAACACGTGTTCAGGATTCCTATTGCATAGTATCATACAAATAAAATCTCGCACTGTGTGAGGAGATAGTACACCGTTCTAGTGCCTTTTGCAAAAATCCAGAAATCTGTCATAATATAGTTGAAATTCAATGTGGTACCGGCAACAACAAGTGTCACGAATCGTATTTGGCCTAATATACCATGGTTTCAATTTGTTGAACATGATAAATGATATTTGAACAGCAGGATTGGTATCTTGGAATTCCTCGTAAAGTGCAACTCCCTTCATTTCCATCACATGCTTACAGTGCTCCTGATAAATGCCTCTGGATAAAGGTTGTCGTAGGACATGCTTTCGATCTAGAATAGCATGAGAACGGTATCCAAAAACTCTATCACCTTCTCTCTAATGCCTGCTGCCATCCTGCCTCGATAGGGTTCCCTACAAATAAGCTCCCAACAAGCAACTTCATCATTTTCATCTATCCAGACCCTGAATTTAGTATATTTGAACAATGTTATTTTTGAAACATTGAGCAATGATGCCATTGTTGATACCATTCGATTTCTTGAGGTGCTTTGTGCCACAACAGCTGTTGTAATTGCCCTACTAGCAGCTCGGGTATCATTGTTTCTTGATTTTCCAAATGAAGATAATGCAGTTCTTAAATTTTCTATTGCATTCTCGCATGGCTTTTTTGTTTTAACATCTTGAAAACCCAACAACTTTGTGGCACATTTCAATTTTTTGTGTTTTATCAACCCATGTAGGATTTGAGCTTGTGCCATCGTTGAATGTTGTTCAAAATATGACTTGATTATGTTATTGACATGCTCTCTAACTCTCCGACCAGGAATCGAGTTCCTAATCTCTTCTTGTGCAGAAATAATTGCATAATCCTCTAGAAAATTTCCACCACTTCCAACCCCACTGCAACTCCCAATTATACTTTCAATGTGAGAGAGAAAGGTGTCATGTGATGGTTGATCAAGATCATGAGGGGGCACAAGGTCATGTGATTCTTGATCACCATGATGTTATTTCTGACCATAATATCTCCCTACATAACATGTAAATTAACAAATTGAAAATTGGTTACTTGATAGTTGTGCATTGAACTTTAAAATTGCTAGTAACTTGAAATTTGATGTGGAAATTAAAAAATTGAAAATTGCATGTGAATTGAATTTTCCAACTAATACATTTAGCTTGAGAGTTGTTCTAAGTAAAAATTGAAATTGCTGGTAACTTGAAATTTGAAGTTGCTCAAGTAACTTGAAATTGCTAACTTATTTAAACTTGAGAATTGTTCTAGAAATAAAGTTTGAAATTGCTAGTAAAATTTTAAATTGCTTGTAACTTGAAATTGCTACTAACTTGTACATTTAACTTTAAAATTGCTAGTAACTTGAAATTTGTTGTATATGTAAATTAACAAATTGAAAGTTGCTAGTGACTTGAGAAAAATGTACAAGTATTGAAAATACATTAAAACAAGAAAATTGTTTGTAACTTCATTTCAAAATAACTAAATATGTACATGGAACTTGAAATTATACATTTAGTTTGATAATTGCTAATAAAGTTTGAAAATCAAGTATATATATATTTAACTCAAGATAATTATTAATAACTTGATAAAAATTATTGTGGGCATAAAAATTAATATCATTTATAATCATCACACTATATAATTGTGGGCAAATTTTCTTTATGCAATTTATGTCCATTTTATTTTTGCATTACAAGAAAAAACTTATTTTAACTTTATGGTATAAAATAAACAAATAAATATTTAAAATACAAGTTTCAAATCACCACAAAGAATAAATGATTACAACACTTCTACCCTAGAATTTCAAGGACAACATCATGCATCCCATGTTGTATATACGTGAAATAAATTAAGATTGATTTTTTACCCATGATAACATACGTATTATACTCTAAATGTGAGGAAGAAAACATTGATTTAGAGATCAATACGATATTTAATTAAAAACATTGTAGTGATAACAATATAATAAAATATTAGGTTAGGGGTTCAATTTTTCATGGTAAAAGTTCCTATTGGTTAGAGCTTCTTTGTTCTATTTTGGTATTTTTTATTTAAATTGCAATTTTAAGTTTAAGAAATTGTAACTTTGGCAATTACAAATTCAGCAATCAAAAGATTGAGCATAAATTGCAATTTTGACAACTACTAAGTCACAATTTCAAGTTTCAACAAGCATGTGGTTGATAATAAATTTATATTTTTTGTAAGAAATTTAGATAAGTACATATTGAAATTTAAAGAATTTTTTTAATTCAAATTGGAATTTCAACTTAAATTCCAATTTTGACATCCCAACAATTACATGACAATTAAAATTTGGCAATTCCAACAAATATATGATTGAGGAGAAATTCATAATTTTTAATGCAAAATAACATTTTCAATAATTGATGATTTTGCAATTTTAACAATAAACAATTATGAAAATTCTATTTTTTATCATCAGTTGCAATTTAAGGATTTTTTTTATCAATAATGCTTCACATATCAATGCAAGGTTGCAAACATTGCAAATAATTATTTCCAATTTGTCCTAACAAAATATATGATTCTAATAATTAATGTTTTAATGGTGATATGTCATGTTATGTAAATAAAAGTACATGTGATAGATGAAATTTTTTAAAGTAAACATTATAATTAAATAGCTCTTTGAACATTCATTTGTATTCAAATATTTATTACTATGAAAATATTGCCAACCACCATAACTATGAAAGTATTCATTCATTTGTTTTTAAATTGAATAAATTCTAACTAATACATAACCATATCACAACATGTTCATTTCAAAATATTCATTCATTTATTTTGAAATTGAATTTTCTAACAAAACAAGAATTAAAATTACATTTAACTTGAAATTGTTAGTAACTTAAAAAATTGCAATTAGTTAAATATCTACAATTTAACTTGAAAATAGTATCCAAGTGTACATTTAATTTGAAAATTATTCCAATAACATTGAAAATTGTTAGTAAAATTTAGAAATTTGAAAATAGTTAATATGTACATACATTTTAACTTGAAAATAGAATCTACGTGTACATTTCATTTGAAAATTGTTAGCAACTTTGAAATAATTTGAAAATTGTTAAAGCAAATTTGAAACATAATTTGAAAATTTTTAGTAACTTTGAAATAATTTAAAAATAGTTAAAAATATGTACATGTATTAACAGAAAAATATAATCTAAATTTACATGTTTCATTTGAAAATTGTTCCAATTTAACATTTGTTGGCCACTTGAAAATTGTTCATTTAACATAAAAATTGTTGAAAACTTTGAAATTAAAATAACAAATGGATGAAATAAATAAGAATATCATTACAAATAAATATGAAACAAATTAAATTATGAAATTTAGTTAATTTAATGAAAAATTGTTATTAATTTTGTAAATTATGTAGCATGATATTTAAATTATGATAGCATGTAATTCAATAATTTACCTTGGTTGTCCTCCATTGGAATTTGTTGCACCAAATGTACATCTTCTTCTTCTCTCAACCTTGCTCTTTGTTGTCTCATTCTTTCTCTATTCTTCTCATGCTCTTCATTGTCATTTTGTTTTCTAGCATGTTTTCTTTGTCTTTTTTTTTATTCGCCATCAATCTACAATGAAAACAAACAAACAAAATTTCAAATTGTTATAACAAACAACAATACCTCAATCAAGCTTATTTGAAATACCCTCAATCAAGCAAATACCTCGATCGAGGGCTTGAACATACCTCGATCGAGGTCTTGTTGAACCCTTGATCAAGGTCTTGTTAAACCCTCGATCGAGGTATGTTAGATACCTTGATCGAACAAATAGCTTGTTCGAGGGCTTAAAAAATAGGTCGAGAGCCCTTTTCACTGCAGAATGAAAGTTTTTTCTGCCTTCCACAGAGTTAAACCATGTCATTAAATACTCATTAATGAGAGGACTTGATAACATTGGATTCTTCAACGAATCCTCTATCCAGATACATAAAATTTACGAATTTTTATCTTCATATGTCTTTTGTTTTTAAATTTCTACTAAAATTTGCCCTAAAAAACCCTGCCGACAACTTCGATTGAGCTAAAAGATAAATCGACAACATTCAAAATACACATCCAAAAAATTTGAAAAAATACACAAGCCCTAGATAAACGCGTCCTCTTTAAAAGGGTATTTTTAGTTTTACAAATTATGTAAAACATCAAAAGATTTCGTGCACACACACACATGTGTGCAAAATGAGGCTTAAATATTCATTGGTAAGTTTTGAAAAATAATAATAAATATAATTTTTCGAGAAAAATTAAAAAAAAAAATGTAATCCCTATTGCATTCTGTCGAGATAATGTTCACATATTTCATTTTTTAAAATTATTAATTTAACATTAAATTATTGTGCACACACACAAACTACTTGTTAATTTCTCTTCAAATTTTTAGGTACACACGTTTCATTAAATGAAAATTTGACACGATATATAGAATTGGTATATTTTGAAAAAAATATCATTAGAAAGGCAACATAATTCTTTACATTTCATTTTTTAACCGCATGTCAAAATTCATGTGGCAAGTATGAATTTCGAGGGCTTCAAGTTAATACATGCGTAAAATTTCTGTTTTTCATCATCATATTTGGTCAAAAAGAGTTACCCATCTTCATGGAATCTATAATGCCCCTAAAATGACTATGGACTTTAAGGGCACCTGTCGAGTGACCCGGCAGAATAGACTTCAATAAAGTGGCCCTTCGATTTAGGATGTGTCTTTAAAAGGGAGAATCACCTGATGATGTGCATGCCTATAGTTGTTAAATGAATTACTGAACTAAATTATATGTGTGGAGTGGGAGAATTGATTGATTAGTCCTTGCTTAAATGTTAGCCTTGATTGACCAAGTCAAAGTACAGTAGGACAATTACAGTCCTAGCTCTGTGACTTGGGAGGACACAACTGAGATGCGTCTTAGCTTTCCGCATTTATTCTGAACTTTGAGACGAAGTTTTAAATAAGTAGGGGTGTATGTAGTGCCCCTAGACTATTGTAGACTTTGAGATAACCTATTGAGTGACCCGACTATTTGAAACATTAATAAAATAATCATTTGATTTTATTTTGAGTATATTTACATGTTTATGATTGATTGTACATCAATGAAATACTGATATATGTGTATTTGGGTAGTTATTGTGAATGAACGATTTCATGTTGTTTAACGATTAACTTTGATGTGAAAACTGTACATGTGAATGATGCTTAACGACTAGCTGTATGATTGACTATGAAATGAGAATGAAGAAAGTAGATATTGACAAGATGCAATTATGAGTAGATGAATGAGTAATGTTATGAGTAAAATATAAATGCTTAATGAAGTAGCAAATTGATGAATCAAATTATGATTATTGAGGACAATACTACTAATACATGTTTGTGAGAAATGTGTGTAGCGACAGGTGAAATGGTTCACTAACAGACACACAAACGAATGTGAAGGGTCATAGAGTATGGATAAATCACACATAGGGAGAGCGATGATGATGTCAACTTCCGATAGAATACCACGCATGAGCAGATAAGCACTGATCCGATTGCTTAAGAGGAAAACGTGAGGACGTATGAGGTGGACCACGACGGACCTAGTCACATATGAGTTGGCAGGCGCACAATGAGAATGGAATCACTCCTCGGTGCCATTAGTCCCTAATAGCGTGTAGACGAAGGATGGCAGGTAACGGCTCCTGAAATCCCTACATGAAGTTTCCGCGAGTCAAAACGAAAGGATGACGACAGAAGGGCCTGACGGTGTGGTACCCTCTCGAGAACGAAAAGAGTGGATGCAAGGAACCAACGATGTGGTACCTTGTCGAAGAATGGAAACTATGAATGACTGGACCCGACGGAGTGGTGCCATGTCGGGGAAATGAAATTAAGGAACGGGGAATCTCAACGACGCGGTAGAGGGGTCCTAGTGAAAATGATTGTTAAACTTAACTACATGAAAACATATAAGTTTGCACCTAGAACATTACCTAGAAATGCATTTGAGTACTTTAGGGATTTGCACATAAATGATTATTTTGAGCATTTAAAATAATATAAATCTTTATATTAGGAGAAAAGTAGAATCATAAGCATGGACACCTAGTCAACTCCATCGACACCTCAAAATTAGGATTTAAGTAAATATCTAGGGGACAAACATGATCAAACTTAGGAATGTTGGTGCAATTCCTAGAAAAACTGACACATGGACGGGTGAATATTATTAAATTGGAAATTTAATAAAATATGTATTTATACATGAAGCGACATGTGTCGCATGGAATGTTCATTTAAAAAGAAGGCTTTGGGAATGGGTAAAGGACCCAGATCTTGGATGATTATCGTAATTTTGAATTGCCTCATGACTTGATGCTATTGATGGTTTGGTTTGAAATTTTGGAGGGGGGGAAACCCAAGATGAGTTTCTCGAATTGTTGTGTGTGAGCTCTGCGACCCAAAGCTCGGGGGTGGGCATGCGACTGAAAGCATGAGCCTATGGGTGGGTGGCGAAGCTAACGGTTGCTTCTCCTATGGTTCAAATGATCTTTGCTGGAGGGATCCTATGGAAAACATGGACAACAGTGGACAAGATGAATCGGTTGAGAGGTTATGTTTTGTTTTAATTTGCTAAGTTATTCATTTATTTATTTTATCTTTCTTGTAAATTATGATAGCTAATCTATATTTGTATCAAGTTGTTAAGTTTTATGTTCAATTCGTGACGACCCAATGAGAGGGTCCCTAAATTTGGTATATGTAGTGCCCCTAGACTACTGTAGACAATGAGGGAACCTGCTGAGTGACCCGACTGTTTGAAACATTAATAAAATAATCATTTGATTTTTTTTTTAGTATATTTACATGATTATGATTGATTGTAATTCAATGAAATAATGATATATGTGTGTTTGGGTAGTTATTGTGAGTGAACGATTTCATGTTGTTTAACGATTAACTTTGATGTCAAAACTATACATGTGAATGATGCTTAACGGCTAGCTGTATGATTGACTAGGAAATGAGAATGAAGAAAGTAGATATTGACAAGATGCAATTCTGAGTAGATGAATAAGTAATGTTATGAGTAAAATATAAATACTTAACGAAGTAGTAGATTGATGAATCAAATTATGATTATTGAGGATAGTACTACTAATATATGTTTGTGAGAAATGTGTGTAGCGAAAGGGGAAACGATTCACCGACGGACACATAAACGAAAGTGAAGGGTCGTAGAGTATGGATAAATCACACACAGAGAGAGTGATGATGATGTCGACTTCTAACGGAATACCATGCATAAGCAGATAAGCACTGATCTGCTTGCTCAAGAGGAAAGCGTGAGGACGTACGGGGTGGGCCATGATGGAGCTGGTCATGTATGAGTTGGGGGGCGTGCAGTAAGACTGGACTCACTCCTGAGCGCCATTAGTCCCTAATAGCGTGTAGACAGAGGATGGAAGGTAACGGCTACTGAAATCCCTACATGAAGTTCTCGCGAGTCGAAATGAAAGGATGACGACAGAAGAGCCCGATGGTGCGGTACCCTATCGAGAACGAAAAGAGTGGATGCAAGGACCCAACGATGTGGTACCTTGCTGAAGAATGGAAACTACGAATGACTGGACCCAACGGAGTGGTGAAATGTCAGGGAAATGAAATTAAGGAATGGGGAAGCCCAACGGAGCGGCATCGGGGTCCTAGTGAAAATGATTGTTAAACTTAACTACATGAAAACATATAAGTTTGCACCTAGAACATTACTTAGAAATGCATTTGAGTACTTTAGGAATTTGCACATAAATGATTATTTTGAGCATTTAAAATAATATAAATCTTTATTTTAGGAGCAAAGTAGAATCCTAAGCATGGACACCTAGTCAACTCCACCTACACCTCAAAACTAGGAGTTAAGTAAAATATCTAGGGGACAAACAAGAGCAAACTTCGGAATGTTGGTGCAACTCCTAGAAAATATGACACATGGATGGGTGAGTATTATTAAATTGGAAATTTAATAAAATATGTATTTATGCATGAAGTGACATGTGTCGCATGGAATGTTCCTTTAAAAGGAACTCTTTGGGAATGGGTAAAGATGGGTAAAGGACCTAGTGCTGCTACTGAGGGTTTGGCTGGAAATTTTGGTGGGGGGGGGGAAACCAAGCTTAGTTTCTCGAATTGTTGTGTGTGAGCTCTGCGACCCAAAGCTCGGGGGTGGGCATGCGACTGAAAGCATGAGCCTATGGTTGTGTGGCAAAGCTAACGGTTGCTTCTCCTATGGTTCAAACGAGCTTTGCTGGAGGGATCCTATGGAAGACGTGGACAAGATGAATCGGTTGAGAGGTTATGTTTTGTTTTAATTTGCTAAGTTATTCATTTATTTATTTTATCTTTCCTGTAAATTATGATAGCTAATCTATATTTGTATCAAGTTGTTAAGTTTCAAGTTCAGTTTGTGAGGACCCAACGAGAGGGTCCCTACATTTGGTATCAGAGCGGGTCGAGCCTTGAGGGCGCAGGACTCATATTTTGATAGGGGTTCGTCAGTGACTTGTGAAGATCTACAGAAGGATTGAAGCTGCGATCTGGTCGGAACTACATCAATGGTTGGAACGACTGAGTATACAGGTTTTATGTATTCAATTATTTTATTAGTTCTGTCTTAAGTAGGAAATTGCTGAATTTGAAATGGGTAAATTCTGAAGTTAATTAAATTCTGGAGATGCAAGTTCTATGTACTGGAATATATATTTATTTTATTATATACTGATGTTGCACATGGAAAATGGTATTGGGTTAATTATGAAATTAATAATAAGTTAGCTGTTCATGACTATGTATTCTGCATGAAGTGTATTCAAGACTCGGTTTCAACATGTGAATTGAAGCATAACTGAGCTCTGAGTTGGATTTATTTTTCTTTAAACATTCATATTAATGCGTTGGTAGACAAACTCTGGAACTTATATATTTTGTTCTGATCATTTAAATGCATGTAACTGAACTCAAATATCATTCGGATGTGATCAAGAATCGATCTCAATTCTCTACAATTTTAATACTGTATTCGATTTAAATCACTCAGATCCAGATTCGTTTATGGCACTGTATTCGATTTAAATCACTCAGATCCATAGTCGTTTTTGGCACTCTGACATATTAATACTGTTTCTGATTAAGATCACCCTGATCAAGATTCGACCTCAACTCTCTGCCTTTTCTACAGTATCCCATGTAAAACCTTCAGATCGAGATTCGATCTTGATCATTTGCCTTCAGATTACTATGATTTCATAATTCGGTCGATTCCTGGAATGTTCACCGAGTCACTATATTTTGATCCCGAACCTATTAACAGATCCATGCTTTCGGAGCATCCTTAACCTTTGACAGAGTTAATGTCCTCTACTTTTCGAAGTTGTTTAAAAGATTAGTAAATTTTCGGTGAACCATTATTTTATTCATTTACATAGTCAGTCCGTTTAGCACTTGGATGACCTAAGTGGATATACAGATGCAACGGAAATGTGGAATCATAAGTCTATCTCTCGATTAAATCCTCATTTCATCGGATCCGTCTCTCATCTCCCACTTCGATTAAACCTCTGTTGATTTATTTTTAATTATTTTTGCTCTGTGTTTACTTTTCAGCGTTAAATTTAAAACCTGCAATTTTATTTTTTTACCAATTTAGAAAAAGGAATGGGAATGGGTCTATAACCCATCCAAAGACATTCTTACTGTGAATCCTTCTTACTTAGGGACCGAACCGTCAGTATATGCCTATTCTTCGTATATCTGACCTCTGTACCTCATGACGAGAGAGCTACCCATAGATCTCATATCTTATCTTTAATTATTTCTTAGTCTTTTGAATCGGGTATGACAGATCAGAACTTGATCGTTTGCTTTCCTCTGTTAAAACGTGGTCAATCGGTGCACTGTCCAGTTGAATTTTCTGGAGCTGACGCGTTGGGGATCTACGCTGTACTCCTTGTTTAACTGCACCTTTATCGTATAAAACTTATGGAGTGACAGCTAGATACTGCACGCCTTCCACGCCACGTTGACATCCTTTACTTTTGCTTGGTTGAGTCTTACCAATGGGGAAGTAACCGAGCCCTCGGTAAAGACTCCATGTAGAGATGGGCTTGAAACCTGTGTGTTTTAGACTTCTGCTAGATCCTCCTTTAGTTATGTCATAGATGCTTATACCTTTTAAATTAGGGTATCATCTTTATGTTAAGTTTTTAATAACCTAAGCGATTAATGACTGATTGATACACAATCCTGATGAGTCGACAGAAGTGGTAGTTCGGTACCTCTCTTATGCTTAGAAATCTTTTCTAATTGATCACTGATTTAGAGTAGTAGAGTGCCGACCGTTTGGAACATGATTCGCATCACTGCTTTTGGGTATTTGATAGAGCAGCTGATGATCACCCAGCGTGATCTCTACAGAGCCAAACATCAGTGTAATGGGGCTCAACATATGTGAAAATGGGGTACCGGCGGGGTCTAGTAGCAGAAATCTATAGCCTCTTGGAACACAAATTTCCCGCCCGCTCTAGTGGTGTTACCCATTGAATCTATGCTTCGTCCAGCCTGAGAGCCTTAGTGCTTGTTCTGAACTAGAGGACATCGTCGAGTCGACATGGGTTGGGGGTTGGGTCTGCTGTCAATACCCAAATCCATGGCGCGCATCTTTACGAAATCGGTGTTAAGTTGATGACCCGATTTACCTGATCTCGGTCGCCTTTATGCGATCAGTTCGTCAGGGCAGGTGGAATTACAGCCACCCATTGTAATTTATGGAGTAAACGCGCCTCCATAAAGGGAAAGCTGTAATCCTTGCTGAATCGATGAATGGATGCTGCATCATATCAGTGTTCTTAAGCCTCGATTCGCTCTCGGCAGTGAGTCATTGCCATTTACAATGACTACACTACAAGAAAACTGAGAATTGCCATGGCGAAAATACTGTCGCGTATCTGTTGGTCAAGTGTTGATAACGATTTGGTAGATAAGTATTGGGTTAGGTATATAACTCCAGATTGCACTGTACTTCTTACTGAATGGAAATAATGGTTATTATATCTACTATTGACTGCAATAGATCTATTTGTAAATTTAATTTTTTTTTATTTTTTATTTATTATTTATAAAACTGGGTATGTGTTTCAACTCGGTGTCATTGGATCTGCATTATGATTGCTCTTTATATATTGTGGATCGCCTTCGTATAGACTCTGCCATGGTGGCGGCCTTTGTGTGTGGACGGGTAGCAGATTTATTTTTTATTTTTTATTATACATTTGTTATTTATTCATGCAAGTGAGAGATGGAGGATTTCCTTTCAATTTCTTGTTATACTTTGTTTTTCTTTTCTTGTCGACTTAGGAGCGGCGGCCTCTATGGGAAAACCGTCCATGCCCTTAATTCACGTTTTTGTTTTCTTATTTGTTTTTTTAACTTTAATATTGCGATAGCGATTGTTTGTAAAGAGTATCAGTTTAAACATGTGTGCTGAACCTATTGTCTCTTACATTGAGAGCCATGGCTAATTTTCACTTACCAGATATTTCTTTCTTTAACACCTAAGTTACAATATTAATATGGGTAGTCACAATTATATGGTGGCATTTAATTCCTTAAGAGATCCTGTAAATCCACGCCGTAGTAGCTTTATTTGTGTTTAAAAACAAAGCAATGCATAACTGAAGAATAGTACTTCGATATGGATGTAATGCTCGGTAGTTATCCATAATTGTATTGAATGGTTTTGGTGTTACTATAATTGACGTTATATACGTTGTATTATATATATATATATATATATATATATATATATATATATATATATTTCATTCAAAATGTAATAAAATAAAAAATAGAAATAAACAAACAAACAAACTGTAACAAATAATCAGTCATTATATAATGCATTTTAGTTGATATACATACACGTTACATTCAAGGTATTATTGATATATATATAATTTACTATGTAATTGTGCAAGCGTGATATTCAATTATTATGAGTACATTTATTCAGGAGTGTTATGGATAAGTAGCTATGACGCTACACAGATGTGCATTGGTATGTATAGCAGATCATATTCAAATATTAAATATGCATATCATTCAAAGCTTATAAATTCCTTTTTTTAATTCAAAGTGTTGTAGCTATGTAACTAATGTAGCGACATATTCGTTGGGTCATTCACATTGCAATTTATAGTCAAATATTATGTATATGTATTTATAATAGAATTATTGTGCCTTACCAATGTTACTTATAATTTTACTTTTAAAGATGGTTAATTTATATTTCATAATTGGGTGGTTATATGGAAAAACTAGTAAAGGTTGAATAAAATAGTCGTATTCATAATTTTTATTATACAAGCTTATATTATATTATAATAATGGTGTGGAACATTGCTATTAATGTTGCAAATATGGTTTATACAAAGGTAATTTATATCCTAGGCTATGTTAGGTTTAGGTTTAATGTTTAATATCTTCAATTATATCAAAAAGGGGTTACACTTCTTATAATTCATATATATAAATATTGAATTAGTGAATTAGTTGTATTTATAATGTATGTATTAAATGAATTGTCACTTATAAGAGTGTAATTTATATGAATGTAAAATGTATGCATTTAATTTTTAAATATAAGGAATGAGAATAAAGAAGTTGAAAGGGATGATTATAGAAGTAGATTTGTATATATATATGGGAAATAGAAAAATGCTATCAATCTTAAATGAATAGGTAAAACTATATCTAGATGTGGCATTACAAGTGTTTTGTCCTAAGAGATGAGAATTGGAATGAGATTTGATAGTTGGAGGGAAAAGGGTAGAAACATGAACAAGGATGTTGTTGTGGGTATAAAATAAAAAATCAAGTGAGATAAAAGGGTCAAATTTATGGAAATATAGAGAGAGATAAATAAATAAATTCTTTCTCTTTGCTAAGGTTTTTGAGTTGTTGAGTCATTGAACAAATTTATGGAGAGAAATAAGTTATATTGGACTAGGTGTTAGGGAAAGATTTTACACACTGAGATGTGAATGGGCAACTTCGGGTTGAAATTTAGTGAGTCGTTAGAGAACTGCCATGGGGTTTCTACATTGTATTTCTTATTTATGAAAAATGCAATATAGCTATATTCATAAGACATCAAGGTACTCATATTGACGAAACAAATATGAAAAGATGACTAGACCTTAATAGTAGACTCGATGAGACTTTATAGACACATAGAATGAAACTTGGGAAGCCCACCGAAAAGGGGCTAAGGAAGATTCTTCTAGTAAAATGATGTATGGAGATGATCAGCACAATGAACTAAACGTAATGCAGAAAAACCGATGACATAATCAACCCTTGATGAAAATATGACTAGCCTCGAGATGGAACTCGATGAGGTTGCAAAAAAACACATGGAAATAATTGATGAGTCCGTCGAAGTAGACTTATGACAATGGAAATGATGAAATGAAGTAAGGATGGGATACGCTCATTTACCTATACATGATATTACCGATGAAAGAGCTAGAAGTTAAAGTTTAATATGTTCGACTAAGTTGCCAAGTTCCGACACTTTGGAAGCATGTCATATTGAGAATTAAACTTATTAAAATTTATGGAATTGGAGTAGTCTAACAGGAATCGGTTTTGGATTATTTGATAGTCGCCCTTGATTTGATTATTCATATTTTACTGAATACTATAGGATGTTTATCTTCACGCCTTAGAGGAAAGGATAACCAAACAAACTTGAATTCTTGCTTGGATTTTGTTATACAAAAGAGGACTGGGTAACTATTATGTGAACTACGAATGCAATATGGCTTGTAGTTAAATTTGATGTCATGGATCTTCATGAATGAATGGGAGATAAAGGAAATCTAGTTGGGACTCACAACCTGTCAATGTATCATCGGATTGATATTATGAGAAATTACGATTGAATTCCTGAGGCTTTATTGGAACCATACTAAATGAGATAGGAAATAATGACTTGAACCACTTGTTCCTATAGCCATGATTGTTGGAGAAAAAGAGAATAGAAGTACAGAAGATGAGAATAGAAATTAAGATAAAACCTAGCGTCGAAAGTACAAGAACAAAAATTAACTTCGGGGCGAAGTTCTATTTAAGAGGGGGTGTATGTAATGCCCCTAAAATGATTGTGGACTTTAAGGGCACCTGTCAAGTGACCCGGCGGAGCAGGCTTCAATAAAGTGGCCCTTCAATTTAGGATGTGTCTTAATAAGGGAGAATCACCTGATGATGTGCGTGACTATAGTTGATAAATGAATTAATGAATTAAATTATATGTGTGGAGTGGGATAATTGATTGATTAGTCCTTGCTTAAATGTTATCCTTGATTGATCAAGTGAAAGTACAATAGGACAATTACAGTCCTAGCTCTGTGACTTGGGAGGACACAACTGAGATGCGTCATAGCTTTCCGCATTTATTCTGAACTTTGGGACGAAGTTTTAAATAAGTAGGGGTGTATGTAGTGCCCCTAGACTACTGTAGACATTGAGGGAACTTGCTGAGTGACCCGACTCTTTGAAACATTAATAAAATAATCCTTTGATTTTATTTTGAGTATATTTACATGATTGCGATTGATTGTAAATCAATGAAATAATGATATATGTGTATTTGGGTAGTTATTATGAATGAACGATTTCATGTTGTTTAACGATTAACTTTGATGTGAAAATTGTACATGTGAATGATGCTTAACGACTTGCTGTATGATTGACTATGAAATGAGAATGAAGAAAGTAGATATTGACAAGACGCAATTCTGAGTAGATGAATGAGTAATGTTATGAGTAAAATATAAATGCTTAACGAAGTAGCAGATAGATGAATCAAATTATGATTATTCAGGACAGTACTACTAATATATGTTTGTGAGAAATGTGTGTAGTGACAGGTGAAACGGTTCACCGATGGAAACACAAATGAATGTGAAGGGTCCTAGAGTACGGATAAATCACACACAGGGAGAGCGATGACGATGTCGACTTCCAACGGAATACCACACATGAGCAGATAAGCACTGATCTGCTTGCTCAAAAGGAAAGCGTGAGGACGTATGAGGTGGGCCACGATGGATCTGGTCACGTAAGAGTTGGGGGCCGCGCAGTGAGAACGGACTCACTCCTTAGTGCCATTAGTCCCTAATAGTGTGTAGATGGAGGATGGAAGGTAAAAACTCCCGAAATCCCTACATGAAGTTCCCGCAAGTCAAAACGAAAGGATGACGATAGAAGGGCCTGACTGTGCGGTACCCTGTCGAGAACGAAAAGAGTTGATGCAAGGACCCAATGATGTGGTACCTTGTCGAAGAATGGAAACTACGAATGACTGGACCTGACAGAGTGGTGCCATGTCGAGGAAATGAAATTAAGGAATGGGGAATCCCAACGGCACAACACCGGGTTCCTAGTGAAAATGATTGTTAAACTTAACTATATGAAAACATATAAGTTTGTACCTAGAACATTACTTAGAAATGCATTTGAGTACTTTAAGCATTTGCACATAAATGATTATTTTGAGAATTTAAAATAATATAAATCTTTATTTTAGGAGCAAAGTAGAATCCTAAGCATGGACACCTAGTCAACTCCACCTACACCTCAAAACTAGGAGTTAAGTAAAATATGTAGGGGAAAAACATGAGCAAACTTAGGAATGTTGGTGCAACTCCTAGAAAAACTCACACATGGATGGGTGAGTATTATTAAATTGGAAATTTAATAAAATATGTATTTATGGATGAAGCGACATGTGTCGCATGGAATGGTCCTTTAAAAGGAAGGATTTGGGAATGGGTAAAGGACCCAGATCCTGGATGATTATCGTAATTTTGAATTGCCTCATGACTTGCTGCTATTGAGAGTTTGGATGGAAATTTTGGTGGGGGGGGAAACCCAAGCTGAGTTTCTCGAATTGTTGTGTGTGAGCTCTGTGACCCAAAGCTCAGGGGTGGGCATGCGACTGAAAGCATGAGCCTAGGCTTGGGTGGCGAAGCTAACGGTTTCTTCGCCTATGGTTCAAATGAGCTTTGCTGGAGGGATCCTATGGAAGACACCAACAACAATGGACAAGATGAATCGGTTGGCAGGTTATGTTTTGTTTTAATTTGCTAAGTTATTCATTTATTTATTTTATCTTTCCTGTAAATTATGATAGCTATCTATATTTGTATCAAGTTGTTAAGTTTCAGGTTCAGTTCATGAGGACCCAGCGAGAGGGTCCCTACAGAATCACCCTTTAATAGAAAAACAAAGTGGTCTATGCATTAAAGTTTTAAATTCTAATAGAGGAGGTGAGTATGATTCCAAAGAATTTACAAATTATTGCAAATATCATGGCATTAAAAGACAATTTACAACCATATATACTCCTTAGCAAAATTATGGGATAGTAGGAAGGAAAAATAGAACCATAATGAATATGGTAGAAGTATGCTCAAAGAAAAAAAACTTCAAAATGTTTTTTGGGGTGAAGCAGTTGCATGTTTACTCTATATTTTGAATAGATCACGTACAAAGAATGTAAAAAAAAACGTTCCCCACGAAGCATGGAGTAGAACAAAGTCAAGTGTTTCACATTTCAGAGTATTTGGTTGTGTTGCTTATGCACATGTTCTTTGTAATATCCCAACTTTTTGACTGACTATGTTATGATGTTATATTAGGCCACGGCCCCAGCATATGTGATTTATTATTGGAATAGCATTAGTATGTTTTGATTTATTCCTTCATGAGTTTATATATTGGGCATGGACCCTAATTTGTTTCATTGTTGAATATATACTGGGAAGGAATGCCCGAATGAATAAACTTATGTTGTATTATGAGAATTGGTTACAAATTATGATATACTGAGATTTCCTCTTTTATTACATTATATTGTGCAGAGCATGATTCATATGGATTATTATGTAGTGTGTTGAGCATGGACTCAGAAACACATGAATGACCTATATATTGGGACTAAGCCCCGATGTATCTAGAGGACTCTTGTTATGTATTGGGCCTAAGCCCCGAGGTACATTGAGTGTTGGGCATAAGCCCTGGAGCACTCCAAGCTTGAAAGAAAATGATTACCAGATCCAAGGCCACTTAAATATCCTATATGTGCCTCACAACCACATTCTATCTCTAGTGTTGAGCAAAGGCTCTGGAATTGCACTAGCGTAACGCCCATGTGAGAGTGTTGAGTTTAAAGGCTTTGAAGAGCACTTAGGGTTACTAGATCTCCAGTGTTGAGCCGGAAGGACTATGAATAGCACTTATGTATTTTATCACAACTATTCGATTTGATTAAATAAATCTTATCATCATCAAGTCCTGCGGGAACTACCATGTTAAAATGAGGGAATCTAACATGCAAAGGGAGAGACTAGAGGTGCCTTACCAGCTTACCGAAACCATCCAAAAAAGTGGACCCTTTCCTAAAAAAAAAGAATTAAAAGAAGTATCAGGTGAACAAAATGCTTAAAGGCCACAAAGCTAAATATTATTATTAGGAGCTTTCAATAATAATATTGTTATTAATTAAATATTCTTATATATATATATATATATATGTATGCATAAGTGGGCTGCCACTTACTAAATATTATTAATTAAATATTTAGATGGAATTCTAATTATTGTATTATTATTATTATAAAAGCTTAAAGATAAAAAAAAACACTTTAGTCAAACAAAGTTGAGAAGTTCTAGTTCCAAAAGAGCTAGTAACAAATTAAACAAATACTCTTTTATAAATTAATTTATTTAAAGAAACCAGTAAATTCCAACAGTCCTAAATTCAAGATTTTCCTACTTAAGGAGGACATACCCCAAAGTTTGGGGATCCTTATTTCTTTTGGGAGTTATAATTTCCTTATGTCAAAGAGGAACTCTTTGTTCCAAGAAGTGAACCCTTCACACATCAATTTCCCATATCTGAACCAGTTACAAATTTAGGGCCTCTACCTCTTAGTTTGCATGTCAGAACCAGCTCGGGGGATCCTTATCTGAACCACGAATAGTGATGGGATCATGGTTGGGGGGAACATGGTAGTTCCAAATTAATCTAATCCAGAACTCATTCTAGTCAGGTCAGCTGAACCCAGCCATATTTTTCCACTAATAAGTGATTTGAGTGTGCAGGTAACTACAGGAGGAGGGTACGCTACAAACTTTCAGGTATGAACTATTTCATTCACCTTGTATCATTCATACAAATCAAATAGCTTGTTATTTAATATTTATACTCAGCAAGGACTTAGTGGTTTATGAAGTTATTGCAACCCTAGAAATCGATTTGAGTTTGAATGTTGAATGTCTAGCATGGCTAGCTCCCTAGTCTGTGCTAGACATTTACGAATAGCATTAGAGACATGTTTATCTTTCTATTCTTCTTTTCTTTTTTATAATTTTTGCAACATTATTTCTGCCAGTATCCCAGAGAGCTCAACTCTTTTATTTTAGTATCTAGATTAGTCCTTACAGAGACTTGGAATAGAAACAATTCACTGAGTTTGGACAGCTACCATTTTCTTTTCCATATTTATTTATTTCAGTACAGTATTGAAAACCTAAGCCATTATTTCCAACTCAAACGAAAGTTTCCAGATCATGTGGACGCCCTATCAATAAAACAAGAACAGTAATGGAAAGAGAACTGGAAATGACTCACATGAACCTTCCATATTTACTATTATCTTTATAAATCAAATGCACATCAATACATAGCTGTAACTACAGAATAGTCCAGCATAAAACAAGAAATCGCAGAGAAAATCTCAAACATCTAAACCCTAGCAATCGCTTAAAACATAGAATTAATAGCAACAAATTTTCCTACAGAATTCCCACACACAAATAAGGACGCTAATAAAGTCAAGCGCAGAACCTATCAAGCCATAGATACAGGGATCGAATCCCATTACCATCGATTACAAAAACCAAAACCCAGTTACAATATACAAATCTACGCCTTTAACTCTTTAGGGTTTAAGGAAGGGCATCAACAATACATTCATAAAGTTGTTAGTTATACCACTTAAGTCAAAATACATTTCACAATAACAAGGACAATACATACAGGTTATGGAACTGGGAGGTACTAATTTTCCTGTCTTTAAAATCCATCTATAGTACAATCCAACACATAATATAAAACAATGATAGGAAATGAGACCATAGAGTTCATATTCTCCCCCTACAATACATTATGAAATTTTAAACAATTCTTGTGCATTTCATAGGAAATTTCAAGAGATAGAGTTACATTTGGAAAAAGAAGATCAGTACAGCGTTATAAGAAAACTCCATAGGCTAAGGCACCAATACATTTTTTTTGGACAGACAATGAGCTGAATAGATGACTTAGAAATGTTACACATCCTTTTTGAAACACCATATGTTTTATAGAGAAGTATTCGTGGGTAAAATCCCAGTTCTTTAAACCACGAGAACTAAATTCCATTTGTCAAAATTACAAGTCACACTTGAGAATGATCTTCCAAACCCCCCACAGACTTCACATTTTCGCTGGTCCAGCCAAGTGGCGACCTCTCAGACTTCAAATTATAGTAAGCCAACGGCTGACGAAGTCTGCCATAAACAACACGATATCTACAAAACCCCACCAGGGCTGTAAGAGGACAAAGCACAATGGGGTTGTGTAACTGGACTTACCAGTGCTCATAATGACCAAGCCTAGAGAAACCATGATAGCCACGTAGTAGACCTCCATTGGCCCTACCTGTCACCACAACAACAAACTTCCAGTGAGAAAAACATGTAGCTTCTATCAATAGAAGAAATACTTAATTACAACAAACGACAGGGAACGGGTCATACCTATGCACGAGTTCATCCTCCCCTATGCCTTCAATAAAGCTATCAGTGTATAGAGACTTCCACCATTGCAACAAAGTACAACACAGAAAGTTAGCCAAAAACACAGAGCGCTTGATAAGGGAGAAAAACCCCCAAATGCAAATGATAAAACCCTTACCCAACCTGTCGACCACTTCAAACAAACGCATTTAATGTCTTACACCAACCATGATTTTGTTTAGAGTTATATTCTTTACATAGGAGACTATGATAGGAGTCGTATAAACCAACACAATGGATAGTTGAACTAATAGTGATGCCATAGTTTCGATACCCTAAAAAAAGCTCACACTTGACCCTTGTTTGACACAAGGCTTTACATCTTAGTATGCTCTTTAGGGGTTGTTCAAACAAGAATGAGGATCCATAAGCTTGAGAGAGGAAATGGTGTGAATAGGTGACATTCCCACGGTAGAATGACGGTCTATGGGTATACCTGCAAACACCACAATGATATTGACGTTAGCAAAAGAATGCTAAGTAAGACTAGTATTCTTCCAAGAGTGTCCTTACCTCTCGGCAACCCTGCCAGGGTAATTGTTTTCCCCCTCGTCTCTTTTGTTACTAGAAGCCCATCTTAGAACATCAAACCCCTCATCAACAAAGGCCATTTTAAATTTTTGATATTTTAGGAACATTACAAGTGGTATCAGAGCAAGTTACAAACACTACGTGACCTATTGGGATCACTACCAAACACTGCTGCAGATACAGAAAAATTTGTTTAAAATATTGTATTATGTTTTATGTGAAGAATTAACTAAAAAAATTGTTTTCTGTAAACAGATACTTATATAACTTTCAGGTACAGGCAGTATCAGAAAAAATGAATGCAGAACAAGGAAGCAGTATACAAGGAAATCTAAATTCCCCACCATGAGAGAAAGAAATTGTGGTGGAACTCAACTCGGATTTAGAGAAATCCATGCAGCAACTACAGGCAGAATTCTAGAATTTCAAAGATGAGAATATGCAAGAAAGAAGAGAACAACAGGCTATAAATGAAGCCTTACTCCAAAGCCTAACAGGAGAAAAACCCCATGAATAGCCTACTCTTTCCGTCAACACTCTTAACACAAGGAAAAAATCCAGTTACAAGATAGGAGAACAAGAAGGACATAAATCAGAACCATTGGAAGAGGACTGTAAGAGCTCTTCCAATGACAATGGCTCCCCACCTCCTTGCAAGAGAAGGAGGAAGAGTGATGACAGTTTGCAAGGAGAGTTCAGAAAGATAAGAGCCCCAACTTATGACGGGTAAATCAACTCAAGGGAAAAGGCTGAAGAATGGCTGTTAGGAATGAATAAATACTTTAAATTTCATGATTACTCCAGTGAGATGCAAGCCCGTTTAGCCATAAACAACCTAAATGGTAAAGTTGCCAAATGGTGGCGGGACTTGAAACACACCAAGGGATAAGAGCTGCGAGACATAACCTGGGATACTTTTAGCAAAATATTTCAGGACAAGTATATGTCTGAAATATTCTTTGACAAGAAAATAAAAGAATTCCATGAGTTAAAAATGGTCTCCCTGACTATGGAAGCTTTCATTAACTAGTTCTTAGACTTGCTACACTATGTGCCTTATATTAAGGACGAGAAGGTGAAAATTCAGTAGTTTTTGGGTGGGTTGCCACCAAACTTTAGAGAGAATATAGAATTTGACATGCCCAAAACCCTTGATATAACCCTACATAAAGCCAGGTTGTGCTATGAGCACGGGCAGCCAAGGAACGACAACATCAATAGAAATAGAGACAAATTCAGAACCTTCTCAGACAACCACAGACCGGGTTTTAGACCCCCACCTTTTCAGAAAGATAACAACAGTTTTCCACCCAATAGAGGTTTCAACCAACCCCAAGCTCGACCAAGTGCACCCCCACCACCAACCAATAGGCTAGCTTTCAACAAAGGGACAAAAGCAGTCCCACCAACTGTTTCTTGTTGGAAATGCCAAGGACCACATTACTACAGAGACTTCCCCAACGAAATAGATGGGGTTTTACACAACATCTAAATGGAGCCTACCGTGGGGGACATGGAAACGACACCTAGGATTTATGCTGCCCTTGATGGCCAGCAGGAAGATCATCAAGCCACCATGGTGGAAATTGAAGGTAAGATATCTAACACTGTCATTTCAGTTCTAATAGACCCCGGTGCTTGCTGAAGCTACATCGCCCCTAGGATAGTAGAAACTTGCAACTTAGACCAAGAAAGCCACAAGGTAACATGGCTGGTACAACTAACTACGGGTACTAAGCGGAAGGTTTCCGAACTAATTAAGGGTTGTGAGTTAGATTTTAACGGTTTCCCAACTAGGATAGATTTAAACCTCTTACCGCTAGGGTCTTATGACATAATAATAGGCATGGATTGGTTAGAAGGACATCATGCCTTGCTAGATTGCTTAAACAAATCAATCCTATGCATAGATAGTCAAGGGAACCAAAGGACAATTCAAGGTATACCTAAAGAAGTATCAGTACGATAGATATCTGCATTGCAAGCAAAGAAATGCTTAAGAAAGGGTTGTAAAGTATTTGCAATCCACCTTCAAATAGTGGAAGCCGACAGAGAATAATGGATCGAGGATTTTCCAATACTAGTAGAATTCAGAGACGTGTTTCCCGAGGAAATGCTAGGGTTACCACCCAAACGAGACTTAGACTTTTCCATAGAGCTAACACCTGGATCGATACCCATCTCTAGGACCCCGTACTGTATGAGCACACCAGAGCTGGTAGAGCTCAAGATACAGTTACAAGAACTAATAGACAAGGGATACATTCGATCAAGTGTGTCTCCTTGGGGAGCACCAATACTCTTTGTCAAAAAGAAGGACGGAATGATGCGTATGTGCATCGATTACCGTCAACTCAACAAGTTAACCATCAAGAACCGATACTCACTCCCTAGGATCGATGACTTCTTTGACCAAGTCGGAGGAGCAAAGATCTTCTCAAAGATCGACCTGCGATCCGGATATCACTAGGTGAGAATTTGTTACGAGGACATCAGTAAGACCGCGTTTTGCACCCAATATGGCCACTATGAGTTTGTAGTAATGCCTTTCGGTTTGACGAATGCACCCGCCAACTTCATGTGCATGATGAACAACGTTTTCAATAAGCACCTCAACAAGTTTGTTCTAGTCTTTATAGACGATATCCTGATCTATTCCAAGAATGAAGAGGAACATGAGGAACACCTCCGAATAGTTCTACGAACACTGCAAGAACATCAGCTATACACAAAATTTAGTAACTTTGATTTCTATAGATATCAGATACAATACTTAGGACACATCATTTCCGAGAAGGAAATAGCAGTTGATCCCGAAAAGATCAAGGATATCGAGGAATGGCCCACACCTACTTGTTTTTTCGACATACAATCATTCCTAGGTTTAGCTGGATATTATTGAAAGTTCATTGAGAACTTCTATCAGATTGCTTGTCCCATGACCACTTTACAGAAGAAAACCAGTAAGTTCATCTGGACAGACAAGTGCGAGAAAAGTTTTCAGAAGTTAAAACAACTTCTGATTAGCGCACCAATACTACAAATTGCCGACCCCAATGGGGACTTCGTAGTTTCCACCGATGCAAGCAAGGAAGGATTCGGTGGACTCCTTATGCAGGATGACTTTGCCATCTGCTACGAGTCAAGGAAGTTAAAAGAACATGAGAAAAACTATCCTACTCATGACCTTGAATTGGCCACCATTATCCACGCTCTAAAGAAGTGGAGGCATTACCTCATGGGTAAGAAATTTCTATTAAAGATGGACAACATGAGTCTAAAGTACCTATTTGATCAACTCGACCTGAACACTAGACAGGCTAGGTGGTTAGCCTTCCTTAGTGAATACCACTTCGAACTAAAACACATCAAGGGAAAAGAAAACAAGATCGCCGATGCCTTAAGTCGACGAGCTCATATGTTATATGAGGTAACTGAAAGTCGAACGGACTCCGACATACACAGCAGAATTAGAACGGCATGCCAAAATGACCTGTTCTATGTCGAGATCCTTAAAAAGATCTAGGAAGATAGGCTTTTTCAACAACAAAAAGAATACAATATAAATGAATCGGGATTGTTATGGTAAAAGGAGAGACTCTACGTTCTCGAGAGTGGAGACATTCGACCTAACATACTCACTGAATTCCATTGGAGACAATATTCAGGGCACCTCATTTATCAAAAGATGATTTCGGCCGTAAAGAAACATTACTTTTGGCCTCAACTGAAAGCTAACATCGCATTGTTCATCACAAAATGTCAGGAATGCCAGTTGGTCAAAGTAGAACATCAACACCCCTTCGGACTACTTCAACCTTTACCCATTCTGGAATGGAAGTGGGAGGTAATAAGTATGGATTTCATTACAGGCCTACCCAAGAGTAAGAAATAGAATGATTCCATCTTCGTAGTAGTAGACAAGCTGTCAAAAGTAGCACATTTCATACCAGTAAAATCTACCTACAAGGCGGTTCACATTGCGGAAATCTTCCTAAAGGAGATCTTTTGGTTACATGGGATACCCAAAGCAATTATCTCTAACCGAGACATGAAGTTCACTAGAAACTTCTGGAGAGCACTGTTCTCTGGGTTAGAAACACAACTACAATTTAGTACTGCATACCACCCCCAAACCGACGGACAGACGGAATGAGTAAACCAAATTTTGGAGGATATGCTGAGGATATATGTCATGAACAATCCCACTAAGTGGGAAGACTATTTAGACCTCGCATAGTTTGCATACAACAACGGTTATCAAACCTCGGCCAAAATGAGCCATTTTGAAGTACTCTATGGTCGAAAGTGTCGGACCCCCGTAACTTGGGACAGCCCGGTGGACAGACTTATGTTAGGGCCTGACTTACTAAAAGACTTGGAACAACTAGTCTCGAAGGTGCAAGTAAACTTAAAAGAAGCACAAGACCACCAAAAGAGTTACACGAACAAGAAAAGAAAGGACAAAGACTACCAATTAGGTGAACATGTATTCCTAAGAATAAAGGAGAAACGAAGCTTGTTGATCTTGGGGTGTTGCGGTAAACTAGCCCAAAGGTTTTGTGGACCTTTTGAAATATTGGCCAAGAAGGGTCTAGTAGCGTATGAGTTATCCCTACCAGCTCATATAAAAGTTCATAATGTTTTTCATGCTTTATTAAATAAATATGTATACGACACTAAACATGTTATTGATTGGTCCTTATTACAGGTGGATCCCGAAGGGGTGTTCATGCCAGAGCGACTCCACATTCTAGACAAGAGAGACGTCCAGCTTAGGAGGAGGACCATTACTCAGGTAAAAGTGCAATGGAGGTACTTTAGACCAGATGAGGCTACTTGGGAGAATGAGGCTACCATGAGAGAGGCATACCCCACCTTGTTTCATGATTCCATTCTTAGTCCCTAGAAACATCGAAATAGTGTTGTTCTAAGCAGGGAGGGATGTAATATCCCAACTTTTTGACTGACTATTGTTATGATGTTATATTAGGCCACGACCCCATCATATGTGATTTATTATTGGCATAGCATTAATATGTTTTGATTTATTCCTTCATGAGTTGATATATTGGGCATGGACCCTGATTTGTTTCATTGTTGAATATATACTGGGCAGGAAAGCCCGAATGAATAAAATTATGTTGTATTATGAGAATTGGTTACAAATTATGATATACTGAGATTTCCTCTTTTGTTAGATTATACTGTGCAGAGTGTTAACACCAAAATTGACCCCCAAGGCTAAAAGAGGGTAATTCTGGGTAACCACTAACCAATCTTTGGCCTGTGCTACTTACCCAACACAGACAGAGAGGGATCTCTCTAAAATCTCATGAAAAGTCTGGAATAATCAAGATTGTCAATAATGTAAAAGAAACACTAGCATTCACGGCCAAAATATTCAATTACAACAATTATACAGAAGATCAATTTTCTGTTTGGAAATAAAAATGATTCACGCACTGTTTGGTTGAAAATGTATGGGATTTAGTTTGGGCAATGGAGTCACCTTTAACAAACTATGACACATCATTTACAAAGATTCTGCAAACGCATTCACAAGGGCAAGGTACCAAGCAGCTAGTAGTCAAAGAGAATTTAATTTTTGTGGAATAGAAGAGAAAAGAAACAGTCCATCAATATAAGGCATACTAAGATGAATCTTACATCAACTTTAGTAGAATATGTTGGTGAAATACTTGGAAAAGACTAAGCAAAGCATAATTTCTATGAATTCCACTTAATCGTTTCCCTGACCCAAGCATGAAGGAAATAACACAAAATGGGATTATGAAGAGAGAAAATACAATTTCGCATGGGAAAAGAGAAAATAGAGACTACCAGACCAATTACACAGGAATCCCTGTCAAAACATAGGCTTTCAGCTCTGCAAACTTTATTAAAACAGCTCAAAAATGTCATACAAGACTAATCCTCAAATTACCAAAATCTTTCAACATAAGTGTAACATCTCCAAAAATACCAAAAAAAAAAATAAAAATAAAAATAAAAAAAAATATATATATATATATATATATATATAATAATAATAATAATAATAATAATTCTTGTTCTATTTCTTTGTTTTTATTTCATGTTTCTTTTTGTTTCTGTAAATTGAATGATTCTTTGGTACAAACACTTAACTACACAAAAGATGCCTTTGTATGCTGATCGTACTTAACTGCTTACCCTTGAAATTCTTCCTACTGAATAGAGGGGTTTTTATGGTTGACATGCCGCTTACTTAGCTATAGCTAACAACACTTTGTATTTGGTTTTGCAGATGTACCTATACTAATGGGATTTCCTTCATTTAATCAGGAATGAGTTATCCATTAAATGAGACTCATCATGCATGCTTACCTACAGCAAAAGTGGGCCTCCAACTACTTGTTTACTTCATATGTAGGTGCAGTTTATGAAGTCAATGAGTTCCACTGGTTGGAATCACTCCAAGATTATATGGTATAATAAATGGTTCTTTGTGTAAAACAATATCATCCTATAGCGTGTATCAAGGGAGTTAAATATTCTATGAAGTCGAATGTACTAAGACTTTCAAGCGATCATATCTTATAAGGGTAGCTTGGTATACTTTTAAGTCTTTACGCTATGTATGCTCGGCTTGACAATCAATGGAACAACTCATCTACAAGGGATATTGACTACGTAAGGGATAACATGTTTTGGTAAGGTAAAAAATTTGAACTAACCTCTATGAAGTCTACCCTTCAGAAAGTTGCTATGTATAAACATTACCGTGATTCTATACTATGGTCATTCCATAAAGATATTAGGCTACAGTTAACTTCTGAACATGACTCCCACCATTCCAGTTAGGAACTACGGTTATCTCCCGGTTAGTCATATTCTATCAACCTACCTTACAGACTGAGGCATACGTTGGGATTTCACAACTCCAACAGTGGTACTCTGACATTTAAATCTGTCATAAAGAAAAACGATGGTCCACAGCTCCAGATGCAGACTTCGATACTTGCCAGCAACTCAGCGTGGTGCTGAGCCATGTGACTCTATTCATTGCTTTAAAAGAGGAGATGACACTTGCCCTCCGTATTTAGCCTCGGTTCCTGTTCCCTGAAAAATCTAGACATACTTGGAAATAAAACTCAATTCTCATTCGGCATAGTTCCTTGTCTCTTCCAGTATTGGGATGAGGCACCATTATTGTGAGCCCAGGTGACTGAGGGCGATAGATAAGAGTTTTACAGGGCAATAGAACCCTAGCCTTTACTTGATGGTTCAAGAAAAGAATGAAACCCTCGTCGCAGAGGAGAATAATGGATGAAATCTCACGTTGATAGCCGAAGGAGCCATGAACAGCAGCTTGGACTCGAAGGCAACAGTCCTCAATAGAAGACACGGGTTTATTTTAAATTTTTTCACATAGATATCCTATTTTCAGTTACTAATCTCCTTGTTGTATCAGTGGCAGTGTTTTGTCGAGTCAATCGGGTGCTGGACGTTTTTCTTTTTGGGTCTACCCTTTTCCGGTAAGCAGGCATTGCTCCATATAACTCCGTCATTGCATGGGCGAATTTTTTTACACCACAGACCTCCTCGGCTTAGTAGAACCCGGATTAGTGGTAGATAATTTCGCTGGAACTTGACAGTTCGTCACTGGTTTGAGCTTCCATGGCAGGGATTTATGTAATAACTTCTGTATGAAAAGATTACTGTTTGAAAAAGCTTTCGCTTGAAATCTGTACTGGAACTCTTCATTTTTAAATCGAATCTTTAATGGTTGCAATGGGTCTTTTAAATGATTCTGTCATTGTTAGTAGCATCGGGGTTTTAGAAGTAGGTAACTTGGAAGCTCTCGTCTATGGATTGGGCTGCAATGCCAAGAATTTAAAAATTAATGCTTTCTGCCTGAATGTTTATTATTTTGAAATAAAATTATCTGCTAGAGTTCTGACCTAGATCTCGCCCTTTCATTAATAGTTGCAGCGAGTATATTTTTAAAAGGGTTCTGTCGCCTCTATTGACATAATTGATAATAACATTTAACAAACCCTAATAAATTTGCAATTTTCGATATCTCCAAAGCCAGTCAAACGTGAGTACTCAGGGTCGAACCCTACCCATGTCGTGATGTGCTTTAGTACAGCCGTGGCTGAGATGAAAGGGTCAAAGGTGTACTGAGACAGATAAATCTAACCTAAAACCTTAGCTAACTTAAAATAACGATCTCAGTGCTAACAATTACTGGCCAAGGTTACCATTTCCCAAACTCTTGAATTTGCTTATTTAGGTATCAGCTGTATGCACAAGTATTTCTTTTATAGGAATTGCCGCGGCCAAACTCTAGTTTAGAGCCAAGTCTGGAGGTCGTGGCTTAATAGTTTATACAGGAAACAAGTGTTTTGTGAGGTCGCTATCATGTGTTGTCCCAAAAAAAGGAACTCGTCATAAGTTACCCAAGGAAATGCATCTATGCCTGATCTAGCAATATAATTTATTTAATTATTCTTCTTTTTTGACAGAGGAATATATATATATAATATCGACCTCCACCCGGTCCATTTAACTACTTTGCTGTAACTAACCATGTAGCGTTTAAAACGATAGGGACTATACTAACAGGGTATTCCAGATCTGAATATTATTTAGATCTTATGCGACAATACAAAGGTCCTCTTTTGTCCTCGCAGAGATAATAAAGATTACCACAACCTCTATTATGAAAGTAGGGAAGTCGATTTTAGGGTTTCCCTACCCTTCAATGTTTTGGGCACTAATCCCAGCCCTCAATGATTTCTATAGCAGAAGAAATAATACAATTACTAGATCGACTTTTTCTAATACAAAACAGTACTCCTAAATTTAACCTTTGAGGATAATTTTCTGAATAACATTCATCACATTTTATTACAATGTCTGAGTACAACGCCGATTGAACTTAACAGTCTACAGTTATTTTAACCTATGCTAATGAATAACTCAGATTAAAATAATAAAACGGAAATCCCCATGGAAGCAATCCATTTCTATTCAGATCCAACATTTTGACAGTATTGTAACTAACATTTTCCTTATGCATAACCTCATAATGTTCATAAAATCTAGAAGGAAAAAAAATAACAAAAGGTATTGAAAGTCTATAATCAGAAAAACCTGGGACTGGTAACCCGAATGCAACCGGAACAGCCACGTTCCACCCAACCGTAGATCAGGTACAAACACCAGGTCTGACCGTAATCACCCCCAAGCCAGATGCATGCATGAAAAGTGTGGACAGTTAAACTTGAAAACTCAGTCACAATTCCGGAATCCCTTGCCTAACACAGAGTGCTCACACAGCAAGTATAATCCTCTCTTGCATACTCAGCAGCGTCCTGCCTCCCACATATGCTCTTCCTTTATAGTTTTTCCTACGTCTTACCATTAGCAGCCAATTCCTCATGGAATTTTCGCAGCTAAGTAAATCCCTGATTTTCAGAGTGTGTCTAGTGTCTTAAATACACTTCTGACACCTGTTCTGGTTTTCCCAAGGTTAACTCTCACTTGTCCCCCAGTTTTCCATGCATGATCTCCTCATTTAACTTGGTTCTTCCTGTTCATCCTTTTATTATTAAAACAATAATTAAAATTCAAGGTTGTTTCTTACAACAGTCCTCCTAGGACTTATTCGGCAGATTTTTCATCTAGCCCCTTATTGAAATGAATTTCACAATGATAAAAAAACAAAAACATAATGTCTTATTGTTATTTGGGGAACGTCACATCCTTGCCCCCTTATTATGAACACTGTCCTCAGTGTTCTAGTTTTCCTCCATTGGTTCTGGGAACAAATTCAGATACTTTTCTAGTATCTCACTTTCCAATTCCCAGGTCGCCTCCTCAGGACTAAAGTGCTTCCATTGCACTTTTACTTGAGCGATGGCTCGGTTCCGAAGTATGATTCTTTCCTGTCCAGAATGCGTAAAGGTTCCACTTGAAATTCGCCTTCTGGAGCCTCCTGAATCAAATTCCAATCAATAATATGAGTGGGGTCATGAATATACTTTTTTAGTACTGAAATGTGAAAAATATTATGAATTTTTAAATGTGCTGGTAAAGCCAACTTATAAGCTACAGGTCCAATCCTCTCAAGTATTTGGAAGGGCCCACAGAATCGTGGTGCCAGTTTAGTGCAAATCCCTAGTCGGAGTGAGCTTTTCTTTGGTTTAACCCGCAAGTACACATGTTCTCCAACTGAAAATTCCTTATCCTGTCTTTTTAGGTCAGCATAACTTTTTTGGCGGTCCTGAGCCACCTTTAAATTTTTTTGCACCCTCTGGACTGTTTGTTCCATATCCCGTAGAAAATCCGGTCCTACTAACAAACGATCGACCGGACTATCCCAGCTAACTAGGGTAGTGCACTTTCTTCCATAAAGAATTTCGAATGGACTCATTCTTGATGATGCTTGATAGCCGTTGTTGTAAGCAAACTCTACCAGATGTAAATAGTCCTCCCATTTGGTGGGTTTTTCCATGACGTACATTCTTAGCATATCTTCAATGATCTGATTGGTACGCTCAGTCTGTCCATCCGTTTCAGGGTGATAACTCGTGCTGAAATTAATTCTTGTTTCTAAACCTGCAAATAAAGATTTCCAAAATTTGGAGGTAAATTTTACATCCCTATCTGAAATTACCATCTTTGGTACTCCGTGTAATCTGAATATTTCTTTTAGGAATATTCCTGCAATATCTGATGCCTTGTAGGTGGTTTTTACCGAAATGAAATGTGCAGATTTACTAAATTTGTCAACCACCACCATTATAGAGTCATGTTGTCACTGTGTTCTCGGCAAACCTGTGATAAAATCTAGTGAGATCACTTCCCATTTCCATTCAGGAATTGGTAATGGTTGTAATAAACCCGCAAGATGTCTATGGTCTGCCTTCACCTGTTGACATTCCAAGCATTTAGATAAATAATTAGCTAGATCAGTTTTTAATTTAGGCCAAAAGAACTGTTTCCTAAGGGCTGTTATCATTTTTTGATACCCGGGATGACCTGCAAAAGGGGGTTTATGCATCTCATTTAGAATAAACAATTTAATTTCTGCAACATTAGGCATGTACAGCCTATCATCGAACCAAATCAGACCTTTCTGATCCATTTTGAAATCTGTCCCGTTCATGTTTATCTCATTTTGCTGAATTTTACTTTGTAGATGTAAGTATTCTGCATCCTGTTTGCTTGCCTCTATTACTTTATCCATGAGATTACTTTCTGGTTGACTCATTATTATCTCGGACACTTCATGGGTCCTTCGACTAAGTGCATCTGCAACTGTATTTTCCTTACCCTTTATGTGTTTTACATCAAAATCGAATTCACTTAAGAAAGCCATGCACCTTGCTTGTCTGGCATTGAGGCCTGGTTGGTTAAATAAGTTCTTGACACAAGTGTTATCGGTTAATAACAAGAATTTCTTTCCCAGCAGGTAGTGACGCCACATTTTCAGTGCATGTACTACTGTCGTTAATTCCAAGTCATGAACCACATAGTTGCGTTCATGTTCTTTTAGTTTCCGTGATTCATAACACACTACATGTCCGTCCTGGGACAGTACTCCTCCTACTCCCTCTTTGCTAGCATCCGTACAGACCGTGTATCCTTTACATGGGTCTGCTACTTTTAGAACAGGTGCCTTGGTCAGTAAATCTTTGAGTTGTTTAAAACTTTCTTGACACTTGCAGGACCACACAAACTTTATCCCCTTTTTCTGTAGTGAGGTAATGGGATAGGCGATCTTTGAGAATCCCTCAATGAACCTCCGATAGTACCCGGTGAGTCCCATGAAAGATCTAATATCAGTCACTGTTAAATTTTCAGAATTTACTTCAATCTAATCTAGGATCTTAACTGAGAGAACAACATGTACAGCATATCTACAGCATATCAATCATGCAGACAATAATGCAAGCACACAAGAGACACAAAGATTTACTTGGGGAAAACCATAAAGGTGAAAAACCCCAATAACTTCCTCAGAGATAGATAGAGCAATGATACAACCAACCAATAGAGATAGCCATAACCTAGCAGCAATCCTCCTCCTCCATAAGTGCGCCTCTCCTCCTTAAGAGCATGTGTGAGAAGTGAGTGAGCAAATAGAGTGCCTCCCGCACTCTATTTATACTTGACTTGACTTGCCTTTTTACCTAACTCATGTAGGCTCGAACTTAACCACATAACATAATGCTGAGTGGGCCGACCCCCAATAGGGTGGTCTAATAACCCTTTGACCCACATGGCCGACCCCCAATAGGGTGGTCTAATAACCCTTCGACCCACATGACTTATACAGGGCCAACCCCAAACAAGGTGGTCTAATAACCCATCAAGTATAAGTTACGACACTTACAATATAAATGACGACACTTCTTTATAGAGGAATAATACCATCTCTATAGGAATAGAATATACATATACATGTGAAATACATTCCGAAGTTACATATACATCAACACTCCCTCTTAACTAGGAAGGTATTTCTCAGCGCAGTTCTTCTAGCACAAGTCATCTTCTCTGGATCATCGTCACTGGATAATCGTCATCGAGTCATCATCATCATCGTCACTGCTGTTGCTATCTCAATCAATCTCTGAATCTACTCGTCATAGGAAGTTCTACAGAGCCAGTCCTTTTTCATACTGGATGTAGGCCCACCACCTGCAGGTCTTCGTCATCACTGGCCATACTGTGGAATCCTCAGGACTTATTACGTGCGTCACAAAACCTCAAAAGAGCATCCCAGGATATTACGGGTACACAACTCCAACCTGTAGGATCTCCCAGGGCGCTATTACATGTGACCCCACCACAAAACCTCGAAAGAGCATCTTAGGATGTTACGGGTACACAACTCCGACCTAAGATCTCCCAGGGCACAAATTACATGTGGTCCACCACAAAACCTAGCAAGAGCATCTCAGGATGTTACGGGTACACAACTCCGACCTAAGATCTCCCAGGGCACAAATTACATGTGGTCTACCACAAAACCTAGCAAGAGCATCTCAGGATGTTACGGGTACACAACTCCGACCTGAGATCTCCTAGGGCACAAATTACATGTGGTCATGGCAAAACCTCGCAAGAGCATCTCAGGATGTTACGGGTACACAACTCCGACCTGAAATCTCCCAGGGCCCAAATTACATGCCATAGGACAAAACCTCGCAAGAGCATCTCAGGATGTTACGGGTACACAACTCCGACCTGAAATCTCCCAGGGCACAAATTACATGTCCTCCCAGAGCAATGTCTCGAAAGAGCATCCCAGGCTGTTACGGGTACACAACTCCGACCTATAGGATCTCCCAGACATGCTCATCTGCACAACCTGATCCACGGCCACAGAGTATCAACCTGATACTCACCATACATCATCCTGATGTACTCATGATCATCCTGATCATAATCACTGCAACGTCCTGCTGCAAGTCATCTGGAGCAACATCCTGAAGCTCGTCATCCATGATCGTCCTGATCATCAATGCAACATCCTGCTGCATGTCATCTGGAGCAACATCCTGAAGCTCGTCATCTATGATCATCCTGATCATCACTGCAACATCCTGCTGCATGATCTACCTGATCATCAATGCATCTTCCTGATGCATACCAAGTATCATACATGATCCTCCTGATCATCAATGTATCCACCTGATACAAATATATGATACATATCATCATACATGATCCTCCTGATCATCAATGCATCTACCTGATGCATACCAAGTATCTACCTGATACATATCATCATACATGATCCTCCTGATCATCAATGCATCTACCTGATGCATACCAAGTATCTACCTGATACATACCATCATACATGATCCTCCTGATCATCAATGCATCTACCTGATGCATGCCAAGTATCTACCTGATACATATCATCATACATGATCCTCCTGATCATCAATGCATCTACCTGATGCATACCAAGTATCTACCTGATACATATCATCATACATGATCCACCTGATCATACAATGTACCCACCTGATACATATACAGATACATGGTCCAAGCATCCAACATGATGCATAAACAATACATACACATGATCCAACTGATCATATCCAGCATCCAACATGATGCATACATACATACATAAAATGATCCCACTGATCATGTCCAGCATCCAACATGATGCGTACATACATACATAAAATGATCCAACTGATCATATCAAGCAGAAACTAGAACATCATCCTGATGCTCATCATCCAGCGCTTACATCCACAGCCATGTGAAGAATCCTCCTTCCAACATGCTTGGAATGGCTTCAGCAAATGTGTCCATCACTTCTTCCTCGAAGTGTCCTCGATCTGAAGAACGCCAAGCCTCTCTCTGAAGTACTCGAACTTCACCCTAGCTAGTGGCTTCGTCAGCACATCTGCAATTTGCTCGTCCGTCGCAACATACAGGAGCTTCACAGCTCCTCTCTGCACCATATCCCTGATATAGTGGTATTTGATCTCTATGTGTTTTGACCTGTCATGAAACACTGTGTTCTCGGACAGCTTCACACAACTCTGGTTATCATAGAAGATACCAGTAGCCTCCAACGGAAGATCAAATAACTCAGACAGTAGCTTCCGTAGCCATACTGCCTCACAACTAGCTGAACAGGCTGCAACATACTCTGCCTCAGCTGTACTCAGTGCTACGCAGGACTGCTTCCTGCTAAACCAAGAGATCACACCTGATCCCATACTGAAGCAACACCCAGATGTGCTCTTCCTATCTGCAGCACTGCCAGCCCAATCTGAATCAACATAACCCTGCAGGTTAAACTTTTGATTCGCCTCATATCTGAGCCCATAATCCACTGTACCCTTCAGGTACCTCAGAACATGCTTTACAGCAACAAGGTGAACACTCCTCGGATCCGTCAGGAACTGGCTCAATGTGTTCACAGCAAAGCAGATGTCTGGTCTCGTGTTCGTCAGGTACATCAAGGACCCAATCATCTGACGATACATAGAAACATCAACTGGCTCAGATGAAGCATCACAAAGAAGCTTCAGATTCGATGCCATAGGTGTGGTTATGGCCTTGCAATCCATCATCCTGAACCTCTTCAGGATCTCTACTGCATACTTCCCTTCTCCAAGGAATATTCCTTCTGCACTCTGCCACACCTCCATGCCAAAAACAAATAGTGCATCATCCCCAAGTTCTTCATCTCGAACTTGGTAGTAAGCTTCCGCTGCGTGTCGGCAATCAATCTATCTTCATCATACCAAGTTCTGCACATATATGATTTCCTATCATGTGTCTCAGAACCAGGTGGCTGCTCCACATACACTTCTTCTTCAACTACACCATTCAAGAAAGCTGTCTTGAATCCATCTGGTGTATCTTCTATTTCATCAATTTTATATTTCTCAATGCTGCCATCTGCAACATGCTTGATCTGATAGTTCCATTTGGAAGTCATAACAAACTTCCCTTCACATCTTGGGACTACATCCCAAACATCATTCTTCATGATCGACGGATCATGGCATTCCATTTCTTCATCCCAGATCCTGGGAACTTCAATATCTTCAATAAATAAATTTGTTGCTGAACAAATGTTGTAGTTCTTCTTTTGTAGGAGATGGCATACGATCTTTCCTACACAACAAGTTAAATTGCATGATTAGAAAACATCTCATAGTTTTCAGAACAAATTCTTACACATAAACAAATATGTCATACAGTCATGCAATTATCTTAGCCAATGCTACAATACAACATTTATCCATATCCCGTAACTTTCTAGATGCCTTCCAATCTCTACCAGAACATTGTTAAGAGTATGCACAACTCCCAACATGTCAGCAAAGAGGTTTCATTCTAGATAAGTAGCAATGGAATGTTGTACAGTGCCATAGGCTACTTACCCATTCATATTAGTAGTATACTATTCATTAATGTAGTTATTCTAATATGCACAATACATATCCTAAGTCTAAGACCATGAGCATATACATCATTGAACAATTTTATTTAAACAAACAAGTATGTAAGAAATGATAATTAAAATACTTATCTTTGTTTGTTCGTTGGGTGGACTCCCTCTGAGTCTTTGCTTCCTTGCAGGAGCTGCTGGAGTCCTAATCTGAAGTAGCTTCTTCTACACCTTTCTGTTGTGGAATGTAGAGAGATGGACAACTCCCTCTGAATATCTGCATCCTTGCATAAACCACTAGAGTGTACTTCCTCTTGATCTTTGCTTCCTGGATTACCTGTTCTTGAACTCATATTCATCCTTGGTACCTATGCATGCTTATTAGTATCATGAATGTGTTATCCTTGTGATCTCATATAAAATCATACATTCATTAGTATACTATTAAAACACAATAATCTCAAGCATGTATAGTCATGATCATTTCAAACAGAAATAATAAGCATTAGCATTCAAGGTTTATGTAGGATTCTTATGGTTAGTCAAATCATAACATGTCTAAACCTGTAATTACTCAAAACCTATGACTCTTCAGGTTAGTTGAATCATCAATCAAGATAAGAGATATAATATGCATAAAACCATGATTATTCAAACCTATGACTCTTCAGGAATAATCATTATCAACAACAGTATAAGATCCTAACACAAGGTAGGATTCTAGCTTGATATAGGAAAAACATACCTGGATTAGCATGCTAGCTATTTATGTCTAACATACCCGTATAATGTCTTTTGTTTCTCTTCAGTGACTTGTGCTAGTAACCTGCATGTCTCATAAATTAACCATTGTATAAACAAGTTATACATACCTCGTAAATGGATCTTCTGTGAGATCCATGACAATGGATGAATCTTTGTCCTCATGTTATCATGATCATATGTTCTTGGACCAGAACATGATTTGTCTTTCTTGGTGTACCTTTCATGTTAGTAGACAACATAAACCTCATACAACACCATAATGCATTAGTACAATCATAAGTGTCAACACCCTAACCAATGAATATCTTCTATCATGCATTCATAATTTTGTTAAGGTGATACAACAAATCTAAAATCAAAATTGTACTAACCGTAATAACATGAAGACAAACATACCATAAACTTAATCATGGACAAATATCGAAACATACCTCGATGAGTCATACCTGTCGAGATCGCTTGAAATCTTCTTATGTAAGGCCTTAGCCTCATCTCCCTTTGAAACAGGAACTTCTTTACTTATGCAGATGATCAATCCATCTTCTTCTAGGATTAACCCAATCCACTTGATTTGCAAGAACTGGACCTGGAGCTGGATATGGGTTTGTCAGAGAAACTCCAAAAATTCAAACTTTGAATTTCAAACTTTCGAAAGGATAGAAATATGCGCCTTGATGAGCTGATCAAACTGGTATATTCAGAATTTGAAAACTGCAAAGTTTCACTCCTCAATTTTGCCTTTGAAACTTCCAGATTCACTGGACGTGACCCTGAACTGGGGTTTGATGAAGCCCACTCTTTTGCCCCATCAAAATGTTTGATCCAAAGCTCTAAGTTTCTATTTTTCTGAGGAGCTTCCAGCCGTGGTTACAGATTTCAAAAATTCCCATTTTTACAGAAGCCCTAATTTTCCACTTTTCTGATCAAAGTCCCGAACTAGGGTCTAATCAAGCCCAGCCTTCTGCCCAACCAAAAATTCTGATCTTGGTCTCTAAATTTCTATTTTGATGAGTAGCATCCAGCCGTGGTCTCCGATTACAAAAATTCTAACTTTCTCCAAAGCCCTAAATTCCGGAAGCCATGAATGAAGGTACCAAAAAATAATTCTGTTTTGACAGAAATATGTACCTGATTGTTTCTGATGTAACTCCGAAATTTTTGATCCACAGGGTCTGAAAAAGTTTCCTGAGATAGCCTGACCTGTTATCTTTCCATCCTGACAGGTCTGACCTCAATTGGATTCTCTGGGAGAGAGTTATGCCAAATGTCGCAACGTGACCTGTTTTGGGATAAAACAGTAGAGCGAACTTGTACGGCGTGCCACGTGTCACTGTTTTAACTTCGGCCTCTGAAAAAGTTTTCTGAGATAGCTCGGCCTGTTATCTTTCCATCCTGACAGGTCTGACCTCAATTGGATTCTCTGAGTGAGAGTTATGGCAAGTGTCGCAACATGACCTTTTTTGGGAAAATACAGGAGAGCGAACTTGTACGGCGTGCCACGTGTCACTGTTTGACCTTCGGCCTCTGAAAAAGTTTTCTGAGATAGCTCGGCCTGTGTACTACCTGTCACTTTTCACAAAATTTCATTTGGAGCTTCCTAGCCCAAGTTATGACCTTTTTCCCAAGGTCACCTGATTTTGACTCAGATCTGGAAGAGGCAGAAACCCTATATTGCACAGATCATAAATCACAAAGTACAACTAATTAGAGGTTGTCCTTTGGACACAAGGTACCTGGAGATCTTAGCTTCGTCCTGTAACAATTTCAAATCAGAAAAATTCGCCAAAACGGATTTATAGCGAAAGTCCTACGATGACTGGTTTTTGCTATATCAAGCCCTAGCATCGTAAGTGCAACAAGTGTCATACATGCCATATCATGCCTTCTTTCAGGCTAGCTCTGATACCATGTTAAATTTTCAGAATTTACTTCAATCTGATCTAGGATCTTAACTGAGAGAACAACATGTACAGCATATCTACAGCATATCAATCATGTAGACAATAATGCAAGCACACAAGAGACACAAAGATTTACTTGGGGAAAACCATAAAGGTGAAAAACCCCAATAACTTCCTCAGAGATAGATAGAGCAATGATACAACCAACCAATAGAGATATCCATAACCTAGAAGCAATCCTCCTCCTCCATAAGTGCGCCTCTCCTCCTTGAGAGCATGTGTGAGAAGTGAGTGAGCAAATAGAGTGCCTCCCGCACTCTATTTATACTTGACTTGACTTGCCTTTTTACCTAACTCATGTAGGCTCGAACTTAACCACATAACATAATGCTGAGTGGGCCGACCCCCAATAGGGTGGTCTAATAACCCTTTGACCCACATGGCCGACCCCCAATAGGGTGGTCTAATAACCCTTCGACCCACATGACTTATACAGGGCCAACCCCAAACAAGGTGGTCTAATAACCCATCAAGTATAAGTTACGACACTTACAATATAAATGACGACACTTCTTTATAGAGGAATAATACCATCTCTATAGGAATAGAATATACATATACATGTGAAATACATTCCGAAGTTACATATACATCAACAGTCACATCTCTCGGTACTGGCCAATCCGCTATGGCTTTTATTTTCTGTGGGTCTACTGAAATTCCTTCCGCAGAAATAATATGGCCTAGGTACTGGATCTCCTTTTTAAAAAACTCACATTTCTCCAACTTTGCATACAATTTATGATCCCTCAAGGTTTGCAGTACGATTCTTATATGCTGTTCATGTTCTTCCTCCGACTTGGAGTATATTAGGATATCATCAATAAAAACCAGTACAAATTGGTCTAGGTATTTGTTGAAGATACCGTTCATTAGGCACATGAATGTGGCAGGGGCGTTGGTTAGAACGAAAGGGATCACTACAAATTCGTAGTGTCCGTATCGAGTCCGGAAGGCAGTTTTACAGATGTCTTCATTTTTAATTCGAATCTGATGATACCCAGATCAAAGATCCAATTTGGAAAAGACTTTGGCTCCTCCTACTTGGTCGAACAAGTCGTTAATTCGTGGTAAGGGGTATTTATTCTTAATAGTTACCTTATTCAGTTGCCTATAGTCGATACATAGTCTTAGAGTCCCATATTTTTTTTTGACAAAAAGGACCGGTGCACCCCAAGGTGAGACACTAGGTCTTATATACCCTTTGTCTAGTAATTCTTGAATCTGGATTTTTAATTCCGTCAATTCTGGGATACTCATTCTATAAGGTATTTTTGACACTGGTGCTGATCCTGGTAAAAGTTCAATGGAAAAATCTATTTCTCGTTGAGGGGGTAACCCTGGTATTTCTTCTGGAAATACGTCTAGGAACTCGCCCAAGATAGGATGCTCTGCTATGGAAGTTTGAATTCCATTGAGGAGTAAATCAGATACTCTTACTGCGTAAATCTTGCATCCTTTTCTCATGCACTTCTTTAACTGCATAGCAGAAATCTGCCTAACAGAGACAGGTTTCTGTTTCCCATTCACTGTTCTTAGAGTTTGATCTTCCGCAATGTAGGTAAAGTTTTTGGTAAAGCAATTCAGTACTACTTTATATCTTTCAAGCCAATCCATACCTATTATCATGTCGTATGATCCTAAAGGTAACACATTTAGATTAATCTTTGTTTTGTGATCCTGTATTTGAAGTTCACAATCAGATATATATTCAGTCACCTTCCTCTTTGCTCCTGTGGCTAACTGAACTAACGAGGGTTCTGGGTGCTTTACCTTGGTGAGTTGACAGTGCTCCATCATCTTGGGAGTGATGTAGCTTAAAGTTGCTCCAGGGTCAATTAAAATAGTATAAGTATGGTCAGAAATTTTACCTTCGATTTCCACAATTGCAGATTGGTGATCTGCCTGTCGGTCTTCCAAGGCTGCATTAATTCGGTGATAACTTTTCCCAATGTCTCCCACCGTGGATGCTTCTTGCATATTATGCAGTACCCTATTTGTTTCATTATATCGGGGACAATTCCTGCGTAAATGGGCTTCACCACATTCCAAGCACTTCAGGGGTTCTTTAGGGATACCCGCACTTCCTTTTATTCCCATGTTAGGGGGTTTAAAAGTTTTCTACTGTAACTGTTCATTCTTGGGAAATGAATTTCCCTGGAAGTTTTTGGGCATGTTCCTGAAGGGCGGGGGTTTGAAACCTTTCTTCCGCTGGTTAAACTTTTCCTGTTTCTTATCCTTCCATGCCTTAGTAGTATCATTCCTTTGTTTGTACTGCTCAAAACATAGTCTGGCCTTTCTCAGTGCTTCGTCTAAAGTTCTTGGATTGTCGAACTCAATTCGATCTTTATAGGACTGTGGCAGACAACTTAAGAACCGTTGTACCTTCAATTTCTCTTCCTTTATATATGGGACGAACCATAACAAGTCTAGGAATTTATTGATAAGATCTTCCATTGTCATTTGTCCCAGCTTCAATTCGTAGAATTCCTTAGTTTTTCTTTCATAATAACTTTCTGATAAGTACTGTTTCTTGAAATATTTCTTGAATTCTGACCATTCAAGGTTCTTTTCTTTTAGTCCCTGGGAAATCTTCAAGTCTTGCCACCATATGCTGGCCTTTCCCTTTAGATTATACACAGCCATTCTGACTTTCATATTGCTGGAGTAGTTGTAAATCTGAAAGTACTTCTTTATGTCCAGCAGCCAGGCTTCCGCTTCTTCACCAGTTTTGGATTCTCCATCGAAGCTGGTAGGTTTTATCTTTTTGAATTCACCCTCCAGGTGGTCAACCTTCCTCTTTCCCATGGTCTTATCTTGATGCTCAGATTTCTGGGTCTCATTGGAGGAATTTTCCTTTTTCTCAGCGTTTTCATCAGTCTCCTCTTTCCTCTTGGTCTCCTCCTTCTGTTTTTCACCATTATTCCTTTCGTGAAGACTCTGCAGCAAAATTTCATTGATTTCTTGTTGTTTTTCCTGATCCTTCTTTAGTTGCTCATTGTCTGCTTTGAAGCTCTGTATCTCTACGATCAAGCTTCTCATGGTTTCTAGTACCTGACTTGCTTCAAAATGTTCTTTTGTTCGTGCCTGTTCATTTCCTTCAGGTTGTTCTCCATGCTCCTCGTGCGAAGACATCTGAAAAATCAAACTGGGTATATGCATACAACATCTGAATTCATATTAGTAATTTTATTTACTGTGCAACAAAAGTTAGGTGGTTCCAAGGCAACAGGTTTGAATCTAGCTTTGATACCATATGTAACATCTCCAAAAATACCAAACAGAAAAAAATAAAAATAAAAAATAAAATAAAAAATAAAAAATAAAAAATAAAAAAAAAATAAAAAAAATTCTTGTTCTATTTCTTTGTTTTTATTTCATGTTTCTTTTCGTTTCTGTAAATTGAATGATTCTTTGGTACAAACACTTAACTACACAAAAGAAGCCTTTGTATGTTGATCGTACTTAACTGCTTACCCTTGAAATTCTTCCTACTGAATAGAGGGGTTTTTATGGTTGACATGCCGCTTACTTAGCTATAGCTAACAACAATTTTTATTTGGTTTTGCAGATGCACCTATACTAATGGGATTTCCTTCATTTACTTAGGAATGAGTTATCCATTAAATGAGACTCATCATGCATGTTTACCTACAGCAAAAGTGAGCCTCCAACTCCTTGTTTACTTCATATGTAGGTGCAGTTTATGAAGTCAATGAGTTCCACTGGTTGGAATCACTCCAAGATTATATGGTGTAATAAATGGTTCTTTGTGTAAAACAATATCATCCTATAGCGTGTCTCAAGGGAGTTAAATATTCTATGAAGTCGAATGTACTAATACTTTCAAGCGATCATATCTTATAAGGGTAGCTTGGTATACTTTTAAGTCTTTACGCTATGTATGCTCGGCTTGACAATCAATGGAACAACTCATCTACAAGGGATATTGACTACGTAAGGGATAACATGTTTTGGTAAGGTAAAAAATTTGAACTAACCTCTATGAAGTCTACCCTTCGAAAAGTTGCTATGTATAAACATTACCGTGATTCTATACTATGGTCATTCCATAAAGATATTAGGCTACAGTTAACTTCTGAACATGACTCCCACCATTCCAGTTAGGAACTACGGTTATCTCCCGGTTAGTCATATTCTATCAACCTACCTTACAGACTGAGGCATACGTTGGGATTTAACAACTCCAGCAGCGGTACCCTGACATTTAAATCTGTCATAAACAAAAACGATGGTCCACAGCTCCAGATGCAGACTTCGATACCTACCAGCAACTCAGCGCGGTGCTGAGCCATGTGACTCTATTCATTGCTTTAAAAGAGGAGATGACACTTTCCCTCCGTATTTAGCCTCGGTTCCTGTTCCTTGAAAAATCTAGACATACTTGGAAATAAAACTCAATTCTCATTCGGCATAGTTCCTTGTCTCTTCCAGTATTGGGATGAGGCACCATTATTGTGAGCCCAGGTGACTGAGGGCGATAGATAAGAGTTTTACATGGCAATAGAACCCTAGCCTTTACTTGATGGTTCAAGAAAAGAATGAAACCCCCGTCGCAGAGGAGAATAATGGATGAAATCTCACGTTGATAGCCGAAGGAGCCATGAACAGCAGCTTGGACTCGAAGGTAACAGTCCTCAATAGAAGACACGGGTTTATTTTAAAAATTTTCACATAGATATCCTATTTTCAGTTACTAATCTCCTTGTTGTATCAGTGGCAGTGTTTTGTCGATTCAATCGGGTGCTGGACGTTTTTCTTTTTGGGTCTACCCTTTTCCGGTAAGCAGGCATCGCTCCATATAACTCCGTCATTGCATGGGAGAATTTTTTTACACCACAGACCTCCTCGGCTTAGTAGAACCCGGATTAGTGGTAGATAATTTCGCTGGAACTTGACAGTTCGTCACTGGTTTGAGCTTCCATGGCAGGGATTTATGTAATAACTTCTGTATGAAAAGATTATTGTTTGAAAAAGCTTTCGCTTGAACTCTGTACTGGAACTCTTCATTTTTAAATCGAATCTTTAATGGTTGCAATGGCTCTTTTAAATGATTCTGTCATTGTTAGTAGCATCGGGGTTTTAGCAGTAGGTAACTTGGAAGCTCTCGTCTATGGATTGGGCTGCAATGCCAAGAATTTAAAAATTAATGCTTTCTGCCTGAATGTTTATTGTTTTGAAATAAAATTATCTGCTAGAGTGCCGACCTAGATCTCGCCCTTTCATTAATAGTTGCAGCGAGTATATTTTTAAAAGGGTTCTGTCGCCTCTATTGACATAATTGATAATAACATTTAACAAACCCTAATAAATTTGCAATTTTCTATAACTCCAAAGCCAGTCAAACGTGAGTAGCAGGGTCGAACCCTACCCATGTCGTGATGTGCTTTAGTACAGCCGTGGCTGAGATGAAAGGGTCAAAGGTGTACTGAGACAGATAAATCTAACCTAAAACCTCAGCTAACTTAAAATAACGATCTCAGTGCTAACAATTACTGGCCAAGGTTACCATTTCCCAAACTCTTGAATTTGCTTATTTAGGTATCAGCTGTATGCACAAGTATTTCTTTTATAGGAATTGCCGCGGCCAAACTCTAGTTTAGAGCCAAGTCTGGAGGTCGTGGCTTAATAGTTTATACAGGAAACAAGTGTTTTGTGAGGTTGCTATCATGTGTTGTCCCAAAAAAAGGAACTCGTCATAAGTTACCCAGGGAAATGCATCTATGCCTGATCTAGCAATATAATTTATTTAATTATTCTTCTTTTTTGACAGAGGAATATATATATATATAATATCGACCTCCACCCGGTCCATTTAACTACTTGGCTGTAACTAACCATGTAGCGTTTAAAACAATAGGGACTATACTAACAGGGTATTCCAGATCTGAATATTATTTAGATCTTATGCGACCATACAGAGGTCCTCTTTTGTCCTCGCAGAGATAATAAAGATTACCACAACCTCTATTATGAAAGTAGGGAAGTCGATTTTAGGGTTTCCCTACCCTTCAATGTTTTGCGCACTAATCCCAGCCCTCAATGATTTCTATAGCAGAAGAAATAATACAATTACTAGATCGACTTTTTCTAATACAAAACAGTACTCCTAAATTTAACCTTTGAGGATAATTTTCTGAATAACATTCATCACATTTTATTACAATGTCTGAGTACAACGCCGATTGAACTTAACAGTCTACAGTTATTTTAACCTATGCTAATGAATAACTCAGATTAAAATAATAAAACGGAAATCCCCACGGAAGCAATCCATTTCTATTCAGATCCAACATTTTGACAGTATTGTAACTAACATTTTCCTTATGCATAACCTCATAATGTTCATAAAATCTAGAAGGAAAAAAAATAACAAAAGGTATTGAAAGTCTATAATCAGAAAAACCTGGGACTGGTAACCCGAATGCAACCGGAACAGCCACGTTCCACCCAACCGTAGATCAGGTACAAACACCAGGTTTGACCGTAATCACCCCCGAGCCAGATGCATGCATGAAAAGTGTGGACAGTTAACCTCAAAAACTCAGTCACAATTCCGGAATCCCTTGCCTAACACAGAGTGCTCACACAGCAAGTATAATCCTCTCTTACATACTCAACAGCGTCCTGCCTCCCACATATGCTCTTCCTTTATAGTTTTTCCTAGGTCTTACCATTAGCAGCCAATTCCTCATGGAATTTTCGCAGCTACGTAAATCCCTGATTTTCAGGGTGTGTCTAGTGTCTTAAATACACTTCTGACACCTGTTCTGGTTTTCCCAAGGTTAACTCTCACTTGTCCCCCACTTTTCCATGCATGATCTCCTCATTTAACTTGGCTGTTCCTGTTCATCATTTTATTATTAAAACAATAATTAAAATTCAAGGTTGTTTCTTACAACAGTCCTCCTAGGACTTATTCGGCATATTTTTCATCTAGCCCCTTATTGAAATGAATTTCACAATGATAACAAAACAAAAACATAATGTCTTATTGTTATTTGGGGAACGTCACAATAAGATTTTCAACCCTTGTGCCTTTGATTACAAACATATTTATAGATCACTTTGTTCTCTAGGCTCGACTCCTCTAAACCGAAATGTTTTGAACCAGAATGGCACTTCATCAAAATTTGTTTTTCATAACTGCTTTAAAATAGAAATAGGCAGAGCTGGTCTAACTATCTCTTACAATTGTCGATATTAACATAGCGTGGAATTAATCTTGCAATAAAAACAAACATAGTGAAGATAAAATTTCCAGCTGCCTATCCATTTAGCCGCCTCAAAGAATATTACAAATTATATAAAAAATTAGAAATGTCTTATGTGTCTTCCAGACCTTTCAAACAAATACTTGACAACTTATAAAAACTTAGACAATTATTGCAGTTGACAGAGAACGCATCTCATATTTGCATAGGCATGTAGAGCAGCGCAATGTTCAACCGACGGGAGATCATAATCTATCATTTCCCTCACCATTACTCGGATTTCAATGTGGTCAGATTATGAGGATGGCGGAAGCCTTTCGCCAATGGCAATTAACCTGTTCAGGATTTCAAAGTCATCTTGGATCTTTTCCATCAACGTTTTACCTATGAGCAACTGCTCCATGTGTTTGAACTTCGAATGATCCATTCACCTAGCCGAGATATCCTTTTTGTAGGTGCCTTTAGAGAGAAGCTCTAAATTGTCATCCCAAAAATATGGTAGTCCCATTTCATTTACCTTACCAAATGAACTCCTGAAGTCCGCTACTTCCTTCCTCATGTCTTCTGCTTTGGCCTCCACGCTTTCCACCTGAGCATACTTCCTCAAAATTCTTCGAGCTGCGGTGATTGTCATGATCTGGTTTCCAATGTTTAATCGGACCCTATCTTCTTCTGACAAGTCATTTAAAAAGGCCACAACACTTAATGCCGTTTCTTTGGGTTTTTGGGTCAAGTCTTCTCTCGCGGCTACACAGGCCGCCCAAGCATCACTGATCGATTTTTCCTTAACTCTTATGAATTCCAGATAGGGCCAAAAAATCTTAGCCTCCTTGTATATCTTGTCCCACACCAGATGTCTACACCCTTACATAGTAGCTTGTCCTACCACTTGGCGAGTGAGTTTTTATTTTTGTTAAATTGACTCTTTCTGCTTTTCATGGAGGCCGTTTATCTCCTCCTCTTGCTTCTTGTTTTCCTCTTCTCGTTTCCACACTCTTTCTGTTAAATCCCTTATCTCATTGTCCTTCAGGTTGACATGTGACATAGCATGTGCCAGATCATTGGTACTGTCTCCACCATCACCTAGACTTACATTGGTAGGCCGCATGTCCAGACTGGACAAGTTACTTCTTAGCTCTTCCAGTTGCTTTTCTAGGCTAGTTTTCTCCCGTTTCCAATCCTCCTTTTCTCTAGCGAGCTTCAGTATTTATGCTTTACAACCATCCAATTCTTTAAACAAAGCCTCCTTTTGTATTTAAAATCTGGTTTCCTAAGGGGCCTGGATTAACTCGATGTTAGGGACTTTAGCCCTTTTCTGCAGACTTGAAATTAGCTTTTCTTTATCAGCCAACAATTGCTTCATGGCTTTTACTCCCCCATCAAGTCTAACAAGTTCAATTTGTAATATTTTTACAAGTTGTTGAAGGGCTCGGTTTTCACTCTTTTCCTGTTTTAGCTGATTTTCCAATTTCTTTACAGCAATTTCCAAGTTATCACCTTTCATTGGAGCTTTCACAAGATCAACATGGATGAGATCACTGATCTGTTGGTGAAAATGGATCTTGTCAAGGACTCGTATTGCATCCCACCTGAGCTTCATCTCTTTTACTTCTACATCTGTAGATATGGCCAGATTTAATGTGTTATGGCTCTCGTCCCTACTGGCTATTAAGGAGGTCTTATTTTTGGACAAACTGCCAACTCTCGGCATTATGTCAAACAACTTTTGGGCTAAGGCTTGCCTAGTTTGTTTATACTACTCATACAAATCATCCTTGGACCGGAATCTACTATTGCCTTCACCCTCTTCAACATCCTGAAATTTGTATTCTTTTATTTGAACATCAGGGGTTGGGGACCCCTCATTTTCAGCTTTCTCATTATCTATCCAGACGGTCAACTCTTCCATAGGTGTCCCATCAACCAACTCTTCTCCATCGAGGGGAATCAATGAATCGACTTGAGTATTTTCATCAAACACCTCAACAGGTGTTATCATCCCATGTCGTTTATCTTCACCACCGATCTCAGTATCCATATCTTGTATTTCCTCTAGATCTCTTTTTCGGCCCACTTCTCCAGTGTCCAGCACCTGTTCGGTACTTGATTCCACATCAGACAATTCATGGTCCCTTTCCTGCAAGTTTTGTACTACTTCTGCCTAGAGCTCCCATCGTAGCAGGTTCTATCTCCCGAGTGGCCGCTCTAGCTCCTTGTGTTCGGAGCTGCCCAGATTGCACTCCTTCCATCTTATAGAAATAACATGCAGGGGATCATATTCAACAGCTATGTCTTTTATGAACCCCGGGAGTCTTATCATTTCTTCTATCTCCTGTAAAGCTTTCTTACTCTCCACAATAAAAGGGCCGACCTTCCAAGGATACTTTATATCAATGCCCTTTTTGAATTGTAGGAACAATGTCTCTTCTAAACTCAATTTTTGCTTGATAAATTCCAAGGAAAATGTTCTTAACATCAGAAAAGCAGGCAAGATGTAGGGTTCCTTCACAAATCCATACAACCTAATGACTGTAGCGTCTTCTGAAAGGAACCAGTCTCCAATGGCTATTTCATCCTTTAACTGCATCATGGACTTCATCTTGGGAAGCACTCTCGGCAATCCCTCCCCAAAAATGACTTTGTACACTGGGGGTAAAACATAATTGAAATACTCAAACACATTCTCCCACCGAGCATTTGTCTCAAGCAAAGGGTGAAAATGTGGGCTTTCTGCGTTACCGTACATGATCATCTTCATGAGTTGCATCTGGTATCTGAAAAACCTAGCATTTGGGAAACTTTCCAGCTGTACATGCATTCTATTAGCAAAAAATTCATCAAACTGCAGAGGAGGGATGAGTCTTGTGTCGGACCTCACTAAACAAATACTAATCCTAAAGAGTAAACTAAGTTGGACCTCTGTTACCCATTGATTAGTATCTAAACCTAGGAATTGAGCCAATAGTGAGAAGACCAACTGGGAATCATCATAAAAAAGGTTGACATCCAAGGGGTATGGCTTTTCAGCAACTTCAGAATGGGGTTTTAGGCATGTGGCTAGGAAATTTCAACGACTTTCTTGGGCAATTTGGTGGAATAGGGCGACCACCGACTCTTTTGAAAATATTTCTGACTCCTAGTACTGTGGGTTGGGGATTAAAAAATGAATTTCTTACAACTGATGCATCTAAAACACAAACCACTTTAGACCCACTACAACAAAATAGCCCTCTAGGGATGGTTTTGGCTTGCGGGGGTCTTGGTAAACCCCCCCCTAAAAGTTTTTTCATACCTTTAGAGGCCGTCTTTTAAAACTACCCCTAAAGGTAGGTTTTCCACCCATTGAGAGAATCTCAGAGTGACAATAATCTTTGCATTGAACAACCTCTTGATATCTTTTTCTACTATTGGTACCAGCTTAGGATTTATTCTTCTCAACTTCTGTTTGAAAGGTTTTTCTCTAGGCCGAATTGGGATGGAATGCTGGATTATTGAGGTATCATACTCCTTTAACTCTTCATAGCTCCAGGAGAAGGCAGCAGCATACTTTTTCATCAGGTCAACATATTGCTTTTTCCTCCTGGCCTCCAAATTTTTAGACAACTTTACCATCCGAGGTTCCCCAATAGAACCCAAATTCTGATCTTCTACTGTATCCTTGGGAGGTTCAAATTTGGGATTCATTGCCACATCGTTTTGGTCAAAGAGATTTTCCAGAGGTATCAGTCCTTTGGGAATATAGTTTCTTTTGAACTGGATAATGTCTTTTCCTCCCAGAGTGTTCTTCCAACCTCTATTTTCATTCTCTTCGCTGTCTGACTACTCATGGTCCATTAGACCCTCTACATTCTCATTCTCTGTATTGATCTGAACATTAGCGAACTCATGAGACAGTTCTAAAAACCTTCTAATTTGTAGGTCATGTTCAAACACTTGCCAATACTTGTAATTGTCTAGGATGGATGGCCTATTTATCACTTCGACCTCGTATTTTTCTTGGGAAAAAATCGATGTTTTAAAACCTCCTACAGTAGTGGCTAGGGAGTCAGCTACTTGATTGTCACATCTCGGAATTGCCTAGATCTTATGTTCATCAAAAAAATTCCCAAACATGTCCCAAAATTCATTTCTATAAGCTCTCATCTTGGGGTACTTCGCCTGATAACTATCGTTCACCTAGTTCACCACCAGTTCTGAATCTCCAAATACATGTACTCTCCTACTCCCAGATCTTTCAGAGCTCTCAGTCCTAAAAGTAGAGCTTCATATTCAGCCACATTGTTAGTGCATTCAAAATTCAATTTATAGGAGAGGGCCCTAGATTCTTGGTCTGGAGGTATGATCCAAACCCCAACCCCAACTCCATTTTTGCTTAGTGAACCATCAAAGTACATCTTCCAAAATCCTTCTTCAATTTTTCGCCTCTCTGATGCCTCATGGATTGCTGCAAATTTTGTCTTCCTCTACTTCATGAAAAAATGGGGGTCTAGGATCAGTATGTGGACCATCATTGAAAAGGATGGAGGAACCCATGTCTGTATCCATAGCGAATATAGGGTGATTTTTAGGCTTTTCGTCACTGCTGACCACATAATCCATCCTTTTTTCTCTGTATAACTTCCTATTGCTTCCGAAAAGTGGTATAGTAGCATAGGACAGGTCCATCTGCATGGTTCCCTTTAGCTTTTTTACCCAGGATCTAGATAACAACATTCCAAACTTAGCAGGTAAATCAGCTACCACTATGTCCATCATGACACTCTTCGCTGGAATCTGGGCGAGGGTTACCACCACATCTTTAATCAGTCCTAAATAGGGTACCTTTCTGGGTTCAAAAGAATATAGGTATTTATAGGGTCTAGTGACCTCTAACCCCAACAGGTCTACTACCGACTTTGACATCAAGTTGTGCGAAGCTCTAGAATCTATCAGGGTGTTGTGTAGAAACTTATTATGGATATTTAGACTCAAATAGAAGGGAGGGACTTCTTCATCATATGGTTCCTCCAGTTTGGAACCAAAGATTATAGTAGGGGCATCATCCGTCACTTCCAACATATCTTGTGTATTTCCTGCCTGCCCCTTTACTAGGCTATTTATCTCTTCCCTATATTCATTGACTCTCAATAGTTCATTTAGGGGGATAGAGATCTTTACATTAGACAGTTTAGCCTTCAAGCTGAATATTGATGCTGGCTTCCCTACTTCAGTGACTTCTGGTTGCCTACCCTCTTTAGAATGCTGCCCCTTATCTTCTGAGATTTTTTGTGCAGGATCCTCTGGTTGTTTCCCCTTCAGCTTATCTATGTTCTGTTGAGCCTTAGGGGGCTGACTCTGGGAAGACTTTCCTTCAGTTATTGGTATCTCTCTATTTCTCAACCTCATCTTTCTCTGGATATTGTCCACAGCATTCATGTAACCCATTTGATACTGTTTAGAATTTAACTTTGTGGCTTTATCAACATTTCCTTTGGTGAAAAAATCATGCTTCTTTTCAGTCAAATGAACTACGTGTTCTAGGGTGTCGAAGAGATACATCTGGTCAGCAGCAGGGTTCTCAGGTCCCTCTTCATCTATCAAATTCTCAGTAAAGGGAGGTCTTATCTGCTGGTCTTCTTGGTTTCTTGTATTTCTTGGAGGGGGCAGCCTTCTAAAGTTAGGCTTCGTTATCTGATTTTCAAGTTGTTCCCTAACAAGAGGCTTATTCTCACTGGCTAACCTATCCATCAATTTTTTCATAGTTCTCATCATGTTGTCAAATTTATCATCACTAGAAGAGGCTTGGTTTTCTTTCTTCTTCTTATCTGCTTCAGTTTTTCCCTTTAATTTCCCAGAAGCCATCATGTTGGCTTCAACCTCCACGGCATCCTTCAACATAGCAAGCAATGAGGCAGATTTTCTTTCTCTCAATGTGCATGAGAAATCTCCATCAAAGGCATCTGCATAGTGGAGCTTTGCAGCGCCTACCGAGGGTTTTAGATCATCAAGAATAGAATTATAGGCTTTCATGAATCTAGCAGAAAACTCATTTATTGATTCAAAACCGCCTTTCTTTAAGTGATTATAATGGGATAAAAATATGGCAGGACTTCCCATGGATTCCCATCTTTCTAGAAACAATACTTTAAAAGCTATAAAATCTACTATGGAAGTGTTGGGTAGCTGTCTGAACCATTTCTTAGGTTCTCCAAATAGGCTTTGAGAAGATAATCTCATTTTAGCGTCATCGTGGTCCACTTCTTCCAAGTCTATAAAATCTTCAAATCTATCAACATGTTGTTTTGTTGACCAGTCTCCCTCTCCATTGTAAGAGACAATTCTTTGAGCGTAGTTCTGAGGGAGGTCATGTAAAGCAACGGGTAGGATCAAGGGTGCAAATATGGAAGCCATAGGTGTAGGTGGATTCTGAACTCGTGGGAAAGTATTCTGAGCAAGATCACTAGTTGGGATTGTGGCGTGGGATTGGGGTGCCTGAGAATTGGGTTTATCGCTTTCAAATCTAGCAAGATCTTTAGAATCAAGCCACACAGGATCTAAAAGGGAAGATTCAAAATTATTCAGAGCTTCTTCTCCTAGGCTTAGGTATGACTCAGATTTTGTTCTTGACAAAGGTTTCCTAATATCAATCTCTAGATTCAATTCTTGAAAAACAGATGCATCTTCTGAAAAAGGGACAGTCTCGATGATAGGAGCACTAACCCGATCTTTCACAGTTCTACGCCTGAGTAAACTTTCCGGATTATCTACTCCTAGCAAGATTTCAGGGAAAGAATTACCTCTCATATGAATCTTTCTTGAGGCTAGGATGCCTTTGGAATCTCTTCAATAGTATGTTTTGGCGCACTGATCGGTCTCCAGTGGAGTCTTCTTGAATTGTCTGATCTCTGTAAGTGGAGTCGCCAGGGAAAAATTCTTCAACTTTCTTGAATAATGCGGAAACCTCTGTTTTCCCACAAGGATCTCTCTTGTTCTTCAAAATTCGGATGTATATGTCGTTCCTCCAGGGATTGATAAAACAATTGCGTTCCCCGGCAACGATGCCAATTTGTTAACACCAAAATTGACCCCTAAGGCTGAAAGAGGGTAATTATGGGTAACCACTAACCAATCTTTTTCCTGTGCTACTAACCCAACATAGACAGAGAGGGATCTCTATAAAATCTCATGACAAGACTGGAACAATCAAGATTGTCAATAATGAAAAAGAAACACCAGCATTCACGGCCAAAATATTCAATTACAACAATTATACAGAAGATCAATTTTCTGATTGGAAATAAAAATGATTCACGCACTGTTTGGTTGAAAACGTATGGGATTTAGTTTGGGAAATGGAGTGACCTTTAACAAACTATGAAACATCATTTACAAAGATTCTGCAAACACATTCACAAGGGCACGGTAGCAAGCAGCTAGTATTCAAAGAGAATTTAATTTTTGTGGAATAGAAGAGAAAAGAAACAGTCCATCAATGTAAGGCATACTAAGATGAATCCAACATCAACTTTAGTAGAATATGTTGGTGAAATACTTGGAAAAGACTAAGCAGAGCATAATTTCTATGAATTCCACTTAATCGTTACCCTAATCCAAGCATAAAGGAAATAACACAAAATGGGATTACGAAGAGAGAAAATACAATTTCACATGGGAAAAGAGAAAATAGAGACTACCAAACCAATCACACAGGAATCCCTGTCAAAACGCAGGCTTTCTGTTTGGATATCCACATCATCTTTTTCAGGATCTTGCATGCAATTAGGGTTTGCATGCAAATTCTAGGGTTTGCATGCACTTGCATGCACTTTGCATGCATCCCAGTCACCAGATTGATGCCTCCAGCACCTTAGCCACCTTATTCTAGCACCCGGGAGCCACTTCCTTCAGATTTTTAGCCCTCCTAGGCTGAAAGGAACCCACTTCTCACCTACTGCCAAAGAAGGGTGCACTTGTTCACCTACCGCTGCAGTTCCACTTCAGTTACACTCAGTTAGCTCTGATTCTCCCTGATTTGAGGCTAGTTTCACTCTCGACTGACTGTTTCACTTCCGTTGGACCTCCAGATTGACTAGATGAGTTGTTCTGACTTCAGTTAGCCTCCCATGAGCCCCCACTGAGCCTCCTTCCCATAATCAGTGCTACACACTTCAGTTACACATGACACACTCAGTTAGACTCAGATTGACACCTGGATGACTAGTTCTTGTGCATTGATGACCACCACTGATTAATGATGAGGACTCCTAGTTGGAGTCAAGCTACTCCATTTAGTGATTCGAATGAACTCCTTAGGCAATTCGAATTGCTTAGTCATTGTGACAGATTGTATTGTAATTATTCACCCTTATTGGGATATTGAGCACTGCTACATGTTTTGCACAATTTTGCACCATATTTTCTATGTTCATCTATTGTGATTGATTTACTTGTTCATTAGATCTGCTATGACTAATTTTACATGGTATCAGAGCCATTGCAGGGACAATATCTCTTTTCTATAGGTGTTTGTACAAGAAGATTTGACTGAATTGCTCAAATTGCAAAAATTTTTGGCATGAGATATCTCAAGGGCATTCGCTCCTGTGCATGCAAAGCTTGAAAATACATTCCAATACCACTCCAGAAGCTTGAGTTGCCACATAGTTCCTGGATCTGATACATTGGACCCATTCAACATTGTTTGATCTCCAATCCCAGGTGTGATGCAACTCTAAAAGGGTGGATTGTTCGACCTTACTATTCTTGGTTTATTGTGATTTGCAGGTTTATTGTCTCCATCAATTGCATTCGCTACATTGTGCATGCAAGCTCCTCTACAGCAATTGCATTCGCTACACTGTGCATGCAAGCTCCTTCTACATCAGTTTGACTCACTCCTATCAATGGAATATTCTTCTTCAAAGCCTATCCTCACCCCATTCAATTATTTTGATTGGAAAGATGATATGGAGATCATATTACATTCAAAAGGTTACTACCGAGTCACTCTTGGTCTTGAATTGGAGCCAAACAATGTGTCAGATCGAACCAAACACTACAACAAGCTTGATGAAGCTTATGGTCTTCTTTGTCTCTCCATCTCCAAAGATCTTCGCTTCCATCTCAGCGGATTGAAGACCCCAAAAGATATATGGGAGCAACTTGAAACACTATTTGGCAAGCAGGATGAGCTTAGGGATTTTCAATTAGAGAATGATTTGATTGGCCTTAGTCCTGATAATTTCGAGACCATCAATGAATTCTTCACAAAATTCAAGAACTTGAACATGCAGTTGAAGAACAGTGGAGCTATCAAAGAGGATAAACAATTGATCCTCTCCATTCTGAGCAAGCTTGGTAAAGATTATTCGGTATTTGTCTCTACTTTCAATTCCGGTCGGCTAACTACCCTGAATTGGAAGATGCCTACCTTGAATGCCTTCATTGAGTCCGTCACAAAAGAGCATGACAAGTTGGTTCAAATGGGGTCCATAAGCTCCAAATATTCAGCCCTATATGTTCAAGGACCCAAGATCACGAATGGTAAAGGAAAGCAGAAGAAGGAGAAGCCCAAATTCGAGCCTAACAAGCAAAAGGAGAAAGGCAAACAAACGGATGCACCATCCAGTTCGAAATCCAAGCAAAAGGGCAAAGAAGGTAACCAAAAATCTAAATGTACTTATTGTAACCGTGGCTTTCATCCCGAAAGTTCATGTATGAAGAGGACTATAGATCAAATGGCCCTCCTTTTGGAAAAGAACAACATAACCCTTCCTGATGGTGCAAGGAAGAAGGATAGGAATGATGATCATGAAAGAGGACAAGCACTCATGGCAACTGTTTCGAATCCCACTACTCTCTTGATAGATTCGGGTGCATCGAATCATATGGATACAAATATTGATTCTTTTTCTTCATTCGATCCAAACAGCTCCATCCCCATCCATTTGGGAGATGACTCAAAAATTTCTTCAAAGGGCAAAGGTACGATTCATGTAGATCATGGAAGCTTTCAGAATGTTCTCTATGTGCCTTCCTTGGCTTCAAATCTCCTTTCTGTGTATCAAATGACACACACTGGTGAACTGAAGCAAATTACATTCAGCCCTAATACAGTTGAAATTTCTGATATCAAAAGTGGAAGACTCGTTGTAGTTGGAAAGGCAAACCCCACTGCAAAATGCTATGAGTTTTCGCACTTTATTCCACTTGCAAATCCCACTGCTCTTTGCACACATGGTAATGAGGTTAGTAGGATTTGGCATGAAAGATTTGGACATCTAAATTATATGGGCTTCCACAACTCCGTTCCTCGAAGGGAATATGCACTGGTTGCATCATTGGGAAGCACCCCGAGCACAGATTCGACCACAGCAAAGCTAGCAGAGCTTCTACAATATTGGGATTGATCCATTCTAATATCAGTGGTCCACTGCCCCATATTTCATTAAATGGTTCAAGGTATGTTTTGACATTTATTGACGATTTTTCCCGCTTTACATGGGTATTCTTTCTCAAAAACAAGTCAGAAGTGCTTGGAAAATTCAAGGATTTTAAGGCTTATGTTGAGACCGCCACTGAGAGCAAGATCAAAGCTCTTAGATCTGATAATGGTGGAGAATATATTAAATCCAAGTTGCTGCAACTTTGTGCCCAAAGTGGAATTCAGATCCAACATACAGTTCCCTACACACCCCAGCAGAACGGTGTAGCGGAAAGGAAAAATCAGTCACTGAAAGAGATGGCTACATGCATGATTGAATCAAAAGGTTTGGCTGCAAATATTTGGGCTGAAGCAATCAATGTTTCTGCATATATACAGAACCATGTTCCACATTCATCCGTGAAAGGTATGACTCCTTTCGAAGCATTCTTTGGTCACAAACCGGATGTGTCCAATTTGAGAGTTTTTGGCTCTACTGCATGGGCTAGAATTCCTTCTGAGAAGAGACGAGCTTTGGATCCACAAAGTATCAAGTGCATACTGATAGGATATGGGGAAGAATCAAAAGCATATAAACTCATGGATTTCAGATCTAAAAAGATATTCATAGAGAGCAGTGTGCAATTCGAAGAATCGCTTCAAGAATTGCAACTAGTCGAGGAGAAGACTGTCGATTCACCGCCTTCACCAGAAGAAGATCCATGTAGCGATAATGAAGGTATGTGTTAACACCTAAAAAGTGCTCACTAGCTCATTTCCCTATTCACATGACCCATTTTCCCACTTTTTCACCATCGGAGCCTCTGAAACCAACAAAAGGTCACCAAAAGACCTGAGTACACCCCTTTTTCCATTAAAAAAGATTATTTTTCCTGAAAAGCATAAAAAACCCTCAAAAAGGGTCCAAATTCCAAAAAATATTAAAAAGGGAATTAAAATATTATTTTTATTCAAAAAAGGAAAAATGAGGGAAAAGTACCTAAACCATGTTGGTCAATACCATTTGGTTTCCACAAAACCACAAATGGTATTCCCCACCACCAAAACCTATAAAAAGTTGGTAGGGGCTCCTCATTTCACATCCATCCATTATCTCATCCATATGCTGCTGAAATCTCCCTTGAGCATTTTAGCCATTGCAAACCACATTGGAGAAGAGACCATTGGAGATTGGAGTTGCTCATCCTTGGAGCCATTCAACCTCACCATTAGAGGTATTGATTCCGCAAGCACTTGCTTGCCCCATTCTTTCAATACAAATTCATTATTCTACATTGTCTTGTTCTTGATTTTAAATTATTTTTGTTATTTGCTTAATATCTTTGCATAGATCCATGATTAGTCTTATTTAATTAGTTTATTGTTATTTATTTCCATTGAAACTACTGCTACTAGTTAGCAGGTGCCCATAGCGCTAAGCCTGGTTGCAAAACCGGGCCAACAGTTTTTGGCGACTCCGCTGGGTTTTGAACAATAGATCTCTAGTTTTGCTTTTAATCTTAGTTTTTTATTAGTTTTTAACCTTTAGATCCATAGATCTGCCATCTTAGACAACAGATCCATTGCTGCTCTAAGTTTTGGCCTCATCTATTGCCATTAACAGCCCGGAATTCTTGATTTTCGGGTTCATTTTTCGGCTTCCGTGCACGGCTTCCGCCTCGCGGTTTTTAGCTTGATAGTCGCGCGGTCCATCGCGGCTTTCGGCCTTTTTTCCGTGCGGTTCACTGCGGCTTTTTTGTCGTTTTCCGCGCTGCACATCGCGGCATCGCGGTCATTTACCGCACTGCACATCGCGACTGCGCGCCCCTTTTCAACGCTGTCCACTGCGACTTCGCGGCCTATTTGCGCGCTGCACATCGCGGCTTCGCAGATATTTTCCGCGCGGTCCATCGCGACTGCGTAACCAAAACCCACGCGGTCCATCGCGACTGTGCGACAGAAACCCATGCGGTCCATCGCGGCTTTTCTGTCAAAACCCGCGCTGCTGATTTTTTCATTTCGGCCATTCCGTTTTTAAAAATTAATTTTTACTGTACCTTCTGCCCATAGAACATTTTTTACAGTATTAAATTCTGCATATTTTACAGCTTTGAAAAAAAAATTTACTATTTAAAATGCATATCCAGAAATCTTTTTAAAAAATTTCAAGAAAGTGAAAGAAAGACTTATTTCTGCATTTTTATCTAGATTAAAGCTTTTTCCTGTTTACTTATTTAAAATCTTGCCCTTAGCAATTTCCTTGAAAAAAGAAATCCATTTATTTCTTTTAAAGAATTCTATTATTTCCTTTCAGAATTCAAAAAATTCTTTGTTTTTTGAGTTAATTTTGCAAAGCATTTAGTTTCCACTTATTGAAAGAAGTCATAAATATTTGCTTTTTATTTTTGAAAAATCCTTTATTTTTTGAAAATTTCCTATAAAGCATTTACTTCTTTCAAGTACAGTTTACAATACCTCACGCGCACTCACTCGATCACTTAATTGAATTAATCCTTAAAACGTACCCTAATTTAAACACACTTTTAACCCCACTTGGGGAACACTAAAAGAACTTTGTAGCTAGGTAGTATTGGGGGGATAGGTGTTCCAATAACACCCCTCAGTTATTACATCTGAGACATAGAAGTTGTCCAATTAGGGAGCTAAAATCTCTTAGTACTTTTTGGCGCGGTCACAACCGGTTTGTGGGAAGGCCTCTCCCTTAGGAGGGTTGAAGTCGCGAGGATGGTTCCGGAAGCCTGAGTGGAATACCGAAATCCATTCAGTAACCGAAGGGATACCATTCGCAGTTCTTGGGATATCCCTGTATTGGGATATTGCGATCAAAGGACCAAACGGCAGATTTACCTTTTCTCGACGCGTCATGAACGGAGTATCCTAGTAGCCTGTCTTTAGGATTGATTACTCGGTGTCCCTCCCGGTAGGGGGATATCTAGCCGTTGTCTCAACAATCATATTGTCTGACTTGGATTTCATCACCTTGCAGAGGATATCGATTGTTTGAGTCACAATACTTTTAGTTAGGTGTTTGCATGATTCAACCCACCTTTGGTCTAGTTACACCTATTTTTTCTAGAAGTCGTTTGCATGTTGGTACTATGACCATTTGTTGCTTTCCTCCACTTATTGTAGCACAGCTGCTAGAATAAGTGCCTTTTCTGAGGTTGATTTTTTGGCCTGAGAGCCTTCTTTTTCACTCCCCTTCTTGCACCCTTGGTTGCATTAGGGTTTTGAGTCTTTTATATATATATCACCACCTGATACTTAAACACATTTTTCACACAGAAACCTAATTCTCACCATTGAGAATTTTAGACGCTCTCGTCGTCTACAGGGCGAACTCCCAGAGTTTAGTCCACTTGGCTCTCCACGTCACGAACGCAGAGACTTATCCCTTGATTCGACACATCGTCAATCAGCTGGACAGTCATCCGATTCTGACACACCTCACTTCACATTTGATTTGGAGGTAGAATCCGAAAACCCCACAGAGTTACCACCAACCACCATTATGGCTGGAACACCATTTGATCCACTCTTTACCAGCACCATAGGAGAGACGTCTACAGACCCTTCTACTACAGTGCTGTCCACGGAAGCAACCACCCCCCTGGGTATGCCCAATATGGGCAACACTCCACATTTAGGAATTCCCAACACAGGTCCACCACCTGTTATGGGCATGCCCAACATAGGGGTCACACCCCCTCTGGTTCCCACAAACCCTATCCCAGGAATCCCCACTGCTATTCCTAACCCAAGTGTAACCCATGTTTCACTTGGAGGCGCTGACCCATACCAGACTACACCTATTGGAGGGCACATACCCTCCATACCTAGCATACCTTTAGGTGCTACTGGACCCCACACCACAATGACTAGGCATATCCCAGTTCCAGTCACCACATCTGCTAGCTTACCATACATGGCGAGTCTGAACCTGCCAGACTTAGCTAGGCTCACAAATGACCCCATCAGACATGATCCTGCGTGGCCTCACATGCCCACCAAACTCCCCTCTGACATCCCTAAGTTTGAGGGTAAGACGGGTGAAGACCCCCAGAACCATATCATGTCCTTCCATCTATGGTGTTCCTCCAACTCCATAGTGGACGACTCTGTCTGCCTCCGGCTCTTACAGCGCACCTTCACTGGCTCTGCAGCCAAGTGGTATATTGAGCAACCCCATGGGATGCATGCCACCTTTACCTCCCTGGCCTCGACCTTTCTAGAGTTCTTTCAGTTACCTGTCTGCTATGATGCGGGCGTCGAGATCCTACTGTCTTGCAGACAGAATACGGCCACCCACATCACTGACCACATTCATGAGTGGCGTCGACGCCGGAGCCTCTGCAAAATTAAGTTAGACGACCGTATCTTTTTAGATTGGTTTCTAAAATCCCTCCTCCCGCTCATCGCGAAGGATGTGGCATCTGAAAGACCCCAGTCTGAAGAAGAGGCCATCCTCAAAGCCCAACAGTTTGATCTCATCTACGCCCAGTCAGGTTATTTATACACCATCATATCAGACGCCCCACGATGTGACTCTTCACACAGTGACACGCCGGGGGCATCTCATGCCGCCGATGGCATTATTGGCCAAATCACACCCCAAGCTAAACCTTTCAGCATGGTGAGTACCATGCTTGCCCCAGACCTCTCTAGGGCTACATCCAGTTCCGGAGCGACAACTTCTTATGCTCCAACAAACCAGACCCATCACATTCATGGGCCCTCTTGTCCACAACATTGCTATGGGAAAGCGCCATCAGCATATGTACCTCCTACATACTATACTCAACCTACCACACATACCCCCATGCAGTTCCCACAATAGAAGATGCATTACCCACAACCAGCTGCACCAGCTAATCTCGCACCTCCAACAGCTCAGGGGTACCAACAACCCCAATAGGCAGCTGGACCACCTCCAGCTCCACCTGCATACTACCCACCGCAACCTGCTCCCGCACCTGCGGCTCCCCAGAATCCCCCCAATGCTCAAGGGCATGTGTACGCACAACAACATCAGCCCCAATACCAAAATAACCAACGCAACTAGGGTGGGCAACCAAACCGAGGAAGAGGACGTAACCGTGGAAACAACCAAAACCATAACCAAGCTCCACAACCCACCCATCCTCCTCAAAACAATAACGCGGCGCCTGCTCATCAGAATCCTGATCGGCCACCTAAGCAAGCCAAAAATGCTAATTTACGAACAAACCATCCTTATTCTATTTACGGTGTCTATGGCCACTATACCCACGCTTGCCCACATCTGGAGCGAGCTCGACAACTATGGACAGATGACGCCCATCGTCAAGGGCAGGTGGCTCCTCAGCCGCCACCCAACCCTCCACCACCTCAACAACAACCTTTGGTGCTACAAAACCCTTTTCCAACACAAGGAGTGGTGAACACTCAGCTGTTAGCCCCCCCACAGGGGAACGTACAACCACAGCAAATCACTTACGCCGCTCCTGATCAACCCATGTTTGATTCAGGGACTCACCACTTATTGATGATGTCCACTGCCGACGTCAATATCCAAACCCGCCGGAACCAGTATGGCCCTACCTCCGAAGCCCCCCCCGCCGACAAGGATACTAACGCTCATCCCACCGATCAGCCGTTACGGATACCACCTCTTCCACTTGATGGCGCATCTAAAGCACCTCGTTTCCCACTCCGTCGTATCAACAACAGCCCCAATGCACGGGCTGCGTCAAATTACAACATCGTAGATGACCTAGCTCAATCTCCCGCAGCCATGTCTGCGTTAGAAGTCTTGAAAAATTGTCCTACTCAGCGCAAGACTTTACTTTGCGCCATTGGGGCGATTGACCCAAATGATTCGAAATTGATGACCTTTGATTTAGACCAGTCTGAACCATGCCTGCCTTCCACCATAGCAGTCCAAGTTTCTGTTTCTATTCGGAATCTTGTCATCCATCGATGTATCATCGACGAGGGTGCCTCCACATGCGTCATGTCCACATTTGTTTGGCAGAAGTTGGGATCCCCTACTCTCCAGCAATCCACCACTGCATTGCGGGCCTACGACGGTCGGTCAGCTCAACCTCAAGGTTTACTACCCAAGGTCCCCGTCCAATTAGGTGGGAAAATTGTGCTCATTGACATAGAGGTCATTAATGCCCAGCTCGATTATAACCTTTTACTCGGCCGCAGTTACATGTATGCCATGAAAGCGGTCGCCTCATCCGTTTTTCACACCATGATGTTCCCCCACGAGGGACGCGTGGTCAAAATCGACCAACTCACATACTATGATCCCAATGCCCCCGCAGCACCCGAAAATGTTCTTCCAATGATTGAACAACCAAATTCTAGTGCAACTACCTCCTTTGTCTCTTCTTTGGGACCCGGACTTTATTCAGATACACCAATGACCTCTACATTCCAAGCCATTCCACCACCGTCACCGGAGACCCAAGTCGCAAACCTCTGTACTCTTTCACAGAATACACCAGGGAAACCAGAGCTCATCTCGCTGGGTGCATCTTGCACTCAAGAAGAAACTCAGGCATACAAAAAGCTCTTTCAAGAGTTCCGTGATGTCTTTGCCTAATCCTATACCGAGATGCCTGGTCTCGACCCTGCCATTATAGAACACCACATTGATACATGGCCTGAGGTACCCCCTGTTCGTCAGAAACAGCGACCCATTCATCCTTCCAAACTCCCCACTGTTAAAGCTGAGGTCGAGGAACTTCGCAAAGCAGGATTCATTTATCCTATTCCGTACACCACCTGGGTGTCGAACCCCATTCCCGTCAACAAAAAGCAAGGATCCCTTAGAGTATGCACTGACTTCTGTGATTTAAACCACGCTTGTCCAAAAGACAACTTCCCCACGCCATTCATTGACCAACTCATTGATGAGTGTGCGGGCCATGAAGTCCTATCCTTCATGGACGGGTTTTCCGGATATAACCAGATTCACATCCGCAAAGAGGATCAGTACAAGACTGCCTTCACCACCCCATGGGGTACCTTTTCCTACCGCGTCATGCCATTTGGCCTAAAAAACGCTGGTGCCACTTTCCAGCGGGCTATGACCTATTGCTTTCACGACTTGGTGCATATCCTCCGTGTTAAGTCAGTAAATTTTTCTCCATTTTTGATTTATTTTCTCCAGTTTTGGTTGGTGTTTGAATCTACTTCAGTTAAATTTTTTGATTTTAAGTTTTAGTTTTAGTCATCCTAGAAACTTCATGGGTGATTGAATAAGTTTGGAACCCAGTCTTTTCAGATTTTATTTGATTTTGGTGATTTTTTATATTGTAAAGGGGGTCAATGAGAGTCATATTTTCAAAAGTAGAATCATTAATGTCTTAGAGAACAGTTAAACTTATTTCTTAAACTAAAAAAGACTGCCAAAACCTCTGACAAATTAGCAAAAAGTTAAAAAACTGCTAAATTTTGGCCTAAAAGTTATTCTTGTAGCGCTATACAAAAGTTTAACAAAGAGCGCGCTACAGAAATATCGTGGCCTGTTTTTTTTTCAATTTTTGAACCGATTTCAATCATGATGCAGAATGGGAGTGTCTAATCGCCTTGTGTGAGTGTTCTAACACGTGTTTGCAGCAGTTTGAGCATGATTTTTGTTGGTTGCTCGTCACGAAGTAAAACAAGCTCATCATTGCATGGTATGCGGGATCAGTTGCACAGAAACCAGCAAATCCCGGTTTAGCTGCCAAATTCCTCTTGTTACACGCATCATTGCAGGAGAGTAGTGTTTGTGAAGGAGAGCTCACTACTAAACGGTGGATTGTGTTGCTGAGAAAAAGAGACAGGTGTGTTTAATCGCCAACGAAAATTAGGGCTTCCGAATTCATTCACCAACAGTTAAAGAAACGATATGAGGACACTTGTGCTCATAAGAGGAGATCGTTGACACCCCAAAATGAAGCTGTAAGCCACGACATATGAGAAATTGACAGGTATTCCGTTATAAACCCTTATAGCTGGTAAATTTGGGTCTTTTTCGCTACACGATTTTCTGGAGAAATTGGTTAATGAAGAAGATAGAATAGATCATAAAATAAGAAATTCACCACAGAAATAGCTATCTGAAGCCCGGTATGAGGAATGTGCATGGACTGGTTCCTCTCATGACCTAATGTCTTTAAACATCAGAATATACAGGAAATAGCATCGAAAAGACTCACAGATCTATCTGTAATGCTCAATTTTTACACAGAAGGCGTTTGTTAGTTTATGCAAGTGGTTTAAACATTGCTAAAAATTGTTATGACCTGTAAAATCACTTGCTCGGAGAACATTGAATTGAAGGTCTGTCCAGGAGTGTATAGCATAGTTCAAAGGAACTCAAAGCATCAGAAAACAATTTATAAAATATATTTTGAAACCTGAAATCAGACTGTTCCTGTTTCCTGAAAAGAAGAATATGGGGAAAAGTGGAAAAAGTGGTAAGGTCAATAGGGCTGAGCCCACAGACTTAACATGGATTCAGAAGCTTCCTGACTGTGCAGAGCTGTTTCAACAGGCAGGCTGGTTGAAATTTTTCAAAAGGATAGATGGTTTTGATGCTTAGGTGTCCTGCAATTTTGCTAAGGGACTTAAAAATGAGATGATTATAATGCATACTTTGAGATTCAAGCGGAATGTAGAATTAATAGCAGAAGCTACTGAGATTAGTAATGAGGGTGCGCACTGGTTTAAGAAGTCACCTTTCGAGTTTGATCCCCAAAGGTACTTATTGCCTAATGTGACTCCTGACTGGAACAAGGGTATTCTCATTCATAATTTCAGGAAAGAATGGATTGAGCCCATAAGGATACTTCAGAGTTATGTGACTTGTGAAGGAAGATATTCATTAGTGTTCAAATATCATCTCAGGTTCCTTCAACACATGGCAGGGGTTTCTAAAATGAATCTGCCCTTCTTTTTCTTTAAAAGCCTGCAGAAAATGTCAAGCAAAATAAAACAACATGATGATCACACTTCTCAATCACTTTTTCACCATGGTCTCATTAAACTAATCATCACTATAGTGTTGCAGCATGAGGGAAAGACTTGGGACTTCTTTTTGTTCTGGTCAGGGGTTCATTCTAAAGGATAAGATCAACAACCAAAAAGACAAACTGACAAGGGGAAGGTAATGATGCAAAATTTAGGCCATTCAGTCAAACCTGCAAGCAAGCATGACATTAAAGCTAAGAAGGTGACTAAACAGGTAGCAGAAAAGAGACAGGATGACAATCAGCTCCAAGAAATTCCAGATCACACTAAAAACAGGTTCACATTATTTGAAGACAAAAAGGAATTCCTTGAAAAGAAATCATCACCTGTAGCAGATCCTCAGGATGAAAGTAAAGTTGATATTAAAATAGTTCCTGTAGCTAAAAAAGAAATTCCTATTCGGCCAAGAAGCCCCATTACAATCCTTTCGGATGATGAAGGATACATGTTAGAGGAGGAACAACCTGTTTCTAAGATTAAGGTCAAAACTGAAATTGAAGAAGCTCAAGTTTTAGATGGCACAACTATGAAACCTAACAAGAAAATAAATAAGTTGGAAGTGGTGGAATTATCTTCTGTTAGGTACAAAGGCAGAAAACTGAAAATGATGGGGGAGGCAGCTACTCTCTGGAGACCTAAAACTAGGTCGAAAAACAAGCTAAGGTTAAATATGAAAAAGCTGTTAAATCCAAAATTGAAGACTGATAAGGTGACTATCTCTGATGAAGAATCCATGGGGGATGATAAATCAAAGTTAGATAAACTACAGCCAGGTAAAGAAGAAGATATTAAGTCAGGGAAGTAGCAGATGAAGGAAACTCCAAGTCCATCATTGAAGATACTTCTGAGAAACTGTTGACAGAGGAAGCACAAATATTTAAGAAGTTTGACATGTTTTGGAAACCTAATGAAGAGCACGATGCTGCAATAGAGAAATTGGTTAATTCTGACAAAGAAAATTTAAAGAAGACTGTCAAACAGTATAAGCATCAAATGAATTACATGCAGGAAGTTAATGATGGTTTAATGATGGAAAATAGAAGACTAAGAGAGGATCTTCAGGATGTTCATGACAATTTTCAGGAATTAGTGGTGGATGCCAAGGAAACACTCAGAAGGAAAAGGGCTTCTGACAGGCACTGTTCAGAGCTGGAAAAAACAGTTGAAAATCTACAACAGGAAAATGAACACCTTCAGAAGAAGATAGCTGAGTTGGAGAAGAAGCATAAAAGAGTAAAGAGAAGGTCCTCAAGCCCAGATGGTATATCTCTTCTTGTGGAGGCAGCGAAGGAGATATGAGGCAGTTAGTAGTTAGGAGTTATTTTAGACAAACTTTTTGTTTTAGTTAAAGAATTTGCTATTTTAGCAAACTTGTAATTTTGTAAAAATATAAATTTTACTTTACCTAATCTAGTGATTCGATGGAGAGCTAGGAGGGAAAAACCCTAACTGTTTTTGAGAAGAAAACTATTTAGACAGGAAAGAAAAACATTGTAAGGGTTCTGATTTTGGAGAGCATCAGGAGGTCTGCTAGTTGCTTGTACTTTCAGACTTGTTCAGTGATAGGTACTGTAAACTCTTATATGCATTTATTGATGAAACTATGAATATATGACTCTTTACCCTACATTTGATCTGTGTTGGCTTCATTTTGAACTTATTTAGTTTCATGAATGACAAATTCATTTCTGGTTGATGTGTAATTTCCAGTGGTGCTTGTCCTTTATGTGTGAACTTCATTACAGTCTTTTGTTAGATTCTTGTGATATATATGCATCTTTATCGATATATGTGTATGATTTAGTTGTTGCTTATTTGCTGAATGTATTCCCTTTATGCTCTTGAAGTTTATGACCAAAAACATATAAAACAAAACCCTAAACCCTAGTTTGAATTGATTTTTATTCTTGAGATTGTGTTGGCTTGTTACCCTAGCCTTAGTAACAATTTCTGAGACAAACATCTTTGGCGCCGTTGCCAGGGACGAAGCTGAAGCATATCTTCCCTGGGATACTCATCATTTTTCTGGTTTAAGAGGTAGAATTGAACCAGCATTTTTGAAGGCTATTTTCACCAGAAAATTGTCACAGTGGCTTCTAACAGAATTGGAACAAGGAGCAGACCTGCATCTTCATTACATCAGGGTGTGACAGACCCTGAAAAGATTATAAAAATAGCAAGAAAGCTCAGCAGGTCTCAATCTTTACCAGCCTCTTGTAACTCTCACCAGTTGGGTGAATCATTAGACCCAGCTGAAACTTCACCTTGTGTAAAACCTAACATCCCTGAGAGCACTTTCCAGGTTTTCACTAGTCCTCGAAGCTTTTTGAAAGCTAAAACCTCTTCTCCTGATAAAATACCCATCTTTCAGTTGAAAGTAGGAAGGAATCCTTTCCAAAAAAGTTCCAGTCAAATTTCTTCCTCCTCAAAATCTCAGTCTAAACCTCAGTTCACAATGGCAGCCCAAAATCCACCTATGGATATGATGGACAGAATGGTAGCAGCTAGGTATGCACCATTAGTATTACCTCAGCCTTTACATGCCTTGCCTACACATGATTACCAAAAGTATATGCCTCGATTCAATGGACAAGGTGAAACAACTGCAGAAGAACATTGGGAAGCTTTTGAGAGTTATGCAGATAATCAGAACATTGAAATTAAAGATGTATGGATGAGGGTATTTGTAAAAAGTCTTGATGGGGATGTGAGAAAATGGTTCAGAGGACTGCCTGCTAATTCCATCACCATAATTGAAGAACTAAAAGTTCTTTTTCTGAGACAGTGGGGAGACACCAAGGATCACACTTATTACATAACTGAGTTTGGAGCTTTGAGAAGAAAGAAGGATGAGACTATTTCTGACTTTTCCAAAAGATTTAACAAGATGTATACTAGGATTCCTGCAGAAATCAAACCCACTGAAACGTCAGCCAAGTTGACCTATGCAAATGCTTTTGATCATGAATTATCTTTATTACTTAGAGAAAGAAGACCTATTACCTTGATGAACATGCAAGAGGCAGCACTAGAAGTAGAGTCAAATTTACTGGCTTCTAATAGGCTCAAGAAAGAAACACCTCAGCAGCAGTATGAAAGAAAGGGAAAGAAGGAAGCTGTTTCTACAAGTGCTGCACCTCAGTCTGCTGAATCTAAAATAGATGAAATGGCTAAACTTGTAAAGATTCTCACTGCCAAGTTAAATAAACTAGAACTGGAAAAGATTTCTGCTAAACCTGCCCCAGAAGCTGATCGAAACCCAAATAACCAAAATCAGTTCAGGAGGGAATTCGCTCCTAGATTCATGCCAAGAGAGCGTAGAAATAATGATATTCAGCGAGAAAGAAGGGAGAATGAGGATCAAAAAGTACCCCCACCTTTTCAAAATAATTTGGTGGATGAAGAAGAAATTGATCAACAGTTACTGTTTGAAGAAACTGAGACAGATCAGGATGTGAATCATTTTGGAGATGGCTTATCTGGAAGTTTTGTAACAGAAGAAGATTTTCTAAATGTTGAATATTATGATGCAGACTTGTATGAAGTTGAAGATGAATTGGAGTTTGAAAAAACTGCTGTAAATGCTGTTGCTAATCAGAATGGAATTAAGAAGACTCTTAATCTCAGATCTCGCCCGAAACAAGTAGTCCAAGCTCCTAAGAAGAAAGCTGTTGTTCCTGCTCCAGTTATTCCTGATAAATCAGTTGCTGATCCTGTAGCAGAAAAGAAACAATCTGCAGAAAAGTCCAAGAAGAATACAGAAATTGAAGAGGTAAACAAATCAGGTCAAAATTTTAGTTTGGAAAATGAGTTAGGTAAATTAAAAATTCCTGTACCATTTTCTGAGCTTATAAAAAATCCATCATACAAGAATACAGTTTTGAAAGTGATGAATATGCCCAATAATCAACCAGTTTCAGATACAGTGAATCTGCAGGAATAAAACCCTAGAATCTTTATTGGATCAGCTTTGGCTGAAAAGACTGAAAACGAAGCTGGTGCTTCTCCTCCCTTCTATATAACTTTGACTGTGCATGAGCAGATGATTCATAATTGCCTGCTAGATTCAGGAGCATCCCATAATTTGATGCCAAAAGCTGTGATGGAAGCCCTGGGCCTTAATGTCACAAAACCTTATCATGATCTATATGCCTTTGATTCCCGAGCTGTAAAGTGTCTAGGAGTGATAAAAGACATGGTTGTTAACCTTACTCAGTTGCCAATGAAAAGTGTAATAATGGATGTTGTGGTAGCTGACATCACACCAAAATTTGGCTTGCTTCTGTCTAGGTCATGAGCTAAGAAGGTTGGGGGAACATTACAGATGGACCTCTCTTATGCCACTATTCCTATTTTTGGTTGAGAAAATAGGAGACTTTACAGAGAACTACAGCTTGCTTATATTGTCACAGATGATAAGAACCCCACTAATCACCCAGTTTACTCTGTGGATAAAGACCTTGGCTCATGCATGTTACAGTTTAGTGAAGAAGATAATTCTGCTGGTCAGTTACATGTGGAAAAAGATCAGCCAATAAAACATAGCATAGAGGAAAAAGATGCAGTGTGGCAGTTATATTTTGATGGATCTTCATGCAGAGAGGGTGCTGGAGCTGGAGTTTTACTTATTTCCCCTGGCGGTGAAACAGTGAAACTTATGTATAAATTGGAGTTTGTTACAACTAACAACACTGCTCAGTATGAGGCTTTTCTATTGGGATTGAAAGCTGCTAAAGATTTGGGAATTCAGCAAATTTCTGCATTTGGCGACTCCGAACTAGTTGTTCAACAGGTGAAGAACAAATATCAAGTAAAGCAGGGTTTGCTGAAAGTATATCGAAATGAGGTATGGGATATGATTGAAAACTACTTTATAGCATTTAATATCACTCATATTCCCAGGAATCATAATGAAACTGCAGATTCTTTAGCCCTGGCTGCCACATATTTTAGGATCCCTAAAACTACTCAGCTAAAGTATCCTATAGAAGTGAGGTATAGACCTTGTGTTCCTGACAATATAAAACATTGGAGGGTTTTTGAAGATGATATTGAAATAAAAAAATTTCTTGAGCTTGTAAATGAGTTTTCAAATATTCAGATTGATCAAGAAGAAGATGGAAAAGATGAATAGTTAGATGAGTTTGCTGCAGAAGATATAGCAGGGCATAAAATCATTGAATTAAAAAGTAATTTCATTCCGAAAGGCTTAGTACCTTTGGAAAGAATATTCAGCAAGGATGATACACCTTCAAAGCCAGTAATTCAATCTTCAGAAGACAACGTAGACGACTACAATATTGGTTCAGCAGAACATCCCAGAATGGTAAAACTTTCCAAAAACCTAACAGCAGAGCAAAGAAGTAGATATATTAAGCTGTTGAAAAAATATATAGATGCATTTTCCTGGTCTTACAAGGAACTAAAAACTTATGATACAGTAGTTATTCAGCACAAGGTTCCTTTGAAACCTAATGTCAAACCTTTCAGGCAGAAATTAAGAAGAATCAATCCAGCCTTGTTTCCTGTAATTGAAAAAGAATTAAAGAAATTGTTGGATGCAAAGATAATAGTGCCTCTTAGGTATTCTTCTTGGGTGGGTAATTTGGTTCCTGTCAGAAAGAAGAACGGGGAGATTCGCTTATGTGTTGACTTCAGAAATCTGAATCGATCATCATTAAAAGACAACTATCCTCTCCCCAAAATTGAACAGGTTTTGCAACAGGTAGTTGGAGCTCAAAGGATTTCTATGCTAGATGGTTTCTCAGGGTATAATCAGATTGCTATGCACCCTGATGATAAAGAAAAAACAGCTTTTACAAGCCCCTGGGGGACATTTATGTATGACAAGATGCCTTTCGGTTTGATGAATGCTGGAGCAACCTTTAAGAGAGCCATGGATATTGCATTCGTGGGTGAAAAAGATAAGTTTGTGGTTATCTATCTGGATGATATTACAGTCTTCTCAAAATCTGATGATGAACACTTGAAGCATTTGGAGCAAACCTTCATAAAATGCAGAAAATTTGGCTTATCTTTGAACCCCAAAAAATCACATTTTGCCGTGCAATAAGGTAAATTGCTTGGCCACTTGGTGTCAGCTGATGGTATTAGGATTGACCCTGAGAGAGTCAGAGCAATATTGAAGATTAGTTTTCCCAGGAGTAAAAAGGATGTGCAATCATTTATTGGCAAAATCAATTTTCTGCGGTGGTTTATTCCTAATTTTGCTGAAACTATTAAGCAAATTACAGCTATGTTAAAGAAAGACCAAGAGGTCAGGTGGACTGTTGAAGCAAAGGAAGCTTTTGAGAAAATCAAGATGTCTTTGACTGAAGCACCTGTTCTGGTAAGCCCTAATTTTGCCAAAGAATTCTTTACCTTTTCTTTTGCTTCAGAGGATACTATTGCTGCTGTCCCACTTCAGAAGAATAATGAGGGATTGGAACAACCAATTTCCTTTTTCAGTAAAACACTTAGAGATTCAGAGTTGAAATACAGTATCTTGGAAAAACAAGCCTATGCTCTGGTGAAGGCTTTAAAATTTTTTAGAATATATATTTTACATTCCAAGGTTATTTCATTTGTTCCAAATGCTGCAGTGAAAGATGTTTTGACATAGCCTGATAGTGAAGGAAAAAGGGGAAAGTGGATTGCCAAAATTATGGAATATGAAGTGGAAATCAGACCTACTAAGCTGGTTAAAGGACAAGGATTGGCCAAACTGCTGGCTGACTCAAATTGTCAAGCCTTAGGATTACATGTTATGACAGAAGAATCAGCACCTGAAGAAAAGCAAGCATCCCTGGAAAAAGAAAGAATCATGGACTCTTATTCATCTTCAGAGTGGTATGCTGATATTGTTCATTTTTTGTTATTTTTGCAATGCCCAGAACACCTGGATAGGAAGGCTGCCAGATCTCTGAAATTAAAAGCTACTAAATACTGTTTGATAGAAGATCAATTGTTTTGGAAAGACCCCGGAGGAATCTTGTTAAGGTGTTTAGATCAGGCTGAAATAGAAGAAGTAATTTCAGAATCCCATGAAGGAGCTTGTGGAGGACATAAATACTGGAAAACAACAGCCTATAAAATTTTGAGAGCTGGATATTATTGGCCCTCCCTCTTCCATGATGTTTACCAGCAGGTAAGAGCTTGCATACCTTGTCAGAAATTTGCAGGTAAACAGAAGTTATTATCTTTACCGTTGAAGCCTATTGCAGTCAATGCCCCTTTTCAGCAATGGGGTCTGGATTTTATTGGAGAAATAAACCCAGCATCTTCGGGTCAGCATCATTGGATCTTGACTGCCACAGATTTATTTACAAAATGGGTGGAAGCTATTCCCACAAGGAATGCTACAGATAAGGTGATTATGGATTTCATTGAAGATAATATTCTGAGCAGATTTGGTTGTCCACAAAGATTGATTACTGATAATGCCAAAGCATTCAAATCCAAGGCAATGGTGGCCTTTTGTGAGAAAAATGGTATTATTCTAAAACACTCAACTCCCTATTATCCTCAGGGAAATGGTCAGGCTGAATCATCTAACAAAAATATCATTCAATGCATCAAGAAGTTGCTAAAACACAATAAAAAATCTTGGGATTCAATGTTGAAATATGCATTGTGGGCAGATAGGATTACTGTAAAGCAAGCCATTGGTACTTCTCCCTTTCAGCTAGTGTATGGAACAGAAGCAGTATTTCCAGTGCAATTGGGAATTCCAGTAATGAAGTTCCTTCAGAATTCTCAAGAGGAACCGGATGATTTACAAAGAAGAATCTTCGAAATGATTGAGGTACAGCAAAATAGATGTTAAATTTTCAGTATTAAATCACAATACTATAGGATCTTTGCTGAGAGAATAACATCTACAGTATATCAATGCATGACAATCATAATATGACAAGCATCACAAGCATCACAAGAATCAAAAGCATAGAGACAAGAGACACAGAGTTTCCGTGGGGAAAACCCTAAGGTGAAAAACCCCACAAACTTCCTCAGAGATAGAGAGAGCAATGGCTCAACCAAAATACAACCAAATAATACAGAGATAGTCTCCTAGCAGATGATCCTCCTCCTCTTCCCTAGTGCGCCACTTTCCAGAGAGAGAGATAGATACTTTTTCCGAGTGAGTAAAATAGAGATCTCCTATCTCTATTTATACTCACCTTTTTGCCCAGTGACCTACTGGGGCCGACTTGTCAACTTGAGTACATCCACATTATATTATATATTAATTAGGGCCGACCCCATAAGGTGGTCTAATAACCCATCGGCAAGTACACACACTTGCGACACTTGTCAATCCACATGACGACACTTCCTTATAGAGGAATAACACATCTCTTATAAGGGTACAATAAATATACATATAATATACTGATGAAATACATTCCGAAGTTACATATACATCAACACTCCCTCTTAACAAGGAAGGTATTTCTCGACACAGATCTGCTAGACAAGTCTTCTTCTCTGGATCATCGTCATCGATGCATCGTCATCATCATCGTCACTGCTGCTACTATCTCATCCAATCTCTGTCTCTACTCGTCATAGGAAGTTCTACAGAGCCAGTCCTTTTTCATACTGGATGTAGGCCCACCACCTGCAGGTCTTCGTCATCACTGGCCATACTGTGGAATCCTCAGGACTTTTACGTGCGTCACAAAACCTCGAAAGAGCATTTGCCAGATGTCCCAGGGCACAGATTACATGCCATAGGCAAAACCTCGAAAGACCATCTGCAAATCTCCCAGGGCACAAATTATATGTGACCTCACCACAAAACCTCGAAAGAGCATCTGCCAGATATCCCAGGGCACAAATTACATGCCATAGGCAAAACCTCGAAAGACTATCTGCAGATCTCCCAGGGCACAAATTATATGTGGTCACCACAAAACCTCGCAAGAGCATCCCAGGACTGATTACGAGCACACAGCTCAACCTATCGGATCTCCCAGGGCACAAATTACATGTGGTCATGGCAAAACCTCGCAAGAGCATCCCAGGACTGATTACGAGCACACAGCTCAACCTATCGGATCTCCCAGGGCACAAATTACATGCCATAGGACAAAACCTCAAAAGAGCATCTGCCAGATATCCCAGGGCACAAATTACATGCCATAGGCAAAACCTCGAAAGACTATCTGCAGATCTCCCAGGGCACAAATTATATGTCCTCCCAAGCAAAACCTCGAAAGAGCATTTGCCAGATGTCCCAGGGCACAAATTACATGCCATAGGCAAAACCTCGCAAGACCATCTGCAAATCTCCCAGGGCACAAATTACATGCTTATCTGCACAACCTGATCCACGGCCACAGAGTATCATCCTGATACTCATCATACATCATCCTGATGTATCCATGATCATCCTGATCATCATCACTGCAACGTCCTGCTGCATGTCATCTGGAGCAACATCCTGAAGCTCGTCATCTATGATCATCCTGATCATCAATGCAACATCCTGCTGCATGTCATCTGGAGCAACATCCTGAAGCTCGTCATCTATGATCATCCTGATCATCAATGCATCTACCTGATGCATACCAAGTATCTACCTGATACATATCATCATACATGATCCTCCTGATCATCAATGTATCTACCTGATACAAATACAAATACATGATACATATCACCATACATGATCTACCTGATCATACAATGCATCCACCTGATACATATACAGATACATGGTCCAAGCATCCAACATGATGCATAAACAATACATACACATGATCCAACTGATCATATCCAGCATCCAACATGATGCGTACATACATACATAAAATGATCCAACTGATCATATCCAGCATCCAACATGATGCATACATACATACATAAAATGATCCAACTGATCATATCCAGCATCCAACATGATGCATACATACATACATAAAATGATCCAACTGATCATATCCAGCAGAAACTAGAACATCATCCTGATGCTCATCATCCAGCGCTTACATCCACAGCCATGTGAAGGATCCTCCTTCCAACATGCTTGGAATGGCTTCAGCAAATGTGTCCATCACTTCTTCCTCGAAGTGTCCTCGATCTGAAGAACGCCAAGCCTCTCTATGAAGTACTCGAACTTCACCCTGGCTAGTGGCTTCGTCAACACATCTGCAATCTGCTCGTCCGTCGCAACATACAGGAGCTTCACAGCTCCTCTCTGCACCATATCCCTGATATAGTGATATTTGATCTCTATGTGTTTCGACCTGTCATGAAACACTGGGTTCTCGGACAGCTTCACACAACTCTGGTTATCACAGAAGATAACAGTAGCCTCCAACGGGAGATCAAATAACTCAGACAGTAGCTTCCGTAGCCATACTGCCACACAACTAGCTGAACAGGCTGCAACATACTCTGCCTCAGCTGTACTCAGTGCTACGCAGGACTGCTTCCTGCTAAACCAAGAGATCACACCTGATCCCATACTGAAGCAACACCCTGATGTGCTCTTCCTATCTGCAGCACTGCCAGCCCAATCCGAATCAACATAACCATGCAGGTTGAACTTTTGATTCGCCTCATATCTGAGCCCATAATCCACTGTACCCTTCAGGTACCTCAGAACATGCTTTACAGCAACTAGGTGAACACTCCTCGGATCCGTCAGAAACTGGCTCAATGTGTTCACAGCAAAGCAAATGTCTGGTCTCGTGTTCGTCAGGTACATCAAGGACCCAATCATCTGACGATACATAGAAACATCAACTGGCTCAGATGAAGCATCACAAAGAAGCTTCAGATTCGATGCCATAGGTGTGGCCATGGCCTTGCAATCCATCATCCCAAATCTCTTCAGGATATCTACTGTGTACTTCCCTTGACCAAGGAAGATCCCATCTGCATTCTGCCACACCTCCATACCTAGGAAATAGTGCATCATTCCCAAATCTTTCATATCGAATTCAGCTGCAAGCTTCCTCTTGGTATCTGCAATCATTCTGTCATCTCCTGTCACAAATAGGTCATCCACGTATAGAAGTAGAATCACAGGATTCCCTTCCTCAACCTTGTAGTAAAGGTTGGAATCCGCTTTACTCTTGGTAAAGCCCAAACTAGATAGGAAACTGTCCATCCTACCATACCAGGTTCTGGGAGCTTGCTTCAAGCCATACAAGGCTTTCTTTAATCTGCATACATAAGATTCCCTGTCATGTATTTCAAAGCCGAGTGGCTGTTCCACATATACTTCCTCTTCTACTACACCGTTCAGGAAAGCAGTCTTGACATCCATCTGGTGTATCTTCCATTTCATTGCTGCAGCCAGGGCAAGTACTGTTCTGATGGAAGTATATCTGGCTACAGGTGCAAAGGTTTCTTCATAGTCTATTCCTTCCTTCTGAGAGAAACCACGAGCTACGAATCTTGCTTTATATTTTTCCACACTGCCATCTGCAGCATGCTTGATTTTGTAGATCCACTTGGAAGTCACAACAGACTTCCCTTTAGGCCTTGGGACAACATCCCAAACATCATTCTTCATAATTGATTGGTATTCCTCAACCATAGCATCCTTCCATTCTTTCTTTTCTGCTGCCTCTTCATAACTGGAAGGCTCTTTGTTCATGATGTCACAGAGTAAAGCAACATAACTGGTGTGTGATCTGGTTCTCTTCTTTGCTCTGTGTTCTTCTTCTGGAATGCCAAATCTTTCTGCATCATGAATGAGCTCTCTAGCCCATACAGGTTTCCTCTTGTGAGAGTTATCCTCACGGGGTGGATCTACAGGTTCTTGTGGATCTTCAAACTCATGAGCAATTTCTGGAACTGCATCAGTTATCGTAGTGTCTTGAAATCTTGTTTCCTTAGGTTCTTCATACACTTCAATAGGTGCCTTTCTTGATTTGATGAATGCTGAATTCTCATCAAATGTTACATCCCTGCTGACATCAATCTTCTTGAACCCTGGAAAATATATTCTGTAAGCCTTCGAGCTTTCACTATAACCCACGAAGATGCCCTTCTTTCCTGAAGGATCTAGTTTAGTCCTCTTCTCCTTTGGGACATGAGTGTATACTGGACAACCAAATATTCTGAGATGGCTGACTTCAGGTTTCTTACCAGAAAAGACTTCTTCTGGTGTCTTGTTGTCCAATATCTTGTGGGGTGTTCTATTCTGCACATATACAGCTGTTCTAGCTGCTTCTGCCCAAAGATGCATAGGAAGATCCTGGTCATGCAACATTGCTCTTGCTGCTTCCATGATAGTTCTGTTCTTCCTTTCTGCAACTCCATTCTGTTGGGGATTATATGGAGCAGTCAACTCCCTCTTAATCCCTGAATCACTGCAAAGCTTCTTGAAGTCATTTGAGGTGAATTCTCCACCATTGTCAGATCTGAATGTTTTGATTTTCTTGTCAGTTTGATTCTCCATCAAGTTTTTGAAATCCTTGAATTTATCAAACACTTCATCTTTTCCCTTCAAGAAGTATACCCAAGTCTTCCTAGAGAAGTCATCAATAAATGATACATAGTAAACATACCCACTCAGGGAGCTAGAAGACATAGGACCACATACATCTGAGTGGATGATTTCCAGAATGTCTTTTGCCTTGCTTTCACTGCTTGGGAAAGCCTTCTTAGTGTTCTTTCCTTTTGCACATCCTTTGCAAACACCTTCATGTTTGGTCTTGATTTCAGGAAGACCTTCTACTGCCTTGCTTGCAATTGGAAGTGCCCTATAGTGCATGTGAGCAAGTCTTCTGTGCCAAAGTTCACTTGGCTCCATGGATTCATGTACCATGGCATGTTCAGGTTGTCCCTTCAATTTATACAAGCCTCCCTCTTGCTCTCCAATCACTACTGCATCATCCATGGTCTTTCCCTTAGGCCACATTAGTACTTGGCCATCAACAAATGCAACCCTCATACCTTTTGCATCTAAAGCAGAGATGGAAAGTAAGTTCTTCTTGAGCCCAGGTACATAGAGGACTTCCTTCATCTTCAAAGATTTTCCAGAATCTAGGTTGTAAGAAGCTTCACCACTTCCTTTGATTGGGTATTGATAATCATCCCCAAGTTTCACCTTATGGGGTGACTCATGTTCAGATAGGTTCACAAAGGATTCTTTAAATCCAGTCATGTGTTTGGAAGCCCCACTATCAATCAACCAATCATTACATCCATGAGAGATGGTACCAGTGAGTGCAGAGATTAAAACATATTCTTCTTCACTTGATGAGTCATCATCACTACTGCTTTCTGCCTTAGCCTTCTTCTTTGGGGGTTCATCATCTTCGGCAGCATGAGCATGGAATCTTCTTTTGCTGCCCTTCTTCTTCTTACTGAAGCTGTTGTTGTCTTTCTTCTTCTTGGGACAATCTGAAGCAAAGTGTCCCTTCTCATTGCAAGTGAAGCATCTGAGTTCTTTCTTATCTTTATGATAATGATGATGGTGAGAGAATCTTCTATTATGAGATGATTCCTTCTTGGATTTACTTCTTTTAGTGTGAGCTGCAAGAGCTTGATCTTCTCCTCCCATCTTTTCTTCACGAGCTATAAGCCTAGCTTCTTCTTGAGAACATTCTTCTCGAAGTCTACTGAAGGAGATCAACTTCTTCCTTGCACAAATTCCTTGAATAAAGGAATCCCATGACCTGGGTAGGCCATTTAGAGTGGTCATCACCACTTCACCATTCTCCACCATTTCATCTACTGCTTCTAATTGTTCCTTGATCTGAGAGACCCTTGAAAAGTAGGATTGAATGGTTTCTCCATTCTGAAACTTCACTGCTTTCAATTGGTTCCGCAGGGTCATCTTCCGATTTATGTTCTTTCCTTCAAATAGCTTGGTCAAAGATTCAAACATCTCTTTGGGTGTCTTGAGAGAAGACACATGGGGTATGAGATGGTCTTTGATAGAATCAGCAATGATTCTCTTTGCCTTGACCAAGTTCTTCTTGTGCAATGCCTTGGCCTCTTCATCCTCTGGGATAGGGATGTCTTCTTTCACATATGAGTCCAACTCATTCTCTTCCAGGATTAGCCCAATCCTATACTTCCAGGCTCGGAAGTTATCAGCCCCTTCAAGCTTATCCTCAAGCTTGGTGTGAAGAGACATCTTTAAGAGTACTTCAAATGGAAATAGAAAAGATTTAGAACTTACCACTTGAAGTGCTGAAAACTGGATCTGAACCCGGATTAGGGTTTGTCAGAGAAACCCTAAAATTTCAAAATGTGAATTTCAAAATTCCGAAAGGATAGAAAGATGCGCCTTGGAGAGCTGATCAGCCTAGTACATTCAGAATTTGAGATCAGCAAAGTCTTGTCCTTCAAAATTGCCTTTTTGTCCTCCCGGGTTCACTGGGGAGAGCCCTGAATTAGGGTTTGAGTTTCCCGGAGATCTACCCAGCCAAAAATCTCGATCCAAAGCTCAAACCTTCAATTTTTGCAAGGAGCTTCCAGCTGTACCTTCAGTTTCCAGAAATTCCTATTTTTGTGGAAACCCTAAATTTTAGGGCCAAAACTGAAAATGCTCGGAACTGAAATCTGATTGGACAGAAAGATGCGCCTTGATGAGTAGATCCAATCTACTATACTGAATTTCCAAAATCTGTGGAGAGAAACCCAATAAACAAGCAATACAAGCTTCCGTCACTGCAACATGTCTTCTTCTCAGTTAAGCTCTGATACCATGTTAAATTTTCAGTATTAAATCACAATACTATAGGATCTTTGCTGAGAGAATAACATCTACAGTATATCAATGCATGACAATCATAATATGACAAGCATCACAAGCATCACAAGAATCAAAAGCATAGAGACAAGAGACACAGAGTTTCCGTGGGGAAAACCCTAAGGTGAAAAACCCCACAAACTTCCTCAGAGATAGAGAGAGCAATGGCTCAACCAAAATACAACCAAATAATACAGAGATAGTCTCCTAGCAGATGATCCTCCTCCTCTTCCCTAGTGCGCCACTTTCCAGAGAGAGAGATAGATACTTTTTCCGAGTGAGTAAAATAGAGATCTCCTATCTCTATTTATACTCACCTTTTTGCCCAGTGACCTACTGGGGCCGACTTGTCAACTTGAGTACATCCACATTATATTATATATTAATTAGGGCCGACCCCATAAGGTGGTCTAATAACCCATCGGCAAGTACACACACTTGCGACACTTGTCAATCCACATGACGACACTTCCTTATAGAGGAATAACACATCTCTTATAAGGGTACAATAAATATACATATAATATACTGATGAAATACATTCCGAAGTTACATATACATCAACAATAGAGAGAAGGTAGATAAAGAAGCACAGATGTACAGAGCTAAAATGAAAACCAGGTTTGACAGAAATATTAAAGAACATATTTTTTCAGAAGGTGAGTTGGTTTTAAGATGGGATGCAAGAAAGGAACAGAAAGGTAAGCATGGCAAATTTGATAATATATGGTTCGGTCCTTTTCTGATATCTAAAGTTTTGGAAAATAATACATTCATCTTGCAGTCCTTGGAAGGGGAGGAGTTGCTCAACCCTGTCAATGGGCGATTCCTCAAACATTTCTACAGTTAGTGAGGGTCATTGTCACTTTTCATTGTATATACCGGTGTGAGTGAGATTAAATAAAGACTCCATAGCCCAATGGAAGACAGAAGGCACTAGTCTACAAGTTCTTGAAGCCTCACAGGGAGGACTTCATCCCGCAGCTGGAGCCAGATGTTAAGTCAGTAAATTTTTCTCCATTTTTGATTTATTTTCTCCAGTTTTGGTTTGTGTTTGAATCTACTTCAGTTAAATTTTTTGATTTTAAGTTTTAGTTTTAGTCATCCTAGAAACTTCATGGGTGATTGAATAAGTTTGGAACCCAGTCTTTTCAGATTTTATTTGATTTTGGTGATTTTTTATATTGTAAAGGGGGTCAATGAGAGTCATATTTTCAAAAGTAGAATCATTAATGTCTTAGAGAACAGTTAAACTTATTTCTTAAACTAAAAAAAACTGCCAAAACCTCCGACAAATTAGCAAAAAGTTAAAAAACTGCTAAATTTTGGCCTAAAAGTTATTCTCGTAGCGCTATACAAAAGTTTAACAAAGAGCGCGCTACAGGAATATCGTGGCCTGTGTTTTTTTCAAGTTTCGAACCGATTTCAATCATGATGCAGAATGGGAGTGTCTAATCGCCTTGTGTGAGTGTTCTAACATGTGTTTGCAGTAGTTTGAGCATGATTTTTGTTGGTTGCTCGTCACGAAGTAAAACAAGCTCATCATTGCATGGTATGCGAGATCAGTTGCACAGAAACCAGCAAATCCCGGTTTAGATGTCAAATTCCTCTTGTTACACGCAGCATTGTAGGAGAGTAGTGTTTTTGAAGGAGAGCTCACTACTAAACGGTGGATTGTGTTGCTGAGAAAAAGAGACAGGTGTGTTTAATCGCCAGCGAAAATTAGGGCTTCCGAATTCATTCACCAGCAGTTAAAGAAACGATATGAGGACACTTGTGCTCATAAGAGGAGATCGTTGACACCCCAAAACGAAGCTGTAAGCCACGACAGATGAGCAATTGACAGGTATTCCGTTATAAACCCTTATAGCTGGTAAATTTGGGTCTTTTTCGCTGCACGATTTTTTGGAAAAATTGGTTGCTGAAGAAGATAGAATAGATCATAAAATAAGAAATTCACCACAGAAATAGCTATCTGAAGCCCGGTATGAGGAATGTGCATGGACTGGTTCCTCTCATGACCTAATGTCTTTAAACATCAGAATATATAGGAAATAGCATCGAAAAGACTCACAGATCTATCTGTAATGCTCAGTTTTTACACAGAAGGCGTTTGTTAGTTTATGCAAGTGGTTTAAACATTGCTAAAAATTGTTATGACCTGTAAAATCACTTGCTCGGAGAACATTGAATTGAAGGTCTGTCCAGGAGTGTATAGCATAGTTCAAAGGAACTCAAAGCATCATAAAACAGTTTATAAAATATATTTTGAAACCTGAAATCAGACTATTCCTGTTTCCTGAAAAGAAGAATATGGGGAAAAGTGGCAAAAGTGGTAAGGTCAACAGGGCTGAGCCCACAGACTTAACATGGATTCAGAAGCTTCCTGACTGTGCAGAGCTGTTTCAACAGGCAGGCTGGTTGAAATTTTTCAAAAGGATAGATGGTTTTGATGCTCAGGTGTCCTGCAATTTTGCTAAGGGACTTAAAAATGAGATGATTATAATGGATACTTTGAGATTCAAGCTGACTGTAGAATTAATAGCAGAAGCTACTGAGATTAGTAATGAGGGTGAGCACTGGTTTAATAAGTCACCTTTCGAGTTTGATCCCCAAAGGTACTTATTGCCTAATGTGACTCCTGACTGGAACAAGGGTATTCTCATTCATAATTTCAGGAAAGAATGGATTGAGCCCATAAGGATACTTCAGAGTTATGTGACTTGTGAAGGAAGATATTCATTAGTGTTCAAATATCATCTCAAGTTCCTTCAACACATGGCAGGGGTTTTTAAAATGAATCTGCCCTTCTTTTTCTTTAAAAGCCTGCAGAAAATGTCAAGCAAAATAAAACAACATGATGATCACACTTCTCAATCACTTTTTCACCATGGTCTCATTAAACTAATCATCACTACAGTGTTGCAGCATGAGGGAAAGACTTGGGACTTCTTTTTGTTCTGGTCAGGGGTTCATTCTAAAGGAGAAGATCAACAACCAAAAAGACAAACTGACAAGGGGAAGGTAATGATGCAAAAGTTAGGCCATTCAGTCAAACCTGCAAGCAAGCATGACATTAAAGCTAAGAAGGTGACTAAACAGGTAGCAGAAAAGAGACAGGATGGCAATCAGCTCCAAGAAATTCCAGATCACACTAAAAACAGGTTCACATTATTTGAAGATAAAAAGGAATTCCTTGAAAAGAAATCATCACCTGTAGCAGATCCTCAGGATGAAAGTAAAGTTGATATTAAAATAGTTCCTGTAGCTAAAGAAGAAATTCCTATTCGGCCAAGAAGCCCCATTACAACCCTTTCGGATGATGAAGGATACATGTTAGAGGAGGAACAACCTGTTTCTAAGATTAAGGTCAAAACTGAATTTGAAGAAGCTCAAGTTTTAGATGGCACAGCTATGAAACCTAACAAGAAAATAAATAAGTTGGAAGTGGTGGAATTATCTTCTGTTAGGTACAAAGGCAGAAAACTGAAAATGATGGGGGAGGCAGCTACTCTCTGGAGACCTAAAACTAGGTCGAAAAACAAGCTAAGGTTAAATATGAAAAAGCTGTTAAATGCAAAATTGAAGACTGATAAGGTGACTATATCTGATGAAGAATCCATGGGGGATGATAAATCAAAGTTAGATAAACTACAGCCAGGTAAAGAAGAAGATATTAAGTCAGGGAAAGTAGCAGATGAACGAAACTCCAAGTCCATCATTGAAGATACTTCTGAGAAACTGTTGACAGAGGAAGCACAAATATTTAAGAAGTTTGACATGTTTTGGAAACCTAATGAAGAGCACGATGCTGCAATAGAGAAATTGGTTAATTCTGACAAAGAAAATTTAAAGAAGACTGTCAAACAGTATAAGCATCAAATGAATTACATGCAGGAATTTAATGATGGTTTAATGATGGCAAATAGAAGACTAAGAGAGGATCTTCAGGATGTTCATGACAATTTTCAGGAATTAGTGGTGGATGCCAAGGAAACACTCAGAAGGAAAAGGGCTTCTGACAGGCACTGTTCAGAGCTGGAAAAAACAGTTGAAAATCTACAACAGGAAAATGAACACCTTCAGAAGAAGATAGCTGAGTTGGAGAAGAAGCATAAAAGAGTAAAGAGAAGGTCCTCAAGCCCAGATGGTATATCTCTTCTTGTGGATGCAGCGAAGGAGATATGAGGCAGTTAGTAGTTAGGTGTTATTTTAGACAAACTTTTTGTTTTAGTTAAAGAATTTGCTATTTTTAGCAAACTTGTAATTTTGTAAAAATATAAATTTTACTTTACCTAATCTAGTGATTCGATGGAGAGCTAGGAGGGAAAAACCCTAACTGTTTTTGAGAAGAAAACTATTTAGAGAGGAAAGAAAAACATTGTAAGGGTTCTGATTTTGGAGAGCATCAGGAGGTCTGCTAGCTGCGTGTACTTTCAGACTTGTTTAGTGATAGGTACTGAAACTCTTATATGCATTTATTGATGAAACTATGAATATATGACTCTTTACCCTACATTTGATCTGTGTTGGCTTCATTTTGAACTTATTTAGTTTCATGAATGACAAATTCATTTCTGGTTGATGTGTAATTTCCAGTGGTGCTTGTCCTTTATGTGTGAACTTCATTACAGTCTTTTGTTGGATTCTTGTGATATATATGCATCTTTATCGATATATGTGTATGATTTAGTTGTTGCTTATTTGTTGAATGTATTCCCTTTATGCTCTTGAATTTTATGACCAAAAACATATAAAACAAAACCCTAAACCCTAGTTTGAATTGATTTTTATTCTTGAGATTGTGTTGGCTTGTTACCCTAGCCTTAGTAACAATTTCTGACACAAACACTCCGATTCTACCTTGATGACCTCATAGCTCGTTCCCGAAAACGATCAGACCACCTTAACGACCTTCGGCAAGTTTTCCTGCGTTGTCGCAAATATAAAATTCGCTTGAACCCACACAAGTGTGTCTTTTGCGTCCCGGCAGGCCGGTTGTTGGGTTTCATTGTTTCCCAAGACGGAATCACTGTCGATCCCCTGAAAGTCAAAGCCATCTTAGAACTTCCACCTCCTCGCACGCTTCGACAACTCCAAAGTCTAAAAGGGCGGTCCAATTTCCTTAGACGCTTTGTTCCTGATTATGCCACCAAAGTCCACGGGTTCTTACGCTTACTTCGTACCCACATACCCTTTGTTTGGGATGAGCAAGTAGACACGGCATTCGAAGCCCGCAAGAAAGCTCTCACACAAGCCCCCTTGATATCCCCACCGGATTTCTCTCAAGACTTCACCCTTTATGTCTCGACATCTGAACATGCTGTGTCAGGAGTTTTGGTCCAAGAAGATGCCTCCCACCAAGAGCATGTGATTTATTACGTCAGCCAGACCTTGTCTGTCCCGCCTCTGCATTACCCATACGAGGAAAGATTAGCCCTAGCCATAGTCTTTTCTGTACAAAAATTGCGACACTACATCCTACTCAGTCATACCACGGTCGTGGCCGACTCGAACCCTATGGTCTATCTCCTAACCCGGCGACTCCTACAAGGTCGTGTCGCGAAATGGGTCATTATCCTCTAGGAATATGACCTCACTTTCAGAACCCCCAAAAGCACCAAATCCCTCGCGCTTGCTCACCTCATCACCGACCTCCCATCCTCTTCAACATCACCCGTTATCCACACGGACTTGATTGACGAGCAGATTTTCATCATTTCGTCCGATGACCCTTGGTACGGAGACATTTTGACTTACCTTCGTACGCAAAAATTTTGACCACACATCGATCGTGACGGACGTCGTCGCATACGACACCACGCCCCCCGATACCTCTTGTTAGGGGATGTACTTTATCGACGCGGCGTTGATACAATCTTACGCCGCTGCCTATCCTATAGTGAGGCAGAACAAGTCCTCAATGATTGTCATAGCGGTGCCTGCGGAGGCCTTCTCCGGCATGGCCACCGCCCAAAAAATCATTCGGGCCGGTTATTTTTGGCCATCATTGTCTACTGATTGCATCACCGCAGTCAAGCATTGCCAGAACTGCCAACTATTTTCCCCCAAAGCAAGAACCCCGCCCGCCCCCCTTCATCCAGTCATCACTGTCGGACCATTCTGCAAATGGGCCATCGACTTCCTCGACTGCAACCCCACGTCACCCGGCGGTCACAAACACATCGTTGTGGCTGTAGATTATTTCACCAAATGGGCAGAAGCCATGCCGACCTATAATTGCAAAGCCAACACCACAACACGGTTTTTCTTCAACCATGTTATCGCTCGTTTCGGAGTGCCAAAGCAACTAGTCTCTGACCACGGCTCTCACTTCGAAGATGCTGTCTAGAAGGAATTATCAACCATGTTGAAATTTGAACACCATTTCTCTTCCGCTTACTATCCCCAAGGAAACGGCCAAGTCGAAGCGATCAATAAAATTTTGAAGACCATTCTCCAACGTACTGTAGACAAGCACAAATCCAATTGGCACCACATGCTCTTCCCGGTACTATGGGCCTACCGCACCTCAACCAAAACCGCCACCGGTTTTACCCCTTTCCATTTAGTTCACGGTGTCGAATCCGTCCTCACTATTGAGTGCCAGATCCCAGCCTTACATATCGCCGTTGAACTCCTACCGGACACTTCCCCGATCGAGCAACGTTTACTACTCCTAGAGCAGGCCGATGAAGATCGGCGCACAGCCATTAAAAACATGGAAGCAGCTAAACAACGATCGAAACTAAGTTACGACAAACACGTCCACCCAAGAACCTTTTCTGAGGGAGACCTTGTCCTCGCTTACGATCAAGCTCACGATAAAACCGGAAAGGGAAAGTTCGTGTCTATGTGGCAAGGCCCCTATATCATACACACCTGCCTTGGGCAGGGGGCATACATTCTGACCGATTCAGAAGGCAATCCCCTACGCAACCCACGCAACGGGTTGTACCTTAAAAGATTTTACCCATAGAAAATCTGATGGACACCATCGTCCATTTTAGTATAGGCATACTTTCTTTGTTCACAAAAAATTCAAAAAACCTAAATATTTGTTTTTCTCTGCATGACCACAGATGGAGCCTTTTCCACTCTGCCATGTCGGTTTCGCTGATGGTGCAAGCCGTTGGTCTCCCAATCTCGCCTCCGCAGCTTGGGTAATATAATCCCCTTCACATGAGTTAATTCACATTGACAGAGTATGTTTAGGTGCCGCTACCAATAATCAAGCTGAATACGATGCCGTGACCGGTCTCCTGGCCGCTGCTCTCCAAATGAGCATCCGTCACCTCAACGTTTTCTTGGACTCACGGCTCCTAGTTTCCCAGCTCAACAATGATTACCAAGTACGCGATCCCTGTCTTTTCAGAAAATTCCTGTGCACTAAACAAATGGTTAGACAGTTTGAATCCATTTCATTCACACATGTCCCAAGATACCTCAATAGTGTAGCAGATAATATGGCCAACAATGTCCTCTACTGGCACACCAATCACATCATGTCATATCCATAAACAAAATGCATCCACGTGCATAACATGTGCCTCCACGGGCATATCTATAAACAAAATTCATCCACGTGCATAATAGGTGCCTCCACGGGCATAAAAACAAATAACCAAATAATGCATCGACATGCATAACATGTGCCTCCACGGGCATACATAAATAATCCAACATACTGCATCCAAGTACATAACATGTGCCTCCACGGGCATATACAAAAGACAAAGGTGCATACACGTACTATACAACAATAATCATCAATGATAAATCAAACAACATATGATATAATATCAAATAAAACAAAAAACATACCGTCTAAACTCCAGGCCTGTCCTGGGGCACGAGGCATCTCTGGGTCACCTCGGTAATCCATGCCGGCGTAGGGATAGTCCTCAATCACCAGAGGCATCTGCTCCCACTGCTGATAAAAATCCTCTGTGAAGTAACCGCGGACACCACCGCCGCCACGGGGCATCATCTTCCCCCATCTCATCATACGAGGCTCACTCGGAAGACCAGCACGAATGGGTACCCGTGGCCGCAAGGTCGGCACCCGCTCGAAGAAAAAACAGCATAAAAATGAGGCGTAACAAAACTCGCCTCCCTCTCTAATGGCCTTGTCCAGATCTCTCCGGACTCCAGCCAGAAACATCTGTCCCCAGGCATAATAAGTACCCTGAAGAACAGAATCCACCATCATCGTCTGCCCCCCAGACATACGATGTGGCGCAGCAGCACCCAATATCCGTAGAACGCAGGCCCCAACAGCTCGCATATCCCACTCACGTAGGGATCGCAGACTAAAAGAGTTGTTCTGCAGAACAGCATCATCAACACAAAAAGTCTGTAACAGGTCCTCCATATCTATACCTGGAGGCAACCTCGGCAAGATATCGCCCACCTCACCCAAGCGAGGCAACCCAGTCAAAAAATAGACATCAGTGAGAGTAATATCTAACCTCTCACCCCCAATGATGAATGCACCCTCTGCCGGCACCCACCAACTCACGAGCTTGTTCAGGAGCCCTCTCACTGAACGAATAGGGGGGATCTGAGGGAACTTCAAAAGCCTGCTCATAGCCAAAGTCTGTCTCACCCCTGCATCAGTCTCAATCCTCAGCATGAGATCACCATCGATCTCTCGCTCCCGCCACGAGGACTGCGGTCTCCTCAACATCCTGCCAGCAAACAGAAGAAATTTTTAGCCCTAGCATAAAAAAAATTTATGAAAAAATCCCATCGCGGCTTTTACGCAAAAAACCGCGCTGCCCATCGCGGCTTTTCCACAAAAAGCCGCGATGACCATCGCGGGATCCATGCAAAAACCCGCAATGAACATCGCGGGTTCTGGCCGAACAGTCGCGATGAACATCGCGACTATCCCCCATGAACCCGCGATGAACATCGCGGGTTCCAGCCTCACAGTCACGATGAACATCGCGACTGTCAGCCTAAAACCCGTGCAGTTCATCGCGGGTTCAGCCCCGAAACCCGCGCGGTTCCACGTTGGAGAGTCAACATGGAATGTCGCGGCCTTCGGGGGCCCGCCACCAAACAAAAAAGACATAATTGACAAGGCTAAGGCAAATAGAGTTACCTGCAACTCGCTGAATCGAAAACCAACAGTGAAATCTCCTGGAAATCGAGAAAAAGCTCTGATAGCTCTATCAAACTCGCACGTAACAATGACAAGTAATTTGGGCCCCACGCCCTATTTATAGAAATTCTACCAATTTTCCAACAACCATTGCGGTATCATACGAAGTCCATTTCTCAAACCGTTGGCACCGTTGGAATCAGCACAGCGAGAACTTCATGTAGGTTCCTTCCTTTTTTTGTTTTCACGGGATCCATTTTTTGACCATTTTTTGGGCCTCTCTCGTGGCCTCGGTTTGCGTGCCAAATCGGCCGTTCTCTGTTTTGGACATCCCTTATATCACCGGATTCAGTTTTCCGCGCTCGTGATGATGCTTGAGATCATTTCTCGCTGTCACGTCCCGATTTTCAGGGCATTTTTTCCATGCCCACTTGTCACCTCGGTTTGCGTGCCACATCGGTCGTTCTAAGTTCGGGGCATGCCTTATATCATTGGATTCAGTTTTCCATGCTCGTGATGATGCTTGAGATCATTTCTCGCTCTCACCTTTAGATTTGTTGGCCATTTCTTCCATGCTCCGTCGTCACCTCGGTTTGCGTGCCACATCGGTCGTTCTCCGTTTTGGACGTGCCTTATATCGTCGGATTCAGTTTTCCGCGCTCGTGATGATGCTTGAGATCATTTCTCGCTCTCACATTTAGATTTTTTGAACATTTTTTCCATGCCCTTCACATAACCTCGGTTTGCGTGCCACATCGGCCGTTCTCCGATTTCGACAATCCTTATGTCACCGGAACCAGTTTTCCGCACTGATGACGATGCTTGAGACCTTTTCTCACCCTCATCAATCCATGTTTGTTTGGTATAATTTTACCCCTTTTTCGGGCCGAGCAACCCCTTTTACGAAAAAGGCACTTAGGGAGTTTCTGTTAAGCTCTTTTCTGACTCCTACAAACAATGAAAAGATTGCCGAGCAACCTTGTTTCCTTTCATGCTCGTTAAAGGTATCTGAAAGGGCGTCTACCTGGTATAAGTTTACCCCTTTTCCGGACCTTGTAGACTAATTACGAAAAAGGTATACTCTAGTCACATCGGCTAGAAGAGTTCTCCATCCGCATCATTTTATGCTTTTTCGGGACTTGGAGACTAAAATTACGAAAAAGAAACACCAATAGAGTCCACTTACCGTTTTCAGACTCTCTAAATATGAAAGCAACCATGAGCATGAGCCGTCCTGGGCTCACAAAATCCACAGGACCGTACCAATTCAGAGCACACTTTTATCCCTTCTTGGAGCTCATTAAAACTACGAAGAAGGAATCAATGGTGCCTCTTGGTGCCACGACAGATCAAATCTACTCATCAGGCAGCTTCCCCATTCTGGTCGCCTTTGTTCAGAGTATTCTGCAGTATGTCACCTTGATAATCCCTCGACGGCACCTACCAGCTCGTCCTCCCCCCCAGAGTCAATATATACCATTCAGTCAAAGCAATGATCCCCACACCTACAAGTCAGTTCCCCACGCTGCCAGGTCAACCATGCCATCATGCTCTGAACAAAGGAAGTTTGAGTCTACCCACTTTTTGACCCAGTTACTTCCCATCCCCACAAGTATGTCAGTCCTACCATCAATACTACCACACTTCAGTTCTACACCTCGCGCTCCTATCAAGGAAACATCATTGCCTTGTTAGTTGCTGGTCTCCCTCTGTCGACAACAACCAAATTTATTCCAGAGGATAGACCTAGAGGTCCCTGTGTCTTGGACTCATCATCATTTATGATGAGTGCCTACAAATCATTTCGAGAAGAGTCCTCAGTGCCTCTCCAAATGGTTGTTTCTCACATGCTCGACTTCAACACCTTGATCGCATCGTTGAGACTCACACAGGGCATTCGTCCGCTCAGTTATTAGTTGAAGACCCCGGATACCTCCTGAATCCTCCACATTTGAGAGTCTACATATGGAAACAACTAGTACACTTTTTCTATAGATATCCGGGTTGCACATGGCGACAGTATTCAGATGTACCCCAGTTTCATACTCCCTTGAGTATACAGTTACATTAATTCTCAGAGATGACTCATAGTCTTTGAGTCTCTACAGATATTGGACACCTTCAGTTTCAGCAGTTCATCAGCTAGTCCAGTGTATTAGTTATTGAGATCAGTTATGATCAAGAGTATATCACAAAATAATGTCCCCCCTGGACCATTATGATGTATCAGTAGATTCTTTATGTATTAGATCCCCCTTCTTGGGACTAATTGTTATGTATATGTCTTGATACGAGCATGGGAATGCCCGCCTCGTCCATTATCAGAGATTATACCTCATTCATATTGAGGCCATGTAATATTTTTTGTTTCTTGCAGCTTCCAAGGGCCGTGGCTCCAGTCTCCAATCGGTCTCTTCTCCTTCCCAAACCCCTGAAAAAAGACAAAAGAACTATGATGTCTATCGGCCATACGATGAGCTCCTGCCCTCACACATCAGGGGGCAATCTGTTAACACCTAAAAAGTGCTCACTAGCTCATTTCCCTATTCACATGACCCATTTGTCCACTTTTTCACCATCGAAGCCTCTGAAACCAACAAAAGGTCACCAAAAGACCTGAGTACACCCCCTTTTCCATTAAAAAAGATTATTTTTCCTGAAAAGCATAAAAAACCCTCAAAAAGGGTCCAAATTCCCAAAAATATTAAAAAGGGAATTAAAATATTATTTTTATTCAAAAAAGGAAAAAGGAGGGAAAAGTACCTAAACCATGTTGGTCAATACCATTTGGTTTCCACAAAACCACAAATGGTATTCCCCACCACCAAAACCTATAAAAAGGTGGTAGGGGCTCCTCATTTCACATCCATCCATTATCTCATCCTTATGCTGCTGAAATCTCCCTTGAGCATTTTAGCCATTGCAAACCACATTGGAGAAGAGACCATTGGAGATTGGAGTTGCTCATCCTTGGAGCCATTCAACCTCACCATTAGAGGTATTGATTCCTCAAGCACTTGCTTGCCCCATTCTTTCAATACAAATTCATTATTTGACATTGTCTTGTTCTTGATTTTAAATTATTTTTGTTATTTGCTTAATATCTTTGCATAGATCCATGATTAGTCTTATTTAATTAGTTTATTGTTATTTATTTCCATTGAAATTGCTGCTACTAGTTAGCAGGTGCCCATAGCACTAAGCCTGGTTGCAAAACCGGGCCAACAGTATGAGTTCTGATATTTCTGATATTGTAGAAGCATATGATGATCATGACATATCAGGTTCAGAATCTGACCATTTTGATCCTCCTCAGTTACCAAAGTGGGTCCAAAACACTCTACAATCTGCTGGTTCGAATCTTGGAAATCCTGCTGATCCGAGACGAACAAGAGGAGACTTTCAAAGAGAAGGTATGGCTCTTTATATTGCTAATCCTTTTCTTCCTGAGATTTGTTATTTGATGGCTGGTTCAGATCCTACATCATACTATTCTTCTCATCGAGATTCGAGATGGAAAAGTGCCATGGATGAAGAGTACAGTTCTCTTCAAAAGAACAACACATGGGAGCTAGTTTCTCTTCCACCTGGAAGAAAATTAGTGAAGTGTAAATGGGTCTACCGTACTAACGTTTCTGCTGATGGCACTATCAGCAAATACAAAGCAAGGTTGGTGGCAAAGGTTTCTCCCAAGTCCAAGGAGTGGACTACACTGAGACCTTTGCACCAGTTGCAAAGATGGATTCCATCCGCCTTGTTATAGCTATTGCCGCATCCAAGCACTGGGAAGTGCACCACATGGATGTGAAGAGTGCATTTTTACTTGGAGAACTTGCTGAAGAGTTATATATGCAGCAGCCAGAGGGTTATACATCAAATCCATCATTGGTTTGCAGATTGAAGAAATCTTTGTACCGGTTAAAACAGGCCCCAAGAGCTTGGTACACAAAGATGGACTCCTTCCTTCTTTCTCAGAATTTCCAAAGATGCAAGTCTGATCCGAATGTGTATCTTCAGTGAGCTAAAGGTAATTTGTTGGTTATTGTACTTTATGTTGATGATCTTCTCATTAATGGTAGCACACTTACTTCAATAAACAAACTAAAATCTGCCTTAAATCTAGCTTTTGACATGAGCGATTTGGGCTTGCTGAGTCACTTTTTGGGATTGGAGATAGCTCAAAATTTTGATGGGATCACTATATCTCAGCAAAAATATGCTTCCGACCTATTATTGAAGTTTAATATGGCTGAATGTAAGGCAGCCTCATTCCCATTCCTCTCAGGAATCAGTCTTGAGGAGGGAGATTCTACACCGCTTGCAGATTGCAGTATGTATCGACAGTTGATTGGTTCACTACTTTATTTGACACACTCACGGACTGATATCTCATATGCCGTGAGTGCCGTGTCAAGATATATGAAGCAGCCACATGAGCTTCATTGGCGAGCAACCAAGTGGATCTTGCAGTATGTGCAAGGTACGAGACAGTTTGGCATACATTATGCTGCAGATTCTGAGCTTGATTTCATTGGTTTTACTGATTCAGATTGGGCAGGTGATAGCATTGATCGGAAGTCCACTTCCAATTATGTTTTCATGATTGGTCATGGTGCTATTTGCTGGTCCAGCAAAAAGCAAGAAGCCATTGCACTTTCTTCAGCAGAGGCAGAGTATCGAGGGGCAGTCAATGCCTGCATTCAGGCAGTTTGGTTGCAGGGTATTCTTTCCGAGTTTGGTTTTGGTGGCACTACTTCGACTGTCCTATTTTGTGACAACCAAAGTGCTATCAAGATCTCCACAGATCCAGTTCAGCGGCAGAGGACCAAACACATTGAGATTCATATGCATTACATTCGACAGTTGGTGCATGACCGCACCATCATTCTGCAATATTGCCCTATTGATGAGCAAATTGCAGACATCTTCACCAAGAGCTTCACTGAGAAGAGGTTCTCTTACCTCCATTCACTGTTGGGGGTGAGTTCCATCATGGTGGAGACAGATTGATTCATTATTATGCTTTAGCTTGAGGGGGGGCTTTCTTCCCACTGGGTTTTCCCTCTTTCCTCACTTAGTTTATTTTCAACATTTTTTGGATTATTGTATTGGGGTGACCTTTGGTCTTAGTTACCAGGGCCCCACATTATTTTTTGCACATCATAGTCTAGCTTGAGGGGGGGTGTTCGGATATCCACATCATCTTTTTCAGGATCTTGCATGCAATTAGGGTTTGCATGCAAATTCTATGGTTTGCATGCACTTTGCATGCATCCCAGTCACCAGATTGATGCCTCCAGCACCTTAGCCACCTTATTCTAGCACCCGGGAGCCACTTCCTTCAGAGTTTTAGCCCTCCTAGGCTGAAAGGCACCCACTTCTCACCTATTGCTAGAGAAGGGTGCACTTGTTCACCTACCACTGCAGTTCCACTTCAGTTACACTCAGTTAGCTCCGATTCTCCCTGATTTGAGGCTAGTTTCACTCCTGACTGACTGTTTCACTTCCGTTGGACCTCCAGATTAACTAGATGACTTTTTCTGACTTCAGTTAGCCTCCCATGTGCCCCCACTGAGCCTCCTTCCCTTAATCAGTGCTACACACTTCAGTTACACATGACACACTCAGTTAGACTCAGATTGACACCTGGATGACTGGTTCTTGTGCATTGATGACCACCGTCGATTGATGATGAGGGCTCCTAGTTGGAGTCAAGCTACTCCATTCAGTGATTCGAATGACCTCCTTAGGCAATTCGAATTACTCAGTCATTGTGACAGATTGTATTGTAATTATTCACCCTTATTGGGATATTGAGCACTGCTGCATGTTTTGCACAGTTTTGCACCATATTTTCTATGTTCATCTGTTGTGATTGATTTACTTGTTCATTAGATCTGCTGTGACTAATTTTACTCTTTCAGCTCTGCAAACTTTATTAAAACAGCTCAAAAATGTCTTACAAGACTAATCCTCAAATTACCAAAAGCTTTCAACATAAGATTCTCAATCCTTGTGCCTTCGATTACAAACGTATTATAGATCTCTTTGAGCTCTAGGATCGACTCCTCTAAACCAAAATGTTTTGCAACAGAATGACACTTCATCAAAGTTTGTTTGTCATAACTTCCTTAAAACATAAACAGGTAGAGTTGGTCTAACTATCTCTTACAATTGTCGATATTAGCATAGCATGGAATTAATCTTACAGCAAAAACAAACATAGTGAAGATAAAAGTTCCAGCTGGCTATCCATTTAGCAGCCTCAAAGAATATTACAAATTATATCAAAAATTAGAAATGTCTTATGTGTCTTCTGGACCTTTCAAACAAATACTTGACAACTTATAAAAACTTAGACAGTTACTGCAGCTGACGGAGAGCACATCTCATATTTGCATAGGCATGCATAGCAGCGCAACGTTCAACCGAAGGGAGATTGCAATCTATCATTTCCCTCACCATTACTAGGATTTCAATGTGGTCAGAGTATGAGGATGGCGGAAGCCTTTTGCCAATGGCAATTAACCTGTTCAGGATTTCAAGGTCATCTTGGATCTTTTCCATCAATGTTTTACCTATGAGCAACTGCTCCATGTGTTTGAACTTTGAATGATCCATTCGCCTAGCCGAGATATTCTTTTTGTAGGTTCCTTTGGAGAGGAGATCTAAATTGTCATGCCAAAAATATGGTAGTCCCATTTCATTTAACTTACCAAATGAACTCCTGAAGTCCGCTACTTCCTTCCTCATGTCTTCTACTTTTGCCTCCACGCTTTCCACCTGAGCATACTTCCTCAAAATTCTTCGAGCCACGGTGATTGTCACGATCCAGTTGCCAATGTTTAATCGGACCGTATCTTCTTCTGACAAGTCATTTAAAAATTCCACAACACTTAATGTCGTTTCTTTGGGTTTTTGGGTCAAGTCTTCTCTCGCGGCTACAGAGGTTCATTTTTTCCTTGACTCTTATGAATTGCAGATAGGGCCAAAAACTCTTAGCCTCCTTGTATATCTTGTCCCACACCAGATGTTTACACCCTTGCATAACAGTTTTTCTTGCCACTTGGCAAGTGAGTTTTTTATTCTGTTCAATTGAATCTTTCTGCTTTTCATGGAGGCCGTTTATCTCCTCCTCTTTCTTATTGTTTTCCTCTTCTAGTTTCCACACTCTTTCTGTTAACTCCCTTATCTCATTGTCCTTCAGGCTGACGTGTGACATAGCCCGTGCAAGATCATTGGTACTGTCTTCACCACCACCTAGACTTACATTGGTAGGCCGCATGTCCAAACTGGACAAGTTACTTCTTAGCTCTTCTAGTTGCTTTTCTAGGCTAGTTTTCTCCCATTTACAATGGTCCTTTTCTCCAGTGAGCTTCAGTATTTCTGCTTTACAACCATCCAATTCTTTAGACAAAGCCTCCTTTTGTATTTCAAATCCAGTTTGCTCAAGGGCCTGGATTAACTCGATGTTAGGGACTTTATCCCTTTTTTGTAGACTTGAAATTAGCTTTTCTTTATCAGCCAGCAATTGCTTCATGGCTTTCCCTCCCCCGTCAATTCCAACAAGTTCAAGTTGTAATCTTTTTACAAGTTGCTGAAGGGCTCGGTTTTCACTCTTTTCCTATTTTAGCTGATTTGCAAATTTCTTTACAGCAATTTCCAAGTTATCACCTTTCAGTGTAGCTTTCGCAAGATCAACATGGATGAGATCACCAATCTGTTGGTGAAAATGGATCTTGTTAGAGACTGGTATCACATCCCACCTAAGCTTCATCTCTTTTACTTCTGCATCTATTGATATGGCCAGATTTAAAGTGTTATGCCTCTCGTCCCTACTGGCTATTAAGGAGGTCTTAGTTTTGGACAAACTGCCAGCTCTCGGCATTAGGTCAAATAGCTTCTAGGCTGAGGCTTGCCTAGTTTGTTTATATTGCTCATACAAATCAGCCTCGGACTGGAATCTACTGCTGTCTTCACCCTCTTCAACATCTTGAAATTTGTATTCTTTTATTTGAACATCAGGGGTTGGGGACCCATCATTTTCAGCTTTCTCGTTATCTATCCAGACAATCAACTTTTCCATAGGTGTCCCATCAAACGAATCTTCTCCATCGAGGGGAATAAATGACTCGACTTGAGTATTTCCATCAAACACCTCAGCAGGTGTTATCATCCTGGGTCATTTATCTTCACCACCCGTCTCAGTATCCATATCTTGTATTTCCTCTAGATCTCTTTTCTGGCCCACTTCTGCAGTGTCCGGCACCTGTTCTGTACTTATTTCTGCATCAGACATTTCGCGGTCCCTTTCCTGCAAGTTTTGTACTACTTCTGCCTCAATCTCCCATCGTAGCAAGTTCTATCTCCCGAGTGGCCTCTCTGGATCCTTGTGTTCAAAGGCGCCCAGATTTCACTCCTTCTGTCTTCTAGAAATAACATGCAGGGAATCATATTCAACAGCTATGTCTTTTCTGTACAACACGAGCCTTATCATTTCTTCTATGTCCTGTAAAGCTTTCTTACTCTCCACAATAAAAGGGTCGACATTCCAAGGATACTTTATATCAGTGCCCTTTTTTAATTGTAGGAACAATGTCTCTTCTAAACTCAATTTTTGCCTGATAAATTCTAGGGAAAATGTTCTTAACATCAGAAAAGCAGGAAAGTTGTAGGGTTCCTTCACAAAGTCATACATCCTAATGACTGTAGCATCTTCCAAAAGGAACCAGTCTCCAATGGCTATTTTATCCTTTAACTGCATCATGGACTTCATCTCGGGCAGTACTCTCGACAATCCCTCCCCAAAAATGACTTTGTACACTGGGGGTAAAACATAATTGAAATACTCAAACACATTGTCCAACCGAGCATTTGTCTCAAGCAAAGGGTGAAAATGCGGCCTTCTGTGTTACTTTACATGATCATCTTCATGAGTTGTGTCTGGTATCTGAAAAGACTAGCATTTGGGAAGTTTTCTAGCTGTACATGCATTCTATTAGCCAAGAATTCATCAAAATTCAGAGGAGGGATGAGTCCTGTGTCGGACCTCTCTAAACAAATACTAATCCTAAAGAGTAAACTAAGCTAGACCTCTGTTACTCATTGATCGGTATCTAAACCTAAGAATTGAGCCAACAGTGAGAAGACCAACTGGGAATCATCATCAAAAAGGTTGACATCCAAGGGGTATGGCTTTTCAGCAACTTCGGAATGGGGTTTTAGGCTAGGAATGTTTGACAACTTTCTAGGGAAATTTGGTGGAATAGGGAAACCACTGACTCGTCTGAAAAGCTTTCCGACTCCTGGTACTGTGGCTCGGGGATAAAAAATGAATTTCTTACAACTGACGCATCTAAAACATAGACCACTTTAGACCCACTACAACAAAATAGCCCTTTAGGGGCGATTTTGGCTTCTGGGGATCTTGGTAAAACCCCCCCTAAAAATTTTTTCAGACCTTTAGAGGCGGTCTTTTAAAACTGCCCCTAAAGGTCATGGAAATTGGACCTTTGGGGGTGGTGTTTTGAAAACTGCCCCCAAAAGTCCTGAAATTTGACTTTTGGGGGCAGTTTTTGTAAACCCCCCCCTAAAAGCCCGATTCTCATAACTTTTGGCCGCGGTTTGTCAAAAACCCCCTTAAAAGTCACGAGAATTGAACTTTTGGAGGCGATTTTTTGGGAACCCCCCTTAAAAGTCACGAGAATTGAACTTTTGGAGGCGGTTGTTGGAAAACCCCTCCTAAAAGCCCAATTGTCATAACTTTTGGGGGCGGTTTGTCAAACCCCCCCTTAAAAGTCATGAGAATTGAACTTTTGGAGGCATTTCTTTTGGAACCCCCCTTAAAAGTCATGAGAATTGAACTTTTGGAGGCGGTTGTTGGAAAACCCCCCCTAAAAGCCCAATTCTCATAACTTTTCAGGGCGGTTTGTCAAAATCTGCCCTAAAAGTCATGAGAATTGAACTTTTGGAGGTGGTTGTTGGAAAACCCCCCCTAAAAGCCCAATTCTCATAACTTTTGGGGGCAGTTTGTCAAAACCTTCCCTAAAAGTCACGAGAATTGAACTTTAGGAGGCAGTTTGTTTGGAACCCCCCCTAAAAGTCACGAGAATTGAACTTTTGGAGGCGGTTTTTTGGCACCCCCCTTAAAAGTCATGAGAAATGAGCTTGTGGAGGTGGTTTTTTGGATCCCCCCCCCTAAAAGTCATGAGAATTGAACGTTTGGAAGTGGTTATTTGGAAACCCCCCTTAAAAGTCATGAGAATTGAACTTTTGGAGGCGGGTTGTTGAAACCCCCCTTAAAAGTCATTAGAATTGAACTTTTGGAGGTAGTTTGTTGAACTCCCCCCTTAAAAGTCATGTGAATTGAAATTTTTGAGGAAGTTTTTTTAAACCCCCCTAAAAGTCATTTATGTACGTGTGTTAGGTGTGTCACATGGGTTCAACCATGCATCTCATCAAAACATTGGAGCTAAGCATACACAAGATATTGTAGTGTTAAGAAGGGTGTGCATCATCATTCAACACCATATCCCATTAGAGCTCTACAATTGAGGAAGTCATGCTAGGTTTTTCACATCAAAGATGGTTCTCACACTCCAACTTTCCATGATTCATGGTCAAAATAAAAAATCGTGTTCCATAACATTATCATTTATGACTAAGGGGCCATGTGTAGGGCCATAATCACCACATGATTCCTACATAAGGAATATTTAGCTTGCAAGTGGGTATGGTGGCCATTTCAATATTTACAACATCATGGATGGTTCTTGAAGCCTAATCCATGGTGTCCGTGGTGTTATATCAAAATCTAGTTTATAATGACTGGTAGTTACCTCAAGGTCTTGTGACCTATGGGTGTTTCTCTGTACCACCACATAGGACATAGGAAAGGAATATTTAACTTTTGAGTAACACATTGTCATTTTTTTTAGTATTTTCATGTTGTGGATGGTTCGAGGAGCCTATGTTATGGTCTAGTGCAAAAATGTAGGTTCTTGGGCAATAAAACTTTATTTTGAGACTGATGGGCCATGCATAGGGACTTGAGTTATCATACATACCCTAAATAGGGAATATTTTGTTTATAGTCTAAGTTCTTATGTTTATTTTTGCACTATTTTTTATTTGATAAAATCCCATACAGGGATCATGATTCAAACTTTGATGTCAAAGTCTTTGATCTAAAACCTTGGTTATAAATAACCCAAGGTCAAATTTTATTGTGTTAGTGACCTCCAATGATTTGTTGGGAATGGTTTGGTTCCAAGGAACTTAAACATCCTTCCTTCTTCCTACTAATCTACCATAATTTCATAGCAATTGTTGTCACAAGTAAAATCTTTCATCCACCCTAGACATTTTATAGTATGCTTCTAGGTCAATTGTTGCAATGACATAAATGCACTTCCCTTATTCATTAATTATAATCCTCTTCGTGTTGAAATATGCGTGATGTATCAAATACCTCCTCATTTCAGCAAATGGAAACATAGGGAATCTAGCTATATCATTATGAATTTATGATTTCATGAGATTCTACACTATTTAGATCTATTTAGATCCTTGATTACATGGTACAATTCATTGTATGTGTGAACCTAATCATACCCTAATGCATGAAAAATGTTTGTGTATACTGATAGCTTAACTTCATTTGATGCATCCACAATTCATTGTTTGTAATTCTTTGGCATGTCTATCATTTATTAATTGCTTTTAGAAGCCTTCTTCTACTTCTTTCCAGATAGGCCAACTTTAGTGGTTGTTTTCTTTACTGCTAGAAGGTTGTTATTATCACTTTGGCAAGTTTTCCCTAAATTGATTTGCTTTGTTCCCCCTTCTTCCTTCTACGATAACCTTGGTATCTGCGTACACATACCTACATGTTATCCATTCAAATAAACAAACATACACAATGGGGTTTAAATTTCAAAATTGAAATGACAATCGATTTCTATTCAAAAACTTTCAGAAGAAAAATGATTACCCTGATTTAATATGCATTGTGTTGAGGAAAACTTGGGACACAAATTATGGTTGAGGAGTGAATGGGCTAGGAACATGCAAGTCTTTGGAGTAAGCATCCATAATTCAAACTAGTTAAACTCAATAATCCTTAAATAGGTGGAACTATTAAGATTCAAACTATGGTTCTATGGGAGTCTCTAGGTTATTAAAAGGTGGCCACTCTCAATATTGAACGAGTATTCCATTGGTTTGGGGTTCAAAGTGCTTTTTCTATTAGTCAAAAAAGGTAATTTGAACTCCACACATCTAAAACACTAGCAATAATAGATTATGATATGCTCAAAAATGTAGCTCATATCGGAACTTCTGCACTCTTTAGTATGAACATGCAAGGAGTGGTTCAAGACATTTTAAGGACGATGCAAAGGATAATATGGTATAGTGGGACCCAAAACATAGAGTGGGACAATCTACATGGAAATTGGTGGAGTACCAAGTTAAGAGAAGGACCTCATGGACAAAGAACAACTTAGATACATTACCATGTTTCATTGCTTAAGAGATATGTACATGATACTAACCATCAGATTGATTGAATTGTGATTCAAGGGGAACCACATAGAGATTTTAAATGAAAAGGTTTGGCCATCTTAGACAAAACAAAGTAAGTGAAAAAGGTTGGCCATCTTAGACAAAAAAAAAGTAATATTGCTCCAAAACCAAGCCATTGCTAAAGTAATGTCCAATTGAAGAAATTTGGACTCTGGAGTAAGTCATTTATTTGGGAGATGGAATATTCCATGAGAGAGGCATATACGTTCCTATTTTAGTCAAAACAATGTTGCAATAAAATAACATCAAAGACAATATTATTCAAGCGGGATAAAAAGTAATGTCACCATTTCAACTTTTAAAATAATTTAATAATCTGTTGCATATTTCCTTCAACATGATCAACCGAAATAAGATTTGTCACCATCACTCCATTCCATGCTATTTTCGACACTCTAAAGTAGTAAAATAAGTTTCAACACTCAATAGTAGTAAACTAAGTTTAGAAATGGATGGTGGGATTTCCAACTCATGTTCAGGCCTATAATTAGTATGTGGTACATCAATGTTGGGCATTATTCCAAACTCTTAATGTATAATATTGGTTGGATGTGGGATAGCTTTTTGGCCCTCCTAGTTTAGTTTTGAGAGCATAAACTTCAATACATTTAGTTAAAAAGGTGACCTCTTTTTGGCATACTTTTGATATTTTCTAAGGAATTTTTGACACAAACATCATGTTTGTCATAGAATCCGAGTTAGACCAATGGCATTGAAATATGAGAACATTCTCTCTATTTGAGAGAATTTAGAGAGAGATTTGAGTTTGAGTGTCACTTTTATACAGAGAAGTTGCTTATATTGCTACTGTTTACCCACAGATTTTCCCAACAATAGATACAAAGTTGTTTTCTGCAAATATGAGGTTAGAAAAGGGTTGGGAATTGGATCAATGGCATGGAATAGTCCTTGACCATTCTCAAATGTACCTTGAAACAACCCACATTTCCCTCTTATACCAATTTAAGGTCTGAAATGTGCTCAGAACTTCCTAACTTGTGCCCAGAACGTACCAAATGACCTTCTTCATCATTGATCATGGTGAAACCATGCCCATAAAGTTTTAAGAATCTTCGAAGGCCCAATTTTCGACATTTCTACTACTGCTATGTTCACCCATAATCACTTCTAAATGTTGTTTGAGGGTTGAAAGTGCCCAGATGTCCATTTCACTGCCTCTTAATGCTTATTTGATGTCAAAATAGGCACAAAATTCTTGGAAAAGACTTGATCTGCTTGATTACTGTTGTAGCTTACTAATATAAGACCCAGAATTGACCCAAACCATGTCTATATTTGGAAATTAGCGGTACTTGATGGTGGAAACCATGCCAAGAGAGTGTTTACAACCTCATATCTACCGCTTTTATCCATGCTTATGCTAAAAAACCAACCCATATTAGCCTAGAAAACATCCAAATGTTTCACCCCTATTTGCATGGGTGGTTACTGAACGTTTAGTTGTTTCCATTTGCAACATCAAGTATTCAAGTCTTTGAAACATAGTCCGCTTAAAACATATCGTAACTCAATTGCCAAGAATGCCCAAAATATGTTTATTTACTCTTCTATAACTCCAAACCCAATGATGATTACAAATGTTGCAGCTCCATTGGCATGAACTAACATCATTCTTGTGGTTTTTTTATGGGAGCTTGGTCACCTATAGAAAAATGTTTGTTTTGGATTGAAAATACCCTTCTCATTGTAAATTTCAAATGAGGGGAACCATTTGAAATCTTGGAGAAAAACACAACAATCAGAATTTTTTCATGAAATACTATTGTACAGTGCCAAAATCTTAGCTGGAAGATGAAAAATGCTAGCACCAAGCTCAAATCTAACTGCTTTTATAACTTTCATAACCAAAGAAATGAGAAATTAGTGGTGCTCCTTCAAGTTTTTACTGAAAGACACTTGATGGATTTCAAAGGCACTTAGAATATGGTAGAAAATCCCTGCTGTCCACAATTATCTACCTTTAAAAGTTTGATGTTCACAAAACCATACATCAACCTCCATAATGGACTCAAACAAGTGTATTGTAGATTAGAAATGGAAAATTTTGGAGTTTATAAGGGTTATATAAAGAATAAAAGGCAAGGTAAGGGTGGTGTGGTGCTCACCCTGCTTTAAAGGAAAAAATGAAAATACTTTTCCTCATTTTTAATGTGTTTTTATGAGGACAACCCCTATGCTTGGGGTTGTCATCAAGTACTTATGGTGTCCCATTTATACAAGGGATGAACCAGATGAAAACCCCATGTCTAGGGAGTGTGGGGACACATCCTCAACCCCTAGGGTTGTTTATTACTAAGATAGCTCCTATGTAGAGCCCTTGTCAACTTGTCTATACCCAAAAAACTCCATTTAGTCCAAAGCCTCTCTCCATTAGACCTTCACAAACTCATTATTGGTGATTTTAGTGATCAATGATTCAGGCTCATTCAATCTCTACTATGACTAGAAGCCACTTAGCTTACTTGCTCTCTTCATTAGGGCCTCATTCTCTCTCTCCCTACTATTTTACAAAGATATTCTTTACTGAATGATTGAGGCTTTGCCATGAACATAGGATTCTTCAAATAGTAAAAACATTCTTGTAGCCTTCAATATATGAGAAACTTGTCACTATTAGAACTTGTTTTTATTATTAAACTTGAGCATCCCTAAAACATTCCCAGAATTAACCCAAAAATGTCATCTTCATCTGCTATAGGGGTCTTCAAACAATTCTGCAAAAGAGATCAAAGTTCAACTGGGAATGATTACTTTAGGATTCTCCATCAATATTGGTGCTTAACACGATGTTACGATCATTTGTTCACCCTCAAATATGTTTGTGGTAAGCCAACTATGGATGCTGTAGTGCCATGGGTTTTTTCACTAAACCCACCTGTCAAATTATCTCAATTTGTCATTATCTATCAGTTGCACACCTACCAAAATGGCATTTTGATCCCTTTAACTCTTCGAGATTTCTTTCAGTAAATGTACACAGCCCTTATAGATTCTAGAACTTGGTTCTGGAGACAAACTGAGTTAATGTATGCAGGCCTTATATGCTTGAATTTAAATTTTATCCTTGATAAGCTTCAAATGTAAGAAGACTCATTCTTGTTTTATAGCGTTTAGATTTTTCTTTGGAGCTAATTTTATAATTGTATTCATATTCGAAGTCTATCAACCATTGAAGCCATCTTCATTGAAGCGGCAAATAATTTTCTGCTTTATTACTAATGGCCCCGAGGCACTGTATTGAGGGCTTAATAATATTTGTTTTCCTAATAGAAAAGATACTTGTGGCATAGTTGCTAAGCCTGTTGAAGTATTTTTAGCCTTAGACAGTAGTAAAGAGGCCTCAAATCCAAAGTTGTGCACGCTCTGAGCGTTTTAGGATGTTTCCTGTAATGGTAGTCACAAATGGCCTTAAAACTTCAACATTTTCAGTCTCGGGCAAAACGATATCCGCACTTGAAGACAATGTTCCACATTTTGGAAGGCATCAGGTCTATTTGAGAGGATCCATCCCATAATATGAGCCTTTGGAGGTTGGTTCTTCTGCCTATTGGAGGATTCTTGCTTACTACAGTTTAGAAATCTTCCTTAATAATAAGAAGACATCGTGTGGATCCATTTCCTATTTGCTTCCCTTTCAATGGGCTCTTGACATGGTTGAGGATATTTTCTGTAAGCTCATACTGTGACTGTGTGAAGTGGTTGAAGAAATATTTCCCCACTTTTGGAAGCATATCCCTTACTGGCCAATGAAAAAGTTAAAACCCTCACCCCCAACACCTCCCATCCCTGTTAATATATTTGTATTGGCCTCTCTCCCTCTTTTTATATATATATTTTAATGAAAATAGCCTTAGGTTTGCCCTAAAATATGTTAGGTTATATTTCATTTCCATTTTATGTGACCTTTTGGAGGGAAAAAAGTCACGTTATCTTCACAAAAATTTAGTATCTCTAAAGTCCAATATTTGAGTACAAGGTTAGTTTTCCTTTATAACAGGTTACAAAACAACTAAAATTATTTTCTGATGTGAAAATTGTTTTTAAGTTTTTTTTCCATCTATATCATCTTCATTCTTAAATAATTTAGTTATTTTTATTGAAGTTATACTTTCTTGGTAGAGCACTTCACATTTGTTGGATCCATTATTGTTTAAGCCCCTGGGGCTCCTGCTCTTCACACTAACTTTGAAAGTCGAGTGGAAGCTGTTGAAGTGTGGTCGACAGAAGGAGAAGGTCGAAGGTCGACAAGTTAGGATGTCGATGGATGACATGTTTGCAATGAAATAGGTCGAGTGTCGACAGGTTGTCAAATAGCAACACTGACAAGATGCGGTGGAAGCCAAGCGTGGTGGATGAGGTGTACTGACAGCCATAGAAGCGAAGTGAAGCTGACAAGACCAGGAAGGGTCGAGGTGATGAAGTGCAGTATGGTCAAAGCATGGGGCCGACAATTGTCACAAAGTCAGAGGAGCATAGAAGTCAAAACAGAGTACTTAGCAGTCGTTCGAGGTTGTTGAGGAAGTTATGAGCAGTTATGTAGGTGGTTGAGATCAGTACAGATGTCACTATGGGAAGAGGTTGTGTAGCACAGCCCGAGGACGCTGATAACTGTAGGTCTGCAGGATCTGGAGGATTCGATGGACAGAGAGGTAGAGTGTCTTTGGGAATAGAGTAGACCTCGGGAAGGACAACAATAGGGTAGAATAGCAGTGCAAAGGCACAGAGTGAAGGATCATTAATCCATTTCTCAATGAGCGCTTTCATTCAGCAGAGGCCGTGTGAGGGAGGAAGATCACACACAGCCGAGAACACACCATAAGACAAATTTTCATTCTGTATATTGTAAGACGGTAAGGTCGACTAGTTTCATAGATTACTTTGTATTTTCACATTGTAATATTGATTGAGCTTAATAAAAGCCAGCTTCTGGCATTCAATTCACATCCATTCTATGTGAGCACCTGTGTGTTGTTGTGTGTCATATTTAAGCAAAAGGGTTTGACCGAATTGACTTGCATCGGGTTATTGCATGGCTTACAAGTATGTGGAAGCTTGGAATTTAATTTTAGTAATATATATATATATATATATTACATGCAACTTTGGGAAGATTAGAGAGTGTGACAAGTATTATATATATAATGGCTATGTGTTAAAAATATCGTAGAATATAGAAACGAATATAAAGTTGGATTTTTTAACCGTGAAAGAAGCTTCCCTAAGTCGTATGTTGGAAATGGTTGTTATTTATAGCAAGAATCTTTGATTAAACAAAAAAAAAATTAACAAGTTATTATGTTGGGGATGAGCTCAGAAATATTTCAAGACTTTTCTTAGATTTTTATAGAGAGTTTAATTGTTAAGGTTTTAAAATTTCTAAATTTTTACATATTTAGGGTTGTTACATTGGGGTATCAGAGCTTAAGTTGTGTCACTTGGACTTGTGGTGTCCATGCATGTTATGAGAAAACTTACTTTTGTTTATATGATTATTTTTATTTTTTGTATAGAATAATTTTGGTTTTTACTAAAATACAGGAAGAAATGGACGGAATACGATCCCCTACCCCACCTATTTGGGTTGAACTTAATTATGATGATAACAATGTTAATGATAATTCAAAAGGTTTTTTACAGACAATAAGAGACTTACAAGTTGAATTGAATAACTTTAGAACTGAACATGAGAGGCTATTAAGAACCCATGAATACTTAAATGAAGCCTTATTTTCTAAACTAAATGAGATTACTAATGATAAAAATAAAAATAAATTTAAACGAGAAAACTCATCCTGTGAATGTCCTTCTTCTGACGAAATCCCTATAAGTAGTGAATCAGAAGATTCTAGCAGTGACTCTACGGGTAAATGAAGGAAGAAGAGAAAATATAAAGAGGAGATAAGAGGAGAATTTAATGAGATAAAACCTCATACCTTTGACGGTGAAGTCAAAACTGGAGAAGAAGTTGAAGCTTGGCTATCTGGGATGAAGAAATACTTTTCTATGTATAACTACTCAAATTCTATGAAGGGTAAAATGACCATATTCAATCTAGTCAGGAAGGTTCAAATTTGGTGGTAGGACTTTAAAAGAGATAAAATAGTTAATGATATAAAAGTTAGTTGGAATTGGTTTAAAAAGGAATACCTTTCATAGTATTACTATGAGGGAAAAACAAAGGAGTATTATGAGTTAAGATTGGGTTCAATGTCAATGCATGATTTTTGTAATAAATTTTATATTTGTTAAGATATGTACCTTACCTAAATGAAGAAAAACCTAAAATTCAAATATTCCTAGGTTTCTTACCTAGCTTTTATAAATATAGATTAGAGTTGGATAAACCAAAGAATTTATATGAAGCAATGAGGAAGGCCAAATTAACTTCCGATCAATTTAAAAATAAACATGAAAATACTTATAATTTCAAGAAAAGGGAAGGGAATAAATTTAAAAGAAGAGAATTTAAACCCTTCAATAAATATAAGAATTTTCAAAGGAATACTTTTAATGATATATAACCACCAATAAGAATTGAGTATAAATCTAATCTATTTAATAAGAAGAAAGAAGAAATAAAAAGAGAACCAATACAACGTTGAGGATATGGGGAGGGTCATTTCTATCATAATTGTCCTCATAAGAAGGATAATCAAAGTATTCACACTTTCAAAGAAGCATCCATAGTTGGAGAGGTTTCTAGGAACATACCGAAGATCATCGCAGCCTTGGACAATGATCAAGCAAATTTCCAACCTTCAATGGTTGAGTTTGAAGGTAAGATATTTGACAAACCTATTTCTATATTAATTGATTCTGGATCTACTTTAAGTTACATATATCCTAAGTTAGTAGAATTATGTAAAATGAAGAAATATGATTTTGAAAAGTCATGGTTAGTGCAATTAGCCACATGAACAAAAAGAAAGGTAACCAACTTTATTTCTAGTTGTGAAATTTATATGCAATATTTGGTTACAAAAGTAGATTTGAAATTTTTTCCATTAGGATCATATGATATATTAATTAGCATGGATTCGTTAGAAAAACGTAGAGTTATATTGAATTCATTTGAGAAATATTTCACTTGTATTGATGAAAAGGGTGAAAATAGAATTGTTAAAGCATAATGATGGATCTAAGTCTTGTTTACGTCAAACTTTGTGGAGAATTAACTTTGTATAAATGCTCACTCTTTATAGTTCAACAAAATCGACATCTGAGTAAAACCGAAACTCTGTAAAATCCTTTTATAAACAAATTTTGTTTGATTCATACTCTATACTTTTCCTTTAAATTTAGAATCATGTTAAGTTGATCCTTTATAGTTTCGATCTCTCTGAGAAAACATTGTATATAGCCTGGATCCTTTACATTTTTGTTTTATGTGTGTAAACATGGATTATAATATGGATCTTCTACATCCTACTTGTTTTGATGATATGAATTTCAATTTTTAGAGATACATATGTATACTCTTGCATAGAAAACAAGCGTAGCAGGAATTTCCATTGGATTTTGATGAAAGAGGATTTACTTAACCTCTATCTACTTTATATACAGTAAATACATCGAATGTTGGTTCAATTGTAAATCGATTAATGATTAATAATTATTCTATGTAAATGATGGAGAATCATACTCAGAAAATATTGTTGAATGGTTGACTTGGTTGAATAATTGATGAGCCCCTGTTGAGTTTCATTTCTTTTATCGTTTCTTGGTTGGTTAGATGTGTAAACCCTATTGTTTGTGTTGTTCCAAACTGATTGATTTCTTTTACTTTGACTAATAGTCAGTCAATATGACATGTCCTCATTATTAATACTCATAAGGAATTTGTGGAGTAGCGTGTTTCTCACTCAAGTGAAAAATGTTGACTCTAGATTCATGTTAAGTTTCCAATGTCTCCACACTTTCCAGCTCTGCATTCAAACCTATGTTCCAATATTTCTCTTTATAGAAACCTTGTATCTGTTATTGAGATAATTAAAAGTAAATGATGAACCATAGCTATTGCTCCTTCCATCTCGTGTGTTTACACCTTGATAGATTTACACCCAGTCAAATTCTATATCGGATATAGAATCAGGTCACATCTATAATTATTAAATGAGAATCAACGCCAAATGTCGAACAATATTAGTTATGGGAGTTATGTTTGAAGGTTGGAAAACACTATTGCATCTCAACCAAATAAGTCAAATTTCCATAAACGTAGTGTATGTAGTAATTAATTAACTATGTGTTATGTAATGGTTGAGAAAAACTCTGTTGACTAGGGAGTTAGCATATAAAATATACTTGGAAATTAATATTTATATATTTGAAATCTTTTTGCTTGACTTACATACAAAACAATTTGAGTATATACAAGTATTGTTAATGTATTGTATATACTCAAATTGTTTTGTAGGTAAGTCAAAGCGGAGTACCTAAATGTTATCTAATCTTTAATAAACATTACAGCATTATCTAGGAAAAATAGATATCTTTTTATACACATGCTTAATAACAAAATCCTTTGATATATTGCATAACAGTTCAATATTCAAAATAGTGCTTTTATATGTTTAACTATAGTAATGCATGCTGCAGAATTAAAACACTTATACATAACTGAAGAAAAATATTTATTACAAGTTCTTTTCATAAATAGTAGGATTAACCAAAATTATCATCAATTTATCCTTTAAAACAATATAGATTCTGTACTTACAAATCCAGATAGTATCGAAATATTTAGTGCAGGATTTTATAACCAACGAAGTTAAATATGGCAGTAGAAATATAGTAACCATACATTCATTATATTATTACATTGCATTTTAAACTATCAACTGCTAAATCATTTGAATATTACAAGCAAATAGAAATAAACAAATCTGTCGAATGTCCCAAGTTTTAAAACCCTTCTCTTAAACTATACATACAATATCATAATAACATTCTCAGTCTTTCAGTAAAAACAAAGAGGATTGCGAAAACAGAGTTCGACTTCTGAAGATTTCATCCACACAGTCTAAAGTTTAGTTACTATTTCTTTTCTTAACGTTTTCAGGGTTCTAAACCCTTAATATTTTCAACCAAAACTCAATTTTCATTTAGTTCTCGGTCCAGCCTTATGAGCTAGGGTTTATACATAAACCCTAAAGATTTTAAATAACTATTTAGATCTCTATTTCGGACTCTATACACAAATTTTTGAATTAAAATAGTACTGATAGTTTCCTCTCAGTTTCCAACACTTTAAAAAAAACCTCATTCATTCAAATTCTTAACATCTATAATATTATCCATTGAAAGCTCATACGTAGAACCATAGAAATGGAAACAACGCAAGGTTAAAGGTTCAAACATCAACTTGAAACTTTAATAAAAAATTGGGTTTTAATACACTAAGAAGTTTACCATAGCAATCTATAAAAATGCCAAGGGTTTAAACCCTTCGAAGCAAAATGGACACATAAGTATCATTAAAATTAATTACAGTGCGTTGATAACCAATGAAGTACAGGTTGAGGGTTCAATCCTCCCTGTATCGAAACCTTGCCCCATGGCTTCAAAAGTTTTACAACCACTGTATTGTCTATTTGGTGAAAATGAAAATGAAGTCTAGAATAAACCAACACAGATCGACATTGTGCCCAACATTCACCCAAAGAGTTTTTCCAAGTACTATGGATTCCATGAGGAAATCACCGAGGCTTACCAGGTGTTGATAGCTCTCCTCCCTAGCATTCTATCTTAAATACCCACGCTGAGGAAAGACCTGTCATAACAATACGAAATGGTGGTCAAACTTTGATCATAGCTCACAAAAAAAACCCTAGACATTATTTAAAAACCATCAACAGAGCACAAGTTGGGTAATAGTGACATTACCTATATTTTAGCATTGTGTAGCATGCCTGAAATCTCCTGCGATGATTAAAATTCCATCATGGAAACCCTATAGGCACACCAAGTCATTTACAAACTCAACACTGTACATCTTGCAATGAAAACAATACCTTTTAAACTACTATCACCATTGTTACAGATAGAGGTCATGCTATCGAACCCACAGAAGCAAAACTGCAAGCAGGGTTACAAACCCTGGAAAACCAAGAGCCTGTCGGCCTCTCCACTCTCACATAGTGCAAATCAATGCTCTAGGGAAATAGCTTGGTGGGTAGTTCAACGGGAAGCTAGGGTTAGCACATCAACTAGGGAAACATCACGTGGAGTCATGCCACGAGAGTTTCCAACAGACATTCCACCATTTTTACATTTAATGAACCATGAATGCCTTAGCTACCAGGTCTCGAAATCCTACCAACGTAACATCCACTAAGTTGGTTACGTGGTCGTTGATAGGATCAAACATTAACTTTCACTTTTTATCATAACCATAAAGTGTTACGTAAAACCTTACAAGGAATCAAACTACAATTATAACCCTTAAACATCATGCTCTACGTGGAATCTTGGATAAGTCATGATTTTTTAATAAAAATCTTAATACATGCAAAAAGGTGCTAATACATAACTTTCAAGTAGAATGTGCGCTAGGCATATAATATCAACATATAGTTATAACATGCAATTGGGTTAATACCTTAGAATAAGGTAGAATAGTGATAAACATTTGTTACCGGACAATCCACTCGACCAGAGGGGAGCCAGATCTCCCTAGCTCAATGCGAGTCTAGAACAAATAGATGTCTTACCTCTTTGATTCGCTATCCTTTCTCCTGAATGTTGCTCCATGTCCCACGGTCGTCAGATCCAAGCTGCAAGACCTGTTAAGACACAGAAAAAAGAAATGAGTGAAGAGCATCTATACAATAAGAGATCTATGTAAACAGTTAAGCAGGTAAACAACACAACATCATTACACATAAGAACGATATTGGTGGAAAGCATTTGTATTACTGCAAATAGAGGAGTACACGATAGAGATATAGAACTACAACCAATGACTTAATGTAGCAGCCCTTCTCCACACAAGCCCATTGCGAAGCCCTTCCAAGGAAGCATGAATTCTCCAAGAGGTGAGTGAAGGTGTCTTGAGAGAGATTTCACCAACATGTAGATACAATAGTCTTCCTCCCTTTGGTATGGGAGTAAGCCTCACTTATATAGGACTAAGTGGATGAGATTATGGATAGGATAGGTTGAGAGATGGTAGGAGAGAGATAGGGGATCTTCCCAATGAGTTAGGGGTTGAGTACCAGCTCTCCAAGAGATCAGGAATAAGCCCCCAAATGGGAAAGCTTCGAGAAAGATCTCGAAATGGATATTTTTCCCATTAACAAACCTCGTCGCACTCTGCTATAGAGCAACCTGTGACCTACCATGTTGCCAGTGTGCAACCTATGACAACCTCTCAAAAGGTTGTACAAACGGAGTACAAATCCTCTCAAATGAATACTTGGTCTAGATTACTTTAGGGATGTATACACAATGGTCAAGATGACGACATTATCACAACGGTCATGATGACAACACTTGGTCATAATCACGGTACTTGCAATGGTCGTGATGATGACACTAGGTCATGACGACGACACTTGCAACACTTGCAACACTTGTGACACTTGCACAAGGGTGACGACATTTTGGTATAACAACATTATAACTTTAGCATATAGTAACTGGGTTTTGAAAGTATAAGCTTGATATGCTTATAGTCATAACCTTAGGTTATACGTAAAGCTTAGAACCCTTAGAGCTAGGGTTGATAGTACACAAAGGAGTAATTAATAAAAATTGATAAATCCACTTAGTTATGTAAGCTAAAGTCGATGTTATAGCTCAAATCTTCACTTCTCCGTCCGTGATCACATCTAGCTGTAGATCACACAAAAGGACAACTTGGATTGAAGAGCATGATTGCCTTAGATGATGAATGGAATAGACTTACCTCTTTGCAGCTGACAAAACCCTCATTTTACCTACTTTTTGGGAAAAACGCTACCCTATAAGCACGATAGTAGGGTTTTCCTGCTAAAATACTATACTCCACTTCAATAAAGTAGCATTTTCCTTCTGAAATGCTCTACTTTGCTTCAATAGAGTAGCATACAGCTCACAAATCTTGCAAACACTAGTTGTAAAGCAAGGAAGTTGCATGTTGAACGCTACTCCACTTAAGAAAAGTAGCGTACACCTTAAAAAGTAATCAAAAATATATTAATTTGACGAATTGGGATTAGTTGAAGTTGGTTTTGCAACTTCCCCAACTTCCCAATCAAACTACCTACCTTGTCCCATAAATACAAGGGGGATAGATGAGAGAGACGGAGGAGAAACTATTTGAGGGTTGTTACGCTAGAGGAATTTCAAAGTTAGTGTGAAGAGCAGGAGCCCCGGACTCAAAACAAGAACTTTTGAAAACACCCTAAAGACTCCAACTTGGGGTCAAACCCTAAATCAAGGGTCAAGACACCGTCAAAGTATGGTTAGTGTTGCCACAAACAACAAATGTGGTAAACAAAGGTTTCTATACTTGCAACAAGCAACTAGGGTACCAACATGCAGCTATGTTCAACAAGGAGCAAAGCACGGTCTTCAAAAAGAGCCACAAACAAACAAGACACCTCAAAAAGTACTCAAGCAAGCAAAAGATGACCTAAGGGACTTAGGAGAGGAAAACAAGACTCAACAAAGGCATAAAGACCTCAAGGATCAGTTAGGAAGACAAGGCAAGAGGTTGGAAATCAAACCAAACAAGTGGAAATCAAATCCCAAAGCAAACAGAGACTTACAAGAAAAAACTCTATTGTGCAATATACAAACCTGCATACACTAGGAGGTGTACCCTACTGTGCAGTAGGGAAAGCAACATTTTTCAGCATGTGTACTCTACTGTGCAATAGGTAAAGCAATGTTTTTCAACAGGTGTACGCTACTGTGTGCAAGGGATACCAGCGTTTTTTCCAGGGAAGGCTTAAAACAAGCTTTAAAACTTCAAACTGAGATGAGTCAAGGAATCGAAACAGGCTATAGTAACCTACCAAGCCTCCCAGGGGATCAAAAAAGATCAAAAAGTGTTGGAAGGAAAGTTAAATGAGTCTCCTAGAACAAAAAACAACTGGTCCCTAGCGGAGTCGCCAGTCTGTTGTTCGGGAATTCTATCTTATGGCGAGGAGAGGGACAGTACCAACTTTTGGGGTGACAAGTAAATACATAGATCATATCACATAGGCTTCTACAAAAGGAAATAGATCAAGGTTTACGAAGTCATACCTTATTAATGACGTTCAATCCTAGCTTTCGCTTGCTCCTTTAATTGATCCTCCACTTGATCTTCCATTTGACGAACCTGCAATAGAAAGATACCTTCCTCAGTGTATCTTGACTGACATAACAATGATGAAATTGAAATACAATTTAAACATCAAATACAATCAAGCATTTAAATCAAAAAAATATGCAATCCATTAGACAGTTGATTGGGATAGGAAGGGCATTTCAACCTTTATTGTCGAAAGCAAATAATTAGTACAAGTATACCTGATAGTTTGTTGGGGAAGTTGGTTTTGCAACTTCCCCAACTTCCCAATCAAACTACCTCTCAATCCAAACTACCTACCTTGTCCCATAAATACAAGGGGGATAGATGAGAGAGAGGGAGGAGAAACTATGGATTGAGGGTTGTTACGCTAGAGGAATTTCAAAGTTAGTGTGAAGAGCAGGAGCCACGGATCCAATTACACAAGCACTATTAGTCAAGGTAAATACTAGGTTATGAGTATTAATAATGAGGACATGTCATATTGACTGACTGTTAGTCAAGTTAAAAGAAATCAATCAGTTTGGAACAAGACAAACAATAGGGTTTACACATCTAACCAACCAAGAAACGATAAAAGAAATGAAACTCAATAGGAGCTCGTCAATTATTCAACCAAGTGAACCATTCAACAATATTCGCCGAGTATGATTCTCCATCATTTACATAGAATAATTATTAATCATTAAACAATTTACAATTGAACCAACATTCGATGTATTTACTATATATAAAGTAGATAGAGGTTAAGTAAATCCTCTTTCATCAAAATCCAATGGAAATTCCTGCTACGCTTGTTTTCTATGCAAGAGTATATAATGTATCTCTAAAACTTGAAATTGATATCACCTAAACAAGTAGGATGTAGAAGATCCATATTATAATCCATGTTTACACACATAAAACAAAAATGTAAACGATCCAGGCTATATACAATGTTTTCTCAGAGAGATCGAAACTATAAAGGATCAATTTAACATGATTCTAATTTAAAAGGAAAAGTATAAAGTATGAATCAAACAAAATTTCTTTATAAAAGGATTTTACAAAGTTTCAGTTTTACTCAGACGTCGATTTTGTTGAACTATACAGAGTCATCATTTATACACAGTTAATTCTCCACAAAGTTTGACGTAAACAAGACTTAGATCCATCATTATGCTTTAACAATTCTATTTCACCCTTTTCATCAATACAAGTGAAATATTTCTCAAATGAATTCAATATAACTCTATGTTTTTCTAACGAATCCATGCTAATTAATATATCATATGATCCTAATGGAAAAATTTTCAAATCTACTTTTGTAACCAAATATTGCATATAAATTTCACAACTAGAAATAAAGCTGGTTACCTTTCTTTTTGTTCATGTGGCTAATTGCACTAACCACGACTTTTCAAAATCATATTTCTTCATTTTACATAAGTCTACTAACTTAGGATATATGTAACTTAAAGTAGATCCAGAATCAATTAATATAGAAATAGGTTTGTCAAATATCTTACCATCAAATTCAACCATTGAAGGTTGGAAATCTGCTTGATCATTGTCCAAGGCTGCGATGATCTTCGGTATGTTCCGAGCAACCTCTCCAACTATGGATGCTTCTCGGAAAGTGTGAATACTTTGATTATCCTTCTTATGAGGAAAATTACGATAGAAATGACTCTCCCGATATCCTCAACACTCTATTGGTTCTCTTTTTATTTCTTCTTTCTTATTATTAAATAGATTAGCTTTATACTCAATTCTTATTGGTGGTTGTATATCATTAAAAGTATTCCTCTGAAAATTCTTATATTTATTGAAGGGTTTAAATTCTCTTCTTTTAAATTTATTCCCTTCCCCTTTCTTGAATTTAAAAGTATTTTCATGTTTATTTTTAAATTGATCGGAAGTTAATTTGACCTTCCTCATTGCTTCATATAAAGTCTTTGGTTTATCCAACTCCAATCTATCTTTATAAAAGCAAGGTAAGAAACCTAGGAATCTTTGAATTTTAGGTTTTTCTTCATTTAGGTAAGGTACATATCTTAACAAATATAAAATTTATTACAAAAATCATGCATTGACATTGAACCCAATCTTAACTCATAATACTCCTTTGTTTTTCCCTCATAGTAATACCCTAAAAAATATTCCTTTTTAAACCAATTCCAACTAACTTTTATATCATTAACTATTTTAGCTCTGTTAAAGTCCTGCCACCAAATTTGAGCCTTCCTGAGTAGATCGAATATGGTCATTTTACCCTTCATAGAATTTGAGTAGTTATACATAGAAAATTATTTCTTCATCCCAGATAGCGAAGCTTCAGCTTCTTCTCCAGTTTTGACTTCACCGTCAAAGGTATGACGTTTTATCTTATTAAATTCTCCTCTTATTTCATCTTTATATTTTCTCTTCTTCCTTCATTTACCCGCAGAGTCACTACTAGAATCTTCTGATTCACTACTTATAGGTATTTCGTTAGAAGAAGGACATTCACAGGATGAGTTTTTTCGTTTACATTTATTTTTATTTTTATCATTAGTTATCTCATTTAGTTTAGAAAATAAGGCTTCATTTAAGTATTCATGGGTTCTTAATAGCCTCTCATGTTCAGTTTTAAAGTTATTCAATTCAACCTGTAAGTCTCTTATTGTTTGTAAAATATCTTTTGAATTATCATTAACATTGTTATCATCATAATTAAGTTCAACCCAAATAGGTGGGGTAGGGGATCGTATTCCATCCATTTCTTCCTGTATTTTAGTAAAAACCAAAATTATTCTATACAAAAAATAAAAATAATCATATAAACAAAAGTAAGTTTTCTCATAACATGCATGGACACCATAAGTCCAAGTGTCACAAATTAAGCTCTGATACCACAATGTAACAACCCTAAATATGTTAAAATTTAGAAATGTTAAAACCTTGAAAATTAAACTCTCTATAAAAATCTAAGAAAAGTCTTGAAATATTTATGAGCTCATCCCCAACATAATAACTTGTTAATTTTTATAAAAAAAAATCAAAGATTCTTGTTATAAATAACAACCATTTCCAACATACGACTAGGGAAGCCTCTTTCACGGTTAAAAAATACAACTTTATATTCGTTTCTATATTCTACGATATTTTTAACACATAGCCATTATATATATAATACTTGTCACACTCTCTAATCTTCCCAAAAATGCATGTAATATATATATATATATATATATATATTACTAAAACTAAATTCTAAGCTTCCACATACTTGTAAGCCATGTAATAACCTGATGCAAGTCAAGTCGGTCAAACCCTCTTGCTTAAATATGACACACAACAACACACAGGTGCTCACATAAAATGGATGTGAACCCAATGCCAGAAGCTGGCTTTTATTAAGCTCAATCAATATTACAATGTGAAAATACAAAGCAATCTATGAAACTAGTCGACCTTAGCATTTTACAATGTACAGAATGAAAATGTCTTCTGGTGTGTTCTTAGCTGTGTGTGATCTTCCTCCCTCTCACGGCCTCTGCTAAATGAAAGCGCTCATTGAGAAATGGATTAATGATCCTTCACTCTATGCCTTTGCACTGCTATTCTACCCTGTTGTTGTCCTTCTTGAGGTCTACTCTATTCTCCAAGACACTCCACCTCTCTATCCGTCGAATCCTCCAGATCCTGCAGACCTATAGTTATCAGCGTCCTCGGGCCGTGCTACACAACCTCTTCCCATAGTGGCATCTGTACTGATCTCAACCACCTACATAACTGCTCATAACTTCCTCAACAACCTCGAATGACTGCTAAGTACTCTGCTTTGACTTCTATGCTCCTTTGACTTTGTGACAATTGTTGGCCCCATGCTTTGACCATAATGCACTTCATCACCTTGACCCTGCCCGGTCTTGTTGGCTTCACTTCGATTCTATGGCTGTCAGTACGCCTCGTCCACCACGCTTGGATTCCACTGCATCCTGTCAGTGTTGCTATTCGAAAACCTATCGACACTGGACCTCTTTTGTTGCAAACATGTCATCCGTCGATATCCTAACTTGTCGACCTTCGACCTTCTCCTTCTGTCGACCACACTTCAACAGCTTCCACTCGACTTCCTAGCTTCAACTTGCCGGTCTTAACTTCCACACCAATGGTCGCCAGCACTCCCTCTGGTCGGCATCCTCTATTGATCAACTTCAACTGCTCTGCCTAGGCACCGATGCTCCTACATCATACTCCCTGGGTGAAAAATAACTCGATTGCTCCATCAGTCTCCTGTATTTCTCTTCAGAAATCCATGTCACCTCCTGCAACTCATCATCATTACACCAGACTGTGTATTCTTTCCTTCGTGATCTGTGTGTATGCCCAACTTCACGTTCCTCCAATACTTCGGTGATTTCCTCCTTGTCATGTTGACCTAGAATTTGTATTGTCTAATCGATGTTCGACACTTCCGCACTGTTGCTGGTTGAACCTTCTTCAAACTGGTATAGGTCTGAGACATTGAATGTAGGTGATATGCTCAAGTCCTTTGGCAGCTCCAACACATAATCATTTTCCGAAATCTTCTTCAAGATCTTACATAGTCCAATATTATTCAGCTTCAGCTTATTATATGTCCCTGTCCGAAATCTCTCCTTCGGAAAGTGTGCATAGACTAAGTATCCTTCATTAAACGATTGTAGCCTCTTCTTTCTATTGGCTCTCAACTTGTATGTCACATTGCTCTTTTCAATGCACTTTCGCACATCATCATGCACTTATTTCATATGATCCGCAAATGAATCCCCATCCGTGATTTTCCTAATATCTGTTGGTATCTCGACCAAACCCACCACTCCATGTGGGATTTTTTCTTGAACAATCTCTAAAGGGCTCATACCTATTGGCCGATTCACAGAATTGATGTACATGAATTCTGCTTGCGCCAACACGTTCTCCTACTGCTTGGTATTGTCGACCATCAAACATATCAGAAGGTTTCCCAAACTTCTATTCACCACCTCGGTCTGTCCATCTGTCTGTGGCTGATATGTCGAGCTAAATTGCAACCTTGTGTTTAGTTTCATCCATAGGGATCTCCAGAAATGGCCCATAAACTTGGTATCTTTGTCTGACGTTATACTCCTTGACAACCCATGGAATATGACTATCTCCCTGAAGAATAGTACAACAATGCTTGTGGTGTCACTTGTCTTTTAACACGGAATAATGTGTGCCATCTTTAAAAATGTGTCAACTACAACAAAGATTGATTCGTTACCTTGTTGCATCTTCAGCAATCCTAGCACAAAATCCATGCTTAGGTGTTCCCATGGGTTATTCGGCATTGGTAATGGCATATACACCCTCGTATTCTGACTTCTTCATTTTTCCAACTGGAAAAATCGACATTGTCAAACCCACTTTCCGACATCTGTTGTCATTCCTGGCTAATAATACTTTTCTTTGACAAACTCCTTGTTCTTGTCTATGACAAAATGACCTGCTAATCTGCCACTATGCAGCCCTCGAATTAGGTTCTCTCTCACGGATCCTATGGGAATACACAACTGTTTTCCCTTGAATAGGTATCCCTCTTGGATGAAATAATCCAAGTATGGCATCTTATCGACACTCCATGGTTTGATACTCGCCTTCCATTCTTTTGCAAAATCCTCATCGCTCTCATATTTTTATTTCACTGACTATATTCCTGTTGCCTGAATTGTCATCGTGTTCAGCAATGCAACTCTTTGAATCAACGCATCGGAAACCTTGTTCAACTTGCCCGACTTATGTTGCAACATGAAGGTATATCTCTGTAGGAATTCGACCCACTTCATGTGTCGTTGATTCAACTTTGACTGAGTGTTCAAGTACCTCGGTACTTGGTTATTTGTGTATATAACACAAATTCCTTGAGAAACAAATAATTACTCCACTTCTTCAATGCTTGGACAATAACATAGAACTCCCGGTCATAGAGAAAATATTTTCTCTTCGCTTCATCCAAATTCTCGCTAAGGAATGCAATTGGTCAGCCCTCCTAACTCAACACTGCTCCAATTTCCATTCCACTCGCGTCGTAATCGAATTGGAAAAATTTATCAAAATCTGGGAGTGCTAACAATGGGCTCTCAGTCACTTTTTCCTTCAACCTGTCGAAAGCTTTCTGGGAAGCTTTTGTCCACTTAAAATCCCCTTTCCTCATGCACTCTATCAATGGTGCACATATCCAACTGAATCCTCCAACGAAGTTCCTGTAGAAACTAGCAAGTCCATGGAAACTTCACACTCCTGTCGTGCTTGTCAGTTCTGGCCAATCCAATATTGCCTTCACTTTATCTGGGTCCATCACAAACCCCTTACCCGAGATTACAAATCCTAAGTACACTAGTTCTTCCTTTATGAAGAAACACTTTTGCATGTTCACCAACAACTTCTCTTCTTGCAACTTCTACAATACTTGTTGAATGTGCGCCAAGTGTTCGACCTTGGTTCGACTAAATATCAGGATGTTGTCTAGATACACTACGACAAACTTTCCAAAGAATGGATTTAGTACTTCATTCATCAACCGCATGAATGTACTGGGTGCATTAGTTAGTTTGAATGGCATGACTAACCACTCATACAACCCTTCCTTCATCTTCAATGTTGTCTTCCATTCATCAGCGTCTTGAACCCTGATATGGTGATAACCACTTTTCAGGTCGATCTTGGTGAAGTATCTCGCTCCACTCAAACAATCCATCAAGTCATCCATTCTTAGAAATGGAAATCGGTACTTGATCGTGATCTTGTTGATGGCTCAAGAATCTGTACACATCCTCCTTTCTCCACCCTTCTTCGGTGTTAGTACTACTGGTACCACACACGGGTGTGATATTTTACAAGAGAGATCACACAGCTGGATCTAACCTCACTAAAACTCACTAAAGAATAACAGAGAAGAGAAGAAGAATTGTTGAATCAATAATCACTCATTAACACAAGAAGTGACAAAAAATGTTGTAATCATACATCAGCTGTAAGCTAGAACTGTGAATGTGAATAATAATTGAATACAATCAAATTAATTTGAATTCCTCCTGAGGTCAGTCAAATTCTCCTCAATGTGTGGCTTGGATAACATTGGATACATCATCCAATCAGTGGTCGTAGTCAGAAATAGTAAAAATTCAGTCAAATGAGTCTAATTGAGTGTAACTGAGTCATGTGAGCACAAATCAAGGGATGGAGACTCCAAGGAGAGCGCATGAGGATGATGAGGCTGTCAGTAGGTCAAGTGGCACTCTGATACAAACAACTGGAAGCTACAGGCAGTTAAAATGAGCAATAAATGCGTAAACTTGTCAATCAATGCTGCAACTGACTGTTAGTGATACAAGTAGTGTAGTAGGGCGCATATGTCATCCAGGTGAGGAAAAAAAGGTGCACTAGGTAGATAGGAGGGATTTTGAGGGCTAAAAACGAGCTCTAGGGGGATGAACATAGGCTCCAAGTGCTAGGGAGACTACCATACTGCTGACTAGATGCATGCATGATGACTGGATGCATCCATGCAAATATAAAAAAATGATGGTGAGAATATTCCAACACCCCACCACAAGTCAGACTATGAGGAAGTAACTGAAAAATAGTAGGGCCCTGGTAACTGAGACTAAAGGTCACCCCATAAAAAAATCTAAATAAATAAAGTGAGGAAAGAGGGAAAAACTAGTGGGAAGAAACGCCCCCCTCAAGATAGACTATGATAGGATAATAAATCATGTACATCCCTCACCCCAAATGGTAAGTGCACTTATCCACCGAAGAAGGATCCGTCGGCAAGAAATGGATCACTAATGTGAGAAGGATGAAACCCTCCATTCTGAAAATCAGATCTGGTTCTCCTTTGATCCTATGGATCTCCCACAATATCTTCGGTAGATGTAAGAGTAGTGGATGCCCATCTAGGAAGAGGAGGATCTGTAAGCTCTAGATCTGGATTTTGGTCTTCCATTCTCTCATATTCACTAATATGTGTTATATATTCAAGTTCTTGTGGATCTTGATCTACCATTCGCTCTTCATCATCTTCACTCTCATACTTTGAATCTGATCTCTCATGTGATGAATATTCGCTCTCTTGCTCATCAAGCAGTGGAGGTGCTGCAGGAAAGCTCTCTTGGTCAACAGGATGAGCATCATGTAGAGGCCATTCCTTAAACTGTACACTCCTATCAAGGAATGCTGTCATAATAGAAGGATCAAGAATCTTATAGGCCTTTGCATTCAATGCATAACCCACCATAATACACTCTCTTCTTTGTGGATCTAGGGCTATCTTTTTCTCTATTGGAATCATTTCCCATGCTCTGGATCCAAACACTCTGAGATGAGACACATTAGGTTTGTATCCCATCCATGCTTCGAAAGGATTCATATCTTTGAGTCCTTTGTGAGGAACTCTGTTTTGAAGGTAAGAAACATAGTTGATGGCTTATGCCCAAAGACTAGGGTGCAACCCTTTCGACTTTAGCATGCATGTTGCCATCTCTTTTAATGTTATGTTCTTCCTCTTTGCAACGCCATTTTTTTTTGGTGTGTAGGGAACAATATGTTGCATCCCAATTCCTTCTTCTGCACAAAATTTTTGAAAATCACCTTTGATGTACTCACATCCATTATCAGTGCGAATGCCATTGATTTTTCTATCTGAAAACTTTTATGCAAAATACTTGAAAAACTTAAAGTATCCAAATATTTCTAATTTTAATTAGAGAAAGTATACCCATATAAATCTTGAATATTCATCAATAAAAGTAAGAATATACCTTGCCTTGTTCAAATATAGATTTGGAAATGGCCCTGCAACATCACTATGAATCAGATCTAGAGGTTGAGAGGCTCTCCTTTCCCTCCCCTTCTCAAACTTCTTTTCTGGATGCTTTCCCATTAAACAATCATTACAGTTTCCATTGGAAAACTTGACTTTGGGTAGTCCTTCAACCATCTCTTGAGTATGCATATCTTGTAGGTACTTATAGTTGAGATACCCAAATCTTTCATGCCATAACCTAATCTCTTCATTTGCATTAGTGTGAAGAGGAGACTATTTATAGAGAGGTAGAAAGTGGGAGAACTCGTAGAGTTTCAACTTGTGGTTTGCAACACCTTTTGCAATGGTAGATCCTGATACCATGTATTGGATTTCAACCTCATTTGGAGAGAAGATCCCCCTCTTGGGCTCTCCAGCATGGGTCATTTCGTAGACTGAAAGTAGATTAACAATGAGTGTAGGGACATAGAGCACATATCAGAAGTACCCATGATCAAGTTTGACTCTTCAAATCCCCTCCGAGGAGACCTCATAATCATTACCCAACATGATGAATGGTCCAATAGTGGATTCGAAACCACTAAAGAGATATTTGGAGGAAGACATGTGTCTTGATGCTCCTGAATCTATGGTGAAGGAGGATTTTGTTGATGCACCTTCCATGAGAGCATGTCATCTCTCTTTGTCCTCTAATCTTGGTGGTTCACCTTCTTTATTTCTAGCACATGCAAGTACTGGAAGGTTATTCTTTTCAAGAAGTGAAGCCATGAGATATATGGTCTTCTTCATACATGAACTCTTGGGATGGAATCCTCTATTGCAGTATGTGCATTTGGATTTCCCCTTCTAAGTTTTCTTTTCTTTATTGGGATTCAAAACTCCATCTGACTGATTTGGAACCTCCTTCTACTTCTTCTCATTCGAATTTCTATCAAGGGATTTTTTATTACCATTTCCATTCTCTCTCATCATCTCAGTAGCTACAAGATATGAATCCAATTGGGTTTTATCATTCCCATATGAACCAACTTCTCCTCCTCAAGTATGAGAGACTGGATGAAGTCTTCAAGAGTGGGAAACTTCCATTTTGGGATGGACGACTTCGCTGAATGAAATGTAGAGACAAATACTGAGTAGTCAGGTCCTAGTTTTTATAGTATGGAAAGGATGAGTTCCTTCTCTTCATTCTCTATCCCATATCTCTTCAATTGTGAAATCAAGTTTTTGAACTTGTCTAGAAACTCAGTGATAGTTTTGAAACTGCTTTGGCTCAAGGAGATGAGCTCATTTTCCAACTTCTCACCTTTCAATTCATATTTATGACTAAGAAGAGATTCGAGCTTGTCCCAAACTTACTTTGGAGTCTTCAGATCTATGACATGAAAATGGAGGTCTTCGAAAATGCTAAGGAGAAGCAGTCCTACTGCTTCATCAAGTTTATCTAAGTATTTCGATTTCTCAACTGCACCAGTGGGATCAACTGTAGAGCCATTCAATACTCTAGAAAGGCTTTTGGACTTCATGAAGATGTCCATCTTTTCTTTCCATTCTAAATAATTGAATGAATTCAGTTTTAGATCAATTGATCCTAATGAAGTCAAATTGAAGAAGGAGATAACCTGCAAAAAAATGAGAATTGTAAATGGAGATCTGCTGCAATTGGAATTGAATACTTCCTTAAGATAATGAGCACATGTGACTGGATCCTCACACCTAGATATACCTCACTAGATTTATCCAGTGAATTCAAGACAATTGCACTAGGGATTGCTGTGGAAATCTAGAGGCTTCTGGTGATCAATGGAATACGATTGCTCAAATAATTACTGCGACTGTTGTTGCTGCAATTCGAATAGCTGACTCGAGCTCTGATACCATGTGATATTTTATAGGAGAGATAACACAGCTAGAGAAAACCTCACTAAAAATCACTCAAGAATAACAGAGAAGAGAAGAAGAATTGTTGAAACAATAATCACTCATTAACACGACAAATGACAAAAACTGATGTAATCATACATCAATTGTAATCTAGCACTATGAAAGTGAATAATAACTTAATACAATCAAATGGATTTGATTTCCTCGTAACGTCATTTGAATTCTCCTCAATGTGTGTCTTGGATAGCATTAGAGACATCATCCAATCAGTCGTAGTAATCACAAATAGTCAAAATTCAGCCAAATGAGTCTAAGTAAGTCTAATTGAGTCATGTGAGCACAAATCAAGGGATAAAGACTCCAAGGAGGGTGAATGGGGATGATGAGGCTATCAGTAGGTCAAGTGGAACTCCGATACAGACAACTGGAAGCTATAGGAAGTTAAACCGAGCAATAAATGTATAAACTTGTCAATCAATGTTGCAATTGACTATTAGTGATCCAAGTAGTGTAGTAGGGTGCATATGTCATCCAGGTGAGGAAAACAAGATGCACTAGGTAGGTAGGAGGGATCCTAATGGATAAAAACAAGTTCTAGGGGGATGAACATAGGCTCCAGGTGCTGGGGAGATTACCATACTGATGACTGGCTGCATGCATACAAATATAAAAAATTATGGTGAGAATATTCCACCAACGGGCTCAAAATCTATCTGATCAACCCTCTATCCAACAACTCTTGGACCTGTTGATTGAGATCCTAACTCTTTTCTGCAGTCATTGTATGAGGTGCATTGTTTCGAAAATGTGAACCTGGAATCAACTCGATCTGATGGGATATGCTTCTCGTCGGTGGAAATCTCATCGACGCTCCATAGACTACTATGCTCGAAAACTCATTGAGCATCTTTTCAAATTCGACCGGAATCCTCTCCATTGTCGACCTCTTGAAACATGGTCCTTTCATAATGATGGAAAAACATCCCGATCGTTTCTCCTCTTCTGCGAGGAATTCTTTGGTTGTACACATCAGCACTCACTTCTCACAATAGTTTCTCTCACCCTACTCATAGTTGGCTTGGTCCTCCTGTTTTGGCTTTAGCATCCTATGCGTGCCATTTTTCCACACTGTTACTATGTTGGCTCGACCATCATAGATCTTCTTCCAATCATATTTCCATCATCTTCCTAAAAATAGATGACATGCGTCCATTGGGATTACATCGCAAAATATGCTTTCTTCAAGCTTCACGACATTGAAGTTTATCAGGCACTATCGGGTTACCTTGACATGATGTCCTTTCCACAACCATGATATCTTGTATGGATTTGGGTGTTCCTAACATCTCAAAACCAACTTGTCGATGACCTCTGTTGACACAAGATTCTCTGTACTCCCACCGTCGACTATGGTCTTGCAATAACTGTCGTCGATCAACACTCTAGTTTGAAAGATAGCCTTTCACTGTGACAAATATTTCTTGTCACATCGATCATCCTGAACCAACATTATTCTAGCCGTCATAGTTCAACCTTTTCCTCTGCCCTCTTCTCCACAGCTAGATGTCGATTCCTCCCTCTCGTCGATTTGCTCATCCCTTTGACGTCTGGGTTTTGACTCATCTGTTGAGTGTAGACTCTTCGGGCATTCATAGGATTTGTATACCACACCTCGACACTTATGACAAACCATAGCTGGTCTTTCATCTCCTTTCTTCACTGTCAGACCAGTTCGACCATACACACCCTAACCACGGGTCTCTCAATTGTCCCATCGGTTAATTTGCATTCTTTCTCTGGTCGTTATCCCTTCCGCACATCAGTTATTTTCGACGGATTCTCTCTTGGTTCCACTACTTTGGCCCTTTGTGTAAACAGTCTTTGTGCCCTGAATAGTCATCCTACCTCTGTTCGATGCATCTTTTCTCAACAATTTCTCTTCTTCCTTCAGAGTTAACTGGTAGGATTTCTTGACTGCTCTGAACCTTGATAGGCTCAACTTGTCCGGTATGGAATACTTCAAGCCTTTTATGTATCTCATGATAGCTTGTTCGCCTTCATTGGTTTGACCCGACCGAATTGACAATCGGTAGAACTCTTCCATGTATTCCTTCATGGTCATCTCTTTTTGTCGAAATTTTGGCAACTTCCTGAACAAGGAAATCACATAGTCATTGGGCAAGCAATTCCCTTTTAGCTTGGCAACCATCCTATCCGAAGACTTGATTTTCTCCTTGCATTTCTTGACTCTGTCATCCTTCACATTGTCCCACCACAATAAGGCATGACCCTTCAACCTCAGACGTGCAGTCTTAACTCGTTTAGGATCTTCGATCTACTCTATGTTGAAGTATTTCTCCATTTCATTGAACCAATCGATCAATTCTTCTAAAACTAGACTTCCTGAGTAGGCAGGTACATCCATATTTGTCCAACCTCTCATCTCTAATAGTAGCTTGATTAGTTTGTCTTCTGGTTCCTCCTCAACAGCTTCCCGTGCTCCCACCTCTTCAACTTCCTCGTCGTTTTGGTCTAGCGCATCAGGAATGTATCCACGTCTTTGGATCTCTTTGAATGCTACAACTTCACTCTTCATACTTCGCATTGTTCAGATGAACTCATCGAACATTTCATGATCAACTGTGATCGCTACACCACACGCTCTTCATCCAACTCCTTGTACATTAACGTTTCTTTGATCCATTTTCAACCTCAGTTGGAATATTCACTCATCCAATCACAACGGGACTTCACCACTGTGCACATATATACATTAAACCACAGCTGGATCTATTCATGCACATGCAGGTTCTTCCGACTGTACGGATTCAATTCCTCAACACTAGATACTTACCATCTCAACTGGATTCCGCTCCGTGATTCTGATATTACAGGTTCTTTCTGGCTCTGATAACCAACCTGGCACAATTAAGGTCGGTCAAACCCTCTTGCTTAACTTTGACACACAAAAACACAAAGGTTCTCACACAGAATGGATGTGAACCAAATGCCAGAAGCTGGTTATATTAAACTCAGTCAATATTACAATGTGAAAATACAAAGCAATCTATGAAACTAGTCGGCCTTAGCCTTTTACAATATACATAATGAAAATCTATCTTCTGGTGTGTTCTCAGTTGTGTGCGATATTCCTCCCTCTCATGGCCTCTGTTGAATTAAAGCGCTCACTAAGAAATGGATGAATGATCCTTCACTCTATGCCTTCGCGCTGCTCTTCTACCCTACTGTTGCTCTTCTTGAGTTCTACTCTGTTCCCCAAGACACTCTACCTCTCTGTCCGTTGAATCCTCCATATCTTGCATACCTGCAATTCTCAGTGCCCTCAGGTCATGCTGCACAACCTCTTCCTATAGTGACATCTGTCCTAATATCAACCACCTACATAACTGATCATAACTTCCTCAACAATCCCGAATGACTGCTAAGTACTCTGCTTTGAATTCTACGCTCCTCTGACTCTGTGATAGTTATCGACCCCATGCTTCGACCATACTGCACTTCGTCATCTCAACCTTTCCTGGTCTTGTTGACTTCACTTGCTTCTATGGCTTTTAGTCCACCCCATCCTCCACACATGGCTTCTGTTGCAATCCGTCGGTGTCGTTGTTCAACAACCTGTCGACACCCGACCTATTTCACTGCAAACATGTCGTCCATCGACATCGTAACTTGTCGACCTTCTCCTTTTGTCGACTTCACTTCGATATCTTCTGCTTGACTTCCTGGATTTGACTTGCAAGTCTTAACTTCCGCACCAGTGGTCCTCGGCACTCCCTCTGGTTGACCTCTTCTGTTGATCAACTTCGAATGCTCTTCCTAGGCCTCGATGCTCTTGCATCATAACCTTTCAAAATGTATTATTCTTTCAATACAATAACAATACCTATATATACTCAAATTTTTTTGTCGGCAAGTCAAGCTAAAAGATTTCAAATATATAAATATTAATTTCCAAGTATATTTTATATGTTAACTCCCTACTCATCGGAGTTTTTCTCAACCATTACATCACACATAGTTAATTAATTACTACATACATTGTGTTTATGGAAAATCGACTTATTTGGTTGGGACGCAACAGTGTTGTCCAACCTTCAAACTTAGCACCCATAACTAAGATTGTTCAGCATGCGATGTTGATTCTCATTTAATAAATATAGATATGACCAGATTGTATACCCGATACAGAAGTTGACTAGGTGTAAATCTATCAAGGCATAAACAGACGAGATGGAAGGATCAGTAGCTATGATATGTCGTTTACATTTCATGATCTCAACAATGGATACAAGGTTTATGTAAAGAGAAAGATCGGAACTGAGGTTTGACAACAGTGCTGGAAAGTGTGGAAACATTGGAAACTTAACATGAATCCAGAGTTGGCATTTTTCACTTGAGTGAGAAACACGCCGGTCCACAAACACCCTATCAACGTTAATACCAAGGATAGGTCAGATCAACTGACTGTTAGTCAAGGGAAAAAAAATCAACCAGCTTGGAGCAAGAAAAACAATAGGGTTTACACATCTAACCGGTCAGCAAATGATAAAAGAATGGAAACTCAATAGGGGATCATCAATCGTTCAATGAAGTTAACCATTCAACAATATTCTTTGAGTACGATTCTCCATCGTTTACACAAAAGACTTATTAACCAGTAATTAGATTACAATCAAACTAGCGTTCGATGTATTTACTATAGATAAAGTAGACATAGGTTAAGTAAATCCGCTTTCATCAAAATCCAATGGAAATTCCTGCTATGCTTGTTTTCTATGGAAGAGTATATATATGTATCTCTAAATGCTGAAATCGATATAATCAAAACAAGTAGGATGCATAAGATCCGGATTATAATCCATTTTTACAGACATAAAATGAAAATGAAAAGGATCGAAACTGTATACAATGTTTTTGCACATAGATCGAAACTATGAAGGACCAATTTAATAGGATTCTAGTTTAAAAGGAAATGTGTAGAGTACGAATCAAACAAAATTTGTTTATAAAAGGATTTTACATAGTTTCGGTTTTACTCAGAGGTCAATTTCGTTGAACTATATAGAGTCGACATTTATACATAGTTAATTCTCCACAAGGTTTGATCTAAACAAGACTTAGATCCATAAAAAAATATTACACAGTGTTATAGCCCAAAGTTTAAAATTGATGGCAGAAGGATTGTACAGAGTTTTCAATGCATCTTTCATTAATTAATAATAAAGACCATACACTTCCAAAATTCCAATCTTGATTAGGGTTCTTGTAAAATCGCAGAGTAATATTATAGAGGTTTTGATATTTTATTTCATAATTAAAATCTAACCCATAAAAAAATCACATCCATTAATATATACTTTGAAGAAAATGGGGTTTTATACGAGGTAACAGAATTACCTCTCATACTGCAATTTAGTAAAATAAAAGGATATATATATATATATATATTCCTTGATAATCACAGGGATAAGTCACCGATTGGCGATCTTATTGAACCATAATACAAGATACGGTAAAAGTTATTCCATTCAGTATACAAATATTTTATATATACAGTGTTTAGTCCCTTTAAAAGTAAAATTCAATTAAATATGCCATTTAACAGAGTACAAAAAAAATCGATCAACAATTCTATATAAAACATAGTTCATGATTAAAAGATATACGTTTAGGCTATAACATATCCATAGGTTTTGATGTATTATTATCCCCATAAACATAGTTCTTCCTTCTCCTAAATATTTGATCTACTTCCTATTTAAATATAAAATATACAAAACTTTATTTCATTAGAATGGATCTCAACAATTGTTAAATCTATCATTCATACATACTTGTAAAATGTGCAATGTACCAACAATGGGGAAGATCACTTGGAGAATCACCTCCTCCCAACCATAGAATAGACTAGCACCACCGCTAGCTCAACTCCACCCTTGAGCGGGATCACCACCATGCACACTAGAACAACAAGCAAAGCTTCCACACGACACTCTCTCCTAGAGTCCGCAACAAGCTCAGTGATGGACTTATGAAAGAGAGAAACACTCAACACATGCACTTGCAACACAATTTCTCCATGCACAACACGTTGTTCAATACTATCTCAATGCACCAATATATAAAGCTTTCTCCCACGTCTTGTGCCATCCCAATCAAATCTCAATCAATCCTTCAATCCCTATGATTTAGGATCTTGTCTGGTAGTTGAGTTTTTTTAGATTGCATTTGATTGGTAAAATATCCCTTGCTTGCATTACACATGTTCTCTATGTCATGGTGGTGTCCCCTCATTTAACTGAATTCTCCAAGTGTCTTTTTCTTTTATTAATAATAAAATAGTAATTTGTTGTGCAAAGTGTCACTCACACTTCTTATGAGTGTTTTTGAGTTTTTAAATAACTCTTACAAAAATAATTATTTTTGAAATATTTTCACAAATATTAAATCAAAAATAAATAAATAAATAATTCCTTCGGGGTATCAGACCCTCCCACTACCCCTCCACTCCTACTCTATCCCTCCTTTGTCGCTCCCTCTCCCACTACCCCCTACGTGAATCCTACTCACAATCTCGGTCTCTCTCCTAGTTTCCCCTCTTCCCCTCCCCTTCCCCCTCCCCCTCCCCCTCTCCTTCTCCTTCAACCACTCCCACTATCCCTCTCCTTCTCATTCTCCCTCCCCATCAACCCCTCCCATTCCCCCACATGCTCTCTCCCCCTCCCTCTCCCTCTCCCTCCTCCCTCGTCCTCCCTCTCCCTCTTCCTCTCACACTCCCTCTCCCCCATCCCCCTCCCTCACCCTCTCCCTCACTTTCTCAATCCCCCTCCCCTGCCCACTCTATATCCCCCTCCCCCTCCCACTCTATATCCCCCTCCCCCTCCCACTCTATATTCCCCTCCTACTCTCTCACCTACCGCCCCCTCTCCCTCCCCGCATTATACTCCCTCTTGCTTTCCCTGTCACCCTCCCCCCCCCCTCAGCCTCCCTCTTCCCATCCCTTTATCTACCCCCTCCCCCCCTCCCTTTCGCCATCCCTTTCTCTCCCCCAATCCCTCCCCCCATCACTTTCTCTCTCCCATCCACCTCTACTCGCCTCTCCCACTCAACCTCCCCCACCACCTTTTCCTCAATCCCTCTTCCTCCCACCCTCTGCAACCCCTTAGCCTCCCTCTGCCCTCACCCTCCCTCTGACCCTCCCCCTCCCCTCACTCCTCGGCCTTTCCCCACCCCATCACACCCTCCCTCCTGCATTCCTCCACCTCATACCCCCTTCTTCCCATCCCCCTCCCACCCACAACATCATAACCTCCGTACCACATCCCTCCTCCTCCCCCTCCCCCCCATCCCACTCCAACTCCCCCTCCCCCCCATCCCACTCCCCAACTCTCCCCCTTCCTCCCCAAATTCCTCCTGCTCTACCTACCCCACCCCAACCCTTCTCCATCCCCCACACACTCCCCTTCCCTCTCAACCTCGTCCCCATCCCTCTCCCTCTTAGCTTCCACCTGGCTTCCCTCCCTCCACCTCCCCCTAACAAACTCTCTCCTCCCTCCCTCTGCCTCCCTCTCACACACTCTCCCCTCCCTTCCCCTCCCCCTCCCCCTCCCCCTCCCCCTCCATCTTCCTCTCCCTCCACTCCCTCCCTCCATCCCTCCCACTACCCTACCCTACCTACAACCTCCCTCCCTCCCCCTACTCCGTCCAACACTCCCCCTCCTCCCTCCCCTTCCCCCTACTCCTAGCTCCCTTTACAATCCCCTCCCTCCCCCTAACCCACCACAATCCATGTCCCCCTCTACCCTTTCCTCCTTACCCCCTCCCCTCTCTCCTCCTCCACCTCCCATCTCCAAGCCTCACAAATTAACCTCCCCCACAGCCTTCAACTCCCCCTCCCTTGTACTCCCACCCTTCAACTCCCCCTCCCTCCCCCTCTCCCTCATCCCAATTCCAAAAGCTTCCCTTCTGCCTTCCTCTCTCCCTCCCTCCCCTACCCACACTCCCCTCCACCTCCCTCTCCCCCTCTCTCCCTCTCGTTCCCTTTCTCCCCTCCCCTTCCCCTCCCTCTCCCCCTCTCTCCCTACCTCGGCTCTACTCCACCTCCCTCCCCCTCTCTCCATCCCCTTGCCTCCATTCCACCTCCCTCCCTCCCTTACCGTTCCCCCTCCACCTCCCTTTCCATCTCCCTCCAACCCTCCCATTCATCACTACCCCTCCCCCACATCCCATCACATTCTCCCTCCCTCCTCCTCCCTACCACCTCCCCTTACCAACCCCTCCCTCTTTCCTACCCTCCACTTCCCCAGCCTGCCTACCCTCTCTACCCCACCCTCCCGCTCCCTCTCCCTCTCCCCCTCTCTCCTCTCTCCTCTCTCCCTCCCCCTCTCCTTTCCCTCCCCACTCAATATCCCCCACCACCCTCTCCCTCTCCCTCCCACCCTCCTCACCCTCCCTCACCCTCCCACCTTCCTCACCCTCCCTCTCCCTCTCCCCTCGTTCTCCATCCCATCCTCACCTTCCCTCTCCCCTACGGTCTCCCCCATCCCACTACCCAACTCTCCCCCTTCCTCTACCTATTCCTCCCCCTTCCTCTCCCTCTTCCTCCCTCTCTTGGTCCCTCCACTTGCCTTGCCCACATTCCGGCCTCCCCCACCTCCGTCCCTCACCCCCTTTCTCCCTCCCCATCACTTGCTCCACTTCCCTTCCCATCCACCTCATCCTCCCTCTTCCCTTCCTTCCCATCCCTCCCATATCCCCTCTCTCCTTCCTCACCTATCCTCTCTCTCCCCCTCTCCCCTTCCGTGCCTCCGCTCCACTTCCCTCCCCCTCTCTCCCTCTCCCCAACTTTGCTCCACCTCGTTTGCTCCCTCCCCCTCCCCCTCCATTTCCAGCGATTAAATATGAAATTTTAAGTTGAAGGACTAGATATTAGAGGAGAGAGGGGTTAACCATTCTAACTTATAGCTTATATGAGTTTATATATGGTTAATATTAGAAAATTTATATTATAGGATTTAATTTACAATGATTAAGAGTTATAAGGGTTTTACATATATAAGGTGTAGGTTAAAGAACTATGGATTTAAGATAACGATTATAATAGTTAGGATTTCATAATTATGGATAAGAGGCTATAATTTTTATTTATTATAAATTAAAAGAAAGAGTTAATATTTATGATGAATTTTGGAATACCTTAGTATGTAAAGTTGTAAACGATAAAAAAGTGCAAGGTATACCTTAATACATAAAGTTATACTGAATTAAATAGTGTAAGGTAATAGGAACAAGAGATTAGTGTCAATCGAGGTAAGGAGTTAGTATAATTTAAAATATTCAATATTCAGGTTTTTAGCTTAATTAACTAGTGTACGAAAACAAAATCAAGAAATTTTAACTGGCCTTGGCTTTGGATTTTTATATACCAAATCTCAAGGTAAATGGTGTTTTAGAAATGATTTTAAAATTCACGTGGTAAAATTATATGCAATCCTAAAATATTTAGACAACAAATGACAAAACTACCGCACATTGTTGAGGAGGAGAGTAACAGATTTCTTACGCATTATTAAAAATGTTTAATCTCCATCTTGCAATGGTTATATTTGTAGTTTCTGTTGCTAAAAGTGGTGAACATGTTAAAAGCATATAAAATAGAAAATACAAACTAAATAAAATTTGGGCCACAACATAGGTGAACCAAACGTGGTAGATGGATGACGTGGTAGGTGTAAATTTAAATGGGTAATGTGGCGGTGCTCTTCTTTAGATTTCCTTGGAAACAGAGGACCATTCGACGTGAATGGAGATGCTGCCAACTGTATGGAGGGAAATCTAATTGGTGAGCCATAATACTATAGGTGGTAAACTAGGCTTTCATCGGTGAGCCACTTGAAGTGAAATTTTCAACGAAGTAGAACTCGATCGTTCCAGATCAGATTATAAGAGGTTGTTAGTAATGATATCACGGATTAGCATGGAAGAAATGATATACTTGGTGCACACATTTGCATCAAAATTTCAAAATCAATATTTTTTTATGTAAACTTCGTCTAAAATTAATAGGTTAGAGAAAAGTTTTTTTTAATTAAGTTTTATATTTTTTATATATATTTAATAAAGATTGGATCTTCTTAAAATTTACTCGAACACACTTTATACATCTGCTATCTCCTTGCTATGATCAGAGGTTATGAAAAAAACCTTAAACTAAACCTTAATTCAAAACTCAATAAACCTTACTTCAAAACTCAATATATCGGCTAGCTCTCTGTTAGGGAAAAAAAAACTTAAAAACTATAAACAAATCACTATTTTTTATTACTATCAAAACTCAAAACAATTATTAGAAATAATTTAACCATTCATCTAAACAAAATGTAATACTATTTAACCATTCACATCGCTATGACTTTTTGATACAACATAGGAATCTATAACATAACAAAACATTAGAATTTAGGGTGGAATAGAACTATGTTTTCCCTAAATTGTAGGAGGAAGAGAAAGTATACTATTCACAATGATTATATGTGAAGACAACCCATTTAAGTAAAAGAAGGCCAGACAATTGGAGATTACAATTAACCATGGAGAACAAGTAACAAATATGTGCCATATCAATGTTCAACCACCACATATTAAGTAGCTATACTACTTGAACAAATAAATTTTCTTTGGATTATCATTAATTTTCAATATGGGATTGGACATAATTCATCCGATTGGGCATTGGTTGAGCTATCAATAATTTCCAATTTCATAGTTTAGATTTTCATTTCCTACTTAATATTTAGGATTACATTAATTAGCTAGAATAAACAACAGAGAGTGAACACAATATACAAACTCCACAAGAGAAACAATGGACTAGAAAGTACATTCAATAAAGAAGTACACCTTAGAAAGTACATTCGAGAAAGACGTTCCTCCAAGGTAAGTCTGGATGTACATCCATAAAATGAGCCGATTCATTGGGCTTGAAGGGTTTCCTCCTCTTTCTCATCATAAAAAATGACACAAACAGGCATACATAAATCTTGTTCATGATGGTTGGCTATACGCAATACCATTAATCTCAAACAAATTCAGGGCTTGTTATCTGCTCCCCCAAATCCTAAAGGACTTTAGTAGGTATATTGGGGGTGATATTCAGAAGAAATTTATTTGGAAAAGGTCGAACATTGGTGTCTATGGATCCAAAGTTCATGAAACATGTCCTTCAAAACGAAGGCAGGAAGTTTGGCCCAACTATCCCAAGCCTCTTGAAAACCTCATTGGAAAATAAAGTTTGATGGCCGTGCATGGGATCTCCGAAATAAACTCCAAGGGACGATTGTTGGAATTAATATTTGTATGGATTGGATTGATTGTTAAATATGCATGTTACGGACAAAGAACAATGCTATATTCGAGAGGAAAGAGAATTCAAACAATGAAAAGCATACATTGGAAGACAACCAGTCTATGAAATAAACTAAATTTATATGTATTCAATTTATATATTCGTTATAAACTAAATATATATGTATTCAATTTATATATTCTTTATATTCCTTACCAGATTCATTGTTTATGTTTTAAACAATCTGGGCAATAGTAGTGAATAAGTGCTATTGTTTTTCTAATTCACAGGTAATAAATGAAAGAACTTCCTCTGGAAACATTTCGGTAGGTCTTTATAGATAAGCCCAAGAAAACATTACAATGAAAGGTTATCAAAGATTTACACCCTGTTTTATTAGATGGAGGCGCCCATTCTACATCCATTTACAGAAACAAAACGAAAGACATGGAACAATAGGTTACAATGGAAATAAAGTGAAGGATAATGAATGAAATTTGCGTAACAGTTTGCACCTACAGTGATTCCCATTAAGACAATTTTGTTAACATAACTGTATGCCCTGTTTCTAAATAGTGATATGGCCTAATGCCAAAGCGAGAATTTGATTATATATGGACGTGAACTAATGGAAAATCTCGAATGAACTGCTCACGCATTGGTCATGGCCTTAGTGTCTCTCTCCTCGAACATATTGTAGTTGCATTTTTTTTTTAAAGTTTGTCTTCTATTGGATCTCTTGTTAACAATGGAAAACAGAGTAATGGTTGTGACGAGTTTTCATTTCCTAACCTAAATTCTAATGACGTGTTCTATGGTTGAGTTCTTTGATTTTGTATCCATAAGCACCTTAGCAGGTAATTTTACAGGCAGACTTTTCTTAAGGCAGATCAAACTTTTAGCATAGATGATATCACAAAATGCAGGAAATGGACATTACATAGAAATCCGAAGAGGTGGTCTGAAAAAGTTATAACATGAACTGGTATGAAAATATATGGTGGATAACTCGAGTGCCCCATGAAGTGATGTCACAGAGGCACCTGAATTTGCGGTGGACCCTCCAATACCCTGTGTAGTAGTAACCCTCGTTTCTTTTATTGGCAGTCGATCGATTCCTAAACTGGGGAATTCAAGTTGGGGTAGGGTTCACTGGGCTATTTACTACCTGGCTTGTACTTGGAAGGATCTTTAAGCTTAATAAACCTACCATAAGGCAATTTTTCTCATTATGGAAAAGAAAAGAATGGAATACTGAAGGCGAAAGGTAAGAAATATAACAATGGGCAATAATCTAAGAGAAAATAGCGGGATGGGCAGTAATCAGTTACCCATTCCAGATGAAGCCGAATAAAATAAAGGAAGAAAAACAAATCCGAGGGAATGAGAATGGAAAATTTGGAAGAAAATTCTACTTACATTCTGAACGATGATCTTGACTCGATTTGCACTATGTCCATACATCTCTGTGTATTCTTAATGCTGCAGGTTATGGAAGCAACAAATAATTTTAAAAAAATAGAAAATGGAAATCCACATAATAAAACTAAAAGTTACAGAGATCAGCTCAGATGTATAAGATAAATAAATAAACTCGGATAATACTCACAATTAATCAGATATTCAATCGATCCCAGAAACTCAATCAATCTGAGGAAGAAGGCTGATGGTGATCATGCCTGATTCATGATTCGAAAAATTGCCTGAGAGCGAGATAGAAAGCGTAGGAAAGCACAAAGAAACGTTAGCATTCGCTCAACTTTTTAAGCCATGGGTGTTTTTCACTCTTTTATGTTTAGCTTTTTTAACGGTAAATTTTTTTCTCTCCTCCCGAGAAATCAACTAGCCGTTCGTTTGAACGTTTTTAAAAAGTTCACATTAAAATGAACTCAAGGAGCTCTTGAGTACATGTGATTAAAATTATAGTTTGGATTTATTCGAAAAATAGTTTGATTCCCATAAAACATAATTTAGATTTATTAAAAAAAATGATCTGATTCCGATCACTCAAAACTAGTTGAAAAAGAAAAATTACATAAACGTCATTATGTTTTACACAACCTCATCGATTCGAAAATTATTGTTCGACCATATTCGCCTTCGAGTTTGAAGTAATCTTTAATTTCCGTATTCACCTGATTTCCGTATTCATTCCTTATATTTAACATCTTCTTTGGGTCCTATCTCTAATGTCTTCACTTGTTCTACGTTTGCTTATTTCTTATTCCGTTAACTTTATCTTTATAACATACTTTACCATTTAATTTATCATTTTAGGCATTATATCATAATTTTATCTTAATGTGGATTTCACAAACATGATATAATATTTATTAGTAATATAAAAAGACATTTTTATAATTCAAAATCATAAGTAAAGGCTTTAAAATATTTATTTTTATTTTTGTTTTGTTTTATTTATTTAGTTTACATAATTTTCCTTTAACTATAACGATTTATATGCATATACATAAGTGGTATAAACTCGAAAAGAAGTTAATCAACTCAAACTTACACCCTTGAATACAAATATATAGAAGTTAATCAACTCATATGCTAATTATGTTAGGGTTAAGCTTGATTTTGGAATGAGCAAGGATGTAAGTGTTTTGGTAGTTAGTAGTTTCTTGCTAGTTGTATTTACATATAAAAAACTCTATTGATAAACCTTGTGTTGCTATTGTTTATTTGTATTTATCTTTATTTATTCTCTCAGATATTTTTATTGTATGAGAGCCTACATAATGTCACTTATTGCTGGTGAATAAATATGACTGCATATAAGTACATAATGGGAGGTGACAGATCTCTTGCTTGGATACTTGAATCTGCAAGGAGAAAATGCAAATCAACGGGTTCAAGTGTAATCCGTTCATTATGAATTCCGATCTCACGAATCTCTCAAACCATGGTCAGACTAGTGAAGTTGAATGGCATGTGAATGCCTTATCCGAGGTGATATTCGGTGAATGCACTCGGCTTTTGCAACGAGAATATTGGTTATGGCAGCCAAGATAGGGTTTTGTTGTTTTAGAGAAGCCGCCAGCCATTGAAATGGTAAGAGAACCAGATCCGTGTGAAGATCGGTGCATAAACCTTTTCTTGCTATTGTTTTCCAGGATAAACCTTGTCTTGACTAACAAATTATTTTTGTTTATAGTATATTTATGTGATTGTACTCATATAAAGTAGAATTTTAAATTCACTACAAATATATTTATGTTGTTGTACTTATTTAAAGTAGAATTTTAAATTTACTATATATAGTAATGAAAATTATTTCATCTTTATCATATTAATGTTGTTGGATTCACCCAAGTACAATATTAAATTCACTACATATACTCACTTAGTAATAATGAAGGAATTTAATTTGACAATATAAATATTGTGTTTCCTAAAGCACTTGGATAGTTAGACATATTTTTGTGGGCAACTTGAGTTAACTTAAGTTCTTGATATCTAAATAGATCACATAGGTAGTTGCTCACATGCATATAATATTAAATCTTTTGTAGTTAGACATGTTCCTTTGGACAACCTCACTCAATTTAACTTTTGTTGTTGATATCTAAATAGAGGCCACATAGGTGATGATCACATAGTTAGACCCTATCAAGTATTGAGATGATAGATTTGTCATCTACTTTCTGAAGAATTAAATATTGATCTAGTTCCATGGCCGTTTCCTTTAGATCATGTCATAGGAAGGCATACCAATAAAAGATTGATATATTTTTCTTTTAGTTATATATTAGTGATAAACCCTCAATATCACATGGACATACAACCATATGACCATACACATATGAAACCATTGTCCAAACCAAACCATGCCAAGATATAAATATTATAACAATCCAAAACCAACATAGAGAAAACACTCAAACCAAATTACCCATCCACCACAACATTCAACACACAAAGTCTAAATTGTTTTTAGGGTCGAGAAACATTACATAAGTAGGAAATGAGCCATGAGTCTTCTATCATACTCATGCAATAGGTCCATTAATTTGTCCCTTATTGAGCTATCCTCAATAAAGTTATTCTATAGATATTATCTATCCCATAGTGGTCCAACATAAAACACTTAATCAATTGCATAGATATAGCTGCTAATGATAATTAATCACACAATGAGTAAGTTGTTGATGAATGTCTTGAATGTATTAAGTGCCCTCCCTCTTTAAAATGTCATTTCATTTCCTTGAAAGTGAGGAATTGTCATACATCCATTAATTATAAATAATTAAGTAATTGTAAAAAAGTAAAAACTTAGTAGTATATCACCATATTACCACTTTAACATTCAAAATAATTTGCATCCTTAAACATAAATAAAATGATTGATTACACAAATTCTTGTGTCACATTGATTAGTATCCAAATCTAATGATATAGAAATAAAATCATAATATTGTAATAATTTACCAAACCTTATGCTCTACCATCCTAAACACCATTACACCGTACACCATTGTTGACTTCTTTTTTAAAATGTTGATTACAACTCATTTAAAAAAAACAAACACAATCATTTACATCGCATACCTTAGTGACTTACAATGGAAGCTAGTTCATATCTACATAAATAAAAAGACTCCTAGCTAAGTATAAAATAAGAAATAAGTTTTCCACGCCCTACTATATACAGAGAATGGGTAGCTTGAAGCCATAAATATGAAATTACTGGCCATCCTGAAACACACTGTTAATGCTTCACGTGACCATTAGCACACCAAGCTATATCCTACAATATGGGCTTACCACACTTTCATTATTATTATAAAAGGTCCTACTTAGTGGAAATTACATATCTCCACGACCACCTACTCATTCGTATATAGAGGTAAAGTTATGTTGCCCTAAGGTAAAATTTTATGATAAAAGTAGGTTTTCAAACATTGTGATTATGGGATATTTTTATTAATTTAATATATATTTTACAATGTCATAATAAACTCGTTTTTCAAATATGTAATTATCTTTTAATTATAATTATATCTAAAATTATTTTAACAATTAATAAAATTATTTTAACAATTAATTGCATCAATAAGAGAATAATAAATATTATTATTTCAATAATCTTTCAGAAATAAAAATGTTACTATTTAAAAAATAATAATCTTTTAAAAACATGATCATCTAAAAAATTAATCATGTGTAATTTTGTATTTATAGATAAATAATATAATATGAATATTATTTTTTATATATCTAACCATTCCATGAATATCATATTTATGGATAGTATTTTAATAATGACATTGATTTAAAATAGTAAGTATTACCTTAAAGGATTGGATGTGGGCATCTTTTAACAACATTGGCATTGACAATTTATCGAGAAAGTGAATACTTCTAACCATATTGACATTGACAATATGTTGGGAAAGTGATACTATCTTTGTGTGAAGACCTTTGGGCTTAAATATTTAAAACAATTAGTACTATCCTTACACACTTAACTAAAAGTGGGATATTTTTATTTTTTATTTTTGATACTTTTTCAACCTCATATAATTCATGGTTATACCAATTATATGCATCTTAGGTGTGTTTTTTAAAATGTTTAAATAACACCCCTTAGTACAAGTTCCCATTAAAAGAAACCTCACTCACATTTGAACACCATTAATTTCAATTTTGGACATTGATGTGTCAATTAATTTTGAGGGTCACGTATAAAAAATGTGGTCTATCAATAAACAATGATATGATTGAGATTTATATTAATGTGGAGACCTATGTTCAAATCTTAAATAAGACTTTCATTTCCATCCAAATTAGATTCAATATCTTCTAATATCAACATCAATTACATTTATCAAAAAACACCAAAATATAAATATGCAAAATATACTTTCCTTTATTAACGTAAATTAATATCTTATTTTTACACCTATTATTATATAAATTAAAAAAAATTATTATTATAAATTATTTAAATAAAAATTTAAAATAATTTATCACAATAAAAAATTAAATATTCTAATAAAGGATTAAGCTTCAAGTTTATATCCATTTAAACAAAATGGAAGAAATAAATAAATTTAAATTACATATTATATGAAATACAATTTTATTTTACCAAAATTACATAATTATCATGAATTTCCCATCCATCTACCTAACCAATCGCATTATATGGTCAAAACATCATAAGTTTAAAGTTCGAAACTCACAATATAATGTTAAGCGAATTAGGGTAAACTCTTCTAAACCTAATATAAAATGTCATATGAAACTCTAGATAGGATAACCTTGAAATTCAAAATAATAATGAAATACGAATAGTGACTAAGAGTCTTATTATGAATTTTAATTAAACATGGTATAAAGTGTCAATTCTTATTATGTATCTAATAAAGTATAAAGTATAAACTCTTCTAAATATAGTATAAAATATTTTGAAATTTTGAAATGATTTGAAATAATTAAGTGAAGTGTTAGTATAATAATTGTAGTTAATTTTAAGATTTTGTTATGAATTAGTTTTAGATATTATTAGTGATTGTAAATAATATGTTTGATTTTGTAAATAAATGAATCATAAATTTCCAAAGAAAGTGATTAGGCATGCTTCGATTATGATATCCCAAAAAGGAAATAAAACTAAATGAGCGATGTCAAATAATTATTTTTATAAACAAAAGAAATAATATACATTTTATCTTAAAAATAAAGGACGTTACTTAAAAAAATTTGTAAATTTTATTAGTTAGTTAAGTTAAAATGAAACAAGAATTATATTTCCTAACACAAAAATAGTAGACATTTTATCTAGAAATAAAAAACTTTACAAAAAAAAGTTTTAAGTTTGATTAGTTAGTTAGGTTAAAATGAAACAAGAAGATATGCATTGGAGAAATAAAGGAGGGATTCAAATTAGAGAAAAGGGGAGTTGGGGAGAGAAAGATTCAATTGATTAAGTTCTCTTATTTGATTAATAAATGTTATTGTGTATTGATTATATTATTTTTTCTTATTCAATATAATTTTGTATTTATAAAGTATATTGTAGATTATTACTTTAATTATTTAATTATTTAATATAAATTATAATTAATCATTATATATATATTGAAAATAGAAACAACTTATTGCAGAAACTAGGTGCTTTATAGTTCAATACGAGGAAGATGTTGTAACGTTTGTTACTAACAAAATAATTAAAAAAGTTCATGTAGCTTATAAAATAAAAAGTTATGGAAAGTATTTAGAAAAATCTATGTTGGTTCATAAAATAAAATATATTTAAAAAATAGATCTTCTTTTATAAAATAAAAACTTAAAACTTAAAGAGAGATCAAATTTCTTGAGTTTAAATTTTAAAAAAGAAATACACGTCAAGAAATTGAATCCCTCTCGATGCTTCATAGATATAGGTTCAACATGGATCTATGATGGTAGTATAAAGAAATAAATTTCTACCTTAAATAAAAGATATAAATATTAAAAAACCTTGAAATTTCTAATTATAAACCATTTTTTATAAACAATGTTATAGAACAATTTCAACCCTAAAACACTTCTTATCCATCTAAATATTTCAAATATACAAAATTGCAAAAAAATTAATAGATTTCACACGACTATTAAATAGATTCAGATAGATAATGTTTAGAATAGATATTAAACCTAAAACTAAAGTAAAACCTTCTATATATACATAGTAACTTGTCCATTTAACAAGCTTAATCTTATTACTAAAGAGGAATAATTAAATCCTATTTCAGCCGAAACATAGGAATTGTGAGACGGCCAAAATTTGCAAGGGTCAAGTTAGAATCAAGTTGGGAGGCAAGCTGAGGTTTGTTGTTGAGTTAATCGATATATATAAATAAATATTTTAATAATTATATTAATAATAATAATAATATCAAATTTAGCTAGTTTATTTAGTTAAGGTGTAGATTTAGATTTGATTCAATTTTTTTTAGAAGTGAATTAGTTGGGAAGAAACACCTAGAATCCAATCAATTATTTTAACAAACAAAATAATAATAATAATAATGGTGAAAGTGATAACGATGAAACTAAAAAAATTAACATTTACATGTTATAGACATACAATAAAATGACACACATGCAAACTAATAAAGAAGAAATAAATTATTAGTTTAAGAGTTTGAGAAGAGAGATAAGCTAATATCACGATTGATTATTACCTTAGCCATTAAAGAAAAGTTCATAAACTCTTCAATGAAATGGATTCAGTGGTATTTTTGCTCCTTCCATGAAATGGATTCAGTAGGAAAATCCTCGTAATAATGCTTTCAAAATTAACTTACAAAAAATTATTCGTGATTAAAAATATAAGATTAATATAGAAACTAGTTAAACAATATAAATATCTATATCTATATCTATCTATATATATATATATATATAATCAAAACATAACAGAAAGAGAAACACCTAAAAATATCAACGTATGAAACTACAAAGAGAAATATTGGGAAAAAAAATAGTGTATTTACCTTCATATTAAGCATCTCCCTTGTTAGCTACTAGTGAATAAACTCAACAGGTGACAACACGAACCATCAAATAGATTCCATTCAAATTAAATAGAGGTGCAAAAGATGAACAAGACCAAATCACCGACCATTAACACAAATGTATTGTGGTTGAAAAATAAATAAAAATTGTCTTCAATCATGCGAGCTAGAGCCGAACATAGCAAGGCTAGTCTTAACCAAGCAATATCTACATTTAAAAAGGGCTAAGTGGTAGCATATACCTGCGGAAATAAGCTTTATTAGATAATGAGGTGAGTTTTAATTAAATTAAATTATGGGGTGAGTTTAAATTGTTTTGTCAATGTGTATAACTTTTATTTCATGAATGAATTTGTGTCAATTATCACATGGCTTAGGTTTTCAATATAAAAAAAATTTAAAAACTTTATTATTCAATCCATTTTTATATTTTTTATCACAATTGTAGATATAATTATTTTATTTTGATATAAATTTTAAAAAGATAAATGTAATTGTATAATGAAAAAATATTAATAAAATTTAAATATGTTTATATAAAAACAAATTATTTTTTAAATTATAAAATCAAATTTATCACTTTTATTTTACATTTACATTTATATATTAAAAAAGCTTTTATTAAATCCTATGATCGATGATTGTAGATAGAAATTGACCATGGTAAGACATATTATGTTAGCTTCAAACCTAATTTTTTATTAAACATTTAAACTCAAAAAAATATTAATGATTTTATGATATATTATAAAAATAATTTTTTCTTATAAAAATTTTAATAATATTTTTTAACTATTTAATTGATTTTTTAGATAAGGTTCAAAATTGAGTACAATTTGACGCATAACGGTAACATATATATTTAGTTTACTTATGCTTCCAAACTTATGACATTTTTACAATTTGTTTTTAGATTTGAAATTGCATTATGCATTTATTTTTATAAAGGTTTTGAGTAGAATCTCTAAGGCACAAAGTGTTTTGAATAATCTTTAGAAAATGGAAACCTTGGTTGGCTTACGAAATATATCACAAAGTGAGGATGCTATATTTTTATAAAATAATATATTGCAATTTGGAGAAAGCAATTAACTATGCAACAGAGATACCTATATACACATTTTGTAATAATAGACATCTATTACACATTTTGAACTCATACATATACCATGTTTTCTCTTAACGTGGTATTGAATTTGGGAGATATCCATGTATGTTCCTTAACATGGTATTCGAAGATGGTGTGTGGCTCCACAAGGAGGTGCTAGCTGTCAAGTCACGATAAAAAGTTATGCTAAGATGTATTACTTTGGCAACTCAGTTGGATATGGCCTCCCAAAGACCAACGTGGATAAACTAAAATCATAATAATAAAGCATAAACACTAAAATCTAAGTCCAATGCCTTTGCCATGACATTGTAACTTCATTAACAAATGTCCATCGAATATTAACACTTGGCATTTGGCATGGTTGTATACTATACACAGCTGTTGCTTGGCTTGGTTAATGATTACTCTAAACTATTTAATTGGTTTCTCTTACAAACCAGGTAGTTGGAATACAGGGTGTCGTGAAAAGACAATTTCATTCGACTCGCCATAGCTAGTTTTGTGCTAGAAGCGCGATCGAGGTATTTTGTTATAAGTTGAGAATTTGAATTATAGAGGTATTTTGTACTTCTTTTTATTTGCATTAGAACGAGAGATAAAGAAAAAAAAGAGTGAAACGGTATTGTAGTTTTCCAATTATGGTGAAAATGTCTATAAATTAAATAGAAACAAGTTATTTTCATCATTTTCATTTGAAAATTAAATTATCAAAAAAATATTTTACCCTCACACCTCAAGTGGAGAATGTGGGATTCATCATATCTATGACTTTCAATTAATTGTCAAAAACATATTTCACCCCCACAATTCGAGTGGAGAATCTCGGATTCATCATATCTATGACTTTCATAAGAAAACTTGTAGTTGCCTGTTCCTATGTCCAAATGAAAGTGTGGGAAACTCTTAAACCTGTCTAGCACTGGCACGTTGATATCGAAACAAAACCCTGATGAAAAATAAAAATGAAACTCTATGTTTATGTGCCAACATATTTTCTTGGATCTTTTAATATATTAAAACATAATACCCAATACGTTTAATATTTTTTAGAAAACTGCATTGTGCATTGATTGCACATCCACAAACTCAGTTTGAGTTGTAAATAGACCTAATGACCTAGGTATTTGCATGATGAAAAGTTGTGTGGGATATCTGAGGTTGAAGAGGGGACTCACATTTGGGAAACTCCTCTACACAACATGAGATTTTTTTGTTTGGATTTAGCAAGGAAAGTAGTAGAATACTTTCCATGAGGTTATGTTTTAGATGTCCCATATAATTGTCCTAGCTATATAGGGATGGATATGTAAGGAGGAGTAATTTCTCTCTATGATATACTCAAACAAGTAAGTGTGTTACTGACATAAGTAATATGCATATGTACGAAATCTGATATTAGAATTGATAGTTTTAAATATAGTTAGGTAGATTAGTTAATGCTCGAAAGTTTTTGATATATTTCAGAATTGCTTATATATATGTTTTTTAGTACAAAATGTAGTGAGTGAGTTTTTGGTGTTAATGAAGAAGAGATTGAAAGCTCCTATTATATATTTATATCAACTGTAGTTGTGTGTGTCTTTAGTGTTTTTGTGTTCTTGCTGTGAGTATAAGATCCCTTTCCTATCCAACATATTGGTATCAGGTTATTGTTGTTGAGTGTTTCTCTATCAATTGAAGCAAGTTGTAGGATTCATAGGAGACCTTTAGGAATATCTCCCCACACTGGAAGAAGGGAAGAGTGGAGCTATAAGAGAGTTGAGGAAACCAAAGGAGGAGGAAACTGAGCAAAGGTCCCTCCAGAATACTGTGGATGTGGTTGTACAGCCGTTGTTTCCATTGTTTCTATTTTGAAGGATCCAAGTAGCTCGTCGGAGAAGACGAAGGGTTAGAATAAAACCCTATAAAAAGAAAAATAATTAAAATATAAATTTTAACAACTCAAATCTAGGGTGGAGATGAATGATTAAATGTTGGATTTTGTGCAATTTCGGAAGATATTATTATTGTATTTTATTGTACTTGATTGTACCTCCTAAAGGAGATGAACTTGATGTAATTAATTATGTAAACCCTTGAAACAATCAATGTAAACCTTGGGATGAAAAGCAAGCAAAAGAAAAATTAAAATTAATTTATTTATTGCTCCCCAAAGAATGCCATTCACAAATCCACGCTTGATGAAAACATTAAGAAGAAACTCATTCCAAACAATACGATTATCCCAAGGACTTACGGCCTTCCCAAAATCCATAAAGAAGGCACACCTTTAAGACCAATTGTGTAATACCCCCTCTCTATCCCTATCAAATTTATAAATGTATATTGTGAATAATGTAAGAGCCTTGCTGGGGATCTCAAGGCCAAGGCCCCACTAGTGGACCCTGAAATTATCATTTCAATATCTGTCTAAGTTTCAAATATTATTGAAAAATCTATGGGACTAAAGAGGTGATGCAACTTAACAACGGGTGATAGAACCCACTACGAAAGAGGAGTGATAAGTAGGGTAACATCCAGGATCGTGGGTAACACCTTAGTGCCAAGGACACTTAAAGAAAAGTAAATTAATTTACAAATTAACCTTAAGGTTATAAGTGTCGTCGTAATAAATTAAGGAAGCGATTACTCGTGGCAACGCCCCTAATCAACTAGAGGGCTTACCTTCCTTGTGTGAGGATAGCTATGATAAATGATCCTAAATAAATTAGGAGGTCATTCTATTAATATATCCTAGATTCGAAAAGAGGCTAAAAATTTCCTCAATTCTATACTTGAGGACAAGGAGAAGGATGAATTATATTTATCCATAAGCTAGGATGTTTTAATCGGAATTATGTTGTGCATTATGGGACATGGAATGAGATAATAACTTAGCTTGGTGTACAAGAATAGGATTGTGGAGATAATTATATCTAGATTGTTATTCTAGTGATCTAAAATATATCTACGAAAGCATTGTATTAGATATGTATAAATATAAGTATACTAGATGACTGTCGAAGTTTATATAACACGAATATATCACCCAAAAATATATTCATTGTTAGTGTTATTAAATAAAGAACCTCCACTACAAGGGAGTATTACTTTCAAGGACATTCTTTTATACATATATTACTAATGGCAATAATATGTATATTGCTATAGCCAAGGTATTTCACCGGGGGGTGAATTAGTGATATTGGTTAAAACCTTAGTTAATATGGAGTAGAGTTGGTGGAAACACGACTCCATTCTTAGGTTACTAGACCTTTTTAGCTACCATCCCTTAACTCATATATATATATATATATATTAAGTATATTCATACTTGTATTCCTAGTAGGCACCCTTGATAAGTGAATCCATACACGTGTAGTGTTGGCCGGACCACTATCATTGGCTACTTGCTTTGATTACTGGGCCATGACTGCCGTGTGAAACATTTCTCCCACCGGATGCCTCTTAACTATCCATACCAAGTTTATTCATAGGTCATACAAGTTGAAGAGAGGAGTTAGGTAGAATATCAGTCGAGGAATAGAGGTGAAGTCTCCTTAATTGAATAGTGCCACTTGGTGCAAGCTTCCACATGTCACTATAAGAACATGAGCAGCAAAGACGCCACTTGTCATCTCAAGTAGGAGGTGGTGCTATAAAACCTTCCACCTACTAAATCTTTGGGGGGGGAGATAGACGGAAGGTAGGTGAAGCACGGGGAAAACTGAGGGATGGATTCCTGCGTTAAGATTTAGAATCAGGAAAATAGCCACAATGGAAGGAGTTGGTTGGGCGCCGAAAAAGGTTGTGAGCTATGTTTATGCAATGGCAGGCATAATAGAATATCTCGGAGTTTAGGAGAAGCGATGCTGATCTCTGTGCAGGGAATTGCTTTTGGGTTTCTGCAACTGAGATCCAGGTCAGCATTTTCTTGTAGTAAGCTCTATCTGCATGTTGAATATGTTGATCTATGAGCTCATTAGTTATCTGGAAAACGTTAGTCTGATTAGTATGTTGAAGAATCAGGTTTTATTTCATTGCTATGTTTTGCTTGAAGGAAGAACACTAAAGCTTTGTCTACATGCTGTAGATCTTAGTTGTTGTTGAAATTGTGTTGCCAAAATCATGGATCTCTGTCAGATTAAAAATGCAGATGCAATACTACTGTTCACTATTAGTTGTTGAAATTTGCAGAACTTAGTTTTATTTATGAAGCAGACTACCAAATCAAAGACCTGAGTTTTTGTTGATAAAATCGATTTCGAGATCGGGATCCCTATGCTATAGAAAAACGCAGCCATAATACTGCTATTCATTTTGGTTGTTGAAAATCGAAGATCTGGGTTTTTGTTGATAAAATTGATTTCCAGATCAAGATCCCTATGCTATAGAAAAACGCAGCCATAATACTGCTATTCATTTTGGTTGTTGAAAATCGAAGATCTGGGTTTGTGTTGATAAAATTGATTTCCAGATCAAGATCTCTATGCTTTCGAAAAAAAATGCGGTCATAACACTGCTGCTCATTTGGGTTGTTGAAAAACGTAGTTCTCAGTGGGCAAGCTGAATTGAAGTTGGGTGCCACCGTCCTCGGAATTTCAGGATCTCCGTTGGGATATCAAAATTATAGTTATGATGCTTACTATCTTATTTATCTAGTATATAAACTCGGATAGCTAGGTTGGTTACATTATGTTTAGGGAAAAATGTAGTCATAAAGCTGATCCCTGTTGTGGAGAAATATTTCATCTAGGTATATAAATAAATTGTTGAATTGAACCTCTGCGTAAGTAAAATAATTTATGGATGGTTTCGGAGTTAAAATAAGAGGAAATTGTAAGTATTTTAGATCGCTTTTGGCTATCATCGAGTGCTCCTTGTAGGAATATCAGTCATCACATAAAAAGGATAACACCGTGCTAAATAAATAATTATGATTAATTATGTTAGCATAAATAAAAAGAGATGGTAAATCTTAGAGAATTACTTGATAAGCGTATAATCATAAGTATTGCTGATAGGAAAACTTATAGAGTAAGTGCAATACTATATAGCCCTTGCCCCTAATAGAGATAAGTTGGGGTTCCCGTTGTGTTGATCTTTTTATTATATAAGTAGATGCCCAGAATGAACTAATATCTTCTAGAGAAATTGATCTCTGTGATAGTTCAGATGTATATCATGAATTATAAGTGATCCAAGCTGGGTTTGAAAATCGATATGGTGATCTCTGCCTGCTCCTACTATTGGATGAATTGTTGGTCTCTAGCTTTTTAATTGGTATTATGGAATCGTGCATAAGAAAGGACTCTGTTTCATTATAGTCTTGATAAAGGCATCCCTATGCTGGATAGAAATCATAGCTAGGACCTCTGTTCGAATCTGGTATCCTACAGGTTGCCTACTTGTTTTATATTAAGTTTCGGTTATACATTAAAAATTATTCCACCTTAATGTAGTTCATAAGGTTAACTCCCGAGTTTGACTCTGTATTGATTTATGTTCATCGGATCTCTATAATCGTTGTGATGTAGTATAAATCGCTTGGATACTACTACTGAGATAAACCCTTGTAAACACTCTACGATGGGTAGAACGTGTTGATAATGCTCTCTGGTAGAGTTGTTTGAGATAAGCTGAAGAGATTGTTGCAATGATTAAGTTGCAGAATTGTAAAACCTCTTTTTCCATATTATAATAAGATTGACCCTCCCTTGTGGACGTAGCCCATGTACCGGGTGAACCACCTATATATGGTGTCTCTTATGTGTTTGTTGACTCTTATGTGGTTATGTGGTGGTGTCTCCTATTGTTGTTGTCTATTATGTTATTATAGTCTTGACTAGATGTGTGCATCTCTAAGTTCCAATAATTATGCATTTCGTTGAGTTACAAATTTGTTGTACACACAATAAAAATATCAAAGGTGTTAGTTGCAATGAGAATAGAAGTGAATGGTCAAAATACTTGCATTCTATGTTATGGTCATGAGGTAGTAAGTACGACTGCTTTATGGTCCTTATACCAATGAAGTTCACCATAAGTTATAGAGATATTAAAATTATGAAATTTCCTTATAAGAATTTGTTCAGGCTAATGTGTGGAATTGTTCATGTAATTAATACAATTTTTTGTATGAATCTCTTAGAGTAAAATAATCATCATGAAAATCTTGAGATAATCCTTAATTCGGATATTCGGATATATTACAATATCTTGGCAACAACTGATGAGTAATTGTTATTCATAGAATGTGTATGGAAAAGATGTTGTGAAAGCATTTCGTTATCATAGCATGGAGCTACAAAGTTGATTTGTATGTAATGGACTCGAGGGAGACCCAAGTAGCTGCACTGGTAATACTTAAGCAAATTGATTTTTATAAAAATGTCAAGTGTATGCACAAGGATTAATTACATGTTGGTTGTTTCTTATAATGTTTTATTATGAATATCTTTAAGGGAAGAAATTTTAATTTTCACCAAAATTACTAACTTGCAAAGCTAGGACATGTTACAAATTGTGAACACAATTGGGTCACCCACCTACCATCTAGCAAAATTCTTGGCCAAAACCCTAAAACCCATGGTCGGCCAGACATTCTCTTACATAAAAAATTCTACCCATTTCATTGATGGCATCAAGAATCTTCGTGTTGATGAAAATGACTTATTGGCTAGATTTGATGTGGTCTCTCTTTATACAAAAGTTCCAGTTGAAGAGGCCATTAAAGTCATAAGAGAAATCACAAACGATGAGACAACCAACCTAGTTAGGATATGCCTGAAATCAACATATTTCATTTTTCGTGGTGAAATATACGAATAATTAGATGGTGTTGCAATGGGATCTCCGCTCTCACCTATAGTTGCTAACCTGTATATGGAGTGGTTTGAGAAAATGGCCATTGACTCATTCCCTTTCAAACCTAAAGAGTGGAAAAGATTCGTTCATGATACAAATATTATCTGGCCACATGGCAGAGATAATCTTGACAAATTTCTCATGCATTTAAACAACCAGTCTGATCACATCAAATTCACAATGGAAATTCAAGAGAATGATTGTCTACCATTCTTAGATGTCTTAATCACAAAAAATATAGACGACTCTCTTGCACATCAGGTATATCATAAGAAGACTCACACCGACAAATACTTACATGCTGAATCACACCATCACCCCTCCCAAAAGATCGGTATTATGCATACTCTTGCTAAAAAAGCAGTTAGAATCTCTGATGAAGACCATCTTAATGAATAATTACAACACCTTTCAAAGATTCTACAGGAAAATTTTTATGCTACTAGAGACATTAACATAGCGATCAAGAGGGCCTAAAGCTCTAAAATTAAAAACCAAGCAAATGAAGATGAAGAAGGAAGCAAAGGGATGGTGATACTTCCATTTATCTATGGGACAACAAACAAAATAGCTAAAGTCTTGAAAAAGAAGAATATTAAAACTGTTTTCTCACCCCCAAACTCCCTAAGAAATCTTCTCGACAAGACCAAAGAGCCTGGATTGATCTGAAACTAAAGAAAGGCATCTATTCCGTCCCATGCTTTAGTGACGATGTGTACATAGGGGAAACAAGTCACTCAATAAAGACCAGAATAAAAGAACACTGCGCAGACATCAATCACAGAAGGACTAAGAATTCAACACTTACTGAGCACTCCCAAAAAAGTAACCATGAGATATGCATAGAAGACACAAAGGTAGTCACGATTGAGGAACATTACAATAGAAGGCAGATTCAAGAGGCTATCGAGATTGAGAAGAACCCAAAAAACTTTAATAGAGATGATGGTTTAATTCCGAGCGTAGCATGGAAACCAATTATACACAACCTAAGGAATAAAGAACATCCATAAATAGCCAGAAATATTATTCTTGGGCCAACATTGACTACACTTTAATATTAATAATTGGATTTCTAGCTTATTTATAGTAATACTAAGTGTCTAATTCCATGGAGACACTCTCACTCCTGAAGATGGACTCAGCTCCGAGGTCAAAAAGTAGGTAGAGTACTCCTTACCTCTCACAGGTCCTCCACACATGTCTCCAACATACTCTACCTATGAAAACCTGAAAGCAAAGATTAATAATATTAATGAAATTAATAATATTAATGAAATTAATAATATTAATAAAATTAATAATTTATTATATTTTTAATATTTATTAATTTTTTTAAATTGAATATTTTTAATATTTATAATATAAAACTTTATTAATTTAAAAATTAAAAGAATAATATTTTTTTAATATTAAGTTAATAATAATATTGATTCAAAAATATAAACATAAATCATAATAAAATATTAATCAGTATAACTAATGAGATTAATAATATTAATGAAATTAATAATTTATTATTAATAACATTATATAAACACATAGTTTTATATTTATACATATAATATCATAAAAATACTTATATATAAAAAATATTATTGTAGTGTTACTCTCACTTTTTAATAATATATACACCTTTTCATTTTAAAAAACATGCTTAAGTGTATAAAAATAGAATACACACTAAGTTGCCTTCCATTTCACTGCACTAAACAATATTCAAAATATATAATTTTTTTTTTAAATTTTTTAATAATATATATTATATAACATTTTAAAAATAAATTTAAATATGTTTATTAAATTCAATATTTAATAATATAATTATATTTTAATATAAACTAATAATTTTATAAAATATTTTGCAATAACCTATATAATTAATAGTTATTGAAGCTTATCTTATAAAAACAACAATTTATAAATGAAAGAATGAATATAAATGATATAACAAATATGTACAATCACTAGTGTTGAAAAGTAAATATTTTATTTTAAATTTGTTTCATTATGTGAAATGACATGTATAGTAGGCCTTACATATGACATTCTCCTCTAGATTGAAAGGTCTTTGCATGAACTATTGAGATTATACATACAAATGTAATAGCCTAAAATTCTCTATTAATTATCAATCCACTCTTATGCGGTTTCCTCTATGCTATGTGTTATAATTTTGGAACTAAGAGTGATATTGTTAATTGTTTTCCTGGCATTATATAGTTTGAATTTGTAAAATGGGAAATAATCTTGTTGTGCAATTACAACCACATGAATAGGTAGCCATTGCCAAATGATAAAAATATCTCAAGTTTGGTTGAATTTCTATTATAGTATAATGTTAAATTTATTTCTCCTTAAAATTTGATTGCGTTTATATATTTGTTTAGTCCTTAATTTCTTCTTGAACCATGGTCCAAAACCCATCCCTAGTGCACAAAACTGAATGTTTCCATCCATATCCAACTTTAAATGTAAACCCATCACTAGTAATCAAAAACTTAAAATGACATTAATTCCTACACATAGAGACTATGAATATTTTCAACAAGACATGTGTGTTGACCATATCTATTGGTCCTAGATTCCTAAAATCTTATTTTAGGGCCCAATGTAAAGGTCCATAGGTCCATGATTGCTCGACTAGTACTAACTTATGAGATTTATAGGTCCATGGTTGTTCATTCAAATTGATTCTCGATTACGAGAATCATTTCCAAATTATAATAAAACAATTCCTTTTGGTGGTAGATACATCATTCATTTGGGATACCTTGGTCAATTACCTCATGTGAGTGATAACCCTATATATGCATGGAACACAACTGAATTTTTTAATCACATAATCCAACCCTCTCCCAATGATAAACACATAGGATTACAATGTTGTTACTAACCATTCCATGCATAGACACATTAACAGTACACATTCACCAATCATGCCTTTACATAAGAACGTGCATCATTATCTATAATCAAGTAGGATCATCATTACAATATCAAGCAATAGGTTAGTATGCATCATACCTTTACATAGGTTAGTATGGCTCAATTTAAAAGGTAGATTATCGAGACTCAAACATGTAGTGAGCCCCAGTTGACATAGGATTGATTCCATTTCCCCTTCATCCCATACCTGTATGTTGTCGCAACAAGTGTTGAACTACCAAATTTGATGCTTAGGCCCCTATGATGCTAGCGTTGCTAATAAAAATGATATCGAAATTGAAATTGGAAATTGAAAATGGAATTGAAATGTAAATTTGAAATTGAAAATGAAAATGATATTGATATTGGAAATTGAAACTCGAATTGAAATGTAAATTTGAAATTGAAAATGAAAATGATATTGATATTGGAAATTGATATTTAAATTGAATTTGAATTTTGAAATGAAATTCGAATTGAAAATCGAAAATTGAAATTGTAATGAGAAATGAAAATTGAGAATTGGAAATGTAATTAGAATTCAAATCAAAATTGAAACTTGGAATTTGAAATTGAAATTTGAATTTGAATTGTGAAATTTGAAATAGAGTTTGAAATTTGAATTGAATTTGGATTTGAAATGCGAAATTTGAAATAGAATTTCAAATTTGAATTTGAATTTTAAATGTGAAATTTGAAAGAGAATTAGAATTAGAAATTGAAATGTGATGCAGAGAGTTCTATAGAGAGATCTTCATTGCTTCGGGCTCCACGATGCACGAGAGGATCTGACATCACCCAAGAGGGCGGCCATTGGCAGCGCTCCCGTTCGCCAAGTGCGGCCATGACGGGGTCAGTTATCCCTGGTGGCAGCAGCAGGAGAGTTAGTGTGTCCATTCATCTCGACGACATACATGGTGAACCCCAAGTGGGGGATGAGCAGCTAGAGTTGAGTGCGTCAGGGGCATCAAGTGCATCAAGTGCATATTTTTGGTTAGATAAATTTTCAGTAAATTTTTAGTATATAATGCATTGAATTTCAGTTGCAAGTTATAATATATATTTTTAGTAACATTTGTGTTTTGGTTTGGATTGCAGGTGCCCCATCAAGGGGATCGTATGACAATGAGGTCGTACGGATCACTCTCGCTGATATCACTGCCCAGGGAGAGTGGGTGAACTCATTTGTGTGTACATTGAGGGAGGATTCTCCGACATGGCAATCTTTATCCATGATGTTATCAACAGTTGATGAGATGTTGGCCCTCTACAAGAGGGTGGGACCTCTCAGTGACATTTGGCGTCATTCATGCCAGAGGAGGAGAAAGGATGTCATTGGGATCCACAAATGGGAGGACATCAAAGGCTCCATAAGAGGGTGTTAACACACAAAAAGTGCTCACTACCTCATCTACCCCATTACATGACTCATTTGTCCATTTTCCTACCATATTTGCCTTAAAAACCCTAAAAATCCCACTAAAAAAGCCTCCAAAAGGCCTAAAAAGCCTCCAAAAGGCCACAAAACCATCAAAAAAGCCTCAAAAAGGCTAAAAAACCCCTTTTCCCTCCAAAAATATCCAAAATTCCTCCAAAATAGCAAAAACCCTCTAAAAAGGGAATAAAAAATATAAAATAATGAGTAAAAAGGAGGAAAAAACCCTATACAGCTGACCTAAACCATATGGTTCCCAAAACCATGGGCCAGCACTCCACCACCAAAAAACCTATAAATAGGTGATGGAGAACCCTCATTTCATATACATAATCAAGTACACCCTTACTCCGCCAAAATCACTCTTGAAACCCTAGCTCACCCTTGAGCTACTTTCACCATTGAGTGCTCCTTTTGGCCCATTCTCACCATTGGAGAAAGAGAAGGAGCAAAGTTGGAGTTTGGAGCAACCCTCTTGGATCATTGCAAGAACTTCACCAACCTCTACACTTGAGGTAACATTTTAATACAAAAGAAAAACCATTTATATTCCAGGCTTTGTTATGTTTCTTAATGCTCATGCTAGTTTAGAATTAATATTGTTTTAGCACTTTAATTTTCTTTTTATTCAACTGCTACTAAAGAGTCCCTTCTCCTTAGTAGGTGCTCATTTGCAAAAGCTAGGGTGAAAACCCTAGCTACAATATTGGCGACTCCGCTTGGTTTGAATTTTTGGTTATAGTTTTTTAAAATATTTTCCTTTCGGCTATCCCTTTCATCCGCGTCTTTTATCCCTGCAGTTGTGTTCTGACCGCGTCTTTCAGGCCTTTACCTATGATCCGACCGCGGCTTTCAGACTGTTTCCGGCGTTCTGCCGGCAGATTCAAGTCTATTACTTGCGATCCGACTGCGGCTGTTACAAACTTTCCGGCGACCCGCCTGTGTCTGCCGACACTTGTTCCTGCATCCCGCCTGTGGCTTTCAAACACTTTCTTGCGACCCGCCTGCGGCTTTCGCCATTTTTCCCGCGGTCCGACTGCATCTTTCGGCCAAAAACCCGCAACCTGTCCGCGACTGTCCAGCTATTTCCTGCGGTCCGACCGCCCAGAATTGCCACAGACCTACGGTCTGTTCTCTGCACTTTTTTACCTGTTTTGAACCCAGCCCTTTGCTGCACTATTTTCTGCACAGCCATCTGTCCTACCTGCAGCGATACTTCCCTACAACCTTTTCTGCAGTTTTATTTATGTTCCATTTACAGAATCATTTTTTAAGAAAATTTTGCCTGCTAAAGTTTACATTCTGTCTTGTTATTGTTAGTTAGAAAGTCGCCCCCCTTGTGGCACTTTTATTTGGGTTCATCACCTCACACGCACACACTCTGTCACCTAATTCAAGTGTGCCTTAAAAAACTACTTAACTCAACCAACATTCTAACCCCACTTGGGGAACACATAAGAATTTTGTAGTTAGGTAGGATCGGGGGGATAGGCATCCAAATAACACCCCTCGGTTGCTTCCACTTGAGACATAGTTGTTGTCCATTAGGGAACCAAAATCCCCTAGTATTTTTTGGCACGGTCATGACCAATTTATCAGAGGGCCTCTCCCCTAGGAGGGTTGAAGTCGCTAGACTGGTTCCGGAGGCCTGAGTGGAATACCGCACTCCATTCAGAAACCGAAGGGCTACCTTTCACAGTTCTCAGGGTATGCCTGTATAGGGGTACTGCGGTAAAAGGACCAAATGGCAGATTCACCTTTCTGGACATGTCATGAACGGGGTATCTTAGTTTCCTTTCTTCTAGGATTGACTACCCGGTGTCCCTCTTGGTAGGGGGATATCTTTAGCCACATGGCTCTCCTATCCATATTGTCTGACTTGGATTTCATCACCTTGCAGAGGATATGTCTAGTTGAGTCAGAATACAATTTAGTTAGGTGTTTGCAAGCTCCCTTACCTCCTTCTGGTCTAGCGAGTCCACCATTTTTATTTTTTAGGAAACCTGCTGCTTGTTGGTATTCTGACCATTTATGTTGATACTCCACTTATTGTAGAACAGCTGTTACAGTAGGTGTTTTGAGTTGGTTGTTGGCCTGAGTGCCATATTTTTTGAGCTCTCCTTTTGCACACTCGGTTGCATTAGGGTTTTTGAGCTATTTTTCACTCAACACAACCCCCAGATATTTGACACCATTTGTCATCATTGAGTCCCCGAGACATTCTCGATGCCTCCGGGGTGATCCCCCGCAGCACGGTTCACTTGAAACCACCCGTCATAGACATAGATATTCATCACTTGATACCACTCATCATAGATCTCGAGCCTTGTCACTTGACTCCACTCGTCAATGGCATAGGAATCCATCGCCTGATCTAGACGCCCCCTATTTTACCTCTGATTCTGAGGCAAAGTCCAAGAACCCCATTTACACTACACCCATCAACCCAATGGCTGGCACGAATTCCACCCCTTTCTTGGTAGGGACCATTGGTGGAGCATCCACCACCACCCCAGCTACCACACCTGCTTTGGGTATGCCCTCGATGGGGCCCACTTCTATCGTTCCACTCACTGCACCCATTCCAGTAGCTGGAATACCTGTCCCACCTCCCTCAGTGACTCACACTACCCTTGGCGGTGTAGGACCCTCCCATACCAGGTTCGTCCTTCCACTTGGGGGAAACATCCCAAACCCAGCCCTTCCACTTGGGGGCATTGGCCCCAATTTGGTCACACCCACTAGTATGTCACATCCTTCTACTAGTTTGCCATTCATGGCTAGCCTCAACCTTCCTGACCTAGCTAGACTGACTAACGATCCCATTAGACACAACCCTGCATGGCCTCACATGCCCACCAAGCTCCCCTCTGACATCCCTAAGTTTGAGGGAAAGGCAGGTGAGGACCCCCAAAACTATATTATGTCCTTCCATCTATGGTGTTTGTCCAACTCCATAGTGGACGACTCTATCCGCCTCCGTCTATTACAGTGCACCTTCACTGGCTCTACAGCTAAGTGGTACATCGAGCAGCCCCATGGGACCCATGCCACCTTTACTTCCCTCACCTCGAGCTTCCTGCAGTTCTTTCAGTTACCTGTCCGCTATGATGCAGGAGTTGAGATTCTACTGTCTTGCAGACAAAACACGGCTACCCACATCACTAACCACATTCATGAGTGGCGTCGACGCCGCAGTCTCTACAAAATCAAGTTAGATGACCGTATCTTCTTAGATTGGTTTCTCAAATCCCTCCTTCCTGTCATTGCCAAGGATGTGGCATCCGAATGACCCCAGTCTGAAGAAGAGGCCATCCTCAAAGCCCAACAATTTGATCTCATATACGCCCAGTCCGGTTACCTCTATACCATTATCCCTGACACCCCTCGCGGTGACACCTTCCAGCACGATGCGCTGGGGGCATCCCACTCCGCAGACGGCATCATTGGTCATGTTGCCTCGCTTCCCCAACCCTTTTCCATAGCACGTCCTAGCCCTGGCCCCAACCTTTCGCGGGCTACGTCTCAATCCGGAGCAACTAATTCATATGCTCCTATGACACATCACCACCATTCTCACGGCCCCTCATGTCCACCTCAGTGCTTTGGGCATGCGTACCCCACTTACGCTCCCCCGGTCGCACCTCAGCCATATTACCATCCACAGGCTGCCCCAGCTCCTCTGTCCTCCCAAGCCCAACCAGCTTATTACCCGCCACAGGCAGCCCCTACAGAAAACCCCCAGCCTGCTCCGCAGATGTATCAACAACCCTCACAAGGTTCAGCACCTGTGCAGCCTCCACCTACTTATTATCCATCACAGCCTGCTCTCGCACTTGCACAACCCCAGAACCCACCTGCTGCCCAAGTGAAAGTTTATGCCCAACAAAATCCGCGGCAAAACCAAAACAACCAGCGCCAATAGGGCCAGCAAAACCGTGGCAAGGGCCATAACCGTGGGAACAACCCTCCTCCAGACCAAGGTGGTCCATCTACCAATCCCCCAGAAAACAATAATGCGGCCCCTGCCAACCAAAACCCCGATCAGCCACCCAAGCAGGCTAAAAACCCTAATTTATGAACAAACCATCCTTGTTTTATTTGCGGGGTCTATGGCCACTACACACATGCTTTCCCACATTTAGAGCAAGCCAGGCAACGCTGAGTTGATGATGCCCATCGCCAAGGGCATGCAGCTCCTCAAGCACCACCCAACCCCCCACAACCTCAGCAGCAACCTTTGGTGCTTCAAAACCCCTTACCAAACCAAGGCGTAGTGAACACTCAGCCGTTGGCTCCCCCTCAAGCCAACGTGCCACCACAACAATAGATCACTTATGTCGCTCCTGATCAACCCATGTTTCACTCAGGTACCCACCACTTGTTGATGATGTCATCCGCTGATGTCAACCTCCAAACCCGTTGGAACCAATATGGCTCCACCCCTGAAGCCCCTCCCGTCGAAAAAAAAAATAATGCTTATCCCACTGATCAGACGTTACGTATACCTCCAGCTCCACTCGATGGCGCCCCCAAAGCACCTTGTTTCCCACTTCGTCGTATCAACAATAATCCCAATGCTCGCACTGCGTCAAATTACAACATTGTAGATGACTTAGCCCAGTCTCCCGCAGCCATGTCTGCGTTGGAAGTCTTGAAAAACTACCCTTCAAAGCGCAAGACTTTGCTCTCCACCATTAGCACTATTGATCCCAATGATTCACAACTGATGGCATTTGATTTGGACCAATCCAAACCACGCCTGCCTTCCACTTTAGCATTCCAAGTTTCTGTTTCTGTTCGGAATCTTGTCATCCATCGGTGTATTATCGACAAAGGTGCCTCTACATGCATTATGTCCACATTCGTCTGGCAGAAGTTGGGATCCCCTACTCTCCAGCAGTCCACCACTACGCTATGAGCCTACAATGGCCATTCGGCTCAACCCCAAGGCCTATTAGCTAATGTCCCCATCCAGCTGGCTGGTAAAACTGTTCTCATTGACATAGAGGTCATCAATGCCCAACTTGATTATAACCTCTTACTTGGCCGCCGCTATATGTATGCCATGCAGGCAGTTTCCTCATCCATTTTTCGTACAATGATGTTCCCCCATGACGGACGCGTGGTCAAGGTTGACCAACTCACCTACTACGATCCAAGTGCCCCCGCTGCACCCGAAAATGTTCTCCCTATGGTTGAACAACCTATTAGTGGTGCCCCTACCGGATTGTATCCTCGGGAGGAGGGAAATTACTCTGCGGAACCGCACAATTGGACAGCTGAAGGTGCAATGGAAGCACCTTAGTCCTGAAGAAGCTACCTCGGAACTGGAAAGTAAGATGCGAGAAGCATACCCAAATTTGTTCCAGAAGGTGGCTGAGGATGAGGAATAAGTAACATCGAGGACAATGTTACATTTTAAGGGGATGTGTATGTCACATACCCCAATTTTGTAAAAATTATGTAATTATTTTATTATATTCCTGAGACATTATGTTAAATTTAATGCTAAGTAGGAATTGATGACTCAGTAGAGTCACTAGAAATGGAATGTAATTCAGAATATTTTATTATTAATAAATAAATTATGGAGACAACAGCATGGGAGAGCAGTTAAAAAGAGGTTACTGGTCAAAATGGTGGATGGAACTAGGTGGAAAGGAAAACAACAAGTGGCAGCATCCTCAAACACTTCCTAAGTTGCAGGTGGCAACTTCCCTATATTTGGGGTCATGATTCCCCAAGGAAGTGGAATCAGAGTAGGTGGCTCATTAATGACAGTTAACCCAACAAAGACCTAGGCAATCTTTTAAATAGTACTCAATGAACAGAGCTGAGGGTTCGAATTTGTTCTAGAGGGAGAATGCATTCAGGTGAATGTTATTCAGGAATCGCATTGAGGAAGAGGGAAATACAGTAAGGAAGTTGTTTGAGAGGAATGTTGCAGTAACTTGGTTCCATTGTAGCTGTCTGGGCTGAGAGAATTACTTTGCTGCACCTAGTTCCAACCAGGGAGACCAGAGCAAGCTCGGGGGTCCTGAGAAGTGCTGTCTGGGCACTCTCCAGGAGTTGGTAGGGAGGAACAACCTCCCATTGCTGTTGTTTTCCACAGCTTAAACAGGTTCTGCTATTTATTTCTTTATGTTTATCAAGTATAAATGAATGTATGTTGTGTTTATCATCTATATGTCTGAATAGTATTTAGTTTAGTAAAAGTTAGTATCTCTGAATATCAATAGTAGATTTGATGAGAGTTACTGTGTTTCCAGCATCCCTTAATATCATTATTACATTACTGATAAGGCATCTTTAATGCATTCCATACCATAGTAATACTTTAAGTAATAGTTTATTAATACAATTATAAACCTAGCTTAATTATAATTTTTGAATAGATAAGCAAGGATTACATATAAATAATGGTACTCTGTATATTACAAATTTTATTTAAACAAATCAGAGCAATCAATAGTAAACTTTTAGCAATAAAAATTTCAGTACTTATATCTTGATAACTAACTTTGCAGAGGAATGGTAGCCACGGTTAGGTTATCTATACCAATGCACAAACCCAATTTAAATTTAACAAGTCTTTACATTACAACCAAATCAATATGCCAAACCCTAACAGAGAATTTCACAAAGAATTTAACTTTGTTAAATAACTTAGTCATTATTTTAAAAACAAAAGATTTTAGCAGAACCCTATTTGGCTCAGTATTGAGCTTAAGCAGTATAGTATTAACTTTCACTAAACTCTCTATTTCGACAGAATCATAATCATAATAACAGAATAAGCAACTAAACAAAATCACGACCGTGGTGTTTGAATCGAACCCTATCATTCTAGTTTTTACAACAAGAAACCATCAGCAGAGAAATAACCTAGATATTAATTTTTACAACAAAAGAAACAAACAGAATAGTACTCTAGCTCATTGCCGAGCTTCAATATCATAATAATATTTTTCACTTGGCTGTCAAATTACCAACAGAGTCATAATCGCAACAATGAAACAAGCATTTAAACTACACTTCAACTGTAAAATTCGGGTAGAACAATAACAGACCTATATGTACGAGTAAAAGTAATGCTGATAATGAAGACAATGCTTCTACTTATAGTCGTATCATAAATATAAAGGGTTATACACTAGTTTCATTTCTTCCTGGACAAAGCCAAAAAAAAATGCATGCGAAACGAGCTCAAAAATACAGGAGAAAGTTATAGTAGGTCGTATTATAAAACCCTGAGTGAAATTTAGAAGCCCAGTATTAAAACTACAAGGCCGTAACATCATCTACAGACAGGCTCAAAGCCTTTGTCTTCTTTCCGTCTATACATTAAAACTTCTGTAGCAAACCCTATCTACCAAAAACAAGAAGAATAAATTACAATCTTGACCGAAGCCATAACATTTCCTTCATATCACAGGGTGAACCTGTCAAGGAGCTGGTGGTAACAAGCAGATATAAGACTAAACAGCACGGTGATAATCGCAGAGTTGTTCTTTCAAGTCCAAACCCTAACCGCCTTAACAAACCAGCAAGGGGGAAAATGCCATGCTGAGAACCAGGCTTACCCGGTAGAGCCAATCGTTGAAGCTCGTGCCATCCATACCTGTAAAGAGGAGCAAGAACCTGCAAGGACAAATTGGTGTCAGTTACAAACGTATCTATATCAAAACCATTTCTTTTAACTAGAAAAACGAAGGAGCAGTTATGCAGCTTACCACCGTTTTGGAAGGAAGTTTTTAACACTGTAATTAGCCTGATAACCACGAGCCGAATGAATGTAAACCCTACCCTTGTCACCAAAAGAATGAGCTGGCAGAAACAAAGGCAAACTACCACATGGAAGCTCTTAACAGAATCGAGTCGGGAGATGTAGTCACCCTGTGACAGGGTTAGAACTAGTAACAAAGGGATAAACCCTACGACTTTCACAACCTACAGCTGCTAATAGCAAAACACGGTGAATCCCAGACGATACATTGAACAAACACGAAGGCCGGGAGCAGCATAGAAGCTGCTAGCACACTATGAACAGTAGGGACTGAACCAGGAGGGTTCACAGAGCGACCGAGCCCGAAGGCAAAGGAGAAATGGCCAAGTAGGGTTTGGTCAACTGTTTTATATCACCAAACGCGTGGCTCAAGACTCACCACGTTGCATTTCAATTTTTCCCATGCAGTGGGTCAATGCTCCAAAGTTCCACAATGAGTTTCAAATTATTTGGTTTTCAATTAAATCATAGCGTGGGTAAACCAAAATCATAGCAGGGATATTCCAATATGGTAGTGACCCATAGTTTTACCTTGCCAATTATTCCATGTTAAAACAATTCTTTCGAATCTCGCTTATGTGAACAATAATACTATGCCCTCCAATCAATAAAATCATACCTTGTCAATAATGTTCAAAATTACGATGATATTCTCATCTTTGTTGCTAAATAAAAATCATAGCATTGGTAAATAAAATTATTGCATGGTTATCCATAATGGTTGCAATAACATAGTTCACATGTCATCCTTTTAATAATTTAAACATTAGAATAATGCCTTTAATACCTACCTTATATTCAATGAAACCTTGCTTTGTCAATAGCATTCGAGATTAAGTCTTGGAGTCTGTTTGAACCTAGAGGATATGACAAATTATTATAAAAATTATAAGGAGTTAGGTTTCAAGTATGTTATTTGTTGTTTATAAAACCTACCACTATATTGCCATTCATCCTATTTTTCTTATGTGACAAGACTTAGATTATTCTTTAAGCCTGTAAGATAATGAAATGATTTTAGGGTTTAGCTGTTACAATTCCACTACAAATGGCCATTTGTCCTAGTTTTGCACAGATGATATATGACATGTCATTCCTTCTTTATGTAACTTTCACTGGTGGTTTCAAGCTATACAACTCATAAAATTTGGACTAAGGATACTTTAGACCTTGCTACTTTAGTTACAATATATTGAGAATCTCTTAACAGTCTCAAGCTCCTAGTGATTTAGATAAGAAAAAAATATAGACTTTTGCTTTCCCTAACATCAATGAGTTTAATCAGTTATGATACTTGAGGAGCATTTCTACAAGTGCTGATAGATTTTATTCAAGTGTTATTTATGGGAACAAAAGCAGATTCCAATCAATGCAAACCCTCAATTTAATAATAGAAGACATGTGTTGACAAGTAATCTTTTCAATTGTTGAAGATAAGAAAAGTACAAACATAGTGATATCCTTAACTCCCAATCCTTTGCAATTAAAGTATAAATCAAAACATATTCTGAAAATGAACTTGGCATGATGCAGGAATAATTCTACCTTAAAAGGCTTGATAAACCTGGATAGCATGCTTAAACTTCTACTGGATGTTTTGGTACAGCAATTGGATTCAAAATACTTTAAAGATTTAATTGTAGCGACCCGAACTTTACCTGTATGTCTGTAAGAGGAAGAAAATCTGTTGCATTAGCTCGGAAGCTAAGTAAGCCCAGTCTGTTATGGCAATTCCCCCTTGCGGTTGTAAAACAGAAAAACAATCAGTAACGGTAAAGAAACTCAGATAAAAAATTTAGTACAATACAAGATCTTTCAGACACAATTATGATCACTTAAGCTAATCAAACAGTTAAATGAATGCATTTAATATTATTTCATGCTACTTTAAAAATTTTAAATTTTTCAGAAAATTTGGGTTTTGACATGTGGTATCAGAGCATGGTTCAAATACTAGGCCTTGATGTGGCCCAACTAGTTTCCGCAGAACGGTGACAATAAAAAGAAAATATATATATATATATATATATATATATATATATATATATATATATATATATATAATGTTCTAACTTATATTTCTTGTTCATGTAAAAGAGCAGATTTTCTGAAACTAACAAGTAGGTATGGAGAAGCTAGGAGAATATGCTGAGGAGGAATCTCCAAACACTGAGACAAGACCGATGTCCAGAGAACCTGTGATAGAGGAGGTAATTGCTCACTCCTCAGAGCTGATGCAGACTATAAAGGGTTTAAAGACTGAGATAGAAACAGTCAAGAAGGATAATGAAAGGATTCTGAAAACTTAAGAGCAGTTAAATCAAATTTTGATAGAAAAATTTCAGGCTGAAGGAAGAAGCAAAAGAGCTGAATCTGAAGAAGCTAGTCATCAAAAACGGTCTAAAAAGATTAAACTAGCTAAATCGGACAACATTTCATCATCTGAGGGAAGAAGGGAACAACATAGCTATCACACTACTAGTGACAGTAGTGAGGCTGAGTTGTATAACAGAAAGAAAAAGTACAGGCCTTATGAAGAGATTTCTGGGGAGTTCAAGAAAATAAAACCCCCAACTTTCAATGGAGAATCTGAAATAGGAGAAGAGGCAGAATCCTGGTTATCCGGGATGAGAAAATATTTCCAGATATACAACTATTCAAATCAGCTGAAGCCAAGAATGGCCATCTATAACCTTTCGAGAAAGGCGGATATATGGTGGCAAGACTTGAAAAGGGTCAAGGGGATCAAAGAAAAAGAGGTCAATTGGAGTACCTTTAAAAGGTACTTCAAAAATAAATTTCTGTCCGAACAATACTATGAATAAAGGGCCAAGGAATTTTATGAGTTAAAGCTAGGATCTATGACGATGAAGGACTTAAATAGTAAGTTCTTAAGTCTGTTAAGATATGTGCCGTATTTTGTTGAAGAGAAACCTAAAGTACAGCGGTTTCTTAGCTGCCTGCCATATCATATAAAGGACAGAATCGAATATGATAACCCCAAAACTCTGGAAGAAGCTATGCGAAAGGCTAATTTCTGTTTTGAACAGAATAAAAAGAAAGAAGGGATAGCCAACTGGAAGGCTAAAAAGAACAGTAATCAGCTGGAGTACAGGAAAAAGGAGTTTGTACTCCAGAAAAATTTCAAGAATAACAAGAACGGAAACCATTTTAATGGTAAAAACTTCCAAGGAAGCAAAAATGGAGCTGCTAATCATTCCAACAACTTCAAGGGCAGCAAGGAGGATTCGAACAATCATGGAAATTACACTAATAATTTTGAACGAAAGGAGCCTGTTAAGTGTTGGGAGTGCAATGGCCCACACTATGCTTCAGTTTGCCCAAATCGGAACAAACCAAATAGCAAGATTCATACTATACAAGATGAAATGACTGTTGGAGACATTGCAGGGACTATGCCCCGAATCAATGCAGCGTTGGAGAACCGCCAAGCTGACTATCAAACTTCCATGGTGGAAGTAGGAGGTAGAACTAGAAGGGGAAGTTCTGGTGGAACCGGATTGTATCCTCGGGAGGAGGGAAATTACTCTACGGAACCGCACAATTGGATAACTGAAGGTGCAATGGAAGCACCTTAGTCCTGAAGAAGCTACCTGGGAACTCGAAAGTAAGATGCGGGAAGCATACCCAAATATATTCTAGAAGGTGGCTGAGGATGAGGAATAAGTAACATCGAGGACGATGTTACATTTTAAGGGGGTGTGTATGTCACATACCCCAATTTTGTAAAAATTATGTAATTATTTTATTATATTCCTGAGACATTATGTTAAATTTAATGCTAAGTAGGAATTGATGACTCAGCAGAGTCACTAGAAATGGAATGTAATTCAGAATATTTTATTATTAATATATAAATTATGGAGACAACAGCATGGGAGGGTTGTTAAAAAGAGGTTACTGGTCAAACTAGTGGATGGAACTAGGTGGAAAGGCAAAAGACATGTGGCAGCATCCTCAAACACTTCCTAAGTTGCAGGTGGCAACTTCCCTATATTTGGGGTCATGATTCCCCAAGGAAGTGGAATCAGAGCAGGTGGCTCATTAATGACAGTTAACCCAAGAAAGACCTAGGAAATCTTTTAAATAGTACTCAATGAACAGAGCTGGGGGTTCGAATTTGTTCTAGAGGGAGAATGCATTCAGGTGAATGTTATTCAGGAATCCCATTGAGGAAGAGGGAAATACAGTAAGGAAGTTGTTTGAGAGGAATGCTGCAGTAACTCGGTTGCATTGTAGCTGTTTGGGCTGAGTGAATTACTTTGTTGCACCTAGTTCCAGCCAGGGAGACCAGAGCAAGCTCGGGGGTCCTGAGAAGTGCTGTGTGGGCACTCTCCAGGAGTTGGTAGGGAGGAACAGCCTCCCATTGCTATTGTTGTCCACATCTTAAACAGGTTCTGCTATTTATTTCTTTATGTTTATTAAGTATAAATGAATGTATGTTGTGTTTATCATCTATATGTCTGAATAGTATTTAGTTTAGTAAAAGTTAGTATCTCTGAATATCAATAGTAGAATTGATGAGAGTTACTGTGTTTCCAGCATCCCTTAATATCATTATTACATTAGTGATAAGGAATCTTTAATGCATTCCATACCATAGTAATACTTTAAGTAATAGTTTATTAATACAATTATAAACCTAGCTTAATTATAATTTTTGAATAGATAAGCAAGGATTACATATAAATAATGGTACTCTGTATATTACAAATTTTAATTAAACAAATCAGAGCAATCAATAGTAAACTTTTAGCAATAAAAATTTCAGTACTTATATCCTGATAAATAACTTTGCAGAGGAATGGTAGCCACGATTAGGTTATCTATACCAATGCACAAACCCAATTTAACTTTAACAAGTCTTTACATTACAACCAAATCAATATGCCAAACCCTAACAGAGAATTTCACAAAGAATTTAACTTTGTTAAATAACTTAGTCATTATTTTAAAAACAAAATATTTTAGCAGAACCCTATTTGGCTCAGTATCGAGCTTAAGCAGTATAGTATTAACTTTCACTAAACTCTCTATTTCGACAGAATCATAATCATAATAACAGAATAAGCAACTAAACAAAATCACGACTGTGGTGTTTGAATCGAAACCTATCATTCCAATTTTTACAACAAGAAACCATCAGCAGAGAAATAACCTAGATATTAATTTTTACAACAAAAGAAACAAACAGAACAGTATTCTAGCTCATTGCCGAGCTTCAGTATCATAATAATATCTTTCACTTGGCTCTCAAATTACCAACAGAGTCATAATCACAACAATGAAACAAGCATTTAAACTACACTTCAACTGTAAAATTCGGGTAGAACCATAACAGACCTATATGTACGAGTAAAAGTAATGTTAATAATGAAGACAATGCTTCCACTTACAGTCGTATCATGAATATAAAGGGTTATACACTAGTTTCATTTGTTCCTGGACAAAGCCAGAACAAAATGCACACTAAATGAGCTCAAAAATACAGGAGAAAGTTATAGTAGGTCGTATTATAAAACCCTAGGTGAAAACCCTGAGTGAAATTTAAAAGCCCAGTATTAAAACTACAAGGCCGTAACATCATCCACAAATAGGCTCAAAGCCTTTGTCTTCTTTCCTTCTATACATTAAAAATTCTGTAGCAAACCCTATCTACCAAAAACAAGAAGAATAAATTACAATATTGACCAAAGCCATAGCATTTCCTTCATATCATAGGGTGAACCTGTCAAGGAGCTGGTGGTAACAAGCAGATAAAAGACTAAACAACACGTTGATAATCGCAGAGTTGTTCTTTCAAGTCCAAACCCTAACCTCCTTAACAAACCAGCAAGGAGGAAAATACCATGGTGAGAACTAGGCTTACCCGGTATTGCCAATCGTTGAAGCTCGTGCCATCCATACCTGTAAAGAGGAGCAAGAACCTGCAAGGACAAATTGGTGTCAGTTACAAACGTATCTATATCAAAACCATTTCTTTTAACTAGAAAAACGAAGGAGCAGTTCTGTAGCTTACCACCATTTTGGAAGGAAGTTTTTAACATTGTAATTAGCCTAATAACCATGAGCCGAATGAATGTAAACCCTACCCTTGTCACCAAAAGAACGAGCTGGAAAAAACAAAGGGGAACTACCTCATGGAAGCTCTTAACAGAATCGAGTCGGGAGATGTAGTCACGCTGTGACAGGTTTAGAACTGGTAATAAAGGGATAAACCCTAGGGATTTCACAACCTACAGCTGCTAATAGCAAAACACAGTGAATCCCAGACGATACATTGAACAAACACGAAGGCCGGGAGCAACATAGAAGCTGCTAGCACACTATGAACAGTAGGGACTGAACCAGGAGGGTTCACAGAGCGACTGAGCCCGAAGGCAAAGGAGAAATGGCCAAGTAGGGTTTGGTCAACTGTTTTATATCACCAAATGCGTTCCTCAAGACTCACCACGTTGCATTTCAATTTTTCCCATGCAGTGGGTCGACGCTTCAAAGTTCCACGATGAGTTTCAAATTATTTGGTTTTCAATTAAATCATAGCGTGGGTAAACCAAAATCATAGCAGGGATATTCCAATATGGTAGTGACCCATATTTTAACCTTGCCAATTATTCCATGTTAAAACAATGCTTTCGAATCTCGCTTATGTGAACAATAATACTATGCCCTACAATCAATAAAATCATACCTTGTCAATAATGTTCAAAATTACGATGAGATTCTCATCTTTGTTACTAAATAAAAATCATAGCATGGGTAAATAAAATTATTGCATGGTTATCCATAATGGTTGCAATACCATAGTTCACATGTCATCCTTTTAATAATTTAAACATTAGAATAATGTCTTTAATACCTACCTTATATTCAATGAAACCTTGCTTTGTCAATAGCATTCGAGATTAAGTCTTGGAGTTTGTTTAAACCTAGAGGATATGACAAATTATTATAAAAATTATAAGGAGGTAGGTTTCAAGTATGTTATTTGTTGTTTATAAAACCTACCACTATATTGCCATTCACCCTATTTTTCTTATGTGACAAGACTTAGATTATTCTTTAAGCTTGTAAGATAATGAAATGATTTTAGGGTTTAGCTGTTACAATTCCACTACAAATGGACGCTTGTCCTAGTTTTGCACAGATGATATATGACATGTCATTCCTTCATTATGTAACTTTCACTGGTGGTTTCAAGCTATACAACTCATAAAATTTGGACTAAGGATACTTTAGACCTTGCTACTTCTAGTTACAATATATTGAGAATCTGTTAACAGTCTCAAGCTCCTAGTGATTTAGAGAAGAAAAAAATATAGACTTTTGCTTTCCCTAACATCAATGAGTTTAATCAGTTATGATACTTGAGGACCATTTCTACAAGTGCTAATATATTTTATTCAAGTGTTATTTATGGGAACAAAAGTAGATTCCAATCAATGCAAACCCTCAATTTAATAATAGAAGACATGTGTTGACAGGTAATCTTTGCAATTGCTGAAGATAAGAAAAGTACAAACATAGTGATATCCTTAACTCCCAATCATTTGCAATTAAAGTATAAATCAAAACATATTCTGAAAATGAACTTGGCATGATGCAGGAAGAATTCTACCTTAAAAGGCTTGATGAACCTGGATAGCATGCTTAAACTTCTACTGGATGTTTTGGTACAACAATTGGATTCAAAATACTTTAAAGATTTAATTGTAGCGACCCGAACTTTACCTGTATGTCTGTAAGAGAAAGAAAATTATTGCATTAGCTCGGAAGCTAAGTAAGCCCAGTCTGTTATGTTAATTCCCCCTTGCGGTTGTAAAAGAAAAAAACAATCAGTAACGGTAAAGAAACTCAGATAAAAAATTTAGTACAATACAAGATCTTTCAGACACAATTATGATCACTTAAGCTAATCAAATAGTTAAATGAATGCATTTAATATTATTTCATGCTACTTTAAAAATTTTAAATTTTTCAGAAAATTTGGGTTTTGACAGGAGATCCACCCCCCAGTCTCCCCCCCTTCAGGAGAGGTTAACACCATTTATATGATCTCTTCAATCACCGCTCCCTCGTCAACCGATTTGACGACTCCGACTTTCCGTTCTGATGAGGAGATTCTTGAGGCACTCACTGCCCCAGAGTATCCCTGGGATGACATGCACCATCGTTTGTATTTCCTCCCAGAAGGATCCTCTAGCGCCGCTACCCAATTTGTGGTTGAATCCAAAGATTTCCTTCCTACCAAGGTCGACTGGTTTAAGGATCCTATTCCTGCTCCTGATGCCTTTGAGGAAGGCAACATGGAAAATATCTCACCCGTCATCCACATTGATATTGCTACCCCAGGAGGTGCCCCCGAACTCTTAACTTTAGGAGCCTCCTGCAGTGAGTATGAGATTGAGGAGTACAAAAAACTCTTCCAAGAATTTCGTGATGTCTTTGCCTGGTCCTATACCGAAATGCCTGGTCTTGACCCCGCCATTATAGAACACCACATTGACACATGGCCTGATGTACCCCCCGTTCATCAGAAACAGCGCCCCATTCATCCCTCAAAGCTCCCAACTATCATAGCAGAGATTGAGAAACTTCACAAGGCATGATTCATTTATCCTATTACTTATACCACCTGGGTTTCAAACCCCGTTCTCGTCAACAAAAAACAAGGCACCATTAGGGTCTGCACTGACTTCCGAGATTTAAACCGTGCCTGTCCCAAAGACAACTTCCCCACGCCATTTATTTACCAGCTCATCGATGCATGTGCAGGGAATGAAGTCCTATCTTTCATGGATGGCTTTTCCAGATACAATCAGATTCAGATCCGAAAGGAGGATCAGTACAAAACTGCTTTTACTACCCCATGGGGCACCTTTGCCTATCGCGTCATGCCTTTCGGCCTCAAAAATGTTGGTGCCACCTTCCAGCGGGCCATGACCTATTGCTTTCACAACTTGGTCCATATCCTGCTAGTCTACCTTGATGACCTTACAGCTTGTTCCCGGAAATGATCAGACCACCTTAACGACCTTCGACAAGTTTTTCTACATTGTCGCAAATATCAAATCCGCTTGAACCCACACAAGTGTGTCTTTTGCGTTTCGGCAGGCCGATTGTTGGGTTTCATTGTTTCCCAGAAAGGAATTACTGTTGACCCCATCAAAGTCCAAGCCATCTTAGACCTTCCCTCTCCTCGCACGCTCCAACAGCTCCAAAGTCTGTAGGTGCGCTCCAATTTCCTCCGTCATTTCGTTCCTGATTACGCTACTACCGTTCATGGTTTCTTGCACCTGCTCCGTACCCACATACCCTTTGTATGGGATGAGCAAGCAGAAGCTGCATTCGAAGCCCTCAAGAAAGCTCTCACCCAAGCCCCCTTGATCTCCCCTCCGGATTTCTCTCAGAAATTCATCCTCTACGTCTCGTCATCCAAGCATGCCGTGTCCGGAGTCTTGGTTCAAGAAGACGCTTCTCACCAAGAGCATGTCCTTTATTACATCAACCAAACCTTGTCTGGACCACCCCTACGTTACCCATATGAGGAGAGACTCGCCCTAGCTGTGGTCTTTTCCGTCCAAAAATTGCGACACTACATTTTACTTAGTAATACCACATTCGTCACCGACTCCAACCCCATGGTATACCTCTTAAAACGGCGGCTACTGCAAGGTCGTGTTGCTAAATGGGTCATTATCCTCCAGGAATATGACCTGACTTTCCAAACCCCTAAGAGCACCAAAGCCCTCGCACTTGCCCAGCTCATCACCGGTCTCCCCTCCCTTCTACCATCCCCTCAAATCTCCGATGAGTTACCCGACAACCATTTGTTCACCATCTCATCTGATGACCCATGGTACGGTGATATTTTGCTATACCTTCGCATGCAGAAGTTCTGACCCAAAGTCACCCATAATGGATGCCGTCGTATCTGTCACCAGGCCTCTCGCTATCTCCTCTTAGGCGATGTCCTTTACCGGTGAGGGGTCGACATGATTCTTTGTCGTTGCCTTACACACGAGGAAGCTGAACACGTCCTCAATGACTGTCATAGTGGTGCCTGTGGTGGCCATTTCTCTGGGATGGCCACCGCCCAAAAGGTCGTCCGTGCTAGATATTTCTGGCCCACACTCTTTACCGACTGCATCACAGTGGTCAAACATTGCCATAATTGCTAACTTTTTTCCCCCAAGGCCTGGACACCACCTGCTCCATTACACCGAGTCATCACCGTTGGTCCCTTTTGTAAGTGGGCCATCGAATTCATGGAGTGTAAACCCCCATCTGCTAATGGCCATAAATACATCATTGTCGCCGTTGATTACTTTACCAAATGGGCCGAAGTCATGCCTACTTTAACCTATACCGTTGATACCGCTGCCTGTTTCTTTTTTAACCATGTTATCACTCGATTTGGGGTTCCCAAACAGTTGTTCTTAGACCATGGTTCACACTTCGAAGATTCCGTTTGGCGCGAGTTATCCACCCTCCTCAAGTTCGAACATCAATATTCCTCTGCTTACTACCCCCAAGGGAACGACCAAGTAGAGGCCATTAACAAAATACTCAAAACCATCCTGCAACGCACTGTTGATCAGCATAAGTCCAATTGGCACCACATGTTGTTCCCTGCCTTATGGGCTTACCGTACCTCTACCAAGACCGCCACCGGTTTTACCCCGTTTCACTTAGTTCACGGTGTCGAGTCTGTCCTCCCCATTGAGTGTCAGATACCTGTCTTACAAATCGCCGTCAAGCTTCTCCCCAACACCTCCCCACTTGAGCAACATCTGCTATCCCTCGAACAAGCAGATGAAGACCGTTGTGCCACTCTCCAGACTATTGAATCCGCCAAGAACCACTCCAAAGCTGGTTACGAAAAACATGTACACCCTCAAACTTTCCATGAAGGGGACCTCGTCCTCGCATATGACCAAGCCCACGAAAAAACCGGTAAAGGAAAGTTTGAATCTATGTGGCAAGGCCCTTACATCGTGCAGACTTGCCTCGGCAAGGGGGCCTACATTTTAACTGACTCAGAAGGTCACCCTTTGCGCAACCCTCATAATGGGTTGTATCTTAAACGCTTTTATCCCTAAATAGCTTGCGACCCCATCAGTCCGTATTGTACAGTTTGTTCTCTTTTTTGTTTTTCACCATTTTTACCTCACTCTCATATTCATCATTTTTGCATGACTACAAATGGACCATCTTCCACCTCGTTACATTGGCTTCGCCGATGGAACAAGCCGCTAGTCTCCCAACCTGGCTTTTGCAGCATGGGTCTTATATTCCCCTTCCAATGATATGATTCACCTTGACGGAATATGCATAGGCGCTGCTACCAATAACCAGGTGGAGTATGATGCTGTGACTTTTCTCCTGAATGCTTCCCTCTAGATCGGCATACCTCACCTTCATGTGTTCCTTGACTCCCAGCTGCTTGTCTCCCAGCTCAACAACTGTTACCAGGTGCATGATCCCTGCCTCTTTAGAAAATTCCTGTGCACAAAACAACTCAGCCGACAGTTTGAATCCATAACATTCACCCATGTCCCAAGATCTCAAAATAGTGTCGCAAATCAAATGGCTAACAACATCCTAGATTGGCACATCAATCACACCATGTAAAACCTCCACCCTGCATCATCATCCCATAACTTCTGTAAAAACCCAAAAAGATTGCAAGGGGCATCCACGTGCCTATCATCACATAAACATTTGCATCCATGTGCAATAAAAAATAAAAACACATTCATATACAGGGGCATCCACGTGCCCAACATCCTATCCTACTTGCATCCACATGCAATACAAACATATAATAAATTATAAGCGCATCCACGTGCATACACCAAAAACATCATCGCAAAAAGGTGCATCCACGTGCATATATATATATATATCAAAAAAATACATGTCCATATCCTACACATGTCCTGAGTACCCCCGTACTCAGTTATACACAAAAAAATCTATACATCTCATAAGATACATGATGGAGCTACAAAACTCAGGGGGGAGTCCCCTACACTCCCTAATGAGAGTCATACCTTGCATCACTACGTACATCACCTACCTCCGAGTCCTCCCCTCGCTCCTCCTCTGGTAGCTCCTCATCCCCTGCGGGCTCCTATGCTCGAGCCCTGTCTGCCAGGATAGCCACCCGGATCGCAATCGACTGGAACTCCTGGGGTGCCCTAATGCAATCCTGAATCACATCTGGATCCACATCCCACCATCCCTTGTCGGTCACTCCAACTAGTAACCGATCCAGCAACACTCGTACGGACTCCAAAGTCCCCTATACATCTCACCGATGCACCTCCCCTCGGCCCGGTAGGGCTGGTACCGCCACATGCCCTCTCCGTGCGATGTGTTCTGGCGGTGGTCTCAGACCGACATCTATAGATCACACATCAGTCAGTCACAGTCTATATCATAGCACACATCATACATAAATATTGACATCCATAACATGCAAGTAAATCAATACATACCATCCGGTCCCCATGCCTGCCCTGGCGGCCGTGGTGCCTCTGGGTCCCCGGTGTAGTCCATATCCCTGTACGGGTAGTCATCCAGTGGCAGCGACATTTGTAGCCACTGCAGGTACAACTCCTGGGTAAAGTATCTACCCACCTCACTGCCACCCCAGTGGCACATCATCTCTCCCCACCGCACCATGCGCGGCTCCCTCAATCCTCCCACCCTGACCGGTACCTGTGGCCGCAGTGTCGGTACCTGCTCCATAAAAAACACACATAGAAAGGACCCGTAGCAGAACCCCTTACCAGATTCCTTCACTGATGTCAGCTGTCGTTGCACATAGGTGAGGAACATCTGGCCCCACGCATAGTAGACACCATCCAGTACGCGCTCCACTAGCTGCATCTGGCCCCCAGACACCTTCTCCGGTGACTGGGACCCCAACACGCGAACCACACATGCTGCAATAGCCTGCACTGTCGGCTCCTGTAGGTCTATCACTCGGAGCGCATTCCTATGCACCCTAGCCTCTGGAACACAGTACCGCTCCAGCATGTCCTCCATATCTACATCCGCAGATACTCGCAACTGTGTATCCGCCACCGTACCCAGACAGGGCAACCTCGTCAGGAAGTATACATCTGTCAGGGTGAGGTCCACCCTCTCACCCTGCACCCTGAATGCCTGTATGTCTGGCTCCCAGAAACTCACTAGCCTATTCAGCAGCAACCCTGCTGACCGCATCATAGGTACCTACGCGAACTTTAGTAGTCTGCACATCCCCAACACCGACCGCACATGACGCTCCTCCCGGACAACAGCCACTATCTCATCCGGGATCTCCCGCTCTCTCCACAGTACCAGCGTCATCCTGTCAAACATGCAAGGAAAATTCATCAGACTCATGTTAAAGAAATAAACCCTGCCCCCCCCCCGGGGGAAGTCCGAACAACTCACTCCAAAATGCAGCTTTAGGCCCCCTTGCCATGATTTTCGATCGTGGCTGTCTGGCCCACAATCGCGGTCCAAAACCGTGACTGTCGGGGCCGAACACGCGGTACCAAACCGCGTGTTCAGCCTCGAAACACACGGTCCCAGATCGTGTGTTCCGACCCAAGCCCCGCAGTCTCCACACGCGTCATCCACCATGGAACCTGCGGTCTCCGACCGCGGTTCCCTCCTACAAACCCACGGTCCACCCCACGTGGAATACAAATACCCCCTGGGACCCACTACCAACCACCCGAACCTAAAAAACATGCAGGTATGAGTTTGACGGAATACTTGTATCTCCCGGATCTGAAATCGGCCGGTTGGATCGTCCAGAAACACCAACTAAGCTCTGGTCAACTCTGATCACTAGTCCAAGTCAACAAGTACAAATGACAATTGTCATGTTGGACCCACTCACTATTTATAGTCCGTTGACTTTTTCTTGTTTTGGCCATTTGGAACCCATACAGAGTCCGTTTTTTGAACCATTTCCACCATTGGAATCAGCACGACGAGAGCATCATGATGGTCCTCTTGTTTTCTTATTTCTTCCACATCAGTTTTTGAGCATTTTTTAGACACCACTCGTCACCTCAGTTTGCGTGCCACATCGGTCGTTCTCCATTTTTGAAACTTTTTATATCGCTGGATTCATTTTTCCAAGCTCGTGATGATGCTTGAGATCATTTCTCGCTCTCACTTGGTACAATTTCAACATTGTGTCCTGACACCTTGCTGTCTCAGTTTGCGCACCACATCGGCCGCCATCGGATTGTTCCACTTTTTTCCATGAGCTATTCACTACTGTCATACTGCAACTATTTCGTTATTTTGCCACCATTCATTATCCCGCAAGGAGGCCCATCAGTGTTCACCCCCCACCTTCATTCTTGGTCATCATCAATGTTCCTTGATTGAGCACTTCCTCCTTGCCTGGCCATTCCTTTTTGTTCGGTATAATTTTATCCCTTTTTCGGGCCGGACAAGTCCTTTACAAAAAAGACACTTAGGGAGTTTCTGTTAAGCTCTTTTCTGACTCCTAAAACAATGAATAGATTGCCGAGCAATCTTGCTTCCTTTCATGCTCATTAAAGTACCTGAAAGGGCGTCTATCTAGTATAAGTTTAACCCTTTTTCGGACCTGGTAGACTAATTATGAAAAAGGAATACTCTAGTCACACCAGCTAGAAGAGTTCTTCATTGCATCCTTTTATGCTTCTTTGGGCCTTGGAGACTAACACACGAAAAAGCAACCCCCTGGAGTCTTCTTATAGCTTTCAGACTCTCTAAAATTGAAAGCCACCACAAGCATGAACTGTCCTAGGCTCGTACAAATCCACACGACAGTACCATTCCATTATTTCAAAGTCTTCTTATCGCTTTCAGACTCCTTAAAATTGAAAGCAATCACGAGCATGAACTGTCCTGGGCTCGTATAAATCCACATGACAGTACCATTTTTCACCCACTTCTTCTAGTTCCTTAACCCATGAAGAAGTCCCCCCGTGCCTCCTGGCACTAGGATCGATCATCTCGGTAGCACCCCCAATCAGGTCGCCTTTGTTCAGAGTAGTCTGCAGTCTCCTGCCATTTTACACCAGCTTGAGTCTCCCTCATCCCAGTCACTATCCTTGATCCATTACAACTATGATCCCTTTCCCATCAGTCAGTTTCATATGCTGCCTGATCATCCCCGCCATCATACTCTGAACAAAGGAAGTTTGAGTCCACCCACTCTACTTGCCCAGTTATCCCCCACAGTTTGTCAGTCCTACCATTAGTACTATCACACTTCGGTTCTCCACCTCGCGCTCCTGTCAAGGAAACATGATTGCCTTGATAGTTGCAGGTCTCCCTCTGTCGACGACAGCCCCTCTATTCCAGAGGTTAGACCCAGAGGTCCCTGCGCCTTGGACCCATCACCATCTGTGGTGAGTGCCTACGGATCATTTTGAGAGGAGTCATCATTGCCTCTATGAATGGTTGTTTCTCACATGCTTGACTTCAACACCTTGATCGCATCGTTGAGAATCTCGCAGGGTTTATATCCCTTCAGTTATTGGTTGAAGACCCCGGATCTCCCCCGACTCTAGCACATTGGTGAGTCACTTCGGAACGCCCAGTTATATGTTCTCGTGGATGTCCGGGTTGCGTTGGAAATTGTATTCGGAAGCCATCCAGTTATATGCTTCCTTGAGTACCCAGTTCAGTTCCAGTTCAGTGTACCATGGAGAGTATGACCCCTTGTCACTATGATCCAGCAGCTCATCAGTTCCTCTGGTACCACACTCAGTAGCACTATTGTCATTCCAGTGTATCAGTTCTTCAGCTTCGACATGGTCAGCCCAACAGTATGTCCCATATTTATGTCCCCTCTGGACCCTTATGATGTACACAGTGGTTCTCCATGTATCTTACAGGTCCCCATTTTCGGGCCTCCTAGTTATTTTTTATGTATCTTGATACGAGCATGGGTATGCCTGCCTCGTCCATATATTGAGATTCTTCCTCATTCATTATTTGAGGCCATGTATATTTCAGGTCCCCATATTTTGGACCCCATTGTTATTATTGTTCTATATCTTCATACGAGCATGGGAATGCCCGCCTCGTCTATATGATCAGATTATCCATCATCCATGATTGAGGTTATGTACTTTTAGTTTTTGCAGTTGTTCGGGATCGTTGTTCTGGGCTCCAGTTTGTCTCTTCTCTTCTCCACACCCCAGGAAAACCATACACGACTTATGATGTCTATCGGCCATACGATGAGCTCCTGCCATCACACATCAGGACACAATCTGTTAACACCCAAAAAGTGCTCACTACCTCATCTACCCCATTACATGACTCATTTGTCCATTTTCCTACCATATTTGCCTTACAAACCCTAAAAATTCCACTAAAAAAGCCTCCAAAAGGCCACAAAACCATCAAAAAAGCCTCAAAAAGGCTAAAAAACCCCTTTTCCCTCAAAAAATATCCAAAATTTCTCCAAAATAGCAAAAACCCTCTAAAAAGGGAATAAAAAATATAAAATAATGAGGAAAAAGGAGGAAAAAACCCTATACAGCTGACCTAAACCATATCGTTCTCAAAACCATGGGCCAGCACTCCACCACCAAAAAACCTATAAATAGGTGATGGAGAACCCTCATTTCATATCCATAGTCAAGTACACCCTTACTCTGCCAAAATCACTCTTGAAACCCTAGCTCACCCTTGAGCTACTTTCACTATTGAGTGCCCCTTTTGGCCCATTCTCACCATTGGAGAAAGAGAAGGAGCAAAGTTGGAGTTTGGAGCAACCCTCTTGGATCATTGCAAGAACTTCACCAACCTCTACACTTGAGGTAACATTTTAATACAAAAGAAAAACCATTTATATTCCAGGCTTTGTTATGTTTCTTAATGCTCATGCTAGTTTAGAATTAATATTGTTTTAGCACTTTAATTTTCTGTTTATTGAACTGCTACTAAGGAGTCCCTTCTCCTTAGTAGGTGCTCATTTGCACAAGCTAGGGTGAAAACCCTAGCTACAGAGGGTATGACATCAAGGTTACTATGTTTGACATCCCACCTAACCGCCCTTCTAGTCAACTATTTAGACTCAGGGAGTTTAAGTTGGAGGCCGTTGCACCACATATCTATGATAGATTTGTGGGAGCGTGGGGCATGTTCCCCCACCATGACCAGGTCCTTTTTTAATTTGCAAAACATGTTTATGCAGAGTTTGTTTTGGACATGCACCCAGATTACACCAGCACAGGGTCCCCATTCTATGGGGCTCGTAGGAGACGCTCCTACCAATGTCCTAGAGCTCAGAGAGACCCTGCTTTCGTGCCACCCGCTCTGAGGTTGGTACCGCTTCTAGACAGGGCGGTTATCAGGCCAGGTGATGTGGCACAATCATACTAGCTTGCTACAGAGACTGGAGCTGACCTTGGAGACTCGTTGTTCACTGCCATGTGTAGTGTTGTTGTTGCTACACATGGAGAGGCATCTAGACCACCCCCTCCACCTACAGAGCTAGATATAGAGTATCTCCCTAGTGACATGCTCAGGATTCTCGATGGCGAGGCCCTACTGAGGTATGATGAGTCAGTCTGAGATGCATACTTTCAGTCATATCGTAGATCCATCACTACAGGACACGTATACTTTTGTACAATTATGTATATATGTTCTTCATGTTACATCATATTATATGTCATAAATTGAATGGTTAATAATACTTAAGGGAGTTGTCTTCTATTTCTCCATGCAAGGAAGCACATTCATGGATAATCTCTTTGCTAGTGAGCCATTGGTTGGTCCATCTGCTCGTCCCTACCCGCGGGCAACAGTAGTCGAGGTAAGTTATAATTTATGTTCTAATTTAATTTGAGTTTATTATTTCCTAGTTTAAATAATTTATGTTTTTTTTTTAATTTTCGAGATTTTATGTTTTAGATTTTAACTTCAAATGAATTTCAAATTGTACACGCAAAGGAAAGGGGGTAGATCTTGATGATGGACATGAGGACAACAAAGGTCCTCACGATCCGGGTTGAGACATAGATATGAGTTTTAATTTATGTTCCAATTCATGTTATTTAGTCACATTTAGTAATTGATTTTTGTACTTTATGTTTCAATTTTTGAATTATAACTTAAATTATGTTAAGTAGTTTTAATTTTTAATAAATCTAACTTATTACATGTAATGGCATATTACACAGGCATCGCTACAGGTGGGTGTCAATGCTGCATTGGATTTCACATATGATTGGGATGCAGCTTGAGTAAATGTTCTTCATGAAGGGCCATCTACCCGTATTCCTACCCAGATCCCGGATATCACCATTGACTTGACAGATATGGATGTATTCATTCATGGTTTATCGTTTCTGAGCCAGCATCGGTCTACTACACATGAGGGCGGCCAGAGGGATGATCGAGGGCCTCGTGGGGGTAGTGGCCAATGAGTTGATGATCTATACATTTCCATGTTTTGGATATTTTCATATTTTATATATTTTCATGTTTTGGATGATCTATATATACGTTATCATGTTTTGGATATGGATTTCTATCATTTATACATGGAGTTTTATCATATATGGACTTTTGGATATTTTGTATATTTTATCATATTGATGTCTTCATATGTCTTTTGTATATGATTTGAAATCGATTGTTTTTTTATATTAGATTTGGAGATAGTTATTACAGTTACAAATTTATGTTTTGTCGTTTCAAATGCAAATTTAATGTGTAGTTACAATTTAGTTCAATTTAAAATACAAATTTCGACTGCATTAGTGAACATCTTCCAAAATTTAAAATTGAATACATACATTACGTTTTAAAATTGAAATTACAATTCCAATGTAAAATTTCAAATTTAATGTGTAATTTCAATTCCAATTCAATTACAATTTAAAAGCTCGTTTTCAACTACATTACAATTGCATAAATGAAATCAACATATAAAATTAGAATACATTTGAAATTAATAATTGAAATTACAATTACATTATGTTGTCTACACATTACAATTCGATTACAATTTACACATTCCAATTCAATTACAATTCAAAATTAAAATCTCAAATTTAATGTGTAATTTCAATTGAAAATTCAATGTGTTGTACCAATTTACAAGTTCAATTTCAATTACATTACAATTGCATTTGAAATAACAGATTTTAAATTAGAATACATTGTACAATCTAAAATTTAAATTTTACAATTTTACATTGTATATAGATGTATTTCAAATTCTCTTGATTGTATTCGAAATCAACATTTAAAATTAGAATACATTTGAAATTGAAAATTGAAATTGACATTTTGCATTATGTTGTCTACACATTACAATTCACTTGCAATTTCCACATTCCAATTCAATTACATGGAAAATTTAATGTGTAATTTCAATTGAAAATTCAATGTGTTGTTGTATATAAGAATTGTTTTGTCCATTGAGAGTGTGAAATATCCCTTGAGACAAAATTATCTAATTAGAAGTTATATAGTATCTAGGTAATCTTTGTGTTCTTGATCTGCCCAAAACGTTGAACGTTATTGGTAGAGTTCCATGCTGGGCATCTCTCCTTCCAAAAAGGTAAAACGTGGATCTGAACAACAGCTATGCGTGGAGGCTAGGTTTTGGGAACAATTTCTGGAGTGGCTGGGCATGAAGATAGAAAGGAGAGACATGGTGGAAAGGGGAGGCGAACTGAGGGGCGTTGTGGGAGGAACCATAGAGCTGAGAGTTGGAGGTAGTGTGGTGACTGGGACAACGTGATTGGTGAAGCGTTGAAGGTTAGTGCAGGAGCTATGCTAATGTGGGGGAAGCCTGCGCTTCTAGGGGGCTACGTTCCAATGAATATTGGGACAGATGGTACAGGAAGGAACTCAGGGGGATAGAGAGAAGAGTACGACTGACTGCGGGAACGCTAGGGAAAGAGGCACAGTTGGAAAGGCCAGGGACGTGGGGAAAACATAGGTGTCAGGAGTTAATGATACTGCATGGAAGGAGGGTTAGCAGAGCGTGAGAATGGGGCGTTATGGGAGGAGAGAGTGTGAGTGTTGGGAGTGCTGAATAAGAGCCAATAGAGTGGGTGACCTGTAGAAAACCAGAGCGTGAGCACAGGGTAGAATGCACCAAAAAATTAAATTCATGGAGCAGAAAACCTAATATGTGAATATGACAAAGAATTATATTCTCAGAACATGGCTGCTTTGTATTAAAGTGCAGGTTCCTTTTATGGGCAAAGGACCTGACTTATTTACCTAAATATTCTCTAATACAATTTAACACAATTAACTAATTGTAGGATTACTCAGGTCTCCTATGGGTTGCAAAGAAGGCTAGATTCTTTGTCGCCCGGTTCTTTTCTTTTAAGTGTGTGCTCTAATCTAAAGTCATAAAAGTATGGTTTGTTTTCTTGGCAATGGGCATAACCACCTAGTTAATATAAGAAACAAAAATATGTTGATAGCAGATGCTTGTATAACTATGGTAGAAACTATGCTTATACAACTATTTCATATGGTTTATGTTTTGATGACAAATGGAGATAATGGCACCATTTGATCCAACTAGGTAAGTTGCATATATGAAGGCATGTACAAGTTATTATGTTTCCATGTTATTATTACGTTTACGTTTCAACTTTCATTATTACGTACAATCCATGTCTATCAAAGAGATTCCATGCCTATGCATGCAAAACTACACGATAAAGATGGTTTTTGATGCATGTAATCCAAAAATTGAGAATGTTTGATGGTTAGAAATTATAGTGAATTTTTGTGAGTTGTGCCAACAATGGGTATTGTTTGGATGAAAATATATTCAAATATTATGTGTAAATGCCCTTTAGTTGAATTGTACCCTCTATCTCCTATGTTATATTCCCTGTAGCACCAAGTGCCAATATTTTTATTAAATGGAATGAGGAGAGGCAAAAAAAATTGGTCCTAACTTTGATATGTTCTTGATAACAAAACTAATTGATTATTGTTGAATGAAACATTTTTTCAATACATTGGTATTTGATAATATTTTAATATAATTGATAATGAAATACAATGTAATTGATGATGCAATATAATGAATGGATTATAATGTATAAATTTTTGCAAATTTGAAATCAAAATTTAATATTAGAATACATTGTACAATTCAAAATTTAAATTTTACAATTCGACATTGTATATAGATGTGTTTTAAATTCTCAATTACATTACAATTGTATTTGAAATCAAAATTTAAAATTAGAATGTACATTACAATTTAAAATTTAAATCTTACAATTATATTATATTGTCTACACATTGCAATTCAATTACATTACAATTCAACTATCTATTATATCTTTAATATTTTTTTGAAAGCATCTAAACAAATACCTATAAAACTATTATGGATGAAGTTCATGGAGAATTGACCATACATTCAAGTATATTCACATTGGAGCACCAAGACCCAAATTTCACAAAAGCCTCCCATCTAGTATTTGTATTCTTGACATTAAAGCATCTACAAAAATACATTTATAAAACAACCTCCACAAAAATCTCCAAAAAAATATTACACAAAACAACATGAAAACTATGCCAATGATGCAAGTGGCATACATGTAACTCATTCATCTGGCCAATGGATTATAAGAATGCAAGTCTCCATAATACGATCATGGTCAGCTTCTATCATCTTCCATCTCTTTGGATCACCTCTCTTCACCTTGATTTCTATTAGATGTATCTGAGCTGCCACCACCAAATGACTGTATTGACATGATATATATTTAGGCATAAAATCTCTGTAAATAATATGATCACCCTATTTTTTTACTTTTTCAAAAAAATGTCCCATTAGAACCATTTCTCCAGTTTGGTATGTGAAGTCCCCATCTTGGTAGGGTCGCACCAAACTACTTTTTATTTGCGTGCACCAGATCAAATAGTATGCCACATTTTATTGGTTGTGGGGGGCTGCAATGACAACGAATACATCACCTGCAAGATACATTATCAGAAAATCGATCATGATCTAATGAGACCATTGCCTCTTTAGTGTGCATCTCTTTCCATGTTGGAATTGGGTGTGGGCCCTTTGGATTAAGAGAGACATATTTCCATGGTTTCACATATACATCATTTTCACAATGATCAAGCCCGCATCCATTTGCATCAATGCAAAAATTGCAAAAACAATCATACTTCCTCGTTTCAATGGAAAATATGTCACACATGTCTTTACTTCTCACAGAATGTAATTCCCTCGTAATAGGGATGGTCTCACAATACCATGGTATGTATCTATTAACATCTCTAAGGGAAACATCCCAAAAGAACCTTCATGGAATTCAGTTTGCCATATGTAAATTCCTATGGAGTATGTGTTCTTTTGGAAATGATGATATTGAATGTTATTAGCTTATTAATTGAGTTTGGAGTTTATTACCTGCACACCGGCCTTGCTTGTTCACAGCCTTGATGTCCCAAATGACGTGTGCACCAATCAACTACTTCAGTGGAGCATTTTAGTCAGGTTGCACCATAACTCATCGCATACCTTCGAATTACTTGTTTCACACATGCACCTGTGCCATCATGTTCACTATTTCCATGCCCTGTCTCAAAAAAGCTCCAAGTGTGTCGGATTCCTGTCTGTTTGTGAAGGCGGCTCAACCAATAAAATGAGCATGCCTATTTGAATTTCCCTACACACCCTTCTGACCAAATCCAGTGTTTAGTAAATGATATGCCTCTTTACCTTAATGAATCATAAATCAATTCAAAGTAGTGTTGAACGAACAATGTGTCATGCTCACGATCATCACTAACATAAAAATGGTACTCCTTGATCACTTCACATGACTGAGGAGTGTTATCCCTACCATCAATGTTTTCCTGAACATGTTTGTACAATACATGTACGAAGATAGACACCTAGCCGGAGTGATAGTAATCACTCTATATCTCTCTCTAAGGAGCAAAGGTGTAGTTCTTTGCAAAGTCTACCACTGATAAGATTGTGCCCGGCTCAAATACCTCACGAGAATGTTTGAATTATGAAGCTTGCCACCTGGACCTATGGGAGTGCTTTATGTATTTATAAATATGACTTTGAAACTTCTCCATGAAATCTGAAACAGGAATCTCATCATCGAGCAAGTCAATCCTCTTGGATGGCATAGATGAAGAAGATGTTGGATTCATGGTGATGTACTCGTACCTCTTCCACTTAACGGTGATATCTGACAATCCATGGTGTGTTGGATCGATAGGAAAGTTCCTATGGAACAATGTCAAATCACCGCATTCACGAAATTTTCTCCCACCTACACACCTCTTATTGAAAAACACGTGTTCAGGATTCCTATTGCATAGTATCATACAAATAAAATCTCGCACTGTGTGAGGAGATAGTACACCGTTCTAGTGCCTTTTGCAAAAATCCAGAAATCTGTCATAATATAGTTGAAATTCAATGTGGTACCGGCAACAACAAGTGTCACGAATCGTATTTGGCCTAATATACCATGGTTTCAATTTGTTGAACATGATAAATGATATTTGAACAGCAGGATTGGTATCTTGGAATTCCTCGTAAAGTGCAACTCCCTTCATTTCCATCACATGCTTACAGTGCTCCTGATAAATGCCTCTGGATAAAGGTTGTCGTAGGACATGCTTTCGATCTAGAATAGCATGAGAACGGTATCCAAAAACTCTATCACCTTCTCTCTAATGCCTGCTGCCATCCTGCCTCGATAGGGTTCCCTACAAATAAGCTCCCAACAAGCAACTTCATCATTTTCATCTATCCAGACCCTGAATTTAGTATATTTGAACAATGTTATTTTTGAAACATTGAGCAATGATGCCATTGTTGATACCATTCGATTTCTTGAGGTGCTTTGTGCCACAACAGCTGTTGTAATTGCCCTACTAGCAGCTCGGGTATCATTGTTTCTTGATTTTCCAAATGAAGATAATGCAGTTCTTAAATTTTCTATTGCATTCTCGCATGGCTTTTTTGTTTTAACATCTTGAAAACCCAACAACTTTGTGGCACATTTCAATTTTTTGTGTTTTATCAACCCATGTAGGATTTGAGCTTGTGCCATCGTTGAATGTTGTTCAAAATATGACTTGATTATGTTATTGACATGCTCTCTAACTCTCCGACCAGGAATCGAGTTCCTAATCTCTTCTTGTGCAGAAATAATTGCATAATCCTCTAGAAAATTTCCACCACTTCCAACCCCACTGCAACTCCCAATTATACTTTCAATGTGAGAGAGAAAGGTGTCATGTGATGGTTGATCAAGATCATGAGGGGGCACAAGGTCATGTGATTCTTGATCACCATGATGTTATTTCTGACCATAATATCTCCCTACATAACATGTAAATTAACAAATTGAAAATTGGTTACTTGATAGTTGTGCATTGAACTTTAAAATTGCTAGTAACTTGAAATTTGATGTGGAAATTAAAAAATTGAAAATTGCATGTGAATTGAATTTTCCAACTAATACATTTAGCTTGAGAGTTGTTCTAAGTAAAAATTGAAATTGCTGGTAACTTGAAATTTGAAGTTGCTCAAGTAACTTGAAATTGCTAACTTATTTAAACTTGAGAATTGTTCTAGAAATAAAGTTTGAAATTGCTAGTAAAATTTTAAATTGCTTGTAACTTGAAATTGCTACTAACTTGTACATTTAACTTTAAAATTGCTAGTAACTTGAAATTTGTTGTATATGTAAATTAACAAATTGAAAGTTGCTAGTGACTTGAGAAAAATGTACAAGTATTGAAAATACATTAAAACAAGAAAATTGTTTGTAACTTCATTTCAAAATAACTAAATATGTACATGGAACTTGAAATTATACATTTAGTTTGATAATTGCTAATAAAGTTTGAAAATCAAGTATATATATATTTAACTCAAGATAATTATTAATAACTTGATAAAAATTATTGTGGGCATAAAAATTAATATCATTTATAATCATCACACTATATAATTGTGGGCAAATTTTCTTTATGCAATTTATGTCCATTTTATTTTTGCATTACAAGAAAAAACTTATTTTAACTTTATGGTATAAAATAAACAAATAAATATTTAAAATACAAGTTTCAAATCACCACAAAGAATAAATGATTACAACACTTCTACCCTAGAATTTCAAGGACAACATCATGCATCCCATGTTGTATATACGTGAAATAAATTAAGATTGATTTTTTACCCATGATAACATACGTATTATACTCTAAATGTGAGGAAGAAAACATTGATTTAGAGATCAATACGATATTTAATTAAAAACATTGTAGTGATAACAATATAATAAAATATTAGGTTAGGGGTTCAATTTTTCATGGTAAAAGTTCCTATTGGTTAGAGCTTCTTTGTTCTATTTTGGTATTTTTTATTTAAATTGCAATTTTAAGTTTAAGAAATTGTAACTTTGGCAATTACAAATTCAGCAATCAAAAGATTGAGCATAAATTGCAATTTTGACAACTACTAAGTCACAATTTCAAGTTTCAACAAGCATGTGGTTGATAATAAATTTATATTTTTTGTAAGAAATTTAGATAAGTACATATTGAAATTTAAAGAATTTTTTTAATTCAAATTGGAATTTCAACTTAAATTCCAATTTTGACATCCCAACAATTACATGACAATTAAAATTTGGCAATTCCAACAAATATATGATTGAGGAGAAATTCATAATTTTTAATGCAAAATAACATTTTCAATAATTGATGATTTTGCAATTTTAACAATAAACAATTATGAAAATTCTATTTTTTATCATCAGTTGCAATTTAAGGATTTTTTTTATCAATAATGCTTCACATATCAATGCAAGGTTGCAAACATTGCAAATAATTATTTCCAATTTGTCCTAACAAAATATATGATTCTAATAATTAATGTTTTAATGGTGATATGTCATGTTATGTAAATAAAAGTACATGTGATAGATGAAATTTTTTAAAGTAAACATTATAATTAAATAGCTCTTTGAACATTCATTTGTATTCAAATATTTATTACTATGAAAATATTGCCAACCACCATAACTATGAAAGTATTCATTCATTTGTTTTTAAATTGAATAAATTCTAACTAATACATAACCATATCACAACATGTTCATTTCAAAATATTCATTCATTTATTTTGAAATTGAATTTTCTAACAAAACAATAATTAAAATTACATTTAACTTGAAATTGTTAGTAACTTAAAAAATTGCAATTAGTTAAATATCTACAATTTAACTTGAAAATAGTATCCAAGTGTACATTTAATTTGAAAATTATTCCAATAACATTGAAAATTGTTAGTAAAATTTAGAAATTTGAAAATAGTTAATATGTACATACATTTTAACTTGAAAATAGAATCTACGTGTACATTTCATTTGAAAATTGTTAGCAACTTTGAAATAATTTGAAAATTGTTAAAGCAAATTTGAAACATAATTTGAAAATTTTTAGTAACTTTGAAATAATTTAAAAATAGTTAAAAATATGTACATGTATTAACAGAAAAATATAATCTAAATTTACATGTTTCATTTGAAAATTGTTCCAATTTAACATTTGTTGGCCACTTGAAAATTGTTCATTTAACATAAAAATTGTTGAAAACTTTGAAATTAAAATAACAAATGGATGAAATAAATAAGAATATCATTACAAATAAATATGAAACAAATTAAATTATGAAATTTAGTTAATTTAATGAAAAATTGTTATTAATTTTGTAAATTATGTAGCATGATATTTAAATTATGATAGCATGTAATTCAATAATTTACCTTGGTTGTCCTCCATTGGAATTTGTTGCACCAAATGTACATCTTCTTCTTCTCTCAACCTTGCTCTTTGTTGTCTCATTCTTTCTCTATTCTTCTCATGCTCTTCATTGTCATTTTGTTTTCTAGCATGTTTTCTTTGTCTTTTTTTTTATTCGCCATCAATCTACAATGAAAACAAACAAACAAAATTTCAAATTGTTATAACAAACAACAATACCTCAATCAAGCTTATTTGAAATACCCTCAATCAAGCAAATACCTCGATCGAGGGCTTGAACATACCTCGATCGAGGTCTTGTTGAACCCTTGATCAAGGTCTTGTTAAACCCTCGATCGAGGTATGTTAGATACCTTGATCGAACAAATAGCTTGTTCGAGGGCTTAAAAAATAGGTCGAGAGCCCTTTTCACTGCAGAATGAAAGTTTTTTCTGCCTTCCATAGAGTTAAACCATGTCATTAAATACTCATTAATGAGAGGACTTGATAACATTGGATTCTTCAACGAATCCTCTATCCAGATACATAAAATTTACGAATTTTTATCTTCATATGTCTTTTGTTTTTAAATTTCTACTAAAATTTGCCCTAAAAAACCCTGCCGACAACTTCGATTGAGCTAAAAGATAAATCGACAACATTCAAAATACACATCCAAAAAATTTGAAAAAATACACAAGCCCTAGATAAACGCGTCCTCTTTAAAAGGGTATTTTTAGTTTTACAAATTATGTAAAAAATCAAAAGATTTCGTGCACACACACACATGTGTGCAAAATGAGGCTTAAATATTCATTGGTAAGTTTTGAAAAATAATAATAAATATAATTTTTCGAGAAAAATTAAAAAAAAAAATGTAATCCCTATTGCATTCTGTCGAGATAATGTTCACATATTTCATTTTTTAAAATTATTAATTTAACATTAAATTATTGTGCACACACACAAACTACTTGTTAATTTCTCTTCAAATTTTTAGGTACACACGTTTCATTAAATGAAAATTTGACACGATATATAGAATTGGTATATTTTGAAAAAAATATCATTAGAAAGGCAACATAATTCTTTACATTTCATTTTTTAACCGCATGTCAAAATTCATGTGGCAAGTATGAATTTCGAGGGCTTCAAGTTAATACATGCGTAAAATTTCTGTTTTTCATCATCATATTTGGTCAAAAAGAGTTACCCATCTTCATGGAATCTATAATGCCCCTAAAATGACTATGGACTTTAAGGGCACCTGTCGAGTGACCCGGCAGAATAGACTTCAATAAAGTGGCCCTTCGATTTAGGATGTGTCTTTAAAAGGGAGAATCACCTGATGATGTGCATGCCTATAGTTGTTAAATGAATTACTGAACTAAATTATATGTGTGGAGTGGGAGAATTGATTGATTAGTCCTTGCTTAAATGTTAGCCTTGATTGACCAAGTCAAAGTACAGTAGGACAATTACAGTCCTAGCTCTGTGACTTGGGAGGACACAACTGAGATGCGTCTTAGCTTTCCGCATTTATTCTGAACTTTGAGACGAAGTTTTAAATAAGTAGGGGTGTATGTAGTGCCCCTAGACTACTGTAGACTTTGAGATAACCTATTGAGTGACCCGACTATTTGAAACATTAATAAAATAATCATTTGATTTTATTTTGAGTATATTTACATGTTTATGATTGATTGTACATCAATGAAATACTGATATATGTGTATTTGGGTAGTTATTGTGAATGAACGATTTCATGTTGTTTAACGATTAACTTTGATGTGAAAACTGTACATGTGAATGATGCTTAACGACTAGCTGTATGATTGACTATGAAATGAGAATGAAGAAAGTAGATATTGACAAGATGCAATTATGAGTAGATGAATGAGTAATGTTATGAGTAAAATATAAATGCTTAATGAAGTAGCAAATTGATGAATCAAATTATGATTATTGAGGACAGTACTACTAATACATGTTTGTGAGAAATGTGTGTAGCGACAGGTGAAATGGTTCACTAACAGACACACAAACGAATGTGAAGGGTCATAGAGTATGGATAAATCACACATAGGGAGAGCGATGATGATGTCAACTTCCGATAGAATACCACGCATGAGCAGATAAGCACTGATCCGATTGCTTAAGAGGAAAACGTGAGGACGTATGAGGTGGACCACGACGGACCTAGTCACATATGAGTTGGCAGGCGCACAATGAGAATGGAATCACTCCTCGGTGCCATTAGTCCCTAATAGCGTGTAGACGAAGGATGGCAGGTAATGGCTCCTGAAATCCCTACATGAAGTTTCCGCGAGTCAAAACGAAAGGATGACGACAGAAGGGCCTGACGGTGTGGTACCCTCTCGAGAACGAAAAGAGTGGATGCAAGGAACCAACGATGTGGTACCTTGTCGAAGAATGGAAACTATGAATGACTGGACCCGATGGAGTGGTGCCATGTCGGGGAAATGAAATTAAGGAACGGGGAATCTCAACGACGCGGTAGAGGGGTCCTAGTGAAAATGATTGTTAAACTTAACTACATGAAAACATATAAGTTTGCACCTAGAACATTACCTAGAAATGCATTTGAGTACTTTAGGGATTTGCACATAAATGATTATTTTGAGCATTTAAAATAATATAAATCTTTATATTAGGAGAAAAGTAGAATCATAAGCATGGACACCTAGTCAACTCCATCGACACCTCAAAATTAGGATTTAAGTAAATATCTAGGGGACAAACATGATCAAACTTAGGAATGTTGGTGCAATTCCTAGAAAAACTGACACATGGACGGGTGAATATTATTAAATTGGAAATTTAATAAAATATGTATTTATACATGAAGCGACATGTGTCGCATGGAATGTTCATTTAAAAAGAAGGCTTTGGGAATGGGTAAAGGACCCAGATCTTGGATGATTATCGTAATTTTGAATTGCCTCATGACTTGATGCTATTGATGGTTTGGTTTGAAATTTTGGTGGGGGGGAAACCCAAGATGAGTTTCTCGAATTGTTGTGTGTGAGCTCTGCGACCCAAAGCTCGGGGGTGGGCATGCGACTGAAAGCATGAGCCTATGGGTGGGTGGCGAAGCTAACGGTTGCTTCTCCTATGGTTCAAATGATCTTTGCTGGAGGGATCCTATGGAAAACATGGACAACAGTGGACAAGATGAATCGGTTGAGAGGTTATGTTTTGTTTTAATTTGCTAAGTTATTCATTTATTTATTTTATCTTTCTTGTAAATTATGATAGCTAATCTATATTTGTATCAAGTTGTTAAGTTTTATGTTCAATTCGTGACGACCCAATGAGAGGGTCCCTAAATTTGGTATATGTAGTGCCCCTAGACTACTGTAGACAATGAGGGAACGTGCTGAGTGACCCGACTGTTTGAAACATTAATAAAATAATCATTTGATTTTTTTTTTAGTATATTTACATGATTATGATTGATTGTAATTCAATGAAATAATGATATATGTGTGTTTGGGTAGTTATTGTGAGTGAACGATTTCATGTTGTTTAACGATTAACTTTGATGTCAAAACTATACATGTGAATGATGCTTAACGGCTAGCTGTATGATTGACTAGGAAATGAGAATGAAGAAAGTAGATATTGACAAGATGCAATTCTGAGTAGATGAATAAGTAATGTTATGAGTAAAATATAAATACTTAACGAAGTAGTAGATTGATGAATCAAATTATGATTATTGAGGATAGTACTACTAATATATGTTTGTGAGAAATGTGTGTAGCGAAAGGGGAAACGATTCACCGACGGACACATAAACGAAAGTGAAGGGTCGTAGAGTATGGATAAATCACACACAGAGAGAGTGATGATGATGTCGACTTCTAACGGAATACCATGCATAAGCAGATAAGCACTGATCTGCTTGCTCAAGAGGAAAGCGTGAGGACGTACGGGGTGGGCCATGATGGAGCTGGTCATGTATGAGTTGGGGGGCGTGCAGTAAGACTGGACTCACTCCTGAGCGCCATTAGTCCCTAATAGCGTGTAGACAGAGGATGGAAGGTAACGGCTACTGAAATCCCTACATGAAGTTCTCGCGAGTCGAAATGAAAGGATGACGACAGAAGAGCCCGATGGTGCGGTACCCTATCGAGAATGAAAAGAGTGGATGCAAGGACCCAACGATGTGGTACCTTGCTGAAGAATGGAAACTACGAATGACTGGACCCAACGGAGTGGTGAAATGTCAGGGAAATGAAATTAAGGAATGGGGAAGCCCAACGGAGCGGCATCGGGGTCCTAGTGAAAATGATTGTTAAACTTAACTACATGAAAACATATAAGTTTGCACCTAGAACATTACTTAGAAATGCATTTGAGTACTTTAGGAATTTGCACATAAATGATTATTTTGAGCATTTAAAATAATATAAATCTTTATTTTAGGAGCAAAGTAGAATCCTAAGCATGGACACCTAGTCAACTCCACCTACACCTCAAAACTAGGAGTTAAGTAAAATATCTAGGGGACAAACAAGAGCAAACTTCGGAATGTTGGTGCAACTCCTAGAAAATATGACACATGGATGGGTGAGTATTATTAAATTGGAAATTTAATAAAATATGTATTTATGCATGAAGTGACATGTGTCGCATGGAATGTTCCTTTAAAAGGAACTCTTTGGGAATGGGTAAAGATGGGTAAAGGACCTAGTGCTGCTACTGAGGGTTTGGCTGGAAATTTTGGTGGGGGGGGGGAAACCAAGCTTAGTTTCTCGAATTGTTGTGTGTGAGCTCTGCGACCCAAAGCTCGGGGGTGGGCATGCGACTGAAAGCATGAGCCTATGGTTGGGTGGCAAAGCTAACGGTTGCTTCTCCTATGGTTCAAACGAGCTTTGCTGGAGGGATCCTATGGAAGACGTGGACAAGATGAATCGGTTGAGAGGTTATGTTTTGTTTTAATTTGCTAAGTTATTCATTTATTTATTTTATCTTTCCTGTAAATTATGATAGCTAATCTATATTTGTATCAAGTTGTTAAGTTTCAAGTTCAGTTTGTGAGGACCCAACGAGAGGGTCCCTACATTTGGTATCAGAGCGGGTCGAGCCTTGAGGGCGCAGGACTCATATTTTGATAGGGGTTCGTCAGTGACTTGTGAAGATCTACAGAAGGATTGAAGCTGCGATCTGGTCGGAACTACATCAATGGTTGGAACGACTGAGTATACAGGTTTTATGTATTCAATTATTTTATTAGTTCTGTCTTAAGTAGGAAATTGCTGAATTTGAAATGGGTAAATTCTGAAGTTAATTAAATTCTGGAGATGCAAGTTCTATGTACTGGAATATATATTTATTTTATTATATACTGATGTTGCACATGGAAAATGGTATTGGGTTAATTATGAAATTAATAATAAGTTAGCTGTTCATGACTATGTATTCTGCATGAAGTGTATTCAAGACTCGGTTTCAACATGTGAATTGAAGCATAACTGAGCTCTGAGTTGGATTTATTTTTCTTTAAACATTCATATTAATGCGTTGGTAGACAAACTCTGGAACTTATATATTTTGTTCTGATCATTTAAATGCATGTAACTGAACTCAAATATCATTCGGATGTGATCAAGAATCGATCTCAATTCTCTACAATTTTAATACTGTATTCGATTTAAATCACTCAGATCCAGATTCGTTTATGGCACTGTATTCGATTTAAATCACTCAGATCCATAGTCGTTTTTGGCACTCTGACATATTAATACTGTTTCTGATTAAGATCACCCTGATCAAGATTCGACCTCAACTCTCTGCCTTTTCTACAGTATCCCATGTAAAACCTTCAGATCGAGATTCGATCTTGATCATTTGCCTTCAGATTACTATGATTTCATAATTCGGTCGATTCCTGGAATGTTCACCGAGTCACTATATTTTGATCTCGAACCTATTAACAGATCCATGCTTTCGGAGCATCCTTAACCTTTGACAGAGTTAATGTCCTCTACTTTTCGAAGTTGTTTAAAAGATTAGTAAATTTTCGGTGAACCATTATTTTATTCATTTACATAGTCAGTCCGTTTAGCACTTGGATGACCTAAGTGGATATACAGATGCAACGGAAATGTGGAATCATAAGTCTATCTCTCGATTAAATCCTCATTTCATCGGATCCGTCTCTCATCTCCCACTTCGATTAAACCTCTGTTGATTTATTTTTAATTATTTTTGCTCTGTGTTTACTTTTCAGCGTTAAATTTAAAACCTGCAATTTTATTTTTTTACCAATTTAGAAAAAGGAATGGGAATGGGTCTATAACCCATCCAAAGACATTCTTACTGTGAATCCTTCTTACTTAGGGACCGAACCGTCAGTATATGCCTATTCTTCGTATATCTGACCTCTGTACCTCATGACGAGAGAGCTACCCATAGATCTCATATCTTATCTTTAATTATTTCTTAGTCTTTTGAATCGGGTATGACAGATCAGAACTTGATCGTTTGCTTTCCTCTGTTAAAACGTGGTCAATCGGTGCACTGTCCAGTTGAATTTTCTGGAGCTGACGCGTTGGGGATCTACGCTGTACTCCTTGTTTAACTGCACCTTTATCGTATAAAACTTATGGAGTGACAGCTAGATACTGCACGCCTTCCACGCCACGTTGACATCCTTTACTTTTGCTTGGTTGAGTCTTACCAATGGGGAAGTAACCGAGCCCTCGGTAAAGACTCCATGTAGAGATGGGCTTGAAACCTGTGTGTTTTAGACTTCTGCTAGATCCTCCTTTAGTTATGTCATAGATGCTTATACCTTTTAAATTAGGGTATCATCTTTATGTTAAGTTTTTAATAACCTAAGCGATTAATGACTGATTGATACACAATCCTGATGAGTCGACAGAAGTGGTAGTTCGGTACCTCTCTTATGCTTAGAAATCTTTTCTAATTGATCACTGATTTAGAGTAGTAGAGTGCCGACCGTTTGGAACATGATTCGCATCACTGCTTTTGGGTATTTGATAGAGCAGCTGATGATCACCCAGCGTGATCTCTACAGAGCCAAACATCAGTGTAATGGGGCTCAACATATGTGAAAATGGGGTACCGGCGGGGTCTAGTAGCAGAAATCTATAGCCTCTTGGAACACAAATTTCCCGCCCGCTCTAGTGGTGTTACCCATTGAATCTATGCTTCGTCCAGCCTGAGAGCCTTAGTGCTTGTTCTGAACTAGAGGACATCGTCGAGTCGACATGGGTTGGGGGTTGGGTCTGCTGTCAATACCCAAATCCATGGCGCGCATCTTTACGAAATCGGTGTTAAGTTGATGACCCGATTTACCTGATCTCGGTCGCCTTTATGCGATCAGTTCGTCAGGGCAGGTGGAATTACAGCCACCCATTGTAATTTATGGAGTAAACGCGCCTCCATAAAGGGAAAGCTGTAATCCTTGCTGAATCGATGAATGGATGCTGCATCATATCAGTGTTCTTAAGCCTCGATTCGCTCTCGGCAGTGAGTCATTGCCATTTACAATGACTACACTACAAGAAAACTGAGAATTGCCATGGCGAAAATACTGTCGCGTATCTGTTGGTCAAGTGTTGATAACGATTTGGTAGATAAGTATTGGGTTAGGTATATAACTCCAGATTGCACTGTACTTCTTACTGAATGGAAATAATGGTTATTATATCTACTATTGACTGCAATAGATCTATTTGTAAATTTAATTTTTTTTTATTTTTTATTTATTATTTATAAAACTGGGTATGTGTTTCAACTCGGTGTCATTGGATCTGCATTATGATTGCTCTTTATATATTGTGGATCGCCTTCGTATAGACTCTGCCATGGTGGCGGCCTTTGTGTGTGGACGGGTAGCAGATTTATTTTTTATTTTTTATTATACATTTGTTATTTATTCATGCAAGTGAGAGATGGAGGATTTCCTTTCAATTTCTTGTTATACTTTGTTTTTCTTTTCTTGTCGACTTAGGAGCGGCGGCCTCTATGGGAAAACCGTCCATGCCCTTAATTCACGTTTTTGTTTTCTTATTTGTTTTTTTAACTTTAATATTGCGATAGCGATTGTTTGTAAAGAGTATCAGTTTAAACATGTGTGCTGAACCTATTGTCTCTTACATTGAGAGCCATGGCTAATTTTCACTTACCAGATATTTCTTTCTTTAACACCTAAGTTACAATATTAATATGGGTAGTCACAATTATATGGTGGCATTTAATTCCTTAAGAGATCCTGTAAATCCACGCCGTAGTAGCTTTATTTGTGTTTAAAAACAAAGCAATGCATAACTGAAGAATAGTACTTCGATATGGATGTAATGCTCGGTAGTTATCCATAATTGTATTGAATGGTTTTGGTGTTACTATAATTGACGTTATATACGTTGTATTATATATATATATATATATATATATATATATATATATTTCATTCAAAATGTAATAAAATAAAAAATAGAAATAAACAAACAAACAAACTGTAACAAATAATCAGTCATTATATAATGCATTTTAGTTGATATACATACACGTTACATTCAAGGTATTATTGATATATATATAATTTACTATGTAATTGTGCAAGCGTGATATTCAATTATTATGAGTACATTTATTCAGGAGTGTTATGGATAAGTAGCTATGACGCTACACAGATGTGCATTGGTATGTATAGCAGATCATATTCAAATATTAAATATGCATATCATTCAAAGCTTATAAATTCCTTTTTTTAATTCAAAGTGTTGTAGCTATGTAACTAATGTAGCGACATATTCGTTGGGTCATTCATTGCAATTTATAGTCAAATATTATGTATATGTATTTATAATAGAATTATTGTGCCTTACCAATGTTACTTATAATTTTACTTTTAAAGATGGTTAATTTATATTTCATAATTGGGTGGTTATATGGAAAAACTAGTAAAGGTTGAATAAAATAGTCGTATTCATAATTTTTATTATACAAGCTTATATTATATTATAATAATGGTGTGGAACATTGCTATTAATGTTGCAAATATGGTTTATACAAAGGTAATTTATATCCTAGGCTATGTTAGGTTTAGGTTTAATGTTTAATATCTTCAATTATATCAAAAAGGGGTTACACTTCTTATAATTCATATATATAAATATTGAATTAGTGAATTAGTTGTATTTATAATGTATGTATTAAATGAATTGTCACTTATAAGAGTGTAATTTATATGAATGTAAAATGTATGCATTTAATTTTTAAATATAAGGAATGAGAATAAAGAAGTTGAAAGGGATGATTATAGAAGTAGATTTGTATATATATATGGGAAATAGAAAAATGCTATCAATCTTAAATGAATAGGTAAAACTATATCTAGATGTGGCATTACAAGTGTTTTGTCCTAAGAGATGAGAATTGGAATGAGATTTGATAGTTGGAGGGAAAAGGGTAGAAACATGAACAAGGATGTTGTTGTGGGTATAAAATAAAAAATCAAGTGAGATAAAAGGGTCAAATTTATGGAAATATAGAGAGAGATAAATAAATAAATTCTTTCTCTTTGCTAAGGTTTTTGAGTTGTTGAGTCATTGAACAAATTTATGGAGAGAAATAAGTTATATTGGACTAGGTGTTAGGGAAAGATTTTACACACTGAGATGTGAATGGGCAACTTCGGGTTGAAATTTAGTGAGTCGTTAGAGAACTGCCATGGGGTTTCTACATTGTATTTCTTATTTATGAAAAATGCAATATAGCTATATTCATAAGACATCAAGGTACTCATATTGACGAAACAAATATGAAAAGATGACTAGACCTTAATAGTAGACTCGATGAGACTTTATAGACACATAGAATGAAACTTGGGAAGCCCACCGAAAAGGGGCTAAGGAAGATTCTTCTAGTAAAATGATGTATGGAGATGATCAGCACAATGAACTAAACGTAATGCAGAAAAACCGATGACATAATCAACCCTTGATGAAAATATGACTAGCCTCGAGATGGAACTCGATGAGGTTGCAAAAAAACACATGGAAATAATTGATGAGTCCGTCGAAGTAGACTTATGACAATGGAAATGATGAAATGAAGTAAGGATGGGATACGCTCATTTACCTATACATGATATTACCGATGAAAGAGCTAGAAGTTAAAGTTTAATATGTTCGACTAAGTTGCCAAGTTCCGACACTTTGGAAGCATGTCATATTGAGAATTAAACTTATTAAAATTTATGGAATTGGAGTAGTCTAACAGGAATCGGTTTTGGATTATTTGATAGTCGCCCTTGATTTGATTATTCATATTTTACTGAATACTATAGGATGTTTATCTTCACGCCTTAGAGGAAAGGATAACCAAACAAACTTGAATTCTTGCTTGGATTTTGTTATACAAAAGAGGACTGGGTAACTATTATGTGAACTACGAATGCAATATGGCTTGTAGTTAAATTTGATGTCATGGATCTTCATGAATGAATGGGAGATAAAGGAAATCTAGTTGGGACTCACAACCTGTCAATGTATCATCGGATTGATATTATGAGAAATTACGATTGAATTCCTGAGGCTTTATTGGAACCATACTAAATGAGATAGGAAATAATGACTTGAACCACTTGTTCCTATAGCCATGATTGTTGGAGAAAAAGAGAATAGAAGTACAGAAGATGAGAATAGAAATTAAGATAAAACCTAGCGTCGAAAGTACAAGAACAAAAATTAACTTCGGGGCGAAGTTCTATTTAAGAGGGGGTGTATGTAATGCCCCTAAAATGATTGTGGACTTTAAGGGCACCTGTCAAGTGACCCGGCGGAGCAGGCTTCAATAAAGTGGCCCTTCAATTTAGGATGTGTCTTAATAAGGGAGAATCACCTGATGATGTGCGTGACTATAGTTGATAAATGAATTAATGAATTAAATTATATGTGTGGAGTGGGATAATTGATTGATTAGTCCTTGCTTAAATGTTATCCTTGATTGATCAAGTGAAAGTACAATAGGACAATTACAGTCCTAGCTCTGTGACTTGGGAGGACACAACTGAGATGCGTCATAGCTTTCCGCATTTATTCTGAACTTTGGGACGAAGTTTTAAATAAGTAGGGGTGTATGTAGTGCCCCTAGACTACTGTAGACATTGAGGGAACTTGCTGAGTGACCCGACTCTTTGAAACATTAATAAAATAATCCTTTGATTTTATTTTGAGTATATTTACATGATTGCGATTGATTGTAAATCAATGAAATAATGATATATGTGTATTTGGGTAGTTATTATGAATGAACGATTTCATGTTGTTTAACGATTAACTTTGATGTGAAAATTGTACATGTGAATGATGCTTAACGACTTGCTGTATGATTGACTATGAAATGAGAATGAAGAAAGTAGATATTGACAAGACGCAATTCTGAGTAGATGAATGAGTAATGTTATGAGTAAAATATAAATGCTTAACGAAGTAGCAGATAGATGAATCAAATTATGATTATTCAGGACAGTACTACTAATATATGTTTGTGAGAAATGTGTGTAGTGACAGGTGAAACGGTTCACCGATGGAAACACAAATGAATGTGAAGGGTCCTAGAGTACGGATAAATCACACACAGGGAGAGCGATGACGATGTCGACTTCCAACGGAATACCACACATGAGCAGATAAGCACTGATCTGCTTGCTCAAAAGGAAAGCATGAGGACGTATGAGGTGGGCCACGATGGATCTGGTCACGTAAGAGTTGGGGGCCGCGCAGTGAGAACGGACTCACTCCTTAGTGCCATTAGTCCCTAATAGTGTGTAGATGGAGGATGGAAGGTAAAAACTCCCGAAATCCCTACATGAAGTTCCCGCAAGTCAAAACGAAAGGATGACGATAGAAGGGCCTGACTGTGCGGTACCCTGTCGAGAACGAAAAGAGTGGATGCAAGGACCCAATGATGTGGTACCTTGTCGAAGAATGGAAACTACGAATGACTGGACCTGACAGAGTGGTGCCATGTCGAGGAAATGAAATTAAGGAATGGGGAATCCCAACGGCACAACACCGGGTTCCTAGTGAAAATGATTGTTAAACTTAACTATATGAAAACATATAAGTTTGTACCTAGAACATTACTTAGAAATGCATTTGAGTACTTTAAGCATTTGCACATAAATGATTATTTTGAGAATTTAAAATAATATAAATCTTTATTTTAGGAGCAAAGTAGAATCCTAAGCATGGACACCTAGTCAACTCCACCTACACCTCAAAACTAGGAGTTAAGTAAAATATGTAGGGGAAAAACATGAGCAAACTTAGGAATGTTGGTGCAACTCCTAGAAAAACTCACACATGGATGGGTGAGTATTATTAAATTGGAAATTTAATAAAATATGTATTTATGGATGAAGCGACATGTGTCGCATGGAATGGTCCTTTAAAAGGAAGGATTTGGGAATGGGTAAAGGACCCAGATCCTGGATGATTATCGTAATTTTGAATTGCCTCATGACTTGCTGCTATTGAGAGTTTGGATGGAAATTTTGGTGGGGGGGGAAACCCAAGCTGAGTTTCTCGAATTGTTGTGTGTGAGCTCTGTGACCCAAAGCTCAGGGGTGGGCATGCGACTGAAAGCATGAGCCTAGGCTTGGGTGGCGAAGCTAACGGTTTCTTCGCCTATGGTTCAAATGAGCTTTGCTGGAGGGATCCTATGGAAGACACCAACAACAATGGACAAGATGAATCGGTTGGCAGGTTATGTTTTGTTTTAATTTGCTAAGTTATTCATTTATTTATTTTATCTTTCCTGTAAATTATGATAGCTATCTATATTTGTATCAAGTTGTTAAGTTTCAGGTTCAGTTCATGAGGACCCAGCGAGAGGGTCCCTACAGAATCACCCTTTAGTAGAAAAACAAAGTGGTCTATGCATTAAAGTTTTAAATTCTAATAGAGGAGGTGAGTATGATTCCAAAGAATTTACAAATTATTGCAAATATCATGGCATTAAAAGACAATTTACAACCATATATACTCCTTAGCAAAATTATGGGATAGTAGGAAGGAAAAATAGAACCATAATGAATATGGTAGAAGTATGCTCAAAGAAAAAAAACTTCAAAATGTTTTTTGGGGTGAAGCAGTTGCATGTTTACTCTATATTTTGAATAGATCACGTACAAAGAATGTAAAAAAAAACGTTCCCCACGAAGCATGGAGTAGAACAAAGTCAAGTGTTTCACATTTCAGAGTATTTGGTTGTGTTGCTTATGCACATGTTCTTTGTAATATCCCAACTTTTTGACTGACTATGTTATGATGTTATATTAGGCCACGGCCCCAGCATATGTGATTTATTATTGGAATAGCATTAGTATGTTTTGATTTATTCCTTCATGAGTTTATATATTGGGCATGGACCCTAATTTGTTTCATTGTTGAATATATACTGGGAAGGAATGCCCGAATGAATAAACTTATGTTGTATTATGAGAATTGGTTACAAATTATGATATACTGAGATTTCCTCTTTTATTACATTATATTGTGCAGAGCATGATTCATATGGATTATTATGTAGTGTGTTGAGCATGGACTCAGAAACACATGAATGACCTATATATTGGGACTAAGCCCCGATGTATCTAGAGGACTCTTGTTATGTATTGGGCCTAAGCCCCGAGGTACATTGAGTGTTGGGCATAAGCCCTGGAGCACTCCAAGCTTGAAAGAAAATGATTACCAGATCCAAGGCCACTTAAATATCCTATATGTGCCTCACAACCACATTCTATCTCTAGTGTTGAGCAAAGGCTCTGGAATTGCACTAGCGTAACGCCCATGTGAGAGTGTTGAGTTTAAAGGCTTTGAAGAGCACTTAGGGTTACTAGATCTCCAGTGTTGAGCCGGAAGGACTATGAATAGCACTTATGTATTTTATCACAACTATTCGATTTGATTAAATAAATCTTATCATCATCAAGTCCTGCGGGAACTACCATGTTAAAATGAGGGAATCTAACATGCAAAGGGAGAGACTAGAGGTGCCTTACCAGCTTACCGAAACCATCCAAAAAAGTGGACCCTTTCCTAAAAAAAAATAATTAAAAGAAGTATCAGGTGAACAAAATGCTTAAAGGCCACAAAGCTAAATATTATTATTAGGAGCTTTCAATAATAATATTGTTATTAATTAAATATTCTTATATATATATATATATATATGTATGCATAAGTGGGCTGCCACTTACTAAATATTATTAATTAAATATTTAGATGGAATTCTAATTATTGTATTATTATTATTATAAAAGCTTAAAGATAAAAAAAAACACTTTAGTCAAACAAAGTTGAGAAGTTCTAGTTCCAAAAGAGCTAGTAACAAATTAAACAAATACTCTTTTATAAATTAATTTATTTAAAGAAACCAGTAAATTCCAACAGTCCTAAATTCAAGATTTTCCTACTTAAGGAGGACATACCCCAAAGTTTGGGGATCCTTCTTTCTTTTGGGAGTTATAATTTCCTTATGTCAAAGAGGAACTCTTTGTTCCAAGAAGTGAACCCTTCACACATCAATTTCCCATATCTGAACCAGTTACAAATTTAGGGCCTCTACCTCTTAGTTTGCATGTCAGAACCAGCTCGGGGGATCCTTATCTGAACCACGAATAGTGATGGGATCATGGTTGGGGGGAACATGGTAGTTCCAAATTAATCTAATCCAGAACTCATTCTAGTCAGGTCAGCTGAACCCAGCCATATTTTTCCACTAATAAGTGATTTGAGTGTGCAGGTAACTACAGGAGGAGGGTACGCTACAAACTTTCAGGTATGAACTATTTCATTCACCTTGTATCATTCATACAAATCAAATAGCTTGTTATTTAATATTTATACTCAGCAAGGACTTAGTGGTTTATGAAGTTATTGCAACCCTAGAAATCGATTTGAGTTTGAATGTTGAATGTCTAGCATGGCTAGCTCCCTAGTCTGTGCTAGACATTTACGAATAGCATTAGAGACATGTTTATCTTTCTATTCTTCTTTTCTTTTTTATAATTTTTGCAACATTATTTCTGCCAGTATCCCAGAGAGCTCAACTCTTTTATTTTAGTATCTAGATTAGTCCTTACAGAGACTTGGAATAGAAACAATTCACTGAGTTTGGACAGCTACCATTTTCTTTTCCATATTTATTTATTTCAGTACAGTATTGAAAACCTAAGCCATTATTTCCAACTCAAACGAAAGTTTCCAGATCATGTGGACGCCCTATCAATAAAACAAGAACAGTAATGGAAAGAGAACTGGAAATGACTCACATGAACCATCCATATTTACTATTATCTTTATAAATCAAATGCACATCAATACATAGCTGTAACTACAGAATAGTCCAGCATAAAACAAGAAATCGCAGAGAAAATCTCAAACATCTAAACCCTAGCAATCGCTTAAAACATAGAATTAATAGCAACAAATTTTCCTACAGAATTCCCACACACAAATAAGGACGCTAATAAAGTCAAGCGCAGAACCTATCAAGCCATAGATACAGGGATCGAATCCCATTACCATCGATTACAAAAACCAAAACCCAGTTACAATATACAAATCTACGCCTTTAACTCTTTAGGGTTTAAGGAAGGGCATCAACAATACATTCATAAAGTTGTTAGTTATACCACTTAAGTCAAAATACATTTCACAATAACAAGGACAATACATACAGGTTATGGAACTGGGAGGTACTAATTTTCCTGTCTTTAAAATCAATCTATAGTACAATCCAACACATAATATAAAACAATGATAGGAAATGAGACCATAGAGTTCATATTCTCCCCCTACAATACATTATGAAATTTTAAACAATTCTTGTGCATTTCATAGGAAATTTCAAGAGATAGAGTTACATTTGGAAAAAGAAGATTAGTACAGCGTTATAAGAAAACTCCATAGGCTAAGGCACCAATACATTTTTTTTGGACAGACAATGAGCTGAATAGATGACTTAGAAATGTTACACATCCTTTTTGAAACACCATATGTTTTATAGAGAAGTATTCGTGGGTAAAATCCCAGTTCTTTAAACCACGAGAACTAAATTCCATTTGTCAAAATTACAAGTCACACTTGAGAATGATCTTCCAAACCCCCCACAGACTTCACATTTTCGCTGGTCCAGCCAAGTGGCGACCTCTCAGACTTCAAATTATAGTAAGCCAACGGCTGACGAAGTCTGCCATAAACAACACGATATCTACAAAACCCCACCAGGGCTGTAAGAGGACAAAGCACAATGGGGTTGTGTAACTGGACTTACCAGTGCTCATAATGACCAAGCCTAGAGAAACCATGATAGCCACGTAGTAGACCTCCATTGGCCCTACCTGTCACCACAACAACAAACTTCCAGTGAGAAAAACATGTAGCTTCTATCAATAGAAGAAATACTTAATTACAACAAACGACAGGGAACGGGTCATACCTATGCACGAGTTCATCCTCCCCTATGCCTTCAATAAAGCTATCAGTGTATAGAGACTTCCACCATTGCAACAAAGTACAACACAGAAAGTTAGCCAAAAACACAGAGCGCTTGATAAGGGAGAAAAACCCCCAAATGCAAATGATAAAACCCTTACCCAACCTGTCGACCACTTCAAACAAACGCATTTAATGTCTTACACCAACCATGATTTTGTTTAGAGTTATATTCTTTACATAGGAGACTATGATAGGAGTCGTATAAACCAACACAATGGATAGTTGAACTAATAGTGATGCCATAGTTTCGATACCCTAAAAAAAGCTCACACTTGACCCTTGTTTGACACAAGGCTTTACATCTTAGTATGCTCTTTAGGGGTTGTTCAAACAAGAATGAGGATCCATAAGCTTGAGAGAGGAAATGGTGTGAATAGGTGACATTCCCACGGTAGAATGACGGTCTATGGGTATACCTGCAAACACCACAATGATATTGACGTTAGCAAAAGAATGCTAAGTAAGACTAGTATTCTTCCAAGAGTGTCCTTACCTCTCGGCAACCCTGCCAGGGTAATTGTTTTCCCCCTCGTCTCTTTTGTTACTAGAAGCCCATCTTAGAACATCAAACCCCTCATCAACAAAGGCCATTTTAAATTTTTGATATTTTAGGAACATTACAAGTGGTATCAGAGCAAGTTACAAACACTACGTGACCTATTGGGATCACTACCAAACACTGCTGCAGATACAGAAAAATTTGTTTAAAATATTGTATTATGTTTTATGTGAAGAATTAACTAAAAAAATTGTTTTCTGTAAACAGATACTTATATAACTTTCAGGTACAGGCAGTATCAGAAAAAATGAATGCAGAACAAGGAAGCAGTATACAAGGAAATCTAAATTCCCCACCATGAGAGAAAGAAATTGTGGTGGAACTCAACTCGGATTTAGAGAAATCCATGCAGCAACTACAGGCAGAATTCTAGAATTTCAAAGATGAGAATATGCAAGAAAGAAGAGAACAACAGGCTATAAATGAAGCCTTACTCCAAAGCCTAACAGGAGAAAAACCCCATGAATAGCCTACTCTTTCCGTCAACACTCTTAACACAAGGAAAAAATCCAGTTACAAGATAGGAGAACAAGAAGGACATAAATCAGAACCATTGGAAGAGGACTGTAAGAGCTCTTCCAATGACAATGGCTCCCCACCTCCTTGCAAGAGAAGGAGGAAGAGTGATGACAGTTTGCAAGGAGAGTTCAGAAAGATAAGAGCCCCAACTTATGACGGGTAAATCAACTCAAGGGAAAAGGCTGAAGAATGGCTGTTAGGAATGAATAAATACTTTAAATTTCATGATTACTCCAGTGAGATGCAAGCCCGTTTAGCCATAAACAACCTAAATGGTAAAGTTGCCAAATGGTGGCGGGACTTGAAACACACCAAGGGATAAGAGCTGCGAGACATAACCTGGGATACTTTTAGCAAAATATTTCAGGACAAGTATATGTCTGAAATATTCTTTGACAAGAAAATAAAAGAATTCCATGAGTTAAAAATGGTCTCCCTGACTATGGAAGCTTTCATTAACTAGTTCTTAGACTTGCTACACTATGTGCCTTATATTAAGGACGAGAAGGTGAAAATTCAGTAGTTTTTGGGTGGGTTGCCACCAAACTTTAGAGAGAATATAGAATTTGACATGCCCAAAACCCTTGATATAACCCTACATAAAGCCAGGTTGTGCTATGAGCACGGGCAGCCAAGGAACGACAACATCAATAGAAATAGAGACAAATTCAGAACCTTCTCAGACAACCACAGACCGGGTTTTAGACCCCCACCTTTTCAGAAAGATAACAACAGTTTTCCACCCAATAGAGGTTTCAACCAACCCCAAGCTCGACCAAGTGCACCCCCACCACCAACCAATAGGCTAGCTTTCAACAAAGGGACAAAAGCAGTCCCACCAACTGTTTCTTGTTGGAAATGCCAAGGACCACATTACTACAGAGACTTCCCCAACGAAATAGATGGGGTTTTACACAACATCTAAATGGAGCCTACCGTGGGGGACATGGAAACGACACCTAGGATTTATGCTGCCCTTGATGGCCAGCAGGAAGATCATCAAGCCACCATGGTGGAAATTGAAGGTAAGATATCTAACACTGTCATTTCAGTTCTAATAGACCCCGGTGCTTGCTGAAGCTACATCGCCCCTAGGATAGTAGAAACTTGCAACTTAGACCAAGAAAGCCACAAGGTAACATGGCTGGTACAACTAACTACGGGTACTAAGCGGAAGGTTTCCGAACTAATTAAGGGTTGTGAGTTAGATTTTAACGGTTTCCCAACTAGGATAGATTTAAACCTCTTACCGCTAGGGTCTTATGACATAATAATAGGCATGGATTGGTTAGAAGGACATCATGCCTTGCTAGATTGCTTAAACAAATCAATCCTATGCATAGATAGTCAAGGGAACCAAAGGACAATTCAAGGTATACCTAAAGAAGTATCAGTACGATAGATATCTGCATTGCAAGCAAAGAAATGCTTAAGAAAGGGTTGTAAAGTATTTGCAATCCACCTTCAAATAGTGGAAGCCGACAGAGAATAATGGATCGAGGATTTTCCAATACTAGTAGAATTCAGAGACGTGTTTCCCGAGGAAATGCTAGGGTTACCACCCAAACGAGACTTAGACTTTTCCATAGAGCTAACACCTGGATCGATACCCATCTCTAGGACCCCGTACTGTATGAGCACACCAGAGCTGGTAGAGCTCAAGATACAGTTACAAGAACTAATAGACAAGGGATACATTCGATCAAGTGTGTCTCCTTGGGGAGCACCAATACTCTTTGTCAAAAAGAAGGACGGAATGATGCGTATGTGCATCGATTACCGTCAACTCAACAAGTTAACCATCAAGAACCGATACTCACTCCCTAGGATCGATGACTTCTTTGACCAAGTCGGAGGAGCAAAGATCTTCTCAAAGATCGACCTGCGATCCGGATATCACTAGGTGAGAATTTGTTACGAGGACATCAGTAAGACCGCGTTTTGCACCCGATATGGCCACTATGAGTTTGTAGTAATGCCTTTCGGTTTGACGAATGCACCCGCCAACTTCATGTGCATGATGAACAACGTTTTCAATAAGCACCTCAACAAGTTTGTTCTAGTCTTTATAGACGATATCCTGATCTATTCCAAGAATGAAGAGGAACATGAGGAACACCTCCGAATAGTTCTACGAACACTGCAAGAACATCAGCTATACACAAAATTTAGTAACTTTGATTTCTATAGATATCAGATACAATACTTAGGACACATCATTTCCGAGAAGGAAATAGCAGTTGATCCCGAAAAGATCAAGGATATCGAGGAATGGCCCACACCTACTTGTTTTTTCGACATACAATCATTCCTAGGTTTAGCTGGATATTATTGAAAGTTCATTGAGAACTTCTATCAGATTGCTTGTCCCATGACCACTTTACAGAAGAAAACCAGTAAGTTCATCTGGACAGACAAGTGCGAGAAAAGTTTTCAGAAGTTAAAACAACTTCTGATTAGCGCACCAATACTACAAATTGCCGACCCCAATGGGGACTTCGTAGTTTCCACCGATGCAAGCAAGGAAGGATTCGGTGGACTCCTTATGCAGGATGACTTTGCCATCTGCTACGAGTCAAGGAAGTTAAAAGAACATGAGAAAAACTATCCTACTCATGACCTTGAATTGGCCACCATTATCCACGCTCTAAAGAAGTGGAGGCATTACCTCATGGGTAAGAAATTTCTATTAAAGATGGACAACATGAGTCTAAAGTACCTATTTGATCAACTCGACCTGAACACTAGACAGGCTAGGTGGTTAGCCTTCCTTAGTGAATACCACTTCGAACTAAAACACATCAAGGGAAAAGAAAACAAGATCGCCGATGCCTTAAGTCGACGAGCTCATATGTTATATGAGGTAACTGAAAGTCGAACGGACTCCGACATACACAGCAGAATTAGAACGGCATGCCAAAATGACCTGTTCTATGTCGAGATCCTTAAAAAGATCTAGGAAGATAGGCTTTTTCAACAACAAAAAGAATACAATATAAATGAATCGGGATTGTTATGGTCAAAGGAGAGACTCTACGTTCTCGAGAGTGGAGACATTCGACCTAACATACTCACTGAATTCCATTGGAGACAATATTCAGGGCACCTCATTTATCAAAAGATGATTTCGGCCGTAAAGAAACATTACTTTTGGCCTCAACTGAAAGCTAACATCGCATTGTTCATCACAAAATGTCAGGAATGCCAGTTGGTCAAAGTAGAACATCAACACCCCTTCGGACTACTTCAACCTTTACCCATTCTGGAATGGAAGTGGGAGGTAATAAGTATGGATTTCATTACAGGCCTACCCAAGAGTAAGAAATAGAATGATTCCATCTTCGTAGTAGTAGACAAGCTGTCAAAAGTAGCACATTTCATACCAGTAAAATCTACCTACAAGGCGGTTCACATTGCGGAAATCTTCCTAAAGGAGATCTTTTGGTTACATGGGATACCCAAAGCAATTATCTCTAACCGAGACATGAAGTTCACTAGAAACTTCTGGAGAGCACTGTTCTCTGGGTTAGAAACACAACTACAATTTAGTACTGCATACCACCCCCAAACCGACGGACAGACGGAATGAGTAAACCAAATTTTGGAGGATATGCTGAGGATATATGTCATGAACAATCCCACTAAGTGGGAAGACTATTTAGACCTCGCATAGTTTGCATACAACAACGGTTATCAAACCTCGGCCAAAATGAGCCATTTTGAAGTACTCTATGGTCGAAAGTGTCGGACCCCCGTAACTTGGGACAGCCCGGTGGACAGACTTATGTTAGGGCCTGACTTACTAAAAGACTTGGAACAACTAGTCTCGAAGGTGCAAGTAAACTTAAAAGAAGCACAAGACCACCAAAAGAGTTACACGAACAAGAAAAGAAAGGACAAAGACTACCAATTAGGTGAACATGTATTCCTAAGAATAAAGGAGAAACGAAGCTTGTTGAGCTTGGGGTGTTGCGGTAAACTAGCCCAAAGGTTTTGTGGACCTTTTGAAATATTGGCCAAGAAGGGTCTAGTAGCGTATGAGTTATCCCTACCAGCTCATATAAAAGTTCATAATGTTTTTCATGCTTTATTAAATAAATATGTATACGACACTAAACATGTTATTGATTGGTCCTTATTACAGGTGGATCCCGAAGGGGTGTTCATGCCAGAGCGACTCCACATTCTAGACAAGAGAGACGTCCAGCTTAGGAGGAGGACCATTACTCAGGTAAAAGTGCAATGGAGGTACTTTAGACCAGATGAGGCTACTTGGGAGAATGAGGCTACCATGAGAGAGGCATACCCCACCTTGTTTCATGATTCCATTCTTAGTCCCTAGAAACATCGAAATAGTGTTGTTCTAAGCAGGGAGGGATGTAATATCCCAACTTTTTGACTGACTATTGTTATGATGTTATATTAGGCCACGACCCCATCATATGTGATTTATTATTGGCATAGCATTAATATGTTTTGATTTATTCCTTCATGAGTTGATATATTGGGCATGGACCCTGATTTGTTTCATTGTTGAATATATACTGGGCAGGAAAGCCCGAATGAATAAAATTATGTTGTATTATGAGAATTGGTTACAAATTATGATATACTGAGATTTCCTCTTTTGTTAGATTATACTGTGCAGAGTGTTAACACCAAAATTGACCCCCAAGGCTAAAAGAGGGTAATTCTGGGTAACCACTAACCAATCTTTGGCCTGTGCTACTTACCCAACACAGACAGAGAGGGATCTCTCTAAAATCTCATGAAAAGTCTGGAATAATCAAGATTGTCAATAATGTAAAAGAAACACTAGCATTCACGGCCAAAATATTCAATTACAACAATTATACAGAAGATCAATTTTCTGTTTGGAAATAAAAATGATTCACGCACTGTTTGGTTGAAAATGTATGGGATTTAGTTTGGGCAATGGAGTCACCTTTAACAAACTATGACACATCATTTACAAAGATTCTGCAAACGCATTCACAAGGGCAAGGTACCAAGCAGCTAGTAGTCAAAGAGAATTTAATTTTTGTGGAATAGAAGAGAAAAGAAACAGTCCATCAATATAAGGCATACTAAGATGAATCTTACATCAACTTTAGTAGAATATGTTGGTGAAATACTTGGAAAAGACTAAGCAAAGCATAATTTCTATGAATTCCACTTAATCGTTTCCCTGACCCAAGCATGAAGGAAATAACACAAAATGGGATTATGAAGAGAGAAAATACAATTTCGCATGGGAAAAGAGAAAATAGAGACTACCAGACCAATTACACAGGAATCCCTGTCAAAACGTAGGCTTTCAGCTCTGCAAACTTTATTAAAACAGCTCAAAAATGTCATACAAGACTAATCCTCAAATTACCAAAATCTTTCAACATAAGTGTAACATCTCCAAAAATACCAAAAAAAAAAAATATATATATATATATATATATATATATATATATATATATATATAATAATAATAATAATAATAATAATTCTTGTTCTATTTCTTTGTTTTTATTTCATGTTTCTTTTTGTTTCTGTAAATTGAATGATTCTTTGGTACAAACACTTAACTACACAAAAGATGCCTTTGTATGCTGATCGTACTTAACTGCTTACCCTTGAAATTCTTCCTACTGAATAGAGGGGTTTTTATGGTTGACATGCCGCTTACTTAGCTATAGCTAACAACACTTTGTATTTGGTTTTGCAGATGTACCTATACTAATGGGATTTCCTTCATTTAATCAGGAATGAGTTATCCATTAAATGAGACTCATCATGCATGCTTACCTACAGCAAAAGTGGGCCTCCAACTACTTGTTTACTTCATATGTAGGTGCAGTTTATGAATTCAATGAGTTCCACTGGTTGGAATCACTCCAAGATTATATGGTATAATAAATGGTTCTTTGTGTAAAACAATATCATCCTATAGCGTGTATCAAGGGAGTTAAATATTCTATGAAGTCGAATGTACTAAGACTTTCAAGCGATCATATCTTATAAGGGTAGCTTGGTATACTTTTAAGTCTTTACGCTATGTATGCTCGGCTTGACAATCAATGGAACAACTCATCTACAAGGGATATTGACTACGTAAGGGATAACATGTTTTGGTAAGGTAAAAAATTTTAACTAACCTCTATGAAGTCTACCCTTCAGAAAGTTGCTATGTATAAACATTACCGTGATTCTATACTATGGTCATTCCATAAAGATATTAGGCTACAGTTAACTTCTGAACATGACTCCCACCATTCCAGTTAGGAACTACGGTTATCTCCCGGTTAGTCATATTCTATCAACCTACCTTACAGACTGAGGCATACGTTGGGATTTCACAACTCCAACAGTGGTACTCTGACATTTAAATCTGTCATAAAGAAAAACGATGGTCCACAGCTCCAGATGCAGACTTCGATACTTGCCAGCAACTCAGCGTGGTGCTGAGCCATGTGACTCTATTCATTGCTTTAAAAGAGGAGATGACACTTGCCCTCCGTATTTAGCCTCGGTTCCTGTTCCCTGAAAAATCTAGACATACTTGGAAATAAAACTCAATTCTCATTCGGCATAGTTCCTTGTCTCTTCCAGTATTGGGATGAGGCACCATTATTGTGAGCCCAGGTGACTGAGGGCGATAGATAAGAGTTTTACAGGGCAATAGAACCCTAGCCTTTACTTGATGGTTCAAGAAAAGAATGAAACCCTCGTCGCAGAGGAGAATAATGGATGAAATCTCACGTTGATAGCCGAAGGAGCCATGAACAGCAGCTTGGACTCGAAGGCAACAGTCCTCAATAGAAGACACGGGTTTATTTTAAATTTTTTCACATAGATATCCTATTTTCAGTTACTAATCTCCTTGTTGTATCAGTGGCAGTGTTTTGTCGAGTCAATCGGGTGCTGGACGTTTTTCTTTTTGGGTCTACCCTTTTCCGGTAAGCAGGCATTGCTCCATATAACTCCGTCATTGCATGGGCAAATTTTTTTACACCACAGACCTCCTCGGCTTAGTAGAACCCGGATTAGTGGTAGATAATTTCGCTGGAACTTGACAGTTCGTCACTGGTTTGAGCTTCCATGGCAGGGATTTATGTAATAACTTCTGTATGAAAAGATTACTGTTTGAAAAAGCTTTCGCTTGAAATCTGTACTGGAACTCTTCATTTTTAAATCGAATCTTTAATGGTTGCAATGGGTCTTTTAAATGATTCTGTCATTGTTAGTAGCATCGGGGTTTTAGAAGTAGGTAACTTGGAAGCTCTCGTCTATGGATTGGGCTGCAATGCCAAGAATTTAAAAATTAATGCTTTCTGCCTGAATGTTTATTATTTTGAAATAAAATTATCTGCTAGAGTTCTGACCTAGATCTCGCCCTTTCATTAATAGTTGCAGCGAGTATATTTTTAAAAGGGTTCTGTCGCCTCTATTGACATAATTGATAATAACATTTAACAAACCCTAATAAATTTGCAATTTTCGATATCTCCAAAGCCAGTCAAACGTGAGTACCCAGGGTCGAACCCTACCCATGTCGTGATGTGCTTTAGTACAGCCGTGGCTGAGATGAAACGGTCAAAGGTGTACTGAGACAGATAAATCTAACCTAAAACCTTAGCTAACTTAAAATAACGATCTCAGTGCTAACAATTACTGGCCAAGGTTACCATTTCCCAAACTCTTGAATTTGCTTATTTAGGTATCAGCTGTATGCACAAGTATTTCTTTTATAGGAATTGCCGCGGCCAAACTCTAGTTTAGAGCCAAGTCTCGAGGTCGTGGCTTAATAGTTTATACAGGAAACAAGTGTTTTGTGAGGTCGCTATCATGTGTTGTCCCAAAAAAAGGAACTCGTCATAAGTTACCCAGGGAAATGCATCTATGCCTGATCTAGCAATATAATTTATTTAATTATTCTTCTTTTTTGACAGAGGAATATATATATATAATATCGACCTCCACCCGGTCCATTTAACTACTTTGCTGTAACTAACCATGTAGCGTTTAAAACGATAGGGACTATACTAACAGGGTATTCCAGATCTGAATATTATTTAGATCTTATGCGACAATACAAAGGTCCTCTTTTGTCCTCGCAGAGATAATAAAGATTACCACAACCTCTATTATGAAAGTAGGGAAGTCGATTTTAGGGTTTCCCTACCCTTCAATGTTTTGGGCACTAATCCCAGCCCTCAATGATTTCTATAGCAGAAGAAATAATACAATTACTAGATCGACTTTTTCTAATACAAAACAGTACTCCTAAATTTAACCTTTGAGGATAATTTTCTGAATAACATTCATCACATTTTATTACAATGTCTGAGTACAACGCCGATTGAACTTAACAGTCTACAGTTATTTTAACCTATGCTAATGAATAACTCAGATTAAAATAATAAAACGGAAATCCCCATGGAAGCAATCCATTTCTATTCAGATCCAACATTTTGACAGTATTGTAACTAACATTTTCCTTATGCATAACCTCATAATGTTCATAAAATCTAGAAGGAAAAAAAATAACAAAAGGTATTGAAAGTCTATAATCAGAAAAACCTGGGACTGGTAACCCGAATGCAACCGGAACAGCCACGTTCCACCCAACCGTAGATCAGGTACAAACACCAGGTCTGACCGTAATCACCCCCAAGCCAGATGCATGCATGAAAAGTGTGGACAGTTAAACTTGAAAACTCAGTCACAATTCCGGAATCCCTTGCCTAACACAGAGTGCTCACACAGCAAGTATAATCCTCTCTTGCATACTCAGCAGCGTCCTGCCTCCCACATATGCTCTTCCTTTATAGTTTTGCCTACGTCTTACCATTAGCAGCCAATTCCTCATGGAATTTTCGCAGCTAAGTAAATCCCTGATTTTCAGAGTGTGTCTAGTGTCTTAAATACACTTCTGACACCTGTTCTGGTTTTCCCAAGGTTAACTCTCACTTGTCCCCCAGTTTTCCATGCATGATCTCCTCATTTAACTTGGTTCTTCCTGTTCATCCTTTTATTATTAAAACAATAATTAAAATTCAAGGTTGTTTCTTACAACAGTCCTCCTAGGACTTATTCGGCAGATTTTTCATCTAGCCCCTTATTGAAATGAATTTCACAATGATAAAAAAACAAAAACATAATGTCTTATTGTTATTTGGGGAACGTCACATCCTTGCCCCCTTATTATGAACACTGTCCTCAGTGTTCTAGTTTTCCTCCATTGGTTCTGGGAACAAATTCAGATACTTTTCTAGTATCTCACTTTCCAATTCCCAGGTCGCCTCCTCAGGACTAAAGTGCTTCCATTGCACTTTTACTTGAGCGATGGCTCGGTTCCGAAGTATGATTCTTTCCTGTCCAGAATGCGTAAAGGTTCCACTTGAAATTCGCCTTCTGGAGCCTCCTGAATCAAATTCCAATCAATAATATGAGTGGGGTCATGAATATACTTTTTTAGTACTGAAATGTGAAAAATATTATGAATTTTTAAATGTGCTGGTAAAGCCAACTTATAAGCTACAGGTCCAATCCTCTCAAGTATTTGGAAGGGCCCACAGAATCGTGGTGCCAGTTTAGTGCAAATCCCTAGTCGGAGTGAGCTTTTCTTTGGTTTAACCCGCAAGTACACATGTTCTCCAACTGAAAATTCCTTATCCTGTCTTTTTAGGTCAGCATAACTTTTTTGGCGGTCCTGAGCCACCTTTAAATTTTTTTGCACCCTCTGGACTGTTTGTTCCATATCCCGTAGAAAATCCGGTCCTACTAACAAACGATCGACCGGACTATCCCAGCTAACTAGGGTAGTGCACTTTCTTCCATAAAGAATTTCGAATGGACTCATTCTTGATGATGCTTGATAGCCGTTGTTGTAAGCAAACTCTACCAGATGTAAATAGTCCTCCCATTTGGTGGGTTTTTCCATGACGTACATTCTTAGCATATCTTCAATGATCTGATTGGTACGCTCAGTCTGTCCATCCGTTTCAGGGTGATAACTCGTGCTGAAATTAATTCTTGTTTCTAAACCTGCAAATAAAGATTTCCAAAATTTGGAGGTAAATTTTACATCCCTATCTGAAATTACCATCTTTGGTACTCCGTGTAATCTGAATATTTCTTTTAGGAATATTCCTGCAATATCTGATGCCTTGTAGGTGGTTTTTACCGAAATGAAATGTGCAGATTTACTAAATTTGTCAACCACCACCATTATAGAGTCATGTTGTCACTGTGTTCTCGGCAAACCTGTGATAAAATCTAGTGAGATCACTTCCCATTTCCATTCAGGAATTGGTAATGGTTGTAATAAACCCGCAAGATGTCTATGGTCTGCCTTCACCTGTTGACATTCCAAGCATTTAGATAAATAATTAGCTAGATCAGTTTTTAATTTAGGCCAAAAGAACTGTTTCCTAAGGGCTGTTATCATTTTTTGATACCCGGGATGACCTGCAAAAGGGGGTTTATGCATCTCATTTAGAATAAACAATTTAATTTCTGCAACATTAGGCATGTACAGCCTATCATCGAACCAAATCAGACCTTTCTGATCCATTTTGAAATCTGTCCCGTTCATGTTTATCTCATTTTGCTGAATTTTACTTTGTAGATGTAAGTATTCTGCATCCTGTTTGCTTGCCTCTATTACTTTATCCATGAGATTACTTTCTGGTTGACTCATTATTATCTCGGACACTTCATGGGTCCTTCGACTAAGTGCATCTGCAACTGTATTTTCCTTACCCTTTATGTGTTTTACATCAAAATCGAATTCACTTAAGAAAGCCATGCACCTTGCTTGTCTGGCATTGAGGCCTGGTTGGTTAAATAAGTTCTTGACACAAGTGTTATCGGTTAATAACAAGAATTTCTTTCCCAGCAGGTAGTGACGCCACATTTTCAGTGCATGTACTACTGTCGTTAATTCCAAGTCATGAACCACATAGTTGCGTTCATGTTCTTTTAGTTTCCGTGATTCATAACACACTACATGTCCGTCCTGGGACAGTACTCCTCCTACTCCCTCTTTGCTAGCATCCGTACAGACCGTGTATCCTTTACATGGGTCTGCTACTTTTAGAACAGGTGCCTTGGTCAGTAAATCTTTGAGTTGTTTAAAACTTTCTTGACACTTGCAGGACCACACAAACTTTATCCCCTTTTTCTGTAGTGAGGTAATGGGATAGGCGATCTTTGAGAATCCCTCAATGAACCTCCGATAGTACCCGGTGAGTCCCATGAAAGATCTAATATCAGTCACTGTTAAATTTTCAGAATTTACTTCAATCTAATCTAGGATCTTAACTGAGAGAACAACATGTACAGCATATCTACAGCATATCAATCATGCAGACAATAATGCAAGCACACAAGAGACACAAAGATTTACTTGGGGAAAACCATAAAGGTGAAAAACCCCAATAACTTCCTCAGAGATAGATAGAGCAATGATACAACCAACCAATAGAGATAGCCATAACCTAGCAGCAATCCTCCTCCTCCATAAGTGCGCCTCTCCTCCTTGAGAGCATGTGTGAGAAGTGAGTGAGCAAATAGAGTGCCTCCCGCACTCTATTTATACTTGACTTGACTTGCCTTTTTACCTAACTCATGTAGGCTCGAACTTAACCACATAACATAATGCTGAGTGGGCCGACCCCCAATAGGGTGGTCTAATAACCCTTTGACCCACATGGCCGACCCCCAATAGGGTGGTCTAATAACCCTTCGACCCACATGACTTATACAGGGCCAACCCCAAACAAGGTGGTCTAATAACCCATCAAGTATAAGTTACGACACTTACAATATAAATGACGACACTTCTTTATAGAGGAATAATACCATCTCTATAGGAATAGAATATACATATACATGTGAAATACATTCCGAAGTTACATATACATCAACACTCCCTCTTAACTAGGAAGGTATTTCTCAGCGCAGTTCTTCTAGCACAAGTCATCTTCTCTGGATCATCGTCACTGGATAATCGTCATCGAGTCATCATCATCATCGTCACTGCTGCTGCTATCTCAATCAATCTCTGAATCTACTCGTCATAGGAAGTTCTACAGAGCCAGTCCTTTTTCATACTGGATGTAGGCCCACCACCTGCAGGTCTTCGTCATCACTGGCCATACTGTGGAATCCTCAGGACTTATTACGTGCGTCACAAAACCTCGAAAGAGCATCCCAGGATATTACGGGTACACAACTCCAACCTGTAGGATCTCCCAGGGCGCTATTACATGTGACCCCACCACAAAACCTCGAAAGAGCATCTTAGGATGTTACGGGTACACAACTCCGACCTAAGATCTCCCAGGGCACAAATTACATGTGGTCCACCACAAAACCTAGCAAGAGCATCTCAGGATGTTACGGGTACACAACTCCGACCTAAGATCTCCCAGGGCACAAATTACATGTGGTCTACCACAAAACCTAGCAAGAGCATCTCAGGATGTTACGGGTACACAACTCCGACCTGAGATCTCCTAGGGCACAAATTACATGTGGTCATGGCAAAACCTCGCAAGAGCATCTCAGGATGTTACGGGTACACAACTCCGACCTGAAATCTCCCAGGGCCCAAATTACATGCCATAGGACAAAACCTCGCAAGAGCATCTCAGGATGTTACGGGTACACAACTCCGACCTGAAATCTCCCAGGGCACAAATTACATGTCCTCCCAGAGCAATGTCTCGAAAGAGCATCCCAGGCTGTTACGGGTACACAACTCCGACCTATAGGATCTCCCAGACATGCTCATCTGCACAACCTGATCCACGTCCACAGAGTATCAACCTGATACTCACCATACATCATCCTGATGTACTCATGATCGTCCTGATCATAATCACTGCAACGTCCTGCTGCAAGTCATCTGGAGCAACATCCTGAAGCTCGTCATCCATGATCGTCCTGATCATCAATGCAACATCCTGCTGCATGTCATCTGGAGCAACATCCTGAAGCTCGTCATCTATGATCATCCTGATCATCACTGCAACATCCTGCTGCATGATCTACCTGATCATCAATGCATCTTCCTGATGCATACCAAGTATCATACATGATCCTCCTGATCATCAATGTATCCACCTGATACAAATATATGATACATATCATCATACATGATCCTCCTGATCATCAATGCATCTACCTGATGCATACCAAGTATCTACCTGATACATATCATCATACATGATCCTCCTGATCATCAATGCATCTACCTGATGCATACCAAGTATCTACCTGATACATATCATCATACATGATCCTCCTGATCATCAATGCATCTACCTGATGCATGCCAAGTATCTACCTGATACATATCATCATACATGATCCTCCTGATCATCAATGCATCTACCTGATGCATACCAAGTATCTACCTGATACATATCATCATACATGATCCACCTGATCATACAATGTACCCACCTGATACATATACAGATACATGGTCCAAGCATCCAACATGATGCATAAACAATACATACACATGATCCAACTGATCATATCCAGCATCCAACATGATGCATACATACATACATAAAATGATCCCACTGATCATGTCCAGCATCCAACATGATGCGTACATACATACATAAAATGATCCAACTGATCATATCAAGCAGAAACTAGAACATCATCCTGATGCTCATCATCCAGCGCTTACATCCACAGCCATGTGAAGAATCCTCCTTCCAACATGCTTGGAATGGCTTCAGCAAATGTGTCCATCACTTCTTCCTCGAAGTGTCCTCGATCTGAAGAACGCCAAGCCTCTCTCTGAAGTACTCGAACTTCACCCTGGCTAGTGGCTTCGTCAGCACATCTACAATTTGCTCGTCCGTCGCAACATACAGGAGCTTCACAGCTCCTCTCTGCACCATATCCCTGATATAGTGGTATTTGATCTCTATGTGTTTTGACCTGTCATGAAACACTGTGTTCTCGGACAGCTTCACACAACTCTGGTTATCATAGAAGATACCAGTAGCCTCCAACGGAAGATCAAATAACTCAGACAGTAGCTTCCGTAGCCATACTGCCTCACAACTAGCTGAACAGGCTGCAACATACTCTGCCTCAGCTGTACTCAGTGCTACGCAGGACTGCTTCCTGCTGAACCAAGAGATCACACCTGATCCCATACTGAAGCAACACCCAGATGTGCTCTTCCTATCTGCAGCACTGCCAGCCCAATCTGAATCAACATAACCCTGCAGGTTAAACTTTTGATTCGCCTCATATCTGAGCCCATAATCCACTGTACCCTTCAGGTACCTCAGAACATGCTTTACAGCAACAAGGTGAACACTCCTCGGATCCGTCAGGAACTGGCTCAATGTGTTCACAGCAAAGCAGATGTCTGGTCTCGTGTTCGTCAGGTACATCAAGGACCCAATCATCTGACGATACATAGAAACATCAACTGGCTCAGATGAAGCATCACAAAGAAGCTTCAGATTCGATGCCATAGGTGTGGTTATGGCCTTGCAATCCATCATCCTGAACCTCTTCAGGATCTCTACTGCATACTTCCCTTCTCCAAGGAATATTCCTTCTGCACTCTGCCACACCTCCATGCCAAAAACAAATAGTGCATCATCCCCAAGTTCTTCATCTCGAACTTGGTAGTAAGCTTCCGCTGCGTGTCGGCAATCAATCTATCTTCATCATACCAAGTTCTGCACATATATGATTTCCTATCATGTGTCTCAGAACCAGGTGGCTGCTCCACATACACTTCTTCTTCAACTACACCATTCAAGAAAGCTGTCTTGAATCCATCTGGTGTATCTTCTATTTCATCAATTTTATATTTCTCAATGCTGCCATCTGCAACATGCTTGATCTGATAGTTCCATTTGGAAGTCATAACAAACTTCCCTTCACATCTTGGGACTACATCCCAAACATCATTCTTCATGATCGACGGATCATGGCATTCCATTTCTTCATCCCAGATCCTGGGAACTTCAATATCTTCAATAAATAAATTTGTTGCTGAACAAATGTTGTAGTTCTTCTTTTGTAGGAGATGGCATACGATCTTTCCTACACAACAAGTTAAATTGCATGATTAGAAAACATCTCATAGTTTTCAGAACAAATTCTTACACATAAACAAATATGTCATACAGTCATGCAATTATCTTAGCCAATGCTACAATACAACATTTATCCATATCCCGTAACTTTCTAGATGCCTTCCAATCTCTACCAGAACATTGTTAAGAGTATGCACAACTCCCAACATGTCAGCAAAGAGGTTTCATTCTAGATAAGTAGCAATGGAATGTTGTACAGTGCCATAGGCTACTTACCCATGCATATTAGTAGTATACTATTCATTAATGTAGTTATTCTAATATGCACAATACATATCCTAAGTCTAAGACCATGAGCATATACATCATTGAACAATTTTATTTAAACAAACAAGTATGTAAGAAATGATAATTAAAATACTTATCTTTGTTTGTTCGTTGGGTGGACTCCCTCTGAGTCTTTGCTTCCTTGCAGGAGCTGCTGGAGTCCTAATCTGAAGTAGCTTCTTCTACACCTTTCTGTTGTGGAATGTAGAGAGATGGACAACTCCCTCTGAATATCTGCATCCTTGCATAAACCACTAGAGTGTACTTCCTCTTGATCTTTGCTTCCTGGATTACCTGTTCTTGAACTCATATTCATCCTTGGTACCTATGCATGCTTATTAGTATCATGAATGTGTTATCCTTGTGATCTCATATAAAATCATACATTCATTAGTATACTATTAAAACACAATAATCTCAAGCATGTATAGTCATGATCATTTCAAACAGAAATAATAAGCATTAGCATTCAAGGTTTATGTAGGATTCTTATGGTTAGTCAAATCATAACATGTCTAAACCTGTAATTACTCAAAACCTATGACTCTTCAGGTTAGTTGAATCATCAATCAAGATAAGAGATATAATATGCATAAAACCATGATTATTCAAACCTATGACTCTTCAGGAATAATCATTATCAACAACAGTATAAGATCCTAACACAAGGTAGGATTCTAGCTTGATATAGGAAAAACATACCTGGATTAGCATGCTAGCTATTTATGTCTAACATACCCGTATAATGTCTTTTGTTTCTCTTCAGTGACTTGTGCTAGTAACCTGCATGTCTCATAAATTAACCATTGTATAAACAAGTTATACATACCTCGTAAATGGATCTTCTGTGAGATCCATGACAATGGATGAATCTTTGTCCTCATGTTATCATGATCATATGTTCTTGGACCAGAACATGATTTGTCTTTCTTGGTGTACCTTTCATGTTAGTAGACAACATAAACCTCATACAACACCATAATGCATTAGTACAATCATAAGTGTCAACACCCTAACCAATGAATATCTTCTATCATGCATTCATAATTTTGTTAAGGTGATACAACAAATCTAAAATCAAAATTGTACTAACCGTAATAACATGAAGACAAACATACCATAAACTTAATCATGGACAAATATCGAAACATACCTCGATGAGTCATACCTGTCGAGATCGCTTGAAATCTTCTTATGTAAGGCCTTAGCCTCATCTCCCTCTGAAACAGGAACTTCTTTACTTATGCAGATGATCAATCCATCTTCTTCTAGGATTAACCCAATCCACTTGATTTGCAAGAACTGGACCTGGAGCTGGATATGGGTTTGTCAGAGAAACTCCAAAAATTCAAACTTTGAATTTCAAACTTTCGAAAGGATAGAAATATGCGCCTTGATGAGCTGATCAAACTGGTATATTCAGAATTTGAAAACTGCAAAGTTTCACTCCTCAATTTTGCCTTTGAAACTTCCAGATTCACTGGACGTGACCCTGAACTGGGGTTTGATGAAGCCCACTCTTTTGCCCCATCAAGATGTTTGATCCAAAGCTCTAAGTTTCTATTTTTCTGAGGAGCTTCCAGCCGTGGTTACAGATTTCAAAAATTCCCATTTTTACAGAAGCCCTAATTTTCCACTTTTCTGATCAAAGTCCCGAACTAGGGTCTAATCAAGCCCAGCCTTCTGCCCAACCAAAAATTCTGATCTTGGTCTCTAAATTTCTATTTTGATGAGTAGCATCCAGCCGTGGTCTCCGATTACAAAAATTCTAACTTTCTCCAAAGCCCTAAATTCCGGAAGCCATGAATGAAGGTACCAAAAAATAATTCTGTTTTGACAGAAATATGTACCTGATTGTTTCTGATGTAACTCCGAAATTTTTGATCCACAGGGTCTGAAAAAGTTTCCTGAGATAGCCTGACCTGTTATCTTTCCATCCTGACAGGTCTGACCTCAATTGGATTCTCTGGGAGAGAGTTATGCCAAATGTCGCAACGTGACCTGTTTTGGGATAAAACAGTAGAGCGAACTTGTACGGCGTGCCACGTGTCACTGTTTTAACTTCGGCCTCTGAAAAAGTTTTCTGAGATAGCTCGGCCTGTTATCTTTCCATCCTGACAGGTCTGACCTCAATTGGATTCTCTGAGTGAGAGTTATGGCAAGTGTCGCAACATGACCTGTTTTGGGAAAATACAGGAGAGCGAACTTGTACGGCGTGCCACGTGTCACTGTCTGACCTTCGGCCTCTGAAAAAGTTTTCTGAGATATCTCGGCCTGTGTACTACCTGTCACTTTTCACAAAATTTCATTTGGAGCTTCCTAGCCCAAGTTATGACCTTTTTCCCAAGGTCACCTGATTTTGACTCAGATCTGGAAGAGGCAGAAACCCTATATTGCACAGATCATAAATCACAAAGTACAACTAATTAGAGGTTGTCCTTTGGACACAAGGTACCTGGAGATCTTAGCTTCGTCCTGTAACAATTTCAAATCAGAAAAATTCGCCAAAACGGATTTATAGCGAAAGTCCTACGATGACTGGTTTTTGCTATATCAAGCCCTAGCATCGTAAGTGCAACAAGTGTCATACATGCCATATCATGCCTTCTTTCAGGCTAGCTCTGATACCATGTTAAATTTTCAGAATTTACTTCAATCTGATCTAGGATCTTAACTGAGAGAACAACATGTACAGCATATCTACAGCATATCAATCATGTAGACAATAATGCAAGCACACAAGAGACACAAAGATTTACTTGGGGAAAACCATAAAGGCGAAAAACCCCAATAACTTCCTCAGAGATAGATAGAGCAATGATACAACCAACCAATAGAGATAGCCATAACCTAGAAGCAATCCTCCTCCTCCATAAGTGCGCCTCTCCTCCTTGAGAGCATGTGTGAGAAGTGAGTGAGCAAATAGAGTGCCTCCCGCACTCTATTTATACTTGACTTGACTTGCCTTTTTACCTAACTCATGTAGGCTCGAACTTAACCACATAACATAATGCTGAGTGGGCCGACCCCCAATAGGGTGGTCTAATAACCCTTTGACCCACATGGCCGACCCCCAATAGGGTGGTCTAATAACCCTTCGACCCACATGACTTATATAGGGCCAACCCCAAACAAGGTGGTCTAATAACCCATCAAGTATAAGTTACGACACTTACAATATAAATGACGACACTTCTTTATAGAGGAATAATACCATCTCTATAGGAATAGAATATACATATACATGTGAAATACATTCCGAAGTTACATATACATCAACAGTCACATCTCTCGGTACTGGCCAATCCGCTATGGCTTTTATTTTCTGTGGGTCTACTGAAATTCCTTCCGCAGAAATAATATGGCCTAGGTACTGGATCTCCTTTTTAAAAAACTCACATTTCTCCAACTTTGCATACAATTTATGATCCCTCAAGGTTTGCAGTACGATTCTTATATGCTGTTCATGTTCTTCCTCCGACTTGGAGTATATTAGGATATCATCAATAAAAACCAGTACAAATTGGTCTAGGTATTTGTTGAAGATACCGTTCATTAGGCACATGAATGTGGCAGGGGCGTTGGTTAGAACGAAAGGGATCACTACAAATTCGTAGTGTCCGTATCGAGTCCGGAAGGCAGTTTTACAGATGTCTTCATTTTTAATTCGAATCTGATGATACCCAGATCAAAGATCCAATTTGGAAAAGACTTTGGCTCCTCCTACTTGGTCGAACAAGTCGTTAATTCGTGGTAAGGGGTATTTATTCTTAATAGTTACCTTATTCAGTTGCCTATAGTCGATACATAGTCTTAGAGTCCCATATTTTTTTTTGACAAAAAGGACCGGTGCACCCCAAGGTGAGACACTAGGTCTTATATACCCTTTGTCTAGTAATTCTTGAATCTGGATTTTTAATTCCGTCAATTCTGGGATACTCATTCTATAAGGTATTTTTGACACTGGTGCTGATCCTGGTAAAAGTTCAATGGAAAAATCTATTTCTCGTTGAGGGGGTAACCCTGGTATTTCTTCTGGAAATACGTCTAGGAACTCGCCCAAGATAGGATGCTCTGCTATGGAAGTTTGAATTCCATTGAGGAGTAAATCAGATACTCTTACTGCGTAAATCTTGCATCCTTTTCTCATGCACTTCTTTAACTGCATAGCAGAAATCTGCCTAACAGAGACAGGTTTCTGTTTCCCATTCACTGTTCTTAGAGTTTGATCTTCCGCAATGTAGGTAAAGTTTTTGGTAAAGCAATTCAGTACTACTTTATATCTTTCAAGCCAATCCATACCTATTATCATGTCGTATGATCCTAAAGGTAACACATTTAGATTAATCTTTGTTTTGTGATCCTGTATTTGAAGTTCACAATCAGATATATATTCAGTCACCTTCCTCTTTGCTCCTGTGGCTAACTGAACTAACGAGGGTTCTGGGTGCTTTACCTTGGTGAGTTGACAGTGCTCCATCATCTTGGGAGTGATGTAGCTTAAAGTTGCTCCAGGGTCAATTAAAATAGTATAAGTATGGTCAGAAATTTTACCTTCGATTTCCACAATTGCAGATTGGTGATCTGCCTGTCGGTCTTCCAAGGCTGCATTAATTCGGTGATAACTTTTCCCAATGTCTCCCACCGTGGATGCTTCTTGCATATTATGCAGTACCCTATTTGTTTCATTATATCGGGGACAATTCCTGCGTAAATGGGCTTCACCACATTCCAAGCACTTCAGGGGTTCTTTAGGGATACCCGCACTTCCTTTTATTCCCATGTTAGGGGGTTTAAAAGTTTTCTACTGTAACTGTTCATTCTTGGGAAATGAATTTCCCTGGAAGTTTTTGGGCATGTTCCTGAAGGGCGGGGGTTTGAAACCTTTCTTCCGCTGGTTAAACTTTTCCTGTTTCTTATCCTTCCATGCCTTAGTAGTATCATTCCTTTGTTTGTACTGCTCAAAACATAGTCTGGCCTTTCTCAGTGCTTCGTCTAAAGTTCTTGGATTGTCGAACTCAATTCGATCTTTATAGGACTGTGGCAGACAACTTAAGAACCGTTGTACCTTCAATTTCTCTTCCTTTATATATGGGACGAACCATAACAAGTCTAGGAATTTATTGATAAGATCTTCCATTGTCATTTGTCCCAGCTTCAATTCGTAGAATTCCTTAGTTTTTCTTTCATAATAACTTTATGATAAGTACTGTTTCTTGAAATATTTCTTGAATTCTGACCATTCAAGGTTCTTTTCTTTCAGTCCCTGGGAAATCTTCAAGTCTTGCCACCATATGCTGGCCTTTCCCTTTAGATTATACACAGCCATTCTGACTTTCATATTGCTGGAGTAGTTGTAAATCTGAAAGTACTTCTTTATGTCCAGCAGCCAGGCTTCCGCTTCTTCACCAGTTTTGGATTCTCCATCGAAGCTGGTAGGTTTTATCTTTTTGAATTCACCCTCCAGGTGGTCAACCTTCCTCTTTCCCATGGTCTTATCTTGATGCTCAGATTTCTGGGTCTCATTGGAGGAATTTTCCTTTTTCTCAGCGTTTTCATCAGTCTCCTCTTTCCTCTTGGTCTCCTCCTTCTGTTTTTCACCATTATTCCTTTCGTGAAGACTCTGCAGCAAAATTTCATTGATTTCTTGTTGTTTTTCCTGATCCTTCTTTAGTTGCTCATTGTCTGCTTTGAAGCTCTGTATCTCTACGATCAAGCTTCTCATGGTTTCTAGTACCTGACTTGCTTCAAAATGTTCTTTTGTTCGTGCCTGTTCATTTCCTTCAGGTTGTTCTCCATGCTCCTCGTGCGAAGACATCTGAAAAATCAAACTGGGTATATGCATACAACATCTGAATTCATATTAGTAATTTTATTTACTGTGCAACAAAAGTTAGGTGGTTCCAAGGCAACAGGTTTGAATCTAGCTTTGATACCATATGTAACATCTCCAAAAATACCAAACAGAAAAAAATAAAAATAAAAAATAAAATAAAAAATAAAAAATAAAAAAAAAATAAAAATAAAAAAAATTCTTGTTCTATTTCTTTGTTTTTATTTCATGTTTCTTTTCGTTTCTGTAAATTGAATGATTCTTTGGTACAAACACTTAACTACACAAAAGAAGCCTTTGTATGTTGATCGTACTTAACTGCTTACCCTTGAAATTCTTCCTACTGAATAGAGGGGTTTTTATGGTTGACATGCCGCTTACTTAGCTATAGCTAACAACAATTTTTATTTGGTTTTGCAGATGCACCTATACTAATGGGATTTCCTTCATTTACTTAGGAATGAGTTATCCATTAAATGAGACTCATCATGCATGTTTACCTACAGCAAAAGTGGGCCTCCAACTCCTTGTTTACTTCATATGTAGGTGCAGTTTATGAAGTCAATGAGTTCCACTGGTTGGAATCACTCCAAGATTATATGGTGTAATAAATGGTTCTTTGTGTAAAACAATATCATCCTATAGCGTGTCTCAAGGGAGTTAAATATTCTATGAAGTCGAATGTACTAATACTTTCAAGCGATCATATCTTATAAGGGTAGCTTGGTATACTTTTAAGTCTTTACGCTATGTATGCTCGGCTTGACAATCAATGGAACAACTCATCTACAAGGGATATTGACTACGTAAGGGATAACATGTTTTGGTAAGGTAAAAAATTTGAACTAACCTCTATGAAGTCTACCCTTCGAAAAGTTGCTATGTATAAACATTACCGTGATTCTATACTATGGTCATTCCATAAAGATATTAGGCTACAGTTAACTTCTGAACATGACTCCCACCATTCCAGTTAGGAACTACGGTTATCTCCCGGTTAGTCATATTCTATCAACCTACCTTACAGACTGAGGCATACGTTGGGATTTAACAACTCCAGCAGCGGTACCCTGACATTTAAATCTGTCATAAACAAAAACGATGGTCCACAGCTCCAGATGCAGACTTCGATACCTACCAGCAACTCAGCGCGGTGCTGAGCCATGTGACTCTATTCATTGCTTTAAAAGAGGAGATGACACTTTCCCTCCGTATTTAGCCTCGGTTCCTGTTCCTTGAAAAATCTAGACATACTTGGAAATAAAACTCAATTCTCATTCGGCATAGTTCCTTGTCTCTTCCAGTATTGGGATGAGGCACCATTATTGTGAGCCCAGGTGACTGAGGGCGATAGATAAGAGTTTTACATGGCAATAGAACCCTAGCCTTTACTTGATGGTTCAAGAAAAGAATGAAACCCCCGTCGCAGAGGAGAATAATGGATGAAATCTCACGTTGATAGCCGAAGGAGCCATGAACAGCAGCTTGGACTCGAAGGTAACAGTCCTCAATAGAAGACACGGGTTTATTTTAAAAATTTTCACATAGATATCCTCTTTTCAGTTACTAATCTCCTTGTTGTATCAGTGGCAGTGTTTTGTCGAGTCAATCGGGTGCTGGACGTTTTTCTTTTTGGGTCTACCCTTTTCCGGTAAGCAGGCATCGCTCCATATAACTCCGTCATTGCATGGGAGAATTTTTTTACACCACAGACCTCCTCGGCTTAGTAGAACCCGGATTAGTGGTAGATAATTTCGCTGGAACTTGACAGTTCGTCACTGGTTTGAGCTTCCATGGCAGGGATTTATGTAATAACTTCTGTATGAAAAGATTATTGTTTGAAAAAGCTTTCGCTTGAACTCTGTACTGGAACTCTTCATTTTTAAATCGAATCTTTAATGGTTGCAATGGCTCTTTTAAATGATTCTGTCATTGTTAGTAGCATCGGGGTTTTAGCAGTAGGTAACTTGGAAGCTCTCGTCTATGGATTGGGCTGCAATGCCAAGAATTTAAAAATTAATGCTTTCTGCCTGAATGTTTATTGTTTTGAAATAAAATTATCTGCTAGAGTGCCGACCTAGATCTCGCCCTTTCATTAATAGTTGCAGCGAGTATATTTTTAAAAGGGTTCTGTCGCCTCTATTGACATAATTGATAATAACATTTAACAAACCCTAATAAATTTGCAATTTTCTATAACTCCAAAGCCAGTCAAACGTGAGTACCCAGGGTCGAACCCTACCCATGTCGTGATGTGCTTTAGTACAGCCGTGGCTGAGATGAAAGGGTCAAAGGTGTACTGAGACAGATAAATCTAACCTAAAACCTCAGCTAACTTAAAATAACGATCTCAGTGCTAACAATTACTGGCCAAGGTTACCATTTCCCAAACTCTTGAATTTGCTTATTTAGGTATCAGCTGTATGCACAAGTATTTCTTTTATAGGAATTGCCGCGGCCAAACTCTAGTTTAGAGCCAAGTCTGGAGGTCGTGGCTTAATAGTTTATACAGGAAACAAGTGTTTTGTGAGGTCGCTATCATGTGTTGTCCCAAAAAAAGGAACTCGTCATAAGTTACCCAGGGAAATGCATCTATGCCTGATCTAGCAATATAATTTATTTAATTATTCTTCTTTTTTGACAGAGGAATATATATATATATAATATCGACCTCCACCCGGTCCATTTAACTACTTGGCTGTAACTAACCATGTAGCGTTTAAAACAATAGGGACTATACTAACAGGGTATTCCAGATCTGAATATTATTTAGATCTTATGCGACCATACAGAGGTCCTCTTTTGTCCTCGCAGAGATAATAAAGATTACCACAACCTCTATTATGAAAGTAGGGAAGTCGATTTTAGGGTTTCCCTACCCTTCAATGTTTTGGGCACTAATCCCAGCCCTCAATGATTTCTATAGCAGAAGAAATAATACAATTACTAGATCGACTTTTTCTAATACAAAACAGTACTCCTAAATTTAACCTTTGAGGATAATTTTCTGAATAACATTCATCACATTTTATTACAATGTCTGAGTACAACGCCGATTGAACTTAACAGTCTACAGTTATTTTAACCTATGCTAATGAATAACTCAGATTAAAATAATAAAACGGAAATCCCCACGGAAGCAATCCATTTCTATTCAGATCCAACATTTTGACAGTATTGTAACTAACATTTTCCTTATGCATAACCTCATAATGTTCATAAAATCTAGAAGGAAAAAAAATAACAAAAGGTATTGAAAGTCTATAATCAGAAAAACCTGGGACTGGTAACCCGAATGCAACCGGAACAGCCACGTTCCACCCAACCGTAGATCAGGTACAAACACCAGGTTTGACCGTAATCACCCCCGAGCCAGATGCATGCATGAAAAGTGTGGACAGTTAACCTCAAAAACTCAGTCACAATTCCGGAATCCCTTGCCTAACACAGAGTGCTCACACAGCAAGTATAATCCTCTCTTGCATACTCAACAGCGTCCTGCCTCCCACATATGCTCTTCCTTTATAGTTTTTCCTAGGTCTTACCATTAGCAGCCAATTCCTCATGGAATTTTCGCAGCTACGTAAATCCCTGATTTTCAGGGTGTGTCTAGTGTCTTAAATACACTTCTGACACCTGTTCTGGTTTTCCCAAGGTTAACTCTCACTTGTCCCCCACTTTTCCATGCATGATCTCCTCATTTAACTTGGCTGTTCCTGTTCATCATTTTATTATTAAAACAATAATTAAAATTCAAGGTTGTTTCTTACAACAGTCCTCCTAGGACTTATTCGGCATATTTTTCATCTAGCCCCTTATTGAAATGAATTTCACAATGATAACAAAACAAAAACATAATGTCTTATTGTTATTTGGGGAACGTCACAATAAGATTTTCAACCCTTGTGCCTTTGATTACAAACATATTTATAGATCACTTTGTTCTCTAGGCTCGACTCCTCTAAACCGAAATGTTTTGAACCAGAATGGCACTTCATCAAAATTTGTTTTTCATAACTGCTTTAAAATAGAAATAGGCAGAGCTGGTCTAACTATCTCTTACAATTGTCGATATTAACATAGCGTGGAATTAATCTTGCAATAAAAACAAACATAGTGAAGATAAAATTTCCAGCTGCCTATCCATTTAGCCGCCTCAAAGAATATTACAAATTATATAAAAAATTAGAAATGTCTTATGTGTCTTCCAGACCTTTCAAACAAATACTTGACAACTTATAAAAACTTAGACAATTATTGCAGTTGACAGAGAACGCATCTCATATTTGCATAGGCATGTAGAGCAGCGCAATGTTCAACCGACGGGAGATCATAATCTATCATTTCCCTCACCATTACTCGGATTTCAATGTGGTCAGATTATGAGGATGGCGGAAGCCTTTCGCCAATGGCAATTAACCTGTTCAGGATTTCAAAGTCATCTTGGATCTTTTCCATCAACGTTTTACCTATGAGCAACTGCTCCATGTGTTTGAACTTCGAATGATCCATTCACCTAGCCGAGATATCCTTTTTGTAGGTGCCTTTAGAGAGAAGCTCTAAATTGTCATCCCAAAAATATGGTAGTCCCATTTCATTTACCTTACCAAATGAACTCCTGAAGTCCGCTACTTCCTTCCTCATGTCTTCTGCTTTGGCCTCCACGCTTTCCACCTGAGCATACTTCCTCAAAATTCTTCGAGCTGCGGTGATTGTCATGATCTGGTTTCCAATGTTTAATCGGACCCTATCTTCTTCTGACAAGTCATTTAAAAAGGCCACAACACTTAATGCCGTTTCTTTGGGTTTTTGGGTCAAGTCTTCTCTCGCGGCTACACAGGCCGCCCAAGCATCACTGATCGATTTTTCCTTGACTCTTATGAATTCCAGATAGGGCCAAAAAATCTTAGCCTCCTTGTATATCTTGTCCCACACCAGATGTCTACACCCTTACATAGTAGCTTGTCCTACCACTTGGCGAGTGAGTTTTTATTTTTGTTAAATTGACTCTTTCTGCTTTTCATGGAGGCCGTTTATCTCCTCCTCTTGCTTCTTGTTTTCCTCTTCTCGTTTCCACACTCTTTCTGTTAAATCCCTTATCTCATTGTCCTTCAGGTTGACATGTGACATAGCATGTGCCAGATCATTGGTACTGTCTCCACCATCACCTAGACTTACATTGGTAGGCCGCATGTCCAGACTGGACAAGTTACTTCTTAGCTCTTCCAGTTGCTTTTCTAGGCTAGTTTTCTCCCGTTTCCAATCCTCCTTTTCTCTAGCGAGCTTCAGTATTTATGCTTTACAACCATCCAATTCTTTAAACAAAGCCTCCTTTTGTATTTAAAATCTGGTTTCCTAAGGGGCCTGGATTAACTCGATGTTAGGGACTTTAGCCCTTTTCTGCAGACTTGAAATTAGCTTTTCTTTATCAGCCAACAATTGCTTCATGGCTTTTACTCCCCCATCAAGTCTAACAAGTTCAATTTGTAATATTTTTACAAGTTGTTGAAGGGCTCGGTTTTCACTCTTTTCCTGTTTTAGCTGATTTTCCAATTTCTTTACAGCAATTTCCAAGTTATCACCTTTCATTGGAGCTTTCACAAGATCAACATGGATGAGATCACTGATCTGTTGGTGAAAATGGATCTTGTCAAGGACTCGTATTGCATCCCACCTGAGCTTCATCTCTTTTACTTCTACATCTGTAGATATGGCCAGATTTAATGTGTTATGGCTCTCGTCCCTACTGGCTATTAAGGAGGTCTTATTTTTGGACAAACTGCCAACTCTCGGCATTATGTCAAACAACTTTTGGGCTAAGGCTTGCCTAGTTTGTTTATACTACTCATACAAATCATCCTTGGACCGGAATCTACTATTGCCTTCACCCTCTTCAACATCCTGAAATTTGTATTCTTTTATTTGAACATCAGGGGTTGGGGACCCCTCATTTTCAGCTTTCTCATTATCTATCCAGACGGTCAACTCTTCCATAGGTGTCCCATCAACCAACTCTTCTCCATCGAGGGGAATCAATGAATCGACTTGAGTATTTTCATCAAACACCTCAACAGGTGTTATCATCCCATGTCGTTTATCTTCACCACCGATCTCAGTATCCATATCTTGTATTTCCTCTAGATCTCTTTTTCGGCCCACTTCTCCAGTGTCCAGCACCTGTTCGGTACTTGATTCCACATCAGACAATTCATGGTCCCTTTCCTGCAAGTTTTGTACTACTTCTGCCTAGAGCTCCCATCGTAGCAGGTTCTATCTCCCGAGTGGCCGCTCTAGCTCCTTGTGTTCGGAGCTGCCCAGATTGCACTCCTTCCATCTTATAGAAATAACATGCAGGGGATCATATTCAACAGCTATGTCTTTTATGAACCCCGGGAGTCTTATCATTTCTTCTATCTCCTGTAAAGCTTTCTTACTCTCCACAATAAAAGGGCCGACCTTCCAAGGATACTTTATATCAATGCCCTTTTTGAATTGTAGGAACAATGTCTCTTCTAAACTCAATTTTTGCTTGATAAATTCCAAGGAAAATGTTCTTAACATCAGAAAAGCAGGCAAGATGTAGGGTTCCTTCACAAATCCATACAACCTAATGACTGTAGCGTCTTCTGAAAGGAACCAGTCTCCAATGGCTATTTCATCCTTTAACTGCATCATGGACTTCATCTTGGGAAGCACTCTCGGCAATCCCTCCCCAAAAATGACTTTGTACACTGGGGGTAAAACATAATTGAAATACTCAAACACATTCTCCCACCGAGCATTTGTCTCAAGCAAAGGGTGAAAATGTGGGCTTTCTGCGTTACCGTACATGATCATCTTCATGAGTTGCATCTGGTATCTGAAAAACCTAGCATTTGGGAAACTTTCCAGCTGTACATGCATTCTATTAGCAAAAAATTCATCAAACTGCAGAGGAGGGATGAGTCTTGTGTCGGACCTCACTAAACAAATACTAATCCTAAAGAGTAAACTAAGTTGGACCTCTGTTACCCATTGATTAGTATCTAAACCTAGGAATTGAGCCAATAGTGAGAAGACCAACTGGGAATCATCATAAAAAAGGTTGACATCCAAGGGGTATGGCTTTTCAGCAACTTCAGAATGGGGTTTTAGGCATGTGGCTAGGAAATTTCAACGACTTTCTTGGGCAATTTGGTGGAATAGGGCGACCACCGACTCTTTTGAAAATATTTCTGACTCCTAGTACTGTGGGTTGGGGATTAAAAAATGAATTTCTTACAACTGATGCATCTAAAACACAAACCACTTTAGACCCACTACAACAAAATAGCCCTCTAGGGATGGTTTTGGCTTGCGGGGGTCTTGGTAAACCCCCCCCTAAAAGTTTTTTCATACCTTTAGAGGCCGTCTTTTAAAACTACCCCTAAAGGTAGGTTTTCCACCCATTGAGAGAATCTCAGAGTGACAATAATCTTTGCATTGAACAACCTCTTGATATCTTTTTCTACTATTGGTACCAGCTTAGGATTTATTCTTCTCAACTTCTGTTTGAAAGGTTTTTCTCTAGGCCGAATTGGGATGGAATGCTGGATTATTGAGGTATCATACTCCTTTAACTCTTCATAGCTCCAGGAGAAGGCAGCAGCATACTTTTTCATCAGGTCAACATATTGCTTTTTCCTCCTGGCCTCCAAATTTTTAGACAACTTTACCATCCGAGGTTCCCCAATAGAACCCAAATTCTGATCTTCTACTGTATCCTTGGGAGGTTCAAATTTGGGATTCATTGCCACATCGTTTTGGTCAAAGAGATTTTCCAGAGGTATCAGTCCTTTGGGAATATAGTTTCTTTTGAACTGGATAATGTCTTTTCCTCCCAGAGTGTTCTTCCAACCTCTATTTTCATTCTCTTCGCTGTCTGACTACTCATGGTCCATTAGACCCTCTACATTCTCATTCTCTGTATTGATCTGAACATTAGCGAACTCATGAGACAGTTCTAAAAACCTTCTAATTTGTAGGTCATGTTCAAACACTTGCCAATACTTGTAATTGTCTAGGATGGATGGCCTATTTATCACTTCGACCTCGTATTTTTCTTGGGAAAAAATCGATGTTTTAAAACCTCCTACAGTAGTGGCTAGGGAGTCAGCTACTTGATTGTCACATCTCGGAATTGCCTAGATCTTATGTTCATCAAAAAAATTCCCAAACATGTCCCAAAATTCATTTCTATAAGCTCTCATCTTGGGGTACTTCGCCTGATAACTATCGTTCACTTAGTTCACCACCAGTTCTGAATCTCCAAATACATGTACTCTCCTACTCCCAGATCTTTCAGAGCTCTCAGTCCTAAAAGTAGAGCTTCATATTCAGCCACATTGTTAGTGCATTCAAAATTCAATTTATAGGAGAGGGCCCTAGATTCTTGGTCTGGAGGTATGATCCAAACCCCAACCCCAACTCCATTTTTGCTTAGTGAACCATCAAAGTACATCTTCCAAAATCCTTCTTCAATTTTTCGCCTCTCTGATGCCTCATGGATTGCTGCAAATTTTGTCTTCCTCTACTTCATGAAAAAATGGGGGTCTAGGATCAGTATGTGGACCATCATTGAAAAGGATGGAGGAACCCATGTCTGTATCCATAGCGAATATAGGGTGATTTTTAGGCTTTTCGTCACTGCTGACCACATAAGCCATCCTTTTTTCTCTGTATAACTTCCTATTGCTTCCGAAAAGTGGTATAGTAGCATAGGACAGGTCCATCTGCATGGTTCCCTTTAGCTTTTTTACCCAGGATCTAGATAACAACATTCCAAACTTAGCAGGTAAATCAGCTACCACTATGTCCATCATGACACTCTTCGCTGGAATCTGGGCGAGGGTTACCACCACATCTTTAATCAGTCCTAAATAGGGTACCTTTCTGGGTTCAAAAGAATATAGGTATTTATAGGGTCTAGTGACCTCTAACCCCAACAGGTCTACTACCGACTTTGACATCAAGTTGTGCGAAGCTCTAGAATCTATCAGGGTGTTGTGTAGAAACTTATTATGGATATTTAGACTCAAATAGAAGGGAGGGACTTCTTCATCATATGGTTCCTCCAGTTTGGAACCAAAGATTATAGTAGGGGCATCATCCGTCACTTCCAACATATCTTGTGTATTTCCTGCCTGCCCCTTTACTAGGCTATTTATCTCTTCCCTATATTCATTGACTCTCAATAGTTCATTTAGGGGGATAGAGATCTTTACATTAGACAGTTTAGCCTTCAAGCTGAATATTGATGCTGGCTTCCCTACTTCAGTGACTTCTGGTTGCCTACCCTCTTTAGAATGCTGCCCCTTATCTTCTGAGATTTTTTGTGCAGGATCCTCTGGTTGTTTCCCCTTCAGCTTATCTATGTTCTGTTGAGCCTTAGGGGGCTGACTCTGGGAAGACTTTCCTTCAGTTATTGGTATCTCTCTATTTCTCAACCTCATCTTTCTCTGGATATTGTCCACAGCATTCATGTAACCCATTTGATACTGTTTAGAATTTAACTTTGTGGCTTTATCAACATTTCCTTTGGTGAAAAAATCATGCTTCTTTTCAGTCAAATGAACTACGTGTTCTAGGGTGTCGAAGAGATACATCTGGTCAGCAGCAGGGTTCTCAGGTCCCTCTTCATCTATCAAATTCTCAGTAAAGGGAGGTCTTATCTGCTGGTCTTCTTGGTTTCTTGGATTTCTTGGAGGGGGCAGCCTTCTAAAGTTAGGCTTCGTTATCTGATTTTCAAGTTGTTCCCTAACAAGAGGCTTATTCTCACTGGCTAACCTATCCATCAATTTTTTCATAGTTCTCATCATGTTGTCAAATTTATCATCACTAGAAGAGGCTTGGTTTTCTTTCTTCTTCTTATCTGCTTCAGTTTTTCCCTTTAATTTCCCAGAAGCCATCATGTTGGCTTCAACCTCCACGGCATCCTTCAACATAGCAAGCAATGAGGCAGATTTTCTTTCTCTCAATGTGCATGAGAAATCTCCATCAAAGGCATCTGCATAGTGGAGCTTTGCAGCGCCTACCGAGGGTTTTAGATCATCAAGAATAGAATTATAGGCTTTCATGAATCTAGCAGAAAACTCATTTATTGATTCAAAACCGCCTTTCTTTAAGTGATTATAATGGGATAAAAATATGGCAGGACTTCCCATGGATTCCCATCTTTCTAGAAACAATACTTTAAAAGCTATAAAATCTACTATGGAAGTGTTGGGTAGCTGTCTGAACCATTTCTTAGGTTCTCCAAATAGGCTTTGAGAAGATAATCTCATTTTAGCGTCATCGTGGTCCACTTCTTCCAAGTCTATAAAATCTTCAAATCTATCAACATGTTGTTTTGTTGACCAGTCTCCCTCTCCATTGTAAGAGACAATTCTTTGAGCGTAGTTCTGAGGGAGGTCATGTAAAGCAACGGGTAGGATCAAGGGTGCAAATATGGAAGCCATAGGTGTAGGTGGATTCTGAACTCGTGGGAAAGTATTCTGAGCAAGATCACTAGTTGGGATTGTGGCGTGGGATTGGGGTGCCTGAGAATTGGGTTTATCGCTTTCAAATCTAGCAAGATCTTTAGAATCAAGCCACACAGGATCTAAAAGGGAAGATTCAAAATTATTCAGAGCTTCTTCTCCTAGGCTTAGGTATGACTCAGATTTTGTTCTTGACAAAGGTTTCCTAATATCAATCTCTAGATTCAATTCTTGAAAAACAGATGCATCTTCTGAAAAAGGGACAGTCTCGATGATAGGAGCACTAACCCGATCTTTCACAGTTCTACGCCTGAGTAAACTTTCCGGATTATCTACTCCTAGCAAGATTTCAGGGAAAGAATTACCTCTCATATGAATCTTTCTTGAGGCTAGGATGCCTTTGGAATCTCTTCAATAGTATGTTTTGGCGCACTGATCGGTCTCCAGTGGAGTCTTCTTGAATTGTCTGATCTCTGTAAGTGGAGTCGCCAGGGAAAAATTCTTCAACTTTCTTGAATAATGCGGAAACCTCTGTTTTCCCACAAGGATCTCTCTTGTTCTTCAAAATTCGGATGTATATGTCGTTCCTCCAGGGATTGATAAAACAATTGCGTTCCCCGGCAACGATGCCAATTTGTTAACACCAAAATTGACCCCTAAGGCTGAAAGAGGGTAATTATGGGTAACCACTAACCAATCTTTTTCCTGTGCTACTAACCCAACATAGACAGAGAGGGATCTCTATAAAATCTCATGACAAGACTGGAACAATCAAGATTGTCAATAATGAAAAAGAAACACCAGCATTCACGGCCAAAATATTCAATTACAACAATTATACAGAAGATCAATTTTCTGATTGGAAATAAAAATGATTCACGCACTGTTTGGTTGAAAACGTATGGGATTTAGTTTGGGAAATGGAGTGACCTTTAACAAACTATGAAACATCATTTACAAAGATTCTGCAAACACATTCACAAGGGCACGGTAGCAAGCAGCTAGTATTCAAAGAGAATTTAATTTTTGTGGAATAGAAGAGAAAAGAAACAGTCCATCAATGTAAGGCATACTAAGATGAATCCAACATCAACTTTAGTAGAATATGTTGGTGAAATACTTGGAAAAGACTAAGCAGAGCATAATTTCTATGAATTCCACTTAATCGTTACCCTAATCCAAGCATAAAGGAAATAACACAAAATGGGATTACGAAGAGAGAAAATACAATTTCACATGGGAAAAGAGAAAATAGAGACTACCAAACCAATCACACAGGAATCCCTGTCAAAACGCAGGCTTTCTGTTTGGATATCCACATCATCTTTTTCAGGATCTTGCATGCAATTAGGGTTTGCATGCAAATTCTAGGGTTTGCATGCACTTGCATGCACTTTGCATGCATCCCAGTCACCAGATTGATGCCTCCAGCACCTTAGCCACCTTATTCTAGCACCCGGGAGCCACTTCCTTCAGATTTTTAGCCCTCCTAGGCTGAAAGGCACCCACTTCTCACCTACTGCCAAAGAAGGGTGCACTTGTTCACCTACCGCTGCAGTTCCACTTCAGTTACACTCAGTTAGCTCTGATTCTCCCTGATTTGAGGCTAGTTTCACTCTCGACTGACTGTTTCACTTCCGTTGGACCTCCAGATTGACTAGATGAGTTGTTCTGACTTCAGTTAGCCTCCCATGAGCCCCCACTGAGCCTCCTTCCCATAATCAGTGCTACACACTTCAGTTACACATGACACACTCAGTTAGACTCAGATTGACACCTGGATGACTAGTTCTTGTGCATTGATGACCACCACTGATTAATGATGAGGACTCCTAGTTGGAGTCAAGCTACTCCATTCAGTGATTCGAATGAACTCCTTAGGCAATTCGAATTGCTTAGTCATTGTGACAGATTGTATTGTAATTATTCACCCTTATTGGGATATTGAGCACTGCTACATGTTTTGCACAATTTTGCACCATATTTTCTATGTTCATCTATTGTGATTGATTTACTTGTTCATTAGATCTGCTATGACTAATTTTACATGGTATCAGAGCCATTGCAGGGACAATATCTCTTTTCTATAGGTGTTTGTACAAGAAGATTTGACTGAATTGCTCAAATTGCAAAAAATTTTGGCATGAGATATCTCAAGGGCATTCGCTCCTGTGCATGCAAAGCTTGAAAATACATTCCAATACCACTCCAGAAGCTTGAGTTGCCACATAGTTCCTGGATCTGATACATTGGACCCATTCAACATTGTTTGATCTCCAATCCCAGGTGTGATGCAACTCTAAAAGGGTGGATTGTTCGACCTTACTATTCTTGGTTTATTGTGATTTGCAGGTTTATTGTCTCCATCAATTGCATTCGCTACATTGTGCATGCAAGCTCCTCTACAGCAATTGCATTCGCTACACTGTGCATGCAAGCTCCTTCTACATCAGTTTGACTCACTCCTATCAATGGAATATTCTTCTTCAAAGCCTATCCTCACCCCATTCAATTATTTTGATTGGAAAGATGATATGGAGATCATATTACATTCAAAAGGTTACTACCGAGTCACTCTTGGTCTTGAATTGGAGCCAAACAATGTGTCAGATCGAACCAAACACTACAACAAGCTTGATGAAGCTTATGGTCTTCTTTGTCTCTCCATCTCCAAAGATCTTCGCTTCCATCTCAGCGGATTGAAGACCCCAAAAGATATATGGGAGCAACTTGAAACACTATTTGGCAAGCAGGATGAGCTTAGGGATTTTCAATTAGAGAATGATTTGATTGGCCTTAGTCCTGATAATTTCGAGACCATCAATGAATTCTTCACAAAATTCAAGAACTTGAACATGCAGTTGAAGAACAGTGGAGCTATCAAAGAGGATAAACAATTGATCCTCTCCATTCTGAGCAAGCTTGGTAAAGATTATTCGGTATTTGTCTCTACTTTCAATTTCGGTCGGCTAACTACCCTGAATTGGAAGATGCCTACCTTGAATGCCTTCATTGAGTCCGTCACAAAAGAGCATGACAAGTTGGTTCAAATGGGGTCCATAAGCTCCAAATATTCAGCCCTATATGTTCAAGGACCCAAGATCACGAATGGTAAAGGAAAGCAGAAGAAGGAGAAGCCCAAATTCGAGCCTAACAAGCAAAAGGAGAAAGGCAAACAAACGGATGCACCATCCAGTTCGAAATCCAAGCAAAAGGGCAAAGAAGGTAACCAAAAATCTAAATGTACTTATTGTAACCGTGGCTTTCATCCCGAAAGTTCATGTATGAAGAGGACTATAGATCAAATGGCCCTCCTTTTGGAAAAGAACAACATAACCCTTCCTGATGGTGCAAGGAAGAAGGATAGGAATGATGATCATGAAAGAGGACAAGCACTCATGGCAACTGTTTCGAATCCCACTACTCTCTTGATAGATTCGGGTGCATCGAATCATATGGATACAAATATTGATTCTTTTTCTTCATTCGATCCAAACAGCTCCATCCCCATCCATTTGGGAGATGACTCAAAAATTTCTTCAAAGGGCAAAGGTACGATTCATGTAGATCATGGAAGCTTTCAGAATGTTCTCTATGTGCCTTCCTTGGCTTCAAATCTCCTTTCTGTGTATCAAATGACACACACTGGTGAACTGAAGCAAATTACATTCATCCCTAATACAGTTGAAATTTCTGATATCAAAAGTGGAAGACTCGTTGTAGTTGGAAAGGCAAACCCCACTGCAAAATGCTATGAGTTTTCGCACTTTATTCCACTTGCAAATCCCACTGCTCTTTGCACACATGGTAATGAGGTTAGTAGGATTTGGCATGAAAGATTTGGACATCTAAATTATATGGGCTTCCACAACTCCGTTCCTCGAAGGGAATATGCACTGGTTGCATCATTGGGAAGCACCCCGAGCACAGATTCGACCACAGCAAAGCTAGCAGAGCTTCTACAATATTGGGATTGATCCATTCTAATATCAGTGGTCCACTGCCCCATATTTCATTAAATGTTTCAAGGTATGTTTTGACATTTATTGACGATTTTTCCCGCTTTACATGGGTATTCTTTCTCAAAAACAAGTCAGAAGTGCTTGGAAAATTCAAGGATTTTAAGGCTTATGTTGAGACCGCCACTGAGAGCAAGATCAAAGCTCTTAGATCTGATAATGGTGGAGAATATATTAAATCCAAGTTGCTGCAACTTTGTGCCCAAAGTGGAATTCAGATCCAACATACAGTTCCCTACACACCCCAGCAGAACGGTGTAGCGGAAAGGAAAAATCAGTCACTGAAAGAGATGGCTACATGCATGATTGAATCAAAAGGTTTGGCTGCAAATATTTGGGCTGAAGCAATCAATGTTTCTGCATATATACAGAACCATGTTCCACATTCATCCGTGAAAGGTATGACTCCTTTCGAAGCATTCTTTGGTCACAAACCGGATGTGTCCAATTTGAGAGTTTTTGGCTCTACTGCATGGGCTAGAATTCCTTCTGAGAAGAGACGAGCTTTGGATCCACAAAGTATCAAGTGCATACTGATAGGATATGGGGAAGAATCAAAAGCATATAAACTCATGGATTTCAGATCTAAAAAGATATTCATAGAGAGCAGTGTGCAATTCGAAGAATCGCTTCAAGAATTGCAACTAGTCGAGGAGAAGACTGTCGATTCACCGCCTTCACCAGAAGAAGATCCGTGTAGCGATAATGAAGGTATGTGTTAACACCTAAAAAGTGCTCACTAGCTCATTTCCCTATTCACATGACCCATTTTCCCACTTTTTCACCATCGGAGCCTCTGAAACCAACAAAAGGTCACCAAAAGACCTGAGTACACCCCTTTTTCCATTAAAAAAGATTATTTTTCCTGAAAAGCATAAAAAACCCTCAAAAAGGGTCCAAATTCCCAAAAATATTAAAAAGGGAATTAAAATATTATTTTTATTCAAAAAAGGAAAAATGAGGGAAAAGTACCTAAACCATGTTGGTCAATACCATTTGGTTTCCACAAAACCACAAATGGTATTCCCCACCACCAAAACCTATAAAAAGTTGGTAGGGGCTCCTCATTTCACATCCATCCATTATCTCATCCATATGCTGCTGAAATCTCCCTTGAGCATTTTAGCCATTGCAAACCACATTGGAGAAGAGACCATTGGAGATTGGAGTTGCTCATCCTTGGAGCCATTCAACCTCACCATTAGAGGTATTGATTCCGCAAGCACTTGCTTGCCCCATTCTTTCAATACAAATTCATTATTCTACATTGTCTTGTTCTTGATTTTAAATTATTTTTGTTATTTGCTTAATATCTTTGCATAGATCCATGATTAGTCTTATTTAATTAGTTTATTGTTATTTATTTCCATTGAAACTACTGCTACTAGTTAGCAGGTGCCCATAGCGCTAAGCCTGGTTGCAAAACCGGGCCAACAGTTTTTGGCGACTCCGCTGGGTTTTGAACAATAGATCTCTAGTTTTGCTTTTAATCTTAGTTTTTTATTAGTTTTTAACCTTTAGATCCATAGATCTGCCATCTTAGACAACAGATCCATTGCTGCTCTAAGTTTTGGCCTCATCTATTGCCATTAACAGCCCGGAATTCTTGATTTTCGGGTTCATTTTTCGGCTTCCGTGCACGGCTTCCGCCTCGCGGTTTTTAGCTTGATAGTCGCGCGGTCCATCGCGGCTTTCGGCCTTTTTTCCGTGCGGTTCACCGCGGCTTTTTTGTCGTTTTCCGCGCTGCACATCGCGGCATCGCGGTCATTTACCGCGCTGCACATCGCGACTGCGCGCCCCTTTTCAACGTGGTCCACTGCGACTTCGCGGCCTATTTGCGCGCTGCACATCGCGGCTTCGCAGATATTTTCCGCGCGGTCCATCGCGACTGCGTAACCAAAACCCGCGCGGTCCATCGCGACTGTGCGACAGAAACCCATGCGGTCCATCGCGGCTTTTCTGTCAAAACCCGCGCTACTGATTTTTTCATTTCGGCCATTCCGTTTTTAAAAATTAATTTTTACTGTACCTTCTGCCCATAGAACATTTTTTACAGTATTAAATTCTGCATATTTTACAGCTTTGAAAAAAAAATTCACTATTTAAAATGCATATCCAGAAATCTTTTTAAAAATTTTCAAGAAAGTGAAAGAAAGACTTATTTCTGCATTTTTATCTAGATTAAAGCTTTTTCCTGTTTACTTATTTAAAATCTTGCCCTTAGCAATTTCCTTGAAAAAAGAAATCCATTTATTTCTTTTAAAGAATTCTATTATTTCCTTTCAGAATTCAAAAAATTCTTTGTTTTTTGAGTTAATTTTGCAAAGCATTTAGTTTCCACTTATTGAAAGAAGTCATAAATATTTGCTTTTTATTTTTGAAAAATCCTTTATTTTTTGAAAATTTCCTATAAAGCATTTACTTCTTTCAAGTACAGTTTACAATACCTCACGTGCACTCACTCGATCACTTAATTGAATTAATCCTTAAAACGTACCCTAATTTAAACACACTTTTAACCCCACTTGGGGAACACTAAAAGAACTTTGTAGCTAGGTAGTATTGGGGGGATAGGTGTTCCAATAACACCCCTCAGTTATTACATCTGAGACATAGAAGTTGTCCAATTAGGGAGCTAAAATCTCTTAGTACTTTTTGGCGCGGTCACAACCGGTTTGTGGGAAGGCCTCTCCCTTAGGAGGGTTGAAGTCGCGAGGATGGTTCCGGAAGCCTGAGTGGAATACCGAAATCCATTCAGTAACCGAAGGGATACCATTCGCAGTTCTTGGGATATCCCTGTATTGGGATATTGCGATCAAAGGACCAAACGGCAGATTTACCTTTTCTCGACGCGTCATGAACGGAGTATCCTAGTAGCCTGTCTTTAGGATTGATTACTCGGTGTCCCTCCCGGTAGGGGGATATCTAGCCGTTGTCTCAACAATCATATTGTCTGACTTGGATTTCATCACCTTGCAGAGGATATCGATTGTTTGAGTCACAATACTTTTAGTTAGGTGTTTGCATGATTCAACCCACCTTTGGTCTAGTTACACCTATTTTTTCTAGAAGTCGTTTGCATGTTGGTACTATGACCATTTGTTGCTTTCCTCCACTTATTGTAGCACAGCTGCTAGAATAAGTGCCTTTTCTGAGGTTGATTTTTTGGCCTGAGAGCCTTCTTTTTCACTCCCCTTCTTGCACCCTTGGTTGCATTAGGGTTTTGAGTCTTTTATATATATATCACCACCTGATACTTAAACACATTTTTCACACAGAAACCTAATTCTCACCATTGAGAATTTTAGACGCTCTCGTCGTCTACAGGGCGAACTCCCAGAGTTTAGTCCACTTGGCTCTCCACGTCACGAACGCAGAGACTTATCCCTTGATTCGACACATCGTCAATCAGCTGGACAGTCATCCGATTCTGACACACCTCACTTCACATTTGATTTGGAGGTAGAATCCGAAAACCCCACAGAGTTACCACCAACCACCATTATGGCTGGAACACCATTTGATCCACTCTTTACCAGCACCATAGGAGAGACGTCTACAGACCCTTCTACTACAGTGCTGTCCACGGAAGCAACCACCCCCCTGGGTATGCCCAATATGGGAAACACTCCACATTTAGGAATTCCCAACACAGGTCCACCACCTGTTATGGGCATGCCCAACATAGGGGTCACACCCCCTCTGGTTCCCACAAACCCTATCCCAGGAATCCCCACTGCTATTCCTAACCCAAGTGTAACCCATGTTTCACTTGGAGGCGCTGACCCATACCAGACTACACCTATTGGAGGGCACATACCCTCCATACCTAGCATACCTTTAGGTGCTACTGGACCCCACACCACAATGACTAGGCATATCCCAGTTCCAGTCACCACATCTGCTAGCTTACCATACATGGCGAGTCTGAACCTGCCAGACTTAGCTAGGCTCACAAATGACCCCATCAGACATGATCCTGCGTGGCCTCACATGCCCACCAAACTCCCCTCTGACATCCCTAAGTTTGAGGGTAAGACGGGTGAAGACCCCCAGAACCATATCATGTCCTTCCATCTATGGTGTTCCTCCAACTCCATAGTGGACGACTCTGTCCGCCTCCGGCTCTTACAGCGCACCTTCACTGGCTCTGCAGCCAAGTGGTATATTGAGCAACCCCATGGGACGCATGCCACCTTTACCTCCCTGGCCTCGACCTTTCTAGAGTTCTTTCAGTTACCTGTCTGCTATGATGCGGGCGTCGAGATCCTACTGTCTTGCAGACAGAATACGGCCACCCACATCACTGACCACATTCATGAGTGGCGTCGACGCCGGAGCCTCTGCAAAATTAAGTTAGACGACCGTATCTTTTTAGATTGGTTTCTAAAATCCCTCCTCCCGCTCATCGCGAAGGATGTGGCATCTGAAAGACCCCAGTCTGAAGAAGAGGCCATCCTCAAATCCCAACAGTTTGATCTCATCTACGCCCAGTCAGGTTATTTATACACCATCATATCAGACGCCCCACGATGTGACTCTTCACACAGTGACACGCCGGGGGCATCTCATGCCGCCGATGGCATTATTGGCCAAATCACACCCCAAGCTAAACCTTTCAGCATGGTGAGTACCATGCCTGCCCCAGACCTCTCTAGGGCTACATCCAGTTCCGGAGCGACAACTTCTTATGCTCCAACAAACCAGACCCATCACATTCATGGGCCCTCTTGTCCACAACATTGCTATGGGAAAGCGCCATCAGCATATGTACCTCCTACATACTATACTCAACCTACCACACATACCCCCATGCAGTTCCCACAATAGAAGATGCATTACCCACAACCAGCTGCACCAGCTAATCTCGCACCTCCAACAGCTCAGGGGTACCAACAACCCCAATAGGCAGCTGGACCACCTCCAGCTCCACCTGCATACTACCCACCGCAACCTGCTCCCGCACCTGCGGCTCCCCAGAATCCCCCCAATGCTCAAGGGCATGTGTACGCACAACAACATCAGCCCCAATACCAAAATAACCAACGCAACCAGGGTGGGCAACCAAACCGAGGAAGAGGACGTAACCGTGGAAACAACCAAAACCATAACCAAGCTCCACAACCCACCCATCCTCCTCAAAACAATAACGCGGCGCCTGCTCATCAGAATCCTGATCGGCCACCTAAGCAAGCCAAAAATGCTAATTTACGAACAAACCATCCTTATTCTATTTACGGTGTCTATGGCCACTATACCCACGCTTGCCCACATCTGGAGCGAGCTCGACAACTATGGACAGATGACGCCCATCGTCAAGGGCAGGTGGCTCCTCAGCCGCCACCCAACCCTCCACCACCTCAACAACAACCTTTGGTGCTACAAAACCCTTTTCCAACACAAGGAGTGGTGAACACTCAGCTGTTAGCCCCCCCACAGGGGAACGTACAACCACAGCAAATCACTTACGCCGCTCCTGATCAACCCATGTTTGATTCAGGGACTCACCACTTATTGATGATGTCCACTGCCGACGTCAATATCCAAACCCGCCGGAACCAGTATGGCCCTACCTCCGAAGCCCCCCCCGCCGACAAGGATACTAACGCTCATCCCACCGATCAGCCGTTACGGATACCACCTCTTCCACTTGATGGCGCATCTAAAGCACCTCGTTTCCCACTCCGTCGTATCAACAACAGCCCCAATGCACGGGCTGCGTCAAATTACAACATCGTAGATGACCTAGCTCAATCTCCCGCAGCCATGTCTGCGTTAGAAGTCTTGAAAAATTGTCCTACTCAGCGCAAGACTTTACTTTGCGCCATTGGGGCGATTGACCCAAATGATTCGAAATTGATGACCTTTGATTTAGACCAGTCTGAACCATGCCTGCCTTCCACCATAGCAGTCCAAGTTTCTGTTTCTATTCGGAATCTTGCCATCCATCGATGTATCATCGACGAGGGTGCCTCCACATGCGTCATGTCCACATTTGTTTGGCAGAAGTTGGGATCCCCTACTCTCCAGCAATCCACCACTGCATTGCGGGCCTACGACGGTCGGTCAGCTCAACCTCAAGGTTTACTACCCAAGGTCCCCGTCCAATTAGGTGGGAAAATTGTGCTCATTGACATAGAGGTCATTAATGCCCAGCTCGATTATAACCTTTTACTCGGCCGCAGTTACATGTATGCCATGAAAGCGGTCGCCTCATCCGTTTTTCACACCATGATGTTCCCCCACGAGGGACGCGTGGTCAAAATCGACCAACTCACATACTATGATCCCAATGCCCCCGCAGCACCCGAAAATGTTCTTCCAATGATTGAACAACCAAATTCTAGTGCAACTACCTCCTTTGTCTCTTCTTTGGGACCCGGACTTTATTCAGATACACCAATGACCTCTACATTCCAGGCCATTCCACCACCGTCACCGGAGACCCAAGTCGCAAACCTCTGTACTCTTTCACAGAATACACCAGGGAAACCAGAGCTCATCTCGCTGGGTGCATCTTGCACTCAAGAAGAAACTCAGGCATACAAAAAGCTCTTTCAAGAGTTCCGTGATGTCTTTGCCTAATCCTATACCGAGATGCCTGGTCTCGACCCTGCCATTATAGAACACCACATTGATACATGGCCTGAGGTACCCCCTGTTCGTCAGAAACAGCGACCCATTCATCCTTCCAAACTCCCCACTGTTAAAGCTGAGGTCGAGGAACTTCGCAAAGCAGGATTCATTTATCCTATTCCGTACACCACCTGGGTGTCGAACCCCATTCCCGTCAACAAAAAGCAAGGATCCCTTAGAGTATGCACTGACTTCTGTGATTTAAACCACGCTTGTCCAAAAGACAACTTCCCCACGCCATTCATTGACCAACTCATTGATGAGTGTGCGGGCCATGAAGTCCTATCCTTCATGGACGGGTTTTCCGGATATAACCAGATTCACATCCGCAAAGAGGATCAGTACAAGACTGCCTTCACCACCCCATGGGGTACCTTTTCCTACCGCGTCATGCCATTTGGCCTAAAAAACGCTGGTGCCACTTTCCAGCGGGCTATGACCTATTGCTTTCACGACTTGGTGCATATCCTCCGTGTTAAGTCAGTAAATTTTTCTCCATTTTTGATTTATTTTCTCCAGTTTTGGTTGGTGTTTGAATCTACTTCAGTTAAATTTTTTGATTTTAAGTTTTAGTTTTAGTCATCCTAGAAACTTCATGGGTGATTGAATAAGTTTGGAACCCAGTCTTTTCAGATTTTATTTGATTTTGGTGATTTTTTATATTGTAAAGGGGGTCAATGAGAGTCATATTTTCAAAAGTAGAATCATTAATGTCTTAGAGAACAGTTAAACTTATTTCTTAAACTAAAAAAAACTGCCAAAACCTCTGACAAATTAGCAAAAAGTTAAAAAACTGCTAAATTTTGGCCTAAAAGTTATTCTTGTAGCGCTATACAAAAGTTTAACAAAGAGCGCGCTACAGAAATATCGTGGCCTGTTTTTTTTTCAATTTTTGAACCGATTTCAATCATGATGCAGAATGGGAGTGTCTAATCGCCTTGTGTGAGTGTTCTAACACGTGTTTGCAGCAGTTTGAGCATGATTTTTGTTGGTTGCTCGTCACGAAGTAAAACAAGCTCATCATTGCATGGTATGCGGGATCAGTTGCACAGAAACCAGCAAATCCCGGTTTAGCTGCCAAATTCCTCTTGTTACACGCATCATTGCAGGAGAGTAGTGTTTGTGAAGGAGAGCTCACTACTAAACGGTGGATTGTGTTGCTGAGAAAAAGAGACAGGTGTGTTTAATCGCCAACGAAAATTAGGGCTTCCGAATTCATTCACCAACAGTTAAAGAAACGATATGAGGACACTTGTGCTCATAAGAGGAGATCGTTGACACCCCAAAATGAAGCTGTAAGCCACGACATATGAGAAATTGACAGGTATTCCGTTATAAACCCTTATAGCTGGTAAATTTGGGTCTTTTTCGCTACACGATTTTCTGGAGAAATTGGTTAATGAAGAAGATAGAATAGATCATAAAATAAGAAATTCACCACAGAAATAGCTATCTGAAGCCCGGTATGAGGAATGTGCATGGACTGGTTCCTCTCATGACCTAATGTCTTTAAACATCAGAATATACAGGAAATAGCATCGAAAAGACTCACAGATCTATCTGTAATGCTCAATTTTTACACAGAAGGCGTTTGTTAGTTTATGCAAGTGGTTTAAACATTGCTAAAAATTGTTATGACCTGTAAAATCACTTGCTCGGAGAACATTGAATTGAAGGTCTGTCCAGGAGTGTATAGCATAGTTCAAAGGAACTCAAAGCATCAGAAAACAATTTATAAAATATATTTTGAAACCTGAAATCAGACTGTTCCTGTTTCCTGAAAAGAAGAATATGGGGAAAAGTGGAAAAAGTGGTAAGGTCAATAGGGCTGAGCCCACAGACTTAACATGGATTCAGAAGCTTCCTGACTGTGCAGAGCTGTTTCAACAGGCAGGCTGGTTGAAATTTTTCAAAAGGATAGATGGTTTTGATGCTTAGGTGTCCTGCAATTTTGCTAAGGGACTTAAAAATGAGATGATTATAATGCATACTTTGAGATTCAAGCTGAATGTAGAATTAATAGCAGAAGCTACTGAGATTAGTAATGAGGGTGCGCACTGGTTTAAGAAGTCACCTTTCGAGTTTGATCCCCAAAGGTACTTATTGCCTAATGTGACTCCTGACTGGAACAAGGGTATTCTCATTCATAATTTCAGGAAAGAATGGATTGAGCCCATAAGGATACTTCAGAGTTATGTGACTTGTGAAGGAAGATATTCATTAGTGTTCAAATATCATCTCAGGTTCCTTCAACACATGGCAGGGGTTTCTAAAATGAATCTGCCCTTCTTTTTCTTTAAAAGCCTGCAGAAAATGTCAAGCAAAATAAAACAACATGATGATCACACTTCTCAATCACTTTTTCACCATGGTCTCATTAAACTAATCATCACTATAGTGTTGCAGCATGAGGGAAAGACTTGGGACTTCTTTTTGTTCTGGTCAGGGGTTCATTCTAAAGGATAAGATCAACAACCAAAAAGACAAACTGACAAGGGGAAGGTAATGATGCAAAATTTAGGCCATTCAGTCAAACCTGCAAGCAAGCATGACATTAAAGCTAAGAAGGTGACTAAACAGGTAGCAGAAAAGAGACAGGATGACAATCAGCTCCAAGAAATTCCAGATCACACTAAAAACAGGTTCACATTATTTGAAGACAAAAAGGAATTCCTTGAAAAGAAATCATCACCTGTAGCAGATCCTCAGGATGAAAGTAAAGTTGATATTAAAATAGTTCCTGTAGCTAAAAAAGAAATTCCTATTCGGCCAAGAAGCCCCATTACAATCCTTTCGGATGATGAAGGATACATGTTAGAGGAGGAACAACCTGTTTCTAAGATTAAGGTCAAAACTGAAATTGAAGAAGCTCAAGTTTTAGATGGCACAACTATGAAACCTAACAAGAAAATAAATAAGTTGGAAGTGGTGGAATTATCTTCTGTTAGGTACAAAGGCAGAAAACTGAAAATGATGGGGGAGGCAGCTACTCTCTGGAGACCTAAAACTAGGTCGAAAAACAAGCTAAGGTTAAATATGAAAAAGCTGTTAAATCCAAAATTGAAGACTGATAAGGTGACTATCTCTGATGAAGAATCCATGGGGGATGATAAATCAAAGTTAGATAAACTACAGCCAGGTAAAGAAGAAGATATTAAGTCAGGGAAGTAGCAGATGAAGGAAACTCCAAGTCCATCATTGAAGATACTTCTGAGAAACTGTTGACAGAGGAAGCACAAATATTTAAGAAGTTTGACATGTTTTGGAAACCTAATGAAGAGCACGATGCTGCAATAGAGAAATTGGTTAATTCTGACAAAGAAAATTTAAAGAAGACTGTCAAACAGTATAAGCATCAAATGAATTACATGCAGGAAGTTAATGATGGTTTAATGATGGAAAATAGAAGACTAAGAGAGGATCTTCAGGATGTTCATGACAATTTTCAGGAATTAGTGGTGGATGCCAAGGAAACACTCAGAAGGAAAAGGGCTTCTGACAGGCACTGTTCAGAGCTGGAAAAAACAGTTGAAAATCTACAACAGGAAAATGAACACCTTCAGAAGAAGATAGCTGAGTTGGCGAAGAAGCATAAAAGAGTAAAGAGAAGGTCCTCAAGCCCAGATGGTATATCTCTTCTTGTGGAGGCAGCGAAGGAGATATGAGGCAGTTAGTAGTTAGGAGTTATTTTAGACAAACTTTTTGTTTTAGTTAAAGAATTTGCTATTTTAGCAAACTTGTAATTTTGTAAAAATATAAATTTTACTTTACCTAATCTAGTGATTCGATGGAGAGCTAGGAGGGAAAAACCCTAACTGTTTTTGAGAAGAAAACTATTTAGACAGGAAAGAAAAACATTGTAAGGGTTCTGATTTTGGAGAGCATCAGGAGGTCTGCTAGTTGCTTGTACTTTCAGACTTGTTCAGTGATAGGTACTGTAAACTCTTATATGCATTTATTGATGAAACTATGAATATATGACTCTTTACCCTACATTTGATCTGTGTTGGCTTCATTTTGAACTTATTTAGTTTCATGAATGACAAATTCATTTCTGGTTGATGTGTAATTTCCAGTGGTGCTTGTCCTTTATGTGTGAACTTCATTACAGTCTTTTGTTAGATTCTTGTGATATATATGCATCTTTATCGATATATGTGTATGATTTAGTTGTTGCTTATTTGCTGAATGTATTCCCTTTATGCTCTTGAAGTTTATGACCAAAAACATATAAAACAAAACCCTAAACCCTAGTTTGAATTGATTTTTATTCTTGAGATTGTGTTGGCTTGTTACCCTAGCCTTAGTAACAATTTCTGAGACAAACATCTTTGGCGCCGTTGCCAGGGACGAAGCTGAAGCATATCTTCCCTGGGATACTCATCATTTTTCTGGTTTAAGAGGTAGAATTGAACCAGCATTTTTGAAGGCTATTTTCACCAGAAAATTGTCACAGTGGCTTCTAACAGAATTGGAACAAGGAGCAGACCTGCATCTTCATTACATCAGGGTGTGACAGACCCTGAAAAGATTATAAAAATAGCAAGAAAGCTCAGCAGGTCTCAATCTTTACCAGCCTCTTGTAACTCTCACCAGTTGGGTGAATCATTAGACCCAGCTGAAACTTCACCTTGTGTAAAACCTAACATCCCTGAGAGCACTTTCCAGGTTTTCACTAGTCCTCGAAGCTTTTTGAAAGCTAAAACCTCTTCTCCTGATAAAATACCCATCTTTCAGTTGAAAGTAGGAAGGAATCCTTTCCAAAAAAGTTCCAGTCAAATTTCTTCCTCCTCAAAATCTCAGTCTAAACCTCAGTTCACAATGGCAGCCCAAAATCCACCTATGGATATGATGGACAGAATGGTAGCAGCTAGGTATGCACCATTAGTATTACCTCAGCCTTTACATGCCTTGCCTACACATGATTACCAAAAGTATATGCCTCGATTCAATGGACAAGGTGAAACAACTGCAGAAGAACATTGGGAAGCTTTTGAGAGTTATGCAGATAATCAGAACATTGAAATTAAAGATGTATGGATGAGGGTATTTGTAAAAAGTCTTGATGGGGATGTGAGAAAATGGTTCAGAGGACTGCCTGCTAATTCCATCACCATAATTGAAGAACTAAAAGTTCTTTTTCTGAGACAGTGGGGAGACACCAAGGATCACACTTATTACATAACTGAGTTTGGAGCTTTGAGAAGAAAGAAGGATGAGACTATTTCTGACTTTTCCAAAAGATTTAACAAGATGTATACTAGGATTCCTGCAGAAATCAAACCCACTGAAACGTCAGCCAAGTTGACCTATGCAAATGCTTTTGATCATGAATTATCTTTATTACTTAGAGAAAGAAGACCTATTACCTTGATGAACATGCAAGAGGCAGCACTAGAAGTAGAGTCAAATTTACTGGCTTCTAATAGGCTCAAGAAAGAAACACCTCAGTAGCAGTATGAAAGAAAGGGAAAGAAGGAAGCTGTTTCTACAAGTGCTGCACCTCAGTCTGCTGAATCTAAAATAGATGAAATGGCTAAACTTGTAAAGATTCTCACTACCAAGTTAAATAAACTAGAACTGGAAAAGATTTCTGCTAAACCTGCCCCAGAAGCTGATCGAAACCCAAATAACCAAAATCAGTTCAGGAGGCAATTCGCTCCTAGATTCATGCCAAGAGAGCGTAGAAATAATGATATTCAGCGAGAAAGAAGGGAGAATGAGGATCAAAAAGTACCCCCACCTTTTCAAAATAATTTGGTGGATGAAGAAGAAATTGATCAACAGTTACTGTTTGAAGAAACTGAGACAGATCAGGATGTGAATCATTTTGGAGATGGCTTATCTGGAAGTTTTGTAACAGAAGAAGATTTTCTAAATGTTGAATATTATGATGCAGACTTGTATGAAGTTGAAGATGAATTGGAGTTTGAAAAAACTGCTGTAAATGCTGTTGCTAATCAGAATGGAATTAAGAAGACTCTTAATCTCAGATCTCGCCCGAAACAAGTAGTCCAAGCTCCTAAGAAGAAAGCTGTTGTTCCTGCTCCAGTTATTCCTGATAAATCAGTTGCTGATCCTGTAGCAGAAAAGAAACAATCTGCAGAAAAGTCCAAGAAGAATACAGAAATTGAAGAGGTAAACAAATCAGGTCAAAATTTTAGTTTGGAAAATGAGTTAGGTAAATTAAAAATTCCTGTACCATTTTCTGAGCTTATAAAAAATCCATCATACAAGAATACAGTTTTGAAAGTGATGAATATGCCCAATAATCAACCAGTTTCAGATACAGTGAATCTGCAGGAATAAAACCCTAGAATCTTTATTGGATCAGCTTTGGCTGAAAAGACTGAAAACGAAGCTGGTGCTTCTCCTCCCTTCTATATAACTTTGACTGTGCATGAGCAGATGATTCATAATTGCCTGCTAGATTCAGGAGCATCCCATAATTTGATGCCAAAAGCTGTGATGGAAGCCCTGGGCCTTAATGTCACAAAACCTTATCATGATCTATATGCCTTTGATTCCCGAGCTGTAAAGTGTCTAGGAGTGATAAAAGACATGGTTGTTAACCTTACTCAGTTGCCAATGAAAAGTGTAATAATGGATGTTGTGGTAGCTGACATCACACCAAAATTTGGCTTGCTTCTGTCTAGGTCATGAGCTAAGAAGGTTGGGGGAACATTACAGATGGACCTCTCTTATGCCACTATTCCTATTTTTGGTTGAGAAAATAGGAGACTTTACAGAGAACTACAGCTTGCTTATATTGTCACAGATGATAAGAACCCCACTAATCACCCAGTTTACTCTGTGGATAAAGACCTTGGCTCATGCATGTTACAGTTTAGTGAAGAAGATAATTCTGCTGGTCAGTTACATGTGGAAAAAGATCAGCCAATAAAACATAGCATAGAGGAAAAAGATGCAGTGTGGCAGTTATATTTTGATGGATCTTCATGCAGAGAGGGTGCTGGAGCTGGAGTTTTACTTATTTCCCCTGGCGGTGAAACAGTGAAACTTATGTATAAATTGGAGTTTGTTACAACTAACAACACTGCTCAGTATGAGGCTTTTCTATTGGGATTGAAAGTTGCTAAAGATTTGGGAATTCAGCAAATTTCTGCATTTGGCGACTCCGAACTAGTTGTTCAACAGGTGAAGAACAAATATCAAGTAAAGCAGGGTTTGCTGAAAGTATATCGAAATGAGGTATGGGATATGATTGAAAACTACTTTATAGCATTTAATATCACTCATATTCCCAGGAATCATAATGAAACTGCAGATTCTTTAGCCCTGGCTGCCACATATTTTAGGATCCCTAAAACTACTCAGCTAAAGTATCCTATAGAAGTGAGGTATAGACCTTGTGTTCCTGACAATATAAAACATTGGAGGGTTTTTGAAGATGATATTGAAATAAAAAATTTTCTTGAGCTTGTAAATGAGTTTTCAAATATTCAGATTGATCAAGAAGAAGATGGAAAAGATGAATAGTTAGATGAGTTTGCTGCAGAAGATATAGCAGGGCATAAAATCATTGAATTAAAAAGTAATTTCATTCCGAAAGGCTTAGTACCTTTGGAAAGAATATTCAGCAAGGATGATACACCTTCAAAGCCAGTAATTCAATCTTCAGAAGACAACGTAGACGACTACAATATTGGTTCAGCAGAACATCCCAGAATGGTAAAACTTTCCAAAAACCTAACAGCAGAGCAAAGAAGTAGATATATTAAGCTGTTGAAAAAATATATAGATGCATTTTCCTGGTCTTACAAGGAACTAAAAACTTATGATACAGTAGTTATTCAGCACAAGGTTCCTTTGAAACCTAATGTCAAACCTTTCAGGCAGAAATTAAGAAGAATCAATCCAGCCTTGTTTCCTGTAATTGAAAAAGAATTAAAGAAATTGTTGGATGCAAAGATAATAGTGCCTCTTAGGTATTCTTCTTGGGTGGGTAATTTGGTTCCTGTCAGAAAGAAGAACGGGGAGATTCGCTTATGTGTTGACTTCAGAAATCTGAATCGATCATCATTAAAAGACAACTATCCTCTCCCCAAAATTGAACAGGTTTTGCAACAGGTAGTTGGAGCTCAAAGGATTTCTATGCTAGATGGTTTCTCAGGGTATAATCAGATTGCTATGCACCCTGATGATAAAGAAAAAACAGCTTTTACAAGCCCCTGGGGGACATTTATGTATGACAAGATGCCTTTCGGTTTGATGAATGCTGGAGCAACCTTTAAGAGAGCCATGGATATTGCATTCGTGGGTGAAAAAGATAAGTTTGTGGTTATCTATCTGGATGATATTACAGTCTTCTCAAAATCTGATGATGAACACTTGAAGCATTTGGAGCAAACCTTCATAAAATGCAGAAAATTTGGCTTATCTTTGAACCCCAAAAAATCACATTTTGCCGTGCAATAAGGTAAATTGCTTGGCCACTTGGTGTCAGCTGATGGTATTAGGATTGACCCTGAGAGAGTCAGAGCAATATTGAAGATTAGTTTTCCCAGGAGTAAAAAGGATGTGCAATCATTTATTGGCAAAATCAATTTTCTGCGGTGGTTTATTCCTAATTTTGCTGAAACTATTAAGCAAATTACAGCTATGTTAAAGAAAGACCAAGAGGTCAGGTGGACTGTTGAAGCAAAGGAAGCTTTTGAGAAAATCAAGATGTCTTTGACTGAAGCACCTGTTCTGGTAAGCCCTAATTTTGCCAAAGAATTCTTTACCTTTTCTTTTGCTTCAGAGGATACTATTGCTGCTGTCCTACTTCAGAAGAATAATGAGGGATTGGAACAACCAATTTCCTTTTTCAGTAAAACACTTAGAGATTCAGAGTTGAAATACAGTATCTTGGAAAAACAAGCCTATGCTCTGGTGAAGGCTTTAAAATTTTTTAGAATATATATTTTACATTCCAAGGTTATTTCATTTGTTCCAAATGCTGCAGTGAAAGATGTTTTGACACAGCCTGATAGTGAAGGAAAAAGGGGAAAGTGGATTGCCAAAATTATGGAATATGAAGTGGAAATCAGACCTACTAAGCTGGTTAAAGGACAAGGATTGGCCAAACTGCTGGCTGACTCAAATTGTCAAGCCTTAGGATTACATGTTATGACAGAAGAATCAGCACCTGAAGAAAAGCAAGCATCCCTGGAAAAAGAAAGAATCATGGACTCTTATTCATCTTCAGAGTGGTATGCTGATATTGTTCATTTTTTGTTATTTTTGCAATGCCCAGAACACCTGGATAGGAAGGCTGCCAGATCTCTGAAATTAAAAGCTACTAAATACTGTTTGATAGAAGATCAATTGTTTTGGAAAGACCCCGGAGGAATCTTGTTAAGGTGTTTAGATCAGGCTGAAATAGAAGAAGTAATTTCAGAATCCCATGAAGGAGCTTGTGGAGGACATAAATACTGGAAAACAACAGCCTATAAAATTTTGAGAGCTGGATATTATTGGCCCTCCCTCTTCCATGATGTTTACCAGCAGGTAAGAGCTTGCATACCTTGTCAGAAATTTGCAGGTAAACAGAAGTTAGTATCTTTACCGTTGAAGCCTATTGCAGTCAATGCCCCTTTTCAGCAATGGGGTCTGGATTTTATTGGAGAAATAAACCCAGCATCTTCGGGTCAGCATCATTGGATCTTGACTGCCACAGATTTATTTACAAAATGGGTGGAAGCTATTCCCACAAGGAATGCTACAGATAAGGTGATTATGGATTTCATTGAAGATAATATTCTGAGCAGATTTGGTTGTCCACAAAGATTGATTACTGATAATGCCAAAGCATTCAAATCCAAGGCAATGGTGGCCTTTTGTGAGAAAAATGGTATTATTCTAAAACACTCAACTCCCTATTATCCTCAGGGAAATGGTCAGGCTGAATCATCTAACAAAAATATCATTCAATGCATCAAGAAGTTGCTAAAACACAATAAAAAATCTTGGGATTCAATGTTGAAATATGCATTGTGGGCAGATAGGATTACTGTAAAGCAAGCCATTGGTACTTCTCCCTTTCAGCTAGTGTATGGAACAGAAGCAGTATTTCCAGTGCAATTGGGAATTCCAGTAATGAAGTTCCTTCAGAATTCTCAAGAGGAACCGGATGATTTACAAAGAAGAATCTTCGAAATGATTGAGGTACAGCAAAATAGAGAGAAGGTAGATAAAGAAGCACAGATGTACAGAGCTAAAATGAAAACCAGGTTTGACAGAAATATTAAAGAACATATTTTTTCAGAAGGTGAGTTGGTTTTAAGATGGGATGCAAGAAAGGAACAGAAAGGTAAGCATGGCAAATTTGATAATATATGGTTCGGTCCTTTTCTGATATCTAAAGTTTTGGAAAATAATACATTCATCTTGCAGTCCTTGGAAGGGGAGGAGTTGCTCAGCCCTGTCAATGGGCGATTCCTCAAACATTTCTACAGTTAGTGAGGGTCATTGTCACTTTTCATTGTATATACCGGTGTGAGTGAGATTAAATAAAGACTCCATAGCCCAATGGAAGACAGAAGGCACTAGTCTACAAGTTCTTGAAGCCTCACAGGGAGGACTTCATCCCGCAGCTGGAGCCAGATGTTAAGTCAGTAAATTTTTCTCCATTTTTGATTTATTTTCTCCAGTTTTGGTTTGTGTTTGAATCTACTTCAGTTAAATTTTTTGATTTTAAGTTTTAGTTTTAGTCATCCTAGAAACTTCATGGGTGATTGAATAAGTTTGGAACCCAGTCTTTTCAGATTTTATTTGATTTTGGTGATTTTTTATATTGTAAAGGGGGTCAATGAGAGTCATATTTTCAAAAGTAGAATCATTAATGTCTTAGAGAACAGTTAAACTTATTTCTTAAACTAAAAAAAACTGCCAAAACCTCCGACAAATTAGCAAAAAGTTAAAAAACTGCTAAATTTTGGCCTAAAAGTTATTCTCGTAGCGCTATACAAAAGTTTAACAAAGAGCGCGCTACAGGAATATCGTGGCCTGTGTTTTTTTCAAGTTTCGAACCGATTTCAATCATGATGCAGAATGGGAGTGTCTAATCGCCTTGTGTGAGTGTTCTAACATGTGTTTGCAGTAGTTTGAGCATGATTTTTGTTGGTTGCTCGTCACGAAGTAAAACAAGCTCATCATTGCATGGTATGCGAGATCAGTTGCACAGAAACCAGCAAATCCCGGTTTAGATGTCAAATTCCTCTTGTTACACGCATCATTGCAGGAGAGTAGTGTTTTTGAAGGAGAGCTCACTACTAAACGGTGGATTGTGTTGCTGAGAAAAAGAGACAGGTGTGTTTAATCGCCAGCGAAAATTAGGGCTTCCGAATTCATTCACCAGCAGTTAAAGAAACGATATGAGGACACTTGTGCTCATAAGAGGAGATCGTTGACACCCCAAAACGAAGCTGTAAGCCACGACAGATGAGCAATTGACAGGTATTCCGTTATAAACCCTTATAGCTGGTAAATTTGGGTCTTTTTCGCTGCACGATTTTTTGGAAAAATTGGTTGCTGAAGAAGATAGAATAGATCATAAAATAAGAAATTCACCACAGAAATAGCTATCTGAAGCCCGGTATGAGGAATGTGCATGGACTGGTTCCTCTCATGACCTAATGTCTTTAAACATCAGAATATATAGGAAATAGCATCGAAAAGACTCACAGATCTATCTGTAATGCTCAGTTTTTACACAGAAGGCGTTTGTTAGTTTATGCAAGTGGTTTAAACATTGCTAAAAATTGTTATGACCTGTAAAATCACTTGCTCGGAGAACATTGAATTGAAGGTCTGTCCAGGAGTGTATAGCATAGTTCAAAGGAACTCAAAGCATCATAAAACAGTTTATAAAATATATTTTGAAACCTGAAATCAGACTATTCCTGTTTCCTGAAAAGAAGAATATGGGGAAAAGTGGCAAAAGTGGTAAGGTCAACAGGGCTGAGCCCACAGACTTAACATGGATTCAGAAGCTTCCTGACTGTGCAGAGCTGTTTCAACGGGCAGGCTGGTTGAAATTTTTCAAAAGGATAGATGGTTTTGATGCTCAGGTGTCCTGCAATTTTGCTAAGGGACTTAAAAATGAGATGATTATAATGGATACTTTGAGATTCAAGCTGACTGTAGAATTAATAGCAGAAGCTACTGAGATTAGTAATGAGGGTGAGCACTGGTTTAATAAGTCACCTTTCGAGTTTGATCCCCAAAGGTACTTATTGCCTAATGTGACTCCTGACTGGAACAAGGGTATTCTCATTCATAATTTCAGGAAAGAATGGATTGAGCCCATAAGGATACTTCAGAGTTATGTGACTTGTGAAGGAAGATATTCATTAGTGTTCAAATATCATCTCAAGTTCCTTCAACACATGGCAGGGGTTTTTAAAATGAATCTGCCCTTCTTTTTCTTTAAAAGCCTGCAGAAAATGTCAAGCAAAATAAAACAACATGATGATCACACTTCTCAATCACTTTTTCACCATGGTCTCATTAAACTAATCATCACTACAGTGTTGCAGCATGAGGGAAAGACTTGGGACTTCTTTTTGTTATGGTCAGGGGTTCATTCTAAAGGAGAAGATCAACAACCAAAAAGACAAACTGACAAGGGGAAGGTAATGATGCAAAAGTTAGGCCATTCAGTCAAACCTGCAAGCAAGCATGACATTAAAGCTAAGAAGGTGACTAAACAGGTAGCAGAAAAGAGACAGGATGGCAATCAGCTCCAAGAAATTCCAGATCACACTAAAAACAGGTTCACATTATTTGAAGATAAAAAGGAATTCCTTGAAAAGAAATCATCACCTGTAGCAGATCCTCGGGATGAAAGTAAAGTTGATATTAAAATAGTTCCTGTAGCTAAAGAAGAAATTCCTATTCGGCCAAGAAGCCCCATTACAACCCTTTCGGATGATGAAGGATACATGTTAGAGGAGGAACAACCTGTTTCTAAGATTAAGGTCAAAACTGAATTTGAAGAAGCTCAAGTTTTAGATGGCACAGCTATGAAACCTAACAAGAAAATAAATAAGTTGGAAGTGGTGGAATTATCTTCTGTTAGGTACAAAGGCAGAAAACTGAAAATGATGGGGGAGGTAGCTACTCTCTGGAGACCTAAAACTAGGTCGAAAAACAAGCTAAGGTTAAATATGAAAAAGCTGTTAAATGCAAAATTGAAGACTGATAAGGTGACTATATCTGATGAAGAATCCATGGGGGATGATAAATCAAAGTTAGATAAACTACAGCCAGGTAAAGAAGAAGATATTAAGTCAGGGAAAGTAGCAGATGAACGAAACTCCAAGTCCATCATTGAAGATACTTCTGAGAAACTGTTGACAGAGGAAGCACAAATATTTAAGAAGTTTGACATGTTTTGGAAACCTAATGAAGAGCACGATGCTGCAATAGAGAAATTGGTTAATTCTGACAAAGAAAATTTAAAGAAGACTGTCAAACAGTATAAGCATCAAATGAATTACATGCAGGAATTTAATGATGGTTTAATGATGGCAAATAGAAGACTAAGAGAGGATCTTCAGGATGTTCATGACAATTTTTAGGAATTAGTGGTGGATGCCAAGGAAACACTCAGAAGGAAAAGGGCTTCTGACAGGCACTGTTCAGAGCTGGAAAAAACAGTTGAAAATCTACAACAGGAAAATGAACACCTTCAGAAGAAGATAGCTGAGTTGGAGAAGAAGCATAAAAGAGTAAAGAGAAGGTCCTCAAGCCCAGATGGTATATCTCTTCTTGTGGATGCAGCGAAGGAGATATGAGGCAGTTAGTAGTTAGGTGTTATTTTAGACAAACTTTTTGTTTTAGTTAAAGAATTTGCTATTTTTAGCAAACTTGTAATTTTGTAAAAATATAAATTTTACTTTACCTAATCTAGTGATTCGATGGAGAGCTAGGAGGGAAAAACCCTAACTGTTTTTGAGAAGAAAACTATTTAGAGAGGAAAGAAAAACATTGTAAGGGTTCTGATTTTGGAGAGCATCAGGAGGTCTGCTAGCTGCGTGTACTTTCAGACTTGTTTAGTGATAGGTACTGAAACTCTTATATGCATTTATTGATGAAACTATGAATATATGACTCTTTACCCTACATTTGATCTGTGTTGGCTTCATTTTGAACTTATTTAGTTTCATGAATGACAAATTCATTTCTGGGTGATGTGTAATTTCCAGTGGTGCTTGTCCTTTATGTGTGAACTTCATTACAGTCTTTTGTTGGATTCTTGTGATATATATGCATCTTTATCGATATATGTGTATGATTTAGTTGTTGCTTATTTGTTGAATGTATTCCCTTTATGCTCTTGAATTTTATGACCAAAAACATATAAAACAAAACCCTAAACCCTAGTTTGAATTGATTTTTATTCTTGAGATTGTGTTGGCTTGTTACCCTAGCCTTAGTAACAATTTCTGACACAAACACTCCGATTCTACCTTGATGACCTCACAGCTCGTTCCCGAAAACGATCAGACCACCTTAACGACCTTCGGCAAGTTTTCCTGCGTTGTCGCAAATATAAAATTCGCTTGAACCCACACAAGTGTGTCTTTTGCGTCCCGGCAGGCCGGTTGTTGGGTTTCATTGTTTCCCAAGACGGAATCACTGTCGATCCCCTGAAAGTCAAAGCCATCTTAGAACTTCCACCTCCTCGCACGCTTCGACAACTCCAAAGTCTAAAAGGGCGGTCCAATTTCCTTAGACGCTTCGTTCCTGATTATGCCACCAAAGTCCACGGGTTCTTACGCTTACTTCGTACCCACATACCCTTTGTTTGGGATGAGCAAGTAGACACGGCATTCGAAGCCCGCAAGAAAGCTCTCACACAAGCCCCCTTGATATCCCCACCGGATTTCTCTCAAGACTTCACCCTTTATGTCTCGACATCTGAACATGCTGTGTCAGGAGTTTTGGTCCAAGAAGATGCCTCCCACCAAGAGCATGTGATTTATTACGTCAGCCAGACCTTGTCTGTCCCGCCTCTGCATTACCCATACGAGGAAAGATTAGCCCTAGCCATAGTCTTTTCTGTACAAAAATTGCGACACTACATCCTACTCAGTCATACCACGGTCATGGCCGACTCGAACCCTATGGTCTATCTCCTAACCCGGCGACTCCTACAAGGTCGTGTCGCGAAATGGGTCATTATCCTCTAGGAATATGACCTCACTTTCAGAACCCCCAAAAGCACCAAATCCCTCGCGCTTGCTCACCTCATCACCGACCTCCCATCCTCTTCAACATCACCCGTTATCCACACGGACTTGATTGACGAGCAGATTTTCATCATTTCGTCCGATGACCCTTGGTACGGAGACATTTTGACTTACCTTCGTACGCAAAAATTTTGACCACACATCGATCGTGACGGACGTCGTCGCATACGACACCACGCCCCCCGATACCTCTTGTTAGGGGATGTACTTTATCGACGCGGCGTTGATACAATCTTACGCCGCTGCCTATCCTATAGTGAGGCAGAACAAGTCCTCAATGATTGTCATAGCGGTGCCTGCGGAGGCCTTCTCCGGCATGGCCACCGCCCAAAAAATCATTCGGGCCGGTTATTTTTGGCCATCATTGTCTACTGATTGCATCACCGCAGTCAAGCATTGCCAGAACTGCCAACTATTTTCCCCCAAAGCAAGAACCCCGCCCGCCCCCCTTCATCCAGTCATCACTGTCGGACCATTCTGCAAATGGGCCATCGACTTCCTCGACTGCAACCCCACGTCACCCGGCGGTCACAAACACATCGTTGTGGCTGTAGATTATTTCACCAAATGGGCAGAAGCCATGCCGACCTATAATTGCAAAGCCAACACCACAACACGGTTTTTCTTCAACCATGTTATCGCTCGTTTCGGAGTGCCAAAGCAACTAGTCTCTGACCACGGCTCTCACTTCGAAGATGCTGTCTAGAAGGAATTATCAACCATGTTGAAATTTGAACACCATTTCTCTTCCGCTTACTATCCCCAAGGAAACGGCCAAGTCGAAGCGATCAATAAAATTTTGAAGACCATTCTCCAACGTACTGTAGACAAGCACAAATCCAATTGGCACCACATGCTCTTCCCGGTACTATGGGCCTACCGCACCTCAACCAAAACCGCCACCGGTTTTACCCCTTTCCATTTAGTTCACGGTGTCGAATCCGTCCTCACTATTGAGTGCCAGATCCCAGCCTTACATATCGCCGTTGAACTCCTACCGGACACTTCCCCGATCGAGCAACGTTTACTACTCCTAGAGCAGGCCGATGAAGATCGGCGCACAGCCATTAAAAACATGGAAGCAGCTAAACAACGATCGAAACTAAGTTACGACAAACACGTCCACCCAAGAACCTTTTCTGAGGGAGACCTTGTCCTCGCTTACGATCAAGCTCACGATAAAACCGGAAAGGGAAAGTTCGTGTCTATGTGGCAAGGCCCCTATATCATACACACCTGCCTTGGGCAGGGGGCATACATTCTGACCGATTCAGAAGGCAATCCCCTACGCAACCCACGCAACGGGTTGTACCTTAAAAGATTTTACCCATAGAAAATCTGATGGACACCATCGTCCATTTTAGTATAGGCATACTTTCTTTGTTCACAAAAAATTCAAAAAACCTAAATATTTGTTTTTCTCTGCATGACCACAGATGGAGCCTTTTCCACTCTGCCATGTCGGTTTCGCTGATGGTGCAAGCCGTTGGTCTCCCAATCTCGCCTCCGCAGCTTGGGTAATATAATCCCCTTCACATGAGTTAATTCACATTGACAGAGTATGTTTAGGTGCCGCTACCAATAATCAAGCTGAATACGATGCCGTGACCGGTCTCCTGGCCGCTGCTCTCCAAATGAGCATCCGTCACCTCAACGTTTTCTTGGACTCACGGCTCCTAGTTTCCCAGCTCAACAATGATTACCAAGTACGCGATCCCTGTCTTTTCAGAAAATTCCTGTGCACTAAACAAATGGTTAGACAGTTTGAATCCATTTCATTCACACATGTCCCAAGATACCTCAATAGTGTAGCAGATAATATGGCCAACAATGTCCTCTACTGGCACACCAATCACATCATGTCATATCCATAAACAAAATGCATCCACGTGCATAACATGTGCCTCCACGGGCATATCTATAAACAAAATTCATCCACGTGCATAATAGGTGCCTCCACGGGCATAAAAACAAATAACCAAATAATGCATCGACATGCATAACATGTGCCTCCACGGGCATACATAAATAATCCAACATACTGCATCCAAGTACATAACATGTGCCTCCATGGGCATATACAAAAGACAAAGGTGCATACACGTACTATACAACAATAATCATCAATGATAAATCAAACAACATATGATATAATATCAAATAAAACAAAAAACATACCGTCTAAACTCCAGGCCTGTCCTGGGGCACGAGGCATCTCTGGGTCACCTCGGTAATCCATGCCGGCGTAGGGATAGTCCTCAATCACCAGAGGCATCTGCTCCCACTGCTGATAAAAATCCTCTGTGAAGTAACCGCGGACACCACCGCCGCCACGGGGCATCATCTTCCCCCATCTCATCATACGAGGCTCACTCGGAAGACCAGCACGAATGGGTACCCGTGGCCGCAAGGTCGGCACCCGCTCGAAGAAAAAACAACATAAAAATGAGGCGTAACAAAACTCGCCTCCCTCTCTAATGGCCTTGTCCAGATCTCTCCGGACTCCAGCCAGAAACATCTGTCCCCAGGCATAATAAGTACCCTGAAGAACAGAATCCACCATCATCGTCTGCCCCCCAGACATACGATGTGGCGCAGCAGCACCCAATATCCGTAGAACGCAGGCCCCAACAGCTCGCATATCCCACTCACGTAGGGATCGCAGACTAAAAGAGTTGTTCTGCAGAACAGCATCATCAACACAAAAAGTCTGTAACAGGTCCTCCATATCTATACCTGGAGGCAACCTCGGCAAGATATCGCCCACCTCACCCAAGCGAGGCAACCCAGTCAAAAAATAGACATCAGTGAGAGTAATATCTAACCTCTCACCCCCAATGATGAATGCACCCTCTGCCGGCACCCACCAACTCACGAGCTTGTTCAGGAGCCCTCTCACTGAACGAATAGGGGGGATCTGAGGGAACTTCAAAAGCCTGCTCATAGCCAAAGTCTGTCTCACCCCTGCATCAGTCTCAATCCTCAGCATGAGATCACCATCGATCTCTCGCTCCCGCCACGAGGACTGCGGTCTCCTCAACATCCTGCCAGCAAACAGAAGAAATTTTTAGCCCTAGCATAAAAAAAATTTATGAAAAAATCCCATCGCGGCTTTTACGCAAAAAACCGCGCTGCCCATCGCGGATTTTCCACAAAAAGCCGCGATGACCATCGCGGGATCCATGCAAAAACCCGCAATGAACATCGCGGGTTCTGGCCGAACAGTCGCGATGAACATCGCGACTATCCCCCATGAACCCGCGATGAACATCGCGGGTTCCAGCCTCACAGTCACGATGAACATCGCGGGTTCCAGCCTCACAGTCACGATGAACATCGCGACTGTCAGCCTAAAACCCGTGCAGTTCATCGCGGGTTCAGCCCCGAAACCCGCGCGGTTCCACGTTGGAGAGTCAACATGGAATTTCGCGGCCTTTGGGGGCCCGCCACCAAACAAAAAAGACATAATTGACAAGGCTAAGGCAAATAGAGTTACCTGCAACTCGCTGAATCGAAAACCAACAGTGAAATCTCCTGGAAATCGAGAAAAAGCTCTGATAGCTCTATCAAACTCGCACGTAACAATGACAAGTAATTTGGGCCCCACGCCCTATTTATAGAAATTCTACCAATTTTCCAACAACCATTGCGGTATCATACGAAGTCCATTTCTCAAACCGTTGGCACCGTTGGAATCAGCACAGCGAGAACTTCATGTAGGTTCCTTCCTTTTTTTGTTTTCACGGGATCCATTTTTTGACCATTTTTTGGGCCTCTCTCGTGGCCTCGGTTTGCGTGCCAAATCGGCCGTTCTCTGTTTTGGACATCCCTTATATCACCGGATTCAGTTTTCCGCGCTCGTGATGATGCTTGAGATCATTTCTCGCTGTCACGTCCCGATTTTCAGGGCATTTTTTCCATGCCCACTTGTCACCTCGGTTTGCGTGCCACATCGGTCGTTCTCAGTTCGGGGCATGCCTTATATCATTGGATTCAGTTTTCCATGCTCGTGATGATGCTTGAGATCATTTCTCGCTCTCACCTTTAGATTTGTTGGCCATTTCTTCCATGCTCCGTCGTCACCTCGGTTTGCGTGCCACATCGGCCGTTCTCCGTTTTGGACGTGCCTTATATCGTCGGATTCAGTTTTCCGCGCTCGTGATGATGCTTGAGATCATTTCTCGCTCTCACATTTAGATTTTTTGAACATTTTTTCCATGCCCTTCACATAACCTCGGTTTGCGTGCCACATCGGCCGTTCTCCGATTTCGACAATCCTTATGTCACCGGAACCAGTTTTCCGCACTGATGACGATGCTTGAGACCTTTTCTCACCCTCATCAATCCATGTTTGTTTGGTATAATTTTACCCCTTTTTCGGGCCGAGCAACCCCTTTTACGAAAAAGGCACTTAGGGAGTTTCTGTTAAGCTCTTTTCTGACTCCTACAAACAATGAAAAGATTGCCGAGCAACCTTGTTTCCTTTCATGCTCGTTAAAGGTATCTGAAAGGGCGTCTACCTGGTATAAGTTTACCCCTTTTCCGGACCTTGTAGACTAATTACGAAAAAGGTATACTCTAGTCACATCGGCTAGAAGAGTTCTCCATCCGCATCATTTTATGCTTTTTCGGGACTTGGAGACTAAAATTACGAAAAAGAAACACCAATAGAGTCCACTTACCGTTTTCAGACTCTCTAAATATGAAAGCAACCATGAGCATGAGCCGTCCTGGGCTCACAAAATCCACAGGACCGTACCAATTCAGAGCACACTTTTATCCCTTCTTGGAGCTCATTAAGACTACGAAGAAGGAATCAATGGTGCCTCTTGGTGCCACGACAGATCAAATCTACTCATCAGGCAGCTTCCCCATTCTGGTCGCCTTTGTTCAGAGTATTCTGCAGTATGTCACCTTGATAATCCCTCGACGGCACCTACCAGCTCGTCCTCCCCCCCAGAGTCAATATATACCATTCAGTCAAAGCAATGATCCCCACACCTACAAGTCAGTTCCCCACGCTGCCAGGTCAACCATGCCATCATGCTCTGAACAAAGGAAGTTTGAGTCTACCCACTTTTTGACCCAGTTACTTCCCATCCCCACAAGTATGTCAGTCCTACCATCAATACTACCACACTTCAGTTCTACACCTCGCGCTCCTATCAAGGAAACATCATTGCCTTGTTAGTTGCTGGTCTCCCTCTGTCGACAACAACCAAATTTATTCCAGAGGATAGACCTAGAGGTCCCTGTGTCTTGGACTCATCATCATTTATGATGAGTGCCTACAAATCATTTCGAGAAGAGTCCTCAGTGCCTCTCCAAATGGTTGTTTCTCACATGCTCGACTTCAACACCTTGATCGCATCGTTGAGACTCACACAGGGCATTCGTCCGCTCAGTTATTAGTTGAAGACCCCGGATACCTCCTGAATCCTCCACATTTGAGAGTCTACATATGGAAACAACTAGTACACTTTTTCTATAGATATCCGGGTTGCACATGGCGACAGTATTCAGATGTACCCCAGTTTCATACTCCCTTGAGTATACAGTTACATTAATTCTCAGAGATGACTCATAGTCTTTGAGTCTCTACAGATATTGGACACCTTCAGTTTCAGCAGTTCATCAGCTAGTCCAGTGTATTAGTTATTGAGATCAGTTATGATCAAGAGTATATCACAAAATAATGTCCCCCCTGGACCATTATGATGTATCAGTAGATTCTTTATGTATTAGATCCCCCTTCTTGGGACTAATTGTTATGTATATGTCTTGATACGAGCATGGGAATGCCCGCCTCGTCCATTATCAGAGATTATACCTCATTCATATTGAGGCCATGTAATATTTTTTGTTTCTTGCAGCTTCCAAGGGCCGTGGCTCCAGTCTCCAATCGGTCTCTTCTCCTTCCCAAACCCCTGAAAAAAGACAAAAGAACTATGATGTCTATCGGCCATACGATGAGCTCCTGCCCTCACACATCAGGGGGCAATCTGTTAACACCTAAAAAGTGCTCACTAGCTCATTTCCCTATTCACATGACCCATTTGTCCACTTTTTCACCATCGAAGCCTCTGAAACCAACAAAAGGTCACCAAAAGACCTGAGTACACCCCCTTTTCCATTAAAAAAGATTATTTTTCCTGAAAAGCATAAAAAACCCTCAAAAAGGGTCCAAATTCCCAAAAATATTAAAAAGGGAATTAAAATATTATTTTTATTCAAAAAAGGAAAAAGGAGGGAAAAGTACCTAAACCATGTTGGTCAATACCATTTGGTTTCCACAAAACCACAAATGGTATTCCCCACCACCAAAACCTATAAAAAGGTGGTAGGGGCTCCTCATTTCACATCCATCCATTATCTCATCCTTATGCTGCTGAAATCTCCCTTGAGCATTTTAGCCATTGCAAACCACATTGGAGAAGAGACCATTGGAGATTGGAGTTGCTCATCCTTGGAGCCATTCAACCTCACCATTAGAGGTATTGATTCCTCAAGCACTTGCTTGCCCCATTCTTTCAATACAAATTCATTATTTGACATTGTCTTGTTCTTGATTTTAAATTATTTTTGTTATTTGCTTAATATCTTTGCATAGATCCATGATTAGTCTTATTTAATTAGTTTATTGTTATTTATTTCCATTGAAATTGCTGCTACTAGTTAGCAGGTGCCCATAGCACTAAGCCTGGTTGCAAAACCGGGCCAACAGTATGAGTTCTGATATTTCTGATATTGTAGAAGCATATGATGATCATGACATATCAGGTTCAGAATCTGACCATTTTGATCCTCCTCAGTTACCAAAGTGGGTCCAAAACACTCTACAATCTGCTGGTTCGAATCTTGGAAATCCTGCTGATCCGAGACGAACAAGAGGAGACTTTCAAAGAGAAGGTATGGCTCTTTATATTGCTAATCCTTTTCTTCCTGAGATTTGTTATTTGATGGCTGGTTCAGATCCTACATCATACTATTCTGCTCATCGAGATTCGAGATGGAAAAGTGCCATGGATGAAGAGTACAGTTCTCTTCAAAAGAACAACACATGGGAGCTAGTTTCTCTTCCACCTGGAAGAAAATTAGTGAAGTGTAAATGGGTCTACCGTACTAAAGTTTCTGCTGATGGCACTATCAGCAAATACAAAGCAAGGTTGGTGGCAAAGGTTTCTCCCAAGTCCAAGGAGTGGACTACACTGAGACCTTTGCACCAGTTGCAAAGATGGATTCCATCCGCCTTGTTATAGCTATTGCCGCATCCAAGCACTGGGAAGTGCACCACATGGATGTGAAGAGTGCATTTTTACTTGGAGAACTTGCTGAAGAGTTATATATGCAGCAGCCAGAGGGTTATACATCAAATCCATCATTGGTTTGCAGATTGAAGAAATCTTTGTACCGGTTAAAACAGGCCCCAAGAGCTTGGTACACAAAGATGGACTCCTTCCTTCTTTCTCAGAATTTCCAAAGATGCAAGTCTGATCCGAATGTGTATCTTCAGTGAGCTAAAGGTAATTTGTTGGTTATTGTACTTTATGTTGATGATCTTCTCATTAATGGTAGCACACTTACTTCAATAAACAAACTAAAATCTGCCTTAAATCTAGCTTTTGACATGAGCGATTTGGGCTTGCTGAGTCACTTTTTGGGATTGGAGATAGCTCAAAATTTTGATGGGATCACTATATCTCAGCAAAAATATGCTTCCGACCTATTATTGAAGTTTAATATGGCTGAATGTAAGGAAGCCTCATTCCCATTCCTCTCAGGAATCAGTCTTGAGGAGGGAGATTCTACACCGCTTGCAGATTGCAGTATGTATCGACAGTTGATTGGTTCACTACTTTATTTGACACACTCACGGCCTGATATCTCATATGCCGTGAGTGCCGTGTCAAGATATATGAAGCAGCCACATGAGCTTCATTGGCGAGCAACCAAGTGGATCTTGCAGTATGTGCAAGGTACGAGACAGTTTGGCATACATTATGCTGCAGATTCTGAGCTTGATTTCATTGGTTTTACTGATTCAGATTGGGCAGGTGATAGCATTGATCGGAAGTCCACTTCCAATTATGTTTTCATGATTGGTCATGGTGCTATTTGCTGGTCCAGCAAAAAGCAAGAAGCCATTGCACTTTCTTCAGCAGAGGCAGAGTATCGAGGGGCAGTCAATGCCTGCATTCAGGCAGTTTGGTTGCAGGGTATTCTTTCCGAGTTTGGTTTTGGTGGCACTACTTCGACTGTCCTATTTTGTGACAACCAAAGTGCTATCAAGATCTCCACAGATCCAGTTCAGCGGCAGAGGACCAAACACATTGAGATTCATATGCATTACATTCGACAGTTGGTGCATGACCGCACCATCATTCTGCAATATTGCCCTATTGATGAGCAAATTGCAGACATCTTCACCAAGAGCTTCACTGAGAAGAGGTTCTCTTACCTCCATTCACTGTTGGGGGTGAGTTCCATCATGGTGGAGACAGATTGATTCATTATTATGCTTTAGCTTGAGGGGGGGCTTTCTTCCCACTGGGTTTTCCCTCTTTCCTCACTTAGTTTATTTTCAACATTTTTTGGATTATTGTATTGGGGTGACCTTTGGTCTTAGTTACCAGGGCCCCACATTATTTTTTGCACATCATAGTCTAGCTTGAGGGGGGGTGTTCGGATATCCACATCATCTTTTTCAGGATCTTGCATGCAATTAGGGTTTGCATGCAAATTCTATGGTTTGCATGCACTTTGCATGCATCCCAGTCACCAGATTGATGCCTCCAGCACCTTAGCCACCTTATTCTAGCACCCGGGAGCCACTTCCTTCAGAGTTTTAGCCCTCCTAGGCTGAAAGGCACCCACTTCTCACCTATTGCTAGAGAAGGGTGCACTTGTTCACCTACCACTGCAGTTCCACTTCAGTTACACTCAGTTAGCTCCGATTCTCCCTGATTTGAGGCTAGTTTCACTCCTGACTGACTGTTTCACTTCCGTTGGACCTCCAGATTAACTAGATGACTTTTTCTGACTTCAGTTAGCCTCCCATGTGCCCCCACTGAGCCTCCTTCCCTTAATCAGTGCTACACACTTCAGTTACACATGACACACTCAGTTAGACTCAGATTGACACCTGGATGACTGGTTCTTGTGCATTGATGACCACCGTCGATTGATGATGAGGGCTCCTAGTTGGAGTCAAGCTACTCCATTCAGTGATTCGAATGACCTCCTTAGGCAATTCGAATTACTCAGTCATTGTGACAGATTGTATTGTAATTATTCACCCTTATTGGGATATTGAGCACTGCTGCATGTTTTGCACAGTTTTGCACCATATTTTCTATGTTCATCTGTTGTGATTGATTTACTTGTTCATTAGATCTGCTGTGACTAATTTTACTCTTTCAGCTCTGCAAACTTTATTAAAACAGCTCAAAAATGTCTTACAAGACTAATCCTCAAATTACCAAAAGCTTTCAACATAAGATTCTCAATCCTTGTGCCTTCGATTACAAACGTATTATAGATCTCTTTGAGCTCTAGGATCGACTCCTCTAAACCAAAATGTTTTGCAACAGAATGACACTTCATCAAAGTTTGTTTGTCATAACTGCCTTAAAACATAAACAGGTAGAGTTGGTCTAACTATCTCTTACAATTGTCGATATTAGCATAGCATGGAATTAATCTTACAGCAAAAACAAACATAGTGAAGATAAAAGTTCCAGCTGGCTATCCATTTAGCAGCCTCAAAGAATATTACAAATTATATCAAAAATTAGAAATGTCTTATGTGTCTTCTGGACCTTTCAAACAAATACTTGACAACTTATAAAAACTTAGACAGTTACTGCAGCTGACGGAGAGCACATCTCATATTTGCATAGGCATGCATAGCAGCGCAACGTTCAACCGAAGGGAGATTGCAATCTATCATTTCCCTCACCATTACCAGGATTTCAATGTGGTCAGAGTATGAGGATGGCGGAAGCCTTTTGCCAATGGCAATTAACCTGTTCAGGATTTCAAGGTCATCTTGGATCTTTTCCATCAATGTTTTACCTATGAGCAACTGCTCCATGTGTTTGAACTTTGAATGATCCATTCGCCTAGCCGAGATATTCTTTTTGTAGGTTCCTTTGGAGAGGAGATCTAAATTGTCATGCCAAAAATATGGTAGTCCCATTTCATTTAACTTACCAAATGAACTCCTGAAGTCCGCTACTTCCTTCCTCATGTCTTCTACTTTGGCCTCCACGCTTTCCACCTGAGCATACTTCCTCAAAATTCTTCGAGCCACGGTGATTGTCACGATCCAGTTGCCAATGTTTAATCGGACCGTATCTTCTTCTGACAAGTCATTTAAAAATTCCACAACACTTAATGTCGTTTCTTTGGGTTTTTGGGTCAAGTCTTCTCTCGCGGCTACGGAGGTTCATTTTTTCCTTGACTCTTATGAATTGCAGATAGGGCCAAAAACTCTTAGCCTCCTTGTATATCTTGTCCCACACCAGATGTTTACACCCTTGCATAACAGTTTTTCTTGCCACTTGGCAAGTGAGTTTTTTATTCTGTTCAATTGAATCTTTCTGCTTTTCATGGAGGCCGTTTATCTCCTCCTCTTTCTTATTGTTTTCCTCTTCTAGTTTCCACACTCTTTCTGTTAACTCCCTTATCTCATTGTCCTTCAGGCTGACGTGTGACATAGCCCGTGCAAGATCATTGGTACTGTCTTCACCACCACCTAGACTTACATTGGTAGGCCGCATGTCCAAACTGGACAAGTTACTTCTTAGCTCTTCTAGTTGCTTTTCTAGGCTAGTTTTCTCCCATTTACAATGGTCCTTTTCTCCAGTGAGCTTCAGTATTTCTGCTTTACAACCATCCAATTCTTTAGACAAAGCCTCCTTTTGTATTTCAAATCCGGTTTGCTCAAGGGCCTGGATTAACTCGATGTTAGGGACTTTATCCCTTTTTTGTAGACTTGAAATTAGCTTTTCTTTATCAGCCAGCAATTGCTTCATGGCTTTCCCTCCCCCGTCAATTCCAACAAGTTCAAGTTGTAATCTTTTTACAAGTTGCTGAAGGGCTCGGTTTTCACTCTTTTCCTATTTTAGCTGATTTGCAAATTTCTTTACAGCAATTTCCAAGTTATCACCTTTCAGTGTAGCTTTCGCAAGATCAACATGGATGAGATCACCAATCTGTTGGTGAAAATGGATCTTGTTAGAGACTGGTATCACATCCCACCTAAGCTTCATCTCTTTTACTTCTGCATCTATTGATATGGCCAGATTTAAAGTGTTATGCCTCTCGTCCCTACTGGCTATTAAGGAGGTCTTAGTTTTGGACAAACTGCCAGCTCTCGGCATTAGGTCAAATAGCTTCTAGGCTGAGGCTTGCCTAGTTTGTTTATATTGCTCATACAAATCAGCCTCGGACTGGAATCTACTGCTGTCTTCACCCTCTTCAACATCTTGAAATTTGTATTCTTTTATTTGAACATCAGGGGTTGGGGACCCATCATTTTCAGCTTTCTCGTTATCTATCCAGACAATCAACTTTTCCATAGGTGTCCCATCAAATGACTCTTCTCCATCGAGGGGAATAAATGACTCGACTTGAGTATTTCCATCAAACACCTCAGCAGGTGTTATCATCCTGGGTCATTTATCTTCACCACCCGTCTCAGTATCCATATCTTGTATTTCCTCTAGATCTCTTTTCTGGCCCACTTCTGCAGTGTCCGGCACCTGTTCTGTACTTATTTCTGCATCAGACATTTCGCGGTCCCTTTCCTGCAAGTTTTGTACTACTTCTGCCTCAATCTCCCATCGTAGCAAGTTCTATCTCCCGAGTGGCCTCTCTGGATCCTTGTGTTCAAAGGCGCCCAGATTTCACTCCTTCTGTCTTCTAGAAATAACATGCAGGGAATCATATTCAACAGCTATGTCTTTTCTGTACAACACGAGCCTTATCATTTCTTCTATGTCCTGTAAAGCTTTCTTACTCTCCACAATAAAAGGGTCGACATTCCAAGGATACTTTATATCAGTGCCCTTTTTGAATTGTAGGAACAATGTCTCTTCTAAACTCAATTTTTGCCTGATAAATTCTAGGGAAAATGTTCTTAACATCAGAAAAGCAGGAAAGTTGTAGGGTTCCTTCACAAAGTCATACATCCTAATGACTGTAGCATCTTCCAAAAGGAACCAGTCTCCAATGGCTATTTTATCCTTTAACTGCATCATGGACTTCATCTCGGGCAGTACTCTCGACAATCCCTCCCCAAAAATGACTTTGTACACTGGGGGTAAAACATAATTGAAATACTCAAACACATTGTCCAACCGAGCATTTGTCTCAAGCAAAGGGTGAAAATGCGGCCTTCTGTGTTACTTTACATGATCATCTTCATGAGTTGTGTCTGGTATCTGAAAAGACTAGCATTTGGGAAGTTTTCTAGCTGTACATGCATTCTATTAGCCAAGAATTCATCAAAATTCAGAGGAGGGATGAGTCCTGTGTCGGACCTCTCTAAACAAATACTAATCCTAAAGAGTAAACTAAGCTAGACCTCTGTTACTCATTGATCGGTATCTAAACCTAAGAATTGAGCCAACAGTGAGAAGACCAACTGGGAATCATCATCAAAAAGGTTGACATCCAAGGGGTATGGCTTTTCAGCAACTTCGGAATGGGGTTTTAGGCTAGGAATGTTTGACAACTTTCTAGGGAAATTTGGTGGAATAGGGAAACCACTGACTCGTCTGAAAAGCTTTCCGACTCCTGGTACTGTGGCTCGGGGATAAAAAATGAATTTCTTACAACTGACGCATCTAAAACATAGACCACTTTAGACCCACTACAACAAAATAGCCCTTTAGGGGCGATTTTGGCTTCTGGGGATCTTGGTAAAACCCCCCCTAAAATTTTTTTCAGACCTTTAGAGGCGGTCTTTTAAAACTGCCCCTAAAGGTCATGGAAATTGGACCTTTGGGGGTGGTGTTTTGAAAACTGCCCCCAAAAGTCCTGAAATTTGACTTTTGGGGGCAGTTTTTGTAAACCCCCCCCTAAAAGCCCGATTCTCATAACTTTTGGCCGCGGTTTGTCAAAAACCCCCTTAAAAGTCACGAGAATTGAACTTTTGGAGGCGATTTTTTGGGAACCCCCCTTAAAAGTCACGAGAATTGAACTTTTGGAGGCGGTTGTTGGAAAACCCCTCCTAAAAGCCCAATTGTCATAACTTTTGGGGGCGGTTTGTCAAACCCCCCCTTAAAAGTCATGAGAATTGAACTTTTGGAGGCATTTCTTTTGGAACCCCCCTTAAAAGTCATGAGAATTGAACTTTTGGAGGCGGTTGTTGGAAAACCCCCCCTAAAAGCCCAATTCTCATAACTTTTCAGGGCGGTTTGTCAAAATCTGCCCTAAAAGTCATGAGAATTGAACTTTTGGAGGTGGTTGTTGGAAAACCCCCCCTAAAAGCCCAATTCTCAAAACTTTTGGGGGCAGTTTGTCAAAACCTTCCCTAAAAGTCACGAGAATTGAACTTTAGGAGGCAGTTTGTTTGGAACCCCCCCTAAAAGTCACGAGAATTGAACTTTTGGAGGCGGTTTTTTGGCACCCCCCCTTAAAAGTCATGAGAAATGAGCTTGTGGAGGTGGTTTTTTGGATCCCCCCCCCCTAAAAGTCATGAGAATTGAACGTTTGGAAGTGGTTATTTGGAAACCCCCCTTAAAAGTCATGAGAATTGAACTTTTGGAGGCGGGTTGTTGAAACCCCCCTTAAAAGTCATTAGAATTGAACTTTTGGAGGTAGTTTGTTGAACTCCCCCCTTAAAAGTCATGTGAATTGAAATTTTTGAGGAAGTTTTTTTAAACCCCCCTAAAAGTCATTTATGTACGTGTGTTAGGTGTGTCACATGGGTTCAACCATGCATCTCATCAAAACATTGGAGCTAAGCATACACAAGATATTGTAGTGTTAAGAAGGGTGTGCATCATCATTCAACACCATATCCCATTAGAGCTCTACAATTGAGGAAGTCATGCTAGGTTTTTCACATCAAAGATGGTTCTCACACTCCAACTTTCCATGATTCATGGTCAAAATAAAAAATCGTGTTCCATAACATTATCATTTATGACTAAGGGGCCATGTGTAGGGCCATAATCACCACATGATTCCTACATAAGGAATATTTAGCTTGCAAGTGGGTATGGTGGCCATTTCAATATTTACAACATCATGGATGGTTCTTGAAGCCTAATCCATGGTGTCCGTGGTGTTATATCAAAATCTAGTTTATAATGACTGGTAGTTACCTCAAGGTCTTGTGACCTATGGGTGTTTCTCTGTACCACCACATAGGACATAGGAAAGGAATATTTAACTTTTGAGTAACACATTGTCATTTTTTTTAGTATTTTCATGTTGTGGATGGTTCGAGGAGCCTATGTTATGGTCTAGTGCAAAAATGTAGGTTCTTGGGCAATAAAACTTTATTTTGAGACTGATGGGCCATGCATAGGGACTTGAGTTATCATACATACCCTAAATAGGGAATATTTTGTTTATAGTCTAAGTTCTTATGTTTATTTTTGCACTATTTTTTATTTGATAAAATCCCATACAGGGATCATGATTCAAACTTTGATGTCAAAGTCTTTGATCTAAAACCTTGGTTATAAATAACCCAAGGTCAAATTTTATTGTGTTAGTGACCTCCAATGATTTGTTGGGAATGGTTTGGTTCCAAGGAACTTAAACATCCTTCCTTCTTCCTACTAATCTACCATAATTTCATAGCAATTGTTGTCACAAGTAAAATCTTTCATCCACCCTAGACATTTTATAGTATGCTTCTAGGTCAATTGTTGCAATGACATAAATGCACTTCCCTTATTCATTAATTATAATCCTCCTCGTGTTGAAATATGCGTGATGTATCAAATACCTCCTCATTTCAGCAAATGGAAACATAGGGAATCTAGCTATATCATTATGAATTTATGATTTCATGAGATTCTACACTATTTAGATCTATTTAGATCCTTGATTACATGGTACAATTCATTGTATGTGTGAACCTAATCATACCCTAATGCATGAAAAATGTTTGTGTATACTGATAGCTTAACTTCATTTGATGCATCCACAATTCATTGTTTGTAATTCTTTGGCATGTCTATCATTTATTAATTGCTTTTAGAAGCCTTCTTCTACTTCTTTCCAGATAGGCCAACTTTAGTGGTTGTTTTCTTTACTGCTAGAAGGTTGTTATTATCACTTTGGCAAGTTTTCCCTAAATTGATTTGCTTTGTTCCCCCTTCTTCCTTCTACGATAACCTTGGTATCTGCGTACACATACCTACATGTTATCCATTCAAATAAACAAACATACACAATGGGGTTTAAATTTCAAAATTGAAATGACAATCGATTTCTATTCAAAAACTTTCAGAAGAAAAATGATTACCCTGATTTAATATGCATTGTGTTGAGGAAAACTTGGGACACAAATTATGGTTGAGGAGTGAATGGGCTAGGAACATGCAAGTCTTTGGAGTAAGCATCCATAATTCAAACTAGTTAAACTCAATAATCCTTAAATAGGTGGAACTATTAAGATTCAAACTATGGTTCTATGGGAGTCTCTAGGTTATTAAAAGGTGGCCACTCTCAATATTGAACGAGTATTCCATTGGTTTGGGGTTCAAAGTGCTTTTTCTATTAGTCAAAAAAGGTAATTTGAACTCCACACATCTAAAACACTAGCAATAATAGATTATGATATGCTCAAAAATGTAGCTCATATCGGAACTTCTGCACTCTTTAGTATGAACATGCAAGGAGTGGTTCAAGACATTTTAAGGACGATGCAAAGGATAATATGGTATAGTGGGACCCAAAACATAGAGTGGGACAATCTACATGGAAATTGGTGGAGTACCAAGTTAAGAGAAGGACCTCATGGACAAAGAACAACTTAGATACATTACCATGTTTCATTGCTTAAGAGATATGTACATGATACTAACCATCAGATTGATTGAATTGTGATTCAAGGGGAACCACATAGAGATTTTAAATGAAAAGGTTTGGCCATCTTAGACAAAACAAAGTAAGTGAAAAAGGTTGGCCATCTTAGACAAAAAAAAAGTAATATTGCTCCAAAACCAAGCCATTGCTAAAGTAATGTCCAATTGAAGAAATTTGGACTCTGGAGTAAGTCATTTATTTGGGAGATGGAATATTCCATGAGAGAGGCATATACGTTCCTATTTTAGTCAAAACAATGTTGCAATAAAATAACATCAAAGACAATATTATTCAAGCGGGATAAAAAGTAATGTCACCATTTCAACTTTTAAAATAATTTAATAATCTGTTGCATATTTCCTTCAACATGATCAACCGAATTAAGATTTGTCACCATCACTCCATTCCATGCTATTTTCGACACTCTAAAGTAGTAAAATAAGTTTCAACACTCAATAGTAGTAAACTAAGTTTAGAAATGGATGGTGGGATTTCCAACTCATGTTCAGGCCTATAATTAGTATGTGGTACATCAATGTTGGGCATTATTCCAAACTCTTAATGTATAATATTGGTTGGATGTGGGATAGCTTTTTGGCCCTCCTAGTTTAGTTTTGAGAGCATAAACTTCAATACATTTAGTTAAAAAGGTGACCTCTTTTTGGCATACTTTTGATATTTTCTAAGGAATTTTTGACACAAACATCATGTTTGTCATAGAATCCGAGTTAGACCAATGGCATTGAAATATGAGAACATTCTCTCTATTTGAGAGAATTTAGAGAGAGATTTGAGTTTGAGTGTCACTTTTATACAGAGAAGTTGCTTATATTGCTACTGTTTACCCACAGATTTTCCCAACAATAGATACAAAGTTGTTTTCTGCAAATATGAGGTTAGAAAAGGGTTGGGAATTGGATCAATGGCATGGAATAGTCCTTGACCATTCTCAAATGTACCTTGAAACAACCCACATTTCCCTCTTATACCAATTTAAGGTCTGAAATGTGCTCAGAACTTCCTAACTTGTGCCCAGAACGTACCAAATGACCTTCTTCATCATTGATCATGGTGAAACCATGCCCATAAAGTTTTAAGAATCTTCGAAGGCCCAATTTTCGACATTTCTACTACTGCTATGTTCACCCATAATCACTTCTAAATGTTGTTTGAGGGTTGAAAGTGCCCAGATGTCCATTTCACTGCCTCTTAATGCTTATTTGATGTCAAAATAGGCACAAAATTCTTGGAAAAGACTTGATCTGCTTGATTACTGTTGTAGCTTACTAATATAAGACCCAGAATTGACCCAAACCATGTCTATATTTGGAAATTAGCGGTACTTGATGGTGGAAACCATGCCAAGAGAGTGTTTACAACCTCATATCTACCGCTTTTATCCATGCTTATGCTAAAAAACCAACCCATATTAGCCTAGAAAACATCCAAATGTTTCACCCCTATTTGCATGGGTGGTTACTGAACGTTTAGTTGTTTCCATTTGCAACATCAAGTATTCAAGTCTTTGAAACATAGTCCGCTTAAAACATATCGTAACTCAATTGCCAAGAATGCCCAAAATATGTTTATTTACTCTTCTATAACTCCAAACCCAATGATGATTACAAATGTTGCAGCTCCATTGGCATGAACTAACATCATTCTTGTGGTTTTTTTATGGGAGCTTGGTCACCTATAGAAAAATGGTTGTTTTGGATTGAAAATACCCTTCTCATTGTAAATTTCAAATGAGGGGAACCATTTGAAATCTTGGAGAAAAACACAACAATCAGAATTTTTTCATGAAATACTATTGTACAGTGCCAAAATCTTAGCTGGAAGATGAAAAATGCTAGCACCAAGCTCAAATCTAACTGCTTTTATAACTTTCATAACCAAAGAAATGAGAAATTAGTGGTGCTCCTTCAAGTTTTTACTGAAAGACACTTGATGGATTTCAAAGGCACTTAGAATATGGTAGAAAATCCCTGCTGTCCACAATTATCTACCTTTAAAAGTTTGATGTTCACAAAACCATACATCAACCTCCATAATGGACTCAAACAAGTGTATTGTAGATTAGAAATGGAAAACTTTGGAGTTTATAAGGGTTATATAAAGAATAAAAGGCAAGGTAAGGGTGGTGTGGTGCTCACCCTGCTTTAAAGGAAAAAATGAAAATACTTTTCCTCATTTTTAATGTGTTTTTATGAGGACAACCCCTATGCTTGGGGTTGTCATCAAGTACTTATGGTGTCCCATTTATACAAGGGATGAACCAGATGAAAACCCCATGTCTAGGGAGTGTGGGGACACATCCTCAACCCCTAGGGTTGTTTATTACTAAGATAGCTCCTATGTAGAGCCCTTGTCAACTTGTCTATACCCAAAAAACTCCATTTAGTCCAAAGCCTCTCTCCATTAGACCTTCACAAACTCATTATTGGTGATTTTAGTGATCAATGATTCAGGCTCATTCAATCTCTACTATGACTAGAAGCCACTTAGCTTACTTGCTCTCTTCATTAGGGCCTCATTCTCTCTCTCCCTACTATTTTACAAAGATATTCTTTACTGAATGATTGAGGCTTTGCCATGAACATAGGATTCTTCAAATAGTAAAAACATTCTTGTAGCCTTCAATATATGAGAAACTTGTCACTATTAGAACTTGTTTTTATTATTAAACTTGAGCATCCCTAAAACATTCCCAGAATTAACCCAAAAATGTCATCTTCATCTGCTATAGGGGTCTTCAAACAATTCTGCAAAAGAGATCAAAGTTCAACTGGGAATGATTACTTTAGGATTCTCCATCAATATTGGTGCTTAACACGATGTTACGATCATTTGTTCACCCTCAAATATGTTTGTGGTAAGCCAACTATGGATGCTGTAGTGCCATGGGTTTTTTCACTAAACCCACCTGTCAAATTATCTCAATTTGTCATTATCTATCAGTTGCACACCTACCAAAATGGCATTTTGATCCCTTTAACTCTTCGAGATTTCTTTCAGTAAATGTACACAGCCCTTATAGATTCTAGAACTTGGTTCTGGAGACAAACTGAGTTAATGTATGCAGGCCTTATATGCTTGAATTTAAATTTTATCCTTGATAAGCTTCAAATGTAAGAAGACTCATTCTTGTTTTATAGCGTTTAGATTTTTCTTTGGAGCTAATTTTATAATTGTATTCATATTCGAAGTCTATCAACCATTGAAGCCATCTTCATTGAAGCGGCAAATAATTTTCTGCTTTATTACTAATGGCCCCGAGGCACTGTATTGAGGGCTTAATAATATTTGTTTTCCTAATAGAAAAGATACTTGTGGCATAGTTGCTAAGCCTGTTGAAGTATTTTTAGCCTTAGACAGTAGTAAAGAGGCCTCAAATCCAAAGTTGTGCACGCTCTGAGCGTTTTAGGATGTTTCCTGTAATGGTAGTCACAAATGGCCTTAAAACTTCAACATTTTCAGTCTCGGGCAAAACGATATCCGCACTTGAAGACAATGTTCCACATTTTGGAAGGCATCAGGTCTATTTGAGAGGATCCATCCCATAATATGATCCTTTGGAGGTTGGTTCTTCTGCCTATTGGAGGATTCTTGCTTACTACAGTTTAGAAATCTTCCTTAATAATAAGAAGACATCGTGTGGATCCATTTCCTATTTGCTTCCCTTTCAATGGGCTCTTGACATGGTTGAGGATATTTTCTGTAAGCTCATACTGTGACTGTGTGAAGTGGTTGAAGAAATATTTCCCCACTTTTGGAAGCATATCCCTTACTGGCCAATGAAAAAGTTAAAACCCTCACCCCCAACACCTCCCATCCCTGTTAATATATTTGTATTGGCCTCTCTCCCTCTTTTTATATATATATTTTAATGAAAATAGCCTTAGGTTTGCCCTAAAATATGTTAGGTTATATTTCATTTCCATTTTATGTGACCTTTTGGAGGGAAAAAAGTCACGTTATCTTCACAAAAATTTAGTATCTCTAAAGTCCAATATTTGAGTACAAGGTTAGTTTTCCTTTATAACAGGTTACAAAACAACTAAAATTATTTTCTGATGTGAAAATTGTTTTTAAGTTTTTTTTCCATCTATATCATCTTCATTCTTAAATAATTTAGTTATTTTTATTGAAGTTATACTTTCTTGGTAGAGCACTTCACATTTGTTGGATCCATTATTGTTTAAGCCCCTGGGGCTCCTGCTCTTCACACTAACTTTGAAAGTCGAGTGGAAGCTGTTGAAGTGTGGTCGACAGAAGGAGAAGGTCGAAGGTCGACAAGTTAGGATGTCGATGGATGACATGTTTGCAATGAAATAGGTCCAGTGTCGACAGGTTGTCAAATAGCAACACTGACAAGATGCGGTGGAAGCCAAGCGTGGTGGATGAGGTGTACTGACAGCCATAGAAGCGAAGTGAAGCTGACAAGACCAGGAAGGGTCGAGGTGATGAAGTGCAGTATGGTCAAAGCATGGGGCCGACAATTGTCACAAAGTCAGAGGAGCATAGAAGTCAAAACAGAGTACTTAGCAGTCGTTCGAGGTTGTTGAGGAAGTTATGAGCAGTTATGTAGGTGGTTGAGATCAGTACAGATGTCACTATGGGAAGAGGTTGTGTAGCACAGCCCGAGGACGCTGATAACTGTAGGTCTGCAGGATCTGGAGGATTCGATGGACAGAGAGGTAGAGTGTCTTTGGGAATAGAGTATACCTCGGGAAGGACAACAATAGGGTAGAATAGCAGTGCAAAGGCACAGAGTGAAGGATCATTAATCCATTTCTCAATGAGCGCTTTCATTCAGCAGAGGCCGTGTGAGGGAGGAAGATCACACACAGCCGAGAACACACCATAAGACAAATTTTCATTCTGTATATTGTAAGACGGTAAGGTCGACTAGTTTCATAGATTACTTCGTATTTTCACATTGTAATATTGATTGAGCTTAATAAAAGCCAGCTTCTGGCATTCAATTCACATCCATTCTATGTGAGCACCTGTGTGTTGTTGTGTGTCATATTTAAGCAAAAGGGTTTGACCGAATTGACTTGCATCGGGTTATTGCATGGCTTACAAGTATGTGGAAGCTTGGAATTTAATTTTAGTAATATATATATATATATATATTACATGCAACTTTGGGAAGATTAGAGAGTGTGACAAGTATTATATATATAATGGCTATGTGTTAAAAATATCGTAGAATATAGAAACGAATATAAAGTTGGATTTTTTAACCGTGAAAGAAGCTTCCCTAAGTCGTATGTTGGAAATGGTTGTTATTTATAGCAAGAATCTTTGATTAAACAAAAAAAAAAATTAACAAGTTATTATGTTGGGGATGAGCTCAGAAATATTTCAAGACTTTTCTTAGATTTTTATAGAGAGTTTAATTGTTAAGGTTTTAAAATTTCTAAATTTTTACATATTTAGGGTTGTTACATTGGGGTATCAGAGCTTAAGTTGTGTCACTTGGACTTGTGGTGTCCATGCATGTTATGAGAAAACTTACTTTTGTTTATATGATTATTTTTATTTTTTGTATAGAATAATTTTGGTTTTTACTAAAATACAGGAAGAAATGGACGGAATACGATCCCCTACCCCACCTATTTGGGTTGAACTTAATTATGATGATAACAATGTTAATGATAATTCAAAAGGTTTTTTACAGACAATAAGAGACTTACAAGTTGAATTGAATAACTTTAGAACTGAACATGAGAGGCTATTAAGAACCCATGAATACTTAAATGAAGCCTTATTTTCTAAACTAAATGAGATTACTAATGATAAAAATAAAAATAAATTTAAACGAGAAAACTCATCCTGTGAATGTCCTTCTTCTGACGAAATCCCTATAAGTAGTGAATCAGAAGATTCTAGCAGTGACTCTACGGGTAAATGAAGGAAGAAGAGAAAATATAAAGAGGAGATAAGAGGAGAATTTAATAAGATAAAACCTCATACCTTTGACGGTGAAGTCAAAACTGGAGAAGAAGTTGAAGCTTGGCTATCTGGGATGAAGAAATACTTTTCTATGTATAACTACTCAAATTCTATGAAGGGTAAAATGACCATATTCAATCTAGTCAGGAAGGTTCAAATTTGGTGGTAGGACTTTAAAAGAGATAAAATAGTTAATGATATAAAAGTTAGTTGGAATTGGTTTAAAAAGGAATACCTTTCATAGTATTACTATGAGGGAAAAACAAAGGAGTATTATGAGTTAAGATTGGGTTCAATGTCAATGCATGATTTTTGTAATAAATTTTATATTTGTTAAGATATGTACCTTACCTAAATGAAGAAAAACCTAAAATTCAAATATTCCTAGGTTTCTTACCTAGCTTTTATAAATATAGATTAGAGTTGGATAAACCAAAGAATTTATATGAAGCAATGAGGAAGGCCAAATTAACTTCCGATCAATTTAAAAATAAACATGAAAATACTTATAATTTCAAGAAAAGGGAAGGGAATAAATTTAAAAGAAGAGAATTTAAACCCTTCAATAAATATAAGAATTTTCAAAGGAATACTTTTAATGATATATAACCACCAATAAGAATTGAGTATAAATCTAATCTATTTAATAAGAAGAAAGAAGAAATAAAAAGAGAACCAATACAACGTTGAGGATATGGGGAGGGTCATTTCTATCATAATTGTCCTCATAAGAAGGATAATCAAAGTATTCACACTTTCAAAGAAGCATCCATAGTTGGAGAGGTTTCTAGGAACATACCGAAGATCATCGCAGCCTTGGACAATGATCAAGCAAATTTCCAACCTTCAATGGTTGAGTTTGAAGGTAAGATATTTGACAAACCTATTTCTATATTAATTGATTCTGGATCTACTTTAAGTTACATATATCCTAAGTTAGTAGAATTATGTAAAATGAAGAAATATGATTTTGAAAAGTCATGGTTAGTGCAATTAGCCACATGAACAAAAAGAAAGGTAACCAACTTTATTTCTAGTTGTGAAATTTATATGCAATATTTGGTTAAAAAAGTAGATTTGAAATTTTTTCCATTAGGATCATATGATATATTAATTAGCATGGATTCGTTAGAAAAACGTAGAGTTATATTGAATTCATTTGAGAAATATTTCACTTGTATTGATGAAAAGGGTGAAAATAGAATTGTTAAAGCATAATGATGGATCTAAGTCTTGTTTACGTCAAACTTTGTGGAGAATTAACTTTGTATAAATGCTCACTCTTTATAGTTCAACAAAATCGACATCTGAGTAAAACCGAAACTCTGTAAAATCCTTTTATAAACAAATTTTGTTTGATTCATACTCTATACTTTTCCTTTAAATTTAGAATCATGTTAAGTTGATCCTTTATAGTTTCGATCTCTCTGAGAAAACATTGTATATAGCCTGGATCCTTTACATTTTTGTTTTATGTGTGTAAACATGGATTATAATATGGATCTTCTACATCCTACTTGTTTTGATGATATGAATTTCAATTTTTAGAGATACATATGTATACTCTTGCATAGAAAACAAGCGTAGCAGGAATTTCCATTGGATTTTGATGAAAGAGGATTTACTTAACCTCTATCTACTTTATATACAGTAAATACATCGAATGTTGGTTCAATTGTAAATCGATTAATGATTAATAATTATTCTATGTAAATGATGGAGAATCATACTCGGAAAATATTGTTGAATGGTTCACTTGGTTGAATAATTGATGAGCCCCTGTTGAGTTTCATTTCTTTTATCGTTTCTTGGTTGGTTAGATGTGTAAACCCTATTGTTTGTGTTGTTCCAAACTGATTGATTTCTTTTACTTTGACTAATAGTCAGTCAATATGACATGTCCTCATTATTAATACTCATAAGGAATTTGTGGAGTAGCGTGTTTCTCACTCAAGTGAAAAATGTTGACTCTAGATTCATGTTAAGTTTCCAATGTCTCCACACTTTCCAGCTCTGCATTCAAACCTATGTTCCAATATTTCTCTTTATAGAAACCTTGTATCTGTTATTGAGATAATTAAAAGTAAATGATGAACCATAGCTATTGCTCCTTCCATCTCGTGTGTTTACACCTTGATAGATTTACACCCAGTCAAATTCTATATCGGATATAGAATCAGGTCACATCTATAATTATTAAATGAGAATCAACGCCAAATGTCGAACAATATTAGTTATGGGAGTTATGTTTGAAGGTTGGAAAACACTATTGCATCTCAACCAAATAAGTCAAATTTCCATAAACGTAGTGTATGTAGTAATTAATTAACTATGTGTTATGTAATGGTTGAGAAAAACTCTGTTGACTAGGGAGTTAGCATATAAAATATACTTGGAAATTAATATTTATATATTTGAAATCTTTTTGCTTGACTTACATACAAAACAATTTGAGTATATACAAGTATTGTTAATGTATTGTATATACTCAAATTGTTTTGTAGGTAAGTCAAAGCGGAGTACCTAAATGTTATCTAATCTTTAATAAACATTACAGCATTATCTAGGAAAAATAGATATCTTTTTATACACATGCTTAATAACAAAATCCTTTGATATATTGCATAACAGTTCAATATTCAAAATAGTGCTTTTATATGTTTAACTATAGTAATGCATGCTGCAGAATTAAAACACTTATACATAACTGAAGAAAAATATTTATTACAAGTTCTTTTCATAAATAGTAGGATTAACCAAAATTATCATCAATTTATCCTTTAAAACAATATAGATTCTGTACTTACAAATCCAGATAGTATCGAAATATTTAGTGCAGGATTTTATAACCAACGAAGTTAAATATGGCAGTAGAAATATAGTAACCATACATTCATTATATTATTACATTGCATTTTAAACTATCAACTGCTAAATCATTTGAATATTACAAGCAAATAGAAATAAACAAATCTGTCGAATGTCCCAAGTTTTAAAACCCTTCTCTTAAACTATACATACAATATCATAATAACATTCTCAGTCTTTCAGTAAAAACAAAGAGGATTGCGAAAACAGAGTTCGACTTCTGAAGATTTCATCCACACAGTCTAAAGTTTAGTTACTATTTCTTTTCTTAACGTTTTCAGGGTTCTAAACCCTTAATATTTTCAACCAAAACTCAATTTTCATTTAGTTCTCGGTCCAGCCTTATGAGCTAGGGTTTATACATAAACCCTAAAGATTTTAAATAACTATTTAGATCTCTATTTCGGACTCTATACACAAATTTTTGAATTAAAATAGTACCGATAGTTTCCTCTCAGTTTCCAACACTTTAAAAAAAACCTCATTCATTCAAATTCTTAACATCTATAATATTATCCATTGAAAGCTCATACGTAGAACCATAGAAATGGAAACAACGCAAGGTTAAAGGTTCAAACATCAACTTGAAACTTTAATAAAAAATTGGGTTTTAATACACTAAGAAGTTTACCATAGCAATCTATAAAAATGCCAAGGGTTTAAACCCTTCGAAGCAAAATGGACACATAAGTATCATTAAAATTAATTACAGTGCATTGATAACCAATGAAGTACAGGTTGAGGGTTCAATCCTCCCTGTATCGAAACCTTGCCCCATGGCTTCAAAAGTTTTACAACCACTGTATTGTCTATTTGGTGAAAATGAAAATGAAGTCTAGAATAAACCAACACAGATCGACATTGTGCCCAACATTCACCCAAAGAGTTTTTCCAAGTACTATGGATTCCATGAGGAAATCACCGAGGCTTACCAGGTGTTGATAGCTCTCCTCCCTAGCATTCTATCTTAAATACCCACGCTGAGGAAAGACCTGTCATAACAATACGAAATGGTGGTCAAACTTTGATCATAGCTCACAAAAAAAACCCTAGACATTATTTAAAAACCATCAACAGAGCACAAGTTGGGTAATAGTGACATTACCTATATTTTAGCATTGTGTAGCATGCCTGAAATCTCCTGCGATGATTAAAATTCCATCATGGAAACCCTATAGGCACACCAAGTCATTTACAAACTCAACACTGTACATCTTGCAATGAAAACAATACCTTTTAAACTACTATCACCATTGTTACAGATAGAGGTCATGCTATCGAACCCACAGAAGCAAAACTGCAAGCAGGGTTACAAACCCTGGAAAACCAAGAGCCTGTCGGCCTCTCCACTCTCACATAGTGCAAATCAATGCTCTAGGGAAATAGCTTGGTGGGTAGTTCAACGGGAAGCTAGGGTTAGCACATCAACTAGGGAAACATCACGTGGAGTCATGCCACGAGAGTTTCCAACAGACATTCCACCATTTTTACATTTAATGAACCATGAATGCCTTAGCTACCAGGTCTCGAAATCCTACCAACGTAACATCCACTAAGTTGGTTACGTGGTCGTTGATAGGATCAAACATTAACTTTCACTTTTTATCATAACCATAAAGTGTTACGTAAAACCTTACAAGGAATCAAACTACAATTATAACCCTTAAACATCATGCTCTACGTGGAATCTTGGATAAGTCATGATTTTTTAATAAAAATCTTAATACATGCAAAAAGGTGCTAATACATAACTTTCAAGTAGAATGTGCGCTAGGCATATAATATCAACATATAGTTATAACATGCAATTGGGTTAATACCTTAGAATAAGGTAGAATAGTGATAAACATTTGTTACCGGACAATCCACTCGACCAGAGGGGAGCCAGATCTCCCTAGCTCAATGCGAGTCTAGAACAAATAGATGTCTTACCTCTTTGATTCGCTATCCTTTCTCCTGAATGTTGCTCCATGTCCCACGGTCGTCAGATCCAAGCTGCAAGACCTGTTAAGACACAGAAAAAAGAAATGAGTGAAGAGCATCTATACAATAAGAGATCTATGTAAACAGTTAAGCAGGTAAACAACACAACATCATTACACATAAGAACGATATTGGTGGAAAGCATTTGTATTACTGCAAATAGAGGAGTACACGATAGAGATATAGAACTACAACCAATGACTTAATGTAGCAGCCCTTCTCCACACAAGCCCATTGCGAAGCCCTTCCAAGGAAGCATGAATTCTCCAAGAGGTGAGTGAAGGTGTCTTGAGAGAGATTTCACCAACATGTAGATACAATAGTCTTCCTCCCTTTGGTATGGGAGTAAGCCTCACTTATATAGGACTAAGTGGATGAGATTATGGATAGGATAGGTTGAGAGATGGTAGGAGAGAGATAGGGGATCTTCCCAATGAGTTAGGGGTTGAGTACCAGCTCTCCAAGAGATCAGGAATAAGCCCCCAAATGGGAAAGCTTCGAGAAAGATCTCGAAATGGATATTTTTCCCATTAACAAACCTCGTCGCACTCTGCTATAGAGCAACCTGTGACCTACCATGTTGCCAGTGTGCAACCTATGACAACCTCTCAAAAGGTTGTACAAACGGAGTACAAATCCTCTCAAATGAATACTTGGTCTAGATTACTTTAGGGATGTATACACAATGGTCAAGATGACGACATTATCACAACGGTCATGATGACAACACTTGGTCATAATCACGGTACTTGCAATGGTCGTGATGATGACACTAGGTCATGACGACGACACTTGCAACACTTGCAACACTTGTGACACTTGCACAAGGGTGACGACATTTTGGTATAACAACATTATAACTTTAGCATATAGTAACTGGGTTTTGAAAGTATAAGCTTGATATGCTTATAGTCATAACCTTAGGTTATACGTAAAGCTTAGAACCCTTAGAGCTAGGGTTGATAGTACACAAAGGAGTAATTAATAAAAATTGATAAATCCACTTAGTTATGTAAGCTAAAGTCGATGTTATAGCTCAAATATTCACTTCTCCGTCCGTGATCACATCTAGCTGTAGATCACACAAAAGGACAACTTGGATTGAAGAGCATGATTGCCTTAGATGATGAATGGAATAGACTTACCTCTTTGCAGCTGACAAAACCCTCATTTTACCTACTTTTTGGGAAAAACGCTACCCTATAAGCACGATAGTAGGGTTTTCCTGCTAAAATACTATACTCCACTTCAATAAAGTAGCATTTTCCTTCTGAAATGCTCTACTTTGCTTCAATAGAGTAGCATACAGCTCACAAATCTTGCAAACACTAGTTGTAAAGCAAGGAAGTTGCATGTTGAACGCTACTCCACTTAAGAAAAGTAGCGTACACCTTAAAAAGTAATCAAAAATATATTAATTTGACGAATTGGGATTAGTTGAAGTTGGTTTTGCAACTTCCCCAACTTCCCAATCAAACTACCTACCTTGTCCCATAAATACAAGGGGGATAGATGAGAGAGACGGAGGAGAAACTATTTGAGGGTTGTTACGCTAGAGGAATTTCAAAGTTAGTGTGAAGAGCAGGAGCCCCGGACTCAAAACAAGAACTTTTGAAAACACCCTAAAGACTCCAACTTGGGGTCAAACCCTAAATCAAGGGTCAAGACACCGTCAAAGTATGGTTAGTGTTGCCACAAACAACAAATGTGGTAAACAAAGGTTTCTATACTTGCAACAAGCAACTAGGGTACCAACATGCAGCTATGTTCAACAAGGAGCAAAGCACGGTCTTCAAAAAGAGCCACAAACAAACAAGACACCTCAAAAAGTACTCAAGCAAGAAAAAGATGACCTAAGGGACTTAGGAGAGGAAAACAAGACTCAACAAAGGCATAAAGACCTCAAGGATCAGTTAGGAAGACAAGGCAAGAGGTTGGAAATCAAACCAAACAAGTGGAAATCAAATCCCAAAGCAAACAGAGACTTACAAGAAAAAACTCTATTGTGCAATATACAAACCTGCATACACTAGGAGGTGTACCCTACTGTGCAGTAGGGAAAGCAACATTTTTCAGCATGTGTACTCTACTGTGCAATAGGTAAAGCAATGTTTTTCAACAGGTGTACGCTACTGTGTGCAAGGGATACCAGCGTTTTTTCCAGGGAAGGCTTAAAACAAGCTTTAAAACTTCAAACTGAGATGAGTCAAGGAATCGAAACAGGCTATAGTAACCTACCAAGCCTCCCAGGGGATCAAAAAAGATCAAAAAGTGTTGGAAGGAAAGTTAAATGAGTCTCCTAGAACAAAAAACAACTGGTCCCTAGCGGAGTCGCCAGTCTGTTGTTCGGGAATTCTATCTTATGGCGAGGAGAGGGACAGTACCAACTTTTGGGGTGACAAGTAAATACATAGATCATATCACATAGGCTTCTACAAAAGGAAATAGATCAAGGTTTACGAAGTCATACCTTATTAATGACGTTCAATCCTAGCTTTCGCTTGCTCCTTTAATTGATCCTCCACTTGATCTTCCATTTGACGAACCTGCAATAGAAAGATACCTTCCTCAGTGTATCTTGACTGACATAACAATGATGAAATTGAAATACAATTTAAACATCAAATACAATCAAGCATTTAAATCAAAAAAATATGCAATCCATTAGACAGTTGATTGGGATAGGAAGGGCATTTCAACCTTTATTGTCGAAAGCAAATAATTAGTACAAGTATACCTGATAGTTTGTTGGGGAAGTTGGTTTTGCAACTTCCCCAACTTCCCAATCAAACTACCTCTCAATCCAAACTACCTACCTTGTCCCATAAATACAAGGGGGATAGATGAGAGAGAGGGAGGAGAAACTATGGATTGAGGGTTGTTACGCTAGAGGAATTTCAAAGTTAGTGTGAAGAGCAGGAGCCACGGATCCAATTACACAAGCACTATTAGTCAAGGTAAATACTAGGTTATGAGTATTAATAATGAGGACATGTCATATTGACTGACTGTTAGTCAAGTTAAAAGAAATCAATCAGTTTGGAACAAGACAAACAATAGGGTTTACACATCTAACCAACCAAGAAACGATAAAAGAAATGAAACTCAATAGGAGCTCGTCAATTATTCAACCAAGTGAACCATTCAACAATATTCGCCGAGTATGATTCTCCATCATTTACATAGAATAATTATTAATCATTAAACAATTTACAATTGAACCAACATTCGATGTATTTACTATATATAAAGTAGATAGAGGTTAAGTAAATCCTCTTTCATCAAAATCCAATGGAAATTCCTGCTACGCTTGTTTTCTATGCAAGAGTATATAATGTATCTCTAAAACTTGAAATTGATATCACCTAAACAAGTAGGATGTAGAAGATCCATATTATAATCCATGTTTACACACATAAAACAAAAATGTAAACGATCCAGGCTATATACAATGTTTTCTCAGAGAGATCGAAACTATAAAGGATCAATTTAACATGATTCTAATTTAAAAGGAAAAGTATAAAGTATGAATCAAACAAAATTTCTTTATAAAAGGATTTTACAAAGTTTCAGTTTTACTCAGACGTCGATTTTGTTGAACTATACAGAGTCATCATTTATACACAGTTAATTCTCCACAAAGTTTGACGTAAACAAGACTTAGATCCATCATTATGCTTTAACAATTCTATTTCACCCTTTTCATCAATACAAGTGAAATATTTCTCAAATGAATTCAATATAACTCTATGTTTTTCTAACGAATCCATGCTAATTAATATATCATATGATCCTAATGGAAAAATTTTCAAATCTACTTTTGTAACCAAATATTGCATATAAATTTCACAACTAGAAATAAAGCTGGTTACCTTTCTTTTTGTTCATGTGGCTAATTGCACTAACCACGACTTTTCAAAATCATATTTCTTCATTTTACATAAGTCTACTAACTTAGGATATATGTAACTTAAAGTAGATCCAGAATCAATTAATATAGAAATAGGTTTGTCAAATATCTTACCATCAAATTCAACCATTGAAGGTTGGAAATCTGCTTGATCATTGTCCAAGGCTGCGATGATCTTCGGTATGTTCCGAGCAACCTCTCCAACTATGGATGCTTCTCGGAAAGTGTGAATACTTTGATTATCCTTCTTATGAGGAAAATTACGATAGAAATGACTCTCCCGATATCCTCAACACTCTATTGGTTCTCTTTTTATTTCTTCTTTCTTATTATTAAATAGATTAGCTTTATACTCAATTCTTATTGGTGGTTGTATATCATTAAAAGTATTCCTCTGAAAATTCTTATATTTATTGAAGGGTTTAAATTCTCTTCTTTTAAATTTATTCCCTTCCCCTTTCTTGAATTTAAAAGTATTTTCATGTTTATTTTTAAATTGATCGGAAGTTAATTTGACCTTCCTCATTGCTTCATATAAAGTCTTTGGTTTATCCAACTCCAATCTATCTTTATAAAAGCAAGGTAAGAAACCTAGGAATCTTTGAATTTTAGGTTTTTCTTCATTTAGGTAAGGTACATATCTTAACAAATATAAAATTTATTACAAAAATCATGCATTGACATTGAACCCAATCTTAACTCATAATACTCCTTTGTTTTTCCCTCATAGTAATACCCTAAAAAATATTCCTTTTTAAACCAATTCCAACTAACTTTTATATCATTAACTATTTTAGCTCTGTTAAAGTCCTGCCACCAAATTTGAGCCTTCCTGACTAGATCGAATATGGTCATTTTACCCTTCATAGAATTTGAGTAGTTATACATAGAAAATTATTTCTTCATCCCAGATAGCGAAGCTTCAGCTTCTTCTCCAGTTTTGACTTCACCGTCAAAGGTATGACGTTTTATCTTATTAAATTCTCCTCTTATTTCATCTTTATATTTTCTCTTCTTCCTTCATTTACCCGCAGAGTCACTACTAGAATCTTCTGATTCACTACTTATAGGTATTTCGTTAGAAGAAGGACATTCACAGGATGAGTTTTTTCGTTTACATTTATTTTTATTTTTATCATTAGTTATCTCATTTAGTTTAGAAAATAAGGCTTCATTTAAGTATTCATGGGTTCTTAATAGCCTCTCATGTTCAGTTTTAAAGTTATTCAATTCAACCTGTAAGTCTCTTATTGTTTGTAAAATATCTTTTGAATTATCATTAAGATTGTTATCATCATAATTAAGTTCAACCCAAATAGGTGGGGTAGGGGATCGTATTCCATCCATTTCTTCCTGTATTTTAGTAAAAACCAAAATTATTCTATACAAAAAATAAAAATAATCATATAAACAAAAGTAAGTTTTCTCATAACATGCATGGACACCATAAGTCCAAGTGTCACAAATTAAGCTCTGATACCACAATGTAACAACCCTAAATATGTTAAAATTTAGAAATGTTAAAACCTTGAAAATTAAACTCTCTATAAAAATCTAAGAAAAGTCTTGAAATATTTATGAGCTCATCCCCAACATAATAACTTGTTAATTTTTATAAAAAAAAATCAAAGATTCTTGTTATAAATAACAACCATTTCCAACATACGACTAGGGAAGCCTCTTTCACGGTTAAAAAATACAACTTTATATTCGTTTCTATATTCTACGATATTTTTAACACATAGCCATTATATATATAATACTTGTCACACTCTCTAATCTTCCCAAAAATGCATGTAATATATATATATATATATATATATATATATATATATATATATATATATATATATATATATATATATATATATATATATATTACTAAAACTAAATTCTAAGCTTCCACATACTTGTAAGCCATGTAATAACCTGATGCAAGTCAAGTCGGTCAAACCCTCTTGCTTAAATATGACACACAACAACACACAGGTGCTCACATAAAATGGATGTGAACCCAATGCCAGAAGCTGGCTTTTATTAAGCTCAATCAATATTACAATGTGAAAATACAAAGCAATCTATGAAACTAGTCGACCTTAGCATTTTACAATGTACAGAATGAAAATGTCTTCTGGTGTGTTCTTAGCTGTGTGTGATCTTCCTCCCTCTCACGGCCTCTGCTAAATGAAAGCGCTCATTGAGAAATGGATTAATGATCCTTCACTCTATGCCTTTGCACTGCTATTCTACCCTGTTGTTGTCCTTCTTGAGGTCTACTCTATTCTCCAAGACACTCCACCTCTCTATCCGTCGAATCCTCCAGATCCTGCAGACCTATAGTTATCAGCGTCCTCGGGCCGTGCTACACAACCTCTTCCCATAGTGGCATCTGTACTGATCTCAACCACCTACATAACTGCTCATAACTTCCTCAACAACCTCGAATGACTGCTAAGTACTCTGCTTTGACTTCTATGCTCCTTTGACTTTGTGACAATTGTTGGCCCCATGCTTTGACCATAATGCACTTCATCACCTTGACCCTGCCCGGTCTTGTTGGCTTCACTTCGATTCTATGGCTGTCAGTACGCCTCGTCCACCACGCTTGGATTCCACTGCATCCTGTCAGTGTTGCTATTCGAAAACCTATCGACACTGGACCTCTTTTGTTGCAAACATGTCATCCGTCGATATCCTAACTTGTCGACCTTCGACCTTCTCCTTCTGTCGACCACACTTCAACAGCTTCCACTCGACTTCCTAGCTTCAACTTGCCGGTCTTAACTTCCACACCAATGGTCGCCAGCACTCCCTCTGGTCGGCATACTCTATTGATCAACTTCAACTGCTCTGCCTAGGCACCGATGCTCCTACATCATACTCCCTGGGTGAAAAATAACTCGATTGCTCCATCAGTCTCCTGTATTTCTCTTCAGAAATCCATGTCACCTCCTGCAACTCATCATCATTACACCAGACTGTGTATTCTTTCCTTCGTGATCTGTGTGTATGCCCAACTTCACGTTCCTCCAATACTTCGGTGATTTCCTCCTTGTCATGTTGACCTAGAATTTGTATTGTCTAATCGATGTTCGACACTTCCGCACTGTTGCTGGTTGAACCTTCTTCAAACTGGTATAGGTCTGAGACATTGAATGTAGGTGATATGCTCAAGTCCTTTGGCAGCTCCAACACATAATCATTTTCCGAAATCTTCTTCAAGATCTTACATAGTCCAATATTATTCAGCTTCAGCTTATTATATGTCCCTGTCCGAAATCTCTCCTTCGGAAAGTGTGCATAGACTAAGTATCCTTCATTAAACGATTGTAGCCTCTTCTTTCTATTGGCTCTCAACTTGTATGTCACATTGCTCTTTTCAATGCACTTTCGCACATCATCATGCACTTATTTCATATGATCCGCAAATGAATCCCCATCCGTGATTTTCCTAATATCTGTTGGTATCTCGACCAAACCCACCACTCCATGTGGGATTTTTTCTTGAACAATCTCTAAAGGGCTCATACCTATTGGCCGATTCACAGAATTGATGTACATGAATTCTGCTTGCGCCAACACGTTCTCCTACTGCTTGGTATTGTCGACCATCAAACATATCAGAAGGTTTCCCAAACTTCTATTCACCACCTCGGTCTGTCCATCTGTCTGTGGCTGATATGTCGAGCTAAATTGCAACCTTGTGTTTAGTTTCATCCATAGGGCTCTCCAGAAATGGCCCATAAACTTGGTATCTTTGTCTGACGTTATACTCCTTGACAACCCATGGAATATGACTATCTCCCTGAAGAATAGTACAACAATGCTTGTGGTGTCACTTGTCTTTTAACACGGAATAATGTGTGCCATCTTTAAAAATGTGTCAACTACAACAAAGATTGATTCGTTACCTTGTTGCATCTTCAGCAATCCTAGCACAAAATCCATGCTTAGGTGTTCCCATGGGTTATTCGGCATTGGTAATGGCATATACACCCTCGTATTCTGACTTCTTCATTTTTCCAACTGGAAAAATCGACATTGTCAAACCCACTTTCCGACATCTGTTGTCATTCCTGGCTAATAATACTTTTCTTTGACAAACTCCTTGTTCTTGTCTATGACAAAATGACCTGCTAATCTGCCACTATGCAGCCCTCGAATTAGGTTCTCTCTCACGGATCCTATGGGAATACACAACTGTTTTCCCTTGAATAGGTATCCCTCTTGGATGAAATAATCCAAGTATGGCATCTTATCGACACTCCATGGTTTGATACTCGCCTTCCATTCTTTTGCAAAATCCTCATCGCTCTCATATTTTTATTTCACTGACTATATTCCTGTTGCCTGAATTGTCATCGTGTTCAGCAATGCAACTCTTTGAATCAACGCATCGGAAACCTTGTTCAACTTGCCCGACTTATGTTGCAACATGAAGGTATATCTCTGTAGGAATTCGACCCACTTCATGTGTCGTTGATTCAACTTTGACTGAGTGTTCAAGTACCTCGGTACTTGGTTATTTGTGTATATAACACAAATTCCTTGAGAAACAAATAATTACTCCACTTCTTCAATGCTTGGACAATAACATAGAACTCCCGGTCATAGAGAAAATATTTTCTCTTCGCTTCATCCAAATTCTCGCTAAGGAATGCAATTGGTCAGCCCTCCTAACTCAACACTGCTCCAATTTCCATTCCACTCGCGTCGTAATCGAATTGGAAAAATTTATCAAAATCTGGGAGTGCTAACAATGGGCTCTCAGTCACTTTTTCCTTCAACCTGTCGAAAGCTTTCTGGGAAGCTTTTGTCCACTTAAAATCCCCTTTCCTCATGCACTCTATCAATGGTGCACATATCCAACTGAATCCTCCAACGAAGTTCCTGTAGAAACTAGCAAGTCCATGGAAACTTCACACTCCTGTCGTGCTTGTCAGTTCTGGCCAATCCAATATTGCCTTCACTTTATCTGGGTCCATCACAAACCCCTTACCCGAGATTACAAATCCTAAGTACACTAGTTCTTCCTTTATGAAGAAACACTTTTGCATGTTCACCAACAACTTCTCTTCTTGCAACTTCTACAATACTTGTTGAATGTGCGCCAAGTGTTCGACCTTGGTTCGACTAAATATCAGGATGTTGTCTAGATACACTACGACAAACTTTCCAAAGAATGGATTTAGTACTTCATTCATCAACCGCATGAATGTACTGGGTGCATTAGTTAGTTTGAATGGCATGACTAACCACTCATACAACCCTTCCTTCATCTTCAATGTTGTCTTCCATTCATCAGCGTCTTGAACCCTGATATGGTGATAACCACTTTTCAGGTCGATCTTGGTGAAGTATCTCGCTCCACTCAAACAATCCATCAAGTCATCCATTCTTAGAAATGGAAATCGGTACTTGATCGTGATCTTGTTGATGGCTCAAGAATCTGTACACATCCTCCTTTCTCCACCCTTCTTCGGTGTTAGTACTACTGGTACCACACACGGGTGTGATATTTTACAAGAGAGATCACACAGCTGGATCTAACCTCACTAAAACTCACTAAAGAATAACAGAGAAGAGAAGAAGAATTGTTGAATCAATAATCACTCATTAACACAAGAAGTGACAAAAAATGTTGTAATCATACATCAGCTGTAAGCTAGAACTGTGAATGTGAATAATAATTGAATACAATCAAATTAATTTGAATTCCTCCTGAGGTCAGTCAAATTCTCCTCAATGTGTGGCTTGGATAACATTGGATACATCATCCAATCAGTGGTCGTAGTCAGAAATAGTAAAAATTCAGTCAAATGAGTCTAATTGAGTGTAACTGAGTCATGTGAGCACAAATCAAGGGATGGAGACTCCAAGGAGAGCGCATGAGGTTGATGAGGCTGTCAGTAGGTCAAGTGGCACTCTGATACAAACAACTGGAAGCTACAGGCAGTTAAAATGAGCAATAAATGCGTAAACTTGTCAATCAATGCTGCAACTGACTGTTAGTGATACAAGTAGTGTAGTAGGGCGCATATGTCATCCAGGTGAGGAAAAAAAGGTGCACTAGGTAGATAGGAGGGATTTTGAGGGCTAAAAACGAGCTCTAGGGGGATGAACATAGGCTCCAAGTGCTAGGGAGACTACCATACTGCTGACTAGATGCATGCATGATGACTGGATGCATCCATGCAAATATAAAAAAATGATGGTGAGAATATTCCAACACCCCACCACAAGTCAGACTATGAGGAAGTAACTGAAAAATAGTAGGGCCCTGGTAACTGAGACTAAAGGTCACCCCATAAAAAAATCTAAATAAATAAAGTGAGGAAAGAGGGAAAAACTAGTGGGAAGAAACGCCCCCCTCAAGATAGACTATGATAGGATAATAAATCATGTACATCCCTCACCCCAAATGGTAAGTGCACTTATCCACCGAAGAAGGATCCGTCGGCAAGAAATGGATCACTAATGTGAGAAGGATGAAACCCTCCATTCTGAAAATCAGATCTGGTTCTCCTTTGATCCTATGGATCTCCCACAATATCTTCGGTAGATGTAAGAGTAGTGGATGCCCATCTAGGAAGAGGAGGATCTGTAAGCTCTAGATCTGGATTTTGGTCTTCCATTCTCTCATATTCACTAATATGTGTTATATATTCAAGTTCTTGTGGATCTTGATCTACCATTCGCTCTTCATCATCTTCACTCTCATACTTTGAATCTGATCTCTCATGTGATGAATATTCGCTCTCTTGCTCATCAAGCAGTGGAGGTGCTGCAGGAAAGCTCTCTTGGTCAACAGGATGAGCATCATGTAGAGGCCATTCCTTAAACTGTACACTCCTATCAAGGAATGCTGTCATAATAGAAGGATCAAGAATCTTATAGGCCTTTGCATTCAATGCATAACCCACCATAATACACTCTCTTCTTTGTGGATCTAGGGCTATCTTTTTCTCTATTGGAATCATTTCCCATGCTCTGGATCCAAACACTCTGAGATGAGACACATTAGGTTTGTATCCCATCCATGCTTCGAAAGGATTCATATCTTTGAGTCCTTTGTGAGGAACTCTGTTTTGAAGGTAAGAAACATAGTTGATGGCTTATGCCCAAAGACTAGGGTGCAACCCTTTCGACTTTAGCATGCATGTTGCCATCTCTTTTAATGTTATGTTCTTCCTCTTTGCAACGCCATTTTTTTTTGGTGTGTAGGGAACAATATGTTGCATCCCAATTCCTTCTTCTGCACAAAATTTTTGAAAATCACCTTTGATGTACTCACATCCATTATCAGTGCGAATGCCATTGATTTTTCTATCTGAAAACTTTTATGCAAAATACTTGAAAAACTTAAAGTATCCAAATATTTCTAATTTTAATTAGAGAAAGTATACCCATATAAATCTTGAATATTCATCAATAAAAGTAAGAATATACCTTGCCTTGTTCAAATATAGATTTGGAAATGGCCCTGCAACATCACTATGAATCAGATCTAGAGGTTGAGAGGCTCTCCTTTCCCTCCCCTTCTCAAACTTCTTTTCTGGATGCTTTCCCATTAAACAATCATTACAGTTTCCATTGGAAAACTTGACTTTGGGTAGTCCTTCAACCATCTCTTGAGTATGCATATCTTGTAGGTACTTATAGTTGAGATACCCAAATCTTTCATGCCATAACCTAATCTCTTCATTTGCATTAGTGTGAAGAGGAGACTATTTATAGAGAGGTAGAAAGTGGGAGAACTCGTAGAGTTTCAACTTGTGGTTTGCAACACCTTTTGCAATGGTAGATCCTGATACCATGTATTGGATTTCAACCTCATTTGGAGAGAAGATCCCCTTCTTGGGCTCTCCAGCATGGGTCATTTCGTAGACTGAAAGTAGATTAACAATGAGTGTAGGGACATAGAGCACATATCAGAAGTACCCATGATCAAGTTTGACTCTTCAAATCCCCTCCGAGGAGACCTCATAATCATTACCCAACATGATGAATGGTCCAATAGTGGATTCGAAACCACTAAAGAGATATTTGGAGGAAGACATGTGTCTTGATGCTCCTGAATCTATGGTGAAGGAGGATTTTGTTGATGCACCTTCCATGAGAGCATGTCATCTCTCTTTGTCCTCTAATCTTGGTGGTTCACCTTCTTTATTTCTAGCACATGCAAGTACTGGAAGGTTATTCTTTTCAAGAAGTGAAGCCATGAGATATATGGTCTTCTTCATACATGAACTCTTGGGATGGAATCCTCTATTGCAGTATGTGCATTTGGATTTCCCCTTCTAAGTTTTCTTTTCTTTATTGGGATTCAAAACTCCATCTGACTGATTTGGAACCTCCTTCTACTTCTTCTCATTCGAATTTCTATCAAGGGATTTTTTATTACCATTTCCATTCTCTCTCATCATCTCAGTAGCTACAAGATATGAATCCAATTGGGTTTTATCATTCCCATATGAACCAACTTCTCCTCCTCAAGTATGAGAGACTGGATGAAGTCTTCAAGAGTGGGAAACTTCCATTTTGGGATGGACGACTTCGCTGAATGAAATGTAGAGACAAATACTGAGTAGTCAGGTCCTAGTTTTTATAGTATGGAAAGGATGAGTTCCTTCTCTTCATTCTCTATCCCATATCTCTTCAATTGTGAAATCAAGTTTTTGAACTTGTCTAGAAACTCAGTGATAGTTTTGAAACTGCTTTGGCTCAAGGAGATGAGCTCATTTTCCAACTTCTCACCTTTCAATTCATATTTATGACTAAGAAGAGATTCTAGCTTGTCCCAAACTTACTTTGGAGTCTTCAGATCTATGACATGAAAATGGAGGTCTTCGAAAATGCTAAGGAGAAGCAGTCCTACTGCTTCATCAAGTTTATCTAAGTATTTCGATTTCTCAACTGCACCAGTGGGATCAACTGCAGAGCCATTCAATACTCTAGAAAGGCTTTTGGACTTCATGAAGATGTCCATCTTTTCTTTCCATTCTAAATAATTGAATGAATTCAGTTTTAGATCAATTGATCCTAATGAAGTCAAATTGAAGAAGGAGATAACCTGCAAAAAAATGAGAATTGTAAATGGAGATCTGCTGCAATTGGAATTGAATACTTCCTTAAGATAATGAGCACATGTGACTGGATCCTCACACCTAGATATACCTCACTAGATTTATCCAGTGAATTCAAGACAATTGCACTAGGGATTGCTGTGGAAATCTAGAGGCTTCTGGTGATCAATGGAATACGATTGCTCAAATAATTACTGCGACTGTTGTTGCTGCAATTCGAATAGCTGACTCGAGCTCTGATACCATGTGATATTTTATAGGAGAGATAACACAGCTAGAGAAAACCTCACTAAAAATCACTCAAGAATAACAGAGAAGAGAAGAAGAATTGTTGAAACAATAATCACTCATTAACACGACAAATGACAAAAACTGATGTAATCATACATCAATTGTAATCTAGCACTATGAAAGTGAATAATAACTTAATACAATCAAATGGATTTGATTTCCTCGTAACGTCATTTGAATTCTCCTCAATGTGTGTCTTGGATAGCATTAGAGACATCATCCAATCAGTCGTAGTAATCACAAATAGTCAAAATTCAGCCAAATGAGTCTAAGTAAGTCTAATTGAGTCATGTGAGCACAAATCAAGGGATAAAGACTCCAAGGAGGGTGAATGGGGATGATGAGGCTATCAGTAGGTCAAGTGGAACTCCGATACAGACAACTGGAAGCTATAGGAAGTTAAACCGAGCAATAAATGCATAAACTTGTCAATCAATGCTGCAATTGACTATTAGTGATCCAAGTAGTGTAGTAGGGTGCATATGTCATCCAGGTGAGGAAAACAAGATGCACTAGGTAGGTAGGAGGGATCCTAATGGATAAAAACAAGTTCTAGGGGGATGAACATAGGCTCCAGGTGCTGGGGAGATTACCATACTGATGACTGGCTGCATGCATACAAATATAAAAAATTATGGTGAGAATATTCCACCAACGGGCTCAAAATCTATCTGATCAACCCTCTATCCAACAACTCTTGGACCTGTTGATTGAGATCCTAACTCTTTTCTGCAGTCATTGTATGAGGTGCATTGTTTCGAAAATGTGAACCTGGAATCAACTCGATCTGATGGGATATGCTTCTCGTCGGTGGAAATCTCATCGACGCTCCATAGACTACTATGCTCGAAAACTCATTGAGCATCTTTTCAAATTCGACCGGAATCCTCTCCATTGTCGACCTCTTGAAACATGGTCCTTTCATAATGATGGAAAAACATCCCGATCGTTTCTCCTCTTCTGCGAGGAATTCTTTGGTTGTACACATCAGCACTCACTTCTCACAATAGTTTCTCTCACCCTACTCATAGTTGGCTTGGTCCTCCTGTTTTGGCTTTAGCATCCTATGCGTGCCATTTTTCCACACTGTTACTATGTTGGCTCGACCATCATAGATCTTCTTCCAATCATATTTCCATCATCTTCCTAAAAATAGATGACATGCGTCCATTGGGATTACATCGCAAAATATGCTTTCTTCAAGCTTCACGACATTGAAGTTTATCAGGCACTATCGGGTTACCTTGACATGATGTCCTTTCCACAACCATGATATCTTGTATGGATTTGGGTGTTCCTAACATCTCAAAACCAACTTGTCGATGACCTCTGTTGACACAAGATTCTCTGTACTCCCACCGTCGACTATGGTCTTGCAATAACTGTCGTCGATCAACACTCTAGTTTGAAAGATAGCCTTTCACTGTGACAAATATTTCTTGTCACATCGATCATCCTGAACCAACATTATTCTAGCCGTCATAGTTCAACCTTTTCCTCTGCCCTCTTCTCCACAGCTAGATGTCGATTCCTCCCTCTCGTCGATTTGCTCATCCCTTTGACGTCTGGGTTTTGACTCATCTGTTGAGTGTAGACTCTTCGGGCATTCATAGGATTTGTATACCACACCTCGACACTTATGACAAACCATAGCTGGTCTTTCATCTCCTTTCTTCACTGTCAGACCAGTTCGACCATACACACCCTAACCACGGGTCTCTCAATTGTCCCATCGGTTAATTTGCATTCTTTCTCTGGTCGTTATCCCTTCCGCACATCAGTTATTTTCGACGGATTCTCTCTTGGTTCCACTACTTTGGCCCTTTGTGTAAACAGTCTTTGTGCCCTGAATAGTCATCCTACCTCTGTTCGATGCATCTTTTCTCAACAATTTCTCTTCTTCCTTCAGAGTTAACTGGTAGAATTTCTTGACTGCTCTGAACCTTGATAGGCTCAACTTGTCCGGTATGGAATACTTCAAGCCTTTTATGTATCTCATGATAGCTTGTTCGCCTTCATTGGTTTGACCCGACCGAATTGACAATCGGTAGAACTCTTCCATGTATTCCTTCATGGTCATCTCTTTTTGTCGAAATTTTGGCAACTTCCTGAACAAGGAAATCACATAGTCATTGGGCAAGCAATTCCCTTTTAGCTTGGCAACCATCCTATCCGAAGACTTGATTTTCTCCTTGCATTTCTTGACTCTGTCATCCTTCACATTGTCCCACCACAATAAGGCATGACCCTTCAACCTCAGACGTGCAGTCTTAACTCGTTTAGGATCTTCGATCTACTCTATGTTGAAGTATTTCTCCATTTCATTGAACCAATCGATCAATTCTTCTAAAACTAGACTTCCTGAGTAGGCAGGTACATCCATATTTGTCCAACCTCTCATCTCTAATAGTAGCTTGATTAGTTTGTCTTCTGGTTCCTCCTCAACAGCTTCCCGTGCTCCCACCTCTTCAACTTCCTCGTCGTTTTGGTCTAGCGCATCAGGAATGTATCCACGTCTTTGGATCTCTTTGAATGCTACAACTTCACTCTTCATACTTCGCATTGTTCAGATGAACTCATCGAACATTTCATGATCAACTGTGATCGCTACACCACACGCTCTTCATCCAACTCCTTGTACATTAACGTTTCTTTGATCCATTTTCAACCTCAGTTGGAATATTCACTCATCCAATCACAACGGGACTTCACCACTGTGCACATATATACATTAAACCACAGCTGGATCTATTCATGCACATGCAGGTTCTTCCGACTGTACGGATTCAATTCCTCAACACTAGATACTTACCATCTCAACTGGATTCCGCTCCGTGATTCTGATATTACAGGTTCTTTCTGGCTCTGATAACCAACCTGGCACAATTAAGGTCGGTCAAACCCTCTTGCTTAACTTTGACACACAAAAACACAAAGGTTCTCACACAGAATGGATGTGAACCAAATGCCAGAAGCTGGTTATATTAAACTCAGTCAATATTACAATGTGAAAATACAAAGCAATCTATGAAACTAGTCGGCCTTAGCCTTTTACAATATACATAATGAAAATCTATCTTCTGGTGTGTTCTCAGTTGTGTGCGATATTCCTCCCTCTCATGGCCTCTGTTGAATTAAAGCGCTCACTAAGAAATGGATGAATGATCCTTCACTCTATGCCTTCGCGCTGCTCTTCTACCCTACTGTTGCTCTTCTTGAGTTCTACTCTGTTCCCCAAGACACTCTACCTCTCTGTCCGTTGAATCCTCCATATCTTGCATACCTGCAATTCTCAGTGCCCTCAGGTCATGCTGCACAACCTCTTCCTATAGTGACATCTGTCCTAATATCAACCACCTACATAACTGATCATAACTTCCTCAACAATCCCGAATGACTGCTAAGTACTCTGCTTTGAATTCTACGCTCCTCTGACTCTGTGATAGTTATCGACCCCATGCTTCGACCATACTGCACTTCGTCATCTCAACCTTTCCTGGTCTTGTTGACTTCACTTGCTTCTATGGCTTTTAGTCCACCCCATCCTCCACACATGGCTTCTGTTGCAATCCGTCGGTGTCGTTGTTCAACAACCTGTCGACACCCGACCTATTTCACTGCAAACATGTCGTCCATCGACATCGTAACTTGTCGACCTTCTCCTTTTGTCGACCTCACTTCGATATCTTCTGCTTGACTTCCTGGATTTGACTTGCAAGTCTTAACTTCCGCACCAGTGGTCCTCGGCACTCCCTTTGGTTGACCTCTTCTGTTGATCAACTTCGAATGCTCTTCCTAGGCCTCGATGCTCTTGCATCATAACCTTTCAAAATGTATTATTCTTTCAATACAATAACAATACCTATATATACTCAAATTTTTTTGTCGGCAAGTCAAGCTAAAAGATTTCAAATATATAAATATTAATTTCCAAGTATATTTTATATGTTAACTCCCTACTCATCGGAGTTTTTCTCAACCATTACATCACACATAGTTAATTAATTACTACATACATTGTGTTTATGGAAAATCGACTTATTTGGTTGGGACGCAAGAGTGTTGTCCAACCTTCAAACTTAGCACCCATAACTAAGATTGTTCAGCATGCGATGTTGATTCTCATTTAATAAATATAGATATGACCAGATTGTATACCCGATACAGAAGTTGACTAGGTGTAAATCTATCAAGGCATAAACAGACGAGATGGAAGGATCAGTAGCTATGATATGTCGTTTACATTTCATGATCTCAACAATGGATACAAGGTTTATGTAAAGAGAAAGATCGGAACTGAGGTTTGACAACAGTGCTGGAAAGTGTGGAAACATTGGAAACTTAACATGAATCCAGAGTTGGCATTTTTCACTTGAGTGAGAAACACGCCGGTCCACAAACACCCTATCAACGTTAATACCAAGGATAGGTCAGATCAACTGACTGTTAGTCAAGGGAAAAAAAATCAACCAGTTTGGAGCAAGAAAAACAATAGGGTTTACACATCTAACCGGTCAGCAAATGATAAAAGAATGGAAACTCAATAGGGGATCATCAATCGTTCAATGAAGTTAACCATTCAACAATATTCTTTGAGTACGATTCTCCATCGTTTACACAAAAGACTTATTAACCAGTAATTAGATTACAATCAAACTAGCGTTCGATGTATTTACTATAGATAAAGTAGACATAGGTTAAGTAAATCCGCTTTCATCAAAATCCAATGGAAATTCCTGCTATGCTTGTTTTCTATGGAAGAGTATATATATGTATCTCTAAATGCTGAAATCGATATAATCAAAACAAGTAGGATGCATAAGATCCGGATTATAATCCATTTTTACAGACATAAAATGAAAATGAAAAGGATCGAAACTGTATACAATGTTTTTGCACATAGATCGAAACTATGAAGGACCAATTTAATAGGATTCTAGTTTAAAAGGAAATGTGTAGAGTACGAATCAAACAAAATTTGTTTATAAAAGGATTTTACATAGTTTCGGTTTTACTCAGAGGTCAATTTCGTTGAACTATATAGAGTCGACATTTATACATAGTTAATTCTCCACAAGGTTTGATCTAAACAAGACTTAGATCCATAAAAAAATATTACACAGTGTTATAGCCCAAAGTTTAAAATTGATGGCAGAAGGATTGTACAGAGTTTTCAATGCATCTTTCATTAATTAATAATAAAGACCATACACTTCCAAAATTCCAATCTTGATTAGGGTTCTTGTAAAATCGCAGAGTAATATTATAGAGGTTTTGATATTTTATTTCATAATTAAAATCTAACCCATAAAAAAATCACATCCATTAATATATACTTTGAAGAAAATGGGGTTTTATACGAGGTAACAGAATTACCTCTCATACTGCAATTTAGTAAAATAAAAGGATATATATATATATATATATTCCTTGATAATCACAGGGATAAGTCACCGATTGGCGATCTTATTGAACCATAATACAAGATACGGTAAAAGTTATTCCATTCAGTATACAAATATTTTATATATACAGTGTTTAGTCCCTTTAAAAGTAAAATTCAATTAAATATGCCATTTAACAGAGTACAAAAAAAATCGATCAACAATTCTATATAAAACATAGTTCATGATTAAAAGATATACGTTTAGGCTATAACATATCCATAGGTTTTGATGTATTATTATCCCCATAAACATAGTTCTTCCTTCTCCTAAATATTTGATCTACTTCCTATTTAAATATAAAATATACAAAACTTTATTTCATTAGAATGGATCTCAACAATTGTTAAATCTATCATTCATACATACTTGTAAAATGTGCAATGTACCAACAATGGGGAAGATCACTTGGAGAATCACCTCCTCCCAACCATAGAATAGACTAGCACCACCGCTAGCTCAACTCCACCCTTGAGCGGGATCACCACCATGCACACTAGAACAACAAGCAAAGCTTCCACACGACACTCTCTCCTAGAGTCCGCAACAAGCTCAGTGATGGACTTATGAAAGAGAGAAACACTCAACACATGCACTTGCAACACAATTTCTCCATGCACAACACGTTGTTCAATACTATCTCAATGCACCAATATATAAAGCTTTCTCCCACGTCTTGTGCCATCCCAATCAAATCTCAATCAATCCTTCAATCCCTATGATTTAGGATCTTGTCTGGTAGTTGAGTTTTTTTAGATTGCATTTGATTGGTAAAATATCCCTTGCTTGCATTACACATGTTCTCTATGTCATGGTGGTGTCCCCTCATTTAACTGAATTCTCCAAGTGTCTTTTTCTTTTATTAATAATAAAATAGTAATTTGTTGTGCAAAGTGTCACTCACACTTCTTATGAGTGTTTTTGAGTTTTTAAATAACTCTTACAAAAATAATTATTTTTGAAATATTTTCACAAATATTAAATCAAAAATAAATAAATAAATAATTCCTTCGGGGTATCAGACCCTCCCACTACCCCTCCACTCCTACTCTATCCCTCCTTTGTCGCTCCCTCTCCCACTACCCCCTACGTGAATCCTACTCACAATCTCGGTCTCTCTCCTAGTTTCCCCTCTTCCCCTCCCCTTCCCCCTCCCCCTCCCCCTCTCCTTCTCCTTCAACCACTCCCACTATCCCTCTCCTTCTCATTCTCCCTCCCCATCAACCCCTCCCATTCCCCCACATGCTCTCTCCCCCTCCCTCTCCCTCTCCCTCCTCCCTCGTCCTCCCTCTCCCTCTTCCTCTCACACTCCCTCTCCCCCATCCCCCTCCCTCACCCTCTCCCTCACTTTCTCAATCCCCCTCCCCTGCCCACTCTATATCCCCCTCCCCCCTCCCACTCTATATCCCCCTCCCCCTCCCACTCTATATTCCCCTCCTACTCTCTCACCTACCGCCCCCTCTCCCTCCCCGCATTATACTCCCTCTTGCTTTCCCTGTCACCCTTCCCCCCCCTCAGCCTCCCTCTTCCCATCCCTTTATCTACCCCCCTCCCCCCCCTCCCTTTCGCCATCCCTTTCTCTCCCCCAATCCCTCCCCCCATCACTTTCTCTCTCCCATCCACCTCTACTCGCCTCTCCCACTCAACCTCCCCCACCACCTTTTCCTCAATCCCTCTTCCTCCCACCCTCTGCAACCCCTTAGCCTCCCTCTGCCCTCACCCTCCCTCTGACCCTCCCCCTCCCCCCTCCCCCTCCCCCTCCCCTCACTCCTCGGCCTTTCCCCACCCCATCACACCCTCCCTCCTGCATTCCTCCACCTCATACCCCCTTCTTCCCATCCCCCTCCCACCCACAACATCATAACCTCCGTACCACATCCCTCCTCCTCCCCCTCCCCCCCATCCCACTCCAACTCCCCCTCCCCCCCATCCCACTCCCCAACTCTCCCCCTTCCTCCCCAAATTCCTCCTGCTCTACCTACCCCACCCCAACCCTTCTCCATCCCCCCACACACTCCCCTTCCCTCTCAACCTCGTCCCCATCCCTCTCCCTCTTAGCTTCCACCTGGCTTCCCTCCCTCCACCTCCCCCTCACAAACTCTCTCCTCCCTCCCTCTGCCTCCCTCTCACACACTCTCCCCTCCCTTCCCCTCCCCCTCCCCCTCCCCCTCCACTCCATCTTCCTCTCCCTCCACTCCCTCCCTCCATCCCTCCCACTACCCTACCCTACCTACAACCTCCCTCCCTCCCCCTACTCCGTCCAACACTCCCCCCTCCTCCCTCCCCTTCCCCCTACTCCTAGCTCCCTTTACAATCCCCTCCCTCCCCCTAACCCACCACAATCCATGTCCCCCTCTACCCTTTCCTCCTTACCCCCCTCCCCTCTCTCCTCCTCCACCTCCCATCTCCAAGCCTCACAAATTAACCTCCCCCACAGCCTTCAACTCCCCCTCCCTTGTACTCCCACCCTTCAACTCCCCCTCCCTCCCCCTCTCCCTCATCCCAATTCCAAAAGCTTCCCTTCTGCCTTCCTCTCTCCCTCCCTCCCCTACCCACACTCCCCTCCACCTCCCTCTCCCCCTCTCTCCCTCTCGTTCCCTTTCTCCCCTCCCCTTCCCCTCCCTCTCCCCCTCTCTCCCTACCTCGGCTCTACTCCACCTCCCTCCCCCTCTCTCCATCCCCTTGCCTCCATTCCACCTCCCTCCCTCCCTTACCGTTCCCCCTCCACCTCCCTTTCCATCTCCCTCCAACCCTCCCATTCATCACTACCCCTCCCCCACATCCCATCACATTCTCCCTCCCTCCTCCTCCCTACCACCTCCCCTTACCAACCCCTCCCTCTTTCCTACCCTCCACTTCCCCAGCCTGCCTACCCTCTCTACCCCACCCTCCCGCTCCCTCTCCCTCTCCCCCTCTCTCCTCTCTCCTCTCTCCCTCCCCCTCTCCTTTCCCTCCCCACTCAATATCCCCCACCACCCTCTCCCTCTCCCTCCCACCCTCCTCACCCTCCCTCACCCTCCCACCTTCCTCACCCTCCCTCTCCCTCTCCCCTCGTTCTCCATCCCATCCTCACCTTCCCTCTCCCCTACGGTCTCCCCCATCCCACTACCCAACTCTCCCCCTTCCTCTACCTATTCCTCCCCCTTCCTCTCCCTCTTCCTCCCTCTCTTGGTCCCTCCACTTGCCTTGCCCACATTCCGGCCTCCCCCACCTCCGTCCCTCACCCCCCTTTCTCCCTCCCCATCACTTGCTCCACTTCCCTTCCCATCCACCTCATCCTCCCTCTTCCCTTCCTTCCCATCCCTCCCATATCCCCTCTCTCCTTCCTCACCTATCCTCTCTCTCCCCCTCTCCCCTTCCGTGCCTCCGCTCCACTTCCCTCCCCCTCTCTCCCTCTCCCCAACTTTGCTCCACCTCGTTTGCTCCCTCCCCCTCCCCCTCCATTTCCAGCGATTAAATATGAAATTTTAAGTTGAAGGACTAGATATTAGAGGAGAGAGGGGTTAACCATTCTAACTTATAGCTTATATGAGTTTATATATGGTTAATATTAGAAAATTTATATTATAGGATTTAATTTACAATGATTAAGAGTTATAAGGGTTTTACATATATAAGGTGTAGGTTAAAGAACTATGGATTTAAGATAACGATTATAATAGTTAGGATTTCATAATTATGGATAAGAGGCTATAATTTTTATTTATTATAAATTAAAAGAAAGAGTTAATATTTATGATGAATTTTGGAATACCTTAGTATGTAAAGTTGTAAACGATAAAAAAGTGCAAGGTATACCTTAATACATAAAGTTATACTGAATTAAATAGTGTAAGGTAATAGGAACAAGAGATTAGTGTCAATCGAGGTAAGGAGTTAGTATAATTTAAAATATTCAATATTCAGGTTTTTAGCTTAATTAACTAGTGTACGAAAACAAAATCAAGAAATTTTAACTGGCCTTGGCTTTGGATTTTTATATACCAAATCTCAAGGTAAATGGTGTTTTAGAAATGATTTTAAAATTCACGTGGTAAAATTATATGCAATCCTAAAATATTTAGACAACAAATGACAAAACTACCGCACATTGTTGAGGAGGAGAGTAACAGATTTCTTACGCATTATTAAAAATGTTTAATCTCCATATTGCAATGGTTATATTTGTAGTTTCTGTTGCTAAAAGTGGTGAACATGTTAAAAGCATATAAAATAGAAAATACAAACTAAATAAAATTTGGGCCACAACATAGGTGAACCAAACGTGGTAGATGGATGACGTGGTAGGTGTAAATTTAAATGGGTAATGTGGCGGTGCTCTTCTTTAGATTTCCTTGGAAACAGAGGACCATTCGACGTGAATGGAGATGCTGCCAACTGTATGGAGGGAAATCTAATTGGTGAGCCATAATACTATAGGTGGTAAACTAGGCTTTCATCGGTGAGCCACTTGAAGTGAAATTTTCAACGAAGTAGAACTCGATCGTTCCAGATCAGATTATAAGAGGTTGTTAGTAATGATATCACGGATTAGCATGGAAGAAATGATATACTTGGTGCACACATTTGCATCAAAATTTCAAAATCAATATTTTTTTATGTAAACTTCGTCTAAAATTAATAGGTTAGAGAAAAGTTTTTTTTAATTAAGTTTTATATTTTTTATATATATTTAATAAAGATTGGATCTTCTTAAAATTTACTCGAACACACTTTATACATCTGCTATCTCCTTGCTATGATCAGAGGTTATGAAAAAAACCTTAAACTAAACCTTAATTCAAAACTCAATAAACCTTACTTCAAAACTCAATATATCGGCTAGCTCTCTGTTAGGGAAAAAAAAACTTAAAAACTATAAACAAATCACTATTTTTTATTACTATCAAAACTCAAAACAATTATTAGAAATAATTTAACCATTCATCTAAACAAAATGTAATACTATTTAACCATTCACATCGCTATGACTTTTTGATACAACATAGGAATCTATAACATAACAAAACATTAGAATTTAGGGTGGAATAGAACTATGTTTTCCCTAAATTGTAGGAGGAAGAGAAAGTATACTATTCACAATGATTATATGTGAAGACAACCCATTTAAGTAAAAGAAGGCGAGACAATTGGAGATTACAATTAACCATGGAGAACAAGTAACAAATATGTGCCATATCAATGTTCGACCACCACATATTAAGTAGCTATACTACTTGAACAAATAAATTTTCTTTGGATTATCATTAATTTTCAATATGGGATTGGACATAATTCATCCGATTGGGCATTGGTTGAGCTATCAATAATTTCCAATTTCATAGTTTAGATTTTCATTTCCTACTTAATATTTAGGATTACATTAATTAGCTAGAATAAACAACAGAGAGTGAACACAATATACAAACTCCACAAGAGAAACAATGGACTAGAAAGTACATTCAATAAAGAAGTACACCTTAGAAAGTACATTCGAGAAAGACGTTCCTCCAAGGTAAGTCTGGATGTACATCCATAAAATGAGCCGATTCATTGGGCTTGAAGGGTTTCCTCCTCTTTCTCATCATAAAAAATGACACAAACAGGCATACATAAATCTTGTTCATGATGGTTGGCTATACGCAATACCATTAATCTCAAACAAATTCAGGGCTTGTTATCTGCTCCCCCAAATCCTAAAGGACTTTAGTAGGTATATTGGGGGTGATATTCAGAAGAAATTTATTTGGAAAAGGTCGAACATTGGTGTCTATGGATCCAAAGTTCATGAAACATGTCCTTCAAAACGAAGGCAGGAAGTTTGGCCCAACTATCCCAAGCCTCTTGAAAACCTCATTGGAAAATAAAGTTTGATGGCCGTGCATGGGATCTCCGAAATAAACTCCAAGGGACGATTGTTGGAATTAATATTTGTATGGATTGGATTGATTGTTAAATATGCATGTTACGGACAAAGAACAATGCTATATTCGAGAGGAAAGAGAATTCAAACAATGAAAAGCTTACATTGGAAGACAACCAGTCTATGAAATAAACTAAATTTATATGTATTCAATTTATATATTCGTTATAAACTAAATGTATATGTATTCAATTTATATATTCTTTATATTCCTTACCAGATTCATTGTTTATATTTTAAACAATATGGGCAATAGTAGTGAATAAGTGCTATTGTTTTTGTAATTCACAGGTAATAAATGAAAGAACTTCCTCTGGAAACATTTCGGCAGGTCTTTATAGATAAGCCTAAGAAAACATTACAATGAAAGGTTATCAAAGATTTACACCCTGTTTTTTAGATGGAGGCGCCCATTCTACATCCACTTATAGAAACAAAACGAAAGGCATGGAACAATATTTTACCCATAGGTCACAATGGAAATAAAGTGAAGGATAATGAATGAAATTTGCGTAACAGTTTGCACCTACAGTGATTCCCATTAAGACAATTTTGTTAACATAACTGTATGCTTGTATGCCCTGTTTCTCAATAGTGATATGCCCTAATGCCAAAGAGAGAATTTGATTATATATGGAGGTGAACTAATGGAAAATCTCGAATGAACTGCTCATGGATTGGTCATGGCCTTAGTGTCTCTCTCCTCGAACATATTGTAGTTGCATTTTTTTTTTAAAGTTTGTCTTGCATTGGATCTCTCGTTAACAATGGAAAACAGAGTAATGGTTGTGATGAGTTTTCATTTTCTAACCTAAATTCTAATAACGTGTTCTATGGTTGAGTTCTTTGATTTTGCATCCATGAGCACCTTAGCAGGTAATTTTACAGCCAGACTTTTCTTAAGGCAGATCAAACTTTTAGCATAGATGATATCACAAAATGCAGGAAATGGACATTACATAGAAATCCGAAGAGGTGGTATGAAAAAGTTATAACATGACCTGGTATGAAAATATATGGTGGATAACTCGAGTGCCCCATGAAGTGATGTCACAGAGGCACCTGAATTTGCGGTGGACCCTCCAATACCCTGTGTAGTAGTAACCCTCGTTTCTTTTATTAGCTTATCCGAAACCCTTAGAACACTAATTCCACATACCCTAATGCCATTGGCAGTCGATCGATTCCTAAACTGGGGAATTCAAGTTGGGATAGGGTTCACTGGGCTATTTACTACCTGGCTTGTACTTGGAAGGATCTTTAAGCTTAATAAACCTACCATAATGCAATTTTTCTCATTATGGAAAAGAAAAGAATGGAATACTGAAGGCGAAAGGTAAGAAATATAACAATGGGCAATAATCTAAGAGAAAATAGCGGGATGGGCAGTAATCAGTTACCCATTCCAGATGAAGCCGAATAAAATCAAGGAATGAAGAAAAACAAATCCTTGGGAATGAGAATGGAAAATTTGGAGGAAAATTGTACTTACATTCTGAACGATGATCTTGACTCGATTTGCACTATGTCCATACATCTCTGTGTATTCTTAATGCTGCAGGTTATGGAAGCAAGAAATAATTTAAAAAAAATAGAAAATGGAAATCTAAATAATAAAACTAAAAGTTACAGAGATCAGCTCAGATGTATAAGATAAATAAATAAACTCGGATAATACTCACAATTAATCAGATATTCAATCGATCTCAGAAACTCAATCAATCTGAGGAAGAAGGCTGATGGTGATCATGCCTGATTCATGATTCGAAAAATTGCCTGAGAGCGAGATAGAAAGCGTAGGAAAGCACAAAGAAACGTTAGTATTCGCTCAACTTTTTAAGCCATGGGTGTTTTCACTCTTTTATGTTTAGCTTTTTTAACGGTAAATTTTTTTCTCTCCTCCCGAGAAATCAACTAGCCGTTGGTTTGAACGTTTTTAAAAACTTCACATTAAAATGAACTCAAGGATCTCTTGAGTACATGTGATTAAAATTATACTTTGGATTTATTCGAAAAATAGTTTGATTCCCATAAAACATAATTTAGATTTATTAAAAAAATGATCTGATTCCGATCACTCAAAACTAGTTGAAAAAGAAAAATTACATAAACGATGTTTTACACAACCTCATCGATTCGAAAATTATTGTTCCACCATATTCGCCTTCGAGTTTGAAGTAATCTTTAATTTCCGTATTCACCTGATTTCCGTATTCATTCCTTATATTTAACATCTTCATGGGGTCTTATCTCTAATGTCTTCACTTGTTCTACGTTTGCTTATTTCTTATTCCGTTAACTTTATCTTTATAACATACTTTACCATTTAATTTATCATTTTAGGCATGATATCATAATCTTATCTTAATGTGGATTTCACAAACATAATATTATTGTTCATGATATAATATTTATTAGTAATATAAAGAGACATTTTTATAATTCAAAATCATAAGTAAAGTCTTTAAAATTTTTATTTTGTTTTATTTATTTATTTATTTATTTATTTAGTTTACATAATTTTCTTTTAACTATAAGGATTTATATGTATATACATAAGTGGTATAAACTCGAAAGAAGTTAATCAACTCAAACTTACACTTTTGAATATAAATATATAGAAGTTAATCAACTCATATGTTAATTATGTTTGCTAATTATGTTAGGGTTAAGCTTGATTCTGGAATGAGCAACGATGTAAATGTTTTGGTAGTCATTAGTTTCTTGCTAGTTGTATTTGCATGTAAAGAACTCTCTTGATAAACCTTGTGTTGCTATTGTTTACTTGTATTTATCTTTATTTATTCTCTCATATATTTTTATTGACTAACAGTTGTATAAGAGCCTACATGATGATGTCACTTATTGCTGGTAAATAAATGTGACTGCCTATAAGTACATAATGGAAGGTGAAAGATCTATTGCTTGGATGCTTGAATCTGCAAGGAGAAAATGCAAATCAACGGGTTCAAGTGTAATCTGTTCATTATGAATTCCGATCTCACGGATCTCTCAAACCATGGCCAGACTAGTGAAGTTGAATGGCATGTGAATGCCTTATCCGAGGTGATATTCGGTGAATGTACTAGGCCTTTGCAACGAGAATAATGGTTATGGCAGCCAAGATAGGGTTTTGTTGTTTTAGAGAAGCCGCCAGCCATTGAAATGGTAAGAGAACCAGATCCGTGTGAAGATCGGTGCATAAACCTTTTCTTGCTATTGTTTTCCAGGATAAACGGGGTTTCCAGGATAAACCTTGTCTTCACTAACAAATTATTTTTGTTCATAGTATATTTATGTTGTTGTACTCATATAAAAAGTAGAATTTTAAATTTAATACACATATATTTATGTTGTTATACTTATTTAAAGTAGAATTTTAAATTCACTATATATAGTAATGAAAATTATTTCATCTCTATCATTTTAATGTTGTTGGACTCACCTCAAGTACAATATTAAATTCACTACATATACTCATTTAGTAATAATGAAGGAATTTAATTTGAAAATATAAATATTGTGTTTCCTAAAACACTTGGATAGTTAGATATATTTTTGTAGGAAACTTGAGTCAACTTACGCTCTTGATATCTAAATAGATCACATAGGTAGTTGCTCGCATGCATATAATATTAAATCTTTTGTAGTTAGACATGTTCTTTTGGACAACCTCACTCAACTTAACTTTTGTTGTTGATATCTAAATAGAGGCCACATAGGTAATGATCACAAAGTTAGACCTTATCAAGTATTGAGATGATAGATTTGTTACCTACTTTGTGAAGAATTAAATATTGATCTAGTTCCATGGCCGTTTCCTTTAGAGCATGTTATAAGAAGGCATACGAATAAAAGATTGATATATTTTTCTTTTAGTTATGTATTAGTGATAAACCCTCAATATCACATGGACATACAACCATGTGACCATAGACAAATGAAACCATTGTCCAAACCAAACCATGTCAAGATATAAATATTATAACAATCCAAAACCAACACAGAGAAAACACTTAGACCAAATTACCCATCCACCATAACATTCAACACACAAAGTATAAATTGTTTTTAGGGTCGAGAAACATTACATAAGTAGGAAATGAGCCCTAAGTCTTCTATCATACTCATGCAATAGGTCCATTAATTTGTCCCTTATTGAGCTATCCTCATGAAAGTTATTCTATAGATATTATCTATTCCATAGTGGTCCAACATAAAACACTTAATTAATTGCATAGATATAACAGCTAATGCTAATTAATCACACAATGGATAAGTTGTTGATGAATGTCTTGAATGTATTAAGTGCCCTCCCTCTTTAAAATGTCATTTCATTTCCTTGAAAATGAGGAATTGTCATACATCCACTCACGCTTGAAGATTTCCATTAATTATAAATAATTAAGTAATTATAAAAAAGTAAAAACTTACTAGTATATCACCATATTACCACTTTAACATTCAAAATAATTTGCATACTTAAACCTAAATGAAACCTAAATAAAATGCTTGATTACACAGATTCTTGTGTCACATTGATTAATATCTAAATCTAATGATATAGTAATAAAATAATAATATTGTAATAATTTCCCAAACCTTATGCTCTACAATCCTAAACACCATTACACCGTACACCATTGTTGGCTTGTTTTTTAAAATGTTGATTACAACTCATTTAAAAAAAAACACAATCATTTACATCGCATACCTTAGTGACTTACAATGGAAGCTAGTTCATATCTACATAAATAAAAAGACTCTTAGCTAAGTATAAAATAAAACATAAGTTTTCCACGCCCTACTATATACAGAGAATGGGTAGGTTGAAGCCATAAATATGAAATTACTGGCCATCCTGAAACACAGTGATAATGCTTCACGTGACCATTAGCACACCAAGCTATATCCTCCACTATGGGCTTACCACACTTTCATTATTATTATAAAAGGTCCTACTCAGTGGAAATTACATATCTCCACAACGACCTACTCATTCGTATATAGAGGTAAAGTTATGTTGCCCTAAGGTAAAATTCAAAATTTTATTATAAAAGTAGGTTTTCAAACATTGTGATTATGGGATATTTTTTATTAATTTAATATATATTTTATAATATCATAATAAACTCATTTTTCAAATATGTAATTATCTTTTAATTATAATTATATTTAAAATTATTTTAAGAATTCATTGCATCAAGAGGAGAATAATAAATGTAATTTTAAAAATAATTATTTCAATAATCTTTTAGAAATAAAAAATGTTACTATGTAAAAATAATAATCTTTTAAAAACATAATCATCTGAAAAATTAATCATGTGTAATTTTGTATTTATAGATAAATAATATAATTTGGATATTATTTTTTATATATCTAACCATACCATCAATATCATATTTATGGATAATGTTATAATAATCACATTGATTTAAAATAGTAGATATTACCTTAAAGGATTGGATGTGGGCATCTTTTAACAACATTGGTATTGACAATTTATCGAGAAAGTGAATACCTCTAACAATATTGACATTGACAATATGTTGGGAAAGTGGTACCATCTTTGTGTCAAGAATTTTGGGCTTAAATATTTAAAACAATTAGTATTATCCTTAAATACTTAACTAAAAGTGGGATATTTTTTTTTATTTTTGATACTTTTCCAACCTCATATAATTGATGGTTATACCAATTATATACATCTTAGGTGTGTTTTTTAAAATGTTTAAATAACACCCCTTAGTACAAGTTCCCATTAAAAGAAACCTCACTCACATTTGAACACCATATGATTATCTAATCATCCACATCTATGTCCATTTTAACAAATTTAATTTCAATTTTGGACATTGATGTGTCAATTAATTTTGAGGGTCACGTATAAAAAATGTGGTCTATCAATAAGCAATGACATGATTGAGATTTATATTAATGTGGAGACCTATGTTCAAATCTTAAATAAGACTTTCATTTCCATTCAAATTAGATTCAATATCTTTTAATATCAACATTAATTAGATTTATCAAAAAAACACCAAAATATAAATATGCAAAATATACTTTCCTTTATTAACCTAAATTAATATCTTACTTTTACACATATTATTATATAAATTAAAAAAAATTATTATTATAAATTATTTAAATAAAAATTTAAAATAATTTATCACAATAAAAAATTAAATATTTTAATAAAGGATTAAGCTTCAAGTTTATATCCACTTAAACAAAATGGAAAAAATCAATAAATTTAAATTACATATTATATGAAATACAATTTTGTTTTACCAAAATTACATAATTATCATGAATTTCCCATCCATCTACCTAACCAATCGCATTATAAGATCAAAACATCATAAGTTTAAAGTTCGAAACTCACAATATAATGTTAAGCGAATTAGGATAAACTCTTCTAAACCTAATATAAAATGTCATATGAAACTCTAGATATAGGATAACCTTGAAATTCAAAATAATAATGAAATACGAATAGTGACTAAGAGTCTTATTATGAATTTTAATTAAACATGGTATAAAGTGTCAATTCTTATTATGTATCTAATAAAGTATAAAGTATAAACTCTTCTAAACACAGTATAAAATATTTTGAAATTTTGAAATGATTTGAAATAATTAAGTGAAGTGTTAGTATAATAATTGTAGTTAATTTTAAGATTTTGTTATGAATTAGTTTTAGATATTATTAATGATTGTAAATAATATGTTTGATTTTGTAAATAAATGAATCATAAATTCCCAAAGAAAGTGATTAGGCATGCTTCGATTATGATATCACAAAAAGGAAATAAAACTAAATGAGCATGTCAAGCAATTATTTTTATAAACAAAAGAAATAGTAGACATTTTATCTTAAAAATAAAAGATGTTACTTAAAAAAAATGTAAATTTTATTAGTTAATTAAGTTAAAATGAAACAAGAATTATATTTCCTAACACAAAAATAGTAGACATCTTATCTTAAAAATAAAAGACTTTACACCAAAAAAAAGTTTAAGTTTTATTAGTTAGTTAAGTTAAAATGAAACAAGAAGATATGCATTGGAGAAATAAAGGATGGATTCAAATTGAAGAAAAGGGGAGTTGGGGAGAGAAGGATTCAATTTATTAAGTTCTCTTATTTGATTAATAAATGTTATTGTGTATTGATTATATTATTTTTTCTTATTTAATATAATTTTGCATTTATAAATTATATTGTAGATTATTACTTTAATTATTTAATATAAATTATAACTAATCAATATATATATATATATATATATATATTGAAAATAGAAACAAGTTATTGCATTTATAGAAACGAGGTGCTTTATAGTTGAATACGGGGAAGATGTTGTAACATTTGTTACTAACAAAATAATTAAAAAAGTTCATGTCGGCTTATAAAATAAAAAAATTATGTAAAATATTTTACAAAATCTATGTTGGTTCATAAAATAAAATATATTTAAAAAATAGATCATTGTTTATAAAATAAAAACTTAAAACTTAAACTCGGATCTATCAATCAAGAGAGATCAAATTTCTTGAGTTTAAATTTTAAAAAAGAAATACACCTCAAGAAATTGGATCCCTCTCGATGCTTCATATATATGGATTTAACATGGATCTATGATGGTAGTATAAACAAATAAATTTTCTACCTTAAATAAAAGATATAAGTATTAGAAAACCTTGAAATTTCTAATTATAAATCAATTTTTATAAACAATGTTGTAGAACAATTTCAACCCTAAAACACTTCTTATCCATCTAAATATTTCAAATATACAAAGATGCAAAAATTAATAGATTTCACACGACTAAAAAATAAAATAGATTCAGATAGATAATGTTTAGAATAAATATTAAACCTAAAACTAAAGTAAAACCTTCTATATATATACAGTAACTTGTCCATTTAACAAGCTTAATCTTGTTACTAAAGAGGAATAATTAAATCCTATTTCAGCCGAAACATAGGAATTGTGAGACAACCAAAATTTGCAAGGGTCAAGTTAGCATCAAGTTGGGAGGCAAGCTGAGGTTTGTTGTTGAGTCAATCGATATATATAAATAAATATTTTAATAATTATAATAATAATATCAAATTTAGTTAGTTTATTTAGTTAAGATGTGGGTCTAGACTTGATTCAATTCCTTTTAGGGGTGAACTAGTTGAGAGGAGACACCTAAAATCAAATCAATTATTTTAGCGAACAAAATAATAATAATGGAAGTGATAACGATGAAGCTAAAAAAATTAACATTTACATGTTATAGACATAGAATAAAATGATAAACATGCAAACTAATAAAGAAGAAATAAATTATTAATTTAAAAGTTTGAGAAAAGAGATAAGCTAATATCACGATTGATGATTACCTTAGCCATTAAAGAAAAGTTCATAAACTCTTCAATGAAATGGATTTAGTAGTAAAATCCTCGTAATAATGCTTTCAAAATTAGCTTACAAAAAATTATTCGTGATTAAAAATATAAGATTAACATAGAAACTAGTTAAACTATATATATATATAATCAAAACACAACAGAAAGAGAAACACCTAAAAATATCAACGTATGAAACTACAAACAGAAATATTGGGAAAAAAAAAATAGTGTATTTACCTTCATATTAAGCATCTCCCTTGTTAGCTACTAGTGAATAAACTCAACAGGTGACAACACGAACCATCAAATAGATTCCATTCAAATTAAATAGAGGTGCAAAAGATGAAAAATCACCGACCATTAACCCAAGTGTATTGTGGTTGAAAAATAAATAAAAATTGTCTTCAATCATGCGAGCTAGAGCCGAGCATAGCAAGGCTAGTCTTAACCAAGCAATATCTACATTTAAAAAGGGCTAAGTGGTAGCATATACCTGCGGAAATAAGCTTTGTTAGATACTGAGCTGAGTTTTAATTAAATTAAATTATGGGGTGAGTTTAAATTGTTTTGCCAATGTGTATAACTTTTATTTGATGTATGAATTTGTGTCAATTATCACATGGTTTAGGTTTTCAATATAAAAAAAATTTAAAAACTTTATTATTCAATCCATTTTTATGTTTTTTATCATAACATCTACAAGTCCACAAGTAGATAAATTATTTTATTTCGATATAAATTTTAAAAAGATAAATGTGATTGTATAATGAAAAAATATTAATAAAATTTAAATATGTTTCTATAAAAACAAATTATTTTTTAAATTATAAAATCAAATTTGTTACTTTTATTTTACATTTACATTTATATATTAAAAAAGCCTTTATTAAATCCTATGATGGATGATTGTAGATAGAAATTGACCATGGTAAGACATATTATGTTAGCTTCAAACCTAATTTTTTATTAAACATTTAAACTCAAAAAAATATTAATGATTTTATGATATATTATAAAAATAATTTTTGCTCATAAAAATTTTAATAATATTTTTTAACTATTTAATTGATTTTTTTGGATAAGGTTCAAAATTAGTACAATTTGAACATATATATTTAGTTTACTTATGCTTCCAAACTTATGAAATTTTTACAATTTGTTTTTAGATTTGAAATTGCATTATGCATTTATTTTTATAAAGGTTTTGAGTAGAATCTCTAAGGCACAAAGTGTTTTGAATAAATTTTAGAAAATGCAAACCTTGGTTGGCTTACGAAATATATCACAAAGTGAGGATGCTATATTTTTATAAAATAATCTATTGCAATTTGGAGAAAGCAATTACCCATGCAACAGAGATACCTACGCAGAATGAAAAAAAAAAAGGCTATATACACATTTTGTAATAATAGACATCTAATACACATTTTGTACTCATACATATACCATGTTTTCTCTTAACGTGGTATTGAATTTGGGAGATATCCATGTATGTTCCTTAACATGGTATTGCAAGATGGTATGTGTCTCCACAAGGAGGTGCTAGCTGTCAAGTTACCATAAAAAGTTATGCTGAGATGTATTACTTTGGCAACTCAGTTGGATATGGCCTCGCAAAGACCAACGTGGATAAACTAAAATAATAATAATAAAGCATAAACACTAAAATCTAAATCCAATGCCTTTGCCATGACATTGTAACTTCATTAACAAATGTCCATCGAATGTTAACACTTGGCATATGGCATGGTTCTATACTATACACAGCTGTTGCTTGGCTTGGTTAATGATTACTCCAAACTATTTAATCGGTTTCTCTTACAAACCAGGTAGTGGGAATACAGGGTGTTGTGAAAAGACAATTTCATTCGACTCCCCATAGCTAGTTTTGTGCTAGAAGCGCGATCGAGGTATTTTGTTATAAGTTGAGAATTTGAATTATAGAGGTATTTTGTACTTCTTTTTATTTGCAGTGGAACGAGAGATAAAGAAAAAAAAGAGTGAAACGGTACTGTAGTTTTCCAATTCTGGTGAAAATGTCTATAAATTAAATAAAAACAAGTTATTTTCACCATTTTAATTTGAAAATTAAATTGTCAAAAAAATATTTTACCCCCACACTTCAAGTGGAGAATGTGGGATTCATCATATCTATGACTTTCAATTAATTGTCAAAAAAATATTTCACCCCCACACTTCAAGTGGAGAATCTCGGATTCATCATATCTATGACTTTCATAAGAAAACTTGTAGTTGCCTGTTCCTTTGTCCAAAAGAAAGTGTGGGAAACTCTTAAACCTGTCTAGCATTGGCACGTTGATATCGAAACAAAACCCTAATGAAAAATAAAAATGAAACTCTATGTTTATGTGCCAACATATTTTCTTGGATCTTTTAATATATTAAAACATAATACCCAATACGTTTAATATTTTTTAGAAAACTGCATTGTCCATTGATTGTACGTCCACAAACTCAGTTTGAGTTGTAAATAGACCTAATGACCTAGGTATTTGCATGATGAAAAGTTGTGTGGGATATCTGAGGTTGAAGAGGGGACTCACGTTTGGGAAACTCCTCTACACAACATGAGATTTTTTTGTTTGGATTTAGCAAGGAAAGTAGTAGAATACTTCCCATGAGGTTATGTTTTAGATGCTCGATATAATTGTCCTAGCTATATAGGGATGGATATGTAAGAAGGAGTAATTTCTCCCTATGATATACTCAAACAAGTGAGTGTATTACTGACATAAGTAATATGCATATGTACTAACTTTGATATTAGAAGTGATAGTTTTAAATACAGTTAGGTAGATTAGTTAATGCTGGAAACTTGTTGATATATTTCAGAATTGCTTATATATATGTTTTTTAGTAGCAAATGTAGTGAGTGAGTTTTTGGTGTTAATGAAAAAGAGATTGAAAGCTCTTATTATATATTCATATCAACTTTAGTTGTGTGTGTCTTCTGTGTTTTTGTGTTCTTGCTGTGAGTATAAGATCCCTTTCCTATCCAACATATTGGTATCAGGTTATTGTTGTTGAGTGTTTCTCTATCAATTGAAGCAAGTTGTAGGATTCAGAGGAGACCTTTAGGAATATCTCCCCACATTGGAAGAAGGGAAGAGTGGAGCTCTAAGAGAGTTGAGGAAACCAAAGGAGGAGGAAACTGAGCAAAGGTCCCTCCAGAAGACTGTGGATGTGGTTGTACAGCCGTTGTTTCCATTGTTTCTATTTTGAAGGATCCAAGTAGCTCGTCAAAGAAGAGGAAGGGTTAGAGTAAAACCCTATAAAAAGAAAAATAATTAAAATATAAATTTTAATGGCTCAAATTTAGGGTGGAGATGAATGATTAAATGTTGGATTTTGTGCAACTTCGGAAGATATTATTATTGTATTTTATTGTACTTGATTGTACCTCCTAAGGGAGATGAACTTGATGTAATTAATTATGTAAACCCTTGAAAGAATCAATGTAAACCTTAGGATGAAAAGCAAGAAAAATTAAAATTAAAATTAATTTATTTATTGCTCCCCAAGAGAAGTGGGCCGAGTTAGGAAAAAGTTCAGTTTGGCACTTAAGAGGTAAATTTCACCTCATTATTCACTCATCCACTTCACACAAGTTCGCATCACTTGGAGAGAGAGGTTCACACCTATAGAAGGACAAGTCTATATTTGGGGTTTTGATCTTTGGAAAGCATTTCCATCTTTTCTCTCTCATCATTCTGCTGTGTTCTCAGAATTATTATCTCTATACGAAGGTTGATGGGTTTTCTCCCATTTGGGTTTCCGAGGATAAATTCTAGTGTTCTTTGTTTGTGTACTTTTTCTTTCTTCTAGTGATTCTATTGATTTTATGCAATTGAATTAATACTATAATTGTATGAAACTCTAACATGCTATGAGAGCGGTACTAGAAGAATCCATTACTGGAACTAGGGTTTTATCTTTAAGTCCTTCACTTAAATTTTGGGCAGCACTTAAATTTTGGGCAGAAAAAGAGCCTTGGGAATTTCGCTCTAAGGAGGGTACATATTTTGGTGAAGGAGGAATTCAATTCTAAGAATTTTCAATTTTTGACCTAATTCTGCAGTTGTAGTACAAGTTAGGGTTTCAGTTTTTGACCTACTTCCTCCACATTTTTGGCTCGGCCCCACCTTTTTCTCAACTTTCCTTGCTAGGGCGCATATACCTGTGGAGTCAGTTTTCCAAAATTCCAACATTCATTTTTGACCTACCTCCTGCTAGGGTTTCTAGTCCATATGTATAGTCAAGATGATTGGAATGAAGGTTGAAGATCGTTTGGAAGGGGCTTCCAATTTTATTGCTTGGAAGTCTAGGGTTCTTCTTCTACTAGAATAAAATGATCTCTTGTAGTTTGTCAATGAGAAGGTTCCAGAAGGAGAAGTTGAAGAAGAAAAATCTCACTGGAGGAAGAATGATGCCAGAGCAAGAAGGATTTTTGTAGACTTAGTTAGAGACCACTTGGTTCCTCAAATATCAGGAAAGAAGATTGATAGAAAGATGTTCAAAACCATAAAGAATCTATTTGGACATAGTAGTATCAATGTGACACTCACATTGAAGAACCAACTATCGGATATGAAGATCCAGATTGCTAGAACAGAGGTCTCTCATGGTTCCCACAAGAAGGCAGTGGGAGCCCACACACAAAAACAATAAGATATAAGTATTTGGTTTTCTTGCTTGCATAGATCTGTTTTGTTTTATATGTCTGCATAGCCATTATATGTAGATTTATGAAGTGTGTTGAGCAGTTTATATAGTTTACTTTTGGTGTACTATAGACTCTTGTTGTATTTTCTATGAATATGAGCTATAAAAAATTTCATGAACACATAACGGAGCTAGTCTAGATGATATCTCCTTTCTGCATGCTTAGAGTAGTGCACACTCTTGATGGCATGTTCTAGTGGAGATAGAACACATCTAGATAGTTCCCAGATGTGTTTGGTATACATGTTTATGATTGTTGTGCTAAATTATTAGCCAAGATGCCTATGTAAACTATTTTCATTGCATTGAAATAGACATTGGTTAAATTTGATTATGCAATGTCATTAATCGTCAGTCGAGATTTGACTTGTAGGGAAAAGACCATATGAAATGGCCTACAAGAGAAGGATGATAAGAATTGTTCCAATGAACAAGTTGTGGACACATGAATCCATTTGATATTCAGATTATGAATCTCAGACTAGAAGGATGACCTCGGAAGAATATTTGATAGGAGTGAAACCAGAAGTGGGCCACCTTTGGATCTTTGATTGTCTAGTGTACATACATGTTCCCAAGGAGAAAAGGATGAAGTTAGAACCTTCAGGAAAGAAGGGAAATTTTTTGGGATACAATGAGTCTTCAAAGGCTTATAGAATCTACATCCCAAGATCCAAACAGATTGAAGTCAGTAGGGATGTGACCTTTGAAGAAGAGATGGCTGTCAGGAAAGGCAGAGGATCAAACATGGAGATCGATGATGGAGAAATGCTAGATTCAAAGGAGATGAGATCATCTCCCCCTCCAGTTTAGAGGGAGCTAGAAGAAAAGGATGAACCCATCGATCCTATTGATATAGTTAATACTCCTAGAGGTATTGCACTAGTCCAGAATAGGCCTAGATGAACACAATAGAATTTGCATGGAGCAGATGGGACTGTTGAAAAACACAAGGCTAGATTTGTTGCTAGAGGGTTTTTTCAAAAAGAGGGAGTCGATTATGATGAGACATTTTCTCCTGTGTCTCGATACACTTCCATTAGATCGATCATTACTATTGCTTAAACCATGAGGTGGAAGTTGAATCAGAGTGATCCATACCCCAACCTTTACTACAAGGTTGTGAATGATGAGCCACTGATTTTGTTCCTTTATGTTGATGCCTTGTTTCTCACTGGAAATGAAAAACTTATCGTATGGTGTAAGAAGCAACTTGCCTCTGAGTTCGAAATGAAGGATATTGGATTGATGCATGACTTCTTGGGATTAGAAGTATGGAAGAGGTAGAAGGAGATTTTCATAGGTAAAGGAAAATACACCATAGATATTCTGAAGAGATTCGGGATGTTGGACTACAAGTCCATGGCCACTCCAATGGATGAAAATTTGAAGAAGCTAAGGGATTCAGCTTCATATTCAAATTTGATTGATCCCACTATATATCGTGAGCAGATTGGGTCCTTAATGTATATGATGAACACCAGACCAGATAAGTGTTTTGCTGTGAATGCTCTTAGCCATTTTATGTGTGAGATGAGGAAAACTCAGTAGATTGCTGCAAAAAAATGTGCTCATATACTTGCGTGGCACTGTGGGATATGGTCTAAGATATGCTTCAGAGTGTGACTTGAGATTGCAGGGGTTTACAGACATAGATTGGGTCTGATGTGTTGCAGATAGGAAGAGTAATTCCAGATGTTGCTTCAGTTTGGGTTCTGCAGTGATTTCCTGGTGCAGCAGGAAGTAGAACTCAATAGCACTCAGTACTGCAGAGGCTGAGTATATGGCTGCTAGTATAGCAACCCGAGAAGTAGTATGGCTTCGTAAAATCCTTGCAGGATTGTTTGGCTAGATTCTAGAGCCAACCATGATTAACTGTGATAAACAGACCTGTGTGCAGATGTTACCAAATCCTTTATTTCACGACAGGTTGAAGCATATAGAGATTCAATATCACTTCATTCATGATATGGTGTAGAAAGGTGTGGTCGAATTATAGAATATTCTGATAGATGACCAGACTACAGATGTTCTCACCAAACCTCTTTCCAAGATGAAGTTCGAATACTTCCGCGAAAGAATTGAAGTTGAAGAGAATGTGTCCCTCCTTGAGAGGGAGAGATGATATAGAGATGTTTTACCCTACATTCACCTAGGTGCCTTTACCCATCTAGGTGCTCAGGCAGGTATGGGAGAAATCCCATCAGTAGATGAGTTGGACAGGAAGTAGATGGATGGGTTCACATGGGTGCCTCTGCTCATCTAGGTGCTCAGCCAGGTATGGGAGAAATCCCATCAACATATGAGACAGACAAGTAGTAGATGGCTGTGTGATTTAATAGGTACCCCTAGTCATTCAGGATCTCAAGCAGGCATGGGAGTACCCCACCAATAGATGAGACGAACAGGTAGTAGATGGTCATGCACATCTGCTCGTCCAAGTTCTCATCTCAGTATGGGAAGATCCCATCGGTAGATGAGATGTATAGGTATAATATGGTATAGTTTTTGGTAAAGCCTGTCTCTCGGACATCAAGGTAGGACAGAGAGAATCTCTTGGACTCACTGAAGGACTGGTCGAGTTGATGCACAATGACACTTCTCGAAGGAATGATACTGTGTTGAAAACCTTTAGTATGTATAGAGATGATGGAGATAGTATATATGTACAGATGAAACCTAGATGACCGTGATGCTGATGAAGACCGAAGAATACCTTCGTTGTTGAGAGGGAGTGCTGGATTTTGTGCAACTTCAGAAGATATTATTATTGTATTTTGTTGTACTTGATTGTACCTCCTAAGGGAGATGAACGTAATGTAATTAATTATGTAAACCATTGAAAGAATCAATGTAAACCTTGGGATGAAAAGCAAGCAAAAGAAAAATTAAAATTAATTTATTTGTTGCTCCCGAAGATAAGTAGGCCCAGTTAGGGAAAAGTTCAGTTTGGAACTTGTATAAATAAGAGGTAAAGTTCACCTCATTATTCACTCATCCACTTCACACAAGTTCGCATCACTTGGAGAGATAGGTTCGCACCAACAGAAGGAGAAGACTATATCTGGGGTTTCTATCTTTGGAAAACATTTCCATCTTTTCTCTCTCGTCATTCTACTCTTTTCTCGGAATGATTATCTCTATACGAAGGTTGCTGGGTTTTCTCCCATTTGGGTTTTCCAGGATAAATTCTCGTGTTCTTTGTTTCTGTGCTTTGTTTTCCTTCTAGTGATCCTATTGATTTTATGCAATTGAATTATTATGCTATAATTGTATGAAACACTAACATTAAAAACCATTTTACATTTGAGCCCGCCCGGGTTGACCATAAAAACCTTTTTACATTTGGGGGTGCACTGGAGTGAAATTTAATTAATTTGGGGTCGGTAAAAGGTGGAAAAATTAGTGCAAGTTTATAAAGCACTACGTTATAAGCCCATTAAATATCACGCATGTTGGTAAGTCATTGTAAAAGGGTTTTTTTTTATGTGAAGGTTTTTCTTTAACGGTAATAAAGATATAGGGATATTTGTTGTAAAGGCAAAGATTAAACTTGTTTAAGTGAAAAAAGTGAAAGTTGCCATTCTCCTAAAGAATAGGGAAGGATTTGGTGAGCCATTCTCACAAAAAATCTCAAGGTTTTTCTTCAATAATGGATCCGATCATAGTTGATCCTTACTCCTACGATTTAGGAGAGTGTAACTCTCTATGATTTTAAACAAGTTTGGAAATTTTACAGGGTGGAAAGGAAAGTATTTTTCTCATTGTTAACTCTATTTTAACAATTTGAATTTATGAAAACGAAATCTTTTCCACCACGAAAGAGCATTACAAATCCCTGTTTTAGGTTATCATTCTGTGGCAATGGAAATTCGAGTTATGTTCTGATATGATAGTTAAACCCTGTAACCATAGAAAGTTTTAATGGGATTTATAAGGAAATCTGACCACATATTACCGTGTAACACAGTCACATCTTATTTGATACAATAGAGGGCTCTGAAATGTACGTTTATTGAGCCAAATGTTTTCTATATTAATGAAAATAGTAGTAAAGAAGAATCACAGAGTCAATAGCATTGGGTTGAATCGATCCTTTTTGGAATTAGCTATATATGTAAAGAAAGAAGTGATTACAAGTAAATAAACCAAAGATATAACTCTGCATTAACCATCACCATCATTACTCTGTTTAATATACAACACATGGAATTAAAATTTATTTGACCCAGCATACAATATTCAAACACAACCCCCATTATGAAAGATAATACAAAATCATTAATACTTTGTTCTTAACACAAGAAGGAACAATGTTTAATCATATTTCTTACTTCTCCATGATAATAAAATTTGAAAACACTCTATTCCAAAACACCATTACCATATCTCATCATAGGTTAATCATCCTTTGAAATAAACTAAAACAATCTAATACACAGGATTCATTTCCGTAACATCAAGGTACTTACTTAAAAAAAAAAACCACGACAATGGCTACCTTGAGAATAAACTCCTCCCAACCATAGGAGAGAGAAGCTTTCCTGTTTTCTCAGCTCCACCCCTCAGTTGGATCAGCACCATGCACTAGAATGCAAACAATTTCCTTCCCTGCGACACTCTCTTCCAGATTCTGTAACAAGCAAATGGACTCATGAAAAGAGATAACACTCAACTCGTTCCTCTATGCACAACACGACGTCCCATGCTATCTCAGTGCACTCTTGTATGTAGTTTTTCCAAGGTCTTATGCCATCCCAATCAATCCATAAATCCCTATGATTTAGGATCTTGTGTGGTTGTTGAGTTTTACATTGGATTTGATTCATAAATATCTCTCTAGCTTGCTTACACATGTTCTCTTGTGCCATGGTGGTGTCTCCTCATTTAGCTAAACTCTCAAAGTGGCCTTCTCTTTTATTTAACAATAAAAAAAAATAGTTGTTGTGCAATGTGTCTCTTGAGTTTTTGAGTTTTAAATAACTCTTACATAAAAATAATTCTCAAAATATTAGATCAAAATAATAATGTTTTGGGGTATCACAGTAGTAGTTTCCATCGAATAGTCTAAGGAATTTTCAACATACTCAATAGATGAGTTGAAAGGATCATTATTTTCCTATGAATCATGAATTAATAGGGAATAAGAATCACTTGAACATGCCTTCAATACACAAGCATCTGTCAGTAGAGGAAGAGGAAGATATAGCAGAGGCAGGGGTAGGTCTAATAAATACAATTCACAAAGAGAAAACAATACAAGTATGGAACAAGAAGACAATCCACAACACCCTCTAAGCTCAAGGGGGGTAGGAAGAGGCTATTAGAAAAACAGGAGGTGCAATAAATCCAAAACTCAATGTTATTATTGTAATATATTTGGTCATTTAGCAAATGAATGCACGAAAAAGAAGGAAGACCTAAACAAAAATAGAGCTAATGTTTCTAATACATCTAAAAGTACCTCAGAGACCATGTTCTTAAGCTGTCATGAAGCTCAAGAACGTAATAAAGACCTTTGGTTGTTACACAGTGGATGTCGCAACCATATGATAGGGGACAAAAGTATGTTTGTGAATGTAGACAATTCAGTCAAGTCTAATGTCATATTAGGAGATGATAAATTTTTCAATGTAGGTGGTAAAGGGATAGTCAGTTTTCTTACCAAGCGGAATGAGAAAAAGAATATGTCTGATGTCTATCTAGTCTTTTGTCTAAAGCAAAATTTAATGAGTGTTGGACAACTCACTGAGAATGGTTATAAAGTCATCTTTAGTAATAATTCTTGTATAATCTTGGACAAATTCCCAAGTAGAAACTCATTGCCAAAATTAAAATGACCAAGAATATAATTTTTCCTTTAACCTTACAGAATGTGAATCAGTTAGCTTCATGTGTTCACAATGTCACCACTCTAGATGAGTCTTAGTTATGGCACTTGAGATTTGGTCATCTACACTCTGGAGGGTTGAATTTATTACAACATAAACAAATGGGTAAAGGCTTTCCAGTAATACATGAACCATCAAATTCTTGTGAGAGTTTCTTATTAGGAAAACAACACTGGGATAGCTTTCCAGCTAGTGCATCCTATGAGCAAGATCACCATTAGAGCTGGTGCATACTGATTTATGTGGTCCCATGCAAACAGAGTCCTTAGGAGGACACCTTTATTCCTTGACTTTTATTGACGATTTCAGTTGGAACATGAGTATATTTCTTAAAGCAAAAATCTGAAACTTTTGACAAGTTCAAGGAATATAACACTTTAGGGTGATTCCACAAAGGTGGTTCACCATTTTGGGCATGTGGGAGCAAAAAAATTGTTTTTTGCACCCTCGATCGAGGTATTTTCAAGCCCTCGATCAAGGTTTTAAATGCTCGATCGAGGGTTTGAAAATTCCTCGATCAAGGGCTTCAAAATACCTCGATCGAGGATATTTAAATAGCTCAATCGAGGTCTATTTTAAACCCTCGATCGAGCAAATAGCTCGATCGAGGGTTTGAGACCAAAAAAAAAAAAAACCAAGGCCCGACTTGTCGTCCAGCCCTGTTTGACAGTGATAGCACAGACCGTGTCGACTACGATGGCTCCAATCCCCTCGACTGAGCATCTGTAGCTAGCACAGCATGCCCACATCCACCTCTATCGGCCATGTCTTCAAATCCACAAGGTAGGTGGATTTCAACCACATTTTGTTTGTTTTTCAAAAAAAACTAAATTTGTTATTTGTTTTCAAAAAAATTCCAAATTTGTTTTTGTTTTTGTTTTGTTATTTGTTTGGAAAAAAGCCATAAATTTGATTTCTTTTGTATGTAAAAATGGGTGTTTAAAACTTAAAGATTTAATTTAGTTTTTATGAATTTGTGAATGTAACCATTGAAAATGAAAACCAACATCGAAACCAAAAACCATTGAAAGTAAAACCACCATCGAAACCAAACCAAAAAACATTGAGACTAAAAAACACCATTGAAACCAAACCAAAAACCATTCCAAAACATTTTTTTGTTTTAAATTTATGTTCTATTTATTTTTTTTAAATTATTAATATTTTTTTTATGTTAACCGGTAGCATTTCACCGCATAAATGCTATTGGTTTTATTTTAAAATGTGTTTTGACAAGCAGGAATGATGTCCGTTTTTTTCAATCCTCTCAGAACGCCAAGAGGATTGAAAAAAAATAATCATATTAAGTTGTCACTTTAACAAAAACCATTAACATTGAATATTTTTAATATTTATAATATAATATTTATTATTATTTTTGAAATTGAATATTTTTAATATATTTATAATATAAAGCTTTATTAATTTAAAAATTAAAAGAATAATATTTATTTAATATTTAATTAATAATAATATTGATTCAAAAATATAAACATAAACCATAATAAAATATTAATCAATATAACTACAATAAATTAATGAGATTAATAATAATACTAATCGGCTAATTCCATTGAGACACTCTCACTCCTGAAGATGGACTCGGTTCCGAGGTCCGAAACGTATGTAGAGTACTCCTTACCTCTCACAGATCCTCCACACATCTCCAACATACTCTACCTGTGAAAACCTGAATGCAAACATTAGATCCCTCCATGTAAGGGACATGTTGGATAAGATAAGACATCTGGAAAGGAAACGAATCAACGTTGCTCGTGGAATAGCGCAACTCAATTTCTTGAAGAAATGTAGAACTCTCGGTGTCATCCCAGGCTTCACTCAGATAAACCATCATCTCAGAAAATCAAATGAAAAAATTTTCCATTGCGCAGGAATGGAGCTAGTAAGGAAAGAAATCAGACACACCAAAAAGCATCTCAACCGTCTATCAAAAGAATGCTACGACCTGCACCTCAAACTCGCAGGAACAATTCACCAGGATATCTGGACAAGGGTGAACGAAAGTCTAGTGGCTAGGGTTTCATGGACCTCCAATGAAGAAATGCAGAACCTGTTAAGAAAATTTAATAAGCTAGACAGAAGTAGAAATAAAAAACAGACAGGTGCACAAGAAAACCCTAATACAAAAAGGAGTGTAATGAATATGTCAAGCCATGAACTAAATGAGGACGCGCTCAAGGTTCTAGAGAGAGGCTTGAACTTCTCTATTACACCAAGACACATCCCGGTGGAAGAAATAATTTGCTCAATCGAAGACTCCATCAACGCCTTACCTAAACACGAAGTAGAAGAAGTGAGGCTTGAGTCTGCCCTGCTGTTGAGAAATGCCACTCCACCTAAACCTAATATCAACAAGAATGAGTCATGAGCATTAAGAGACCTGAGATCAAACAAAGAAATAGTAATAATAAAAGCAGATAAATGTAATGCGACGATGGTGATGAATACGCTGGACTATGAAGCCAAAATGCATGAGCATCTCTCAATAGGTGGCAGCTACAAGAAATTAAAGAAGGATCCCATTGCAAAGATTATAAAGGAACTTAAGAATGCCATTGAGAAATCCACGCTTGATGAAAACATTAAGAAACTCATTCCAAACAATACGATTATCCTGAGGATTTACAGCCTTCCCAAAATTCATAAAGAAGGAACACCTTTAAGACCAATTGTGAACAAAATTGGGTCACCCACCTACCAGCTAGCAAAATTCTTGGCCAAAACCCTAAAACCGCTGGTAAGCCAAACATTCTCTTACATAAAAAATTCTACCCATTTCGTTGATGGCATCAAGAATCTTCGTGTTGATGAAAATGACTTATTGGATAGCTTTGATGTGGTCTCTCTTTATACAAAATTTCCAGTTGAAAAGGCCATTAAAGTCATAAGAGAAATCACAAACGATGAGACAACCAACCTAGTTAGGATATGCCTGAAATCAACATATTTCATTTTCCGTGGTGAAATATACAAACAATTAGATGGTGTTGCAATGGGATATCTGCTCTCACCTGTATATGGAGTGGTTTGAGAAAATGGCCATAGACTCATTCCCTTTAAAACCTAAAGAGTGGAAAAGATTCGTTGATGATACAAATATTATCTGGCCACATGGCATAGATAATCTTGATAAATTTCTCATGCATTTAAACAACCAGTCTGATCACATCAAATTCACAATGGAAATTCAAGAGAATGATTGTCTACCATTCTTAGATGTCTTAATCACAAAAAATATATATGGCTCTCTTGCACATCAGGTATATTGTAAGAAGACTCACACCGAAAAATACTTACATGCTGAATCACACCATCACCCCTCCCAAGAGATCGGTAATCTGCATACTCTTGCTAAAAGAGCAGTTAGAATATCTGATGAAGACCATCTTAATGAAGAATTACAACACCTCTCAAAGATTCTACAGGAAAATGGTTATGCTACTAGAGACATTAACATAGCAATCAAGAGGGCCTGAAGCTCTAAAATTAGAAACCAAGCAAATGAAGATGAAGAAGGAAGCAAAGGGATGGTCATACTTCCATTTATCTATGGGACAACAAACAAAATAGATAAAGTCTTGAAAAAGAAGAATATTAAGACTGTTTTCTCACCCCCAAACTCCCTAAGAAATCTTGTCGACAAGACCAAAGACCCCATTGATCTGAAACTAAAGAAAGGCATCTATTCCGTCCCATTCTCGTGTAACGATGTGTACATAGGGGAAATAGGTCGCTCAATAAAGACTAGAATAAAAGAACACTGCGCAGACATCAATCATGGAAGGACTAAGAACTTAGCAGTTACTGAGCACTCCCAAAAAAGTAACCACCAGATACGCATAGAAGACACAAAGGTAATTGCGATTGAGGAACATTACAATAGAAGGCAGATTTGAGAGGCTATCGAGATTGAGAAGAACCCAAAAAAATTTAATAGAGATGATGGTTTAACTCTGAGCGCAGCATGGAAACCAATTATACACAACCTAAGGAATAAAAAACATCCATAAATAGCCAGAAATATTATTCTTGGGCCGACATTGAATACACTTTAATATTAATAATTGGATTTCTGGCTTATTTATGGTAATACTAAGTGGCTAATTCCACCGAGACACTCTCACTCCTGAAGATGGACTCAACTCCAAGGTCGAAACGTACGTAGAGTACTCCTTACCTCTCACAGGTCCTCCACACATGTCTCCAACATACTCTACCTGTGAAAACCCGAATGCAGAGATTAATAATATTAAAGAAATTAATAATATTAATAAAATTAATAATTTATTATATTTTTAATATTTATTATTTTTTTGAAATTGAATATTTATAATATTTATAATATAAAACTTTATTAATTTAAAAATTAAAAGAATAATATTTTTTTAATATTTAGTTAATAATAATATTGATTCAAAAATATAAACATAAATAATAATAAAATATTAATCAATATAACTACAATAAATTAATGAGATTAATAATATTAATAATTTATTATTAATAACATTATATAAACACATAGTTTTATATTTATACATATAATATCATAAAAATACTTATATATAAAAAATATTATTGTAATGTTACTCTCACTTTTTAATAATATAGACACCTTTTCATTTTAAAAAACATGCTTAAGTGTATAAAAATAGAATACATACTAAGTTGCCTTCCATTTCACTACACTAAATAATATTCAAAATATATAAATTTTTTTTTAATTTTTTAATAATATATATTATATAACTTTTTAAAAATAAATTTAAATATGTTTATTAAATTCAATATTTATTAATATAATTATATTTTAATATAAACTAATAATTTTATAAAATATTTTGCAATAACCTATATAATTAATAGTTATTGAGCTTATCTTATAAAAACAACAATTTATAAATGAAAGAATGAATATAAACGATATAACAAATATGTACAATCACTAGTGTTGAAATGTAAATATTTTATTTTAAATTTGTTTCATTATGTGAAATGACATGTATAGTAGTTCTTACATATGACATTCTTCTCTAGATTCAAAGGTCTTTGCATGCACTATTGAGATTATACATACAAATGTAATAGCCTAAAATTCTCTATTAATTATCAATCCACTCTTATGCGGTTTCCTCTATGCTATGTGTTATAATTTTGGAACTAAGAGTGATATTGTTAATTGTTTTCAAGGCATTATATAGTTTGAATTTGTAAAATGGGTAATAATATTGTTGTGCAATTGCAACCACATGAATAGGTAGTCATTGCCAAATGATAAAAAGATCTCAAGTTTGGTTGAATTTCTATTATAGTATAATGTTAAATTTATTTCTCCTTAAAATTTGATTGTGTTTGTATATTTGTTTAGTCCTTAATTTCTTCCTGAACCATGGTCCAAAACCCATCCCTAGTGCACAAAGCTGAATGTTTCCATCCATATCCAACTTTAAATGTAAACCCATCACTAGTAATCAAAACCTTAAAATGACATTAATTCCTACACATAGAGACTATGAATATTTTCAACAAGACATGTGTGTCAACCATATCTATTGGTCCTAGATTCCTAAAATCTTATTTTAGGGCCCAATGTAGAGGTCCATAGGTCCATGATTTCTCGACTAGTAGTAACTTATGAGATTTATAGGTCCATGGTTGTTCATTCAAATTGATTCTCGATTACGAGAAGCATTTATAAAACAATTCCTTTTGGTGGTAGATACATCATTCATTTGGGATACCTTGGTCAATTAGCTCATGTGAGTGATAACCCTATATATGCATGGAACACAACTGAATTTTTTAATCACATAGCCCAACCCTCTCCCAATGATAAACACATAGGATTACGATGTTGTTACTAACCATTCCATGCATAGACACATTAATAGTACACATTCACCAATCATGCCTTTACATAAGAACTTGCATCATTATCTATAATCAAGTAGGATCATCATTACAATATCAAGCAATAGGTTAGTATGCATCATACCTTTACATAGGTTAGTATGGTTCAATTTAAAAGGTAGATTATCGAGACTCAAACATGTAGCAAGCCCCAGTTGACTTAGGATTGATTCCATTTCCCCTCCATCCCATACCTATATGTTGTCGCAACAAGTGTTGAACAACTAAATTTGATGTCTAGGCCCCTATGATGCTAGTGTTGCTAATAAAAATGATATCGAAATTGAAATTGGAAATTGAAACTGAAATTGAAATGTAAATTTGAAATTGAAAATGAAAATGATATTGATATTGGAAATTGAAAATGGAATTGAAATGTAAATTTGAAATTGAAAATGAAAATGATATTGATATTGGAAATTGATATTTAAATTGAATTTGAATTTTGAAATGAAATTCGAATTGAAAATCGAAAATTGAAATTGAAATGAGAAATGAAAATTGAGAATTGGAAATGTAATTAGAATTCAAATTGAAATTGAAACTTGGAATTTGAAATTGAAATTTGAATTTCAATTGTGAAATTTGAAATAGAGTTTGAAATTTGAATTGAATTTGAAATTTGAATTTCGATTTGAAATAGAATTTCAAATTTGAATTTGAATTTTAAATGTGAAATTTGAAAGAGAATTAGAATTAGAAATTGAAATGTGATGCAGAGAGTTCTGAAGAGAGATCTTCATTGCTTCATGCTCCATGATGCACGAGAGGATCTGACGTCGCCCAGGAGGGTGGCCATCGGCAGCGCTCCCATTCGCCGAGTGCAGCCATGATGGGGTCTGTTATCGCTGGTGGCAGTAGCAGGAGAGTTAGTGTTTCCATTCATCTCAATGACATACATGGTGAACCCCAAGTGGGGGATGAGCGGCCAGAGTCGAGTGCATTAGGGGCATCAAGTGCATATTTTTGGTTAGATAAATTTTTAGTATATAATGCATTGAATTTCAGTTGCAAGTTATAATATATATTTTTAGTAACATTTGTGTTTTGGTTTGGATCGTAGCTGCCCCATCAGGGGGATCGTATGACGATGAGGTCGCACGGATCACTCTCACTGATATCACTACCCAGCGAGAGTGGGTGAACTCGTGTGTGTGTACATTGAGGGAGGATTCTCCGACATGGCGATCTTTATCCATGATGTTATCAAAAGTTGATGAGATGTTGGCCCTCTATAAGAGGGTGGGACCTCTCAGTGACATTTGGCGTCATTCATGCCAGAGGAGGAGAAAGGATGTGATTGGGATCCACAAATGGGAGGACATCAAAGGTGCCATAAGAGGGCATGACGTCAAGGGTACTTTGTTCGACATCCCACCTGACTGCCCTTCCAGTCAACCGCTTAGACTCAGGGAGTTTAAGTTGGAGGCCGCTGCACCACATATCTATGATAGATTCATGGGAGCGTGGGGCATGTTCCCACACCATGACTAGGTCCTTTTTTAATTTGCAAACATGTTTATCTAGAGTTTGTTTTGGACATGCACCTAGATTACACCAGCATAGGGTCCCCATTCTATGGGGCTCGTAGGGGACGTTCCTACCAACATCCTGGAGCTCGGAGAGACCGTGCCTTTGTGCCACCCGCTCTAAGGTTGGTGCTGCTTCTAGACAAGGCGGTAATCAGGTCAGGGCATGTGGCACAATCATCCTAGCTTGCTGCAGAGACTAGAGCTGACCTTGGAGACTCGTTGTTCACTGCCATGGGAAGTGTTGTTCTTGCTGCACATGGAGAGGCATCTAGACCACCCCCTCTACCTACAGAGCCAGAGATAGAGTATCTCCCTAGTGACATGCTCATGATTCTCGATGGCGAGGCCCTACTGAGGTATGCTGAGTCAGTCCAAGATGCATACTTTCAGTCGTATCGTAGATCCATCGCTACAGGACATGTATACTTTTGTACAATTATATATATATGTTCTTCATGTTACATCATATTATATGTCATAAATTGAATGGTTAATAATACTTAAGGGAGTTGTCTTCTATTGCTCCATGCAGGGAAGCACATTCGTGGATAAGCTCTTTGCTAGTGAGCCATCGGTTGGTCCATCCGCTTGTCCGTACCCGCGGGCGACAGTAGTCGAGGTAAGTTATAATTTATGTTCTAAATTAATTTGAGTTTATTATTTCCTAGTTTAAATAATTTATGTTTTATTTTTTAATTTTCGAGATTTTATGTTTTAGATCTTAACTTCAAATGAATTTCAAATTGTACACGCAAAGGAAAGGGGGTAGATCTTGATGATGGACATGAGGACAGCGAAGATCCTCATGAGCTGGGTCGAGACATAGATGTGAGTTTTAATTTATGTTCCAATTCATGTTATTTAGTCACATTTAGTAATTGATTTTTGTACTTTATGTTTCAATTTTTGAATTATAACTTAAATTATGTTAAGTAGTTTTAATTTTTAATAAATCTAACTTATTACATGTAATGTCATATTACACAGACATCGTTACAGGTGGGTGTCAATGCTGCAATGGATTTCACATATGATTGGCATGCAGCTCGAGTACATGTTCTTCATGAAGGTCCATCTACCCGTATTCCTACCCAGATCCCGGATATTAGCATTGACTCGACATATATGGATGTATTCATTCATGGTTACCGTTTCCAAGCCAGCATCTGTCTACTACACACGAGGGTGGTCAGAGGGATGATCGATGGCCTCGTGGGGGAAGTGGCCAATGAGTTGATGATCTATACATTTCCATGTTTTGGATATTTTCATATTTTATATATTTTCATGTTTTGGATGATCTATATATACGTTATCATGTTTTGGATATGAATTTCTATCATTTCTACATGGAGTTTTATCATATATGGACTTTTGGATATTTTGTATATTTTATCATATTGATGTCTTCATGTGTATTTTGTATATGATTTGAAATCGATTGTTTTTTACATTAGATTTGGATATAGTTATTACAGTTAAAAATTTATGTTTTGTCGTTTCAAATGCAAATTTAATGTGTAGTTACAATTTAGTTCAATTTAAAATGCAAATTTCGACTACATTAGTGAACATCTTCCAAAACTTAGAATTGAATACATACATTACGTTTTAAAATTGAAATTATAATTCCAATGTAAAATTTCAAATTTAATGTGTAATTTCAATTCCAATTCAATTACAATTTAAAAGCTCGTTTTCAACTACATAACAATTGCATAAATGAAATCAACATATAAAATTAGAATACATTTGAAATTAATAATTGAAATTACAATTACATTATGTTGTCTACACATTACAATTCAATTACAATTTACACATTCCAATTCAATTACAATTCAAAATTAAAATCTCAAATTTAATGTGTAATTTCAATTGAAAATTCAATGTGTTGTACCAATTTACAAGTTCAATTTCAATTACATTACAATTGCATTTGAAATAGCAGATTTTAAATTAGAATACATTGTACACTCTAAAAGTTAAATTTTACAATTTTACATTGTATATAGATGTATTTTAAATTCTCTTGATTGTATTTGAAATCAAAATTTAAAATTAGAATACATTTGAAATTGAAAATTGAAATTTACATTTTGCAATATGTTGTCTACACATTACAATTCACTTACAATTTCCACATTCCAATTCAATTACATGGAAAATTTAATGTGTAATTTCAATTGAAAATTCAATGTGTTGTTGTATATAAGAATGTTTTTGTTTATTGAGAGTGTGAAATATCCCTTGAGACAAAATTATCTAATTACAAGTTATATATTATGTAGGTAATCTTTGTGTTCTTGATCTGCCCAAAACGTTGAACGTTATTGGTAGAGTTCCATGCTCGGCGTCTCTCCTTCCAAAAAGGTAAAATGTGGATCTAAACAACAGCCATGTGTGGAGGCTGGGTTTTGGGAACAATTTATGGAGTGGTTGGGCGTGAAGATAGCAAGGAGAGATGAGGTGGAAAGGGGAGGCGAACTGAGGGGCATTGCAGGAGGAATCGTAGAGCCGAGAGTTGGAGGTAGTGTGGTGACTGGGACAACGCGATTGGTGAAGCGTTGAAGTTTAGCGCAGGAGCTATGCTAATGTGGGGGAAGCCTGCGCGCCGAGGGGTCTGCGTTCCAATGAATATTGGAACAGATGGTACAGGAAGGAGCTCAGGGGGACGGAGAGAAGAGCACGACTGACTGTGGGAATGCTGGGGAAAGAGGCGCAGTTGGAGAGGCCAGGGACGTGGGGAAAACACAGGTGCCAGGAGTTAATGATACTGCATGGAAGGAGGGATAGCAGAGCGTGAGAATGGGGCATTATGGGAGGAGAGAGCGTGAGTGTTGGGAGTGCTGAATAAGAGCCGACAGAGTGAGTGACCTGCAGAAAACCAGAGCGTGAGGATGGGGCAGCATGCACAGAGAAATTAAATTCATGGAGCAGAAAACCTAATATGTGAATATGACAAAGAATTATATTCTCAGAACATGCCCACTTTGTATTAAAGCGCAGGTTCCTTTTATAAGCAAAGGACCTGACTTATTTACCTAAATATTCTCTAATACAATTTAACAAAGTTAACTAATTCTAGGATTACTCAGGTCTCCTATGGGTTGCAAAGAAGGCTAGCTTCTTTGTGGCCCAATTCATTTCTTTTAAGTGTGTGCTCTAATCTAAAGTCATAAAAGTATGGTTTGTTTTCTTCGCAATGGGCATAACCACGTAGTTAATATAAGAAACGAAAATATGTTGATAGCATATGCTTGTACAACTATGGTAGAAACTATGCTTGTACAACTATTTCATATGGTTTATGTTTTGATGACAAATGGAGATAATAGCACCATTTGATCCAACTAGGTAAGTTGCATATATGAAGGCATGTACAAGTTATTATGTTTCCATGTTATTATTACGTTTACGTTTCAACTTTCATTATTACGTACAATCCATGTCTATCAAAGAGATTCCATGCCTATGCATGCAAAACTACATGATAAAGATGGTTTTTGATGCATGTAATCCAAAAATTGAGAATGTTTGATGGTTAGAAATTATAGTGAATGTTTGTGAGTTGTGCCAACAATGGGTATTGTTTGCATGAAAATATATTCAAATATTATGTGTAAGTGCCCTTTAGTTGAATTGTAGCCTCTATCTCCTATATTATATTCCATGTAGCACCAAGTGCCAATATTTTTATTAAATGGAATGAGGAGAGACAAAAAAAATTGGTCATATCTTTGATATGTTCTTGATAACAAAACTAATTGATTATTGTTGAATGAAACATTTTTTCAATACATTGGTATTTGATAATATTTTAATATAATTGATAATGAAATACAATGTAATTGATGACGAAATATAATGAATGGATTATAATGTATAAAATTTTGCAAATTTGAAATCAAAATTTAAAATCAGAATACATTGTACAATTCAAAATTTAAATTTTACAATTCCACATTGTATATAGATGTGTTTTAAATTCTCAATTACATTACAATTGTATTTGAAATCAAAATTTAAAATTAGAATGTACATTACAATTTAAATTTTACAATTACATTATATTGTATACACATTACATTACAATTCAACTATCTATTATATCTTTAATATTTTTTTTAAAGCATCTAAACAAATACCTATAAAACTATTATGGATGAAGTTCATGGAGAATTGACCATAAATTCAAGTGTATTCACATTGGAGCACCATGACCCAAATTTCACAAAAGCCTCCCATCTAGTATTTGTATTCTTGACATTAAAGCATCTACAAAAATACATTTATAAAACAACCTCCACAAAAATCTCCAAAAAAATATTACACAAGACAACATGAAAACTATGCCAATGATGGAAGTGGCATACATGTAACTCATTCATCTGGCCAATGGGTTATAAGAATGCAAGTCTCCATAATACGATCATGGTCAGCTTCTGTCATCTTCCATCTCTTTGGATCACCTCTCTTCACCTTGATTTTTGTTAGATGTATCTAAGCTGCCACCACCAAATGATTGTATTGACATGATATATATTCAGGCATAAAATCTCTGTAAATAATATGATCACCCTATTTTTTTACTTTATCAAAAAAGTGTCCCATTAGAACCATGTCTCCAGTTTGGTATGTGAAATCCCCATCTTGGTAGGGTCGCACCAACCTATTTTTTATTTGCCTGCACTGGATCAAATAGTATGCCACATTTTCTTGGTTGTGGGGGGGTGTAATGACAATGAATACATCACCTGCAAGATACATTACAAGTATTATTCAAATGCTCTACATGCATTTCTACAACATTTGTATATGTGTAATATATAATGAACTAATTAACTTAATGAAGACTCTTGTACCTTCCCTAACCATATCAGAAACTCGATCATGATCTAATGAGACCATTGCCTCTTCAGTGTGCATCTCTTGCCATGTTGGAATTGGGTGTGGGCCCTTTGGATTAAGAGAGACATATTTCCATGGTTTCACATATACATCATTTTCACAATGATCAAGCCCACATCGATTTGCATCAATGCAAAAATTGCAAAAACAATCATACTTCCTTGTTTCAATGAAAAATATGTCACACATGTCTTTACTTCTCACAGAACGTAATTCCCTCATAACAGGGATGGTCTCACAATACCACGGCATGGATCTATTAACATCTCCAAGGGAAACATCCCAAAAGAACCTGCATGGAATTCAGTTTGCCATATGTAAATTCCTATGGAGTATGTGTTCTTTTGGAAATGATGATATTGAATGTTATTAGCTTATTAATTGAGTTTGGTGTTTATTACCTGCACACCGGCCTTGCTTGTTCATGGCCTTGATGTCCCAAATGATGTGTGCACCAATCAACTACTTTAGTGGAGCATTTGAGCCAGGTTGCACCATGACTCATCTCGTACCTTCGAAGTGCTCGTTTCACACATGCACCTGCGCCATCATTTTCACCCTTTCCATGCCCTGTCTCAAAAAATCTCCAAGTGTGTCGGATTCCTGTCTGTTTGTGAAGGCGGCTCAACCAATAAAATGAGTGTGCCTATTTGAATTTCCCTGCACACCCATCTGACCAAATCCAGTGTTTATTAAATGATATGCATCTTTTCCTGAATGAATCATAAATCAACCCAAAGTAGTGTTGAATGAACAATGTGTCATGCTCATGATCACCACTAACATAAAAATGGTATTGCTTGATCACTTCATGTGACTGAGGAGTGCTATCCCTACCATCAATGTTTTCCTGAACATGTTTGTACAATACATGTACGAAGATAGACACCTGGTCGGAGTGATAGTAATCACTCTGTACTCTGTATCTCTCTCTAAGGAGCAAAGGTGTAGTTCTTTGCAAATTCTAACACTGATAATATTGTGCCCGGCTCAAATACCTCACGAGAATGTTTGAATTCTGAAGCTTGCCACCTGGACCTATTGGAGTGCTTTATGTATTTATTAATCTGACTTTGAAACTTCTCCATGAAATCTGAAACATGAATCTCATCATCGAGCAAGTCGATCCTCTTAGATGGCATAGATGAAGAAGATGTTGGATTCATGGTGATGTACTTGTACCTCTTCCACCTAACGGTGATATCTGACAATCCATGGTGTGTTGGATCGATAGGAAAGTCCCTATGGAACAATGTCAAATCACCGCATTCATGGAATTTTCTCCCACCTACACACCTCTTATTGAAAAACACGTGTTCAGGATTCCTATTGCATAGTATCATACAAATAAAATCTTCCACTGTGTGAGGAGCTAGTACATGGTTCCAGTGCCTTTTGCAAAAATCCAGAAATCTGTCATAGTATAGTTGAAATTCAATGTGGTACCGACAACAACAAGTTTCACGAATCGTATTTGGCCTAATATACCATGGTTTCAATTTGTTGAACATGCTAAATGATATTTGAACAGCATGATTGGTTTCTTGGAATTCCTCGTAAAGTGCAACTCCCTTCATCTCCATCACATGCTTACAGTGCTCTTGATAAATGCCTCTGGATAAACGTTGTCGCAGGACATGCTTTCGATCTGGAATAGCACGAGAATGGCTATCCCAAAACTCTATCACCTTCTCTCTAATGCCTGCTGCCATCCTGCCTCGATAGGGTTCCCTACAAATAAGATCCCAATAAGCAACTTCATCATTTTCATCTATCCAGACCCTAAATTTAGTATATTTGAGCAATGTTATTTTTGAAACATTGAGCAATGATGCCATTGTTGAGACCATTCGATTTCTTGAGGTGCTTTGTGCAACAACAGCCATTGTAATTGCCCTACGAGCAGCTCGGGTATCATTGTTTATTGATTTTTCAAATGAAGATAATGCAGTTCTTAAATTTTCTATTGCATTCTCGCATGGCTTTTTTGTTTTAACATCTTGAAAACCCAACAACTTTGTGGCATGTTTCTATTTTTTGTGTTTTATCAACCCATGTAGGATTTGAGCTTGTGCCATTGTTGAATGTTGTTCAAAATATCACTTGATTATGTTATTGACATGCTCTCTAACTCTCCGAAAAGGGATCGAGTTCTCAATCTCTTCTTGTGCAGAAATAACTGCATAATCCTCTAGAAAATTTTCACCCCTTCCAACCCGATTGCAACTCCCAATTATACTTTCAATGTGAGATAGAAAGGTGTCATGTGATGGCTGATCAGGATCATGAAGGGGCACAGGGTCATGTGATTCTTGATCACCATGATGTGATGTCTAACCGTAATATCTCCCTACATAACATGTAAATTAACAAATTGAAAATTGGTTACTTGATAGTTGTGCATTGAACTTTAAATTTCTAGTAACTTGAAATTTGATGTGGAAATTGAAAAATTGAAAATTGCATGTGAATTGAATTTTTCAACTAATACATTTAGCTTGAGAATTGTTTTAAGTAAAAATTGAAATTGCTAGTAACCTGAAATTTGAAGTTGTTCAAGTAACCTGAAATTGCTAACTTAATTAAACTTGAGAATTGTTCTAGAAATAAAGTTTGAAATTGCTAGTAAAATTTTAAATTGCTTGTAACTTGAAATTTCTAGTAACTTGTACATTTAACTTTAAAATTGCTAGTACCTTGAAATTTGTTGTACATGTAAATTAACAAATTGAAAGTTGCTAGTGACTCGAGAAAAATGTGCAAGTATTGAAAATACATTAAAACAAGAAAATTGTTTGTAACTTCATTTCAAAATAACTAAATATGTACATGCAACTTGAAATTGTGCATTTAGTTTGATAATTGCTAGTAAAGTTTGAAAATCAAGTATATATATATTTAACTCAAGATAATTATTAATAACTTAATAAAAATTATTGTGGGCATAAAAATTAATATCATTTATAATCATCACATTATATAATTGTGGGCAAATTTTCTTTATGCAATTTATGTCCATTTTACTTTTACATTACAAGAAAAATGTTATTTTAACTTTATGGTATAAAATAAACAAATAAATATTTAAAATACAAGTTTCAAATCACCACAAAGAATAAATGATTACAACACTTCTACCCTAGAATTTCAATGACAACATCATGCATCCCATGTTGTATATACGTGAAATAAATTAAGATTGGTTTTTTACCCATGATAATATACCTATTATACTCTAAATGTGAGGAAGAAAACATTGATTTAGAGATCAATATGATATTTAATTAAAAACATTGTAGTGATAATAATATAATAAAATATTAGGTTAGGGGTTCAATTTTTCATGGTAAAAGTTCCTATTGGTTAGAGCTTCTTTGTTCCATTTTGGTATTTTTTATTTAAATTTTAATTTTAATTTTAAGAAATTGTAACTTTGGCAATTACAAATTCAACAATCAAAAGTTTGAGCATAAATTGCAATTTTGACAACTACTAAGTCACAATTTCAAGTTTCAACAAGCATGTGGTTGATAATAAATTCACATTTTTTGTAATAAATTTAGATAAGTACATATTGAAATTTAAAGAATTCTTTTAATTCAAATTGGAATTTCAACTTAAATTCCAATTTTGACATTCCAAAAATTACATGACAATTAAAAATTTGGCAATTCCAACAAATATATGATTGAGGAGAAATTCATAATTTTTAATGCAAAATAACATTTTCAATAGTTGATGATTTTGCAATTTCAACAATAAACAATTATGAAAATTCTAATTTTTATCATAAGTTGCAATTTAAGGATTGTTTTATCAATAATGCTTCACATATCAATGCAAGGTTGCAAAAATTGCAAATAATTATTTCCAATTTGTCCTAACAAAATATATGATTCTAATCATTAATCTTATCATGGTGATATGTCATGTTATGTAAATAAAAGTACATGTGATAGATGGAATTTTTTAAAGTAAACATTATAATTAAATAGCTCTTTGAACATTCATTTGTATTCAAATATTTATTACTATGAAAATATTGTCAACCACCATAACTATGAAAGTATTCATTCATTTGTTTTCAAATTGAATAAATTATAACTAATACATAACTATATCACAACATGTTCATTTCAAAATATTCATTCATTTATTTTGAAATTGAATTTTCTAACAAAACAAGAATTCAAATTACATTTAACTTGAAATTGTTAGTAACTGAAAAAATTGCAATTAGTTAAATATGTACAATCTAACTTGAAAATAGTATCCAAGTGTACATTTAATTTGAAAATTATTCTAATAACATTGAAAATTGTTAGTAAAGTTTCGAAATTTGAAAATAGTTAATATGTACATACATTTTAACTTGAAAATAGAATTTACGTGTACATTTCATTTGACAATTGTTGGACAATAAAATTGAAAATTGTTAACAACTTTGAAATAATTTGAAAATTGTTAAAGCAACTTTGAAACATAATTTGAAAATTGTTAGTAACTTTGAAATAATTTAAAAATAGTTAAAAATATATACATGTATTAACAGGAAAATATAATCTAAATTTACATGTTTCATTTGAAAATTGTTTCAATTTACCATTTGTTAGCCACTTGAAAATTGTTCATTTAACATAAAAATTGTTGAAAACTTTGAAATTTAAATAACAAATGGATGAAATAAATAAGAATATCATTACAAATAAATATGAAACAAATTAAATTATGGAATTTAGTTAAATTTATTGGAAAATTGTTACTAATTTTGTAAATTATGTAGCATGATATTTAAATTATGGTAGCATGTAATTCAATAATTTACCTTAGTTGTCCTCCATTGGAATTTGTTGCACAAAATGTACATCTTCTTCTTCTCTCAACCTTGCTCTTTGTTGTCTCATTCATTCTCTATTCTTCTCATGCTCTTCACTGTCATTTCGTTTTCTAGCATGTTTTCTTTGTCTTTTTTTTTATTCGCCATCAATCTATAATGAAAACAAACAAAAAAATTTCAAATTGTTATAACAAACAACAATATGTTAGTATGAAATCTTGAAATATGCCTACAAAGAAATCTTACATGTCTAATGAGCTCTAATTCAATAACAAGAAAATGCCAAAGCTCTAATTCAACAAGATCAAAATGACAAAGCTCTAATGGAAAAAAAAAACTAGCAATGAGTAAAATTATTGTTTTTTATTAATTGTTTGTTGCTTATATACAGGTTGGTCGATATTTTTACGAGGGAAGAGTAGTTGGAAACATTAATTGTTGCCAACTCCTTTCTCGGGTTCGCCTAGTTTTGTTTTTATATTTTTTTTACACAGATGAACCCTCGATCGAGCTTATTTTAAATACCCTCGATCAAGCAAATACCTCGATCGAGGGCTTGAACATACCTCGATCGAGGTCTTGTTAAACCCTCAATCAAGGTCTTGTTAAACCCTCGATCGAGGTATGTTATATACCTCGATCGAGCAAATAGCTCGATCGAGGGCTTAAAAAACAGGTGGAGATCCCTTTTCACTGCAGAATGAAAGTTGTTTCTGCCTTCCATAGAGCTAAACCATGTCATTAAATACTCATTAATGAGAGGACTTGATAACATTGAATTCTTCAACGAATCCTCTATCCAGATACATAAAATTTATGAATTTTTATCTTCATATGTCTTTTCTTTTTAAATTTCTACTAAAATTTGCCCTAAAAAACCCTACCGACAACTTCGATTGAGCTAAAAGATAAATCCACAACATTCAAAATACACATCCAAAAAATTTGAAAAAATACACAAGCCCTAGATAAACGCGTCCTCTTTAAAAGTGTATTTTTAGTTTTGCAAATTATGTAAAAAATAAAAATATTTCGTGCACACACACATGTGTGTGCAAAATGCGGCTTAAATATTTATTGGTAAGTTTTAAAAAATAATAATAAATATAATTTTTCAAGAAAAATTAAAAGAAAAATATGTAAGCCCTAGTGCATTCTGTCTAGATCATGTTCACATATTTCATTTTTTTAAATTATTAATTTAACATTAAATTATTGTGCACACACACAAACTACTTGTTAATTTATCTTCAAATTTTTAAGTACACACGTTTCATTAAATGAAAATTAGACATGATATATAGAGTTGGTACATTTCGAAAAAAATATCATTAGAAAGGCAACATAATTCTCTACATTTCGTTTTTTAACCGTATGTCAAAATTTATGTGGCAAGTATGAGTTTTGAGGGCTTCAATTTAATACATGGGTAAAATTTCTGTTTTTCGCCATCATATTTGGCCAAAAAGAGTTACCCATATTCATGAAATCTATAATGCCCCTAAAATTACTGTGGACTTTAAGGGCACCTGTCGAGTGACCCGGCAGAATACACTTCAATAAAGTGGCCCTTCGATTTAGGATGTGTCTTAACAAGGGAGAATCACCTGATGATGCGCATGACTATAGTTGTTAAATGAATTACTGAATTAAATTATATGTGTGGAGTGGGATAATTGATTGATTAGTCCTTGCTTAAATGTTAGACTTGATTGATCAAGTCAATGTACAGTAGGACAATTATAGTCCTAGCTCTGTGACTTGGGAGGACGCAACTGAGATGCATCATAGCTTTCCGCATTTATTCTGAACTTCGAGACAAAGTTTTAAATAGGTAGGGGTGTATGTAGTGCCCCTAGACTACTGTAGACATTGAGGGAACCTGTTGAGTGACCCGACTATTTGAAACATTAATAAAATAATCATTTGATTTTATTTTGAGTATATTTACATGATTACGATTGATTGTAAATCAATGAAATAATGATATATGTGTATTTGGTTAGTTATTGTGAATGAACGATTTCATGTTGTTTAACGATTAACTTTGATGTGAAAACTGTACATGTGAATGATGCTTAACGACTCGTTGTATGATTGACTATGAAATGAGAATTAAGAAAGTAGATATTGACAAGATGCAATTCTGAGTAGATGAATGAGTAATGTTATGAGTAAAATATAAATGCTTAACGAAGTAGCAGATTGATTAATCAAATTATGATTATTGAGGACATTACTGCGAATATATGTTTGTGAGAAATGTGTGTAGCGATAGGTGAAACGGTTCACCGACGAACACACAAACGAATATGAAGGGTCCTAGAGTACGGATAAATCACACTCAGGGAGAGAGATGACGATGGCAACTTCCAACGGAATACCACGCATGAGTAGATAAGCAATGGTCCACTTTCTCAAGAGGAAAGCGTAAGGACGTATGAGGTGGGCCACGATGGAGCTGGTCACGTACGAGTTAGGGTGCGTGCAGTGAGAACGGACTCACTCCTCAGCGCCATTAGTCCCTAATAGCATGTTGATGGAGGATGGAAGGTAACGACTCTCGAAATCCCTACATGAAGTTCCCGCAAGTCAAAATGAAAGGATGACAACAGAAGGGCCCAACGGTGCGGTACCCTGTCGAGAACGAAAATAGTGGACGCAAGGACCCAATGATGTGGTACCTTGCCGAAGAATGGAAACTACGAATGACTGGACCCGACGGAGTGGTGCCATGTCAGGGAAATGAAATTAAGAAACGGGGACGCCCAACGGTGCGGCACCGAGGTCTTAGTGAAAATGATTGTTAAACTTAACTACATGAAAACATATAAGTTTCTACCTAGAACATTACTTAGAAATGCATTTGAGTACTTTAGGCATTTGCACATAAATGATTATTTTGAGCATTTAAAATAGTATAAATCTTTATTTTAGGAGCAAAGTAGAATCCTAAGCATGGACACCTAGTCAACTCCACCTACACCTCAAAACTAGGAGTTAAGTAAAATATCTAGGGGACAAACATGAGCAAACTTAGGAATGTTGGTGCAATTCCTAGAAAAACTCACACATGGATGGGTGAGTATTATTAAATTGGAAATTTAATAAAAATATGTATTTATGCATGAAGCGACATGTGTCGCATGGAATGGTCCTTTAAAAGGAAGGATTTGGGAATGGGTAAAGGACCCAGATCCTGGATGATTATCGGAATTTTGAATTGCCTCATGACTTGCTGCTATTGAGGGTTCGGCTAGAAATTTTGGTGGGGGGGAAACCCAAGCTGAGTTTCTCGAATTGTTGTGTGTGAGATCTGCGACCCAAAGCTCGGGGGTGGGCATGCGACTGAAAGCATGAGCCTATGGTTGGGTGGGGAAGCTAACGGTTTCTTTGCCTAAGGTTCAAACGAGCTTTGCTGGAGGGATCCTATAGAAGATGCGGACAACAGTGGACAAGATGAATCGGTTGACAGGTTATGTTTTGTTTTAATTTGCTAAGTTATTCGTTTATTTATTTTATCTTTCCTGTAAATTATGATAACTAATCTATATTTGTATCAAGTTGTTAAGTTTTAGGTTCAGTTCGTGAGCACCCAACGAGAGGGTCCCTATAGAATCACCCTTTAGTAGAAAAACAAAGTGGTCTATACATTAAAGTTTTAAATTCTGATAGGGGAGGTGAGTATGATTCCAAAGAATTTACAAATTATTGCAAATATCATGGCATTAAAAGACAATTTACAACCATATATACTCCTTAGCAAAATTATGGGATAGTAGGAAGGAAAAATAGAACCATAATGAATATGGCTAGAAGTATGCTCAAAGAAAACAATCTTCAAAATGATTTTTGGGGTGAAGCAGTTGCATGTTTACTCTATATTTTGAACAGATCACGTACAAAGAATGTAAAAAAAAACGTTCCCCATGAAGCATGGAGTAGAACAAAGTCAAGTGTTTCACATTTCAGAGTATTTGGTTGTGTTGCTTATGCACATGTTCTTTGTAATATCCCAACTTTTTGACTGACTATGTTATGATTTTATATTAGGTCACAGCCCCAACATATGTGATTTATGATTGGCATAGCATTAGTATGTTTTGATTTATTCTTTCATGAGTTGATATATTGGGCATGGACCCTGATTTGTTTCATTATTGAATATATACTGGGCAGGAAAGCCCGAATGGATAAACTTATGTTGTATTATGAGAATTGGTTACAAATGATTATATACTGAGATTTCCTCTTTTGTTACATTATACTGTGCAGAGCATGATTCATATGGATGATTATGTAGTGTGTTGAGCGTGGACTCAGAAACACACGAATGACCTATATACTGGGCCTAAGCCCCGATATATCTAGAGGACTCTTGTTATGTATTGGGCCTAAGCCTCGAGGTACATTGAGTGTTGGGCATAAGCCCTGGAGCACTCCAAGCTTGAAAGAAAATGATTACCGGATCTGAGGCCACTTAAATATCCCATATGTGTCTCACAACCACATTCTAGCTCTAGTGTTGAGCAGAGGCTCTGGAATTGCACTAGTGTAACGTCCATGTGAGAGTGTTGAGTTAAAAGGATCTAAAGAGTACTTAGGGTTACTAGATCTCCATTGTCGAGCCAGAAGTACTATGAATAGCACTTATGTATTTTATCACAACTATTCGATTTGATTAAATAAATCTTATCATCATCAAGTACTGCGGGAACTACCATGTTAAAATGAGGGAAACTGACATGCAAAGAGAGAGACTAGAAGTGCCTTACCAGCTTACCGAAACCATCCAAAAAAGTGGACCCTTTCCTTAAAAAAAGAATTAAAAGAAGTATCATGTGAACAAAATGCTTAAAGGCCACAAAGCTAAATATTATTATTAGGAGCTTTCAATAATAATATTGTTATTAATTATCTATATCTATATATATATGTGTGCATAAGTGGGCTGCCACTTACTAAATATTATTTATTAAATATTTAGATGGAATTGTAATTATTGTATTATTATTATTATAAAAGATTAAAGATTAAAAAAAAAACACTTTAGTCAAACAAAGTTGAGAAGTCCTAGTTCCAAAAGAACTAGTAATAAATTAAACAAATACTCATTAATAAATTAATTTATTTAAAGAAACTAGTAAATTCCAACAGTCCTAAATTAAAGATTTTCCTACTTAAGGAGGACAGACCCCAAAGTTTTGGGATCCTTATTTCTTTTGGGAGTTATAATTTCCTTATGTCAAAGAGGAACTCTCTGTTCCAAGAAGTGAACCCTTCACACATCAATTTCCCATATCTGAACCAGTTACAAATTTAGGGCTTTACCTCTCAGTTTGCATGTCAGAACCAGCTCGGTGGATCCTTATCTGAACTATGAACGGTGATGGGATCATGGTTGGGGGGAACATGGTAGTTCCAAAGTAATCTAATCCAGAACTCATTCTAGTCAAGTCAGCTGAACCCAGCCATATTTTTCCACTAATAAGTGATTTGAGTTTGCAGGTAACTACAGGAGGAGGGTACGCTACAAAATTTCAGGTATGAACTATTTCATTCACCTTGTATCATTCATACAAATCAAATAGCTTGTTATTTAATATTTATACTCAGCAAGGACTTAGTGGTTTATGAAGTTATTGCAACCCTAGAAATCTATTTGAGTTTGAATGTTGAATGTCTAGCATGGCTAGCTCCCTAGCCTGTGCTAGACATTTATGAATAGCATTAGAGACATGTTTATCTTTCTATTCTTCTTTTTTTTTATAATTTCTGCAACATTATTTCTGCCAATATCCCAGATAACTCAGCTCTTCTATTTTAGTATCTAGATTAGTCCTTACAGAGACTTAGAATAGAAACAATTCACCGAGTTTGGACAGCTACCATTTTCTTTTCCATATTTATTTATTTCAGTACAGTATTGCAAACCTAAGCCATTATTTCCAACTCAAACGAAAGTTTCTAGATCATGTGGACGCCCTATCAATAAAATGAAAACAATAATGGAAAGAGAACTAGAAACGACTCACATGAACCATCCATATTTACTATTATCTTTATAAATCAAATGCACATCAATACATAGTTGTAACTATAGAATAGTCCAGCATAAAACAAGAAATCACAGAGAAAATCTCACACATCTAAACCCTAGCAATCACTTAAATCATAGAATTAATAGCAACAATGTTTCCTAAAGAATGCCCATCGACAAATAAGGACGCTGATAAAGTCAAGCGCAGAACCTATCAAGACATAGATATAGGGATCGAATCCCATTACCATCCATTACCAGAACCAAAACGCAGTTACAAGATATAGATCTACGCCTTTAACCCTTTAGGTTTGAAGTAAGGGCATCAACAATACATTTAGAAAATTGTTAGTTATACCACTTAAGTCAAAATACATTTCACAATAACAAGGACAATACATACAGGTTACGGAACTGGGAGGTACTAATTTTCTTATCTTTAAAATATATCTATAGTACAATCCAACGCAGAATATAAAACAATGACAGGAAACGAAACCATAGAGTTTATATTCTCCCCCTACAATACATTACGAAATTTTAAACAATTCTTGTGCATTTCACAGGAAATTTCAAGAGACAGAGTTACATTTGGAAAAAGAAGATCAGTACAGCGTTATAAGAAAACTCCATAGGCTGAGGCACCAATACATTTTTTTTTGGACAAACAATGAGCTGAATAGATAACTTAGAAATGTTACACATCCTTTTCAAAACACCATATGTTTTACAAATAAGTATTCTTGGGTAAAATCCCAGTTCTTTAAACCACGAGAACTAAATTCCATTTGTCAAAATTACAAGTCACACTTGAGAATGATCTTCCAAACCCCCCACAGACTTAACATTTTTGCTGGTCCACCCAAGTGGTGACCTCTCAGACTTCAAATTAGAGTAATCCAATGGCTCACGAAGTCTGCCATAAACAACACGATATCTACAAAACCCCACCAGGGTTGTAAGAGGACAGAGCACAATGGGGTTGTGTAACTGGACTTACCAGTGCTCATAATGACCAAGCCTGGAGTAACCACGACAGCCACGTAGTAGACCTCCATTGGCCCTACCTGTCACCACAACAACAAAATTCCAGTGAGAAAAACCTGTAGCTTCTATCAATAGAAGAAATACTTAATTACAACAAATGACAGGTAACGGGTCATACCTGTGCAGGAGTTCGTCCTCCCCTGCGCCTTCAGTAAATCTATCAGTGTATAGAGATTTCCACCATTGCAAAAAAGTACAGCACAAAAAGTTAGCCAAAGACATAGAGCGTTTGACAAGGGAGGAAAACCCCCAAATGCAAATGATAAAACCCTTACCCAGCTTGTCGACCACTTCAAACAAACGCATTTAATGTCTTACACCAACCACGATTTCGTTTAGAGTTATATTCTTTACATAGGAGACTATGATAGGAGGCGTATAAACCAACACAATGGATAGTTGAACTAATAGTGATGCCATAGTTTCGATACCCTAAAAAAAGCTCACGCTTGACCCTTGTTTGACACAAGGCTTTACATCTTAGTATGCTCTTTAGCGGTTGTTCAAACAAGAACAAGGATCCATAAGCTTGAGAGAGGAAATGGTGTGAATAGGTGACATTCCCAGGGTAGAATGACGATCTACGGGTATACCTGCAAACACCACAATGATATTGACGTTAGCAAAAGAATGCTAAGTAAGTCCAATATTCTCCCAAGAGTGTCCTTACCTCTCGGCAACCCTGCCGGGGTAATTGTTTTTCCTCTCATCTCTTTTGTTACTAGAAGCCCATCTTAGAACATCAGACCCCTCATCAACAAAGGCCACTTCACCTGAAGGTTCCATTCAGACATTCATTTGTATTCATTAGAACAAAATGATAGAGTTATAGTTTTTGTTACATCGACAATGGTAAACTCATAAATATGATACATCGTTGATATTTTTATAAATGCTTCCACATAACTATAGATGTAAAAGACAAAAGATATCAGGGGTATTTAAGAAAGGTAGGACCTCTTTAGTTGAAACAATTACATATCTGTTTTATTGTTGAATTAACTTGCATCTATTTTCACTCTCATACGGGGATGGAAAAATTTTAAATTTTTGATATTTTAGGAACATTACAAGTGGTATCAGAGCAAGTTACAAACACTAAGTGACCTATTGGGCTCACTACCAAACCCCACTGCAGATATAGAAAACTTTGTTTAAAATATTGTATTATGTTTTATGTGAAGAATTAACTAAACAAATTGTTTTCCGTAAACAGATACTTATATAACTTTCAGGTACAGGTAGTATCAGAAAAAATGAATGTAGAACAAGGAAGCAGTATACAAGGAAATCTAAATTCCCCACCATGAGAGTAAGAAATTGTGGTGGAACTCAACTCAGATTTAGAGAAATCCATGCAGCAAATACAGGTAGAATTCTAGAATTTCAGAGACGAGAATATGCAAGAAAGAAGAGAACAGCGGACTATAAATGAATCCTTACTCCAAAGCCTAACAGGGGCAAAAACCCATGAACAGCCTACTCTTTCCGTCAACACTCTTAACACAAGGAAAGAAGCCAGTTACAAGATAGGAGAACAAGAAGGACATAAATCGAAACCATTGGAAGAGGACTGTAAGAGCTCTTCCAATGACAATGGCTCCCCACCTCCTTGCAAGAGAAGGAGGAAGAGTGATGACAGTTTGCAAGGAGAGTTTAGAAAGATAAGAGCCCCAACTTATGACGAGGAAATCAACTCAAGGGAAAAGGATGAAGAATGGCTGTTAGGAATGAATAAATACTTTAAAGTTCATAATTACTCCAGTGAGATGCAAGCCCATTTAGCCATATACAACCAAAATGGTAAAGCTGCCAGATGGTGGCGAGACTTGAAACACACCAAGGGACAAGAGCTACGAGACATAACCTGGGATACTTTCAGCAGAATATTTCAGGACAAGTATATGTCTAAAATATTCTTTGACAAGAAAATAAAAGAATTACATGAGTTAAAAATGGGTTCCGTGACTATGGAAGCTTTCATTAACCGGTTCTTAGACTTGCTGCAATATGTTCCTTATATTAAGGATGAGAAGGTGAAAATTCAACAGTTCTTGGGTGGGATGCCACCGAACTTTAGAGAGAAGATAGAATTTGACATGCCCAAAACCCTTGATATAACCCTACATAAAGCCAGACTGTGCTATGAGCATGGGCAACCAAGGAACGACAACATCAATAGAAATAGAGACAGATTCAGAACCTTCTCAAACAACCGCAGACCGGGTCTTAGACCCCCACCTTTTCGGAAACATAACAACTGTTTTCCACCCAACAGAGGTTTCAACCAACCCCAAGCTCGACCAAGTGCACCCCCACCACCAACCAACAGGCCAGCTTTCAACAAAGGGACAAAAGCAGTCCCACCAACTGTTTCTTGTTGGAAATTCCAAGGACCACAATACTACAGAGACTGCCCCAACGAAATAGATGGGTTTTTACACAACATCCAAATGGAGCCTACCGTGGGGAACATGGAAAAGACACCTAGGATTTATGCTGCCCTTGATGGCCAGCAGGAAGATCATCAAGCCACCATGGTGGAAATTGAAGGTAAGATATCTAGCACTGTCATTTCAGTTCTAATAAACCCCGGTGCTTGCCGAAGCTACATCGCCCCTAGGATAGTAGAAACTTGCAAGTTAGACTGAGAAAGTCAGAAGGTACCATGGCTAGTACAACTAGCTACAGGTACCAAGCGGAAGGTTTTCGAACTAATTAAGGGTTGTGAGTTAGATTTGAATGGTTTCCCGACTAGGGTAGATTTAAACCTCTTACCGCTAGGGTCTTATGACATAATAATAGGCATGGATTGGTTAGAAGGACATCATGCCTTGCTAGATTGCTTAAACAAATCAATACTATGCATAGATAGTCAAGGGAACCAAAGGACAATTCAAGGTATACCTAAGGAAGTATCAGTACGACAGATATCTGCATTGCAAGCAAAGAAATGCTTAAGAAAGGGTTGTAAACTATTTTCAATCCACCTTCAAACAGTGGAAGCTGACAAAGAACAAAGGATCGAGGATTTTCCAATACTAGTAGAATTCAGAGACGTGTTTCCTGAGGAAATGCCAGGGTTACCACCCAAATGGGACTTAGACTTTTCCATAGAGCTAACACCCGGATCAGTACCCGTGTTTAGGACCCCGTACCATATGAGCACAGCAGAGCTGGTAGAGCTCAAGATACAGTTACAAGAACTAATAGACAAGGGATACATTCGACTGAGTGTGTCTCCCTGGGGAGCACCAATACTCTTTGTCAAAAAGAAGGACGGAACAATGCGTATGTGCATCGATTACTATCAACTCAACAAGTTAACCATCAAGAACCGATACCCACTCCCTAGGATCGATGACTTGTTTGACCAAGTCGGAGGAGCAAAGATCTTCTCAAAGATTGACCTGCGATCCGAATATAACTAGGTGACAATCCATTACGAGGACATAAGTAAGACCACGTTTTGCACCCGATATGGCCACTATGAGTTTGTAGTAATGCCTTTCAGTTTGATGAATGCACCCTCCAACTTCATGTGCATGATGAACAACGTTTTCAGTAAGTACCTCGACAAGTTTGTTCTAGTCTTTATAGATGATATCCTGATCTATTCCAAGAATGAAGAAGAACATGAGGAACACCTCCGAATAGTTCTACGAACACTACGATAACATCAGCTATACGCAAAATTTAGTAACTTTGATTTGTATAGACCTCAGATAAAATAATTAGGACACATCATTTCCAAGAAGGGAATAACAATTGATCCCAAAAAGATCAAGGATATCGAGGAATGGTCCACACCTACTTGTTTTTTCGACATACGATCATTCCTAGGTTTAGCCGGATATTATTGAAAGTTCATTGAGAACTTCTCTCGGATCGCTTGTCCCATGACCGCTTTACAGAAGAAAACCAGTAAGTTCATCTGGACAGACAAGTGTGAGGAAAGTTTTCAGAAGTTAAAACAACTTCTGATTAGCGCACCAATACTACAAATTGCTGACCCCAATGGGGACTTCGTAGTTTGCACCGATACAAGCAAGCAAGGACTCGGTGGAGTCCTTATGCAGGATGACTTTTCCATATGCTATGAGTCAAGGAAGTTAAAAGAACATGAGAAAAACTATACTACTCATGACCTCAAATTGGCCGCCATTATCCACGCTCTAAAGATGTGGAGGCATTACCTCATGGGTAAGAAATTTCTATTAATGATGGATAACATGAGTCTAAAGTACCTGTTTAATCAACCCGACTTGAACGCTAAACAAGCTAGGTGGTTAGCCTTCCTTAGTGAATACCACTTCGAACTGAAACACATCAAGGGAAAATAAAACAAGATCGTCGATGCCTTAAGTTGACGAGCTCATATGTTATATGATGTAACTGAAAGTCGAACGGAATCTGACTTACACAACAGAATTAGAACGGCATGCCAAAATGACCAGTTCTATGTCGAGATCCTTAAAAAGATCCAGGAAGATAGGCTTTTTCAACAACAAAAAGAATACAATATAGATGAATCAGGATTGTTATGGTCGAAGGAGTGTTATGGTCGAAGGAGAGACTCTATGTTCCTGAGAGTGGAGACATTCGACCTAACATACTCACTGAATTCCATCAGAGACAATATTCAGGGCACCCCGGATATCAAAAGATGATTTCAACCGTAAAGAAACACTACTTTTGGCCTAAACGGAAAGCTGACATCGCATTGTTCATCGCGAAATGTCAGGAATGCCAGTTGGTCAAAGCAGAACATCAACACCCCTCCAGACTACTTCAACCTTTACCCATTCTAGAATGGAAGTGGGAGGTAATAAGTATGGATTTCATTATAGGCCTACCCAAGAGTAAGAAATCGAATGATTCCATCTTCGTAGTAGTAGACAAGCTATCAAAAGCAACACATTTCATACCAGTAAAATCTACCTACAAGGTGCTTCACATTGCGGAAATCTTCCTAAAGGAGATCTTCCGGTTACACGGGATACCCAAAGCAATTATCTCTGACCGAGACATGAAGTTCACTAGCAACTTCTGGAGAGCATTGTTCTCCGGGTTAGAAACACAACTACAGTTTAGTGCTGCATACAACCCCCAAACCGACGGACAGACGGAATGAATAAACCAAATTTTGGAGGATATGCTGAGGATGTATGTCATGAACAATCCCACTAAGTGGGAAGACTATTTACACCTTGCAGAGTTTGCATACAACAACAGTTATCAAACCTCGGCCAAAATGAGCCATTTCGAAGTACTCTACGGTCAAAAGTGTCAAACCCCCATAACATGGGACAGCCCGGTGGACAGACTTATGTTAGGGCCTGACTTACTAAAAGACTTGGAACAACTAGTCTTCAAGGTGAAACTAAACTTAAAAGAAGCACAAGACCACCAAAAGAGTTACGCGAACAAGAAAAGAAAGGACAAAGACTACCAAGTAGGTGAACATGTATTCCTAAGAATAAAGGAAAAACGAAGCTCGTTGTGCTTGGGGCGTTGTAGTAAACTAGCCCCAAGGTTTTGTGGATCTTTTGAAATATTGGCCAAGAAGGGTCTAGTAGCGTATGAGTTAGCCCTACCAGTTCATATAAAAGTTCATAATTTTTTTCATGCTTCTTTATTAAATAAATATGTAATGACACTAAACATGTTATTGATTGGTCCTTATTACACTTGGAGCCTGAAGGGGAGTTCACGCCAGAGACACTCAACATTCTGGACAAGAGAGAGGTCCAGCTTAGGAGGAGGACCATTACTCGGGTAAAAGTGCAATGGAGGCACTTTGGACCAGATGAGGCTACTTGGAGAATGAGGCTACCATGGGAGAGGCATACCCCGCCTTGTTTCATGATTACATTCTTAGTCCCTAGAAAAAAGGGGACGGTGTTGTTCTAAGCGGGGAGGGATGTAATATCCCAACTTTTTGACTGACTATGTTATGATGTTATATTAGGCCATGGCCCTAGCATATGTGATTTATTATTGGCATAGCATTAGTATGTTTTGATTTATTACTTCATGAGTTGATATATTGGGCATGGACCCTGATTTGTTTCATTGTTCAATATATACTAGGCAGGAAAGCCCGAATGAATAAACTTATGTTTTATTATAAGAATTGGTTACAAATTATGATATACTGAGATTTCCTCTTTTGTTACATTATACTGTGTAGAGTGTTAACACCAAAATTGACCCCCAAGGCTAAAAGAGGGTAATTCTGGGTAACCACTAACCAATCTTTGGCCTGTGCTACTGACCCAACATAGACAGAGAGGGTTCTCTCCAAAATCTCATGAAAATACTGGAATAATCAAGATTGTCAATAATGAAAAAGAAACACCGGCATTCACACACTGTTTGGTTGAAAACGTATGGGATTTAGTTTGGGAAATGGAGTCACCTTTAACAAACTATGAAACATCATTTACAAAGACTCTGCAAATGCATTCACAAGGGCAAGGTAGCAAGCAGCTAGTAGTCAAACATAATTTATTTTTTGTGGAATAGAAGAGAAAAGAAACAGTCCATCAATGTAAGGCATACTAAGATGAATCCTACATCAAATTTAGTAGAATATGTTGGTGAAATACTTGGAAAATACTAAGCAGAGCATAATTTCTATGAATTCCACTTAATTGTTACCCTGACCCAAACATGAAGGAAATAACACAAAATGGGATTACGAAGAGAGAAAATACAATTTCACATGGGAAAAGAGAAAATACAGACTACCAGACCAATTACCCAGGAATCCCTGTCAAAACGTAGGCTTTCAGCTCTGCAAACTTTATTTAAACAGCTCAAAAATGTCTTACAAGACTAATCCTCAAATTACCAAAAGCTTTCAACATAAGATTCTCAACCTTTGTGCCTTCGATTACAAACATATTTATAGATCACTTTGAGCTCTAGGCTCAACTCCTCTAAACCAAAATGTTTTGAACCAGAATGACACTTCATCAAAGTTTGTTTGTCATAACTGCTTTAAAACAGAAACAGATAGAGCTGGTCTAACTATCTCTTACAATTGCCGATATTAACATAGCATGGAATTAATCTTACAGTAAAAAAAAACATAGTGAAGATAAAAGTTCCAGCTGCCTATACATTTAGCCACCTCAAAGAATATTACAAATTATATAAAAAATTAGAAATGTCTTATGTGTCTTCCGGACCTTTATAAAAAATACTTGACAACTTATAAAAACTTAGACAGTTACTGCAGCTGACGGAGAGCGCATCTCATATTTGCATAGGCATGCAGAGCAGTGCAGCATTCAACCGAAGGGAGATCATAATCTGTCATTTCCCTCACCATTACTCGGATTTCAATGTGGTCATATTATGAGGCTGGTGGAAGCCTTTCGCCAATGGAAAACATGTTTAGGATTTCAAAGTCATCTTGGATCTTTTCTATCAACGTTTTACCTATTAGCAACTGCTCCATTTGTTTGAACTTCGAATGATCCATTCGCTTAGCCGAGATCTTCTTTTTGTAGGTGCCTTTAGAGAGCAGCTCTAAATTGTCATCCCAAAAATATGGTAGTCCAATTTCATTTAACTTACCAAATGAACTCCTGAAGTCCGCTACTTCCTTCCTCATGTCTTCTGCTTTGGCCTCCACGCTTTCCACCTGAGCATACTTCCTCAAAATTCTTTGAGCCGCAGCAATTCTCATGATCTGGTTGCCAATGCTTAATTGGACCCTATCTTCTTACGACAAGTCATTTAAAAAGCTCACAACACTTAATGCCGTTTCTTTGGGTTTTTGGGTCAAGTCTTCTCTCGCGGCTACACAGGCCGCCCAAGCATCACTGATCGATTTTTCCTTGACTCTTATGAATTCCAGATAGGGCCAAAAACTCTCAGCCTCCTTGTATATCTTGTCCCACACTAGATGTCTACACCCTTGCATAGCATCTTGTCCTGCCACTTGGCGAGTGAGTTTTTTATTCTGTTCAATTGACTCTTTCTGCTTTTCATGGAGGCCATTTATCTCCTCCTCTTGCTTCTTGTTTTCCTCTTCTAGTTTCCACACTCTTTCTCTTAAATCCCTTATCTCATTGTTCTTCAGGATGACGTGTGACATAGCCTATGCCAGATCATTGGTACTGTCTTCACCACCACCTGGACTTAAATTGGTAGGCCGCATGTCCAGAATGGACAAGTTACTTCTTAGCTCTTCCAGTTGCTTTTCTAGGCTAGTTTTCTCTTGTTTCCAATCATCCTTTTCTAGGCTAGTTTTCTCTCGTTTCCAATCATCCGTTTCAGTATTTATGCTTTACAACCATCCAATTCTTTGGACAAAGCCTCCTTTTGTATTTCAAATCTGGATTCCTCAGGGGCCTGGATTAACTCAATGTTACGGACTTTAGCCCTTTTCTGCAAACTTGAAATTATCTTTTCTTTATCAGCCAGCAATTGCTTCATGGTTTTCCCTCCCCCATCATGTCCAATAAGTTCAATTTGTAATCTTTTTACAAGTTGTTGAAGGGCTCGGTTTTCACTCTTTTCCTGTTTTAGCTGATTTTCCAATTTCTTTATAGCAATTTCCAAGTTATCACATTCCATTGCAGCTCTCGCAAGATCAACATGGATGAGATCACCGATTTGTTGGTGAAAATGGATCTTGTCCGGGACTGGTATCGCATCCCACCTGAGCTTCATCTCTTTTACTTCTGCATCTATTGATATGGCCAGATTTAAAGTGTTGTGCCTCTCATCCCTACTGGCTATTAAGGAGGTCTTAGTTTTGGACAAACTGCCAACTCTCAGTACTAGGTCAAACAGCTTTTGGGCTGAGGCTTGCCTAGTTTGTTTATACTACTCATACAAATCATCCTTGGACCGGAATCTACTGCTGCCTTCACCCTCTTCAACATCCTGAAATTTGTATTCTTTTATTTGAACATCATGGGTTGGGGACCCCTCATTTTCAACATTCTCGTTATCTATCCAAACGGTGAACTCTTCCATAGGTGTCCCATCAACCAACTCTTCTCCATCGAGGGGAATCAATGACTCGACTTGAGTATTTCCATCAAACACCTCAATAGGTGTTATCATCCCGGGTCATTTATCTTCACCACCCATCTCAGTATCCATATCTTGTATTTCCTCTAGATCTCTTTTCCACCCCACTTTTCCAGTGTTTGGCACCTATTTGGTACTTATTTCCACATCAGACATTTCATTGTCCCTTTCCTGCAAGTTTTGTACTACTTCTACCTCGAGCTCCCATCGTAGCAGGATCCGTCTCCCGAGTGGCCTCTCTGGCTCCTTGTGTTCGAAGGAGCCTAGATTGCACTCCTTCCGTCTTCTAGAAATAACATGCAGGGGATCATATTCAACAACTATGTCTTTTCTGAACCCCAGGAGTCTTATCATTTCTTCTATCTCATGTAAAGCTTTCTTACTCTCCACAATAAAAGGGCCAACCTTCCAAGGATACTTTATATCAGTTCCCTTTTTGAATTGTAGGAACAATGTCTCTTCTAAACTCAATTTTTTCTTGATAAATTCCAGGGCAAATGTTCTTAACATTAGAAAAGTAGGCAAGATGTAGGGTTCCTTCACAAATCCATACAACCTAATGACTGTAGCATCTTCTGAAAGGAACCAGTCTCCAACGGCTATTTCATCCTTTAACTACATCATGGACTTCATCTCGGGCAGTACTCTCGGTAATCCCACCCCAAAAATGACTTTGTACACTGGGGGTAAAACATAATTGAAATACTCAAACTCATTCTCCAACCGAGCATTTGTCTCAAGCGAAGGGTGAAAATGCGAGCTTTCCACGTCACTGTACATGATCATCTTCATGAGTTGCATCTGGTATCTGAAAAACCTAGCATTTGGGAAAGTTTCCAGTTGTACATGCATTCTATTAGCAAAAAATTCATCAAACTTCAGAGGAAGGATGAGTCCTGTGTCGAACCTTGCTAAACCAATACTAATCCTAAAGAGTAAACTAAGCTGGACCTCTGTTACCCATTGATCGGTATCTAAACCTAAGAATTGAGCCAATAGTGAGAAGACCAACTGGGAATCGTCATCAAAAAGGTCGACGTCCAAGGTGTATGGCTTTTCAGCAACTTCAGAATGGGGTTTTAGGAATGTGGCTAGGAAATTTCGATGGCTTTCTGGGGCAATTTGGCAGAATAGGGCGACCACCGACTCTTCTGAAAAGCTTTCCGACTCCTGTTACTATGGCGCGGGGATAAAAAATGAATTTCTTACAACTGACGCATCTAAAACACACACCACTTTAGACATGGAGGCATCCATGATTATCCTTGTGGATTCTGAATAATTCATGGAGCACCATGTTACAAACTACGGGAAAGAGGGTACCTGGTCTAAGAAAAAGTAAATAAAGGATGACCTAAAAACCCCGTGTATGTCCAAACCCTGCTCATGCAGAGCGTCTAGCTTTGTTTTAATTTCCGAGTCGGAGAGCCGAAGGTGTGGGTCGAATACATCTGCATCCCTATCTTCTAGGGATACCCTAGCTTTATGACTGGTAGAAGCTTGTTCCACTCCCATTTTATGACTTAAAGATTCAACTTTTTAAGAGAAAGGACGGTTACAAGGCCCTACCTGTCGGTTTAGAAGCTCTGAGCAGGCCACTGGAGGTTCTGTCTCCTTCACCATCTGCCACACGCCGAGGGACCACCAGAATTCTACAATCTTCAAGAACAAATGTCAACCCTCATGGTTGATTTCTTATATATATAAATGTTCCAACATAACCTCGGCTCATTTTCAGTCCCTGTCCTTTGATCTCCATCGTTGGTTTTCTCACGCACCTCTTTGCTATCATCAGATCAGCTGCCCCTTTATCTATTGATTTGACCGTAGAGTCCTCCTTGCCATCGGATCTGATTTACCTTTCTGTGCACGCCATTCTTTTTGGTCACATTTCTCCAAACGATGGCCTCACATGCATCCAAATGGTCCCTACCGTGAGTTTCCTCTTCTATGCGATGGCTTCTGAAACTGACACCTGGTAGGCGGGAAAATATCATCGCATTCATCCCTTCCTTATCCGATGCACTACTTCTCTATGCGAGCTGCTGCGAGAGCCATTGATGTGTATCCCTCTTGCATTCCGAACTGTGGATTTATACCCCAACTCATGCCATTGCATGCACTTGCTCTTACATACTACTCTTTGAGCTATCTTCGTGCGACGACGTCTGCTGCTGACATGTGGCTGGCGGAGAAACCTCGTCGCATCTGCTCCTTTCTTATCTCCCTCGCAACTTGGCTGTGCGGGATTACACGCAGGACCATGGATCTGATCTTCGTGCCAAATCTACAACATAGATTGATGTGATGTTTAGCTCTCCATGACTTGACCATCGGATCATAATGTTATAAAGTATGTTGCTCGTCTATTTATATCCCTACTTCAACATTTCTTATCTTTAGCACATTTGTCCCTCCTTAGACCCCTTAGTCCTTTCCATTAGCATCTAATACTGTAGCATGGAGGATGTCTCGGTTTCAATACCAGGTACGTTTTGACTCTCCATTCCTTCCATTCAACTTCATATTGTAGGAAAATATATAGGTGCTAACAACTAGCTCCAAACGGGATGCTATCCTCCCGGTGAGGTAGCAAAGAACTTCGTAGATTAAGTGCCTGATCCATTGGGCGGCTCCTTCAAACCCTAGACTGAGACATCTTACTAGTAACTGAGGACCATACTTTGCAACATATTTAGGTTGAACCCACAGAGATGGAATCATGGCTTTCTCCTTCCTAATTTTAGGGTTTTCACTTTTCGGGCTTCAAAGCTCTCTGGTTCAACCTAAAACAAAACTTCATAACAACTGTAACAAATAAAAATATACATATATACAAGCTATGGTACATAGGTTACCTGGCTCTTCTAGGATAGATAGTGCTTTAGGAACCTGCCATTGACTGGTTCCCCAGACCAAGCGGATCCATCTTGCTTCTCTAGGATAAAAGAATTTAACCCTCGATTTGCTGCGATAACAAATGGCCCCATCCACATATGGTCAAATTTCCCCTATTTATCTTCTCTGGGGGTGTCCCATTTTAGGACTAGATCATTTACCTGGAACTCATCTTCTTTAGCTTTCTTGTCAAAGGCTTCTTTCATCTTTTCCTGGTGCCCCTGCACTTTGTCATAGGCTTTCATCCTTAGCTCATTTAGTTCGACTATCTGGCTTATTCTCCTCTGCATATGGTTCAGCTCTTCTTCCATTCGTTGTAGTAATCTCATAACCGGCAACCCTAGAGATGCTTGGAACACCACCTCGGCTCCATATACCAGCTGAAAAGGGGACATCCCAATGGCTCTTTTCATGCTTATTCTATCTTCCCATAGGGCATATTTCAGTTTCGTATGCCAAGCACTTTTATTTTCTTCCAACAATTTATTTATGATTCTTACCAAACTTTTGTTGGAGGACTCTACTGGTCCATTTCCCTGCGGGTAGTATGCTGTAAAATGGTTCACACTGATATGGTATTTGTGAAAAAAATTAATCATCTTCTTTGAACAAAAAGCAGGTGCATTATCGGTCACAATCCTTTTGGGGCATCCAAACCTAGATAGAATGTTATCCTCCAGAAAATCCATGATAACATTTTATGTTGCATTTATGGTGGGTATAGCTTCTATGCATTTGGTAAAGTAATCGGTAGCTATCAATATCCACCTATGCTTCCCAAAAGAGTCAGGGTTTATTTCCCCAATGAAATCTAGTCCCCATTGTTGAAAAGGAGCTTCTACTATGACTGGGTGAAGGGGTAGTGAGACAACTTTCCTTTTTCCTTCAAAAATATGACATTGGTGACAAGCCATTGTGTCTTTATATACATCTGTGAACATGGTAGGCCAATAGAAACCGACTCTCACGATCTTATTTACTGTCACTTTCCAAGAATGATGTCCACCGCAGTCACCCTTATGAAATTATTTTTTAGTATGCTTAGCTTCTTCCTCCAATAGGCAATTTAGCAGCATGCCTCCGGGGTCCTTCCAGTATAAGAACTGATTCATTATACAGTATTTCGTAGCTTTTAATTTTACAGCCCGAGACCTACTCTTGCTTAATCCTAGGGGAGCTTGTAGATTCTGTAACACATAGACATTGTCGGCATACGAAGGGGATGCAGCAAATTCTGGACTTATATGTACTTCAGTGTCTAGCCGCTATGGATGTTATTCTAAAAAATTCATCTGTAAGGAATTACAATTTGCTTTGGTCATCAATTTTGCTAATCCCTACCCTTTCACCAGCTTAGTAGGCTTTATCTCTAAGTCGTACTCTAGTAATACAACAATCCATTTTGCCCTTCTACCTTCAGGATCTACTTGGGTAAGAATACCTTTCACAGCACTATTTGGTACATGGGCGATGATGTGTGAGTGAAGTATGCAAATCCTGAAATCCTTCAGTGATTTGATCAAGGCATAGACCTATTTCTCCATGATATCATATTATAACTCTGCATCTCTCAGCACCCTACTGAAAAAATCAATTGGTTGTTCTGCATTCTGGTCGTTCTTTTGTAGCAGCACTCCTGCCACTGTATGCTCACAAGCATAAGAAAAAATAAGAAAATCTTTGGAGAAATTAGGGTTGGCCAATACATGGGCCTCAGTGATAGCACTCTTTATTCCCTTGAAAGAATCCCTAGCTTCCACCGTCCATTTTATTTGATTTTCTTTCCTTAGCATATTAGTGATACTCATCATAATTTCAACAAAACTAGGAATGAATCTTCTCAGAAAACCAACTTGCCCAATAAAAGACTGTACCTCTCTTTTGCTTCTCGTTTCTCCAACTTTCTGGATGTCACTAACCCTCTCAGGGTCAAACTTGATACCTCCTTTGGATATGATATGTCCCAGGAGTTTAGCTTCTTCTAAAGCAAAATGAGATTTCTTTGGGTTGAGGGAGATACCATATTTTATGCATTTCTTAAAGACCCATTCTAGGTGTTTTAAATGCTCGTCATCAGACTTTGAATACACCATTATGTCGTCCATGTGTACCACTACAAACTTATCCTTCTCTTCAGCAAAGGAAATGTCCATTGCTCTCTGGAAAGTAGCTCTAGCATTAATCAATCCAAAAGGCATCTTAGCATACATGAAAGTGCCCCATGGAGTGGTGAAAGGAGTCTTTTCTTGATCTTCTGGACTGACTTTGATCTGATTATACCCTGAGAAACCATCCATTGTAGAAATCCTTTCAGCCCCTACTACCTTCTGCAAGATGTGCTCCATTTTTGGCAGAGGGTAATTATCCTTCAAGGAGGCTCTGTTCAAATTCCTGAAATCTATACCGATTCTAATTTGACCATTCTTTTTTCTTACAGGAACTAGGTTTTCCACCCATTGAGAGAATCTCAGAGTGACAATAATCTTTGCGTTGAACAACCTCTTGATCTCTTTTCCTACTATTGGTACCAACTTAGGATTTATTCTTCTCAACTTCTGTTTGAAACGTTTTTCTCTAGGCCGAATTGGGATGGAATGCTGGATTATTGAGGTATCATACTCCTTTAACTCTTCATAGCTCCAGGAGAAGGCAGCAACATACTTTTTCATCAGGTCAACATATTGCTTTTTCCTCCTAGCCTCCAAATTTTTAGGCAACTTTACCATTGGAGGTTTTCCAACAGAACCCAAATTCTGATCTTCTACTGTATCCTTGGGAGGTTCAGATTTGGGATTCTTTGCCACATCGTTTTGGTCAAAGAGCTTTTCCATAGGTATCAGTCCTTTGGGAATATAGTTTCTTTTTAACTGGATAATGTCTTTGCCTCCCAGAGTGTTCTTCCAACCCCTATTTTCATTCTCTTCGTTGTCTGACTGCTCCTGGTCCATTAGACCCTCTACATTCTCATTCTCTGTATCGATCTGAACATTAGCAAACTCATGAGACAGTTCTAAAAACCTTGTAATTTGTAGGTCATCTTCAAACACTTGCCAATACTTGGAATTGTCTAGGATGGATGTCCTATTTATCACTTCGACCTCGTATTTTTCTTGGGAAAAAATGGGTGTTTTAAAACCTCCTACAGTAGTGGCCAGGGAGTTAGCTACTTGATTGTCACATCTCGAAATTGCCCAGATCTTATGTTCATTGAAAAAATTCCCAAACATGTCCCAAACTTCATTTCTATAAGCTCTCATCTTGGGGTGCTTCGCTTGATAACTATCATTCACCTGGTTCACCACCAGTTCTGAATCTCCAAATACATGTACTCTCCTAGCTCATAGATCTTTCAGAGCTCTCAGTCCTAAAAGTAGAGCTTCATATTCAGCCACATTATTAGTGCATTCGAAATTCAATTTATAGGAGAGGGCCGTAGATTCTTGGTCTGGAGGTATGATCCAAACCCCAGCTCCAACTCCATTTTTGCTTAGTGAACCATCAAAGTACATCTTCCACAATTCTTCTTCGTTTTTTTGCCTCTCTGATGTATCATGCCTTGCTACAAATTCTTTGTCTTCCTCTACTTCATGAAAAAATGGGGGTCTAGGATCAGTATGTGGACCATCATTGAAAAGGATGGAGGAACCCATGTCTGTATCCACATCGAATATAGAATTGATTTTCAGGCTTGTCGTCACTGCTGACCACATAAGCCATCCTTTTTTCTCTGTATAACTTCCTTCTGAAAAGTGGTATAGTAGCATAGAACAGGTCCATCTGCATGGTTCCCTTTAGCTTTTTTACCCAGGATCTAGATAACAGCATTCCAAACTTAGTAGGTAAATCAGTTACCAGTATGTCCATCATGACACTCTTTGCTGGAATCTGGGTGAGGGTTACCACCACATCTTCAATCAGTCCTAAACAGGGTACCTTTCTGGATTCAAAAAAATATAGGTCTTTATAGGGTCTAGTGACCTCTAACCCTAATAGGTCTACTACCGACTTTGGCATCAAGTTGTGCGAAGCTCCAGAATCTATTGTTAAATTTTCAGTATTAAATCACAATACTATAGGATCTTTGCTGAGAGAATAACATCTACAGTATATCAATGCATGACAATCATAATATGACAAGCATCACAAGCATCATAAGAATCAAAAGCATAGAGACAAGAGACACAGAGTTTCCGTGGGGAAAACCCTAAGGTGAAAAACCCCACAACTTCCTCAGAGATAGAGAGAGCAATGGCTCAACCAAAATACAACCAAATAATACAGAGATAGTCTCCTAGCAGATGATCCTCCTCCTCCTCACTAGTGCGCCACTTTCCAGAGAGAGAGATAGATACTTTTCCGAGTGAGTAAAATAGAGATCTCCTATCTCTATTTATACTCACCTTTTTGCCCAGTGACCTACTAGGGCCGACTTGTCTACTTTAGTACATCCACATTATATTATATATTAATTAGGGCCGACCCCATAAGGTGGTCTAATAACCCATCGGCAAGTACACACACTTGCGACACTTGTCAATCCACATGACGACACTTCCTTATAGAGGAATAACACATCTCTTATAAGGGTACAATAAATATACATATAATATACTGATGAAATACATTCCGAAGTTACATATACATCAACACTCCCTCTTAACAAGGAAGGTATTTCTCGACACAGATTTGCTAGACAAGTCTTCTTCTTTGGATCATCATCATCGATGCATCGTCATCGTCATCGTCACTGCTGCTGCTATCTCGTCCAATCTCTGTCTCTACTCGTCATAGGAAGTTCTACAGAGCCAGTCCTTTTTCATACTGGATGTAGGCCCACCACCTGCAGGTCTTCATCATCACTGGCCATACTGTGGAATCCTCAGGACTTTTACGTGCGTCACAAAACCTCGAAAGAGCATCCCAGGATATTACGGGTACACAACTCCAACCTGTAGGATCTCCCAGGGCGCTATTACATGTGACCCCACCACAAAACCTCGAAAGAGCATCTTAGGATGTTACGGGTACACAACTCCGACCTAAGATCTCCCAGGGCACAAATTACATGTGGTCCACCACAAAACCTAGCAAGAGCATCTCAGGATGTTACGGGTACACAACTCCGACCTGAGATCTCCTAGGGCACAAATTACATGTGGTCATGGCAAAACCTCGCAAGAGCATCTCAGGATGTTACGGGTACACAACTCCGACCTGAAATCTCCCAGGGCCCAAATTACATGCCATAGGACAAAACCTCGCAAGAGCATCTCAGGATGTTACGGGTACACAACTCCGACCTGAGATCTCCCAGGGCAACGAATTACATGTCCTCCCAGAGCAATGTCTCGAAAGAGCATCCCAGGCTGTTACGGGTACACAACTCCGACCTATAGGATCTCCCAGACATGCTCATCTGCACAACCTGATCCACGGCCACAGAGTATCAACCTGATACTCACCATACATCATCCTGATGTACTCATGATCGTCTTGATCATAATCACTGCAACGTCCTGCTGCAAGTCATCTGGAGCAACATCCTGAAGCTCGTCATCTATGATCATCCTGATCATCACTGCAACATCCTGTTGCATGTCATCTGGAGCAACATCCTGAAGCTCGTCATCTATGATCATCCTGATCATCACTGCAACATCCTGCTGCATGTCATCTACCTGATCATCAATGCATCTTCCTGATGCATACCAAGTATCATACATGATCCTCCTGATCATTAATGCATCTACCTGATGCATACCAAGTATCTACCTGATACATATCATCATACATGATCCTCCTGATCATCAATGCATCTACCTGATGCATACCAAGTATCTACCTGATACATATCATCATACATGATCCTCCTGATCATCAATGCATCTACCTGATGCATACCAAGTATCTACCTGATACATATCATCATACATGATCCTCCTGATCATCAATGTATCCACCTGATACAAATACAAATATATGATACATATCACCATACATGATCCACCTGATCATACAATGTATCCACCTGATACATATACAGATACATGGTCCAAGCATCCAACATGATGCATAAACAATACATACACATGATCCAACTGATCATATCCTGCATCCAACATGATACATAAAATGATCCAACTGATCATATCCAGCATCCAACATGATGCGTACATACATACATAAAATGATCCAACTGATCATATCCAGCATCCAACATGATGTGTACATACATACATAAAATGATCCAACTGATCATATCAAGCAGAAACTAGAACATCATCCTGATGCTCATCATCCAGCGCTTACATCCACAGCCATGTGAAGGATCCTCCTTCCAACATGCTTGGAATGGCTTCAGCAAATGTGTCCATCACTTCTTCCTCGAAGTGTCCTCGATCTGAATAACGCCAAGCCTCTCTCTGAAGTACTCGAACTTCACCCTGGCTAGTGGCTTCGTCAGCACATCTGCAATCTGCTCGTCCGTCGCAACATACAGGAGCTTCACAGCTCCTCTCTGCACCATATCCCTGATATAGTGATATTTGATCTCTATGTGTTTCGACCTGTCATGAAACACTGGTTTCTCGGACAGCTTCACACAACTCTGGTTATCACAGAAGATACCAGTAGCCTCCAACGGGAGATCAAATAACTCAGACAGTAGCTTCCGTAGCCATACTGCCTCACAACTAGCTGAACAGGCTGCAACATACTCTGCCTCAGCTGTACTCAGTGCTACGCAGGACTGCTTCCTGCTAAACCAAGAGATCACACCTGATCCCATACTGAAGCAACACCCAGATGTGCTCTTCCTATCTGCAGCACTGCCATCCCAATCTGAATCAACATAACCCTGCAGGTTAAACTTTTGATTCTCCTCATACCTGAGCCCATAATACACTGTACCCTTCAGGTACCTCAGAACATGCTTTACAGCAACCAGGTGAACACTCCTCGGATCCGTCAGGAACTGGCTCAATGTGTTCACATCAAAGTAAATGTCTGGTCTCGTGTTCTTCAAGTACATCAAGGACCCAATCATCTGATGATACAAAGATATATCAACCGGCTCAGATGAAGCATCACATAGAAGCTTCAGATTCGATGCCATAGGTGTGGCCATGGCCTTGCAATCCATCATCCCAAATCTCTTCAGGATATCTACTGTGTACTTCCCTTGACCAAGGAAGATCCCACCTGCATTCTGCCACATCTCCACGCCAAAAACAAATAGTGCATCATCCCCAAGTTCTTCATCTCGAACTCGGTAGTAAGCTTCCGCTGCGTGTCGGCAATCAATCTATCTTCACCATACCAAGTTCTGCACATATATGATTTCCTATCATGTGTCTCAGAATGAAGTGGCTGCTTCTTCTTCAACTACACCATTCAAGAAAGCTGTCTTGAATCCATCTGGTGTATCTTCTATCACTTTTATGTTTCTCTATGCTGCTATCTGCAACATGCTTGATCTGAAAGTTCTATTTGGAAGTCACAACAGACTTCCCTTTGGCTCTTGGGATCGCATCCCAGACATCATTCTTCATGATCGACGGATCATGGTATTTCATTTCTTCATCCCAGATCCTGGGAATTTCAATATCTTCAATAGATATCTTTGTTGCTGGAACAAATGTTGTAGTCCTTTTTGTAGGTGAAGATATACGGTCTTTCCTACAAAACAGATTAAATTGCATGATTAGAAACAACTCATAATTTTCAGAACAAATTCTTACACATGAAGAAATATGTCATACAGTCATGTAGTCATGCAATTATCTTAGCCAATGCTTCAATACAACATTTATCCATATCCCGTAACTTTCTAGATGCCTTCCAATCTCTACCAGAACATTGTTAAGAGAGTGCACAACTCCCAACATGTCAGCAAAGAGGTTTCATTCTAGATAAGTAGCAATGGAATGTTGTACAGTGCCATAGGCCACTTACCCAACACATGCATATTAGTAGTATACTGTTCATTAATTCAATCATTCTAATATGCACAATACATATCCTAAGTCTAGGAACATGAGCATATACATCATTGAACAATTTTATTTAAGCAAACAAATATGCAAGATAATTAAAATACTTATCTTTGTTTGTTTGTTGGGTGGACTCCCTCTGAGTCTTTTCTTCCTTGCAGGAGCTGCTGGAGTCCTTCTAAACCTTCTTGTTGTGGAATGTAGAGATATGGACAACTCCCTCTGAATATCTGCACCCTTGCAGAAACCACTGGAGTGTGCTCCCTCTTGATCTTTGCTTCCTGGATTACCTGTTCTTGAACTCATATTCATCCTTGGTCCCTATGCATGCTTATTAGTATCATTCATTAAAACACAATAATCTCAAGTATGTATAGTCATGATCATTTCAAACAGAAATAATAAGCATTAGCATTCAAGGTTTATATATAGGACTCTTATGGTTAGTCATATCATAAGAAACATAACATGTATAAACCTATAATTACTCAAACCTATGACTCTTCTGGTTAGTCATATTATTAATTAAGGTAAGATGCATATGCCCATGATTATTCAAACTTATGACTTTATGAACAATCATCATCAATCATGCCATGCATACTTATATGATAGATCCTATGATATAAGAAACACATACCTGGTCACCATATTTGCTAGTTATGTCTAGCAATGTGTTCTTGTTCTCTTCAATGACCTGCATGACTCATTAGTTAACTTTTGCAAAAACAAATTATACATACCTCTATGTGATCCATGACTATGGATGAATCTTTGTATTTATGTCACCATGGCATGTTCAGGTTGTCCCTTCAAATTGTACAAACCTCCCTCTTGCTTTCCAATCACTACTGCATCATCTATGGTCTTTCCCTTTGGCCACATTAGGACTTGGCCATCCACAAATGCAACCCTCATACCTTTTGCATCTAATGCAGAAATGGAGAGTAAGTTCTTCTTGAGCCCAGGTACATAAAGTACTTCTTTCATCTTCAATGATTTTCCAGAATCTAGATTGTAGGAGGCTTCACCACTTCCTTTGATTGGGTATTGATAATCATCCCCAAGTTTCACTTTATGGGGTGATTCATGTTCAGAAAGATTCACAAAAGATTCCTTGAACCCAGTCATGTGTTTGGAGGCCCCACTATCAATTAACCAATCATTACATCCATGGGAGATGGTACCTGTAAGAGCAGAGATCAGAACATACTCTTCTTCACTTGATGAGTCATCATCACTATCACTTTCTGCCCTAGCCTTCTTCTTTGGAGGTTCATCATCTTCGGCAGCATGAGCATGAAACCTTCTTTTGCTGCCCTTCTTTTTCTCACTGGAGTTGTTCTTATTATCCCTTTTGTTCTTGGGACAATCTGAAGCAAAGTGACCCTTCTCATTGCATGTGAAGCATCTTAGGTCCTTCTTATTCTTTTGATGAAATCTTTTGGGGTGAGGGTGATCCTTCTTGGTTTTGCTTCTTTTGGTGTGAGCTGCAAGAGCTTGATCTTCACCTCCCATCTTTTCCTCACGAGCTATAAGTCTAGCTTCTTCTTGAGAACATTCTTCCCGAAGTCTACTGAAGGAGATCAACTTCTTCCTTGCACAAATTCCTTGAATAAAGGAATCCCATGACCTGGGTAGGCCATTTAGAGTGGTCATCACCACTTCACCATTCTCCACTATTTCATCTACTGCTTCTAATTGTTCCTTGATCTGAGAGACCCTTGAAAAGTAGGATTGAATGGTTTCCCCATTCTGAAACTTTACTGCTTTCAATTGGTTCCGCAGGGTCATCTTCCGATTTATGTTCTTTCCTTCAAATAGCTTGGTCAAAGATTCAAACATCTCTTTGGGTGTCTTGAGAGAAGACACATGGGGTATGAGATGGTCTTTGATAGAATCAGCAATGATTCTCTTTGCCTTGACCAAGTTCTTCTTGTGCAATACCTTGGCCTCTTCATCCTCTGGGATAAGGATGTCTTCTTTCACATATGAGTCCAACTCATTCTCTTCCAGGATTAGCCCAATCCTATACTTCCAGGCTCGGAAGTTATCAGCCCCTTCAAGCTTATCCTCAAGCTTGGTGTGAAGAGACATCTTTAAGAGTACTTCAAATGGAAATAGAAAAGATTTAGAACTTACCTCTTGAAGTGTTGAAAACTGGATCTGGTCCCGGATTAGGGTTTGTCAGAGAAACCCTAAAAATTCAAAATGTGAATTTCAAAATTCCGAAAGGATAGAAAGATGCGCCTTGGAGAGCTGATCAGCCTAGTACATTTAGAATTTGAGATCAGCAAAGTCTTGTCCTTCAAAATTGCCTTTTTGTCCTCCCGGGTTCACTGGGGAGAGCCCTGAATTAGGGTTTGAGTTTCCCGGAGATCTACCCAGCCAAAAATCTCGATCCAAAGCTCAAACCTTCGATTTTTGCAAGGAGCTTCCAGCTGTACCTTCAGTTTCCAGAAATTCCTATTTTTGTGGAAACCCTAATTTTTAGGGCCAAAACTGAAAATGCTCGGAACTGAAATCTGATTGGACAGAAAGATGCGCCTTGATGAGTAGATCCAATCTACTATACTGAATTTCAAAAATCTGTGGAGAGAAACCCAATAAACAAGGAATACAAGCTTCCGTCACTGCAAAATGTCTTCTTCTCAGTTAGGCTCTGATACCATGTTAAATTTTCAGTATTAAATCACAATACTATAGGATCTTTGCTGAGAGAATAACATCTACAGTATATCAATGCATGACAATCATAATATGACAAGCATCACAAGCATCATAAGAATCAAAAGCATAGAGACAAGAGACACAGAGTTTCCGTGGGGAAAACCCTAAGGTGAAAAACCCCACAACTTCCTCAGAGATAGAGAGAGCAATGGCTCAACCAAAATACAACCAAATAATACAGAGATAGTCTCCTAGCAGATGATCCTCCTCCTCCTCACTAGTGCGCCACTTTCCAGAGAGAGAGATAGATACTTTTCCGAGTGAGTAAAATAGAGATCTCCTATCTCTATTTATACTCACCTTTTTGCCCAGTGACCTACTGGGGCCGACTTGTCTACTTTAGTACATCCACATTATATTATATATTAATTAGGGCCGACCCCATAAGGTGGTCTAATAACCCATCGGCAAGTACACACACTTGCGACACTTGTCAATCCACATGACGACACTTCCTTATAGAGGAATAACACATCTCTTATAAGGGTACAATAAATATACATATAATATACTGATGAAATACATTCCGAAGTTACATATACATCAACATCTATCAGGGTGTTGTGTAGCAACTTATTATGGATATTTAGACTCAAATAGAAGGGAGGGACTTCTTCATCATATGGTTCCTCTAGTTTGGAACCAAATATTATAGTAGGGGCATCATCCATCACTTCCAACATATCTTGTGTATTTCCTGCATGCCCCTTTACTAGGCTATTTCTCTTCCCTATATTCATTGACTCTCAATAGTTCATCCAGGGGGATAGAGATCTTTACCTTAGATAGTTTAGCCTTCCAGCTGAATATTGATGCTGGCTTCCCTACCTCAGTGCCTTCTGGTTGCCTACCTTCTTTACAATGTTGCCCCTTATGTTTTGAGATTTTTTGTGCAGGATCCTCTGGTTGTTTCCCCTTCAGCTTATCTGTGTTTTGTTGAGTCTTAGGGGGTTGACTCTGGGCAGACTTTCCTTCAGTTATTGGTATCTCTCTGTTTCTCAACCTCATCTTTCTCTGGATATCGTCCATAGCATTCATGTAACCCATTGGATACTGTTTAAAATTGAACTCTGCGGCTTTATCAACATTTCCTTTGGTGAAAAAATCATGCTCCTTTTTAGTCAAATGAACTACGTGTTCTAGGGTGTCGAAGAGATGTATCTGGTCAACAGAAGGGTTCTTAGGTCCCTCTTCATCTATCAAATTCTCAGGAAAGGGAGGTCTTATCTGGTGGTCTTCTTGGTTTCTTGGATTTTTTGGAGGGGGCATCCTTCTAAAGTTAGGGTTCCTTATCTGATTGTCAGGCTATTCCCTAACAGGAGGCTTATTCTCCATGGCTAACCTATCCATCAATTTTTCCATAGTTCTCATCATGGTATCAAATTTAGCATCACTAGAAGAGGCTTGGTTTTCTTGCTTCTTCTTTTCTGCTTCAGTTTTTCCCTTTAATTTCCCAGAAGCCATCATGTTGGCTTCAACCTCCACGGCATCCTTCAGCAGAGCAGGCAGTGAGGCAGATTTTCATTCTCTCAGTGTGCATGAGAAATCTCCATCAAAGGCATCTGCATAGTGGAGCTTTCCAACACCTATCGAGGGTTTTAGATCATCGGGAATAGAATTATAGGCTTTCTTGAATCTATCAGAAAACTTATTTACTGATTCAAATCCGCCTTTCTTTAAGTGATTATACTGGGATAAAAATATGGCAAGACTTCCCATGGATTCCCATCTTTCTAGAAACAATACTTTAAAAGATGTAAAATCTACTATGGAAGCATTGGGTAGCTGTCTAAACCATTTCTTAGGTTCTCCAAATAGGCTTTGAGAAAATAATCTCATTTTAGCATCATCATGGTCCACTTCTTCCAGTTCTATAAAATCTTCAAATCTAGCAACATGCTGTTTTGTTGACCAGTCTCCCTCTCCATTGTAAGAGACAATTCTTTCAGCATAGTTCTGAGGGAGGTCATGTAAAGCAATAGGCAGGATCAAGGGTACAAATCTGGAAGCCATAGGTGTAGGTGGATTCTGAACTTGTGGGAAAGTATTCTGAGCAAGATCACTAGTTGGGATTGTGGCGTGGGCTTGGGGGGCCTGAGAATTGGGTTTATCCCTTTCAAATCCAGCAAGATCTTTAGAATCAAACCACACAGGATCTAAAAGGGAAGATTCAAATTTATTCAGAGCTTCTTCTCCTAAGCTTAGGTATGACTCAGATTTTGTTCTTGACAAAGGTTTGCTAATATCAATCTCTAGATTCAATTCTTGAAAACCAGATGCATCTTCTGAAAAAGGGACAGCCTCGATGATGGGAGCACTAGCCCGATCTTTCACAGTTCTACGCCTGAGTAAATTTTCCAGATTATCTACTCCTAGCAAGATTTCAGGGAAAGGATTACCTCTCGTATGAATCTTTCTTGAGGCCAGGATGCCTTTGGAATTTCTTCAATAGTATGTTTTGGAACACTGATCGGTCTCTAGTGGAGTCTTCTTGAATTGTCTGATCTCCGTAAGTGGAGTCGCCAAGGAAAAATTCTTCAACCTTCTTGAATAATGCGGAAACCTCTGTTTGCCCACAGGGATCTCTCTTGTTCTTTGAAATTTGGATGTATATGTCGTTCCTCCAAGGATTGATAAAAAAATTGCATTCCCCTGCAACGACGCAAATTTGTTAACACCAAAATTGACCCCCAAGGTTGAAAGAGGGTAATTTTGGGTAACCACTAACCAATCTTTGGCCTGTGCTACTGACCCAACACAGACAGAGAGGGATCTCTCTAAAATCTCATGACAAGACTGGAATAATCAAGATTGTCAATAATGAAAAAGAAACACTAGCATTCACGACCAAAATATTCAATTACAACAATTATACAGAAGATCAGTTTTCTGTTCGGAAATAAAAATGATTCACGCACTGTTTGGTTGAAAACGTATGGGATTTAGTTTGGGCAATGGAGTCACCTTTAACAAACTATGAAACATCATTTACAATGATTCTGCAAACGCATTCACAAGGGCAAGGTAGCAAGTAGCTAGTAGTCAAAGAGAATTTAATTTTTGTGGAATAGAAGAGAAAAGAAACAGTCCATCAATGTAAGGCATACTAAGATGAATCCTAAATCAACTTTAGTAGAATATGTTGGTGAAATAATTGGAAAAGACTAAGCAAAGCATAATTTCTATGAATTCCACTTAATCGTTACCTTGATCCAAGCATGAAGTAAATAACAAAAAATGGGATTACAAAGAGCAAAAATACAATTTCACATGGGAAAAGAGAAAATACAAACTACCAGACCAATTACCCAGGAATCCCTGTCAAAACGTAGGCTTTCAGCTCTGCAAACTTTATTAAAACAACTCAAAAATGTCTTACAAGACTAATCCTCAAATTACCAAAAGCTTCCAACATAAGATTCTCAACCTTTGTGCCTTCGATTACAAACATATTCATAGATCTATATGAGCTCTAGGATCAACTCCTCTAAACCAAAATGTTTTGCACCAGAATGACACTTCATCAAAGTTTGTTTGTCATAACTTCTTTAAAACAGAAACAGGTACAGCTGGTCTAACTATCTCTTACAATTGTCGATATTAACATAGCATGGAATTAATCTTACAGCAAAAACAAACATAGTGAAGATAAAAGTTCCAGCTGGCTATCCATTTAGCAACCTCAAAGAATATTACAAATTATATAAAAAATTAGAAATGACTTATGTGTCTTCCGAACCTTTCAAACAAATACTTGACAACTTATAAAAACTTAGACAGTTACTGTAGCTGACGGAGAGCACATCTCATATTTGCATAGGCATGCATAGCAGCGTAGCGTTCAACTAAAGGGAGATCGTAATCTGTCATTTCCCTCACCATTACCCGGATTTCAGTGTGGTCAGAGTATGAGGCTGGCAGAAGCCTTTTGCCAATGACAATTAACCTGTTCGGGATTTCAAAGTCATCTTGGATCTTTTCCATCAACGTTTTACATATGAGCAACTGCTCCATGTGTTTGAACTTCGAATGATCTATTCGCCTAGCTGAGATCTTCTTTTTGTAGGTGCCTTTGGAGAGTAGGTCTAAATTGTCATTCCGAAAAGATGGTAGTCCCATTTCATTTAACTTACCAAATGAACTCCTGAAGTCCGCTACTTCCTTCCTCATGTCTTCTGCTTTGGCCTCCACGCTTTCCACCTGAGCATACTTCCTCAAAATTCTTCGAGCCGCGGCGAATGTGACGATCTGGTTTCCAATGTTTAATCGGACCCTATCTTCTTCTGACAAGTCATTTAAAAATTCCATAGCACTTAATGCCATTTCTTTGGGTTTTTGGGTCAAGTCTTCTCTCGCGGCTACATAGGCCGCCCAAGCATCACTGATCATTTTTTCCTTGACTCTTATGAATTCCAGAAAGGGCCAAAAACTCTTAGCCTCCTTGTATATCTTGTCCCACACCAGATGTTTACACCCTTGCATAGCAGCTTTTCCTGCCACTTGGCAAGTGAGGTTTTTATTCTATTCAATTGACACTTTCTGCTTTTCACGAAGGCCGTTTATCTCCTCCTCTTGCTTCTTGTTTTCCTCTTCTAGTTTCCACACTCTTTTTCTTAACTCCCTTATCTCATTGTCCTTCAGGCCGACGTGTGACATAGCCTATGCCAGATCATTGGTAATGTCTTCACCACCACCTGGACTTACATTGGTAGGCCGCATGTCTAGACTGGACAAGTTACTTCTTAGCTCTTCCAGTTGCTTTTCTAGTCTAGTTTTCTCCTGTTTCCAATCATCCTTTTCTCCAGCGAGCTTCAGTATTTCTGCTTTACAACCATCCAATTCTTTAGACAAAGCCTCCTTTTGTATTTCAAATCTGGTTTCCTCAAGGGCCTGGATTAACTCGATGTTAGGGACTTTATCCCTTTTTTGCAGACTTGAAATTAGCTTTTCTTTATCAGCTAGCAATTGCTTCATGGCTTTCCCTCCCCCGTCAAGTCCAACAAGTTCAATTTGTAATCTTTTTACAAGTTGCTGAAGGGCTCTATTTTCACTCTTGTCCTGTTTTAGTTGATTTTCCAATTTCTTTACAGCAATTTCCAAGTTATCACCTTTCAATGCAGCTTTAGCGAGATCAACATGGATGAGATCACCAATCTATTGGTAAAAATGGATCTTGTTAGGGACTGGTATCGCATCCCACCTAAGCTTAATCTCTTTTACTTCTGCATCTGTTAATATGGCCAGATTTAAAGTGTTGTGCCTCTCGTCCCTACTGGCTATTAAGGAGGTCTTAGTTCTGGACAAACTGCCAGCTCTCGGCATTATGTCAAATAGCTTATAGGCTGAGGCTTGCTTAGTTTGTTTATACTGCTCATACAAATCAGCCTTGGACTGGAATCTACTGCTGCCTTCACCCTCTTGAACATCCTTAAATTTGTATTCTTTTATTTGAACATCAGGGGTTGGGGACCCTCCATTTTCAGCTTTCTCGTTATCTATCGAGACAGTCAACTCTTCCATAGGTGTCCCATCAACCAACTCTTCTCCATCGAGGGGAATCAATGACTCGAATTGAGTATTTCCATTTAACACCTCAATAGGTGTTATCATCCTGGGTCATTTATCTTCACCACCTATCTCAGTATCCATATCTTGTATTTCCTCTAGATCTCTTTTCCGGCCCACTTCTCCAGTGTCTGGCACCTGTTCGGTAGTTATTTTCGCATCAGATGTTTCGCGGTCCCTTTCTTGCAAGTTTTGTACTACTTCTGCCTCGAGCTCCCATCGTAGTAGGTTCTGTCTCCCAAGTGGCCTCTCTGGCTCCTTGTGTTCGAAGGCGCCTATATTGCACTCCTTCTGTCTTCTAGAAATAACATGCAAGGGATGATATTCAACAGCTATGTCTTTTCTTTACCCCAAGAGTCTTATCATTTCTTCTATCTCCTGTAAAGCTTTCTTACTCTCCACAATAAAAGGGTCGACCTTCCAAGGATACTTTATATCAGTGTCCTTTTTTAATTGTAGGAACAATGTCTCTTCTAAACTCAATTTTTTCCTGATAAGTTCCAGGGCAAATGTTCTTAACGTTAGAAAAGTAGGCAAGATGTAGGGTTCCTTCACAAAGCCATACATCCTAATGACTGTAGCATCTTCCGAAAGGAACTAGTCTCCAATATCTATTTTATCCTTTAACTGCATCATTGACTTCATCTCGGGTAGTACTATCGGCAATCCCTCCCCAAAAATGACTTTGTACACTTGGGGTAAAACATAATTTAAATACTCAAACTCATTGTCCAACCGAGCATTTGTCTGAAGCAAAGGGTGAAAATGCGGGATTTCTGTGTTACTATACATGATAATCTTCATGAGTTGTGTCTGGTATCTGAAAAACCTATCATTTGGGAAATTTTCCAGCTGTACATGCATTCTATTAGCCAAAAGTTCATCAAACTTCAGAAGAGGGACGAGTCCTGTGTCGGACCTCACTAAACAAATACTAATCCTAAAGAGTAAACTAAGCTGGACCTATAATACCCATTGATCGGTATCTAAACCTAAGAATTGAGCCAACAGTGAGAAGGCCAACTGCGAATCATCATCAAAAAGGTTGACGTCCAAGGGGTACGACTTTTCAGCAACTTCGGAATGGGGTTTTATGCATGTGGCTAGGATTGTTCGACGGCTTTCTGGGGAAATTTGGCGGAATAGGGCGACCACTGACTCGTCTGAAAAGCTTTCCGACTCCTGGTACTATGTCTCGGGGATAAAAAATGAATTTCTTACAACTGATGCATCTAAAACATAGACCACTTTAGACCCACTACAACAAAATAGCCCTTTAGGGGCGGTTTTGTCTTGCGGGGGTCTTGGTAAAACCCCCCCTAAAAGTTTTTTCAGACCTTTAGAGGCGGTCTTTTAAAACTACCCCTAAAGGTCATGGAAATTGGACCTTTGGAGGCGGTTTTTTTAAAACTGCCCCCAAAAGACCTAAAATTTGACTTTTGGGGGCAGTTTTTGTAAACCCCCCCTAAAATCCTGATTCTCATAACTTTTGGGGGCGGTTTGTCAAAACCCCCCTTAAAAGTCACGAGAATTGAACTTTTGGAGGCGATTTTTTGGGAACCCCCCTTAAAAGTCATGAGAATTGAACTTTTGGAGGCAATTGTTGGAAAACCCCCCTAAAAGCCCAATTCTCATAACTTTTAGGGGCAGTTTGTCAAAACCCCCCCTAAAAGTCATGAGAATTGAACTTTTGGAGGCGGTTTTTTTGGAACCCCCGTTAAAAGTCATGAGAATTGACCTTTTGGAGGCGGTTGTTGGAAACCCCCCCCTAAAAGCCCAATTCTCATAACTTTTCTGGGCAGTTTGTCAAAACCCCCCCTAAAAGTCATGAGGATTGAACTTTTGGAGGTGGTTGTTGGAAAACCCCCCCTAAAATCCCAATTCTCATCACTTTGGGGGTAGTTTGTCAAAAATCCCCCTAAAAGTCATGAGAATTGAACTTTAGGAGGCGGTTTGTTTGGAACCCCCCTTAAAAGTCATGAGGATTGAACTTTTGGAGGTGGTTTTATGGCACCCCCCTTAAAAGTCATGAGAAATGAGCTTGTGGAGGCAGTTTTTTGGAGCCCCCCCCCTAAAAGTCATGAAAATTGAACTTTTGGAAGCGGTTATTTGGAACCCCCCCTTAAAAGTCATGAGAATTGAACTTTTGGAGGCGGAACCCCCCTTAAAAGTCATGAGAATTGAACTTTTGGAGGTAGTTTGTTGAACCCCCTCTAAAAGTCATGCGAATTGAAATTTTTGAGGAAGTTTTTTTAAAACCCCCTAAAAGTCATTTATGTACATCTGTTAGGTGTGTCACATGGATTCAACAATGCATCGAATCAAAACATTGGAGCTAAGCGTACACAAGATATTGTAGTGTTAGGAAGGGTGTGCATCATCGTTCAACACCATATCCCATTAGAGATCTACAATTGAGGTAGTCATGCTAGGTTTTTCACATCAAAGATGGTTCTCACACTCCAACTTTCCATGATCCATGGTCAAAATAAAAAATCGTGTGCCATAACATTATCATTTATGACTAATGGGCCATGTGTAGGGCCCTAATCACCACATGATTCCTACATAAGGAATATTTAGCTTGCAAGTGGGTATGGTGGCCATTTCAATATTTACAACATCATGGATGATTCTTGAAGCCTAATCCATGGTGTCCATGGTGTTATATCAAAATCTAGTTTATAATGACTGGTAGTTGCCTGAAGGTCTTGTGACCTATGGGTGTTTCTCTGTACCACCACATAGGCCATAGGAAAGGAATATTGAACTTTTGAGTAACACATTGTCATTTGTTTTAGTATTTTCATGTCGTGGATTGTTCGAGGAGCCTATTTTATGGTCTAGTGCCAAAATGTAGGTTCTTGGGCAAGAAAACTTTATTTTGAGACTCATGGGCCATGCATAGGGACTTGAGTTATAATACATACCCTAAATAGGGAATATTTTGTTTATAGTCTAAGTTCTTATGTTTATTTTTGCACTATTTTTGATTTGATAAAATCCCATACAATGATCATTATTCAAACCTTGATCTCAAAGTCTTTGATCTAAAACCTTGGTTATAAATAACCCAAGGTCAAATTTTATTGTGTTAGTGACCTCAAATGATTTGTTGGGAATGGTTTGGTTCCAAGGAACTTCAACATCCTTCCTTCTTCCTACTAATCTACCATAATTTCATAGCAATTGTTGTCACAAGTAAAATCTTTCATCCACCCTAGACATTGTATAGTATGCTTCTAGGTCAATTGTTGCAATGACATAAATGCACTTCCCTTATTCATTAATTATAATCCTCTTCGTGTTGAACTATGCGCGATGTATCAAATACCTCCTCATTTCAGAAAATGGAAACATAGGGAATCTAGCTATATCATTATGAATTTATGATTTCATGAGATTCTACACTATTTAGATCTATTTAGATCCTTGATTACATGGTACAATTCATTGTATGTGTGAACCTAATCATACCCTAATGCATGAAAAATGTTTGTGTATACTGATAGCTTAACTTCATTTGATGCATCCACAATTCATTGTTTGTAATACTTTGGCATGTCTATCATTTATTGATTGCATTTTGAAGCCTTCTTCTACTTCTTTCCAGATAGGCCAACTTTAGTGGTTGTTTTCTTTACTGCTAGAAGGTTGTTATTATCACTTTGGAAGGTTTTCCTTAAATTGATTTGCTTTGTTCCCCCTTCTTCCTTCTATGATAACCTTTGGTATCCACGTACACATACCTACATGTTATCCATTCAAATAAACAAACATACACAATGGGGTTTAAATTTCAAAATTGAAATGACAATCGATTTCTATTCAAAAACTTTCAGAAGAAAAATGATTACCCTGATTTAATATGCATTGTATTGAGGAAAACTTGGGACACAAATTATGGTTGAGGAGTGAATGGGCTAGGAACATGCAAGTCTTTGGAGTAAGCATCCATAATTCAAACTAGTTAAACTCAATAATCCTTAAATAGGTGGAAATATTAAGATTCAAACTATGGTTCTATGGGAGACTCTAGGTTATTAAAAGGTGGCCACTCTCAATATTGAATGAGTATTCTATTGGTTTGGGGTTCAAAGTGCTTTTTCTATTAGTCAAAAAGGGTAATTTGAACTCCATGCATCTAAAACACTAGCAATAATAGATTATGATATGCTGAAAAATGTAGTTCATATGGGAACTTTTGCACTCTTTAGTATGAACATGCAGGGAGTGGTTCAAGACATTTTAAGGATGACGCAAAGGATAAAATGGTATAGTGGGACCCAAAACATAGAGTGGGACAATCTACATGGAAATTGGTGGAGTACCAAGTTAAGAGAAAGACCTCATGGACAAAGAACAACTTAGATACATTACCATGTTTCATTGCTTAAGAAATATGTACATGATACTAACCATCAGGTTGATTGAATTGTGATTCAAGGGGAACCAGATAGAGATTTTAAATGAAAAGGTTTGGACATCTTAGACAAAATAAAGTAAGTGAAAAAGGTTTGCCATCTTAGACAAAAAAAAAGTAATATTGCTCCAAAACCAAGCCATTGCTCAAGTAAATGTGCAATTGAAGAACTTTGGACTCTAGAGTAAATCATTTATTTGGGAGATGGAATATGCCATGAGAGAGGCATATACATTCCTATTTTAGTCAAAAAAATGTTGCAATAAAATAACATCAAAGACAATATTATTCAAGGGGGAGAAAAAGTAATGTCCCCATTTCAACTTTTAAAATAATTTAATAATATGTTACATATTTCGTTCAACATGATCAATCTAAATAATATTTGTCACCATCACTCCATTCCATGCTATTTTCGACACTCTAAAGTAGTAAACTAAGTTTCAACACTCAATAGTAGTAAACTAAGTTTAGAAATGGATGGTGGGATTTCCAACTCATGTTCAGGCCTGTAATTAGTATGTGGTACATCAATGTTGGGAATTATTCCAAACTCTTAATGTATAATATTCGTTGGATGTGGGATAGCTTTTTGGCCCTCCTAGATTAGTTTTGAGAGCAGAAACTTCAATGCATTTAGTTAAAAAGGTGACCTCCTTTTGGCATACTTTTGATATTTTCTATGGAATTTTTGACACAAACATCATGTTTGTATTAGAATCCGAGTTAGACCAATGGCATTGAAATATGAGAACATTCTCTCTATTTGAGAGAATTTAGAGAGAGATTTGAGTTTGAGTGTCACTTTTATACATAGAAGTTGCTTATATTGCTACTGTTTACCCACAGATTTGCCCAACAATAGATACAAAGTTGTTTTCTGCTAATATGAGGTCAGAAAAGGGCTGGGAATTGGATCAATGGCATGGAATAGTCCTTAACCGTGCTCAAATGTACCTTGAAACAACCCACATTTCCCTCTTATACCAATTTAAGGTCTGAAACGTGCTCAAAACTTCCTAACTTGTGCCCAGAACGTACCAAATGACCTTCTTCATCAATGATCATGGTGAAACCATGCCCATAAAGTTTCAGGAATCTTCCCAGGCCCGATTTTCAACATTTCTACTACTGCTATGGTCACCCATAATCACTTCTAAATGTTGTCTGAGGGTTGAAAGTGCCCAGATGTCCATTTCACTGTGTCTTAATGCTTGTTTGATGTCAAAATAGGCACAAAATTCTTGGGAAAGACTTGGTCTGCTTGATTACTGTTGTAGCTTATTAATATAAGACCCATAATTAACCCAAACCATGTATATATTTGGAAATTAGGGCTACTTGATGGTGGAAACCATGCCAAGAGAGTGTTTACAACCTCATATCTACTGGTTTTATCCATGCTTATGTTAAAAAACCAACCCATATTAACCTATAAAACCTCCAAATGTTTCACCACTATTTGCATGGGTGGTTACTGAACGTTTAGTTGTTTCAATTTGCAACATCAAGTATTCAAGTCTTTGAAACATAGTCCGCTTAAAACATATCGTAACTCAATTGCCATGAATGCCCAAAATATGTTTATTTACTCTTCTATAACTCCAAACCCAATGATGATTACAAATGTTGCGGCTCCATTGGCATGAACTAACATCATTCTTGTGGTTGTTTTGTGGGAGCTTGGTCACCTATAGAAAAATGGGTGTTTTTGATTGAAAATACCCTTCTCATTGTAAATTTCAAATGAGGGGAACCATTTGAAATCTTGGAGAAAAACACAACAATCATAATTTTTTCATGAAATACTATTGTATAGTGCCAAAATTTTAGCTGGAAGATGAAAAATGCTGGCACCAAGCTCAAATCTAACTGCTTTTATAACTTTCATAACCAAATAAATGAGAAATTAGTGGTGCTCCTTCAAGTTTTCACTGAAAGACACTTGATGGATTTTAAAGGCACTTAGAATATGGTAGAAAATCTCTGTTGTCCACAATTATCTGCCTTTAAAAGTTTGATGTTCACAAAACCATACATCAACCTCCATAATGGACTCAAACAAGTGTATTGTAGATTAGAAATGGAAAAGTTGGAGTTTGTAAGGGTTATATAAAGAATAAAAGGCAAGGTAAGGGTGGTGTGGTTCTCACCCTCCTTTAAAGGAAAAAATGAAAATACTTTTCCTCATTATTAATGTGTTTTTATGAGGACGACCCCTATGCTTGGGGTTTTCATCAAGTACTTACGATGTCCCATTTATACAAGGGATGACCCAGATGAAAACCCCATGTCTAGAGAGTGTGGGGACACATCCTCAGCCCCTAGGGTTGTTTATTACTAAGATAGCTCCTGTGTAGAGCCCTTGTCAACTTGTCTATACCCAAAAAACTCCATCTAGTCCAAAGCCTCTCTCCATTAGACCTTTGCAAACTCATTATTGGTGATTTTTAGTGATCAATTATTCAGGCTCTTTCAATCTCAATTATGACTAGAAGACACTTAGCTTACTTGCTCTCTTCATTAGGGCCTCATTCTCTCTCTCCCTACTATTTTACAAAGATATTCTTTACTAAATGATTGAGGCTTTGCCATGAACATAGGATTCTTCAAATAGTAAAAGCATTCTTGTAGCCTTCAATATATGAGAAACTTATCACTATTAGAACTTGTTGTTATTATGAAGCCTGAGCATCCCTAAAACATTCCTAGAATTAACCCAAAAATGTCATCTTCATCTGCTATAGGGGTCTTCAAACAGTTCTACAAAAGAGATCAAAGTTCAATTGGGAATGATTACTTTAGGATTCTCCATCAATATTGGTGCTTAAAACGATGTTACGATCATTTGTTCACCCTCAAATATGTTTGTGGTAAGCCAACTATGGATGTTGTAGTGCAATGGGTTTTTTCACTAAACCCACCTGTCAAATTATCTCAATTTGTCATTATCTATCAGTTGCACACCTACCAAAATGGCATTTTGATCCCTTTAACTCTTCGAGATTGCTTTCAGTAAATGTACACATGCCTTATATATTCCAGAACTTGGTTCTCGAGACAAACCGAGTTAATGTATGCAGGCCTTATATGCTTGAATTTAAATTTTATCCTTGATAAGCTTCAAATGTAAGAAGACTCATTCTTTTTTTTATAGCGTTTAGATTTTGCTTTGGAGCTAATTTTATAATTGTATTCATATTTGGAGTCTATCAACCATTGAAGCCATCTTCATTGAAGGTGCAAATAATTTTCTGCTTCATTACTAATGGCCCCGAGGCACTATATTGAGGGCTTAAAAATATTTGTTTTCCTAACAGAAAAGATACTTGTGGCATAGTTGCTAAGCCTGTTGAAGTATGTTTAGCCTTAGACAGCAGTAAAGAGGCCTCAAATCCAAAGTTGTGCACGCTCTGAGCGTTTTAGGATGTTTCCTGTAATGGCAGTCACAAATGGCCTTAAAACTTCATCATTTTTCAGTCTCGGGAAAAACAATATCCGCACTTGAAGACAATGTTCCACATTTTGGAAGTCTTTAGGTCTATTTGAGAGGATCCATCCCATAATATGAGCCTTTGGAGGATGTTTCTTCTGCCTATTGGACGATTTTTTCTTACTGCAGTTTAGAAATATTCCTTAATAATAAGAAGGCATGGTGTGGATCCATTTCCTATTTGCTTCCCTTTCAATAGGCTCTTGACATGGTTGAGGATGTTTTCTGTAAGCTCATACTGTGACTATGTGAAGTGGTTGAAGAAATATTTCCCCACTTCTGGAAGCATATCCCTTACTGGCCAATGAAAAAGTTAAAACCCTCACCCCCAACACCTCCCTGGGCACCTCAAATCCGTGTTAATCTTTTCGTATTGGCCTCTCTCCCTCTTTTTATATATATATTTTAATGAAAATAGCCTTAGGTTTGCCCTAAAATATGTTAGGTTAATTTTCATTTCCATTTTATGTGACATTTTGGAGGGAAAAAAGTCATGTTATCTTCACAAAAATTTAGTATCTCTAAAGTCCAATATTTGAGTATAAGGTTAGTTTTCCTTTATAACAGGTTACAAAACAACTGAAATTATTTTATGATGTGAAAATTGTTTTTAAGTTTTTTTTCCATCTATCTCATCTTCATTCTTAAATAATTTAGTTATTTTTGTTGAAGTTATACTTTCTTGGTAGAGCACTTCACATTTGTTGGATCCATTATCGTCTAAGCCGCCTTCTTGCTTTGATGATTTAGCCATATTCTTTTAAGATTTACCCTTTTCTTGGTAGAGCAATTTGCATTCACTGGACCCATCATCTTTTGAGTCTTGTACTATTTGCTCTCTTCTTCATCTTCTTTGGTCATAACATATGGCTTTGAAGCTTCTACTTTTGCTGGTTTTTTAAAAGTTTCCATTCTGTATTCTTTCATCGAAGGGGAAGAAATTTCCTTTGGACATTCTAATTTTTTGACAGGTCATAATGTTTAATATATATTATATAATAGTAATAATACCTAAGCCCAACAAAAGCACAAAGATTTACAAAATGGTTGATCTTAGAGTTCACAAACCATTATTATATTATATAAATTGACTTCTTTTTCTCCACTTTATCCAGATAATTTTACTTATTAGTTATTATGAACATGCTAGAACCTTATTTCCATGCTAGTATCAATCATAGAAACAGTTAATATTGCAAAAAGAGGATTTCTTTGATACATCTTTCTTGATAGATTTCAATTGGTTGCTCAACTGAAGTTCCTATGGATCTGATTGATCTCCCATTGAATCTTGAGAATAATTTCTCTGGTATTGGCTTATGTGCACCTTTCGGTCAGGAATTATCTTCATTATTTGAACTTTTAGTAGGTTGGGTTCCATGAGAATGGACTGCAAAGGTTGGGAAATAATTCTATAAAAGCATAATTTTCTTCATGAATTCTGTGCATGCCTTCCCCACAATAATTGGAATTCTTAAAGAGGACGAGAGTGTTGGTAGCACCAAAGAAGGAAGATGAAGCAAAAGGGTAAGAAGATGCATTAGGAGTGGGTTCCAAAAAATACCTTTTCAACAATATTGACTCTGCTATTTAGGTGAAAGGTAAGGGCTAAGCTCCAAGAAAATAGAGGGCAGCTGAAAATATTGTGCGGAAGTTTGAACCTCATTGTGGTGGCTTGGAGCAAGGATAGACAAAGGCCCAGTCTCATTCATATCAAGCCTAGCTTGTAGCTGCAATCCACATCTTGCAATAGAATGTTAATTATGGTAACAAATCTACAGAGCTTTTTGATTGATGCTTGCAAAGCATTAGAGAACATTGCCAATAACATTCCTAATAAAGATTAAATTTATGTCCTGAAACATGAGGGGTGCTGCCCACATGTACACAAAGCACACTGGATAATTTTTCAAACAATGGAAATCATAATTCATTTCAACTTTTAAATACAAAGAATATGGCTATTAGGAAGCGATATTCTCAACATGGCTTGGGAGATCCACATTGCATCTACATGCTCTAAAGAAAGAATAGACCACCCATATGAGAAACAAATATTTGTGAACTCGGTATGATTGTCCATACCTTTACATATGGAAGTAACGTGACTGATCAAGAGCCAAAACCTGCAATAATAGCTATAAAATTTTTCCTAATCTAAAAATCTAAAGACTTGAACCATGAACATCTCGTTTTGTATGATCAACGACAGGATGCATCTCAAAGCAACCTACTAACCCTCATAAATATTACAAATTATCTTGATGGGAACATTTTAACTATTTATATATGAAACTAATAAGAAAATTCTATCGATCCAAGCATTCGACCACTAGGCTCAAGATTTGTGTTGTTCTAACAAGTGAGACTAACCCTAAACTTTTATCTGCTCCTACACATCACCATTGTATCCCTTAAATGGATCCAATTTCTTCTCTCAATAAAAACATCGAAGGTCCCTAAATCGATTTGCAGAGTTATAACTAGTCACCTTGCTTCTTTCGGGGGAGTCTAAGTGCACTTGAACACTGAGAACCCTGAAGTAGAAATAGAGAAGTCGAGGAACAACATTCCACACTACTTGTAGAATCAGGATAAAATTGTTGGCATAGCCATCATCATCATTTTCATCATCTTCATCATCACCATCTTAGTCATCATCATTCTATTAAATGCATTCACATATATAAAACATCATTGCCATCATCATCATATTAAATAAATTCACATATATAAAACAACATTACCATCATCACCATCAATCCAAAATTACAATTTTGATCACTAAATTCTAATGATAAAAAATGAATAAAATCTAAAATGTAAAATGTTTAGTCTTCTTAGCAAAAAACTACTTATAAAAAAAACACAATAAAAAAATATTAAATAAAAAACTACTTATAAAAAAACACAGTAAAAAAATATTAAAGAACATTAAATATAAAAATATAAAAATAAAAACAAAATCAAAATGGAAAAACAACATTGAACAAAACCTCTGCCCCAATATGCAGGCTTGACTATCTTGATCGCTCCAAGAGGGGCTCGATGCAAGGATGCTAAACCGGTCTCTGAAGGGAGAAGGAAGATACTAAGGGATGAATGGTCTTGTTTTCGATTGTGGAGATTCTCAGGTTTGATCGTAGGTGTAGCATTGGAAGAATGCTCAGATTATAACTGCGATCTAGTATCATAACTTGAGGAGAACACCAAATCATTGATGACTGAGGAATGGCATTTCAAAATCTAGTTGAGAAAGAGAATCGTTCGTCTCAGCACTTGCAAATATTTGGTAGCTTTGGACATTGAAACGATATGTTGAATTTATCTAGATTAGGGTTGAAGTTATACAGAATCGCCATGGATGTGTGATGCAGCCAGAGTTCTGTTGATTAGGGATTCGTTTGAAGGTTGTTGTTCTAGAACTGAGTGCGCATTTATAAACCTGGGAATTTTCATACAGAAGATTCAAGAATCTGAGGTTTCTCCATCAACAACATCCCATAATGCATGGCAGACCTCCCCTACATCCACCTTCCTTCCAAGTGGACAACAACAACATCACCAGTAGCGACAGCAACAACATCATCATCTTGTATTTGGACCACCTCAGAGCATGGTTTCTAATGCAAATCATGCAATACTACCTGGCCCTCCCCTTGGACATATGCCCTATAGGATGCCTCCAGGCCAGTTTTACCTGCACCACCTATGAGAACATTGCCCTCTGTTCCATATCCAGCACCACCAACAACACTAATGCCTTTTATGGTTCTTCCGCCCCCTTTTCCTAGAGGGCCTCCTCTTCCTGGATGGTTAACTAGATCTACTCTAGTTCCACCTCCATCATTTACTACTTTCCTACAAAATCCTCCTGGAGATGCCCCTGTACCGCCTCTGGCCCCTCCATTACCCCCTCTGCCACCCCCTTCATCTTTTCCCCCATCTCCGCCTCCTCCCCCACCTGGATCACCAACACAGACTTTGCCTGTTAGAGTTGATCCTGTTTTTCCTCACTTGCTGCCCCAAATCTCATCTTCTCTTCCTGCACCTCCACCCAAGCCTAGTGATGAAGAACTGCTTCACAATATTGAAATATTATCATAGTTTGTTGTTAAGAATGGACCAGAGTTTGAGAATATGGCTTGAGATAAAGAAGCTAGCAATCTAAAGTATGCATTTTTGCTAGGTGGGGAGCCTGGCAGTGATGCTTGGATTGGATTTGAGTACTTCAAGTGGGAAAAGATGAAATTTGAGTTAGAGTTGAGGATACAACAACAACTAGAAGTCAAGCATCTTTCAGAAACATCAGTTCCTCCTGATCCTACTCAGCAGCTTGCAGAAAATTTGTTTCCCCCTTAGCCTACTCAGAAGTTTGCAGATACTTTGCTTCGACCTAAGGCTACTCAGTAGTTCGCAGAGTTAGCTATTGCTTCGGAAGGGGTTGCAAAATCTCTTGTAGGCTCAGACACAGGCATGGAAGGTGAGTAAAGTTTCTCTAAATAATAAATGGTGACCCACTTGGTCATCTGTTGTTTCTTCTACTCGTATTGTGCTTAACATAAATGATTTTGATGTTATCAAAATTTTTGTGTCTTTTTGAAATGTATTTATATTTGAGATAACGCTCTATATACAAATTCATGATTTATGCTGCAATGATCAGTGAGGTCCTACATACTATAAAACAACTTTCATAATTAGTTGCCAGTACAATAAGAGAGAGCTAAAGTGGGCCAAATTGTATTCAAAAGAAATGACAACATATATAGATAGAAATGTGCTCTACAAGGACAATAAAAATCGATTATGTATGTGTAGAGGCATACACTTGCATCTGTACATTTCCTAAAAGTATGGTTAAACTAGTATGTGTGTGCAAAAAGTCAGGTGCATGTTCAGTTGTTAGTGCTTTGTATTTTTTGCCAACCATGTTTTTTCATTCCCATCTCAAGGAAATTAGGAATAAGTATCGAATAAAAATGAGTGCTCAACTAAGTAAAAAGGAGTTCCATGCAATTGGAAATAATGAACTCGGAGAGTGTCAGCCCTTAAGAAATGAGAAAGAAATATACACTTTAAATGGGTGTAGGACATAGGTCTTTGTTGTGCCTTTTCTCTTACAGCTAATATTTAAGCACAAGATTGTAGATTGGATTGTTTTTGGTCAAGATTACATTGTTTAATTAGAAGCCCTATCTAGATGGTATTTTTGACATCATATATATATATGGGGGTGTCATCTTCTTGTAAGAGCAGTAGAGGGATAAAGGGGTACCTTTTCTCTTCCGTTCAAGTCGAATCTTCGACCTTTCCAAATTATTATTTTTTGAGAGATTTTACCAAGATAACAGTAGCCCTCAAAATGCCCATTATGCCTTTATACCATTGCCATTTCTGGATTACCTCTAGTTACTTTTGTCAAATTTAAAGACTTTGATATCAGTGGGAACAAAACTATGCTGTTGTTGCTAGGATGAAGTCGTTTCTATTGCATGATGTTGGTTCATTGCATGTTCCGCTGGGATTAAGGCCTATCTCTTCTTTTCTTTGAAGGAAATGTGCTTCATTCTCACTTCAGCCTCCCTTTCTTGTTAAGACTATTCAGAATTGTGTGGCTTTGTGGGAATTTTCTTTGGTCTGGCTCTTGGTTATACTGTTCCTTAAATTTATTTTCACACGACTTTGTCATGGTGGGAGAACACAGAGAGACATTGCAGGATTTTATATGATGCTTTAGCAGAGCTTAGGAGATATAGCACCTATTGCAAATTGCACAGATATTAAACTGTGGCCTTTTGTCCATGCTCAATCTTATTTTCCTCAAAAACTGCAAGAGTTTTTGATAGGGACACTAAACCTGCAAGAGAAAACAAATAAGGTGTACATCTAGCCTAAGTTGGATTGGATTTGGAACCAAACCCATTTAATTTTGAAATGCAAAAACAAGCTCCCCAACCCAGGAAATTCCTGAAAATTTCCAAAAGGTTAGAAAAGCAAATGGTGTTCAAATTAGAGATAAACTGAACTGGAATCCAGGGTGCACCAAATTGTTTTTTCAGTCTCTTAAACAAAAGAAGGAGTTTAAACTTTAAAGACATCACTCTACTAACCAGGGATTATAAAATCCTAGCTAAATGCCTTTCCAAGAGAATCAAATTTATCCTCAAAAGCCACTTCTGAACCCTTTGTCCTTTTAGATCCATCAGACAAGTTTTCCTTCTGGCACCAACCTGATATGTGTTGGCTACTAATGTTTGGGTTTCCATTTTGAGCATGACCAATACATGGCTAGTCAAGAGAATAGATTAGAAAATCCTAGCTAAATTCCCTTCCAGGAGAATCAGATTTATCCTCAAAAGCAACTTCTAAACCCTTCTGGTGTTTTTAGATTCATCTGGCAAGTTTGCCTTCTGGCACCAGCCTAATATGTGTTGGCTACGGATGTTTGGGTTGACATTTTAAGCACGACCCATACATGGCTCGTCAAGAGAATTTCATTGCTCCAAAATAAACAACTCATGCATTTTACTCTTCTTTCCAATGCTATTCGAAAACGCATATAGCCTATTCACCAGCATTTTCATAACCTTTCAAATTCTTATAGACACCTAGAGAAGAAACAATGGGCCTTACCAGACTTAAACAGGTCTTGAATGATGTTTCCAAGTAAGGTGCAGCCATTTCTACTAAATTGGATTGTCGGGAGTCGGGACCATCCAAGACAACAAAAGATAAAAAATTCTTCTAAGGTCTAACATGGACAAAGGCACTCCTTAGATGTTACACATACACATGGGTTGGCCCCACACATGAATAGTTATAGATTAGCTCAAACTTGTATATGCACATTTAAAGTAAGTTCAAACAAACCCTAAATATAAACATTCATTCATAGATTGGACAACCCTTTATTTTGGTGATTTCATGGACGAGAAGGGCTCTAGAGTCTAAATGGCTCATTGGAAAGGGGGAAGTAGAGCCCATGAAATTGATAATAGAATTGAACCTGATTGTGGACATCATTAATGGTCAACAACTGGTATCAAAGGATTTGTGGAACTTGTTGGTAATCTTCAATAAGTGCTTGCACCTATCTGATTATTTTGCCTGATTTGCTTGTTCAAAGTCTAGGCATGCCTTCACCACCTTACTATTGTTCTCCTTGGATACTACAAGTAAATGCTCATTTCAGTGCTACTATATTTCTCATATCTAAACACTTAGCCTCATGCTTCCAAGTCAGCATATTATATGTGTTTGAACTGTCTCAGCACTTAGACTTGAGAACAATTTCAATGCATAGCTTGAAGGCTTATAATCACTAGCTATAAAGTGGCATCATGCACAAGAGATTGATCCAATCTAAGGCACAATTGATCTCTGGAAATCTACTATAGGATTTTGGGCTCTGTATGCCATGATCTGCTATAGGAATGTGGACTACAAAAGTTTGACATGTGAAATGCATGTTGAATTTTAACTTAGCAGTATAATTTTTATCTCTTTCAACTTTATTTCATAATTCATTTCATAATTAATTAATTTTTATTTGGATTGAGAGTCAATTGCTTCATACCTCTGGATTCTACTTTTTCCACAGCTATGTTAAAGTTTGAACCCAACTCTAAGGCATAAGAAGGCACTAAATCTCCTTTCCTATCTCTGGTAACATCACCCCCTGGCTCTTCCAGTATTGTTTTTGGATTCCCCATCAAAATTGAGTTTGGAAAACCCTTCTTGAGGGGCCTCCCATATTTGACTATTGGACTTGGCTCTTCTTCCAATTATCCTCATATCAAGGCTCTTAGGATGCCGCACACACCACTTATCAAGAATGGCTACTTACTAGGACAAATGGTTCTCCTCCTTGAATGAATACATAGCCAGAGTTTCTACCAAAGAAGCTACATTTTACTAAATAATTCTTTCACCTGGGAGTTTTATGTTCCTAGAAATTTTACTATGCCATTCCAACCAGATTTTTCCAAGAAACCATTGAAAGAGGACTTTCTAATTTCCATGGGAATTCTTTAACTGCTTGAAATAGAAGCAAGTACATAATTTTTTTCTTGAAACTGAATTAGGGTATATATACAGAGGATTCCAAGGAACTCAAAGAGGCTGTCCACACCCATTTTTAGATGACTTCTCCCTGTAAGTTCTTACACTTGAAAATTGAGAGAGCTTCTAAAGTCTGTCGTGGATTATTAGTTTGTTCAACCTTGTCTTAGTGGGAAGCTAGTACATTAGATGGTCTGTTGACACTAGAGATCAAATCAATTTGAATTTTCTCGGTTATGGAAGAAGTGAAATTGCTATGTGATGATGGGATTCTCTACTTGACATTTATAGGTTGATATGGGACGCCATTAGTTTGGAGTCTGGACCTTTATAGAAGCTCTCTTCTGAGTCTCTTAGATATTGAACTAGTGCGGGGTTTGTAAATGGATTCCTAAAGGCTTAGATAGAGACATAATTGGAGGTTGGAGATGTATGACCTCATGGAATGTGACTTAGACGGTCCTGGCTAGGAGACTCGTTGGAGTTGTAGCTAGAATGGTTAGGTAGAGCAAACGCATTTTGTTAATTGCAGACTCATCCTTGATAACCTTATTTTATTATGAGAAGCCAGCAAATGGGCCAAAAAGCTTGTTTCCTAAAGATTGATTTTGCTAAGGCTTATGACGGGATCAAAGTCACCTGAGTAACTCGGGAATTACTCAACCAACTAAAAAATAACAGTATGGTTTGGACTCTGGAAAATCTCAACATAAAACTTGGAAAATAAATAAACTCAAAAACTACTAAAAAATCACAAAAAAATTGAGATTTTTCATTCCATGACATATCCTTGGTTTTGTGTGAAAAAACCAACCAAGAAAAGCTTTAAAAAGTCCAATTTAAAAAAACAAAAACTACTTTCAATCTTTGTGAAAAATTTACATGGGGAAGGTGGGTGCAGTTTATTTGGCATACCCTTCACTATAAAGCTTTGTAAATCTCGTTGCCCAATTGAAATCTAATGCCAAAATTCAGTTACCTGGTGCTTGGTCCTTTTATATTGATTGAAAATCTCGGAAAATAGTCCAAATCTGGCTACAATATGCATGTAGATGTCTCTGCCTGTCAATACTTTTGGGTTTTATGTGTTGTTGCGCAAGTATGTGTTGTGCTTGGTGATTCTTGAGTCTTGACAAATTTTCCAAGTGTTGGTGGGTTTGACTAAGATTGTCAGAGTTTTAACTTTCTGAGCGAACTCAGCTCATCTTTTAGCTGAGCTGAGTAGACTTGCTGAGTACTTGGATGACTCAACAATTCTTGTAATAATGGATAGGATCACATGAGACTCTATTCTAGACATGCTCAGTTGGTTATTTTCAAATTTTTCATGGGATTTGGTTAAAGATGCAACTTAGTGGGCTAGTAATGGAGTTGATTTACATTTTATATTCTACTAGAGAGGGTTGTGCACTTCCCCTCCTCTTTTGTGTTATTACTACTAATTTTCTTAAATACATCTCATAGGTCACCAAAGCCCATGGGCGATCATAGTCATCAACCTCTTTAGTGGCCAATAAATGCCAAATGTTCATTTTGCAGATGACTCAGCCTTACCTCCTTACTTGACTGAACATCATTAAAGGTGCCATTCCGAGCTTCAATATCTTTAGCTCTACTTTTGGTGTGAAAGTGAGTGAGCATAAAACAAAATGTTAGGTTATTGGTTTGGCAACATCCTAAGTGGATCAATCCTTATTGGCGAGTGGTGCTTGATTGATCCATAATTTTCTACATAGAATCCTAGTTGGAATTAATGATTCTAAATTCTTCCTTAGATTGGAAAAATTTCTTCTATGGAACCTGCTTTGGTGTAAACCTGGAGGTAAAAAGCACCCCCTTTTGGTTGCTTGGTATATTTGCACTTTAGAAAAAGATTAGAGTGGTTTGGGGCTAGTAGACTGTTGTACACAGGTGTAGTTTTCACAGCTGTGTGGGTGATCGAAGTTCTCAGTGACACTGTAGACTAAATTTTGCTTAGACATAGTTGTGACTGAAAAGAACAAAGTATTGTAGTTTGAGGCTCCCTCACAATGACTGATGTGGTTCACAATGCTTTTGATTTTGAAATTATGGTTTCCTTGATGCTGAAGCAAATCTAGAAGTGTGGTAATCATTTTCTACTTTCCTCTTTTGGAGGTTCTAAACTTCTAGGGCCTTTGTAGGGCATAGGATTTTTGGAATATCAAAATTGGGTGCTCCTAGACTTTCTGATAGTTTGTTGGGTTGTATCCCTAGGTTGAAGCAAAAGGAATTGTGCAAAAGGGTTATAATCTAATGGTATAACATGTGGGAAAGAGAAGAGAGATAATTGGTAGTCCTAGAGGGATACCTCTTGGAAACTAGTTCTGCTTAGAAAATGCAAATCAATCTCTAGAGTCTAGACCTGGTTAGTATCATCTAGTTAGGAGACAGATTTAAAGTAGTCACTTGTAGAAAAGAGCTAGTCCAGAGAGATTGAATATGGCTTGATTATAAAACCATTAACACAACATCCATGCTCTTTGTAATTGAATGGTACCAAATAAATAGTGCTATTGACAAGCCTTATCTTGAGAAGGAAAGCTTGGGATGTAGAAACTAGATGGCCCCATAGATCAAATTTATCTAGATTTGATGTCATCTATTATTTTCCACCTCAAAATGTTAGCAATTTACCTTTTCCAATGAGGGAAGCACACTTAGGAAATACATCAATCTAAATCAAGACCCAGAGATCAAAACTAAAGTGAGTTGACCCTTGAAGAATGCAAATACTTTTTGAATAATGATCAATGGTTTAGATGTTGAATGCTAGAAGCAAGTGTCAATGTGAGAAACTCCAATGGTGATGGGGTCACTGTAACGAGAATTCAATAAAAGAGATTAGAAAAAGGTTTGTACAAAAGTTTATGTTTAAGACATAAAACAAATTAGCATCTTTGGCACTAAAGTGAATGAACAACCCTTAACAAAGAGATGATTATTATGCAGAACTAGCACCATTTTTTTCTATAATGATCGCTTCATCACACAATCTTTGACGTTTTGTGGTTCAAACCATCGTCTCTTTAAAGAAAGCGTACCAAATACTAAATGATTCTTCTTGAACTTTCTTAAAAGAAAATCAACCTGTATTGACTACAACAAATGAGACCATGAAGAGTAGAACAAAACAATGATGAATTCATGTAATCACAGAATTCCACATGGAATGGAAAGACACCTTATCGATGGATCTTCTTGGCATACAAAATTAGAGGTACGTGATTTGAATGGTTGTAGACACAAGCAAGCCATGAATATATTGCTTAGATGCAAAGCAGAGGGGTGGTATGGAATAGAGTAGTTGCATAATCCTAGTGTTAATCATGTAACTAGAAAGATGTCATAATAGATGCCATACCTTTCCATGTGATCTGTAAATAAATTATATTGTCACCCTTTTCTGTGCATTGCCCTAATTAGTCTTTGAGGATCTATATCCTCTCTTAGCCATGTTCTTGCTTGTGCACAACAGCCCAGACCCATGGATGTTTACTCTATCCTCCAAGATTACTCAGTCCCCAGGTATTGAGAGATGCAAGGTTTTATTATAGCCCTGGGTGGGAGATCCTATTGGAAATAAAATAAAATAGGAAAAAATGGTGTCCATCTAATGTCAAAGAAGTGTTAAAAGAAAAGTAAAGTAGTATAGATCCATCTTAACCCTGAATTTTTTAAGTGGTGAGAAGTTTTTACTTGGGTTTTCTTTGGTCCCTCTCAAATCTGAAGGGGGTAGGGTATGTACACCTCTATAGACTTTAGCAATCAAATTGCTGCATAGAGGGGGTTCCTTGTCCCACAAACAAGGGGTATCATACACAAATTTGGTGTCCAGCTTGTTTGTTTGTGACCTTAAAATCAGTGTTGCACATATTGGTGATATATCCGAAATATTAGATATGTCGTCGAGTTATTCCCCCTTCCCCCTTTCGATATATCGGATTCAATTTATTGTGATATTTCTGATACTTTGAATGTATTGTGACACATTCAAAAAATTGTGCCATATTCTGAAAATATTGTGAATCAACTGAAAATATCGGCCTACTGCTAGAAAGTGTGATTAAGTCTGCCAGGATTTGGTTTTAAGTCTGCAAGTTGGGTTTATTTTGCTCATTGTTTGATTCCAAGAGTGTGGGAGAACATTGTGCATCCGTCAAAGGAGGAGAAAGCCAAGGACCTTCCACCTCAGCTGGAGAAGCTGGAGCTTCCACTCCAAGCTCATCCTGAGTACCTCCACGACCACCTATTGCTTCCAGAGGAAGAGTGGTGCCCTTTACCTGTAAAAGGGGTGGAGGGAATCGATGATTTGGATTCATATGATCTATTGTTTTCATTGTATTATGTACTATTTAGTATCTAGATGCCTCATGGTGATTCATCTAATGAGATACATTTATTTTGATCATTTGATGTGATTTTGTATCATCCTATCAGGAACACGTTTTAGAATTTTTAGTTTAGTAATGATATGTGACCACTTGACATCTTATGCATCTTATTTATTAGTTCTATCATCATATTTGTGTAGTAATATGTCTATTTGATGTTGTTGTTGCTTTAGAGGTTTAAAAAATTGAAAAAAAAAGAGATTTTTTGTATTTTTTTTAGGTCTTGTGACATTTTCCGAGGTTTTCCGATATTTTCTGCCGATACCATCGAGAATTTATATACCGGACCCTCGTCGATACTTTCCAGGAGATGATATATGCAACATTGCTTAAAATTAGATTAATAAATTAGTATTATGTTTGTGGTTAAGATGGGTCTCTGCTAGTATGGTACTTAACATACTCTTCTGCAAACATGTCCCCACATATGAGATTCTATTGTTCCAGTTGATCTGGGGAGATCTGCAAATTGCTTTTAAAAACACCTAATGGTGCTCACTGCTTGGTTGATGTATCTCAGTAGAATTTGGTGGGCCATTACTCATTAGTCTTGACTCTGACCTCCGCATGCCTCCTGATAAGACAAACCTATTCAAATAGGAGCCACTCTGCCTGAAGAGAGTCAGGTTTTGTTACAGGCTAGATTTATTTGTTGGTGTGTCTTTAATAAGTGCCTGACTATTTATTTGGCCACATACTGTGTTTAACATCATATGCTTAAAAATCATGTTAGGACCAAGCTTTTCTAGTCTCTCATAGTATATGGTAAAAGATGTGATGGATGGCCTTTATACTTTGTGTCCAATGCTGCAGGTTGAATTTTATCTGCATTGATTTTTTGAGTAAACCATTTCACTCAAGTAGTTTTTGGTGCAGAATTCTCTAAGTTCATCATTCATTCATGGTTTTTATGGTTCCTCAACTACTGTGCATATTCCTTCATGCGAACGATGTCTGTTTTCCAGAACTTTAGCTCCTCGTTTCATTCAATGATTGCAAATGGCATTTGTGCATTTCTTAGATCATTATTTTTCGTCACTCTCATGACCATATTTTCCAAGTATCCAACTTTCAAGCAAGACACATGCAAGAGTGCATACTCCATTGCTACTAACAGTTTTGGAGCATAGTTGGCAAAGGGCACTTGTTACTCTGTAATGATTTTTCACTGACTTTGCATTAAACTATCTTGACAACCATTTAGTTTATCCAGCTTTCAAGAAAGACACATGCAAGAGTCCATACTTCATTGTTACTGTCAGTTTCAGAGCGTAGTTGGAAAAGGACACTCATTACTCTGCAATGATTTTTCATTGAATTTGGATTAAACTATCTTAACACCCCTTTAGTTCAACATGAAAGGTCTGTTCCTGACATCCTTTTGTGCAAGAGATCTTTATAAGATGGCTTGCAGGTGTTGTTTTTCTGTATATATGTAGAGGGAAAGCATTGTTTGGCCTTGTTCTGTTTATGATGATCAAATTAAGGAGTTTCCCATTTTCTGACATTTCCACTATAATGCAAGTTTTGCTTTTGTGTACATGGAAGATGAGCGCAATGCAGAAGATGCTATACAAGGTCTCGACAACACAGAATTTGGCCGGCAAATGCATCGCCTTTCTGTGGAGTGGGAAAGGGTAATGTTCTAGTTTGCTCTTGTATTCTTTTTATAATTTACATATTGTTTTATCATGTAATATATTCTTGAATTTGTCTACAGAGGTGGCTCATCGACATTTTTTTGGAGAATCACTGTTTTTATGGATACACATCATGTTATCATACTATACAATACCTATACTAGATGAACTAAGTGGTTGCACTTCCTTGTAGCTCACAAAACTTGTCTATCCTTACAAGCAGTTTCCTACCTGAATACTACATTATAGCATTTGAATAATGAGCACATCGGTTTAGATTCAGAAACAAAATCAAAATAACTTCTAGGCCACAGGATGCAGCTATCAACCTTCCCTGGACTGACAGACCTGACATACAAAAACAATGTACAGTGAGATCAGTTGGCATCATCATTCTGCCAAATCATTGCAGTCAAAAGTTGTTCCATCATTCTATGTTCTTTTCAGCTCTTTCTTCATAAGATCCCTGAAATTGATGGGTAAGAAAATACTAGAACTATCAGTGCTGTAGAAATTGTTTAGATTTGTCTGCTTGCTGAATTTCATGATCATACTTTAGGAGGTTGAGGGGATTACAAGATGTATCCTGGATTTGACTTTTGGACAGCTGACTATCTCCTTGAAAGATGACCTTTGGACTCGGGGTATATTGTAACCTTTTTTTTTTTTGGATTCATGCCTCGATAATGTAGAGCCTAGGATTTTCTGCCATGTTTAAAGGGACACTCACCAAATGATAGTATATTGTTTTCTTTTTGTGCTCTACTTAGCCTGAGTTTTTTTGGGCCATAATGGACTTCCCATGTGGTCATGGGTAATAGTTCATTCTTAGAACCCTTGCTCAACCTAGAAACTTCTCAATAATCTATCACAGATTAGTTTACTTCAAAACTTGTAAACATTTCTAGCTTTAGCACTGATTTTGTTAAATTGTACTCCTGGTTATGACTTGAAATTCAAAGCATGGGAAGTGTCCTTATTCACGTAGATCTGTTCTATTTTTGTACTACCTATATCCACATAATAAATAGAAAGATATATCCCAAAAAGCGTTTGTAAGGTTCTAATAATTATCCTATCTTTCCTCGAGTTTTTGAGTCTTGAGCTATTTGAGCGCAAGTAAATGTTCCTGACACATGCACCTAAATATTTGGGTCATGGAAAGTCAAAATCCCTAGGTTTCTGAGTAGCTCTAGTGGTGCTGCCAATATCTCGAAAATTCAAATTTATGATTATATAGAGGCTATGTTTAATCGTTTAATCATTTGTTGCAGTTTCTTTTTGGCTTGACAAGACTAATGCTCCCATGGCTTCTGCTAAAAATATATTTTTGGCAGGGTGACCATGGAGTTAGACACCAGGAGGAGGGTGTTATGCGACCTGCAAACACAAAACCTACAAAGACACTATTTGTGATCAATTTTGATCCCTTAATAACTAGGGTTAGAGACCTTGAGAGACATTTTGAGCCATATGGTAAATTATTACATGTGAGGATCAGGAGGAACTTTGCATTTATCCAATACAAAACACAGGAAGAAGCAACAAAAGCCTTGGAGTGTACACACATGAGGTATGGGAATATAAATATGATATTATTTTTTTGTTGACATACGTAGATGTGTAAAGAACATGGTTTTGGAATGTATGTATACTTCCTCCTAGCTGCATCTCTTGATTGGAACTTTCAATTAGCACTGTTAATTGCATAGTCCAGTTGGATAATTGTGAACATAAAAATATTCCATGGATATAATTTAATAGCTATCGGAACTAATGCCTCTATGATTCACTGTTAATATGGCAATTCTTATTTATCATTGCAGCAGTCATGTCTAATCTTAGACCCAGGTGAATTAATATCTCTAAAGGTACACTGCTTTTCTAATATTTTATATATTCTTTTGCGACAACCGCTCACCAGTCAGACGGCCAAGGACTGGAAGGATATATTGAACATTGGGAATTTGGAATTCAGATAGCTGTAGAAGACTCAAATATGGACTAAACTGTTTATTGTTCTCATGAATTTTTGAGGAAAGATTATGCTGCTACTATTTTAAAGAGGAATTTTATGGATTTGATACGGACTATATGTTGGTGTGGTAGACAAAATTTTCCAGTAGACTAAGTTTGAAACGAAACCTGATTTTTAGGTTTATCACCTATAAGACAATGACATACAATGTAATAGAAGGAATTTATTTCCTAATGTCCTTTAGGTGGGATACTGTTGATGTAATATCTTTGCTGGTATCAAATTTTTGGAATCTTTATGAGCTGAGCATGACATATAAATTGCACAAATCTTGATTTGGAATCATAGTCTGACTTTAAGAGACAACACCATCGAGTTGTTGAATGATATGTGTGCAACTTATCATAAGATGTTGATGTAGTTTAATTATGGGTTGAAATGAATTTGTAGGTTTGTTTCCTAGTGAGAGCGGGAAAAGTTCAAATTGTGAAACATAATTAATCATCTACACTGGCATAAAAACCATTTAATCACGAGATTACATGACATGAGTTCAGAAGATTAGTTGAGTAGGTGGGATTTGAAGGGAAACAACCACAACCTCCTTCCTCACAAGTGATTTACGTGCCCTTACCTCAGCAGCCTCCACTAGCTTCTTTATCAAAAGTGTTTTTTACACCTTATCCTTAGCAGCCTCTATTAGCACCTTTATCATAGTTGCTTTCTGCATCCTATTCTCAACAGCCTCAACCAACACCTTCATCACATGTGCTTTCTTTAACATATTCTTAGCAGCCAAAACCTATGATTAATGAGAATCTACCTTCCCAAACTGTCAATGTGCCTACTATTGCTGGTGTATGGGTTTTGAGAATGCCTCCATCGTCATCCTTTATGGTATAATTTATCTTTACTTTATGCAAACCAAAGTAGTTATTATGGGTGAGTTCTCTTTGTTTTTTGTTGCAGCATGGTAGCTTTTAGCACTTATATTACATTCTTGACTAACTTGGAATTCCTCAATTCTGAAAGGGTTCTAGCTCAATGGAAGAGCGCCTGCCTTACAAGGAGGAGGTTGGTGGTTCGATTCCTACATGCCCTATTGATATTGCAATATTGGTATTTTTAATAAAATATATTTTATTATGATTTATTATGGCTATAGAGGGGGTATCAAAGAGTCTTTGTATGTTGCTAGGAGGGGGGTTCTAAACCGCCTTCATATGTCACTACGAGGGGGGTTCTAAGCCACCTTCATATGTCACTATGAGGAGGGTTTGAAACTGCCCTTGGATGTTACAACGAGGAGGGTTTAGAACCACCCTTGTAGGCCTCTACAAGGGGGGTTCCAAACCACCCCTATAGGCATCTACAAGGGGGGTTCCAAACCGCCCCTATAGGACTCTACGAGGGGCGTTCAAAATCGCCCCTATAAGCCTCTACGAGGGGGGTTCTAAACTGCCCCTATGGGCCTCTACAAGGGGGGTTCCAAACCGCCCCTATAGGACTATACGAGGGGGGTTCACAACCCCCCCTATAGGCCTCTACGAGGGGGGTTTGAAACTGCCTCTATAGTCCTCTATGAGGGGGGTTCCAAACTGCCCCTGTACGTTTGTATGAGGGAGCTTATGAGGGGGGTTCACAACTTCCCTCGTAGGTCTCTATGAAGGGGGTTCAAAACCACCCCCGTAGGTCTCTATGAAGGGGTCTACGAGGGGGGTTTAAAACCGCCTCCGTAGACCTCTACAAGGGGGTTCACAAACCGCCCCCAAAAGTCACTTTTTGGGGTAGTTCCAATCTCGTCTGTAATACCCCCAATTCGACCCTTAGGATATATGAGCCTTTAATGTAAATCAGTGTACATGTGATGTATGTTTTCCTAGCGTGGAGCTCAAGGCCAAGGCCCCGCTAGTGAAAGCCGAATTTTATTTAAAGGGCAAGTATTTGATATTTGATACCATGTGCTCTTAAGCCATGGAAATTGTAATAGGATGTAAATTAGACATCATGCAATATAAAATACCAAAGCTGGCTACGGAGGCAACGAATGAGAAGGGGCCACGTGTATCCACTAGGGAGTGGTGAGGGGGCTATGGGAGTGACCCATAGGTTGCCATTTGTCATTATGTGAACCCATTGACTTCCTTAGGTAACATTAATGCCAATTGTAAGGAAGTGGTTGAGATTTCAGCCCATGACTTTGATGGAGTATGGGCAGCCCTGAAATTCGTATGGGAATGTATGGGCTATTTTGACTTGTCCCACAAGTCACTCTACATCTTGGGGGTTGCTCCATCCTTATCCCCATTCCATGGTGGAAGTATGGGACATCTTTGCCCACCCAAAAACGAGCTCCCAGCAAGGAGAAAACCAGAAATCGCGACTTGAAGGAAACCCACGTTTTGGGAAGCCAAAAACGTCCCGATTTGGTATTGGACAGAGAAATCCAATGGGGGATCCATTGGTAGGAACCTTGGGGCGAATTTGGGAGCAATAGCTACCCCAAAAGCCATGGGAAAACCCAGTTTTAACTACCCAGAAAATCAGTGACGGATTTGGGTCAATTGCTGAACAAAGCTGTGAGAAATCCAAGTGTGGATGTTCGAATGGAGGCTGGGATCGTTGGAGTCTAGCTTGATGTGTACTAGCTCTGGGATTGAGCTTAGCGGACTAGCATCCCTCTCCATTTCCCATTGCATGCTTGAAAAACCCAACTGTGTGTTGGCTTAGCATGGTTGTCTGAGTGAAATCCTGACTGTGAGGGAGCCATCTAGTTCCTCCTTAGTGGATACACAGCCCAGCTCGGGGGTGATCTCTCAGCTGAAAGAATACAGGCTGGATAGAGATCTATGGTTGGGTGGAACGTTGCTCTCACGTAGCCAGTCGTTTGGGCCATTATAATTCGAGATAAGTATTCTTGATGTTAATTCTATGCCCTGCAAGCATTTTAATTAATGACTGTTGTTTATATGTTGAATGCATGATGAAACTGTGTGCAGATGTATTGTTTAATTCCGCTGTGTTTATATTGAATCGAATCTGCATATAGAAGTTTTAAATGTTAGTTATTTATGTTAAAAATTATTGGGGCTAAATATGCCATAAGCCCGGTATGTTGTTAATGTTTCCTTCCCTGTTGTTCTATGGAGAAGGGGACGTTACATCGTCAAAAACCTCCCTTAAAGGGAAAATCTTTTAACATCGGTGCCTTTAGGGGCAGTTTTTCCAAAACCACCCCCAAAGCAAAAACCCCCCCGTAGGTCACTTTTGGGGGCAGAAGACAACCCCCCCTAAAGGCCAAAAATGTTGTAGTGACCTGGAGGCATCCATGATTGTCCTTGTGGATTCGGAATAATTCACGGAGCACCATGTTACAAACTCCGGGAAAGAGGGTACATGGTTTAAGCAAAATTAAATAAAGAATGACCTAAAAACCCCATGTATGTCCAAACCCTGCTTATGCAGAGCATCTAGCTTTGTTTTAATTTCTGGGACTGAGAGCCGAAGGTGTGGGTCGAATACATCTGCAACCATATCTTCCAAGGCTACCCTAGCTTTATGACTGGTATAAGCTTGTTCCTCTCCCATTTTATGACTTAAATATTCAACTTTTTAAGAGAAAGGACGGTTACAAGGCCCTACCTATCGGTTTAGAAGCTCTTAGTAGGACACTGGAGGTGCTATCGCCTTCACCATCTGCCACACATCGAGGGACCACCAGACTTCTACAATCATCAAGAACAAATGTAAACCCTCGCGGTTGTTTTCTTATATATATAACCGTGCCAACATAACCTCGGCTCATTTTCAATCGCTGTCCTTTGATATCCACCGTTGGTTTTCTCATGCGCCTCTTTACTATCGTCAGATCAGCTGCCCCTTTATCTCTTGATTTGACCGCAGATTCCTCCTTGCCATCGGATCTAGTTTACCTTTCCATCCACGCCGTTCTTTTTGGTCACATTTCTCCAAACGAAGGCATTGCATGCATCCAAATGGTCCCTACCATGAGTTTCCACTTCTATGCGACGGCTTCTGAAACTAACACCTGTCAGGCAGAAAAATATCATCACATTCATCCCTTCCTTATATGGTGCGCTACTTCTCTATGCGAGCTACTGCTAGAGCCATTGATGTGTATCCCTCTTGCATTCTGAACCATGGATTTCTACCCCAACTCACGCCATCGCATGCGCCTGCTCTTACATACTACTCTTTGAGCTATCTTCGTGCGATGACGTCTGCTGGTGATGTTAAATTTTCAGAATTTACTTCAATCTGATCTAGGATCTTAACTGAGAGAACAACATGTACAGCATATCTACAACATATCAATCATGGAGACAATAATGCAAGCACACAAGAGACACAAAGATTTACTTGGGGAAAACCATAAAGGTGAAAAACCCCAATAACTTCCTCAGAGATAGATAGAGCAATGATACAACCAACCAAGAGAGATAGCCATAACCTAGCAGCAGATCCTCCTCCTCCATAAGTGCGCCACTCCTCCTTGAGTGCATGTGTGAGAAGTGAGTGAGCAAATAGAGTGCCTCCCGCACTCTATTTATACTTGACTTGACTTGCCTTTTTACCTAACTCATGTAGGCTCGAACTTAACCACATAATATAATGCTGACTGGGCCGACCCCCAATAGGGTGGTCTAATAACCCTTAGACCCACATGGTCTAATAACCCTTAAATTTTCTGAATTTACTTCAATATGATCTAGGATCTTAACTGAGAGAACAACATGTACAGCATATCTACAGCATATCAATCATGGAGACAATAATGCAAGCACACAAGAGACACAAAGATTTACTTGGGGAAAACCATAAAGGTGAAAAACCCCAATAACTTCCTCAGAGATAGATAGAGCAATGATACAACCAACCAAGAGAGATAGCCATAACCTAGCAGCAATCCTCCTCCTCCATAAGTGCGCCTCTCCTCCTTGAGAGCATGTGAGAGAAGTGAGTGAGTAAATAGAGTGCCTCCCGCACTCTATTTATACTTGACTTGACTTGCCTTTTTACCTAACTCATGTAGGATCGAACTTAACCACATAATATAATGTTGACTGGTCCGACCCCCAATAGGGTGGTCTAATAACCCTTAGACCCACATGGCCGACCCCCAATAGGGTGGTCTAATAACCCTTCGACCCACATGACTTATACAAGGCCGACCCCAACAAGGTGGTCTAATAACCCATCAAGTATAAGTTACGACACTTACAATATAAATGACGACACTTCCTTATAGAGGAATAATACCATCTCTATAGGAATACAATATACATAAATGAAATACATTCCGAAGTTACATATACATCAACAGGTGACACGTGGCTGGTGGAGAAACCTCATCGCATTTGCTCCTTTCTTATCTCCCTCACAACTTGGCTGTGTGGGATCACACGCAGGACCGTGGATCTGATCTTCGCACCAAATCTATGGCTTAGATTGATGTGATGTTTAGCTCTCCATGACTTGACCATTGGATCATAATGTTATAAAGTATGTTTCTCATCTATTTATATCCCTACTTCAACATTTCTTATCTTTAGCACATTTGTCCCTCCTTAGACCCCTTAGTCCTTCCCATTAGCATCTAACACTGGAGCATGGAGGATGTCTCGGTTTCAATACCAGGTATGTTTTGACTCTCCATTCCTTCCATTCAACTTCATATTGTAGGAAAATATATAGGTGCTAACAACTAGCTCTAAAGGGGATGGTATCCTCTCGGCGAGGTAGCAAAGAAGTCCATAGATTAAGTGCCTGATCCATTGGGCAGCTCCTTCAAACCCTAGACTGAGACGTCTTATTAGTAATTGAGGACCATACTTTGCAACATATTTAGGTTGAACCCCCAGAGACGGAATCATGGCTTTCTTCTTCCTAATTTTAGGGTTTTCACTTTTCGGGCTTCAAAGCTCTCTAGTTCACCCTAAAACAAAACTTCATAACAACTGTAACAAATAAAAATATACATATATACAAGCTATGGTACATAGGTTACCTAGCTCTTCTAGGATAGATAGTGCTTTAGGAACCTGCCATTGACCGGTCCCCTGGACCAAGCGGATCCATCCTACTTCTCTAGGATAAAAGAATTTAACCCTCGATTTGCTATGATAACAAATGGCCCCATCCACATATGGTCGAATTTCCGTGTTTATCTTCTCCGGGTGTGTCCCATTTCAGGACCAGATCATTTACCTAGTACTCATCTTCTTTAGCTTTTTTGTCGAAGGCTTCTTTCATCTTTTTTTGGTGCCCCTGCACTTTGTCGTAGGCTTTCATCCTTAGCTCATTTAGTTCGATTATCTGGCTTATTCTCCTCTGCATATGGTTTGGCTCTTCTTCCATTCCTTGCAGTAATCTCATAACCGAAAACCCTAGAGATGCTGGGAACACCACCTCGGCTCCATATACCAGCTAAAAAGGGGACATCCCAATGTCTCTTTTCAAGCTTATTCTATCCACCCATAGGGCATATTTCAGTTTCATATTCCAAGCCCTTTTATTTTCTTCCAACAATTTCTTTCTGATTCTTACCAAACTTTTGTTGGAGGACTCTGCTAGTCCATTTCCCTGCGGGTAGTATGTTGTAGAATGGTTCAGACTGATATGGTATTTGTGATAGAAATTAATCATCTTCTTTGAACAAAAAGCAGGTGCATTATAGGTCACAATCCTTTTGGGGCATCCAAACCTAGATAGAATGTTATCCTTCAGAAAATCCATGATAACATTTTTTGTTGAATTTCTTGTGGGTATAGCTTCTATCCATTTGGTAAAGTAATCGGTAGCTATCAATTTCCATCTATGCTGCCTAGAAGAGTTAGGGTTTATTTTCCCAATGAAATCTAGTCCCCATTGTTGAAAAGGAGCTTCTACTATGACTGGGTGAAGGGGTAGTGAGACAACTTTCCTTTTTCCTTCAAAAATATGACATTGGTGACAAGCCACTGTGTCTTTATATACATCTGTGAACATGGTAGGCCAATAGAAATTGGATCTCAAGATCTTATTTACTGTCACTTTCCAAGAATGATGTCCACCATAGTCACCCTTATGAAATTCTTTCTTAGTATGCTTAGCTTCTTCCTCTAATAGACAATTTAGTAGCATTCCTCCAAGGTCCTTTCAGTATAAGAATTGATTCATTATATAGTATTTCGCATCTTTTAATTTTACAGCCTGAGACCTACTCTTGCTTAGTCCCGGGGGAGCTTGTAGATTCTGTAACACATAGACACTGTCGGAATACCAAGGGCATGCAGCAAATTCTGGACTTATCTGTACTTCAATGTCTAGCTGCTGTAGATGTTCTTCTAAAAAATTCATCTGTAAGGAATCACAATTTGCTTCAGTCATCAATTTTGATAATCCCTTCCCTTTCACCAGCTTAGTAGGCTTTATCTCTAAGTTGTATTCTAGTAATACAGCAATCCATTTTTCCCTTCTACCTTCAGGATCTGCTTGGGTAAGAATACCTTTCACAGCACTATTTGGTACATGGGCGATGATGTGTGAGTGAAGTATGTAAATCCTGAAATCCTTTAGTGATTTGATGAAGGCATAGGCCTGTTTCTCCATGATATCATATTTCAACTCTGCATCTCTCAGCACCCTACTGAAAAAAGAAATTGGTTGTTCTGCATTCTGGTCATTCTTTTGTAGCAACACTCCTACCACTGTATGCTCAGAAGCATAAGAAAAAATCAAAAAATCTTTGGAGAAATCGAGGTTGGCCAATACAGGGGCCTCAGTGATAGCACTCTTTATTCCCTTGAAAGAATCCCTAGCTTCCTCCGTCCATTTTATTTGATTTTCTTTTCTTAGCATATTAGTGATACTCATCATAATTTTAATGAAACTAGGAATGAATATTCTCTTGTACCTCTCTTTTGCTTCTCTATTCTCCAACTTTCTGGATGGCACTAACCCTCTCAGGGTCAATCTTGATACCTCCTTTGGATATGATATGTCCCAGGAGTTTAGCTTCTCCTAAAGCAAAATGAGATTTCTTTAAGCTGAGGGAGATACCATGTTTTATGCATTTCTTAAAGACCTGTTCTAGGTGTTTTAAATGCTCGTCATCAGACTTTGAATACACCGTTATGTCGTCCATGTATACCACTACAAACTTATCCCTCTCATGAGCAAAGGCAATGTCCATTGCTCTCTGGAAAGTAGCTCCAACATTCATCAATCCAAAAGGCATCTTAGCATACATGAAAGTGCCCCATGGAGTGGTGAAAGCAGTCTTTTCTTGATCTTCTGGACTAACTTTTACGTGATTATACCCTAAGAAACCATCCATTGTAGAAATCCTTTTAGCCCCTACATACCTTATGCAAGATGTGCTCCATTTTTGGCAGAGGGTAATTATCCTTTAAGGAGGCTCTATTCAAATTCCTGAAATCTATACAGATTCTAATATCTCCATTATTTTTTCTTACAGGAACTAGGTTTGCCACCCATTGAGAGAATCTCAGAGTGACAATAATCTTTGCGTTGAACAACCTCTTGATCTCTTTTTCTACTATTGGTACCAACTTAGGATTTATTCTTCTCAACTTCTGTTTGAAAGGTTTTTCTCCATGCCAAATTGGGATGGAATGCTAGATTATTGAGGTATCATACTCCTTTAACTCTTCATAGCTCTAGGAGAAGGTAATAGCATACTTTTTCATAAGGTCAACATATTGCTTTTTCCTCCTCGCCTCGAAATTTTTAGACAACTTTACCATCTGAGGTTCCCCAACAGAACCCAAATTCTGATCTTCTACTGTATCCTTGGGAAGTTCAAATTTGGGATTATTTGCCACATTGTTTTGGTCAAAGAGCTTTTCCATAGGTATCAGTCCTTTGGGAATATAGTTTCTTTTTAACTGGACAATGTCTTTGCCTCCCAGAGTGTTCTTCCAACCCCTATTTTCATTCTCTTTGCTGTTTGACTGCTCCTAGTCCATTAGACCCTCTACATTCTCATTCTCTGTATCGATCTGAACATTAGCGAACTCATGAGATAGTTCTAAAAACCTTCTAATTTGTAGGTCATCTTCAAACACTTGCCAATACTTGGAATTGTCTGGGATGGATGGCTTGTTTATCACTTCGACCTTGTATTTTTCTTGGGAAAAAATGGGTGTTTTAAAACCTCTTGCAGTAGTGGCCGGGGAGTCATCTACTTGATTGTTAATTCTCGGAATCGCCCAGATCTTATGTTCATCGAAAAAAATTTCAAACATGTCCCAAAACTCATTTCTATAAGCTCTCATCCTGGGTGCTTCGCCTGATAACTATCATTCACCTGGTTCACTACCAGTTTTGAATCTCCAAATAAGTGTACTCTCCTAGCTCCCAGATATTTTAGAGCTCTCAGTCCTAAAAGTAGAGCTTCATATTCAGCCACATTGTTAGTGCATTCGAAAGTCAATTTATAGGAGAGGTCCCTAGATTCTTGGTCTAGAGGTATGATCCAAACCCCAGCCCCACCTCCATTTTTGCTTAGTGAACCATCAAAGTACATCTTCCACAATCCTTCTTCATTTTTTTGCCTCTCTGATGCCTCATGCCTTGCTGCAAATTCTTTGTCTTCCTGTACTTCATGAAAAAATGGGGGTTTAGGATCAGTATGTGGACCATCATTGAAAAGGATGGCAGAACCCATGTCTGTATCCACAGCGAATATAGGGTGATTTTCATGGTTTTCATCACTGCTGACCACATAAGCAATCATTTTTTCTCTGTATAACTTCCTATTACTTGCGAAAAGTGGTATAGTAGCATAGGACAGGTACATCTGCATGGTTCCCTTTAGCTTTTTTACCCAGGATCTAGATAACAGCATTCCAAACTTAGAAGGTAAATCAGCTACCACTATGTCCATCATGACACTCTTCACTGGAATCTGGGCAAGGGTTACCACCACATCTTTAATAAGTCCTAAACAGGGTACCTTTCTGGAGTCAAAAGAATATAGGTCTTTATAGTGTCTAGTCACCTCTAACCCTAACAGGTCTACTACCGACTTTGGCATCAAGTTGCGCGAAGCTCCAGAATCTATCAGAGTGTTTTGTAGGAACTTATTATGGATATTTAGACTCCAATAGAAGGGAGGGACTTCTTCATCATCTGGTTCCTCCAGTTTGGAACCAAATATTATAGTAGGGGCATCATCCGTCACTTCCAACATATCTTGTGTATTTCCTGCCTGCCCCTTTACTAGGCTATTTATCTCTTCCCTGTATTCATTGACTCTCAATAGTTCATTCAGGGGGATAGAGATCTTTACCTTATATAGTTCAGCCTTCAAGTTGAATATTGATGTTGGCCTCTCTACTTCAGTTCCTTCTGGTTGCCTACCTTCTTTAGAATGCTTCCCCTTATCTTCTGAGCTTTTTTGTGCAGGATCCTCTGGGTGTTTCCCCTTTAGCTTATCTATGTTCTGTTGAGTCTTAGGGGGATGAATCTGGGAAGAATTTCCTTCAGTTACCGGTATCTCTCTGCTTCTCAACCTCATATTTCTCTGGATATCGTCAACAACATTCATGTAACCCATTTGATACTATTCAGAATCGAACTCTGCGGCTTTATCAGCATTTCCTTTGGTGAAAAAATCATGCTCCTTTTCAGTCAAATGAACTAAGTGTTCTAGCGTGTCGAATAGATGTATCTCGTCAGCAGCAGGGTTCTCAGGTCCCTCTTCATGTATCAAATCCTCAGGAAAGGGAGGTCTTATCTGGTGGTCTTCTTGGTTTCTTGGATTTTTTGGAGGGGGCGGCCTTCTAAAGTTAGGGTTCCTTATCTGATTTTCAGGTTGTTCCCTAATAGGAGGCTTATTCTCCATGGCTAACCTATCCATCAATTTTTCCATAGTTCTCATAATGGTATCAAATTTAGCATCACTAGAAGAGGCTTGGTTTTCTTCCATCTTCTTATCTGCTTCAGTTTTTCCCTTTAATTTCCTAGAAGCCATCATGTCGGCTTCAACCTCCATGACATCCTTCAGCATAGCAGGCAGTGAGGCAGATTTTCTTTCTCTCAATGTTCATGAGAAATTTCCATCAAAGGCGTCTGCATAGTGGAGCTTTGCAGTGCCTACTGAGGGTTTTAGATCATCGGGAATAGAATTATAGGATTTCATGAATCTAGCAAAAAACTCATTTACTGATTCAAACCCGCCTTTCTTTAAGTGATTATACTGGGATAAAAATATGGAAGGACTTCCCATGGTTTCCCATCTTTCTAGAAACAATACTTTAAAAGTTGTAAAATATGCTATGGAAGCATTGGGTAGCTGTCTGAACCATTTCTTAGGTTCTCCAAATAGGATTTGAGAATATAATCTCATTTTAGCGTCATCATGGTCCACTTCTTCCAAATCTATAAAATCTTCAAATCTATCAACATGTTGTTTTGTTGACCAGTCTCCCTCTCCATTTTAAGAGACAATTCTTTCAGCATAGTTCTGAGGGAGGTCATGTAAAGCAGCAGGAAGGATCAAGGGTGCAAATATGGAAGCCATATGTGTAGGTGGATTCTAAACTTGTGGGAAAGTATTCTGAGCAAGATCACTGGCTGGGATTGTGGCGTGGGCTTTGGGGGCTTGAGAATTGGGTTTATCGCTTTCAAATCTGGCAAGATCTTTAGAATCAAACCAAACAGGATCTAAAAGGTAAGATTCAAAATTATTCATAGCTTCTTCTCCTAGGCTTAGGTATGACTCAGATTTTGTTCTTGACAAAGGTTTGCTAATATCAATCTCTAGATTCAATTCTTGAAAAACAGATGCATTTTTTGAAAAAGTGACAGTCTCGATGATAGGAGAACTAGCCTGATCTTTCACAGTTCTACACCTGAGTAAACTTTCCGGATTATCTACTCCTAGCAAGATTTCAGGGAAAGGATTACCTCTCATATGAATCTTTCTTGAGGCTAGGATGCCTTTGGAATTTATTCAATAGTATGTTTTGGAGCACTGATCGGTCTCCAGTGGAGTCTTCTTGAATTGTCTGATCTTTGTAAGTGGAGTCGCAAGGGAAAACTTCTTCAACCTTCTTGAATAATGCGGAAACCTCCGTTTTCCCATAGGGATCTCTCTTGTTCTTTGAAATTCGGATGTATATGTCATTCCTCCAGGGATTGATAAAACAATCACGTTCCCCAGCAATGACACCAATTTGTTAACACCAAAATTGACCCCCAAGGTTGAAAGAGGGTAATTATGGGTAACCACTAACCAATCTTTGTCCTGTGCTACTGACCCAACACAGATAGAGAGGGCTCTCTCTAAAATCTCATGAAAAGACTGGAATAATCAAGATTGTCAATAATGAAAAAGAAACACTACCATTCATGGCCAAAATATTCAAATACAACAATTATACTGAAGATCAGTTTTCTGTTTGGAAATAAAAATGATTCACGCACTGTTTGGTTAAAAACGTTGTTAGGAACCTATGTAAACCCTTCTCTTTACTATGTTAGTATATTGTTATTGGACGCATATGCTTTGTAAGTCGTCCCGTAGTATTATATGTCCCATGGTTTTGACTCATGGTATGGGGCATAGACTTAGTATATAAGTGTGTGTTGAGGTCATTGAAGGCACCGTGAAGTTAATTGTATTGAGCTTGCTCAAAGGAGGTTGCCCCCTCGAAGTGGCCCGTGATCAATATAAAAGTGATTCTGTTCTATTATTTCTGCTATTTCGCATATTCTTAGTAATTAATTGTTGCAGGTGCATCTCAAACGTATGGGATTTAGTTTGGGCAATGGAGTCACCTTTAACAAACTATGAAACATCATTTACAAAGATTCTGCAAACGCATTCACAAGGGCAAGGTAGCAAGCAGCTAGTAGTCAAAGAGAATTTAATTTGTGTGGAATAGACGAGAAAAGAAACAGTCCATCAATGTAAGGCATACTAAGATGAATCCTACATCAACTTTAGTAGAATATGTTGGTGAAATACTTGGAAAAGACTAAGCAGAGCATAATTTCTATGAATTCCACTTAATTGTTACCCTAATCCAAGCATGAAGGAAATACCACAAAATGGGATTATGAAGAGAGAAAATACAATTTCACATGGGAAAAGAGAAAATACAGACTACTAGACCAATTACACAGGAATCCCTGTCAAAACATAGGCTTTCAGCTCTGCAAACTTTATTAAAACAGCTCAAAAATGTCTTACAAGACTAATCCTCAAATTACCAAAAGCTTTCAACATAAGATTTTCAACCCTTGTGCCTTCGATTACAAACATATTTATAGATCTCTTTGAGCTCTAGGCTCGACTACTCTAAACGAAAATGTTTTGCAACAGAATGACACTTCATCAAAGTTTGTTTGTCATAACTTCTTTAAAATAGAAACAGGTAGAGCTCGTCTAACTATCTCTTACAATTGTCGATATTAACATAGCATGGAAATAATCTTACAGCAAAAACAAACATAGTGAAGATAAAAGTTCCAGCTGGCTATCCATTTAGCCGCCTCAAAGAATATTACAAATTATATAAAAAATTTGAAATGTCTTATGTGTCTTCTAGACATTTCAAACAAATACTTGACAACTTATAAAAAGTTAGACAGTTACTGCAGCTAACGGAGTGCGCATCTCATATTTGCATAGGCATGCATAGCAACGCAGCGTTCAACCAAAGGGAGGTCGTAATCTGTCATTTCCCTCACCATTACCTAGATTTCAATGTGGTCAGAGTATGAGGCTGGCGGAAGCCTTTCGCCAATGGAAATTAACCTGTTCAGGATTTCAAAGTCATCTTGGATCTTTTCCATCAACGTTTTGCCTATGAGAAACTACTCCATGTGTTTGAACTTCGAATGATCCATTCACCTAGCCGAGATCTTCTTTTTGTAGGTGCCTTTGGAGAGCAGCTCTAAATTGTCATCCCAAAAGATGGTAGTCCCATTTCATTTAACTTACCAAATGAAATCCTGAAGTCCACTACTTCCTTCCTCATGTCTTCTACTTTGGCCTCCATGCTTTCCACCTGAGCATACTTCGTCAAAATTCTTCAAGCCGTGGAGATTGTCATGATCCAATTGCCAATGTTTAATCGGACCCTATCTTCTTTTGACAAGTCATTTAAAAAGGCCACAACACTTAATGTCGTTTCTTTGGGTTTTTTGGTCAAGTCTTCTCTCGTGGCTACACAGGCCGTCCAAGCATCACTGATTGTTTTTTCCTTGACTCTTATGAATTCCAGATAGGGCCAAAAACTCTCAGCCTCCTTGTATATCTTGTCCCACACCAAATGTCTACACCCTTACATAGCAGCTTATCCTGCCACTTGGCAAGTGATTTTTTTATTCTATTCAATTGACTCTTTCTACTTTTCACGGAGGCCGTTTATCTCCTCCTCTTGCTTCTTGTTTTCCTCCTCTAGTTTCCACACTCTTTCTCTTAACTCCCTTATCTCATTGTCCTTCAGGATGACGTGTGACATAGCCTGTGCCAGATCATTGGTACTGTCTTCACCACCACCTATACTTACATTGGTAGGCCGCATGTCCAGAATGGACAAATTACTTCTTAGCTCTTCCAGTTGCTTTTCTAGGCTAGTTTTCTCTCGTTTCCAATCGTCCTTTTCTCCAGCGAGCTTCAGTATTTCTTCTTTACAACCATCCAATTCTTTAGACAAAGCCTCCTTTTGTATTTCAAATCTGGTTTTCTCAAGGGCATGGATTAACTCGATGTTAGGGACTTTAGCCCTTTTCTGTAGACTTGAAATTAAATTTTCTTTAGCAACCAGCAATTGCTTCATGGCTTTCCCTCCCCCGTCAACTCCAACAAGTTCAGTTTGTAATATTTTTACAAGTTGCTGAAGGGCTCGGTTTTCACTCTTTTTCTGTTTTAGCTGATTTGCCAATTTCTTTACAGCAATTTCCAAGTTATCACCTTTCAGTGCAGCTTTCGCAAGATCAACATGGATGAGATCACCGATCTATTGGTGAAAATGGATCTTGTCAAGGACTGGTATCGCATCCCACCTAAGCTTCATCTCTTTTACTTCTGCATCTGTTGATATGGCCAGATTTAAAGTGTTGTGCCTCTCGTCCCTACTAGCTATTAAGGAGGTCTTAGTTTTGGACAAATTGCCAGCTCTCCGCATTAGGTCAAACAGCTTTTGGGATGAGGCTTGACTAGTTTGTTTATACTTCTCATACAAATCAGCCTTGGACCGGAATCTATTGCTGCCTTCACCCTCTTCAACATCCTGGAATTTGTATTCTTTTATTTGAACATCAGGGGTTGGGGACCCCTCATTTTCAGCTTTCTCGTTATCTATCCAGACGATCAACTCTTCCATAGGTGTCCCATCAACCAACTCTTTTCCATTGAGGGGAATCAATGACTTGACTTGAGTATTTCCATCAAATACCTCAACATGTGTTATCATCCTAGGTCGATTATCTTCACCACCCATATCAGTATCCATATCTTGTATTTCCTCTAGATCTCTTTTTCGGCCCACTTCTGCAGTGTCCGGCACTTGTTCGATACTTATTTCCGCATCAGACATTTCGCGGTCCCTTTCCTGCAAGTTTTGTACTACTTCTACCTCGGGCTCCCATCATAGCAGGTTATTGTAAAATTTGTCACAGCAGATCTAATGAACAAGTAAATCAATCACAACAGATGAACATAGAAAATATGGTGCAAAACTGTGCAAAACATGCAGTAGTGCTCTCTATCCCAGAAAGGGTGAATGAATTACAATACAAACTGTCACAATGACTGAGCAATTCGAATTGCCTAAGGAGGTCATTCAAATCACTGAATGGAGTAGCTTGACTCTATCTAGGAGTCCTCATCAATCATCGGTGGTGCTCATCAATCACAACAACCAGTCATCCAGGTGTCAAACTGAGTCTAACTGAGTGTAATAAATGTAACTGAAGTGTGTAGCACTGATATAGGATCTGGAGGCTCAGTGGGGGCGCATGGGAGGCTAACTGAAGTCAGAACAAGTCACCTAATCAAACTGGAGGTCAAACGGAAGTGATACAGTCAGTCGGGAGTGAAACTAGCCTCAAATCAGGGAGAATCGGAGCTAACTGAATGTAACTGAAGTGGAACTGCAGTGGTAGGTGAACAAGTGCGCCCTTGTCTGGCAGTAGGTGAGAAGTGGGCGCCTTTCAGCTTAGGAGGGCTAAAACTCTGTGGTAGGTGGCTCCCGGGTGCTAGAAGAAGGTGGATAAGGTGCTGGAGGCATCAAACTGGTGACTGGGCTGCATGCCAGTGCATGCCTGTGCATGCAAACCCTAGATTCTGCATGCAAACCCTAATTTGCATGCAGATCCTGAAAAAGATGATGTGGATATCCGAACACCCCCCCTCAAGCTAGACTATGATGTTCCAACAAAAAAAAAATGTGGGGCCCTGGTAACTAAGACCAAAGGTCACCCCAATACAATAATCCAAAAAATGCTGAAAATAAACTAAGTGAGGAAAGAGGGAAAACCCAGTGGGAAGAAAGCCCCCCCTCAAGCTAAAGCATAATAATGAATCAATCTTTTACCACCATGATGGAACTCACCCCCAACAGTGAACGGAGGTAAGAGAACTTCTTCTCAGTGAAGCTCTTGGTGAAGATGTCTGCAATTTGCTCATCAGTAGGGCAATATTGTAGAATGATGGTGCGGTCATGCACCAACTGCGAATGTAATGCATATGAATCTCAATGTGTTTGGTCCTCTGCCGCTGAACTAGATCTGTGGAGATCTTGATAGCACTTTGATTGTCACAAAATAGGACAGTCGAAGTAGTGCCACCAAAACCAAACTCGGAAAGAATACCCTGCAACCAAACTGCCTGAATGCAGGCATTGACTGCCCCTCGATACTCTGCCTCTGCTGAAGAAAGTGCAATGGCTGCTTGCTTTTTGCTGGACCAGAAAATAGCACCATGACCAATCATGAAAACATAACCGGAAGTGGACTTCCGATCAATGCTATCACCTGCCCAATCTGAATCAGTAAAACCAATGAAATCTAGCTCAGAATCTGCAGCATAGTGTATGCCAAACTGTCTCGTACCTTGCAAATACTGCAAGATCCGCTTGGCTGCTCGCCAATGAAGCTCATGTGGCTGCTGCATATATCTTGACATGGCACTCACGGCATATGAGATATCAGGCCGTGAATGTGTCAAATAAAGTAGTGAACCAATCAACTGTCGATACATACTGCAATCTGCAAGCGGTGTGGAATCTCCCTCCTCAAGACTGACTCCTGAGAGGAATGGGAACGGGGATGCCTTACATTCAGCCATATTAAACTTCAATAACAGGTCGGAAGCATATTTTTGCTGAGATATAGTGATCCCATCAAAATTTTGAGCTATCTCCAAGCCCAAAAAGTGACTCAGCAAGCCCAAATCGCTCATGTCAAAAGCTAGATTTAAGGCAGATTTTAGCTTGTTTATTGAAGTAAGTGTGCTACCGGTAATAAGCAGATCATCAACATAAAGTACAATAACCAAAAAATTACCTTTAACTCGCTGAAGATACACATTCGGATCAGATTTGCATCTTTGGAAATTCTGAGAAAGAAGGAAGGAGTCCATCTTTGCGTACCAAGCTCTTGGGGCCTGTTTTAACCCGTACAAAGATTTCTTCAATCTACAAACCAATGATGGATCTGATGTATAACCCTTTGGCTGCTGCATATAGACCTCTTCAGCAAGGTCTCCATGTAAAAATGCACTCTTCACATCCATGTGATGCACTTCCCAGTGCTTGGATGCGGCAATAGCTAAAACAAGGCGGATGGAATCCATCTTTGCAACCGGTGCAAAGGTCTCTGTGTAGTCCACTCCTTGGACTTGGGAAAAACCTTTTGCCACCAACCTTGATTTTTATTTGCTTATAGTGCCATCAGCAGCAACTTTAGTATGGTAGACCCATTTACACTTCACTAATTTTCTTCCAGGTGGAAGAGAAACTAGCTCCCATGTATTGTTCTTTTGAAGAGAACTGTACTCTTCATCCATGGCACTTTTCCATCTCGGATCTCGATGGGCTGAATAGTATGATGTAGGATCTGAACCAGCCATCAAATAACAAATCTCAGGAAGAAATGGATGAGCAATAGAAATAGCCATACATGCTCTTTGAAAGTCTCCTCTTGTTCGTCTCGGATCAGCAGGATTTCCAAGACTAGAACCAGCAGATTGTAGAGTGTTTTGGGCCCACTTTGGTAACTGAGGAGGATCATAATGATCGGATTCCGAACCTGATATGTCAAGATCATCATATGCTGCTACAATATCATAAATATCAGAACTCATACCTTCATTATCGCTGCTCGGATCTTCTTCTGGTGAAGGCGGTGAATCGGCAGTCTTTTCCTCGACTAGTTGCAATTCTTGAAGCGGTTCTTCAAACTGCACACTGCGCTCTATGAATATCTTTTTAGATCTGATATCCATGAGTTTATATGCTTTTGATTCTTCCCCATATCCTATCAATATGCACTCGATACTTTGTGGATCCAAAGCTCGTCTCTTCTCAGAAGGAATTCTAGCCCATGCAGTAGAGCCAAAAACTCTCAAATTTGACACATCCGGTTTGTGACCAAAGAATGCTTCGAAAGGAGTCATACCTTTCACGGATGAATGTGGAACATGGTTCTGTATATATGTAGCAACATTGATTGCTTCAGCCGAAATATTTGCAGCCAAACCTTTCGATTCAATCATGCATGTAGCCATCTCTTTCAGTGACCGGTTTTTCCTTTCCGCTACACCGTTCTGCTGGGGTGTGTAGGGAACTGTATGTTGGATCTTGATTCCGCTTTGGGCACAAATTTGCAGCAACTCGGACTTGATATATTCCCCACCATTATCATATCTAAGAGATTTGATCTTGCTCTCAGTGGTGGTCTCAACAGAAGCCTTAAAATCCTTGAATTTTCCAAGCACTTCTGACTTGTTTTTGAGAAAGAATACCCATGTAAAGCGGGAAAAATCGTCAATAAATGTCAAAACATACCTTGAACCATTTAATGACATATGGGGCAGTGGACCACTGATATCAGAATGGATCAATCCCAAAATAGTAGAGGCTCTGCTAGCCTTGCCGCGGTGGAAACTGTGCTCGGGGTGCTTCCCAATAATGCAACCAGTGCATATTCCCTTCGAGGAACGGAGTTGTGGAAGCCCATCTACCATGGATTTATTTGATAGCAGCAGCAAATAATTATAATTTAGATGTCCAAATATTTCATGCCAAAGCCTACTAACCTCATTACCATGTGTGCGAAGAGCAGTGGGATTTGCAAGCGGAATAAAGTGCGAAAACTCATAACATTTTGCAGTGTGGTTTGCCTTTCCAACCGCAACTAGTCTTCCACTTTTGATATCAGAAATTTCAACTGTATTAGGGCTGAATGTGACTTTCTTTGGTTCACCAGTATGTGTCATTTGATACACAGAAAGGAGATTCGAAGCTAAGGAAGGCACATAGAGAACATTCTGAAAGCATCCATGTTCTACATGAATCGTACCTTTTCCCTTTGAAGAAATTTTTGAGTCATCTCCCAAATGGATGGGGATGGAGCTGTTTGGATCGAATGAAGAAAAAGAATCAATATTTGCAGCCATATGATTTGATGCACCCGAATCTATCAAGAGAGTAGTGGGATTCGAAACCGTTGCCATGAGTGCTTGTCCTCTTTCATGATCGTCATTCCGATCCTTCTTCCTTACACCGTCAGGAAGGGTTATGTTGTTCTTTTCCAAAAGGAGGGCCATTTGATCTATTGTCTTCTTCATACATGAACTTTCGGGATGAAAGCCACGGTTACAATAAGTACATTTAGATTTTTGGTTACCTTCTTTGCCCTTTTGATTGGATTTCGAACTGGATGGTGCATCCATTTGCTTGCCTTTGTATTTTTGCTTGTGAGGCTCGAATTTGGGCTTCTCCTTCTTTAGCTTTCCTTTACCATTCGAGATCTTGGGTCCTTGAAAAAATAGGGCTGAATCTTTGGAGCTTATGGACCCCATTTGAATCAACTTGTCATGCTCTTTTGTAACGGACTCAATGAAGGCATTCAAGGTAGGCATCTTCCAATTCGGGTTAGTTAGCCGACCGGAATTGAAAGTAGAGACAAATACCGAATAATATTTCCCAAGCTTGCTTAGAATGGAGAGGATCAACTGTTTATCCTCTTTGATAACACCACTGTTCTTCAATTGCAAGTTCAAGTTCTTGAATTTTGTGAAGAATTCATTGATGGTCTCGAAATTCTCAGGATTAAGGCCAATCAATTCATTCTCTAATTGAAAAGCCCTAAGCTCATCCTGCTTGCCGAATAGTGTTTCAAGTTGCTCCCATATGGCTTTTGGAGTCTTCAATCCGCTGAGATGGAAGTGAAGATCCTTGGAGATGGAGAGACAAAGAAGACCATAAGCTTCATCAAGCTTGTTGTAGTGTTTGGTTCGATCTGACACATTGTTTGGCTCCAATTCAAGACCAAGAGTGACTCGGTAGTAACCTTTTGAACGTAATATGATCTCCATATCATATTTCCAATCAAAATAATTGAATGGGGTGAGGATAGGCTTTGAAGAAGAGTATTCCATTGCAAGGATTGAGTCAACTGATGAAGAGGAAGCTTGCATGCAGACTATAGCGAATGCAAATGCTATAGGGAAGCTTGCATGCAGAAGATAGCGAGTGCACTTGGAGGAGACAATAAACCTGCAAATCACATCAAAACAACCACAATAAGGTCGAACAATCCACCCTTTGAGAGTTGCATCACACTTGGGATTGGATTTCAAGCAATGTTGAATGGGTCCAATGTATCAGATCCAGGAATTATGTGGTAACTCAAGCTTCTGGAGTGGTATTGGAATATTTTTCAAGCTTTGCATGCACAGGAGCGAATGCCCTTGAGATATCTCATGCCAAACTTTTTGCAATTTTTAGCAATTCAGTCAAATCTTCTTGTATAAACACCTGTAGAAAAGAGATCTTGTCCCTGCAATGGCTCTGATACCATGTAAAATTAGTCACAGCAGATCTAATGAACAAGTAAATCAATCACAACAGATGAACATAGAAAATATGGTGCAAAACTGTGCAAAACATGCAGCAGTGCTCTCTATCCCAGAAAGGGTGAATGAATTACAATACAAACTGTCACAATGACTGAGCAATTCGAATTGCCTAAGGAGATCATTCAAATCACTGAATGGAGTAGCTTGACTCTATCTAGGAGTCCTCATCAATCATCGGTGGTGCTCATCAATCACAACAACCAGTCATCCAGGTGTCAAACTGAGTCTAACTGAGTGTAATAAATGTAACTGAAGTGTGTAGCACTGATATAGGATCTGGAGGCTCAGTGGGGGCGCATGGGAGGCTAACTGAAGTCAGAACAAGTCACCTAATCAAACTGGAGGTCAAACGGAAGTGATACAGTCAGTCGGGAGTGAAACTAGCCTCAAATCAGGGAGAATCGGAGCTAACTGAATGTAACTGAAGTGGAACTGCAGTGGTAGGTGAACAAGTGTGCCCTTCTCTGGCAGTAGGTGAGAAGTGGGCGCCTTTCAGCTTAGGAGGGCTAAAACTCTGTGGTAGGTGGCTCCCGGGTGCTAGAAGAAGGTGGATAAGGTGCTGGAGGCATCAAACTGGTGACTGGGCTGCATGCCTGTGCATGCAAACCCTAGATTCTGCATGCAAACCCTAATTTGCATGCAGATCGTGAAAAAGAGGATGTGGATATCTGAACAGTTATGTCTCCTGAGTGGCCTCTCTGGATCCTTATGTTCGAAGGCACCCAGATTACACTCCTTCCATCTTCTAGAAATAGCATGCAGGGGATCATATTCAACAGCTATGTCTTTTCTGAACCCCGGGAGTCTTATCATTTCTTCTATCTCCTGTAAAGCTTTCTTACTCTCCTCAATAAAAGGGTCGACCTTCGAAGGATACTTTATATCAGTGCCCTTTTTTAATTGTAGGAACAATGTCTCTTCTAAACTCAATTTTTTCCTGATAAATTACAGGGCAAATGTTCTTAACATCAGAAAAGCAGGCAAGATGTAGGGTTCCTTCACAAAGCCATACAACCTAATGACTGTAGCATCTTACAAAAGGAACCAGTCTCCAACGGTTATTTCATCCTTTAACTACATCATGGACTTCATCTCGGGAAGTACTCTCCGCAATCCCTCCCCAAAAATGACTTTGTACACTAGGGGTAAAACATAATTGAAATACTCAAACACATTGTCCAACAGAGCATTTGTCTCAAGCAAAGGGTGAAACTGCGGGCTTTCCGCGTTACTGTACATGATCATCTTCATGAGTTGCATCTAGTATCTGAAAAACCTAGCATTTGGGAAATTTTTGCAGTTGTACATGCATTCAATTAGCCAAAAATTCAACAAACTTCAGAGGAGGGATGAGTCTTGTGTCGGACCTCGCTAAACAAATACTAATCCTAAAGAGTAAACTAAGCTGGACCTCTGTTACCCATTGATCGGTATCTAAACCTAAGAATTGAGCCAACAAAGAGAAGACCAACTCGGAATCTTCATCAAAAATGTTGATGTCCAAGGGGTACGACTTTTGAGCAACTTTGGAATGTGGTTTTAGGCATGTGGCTAGGAAAGTTCAACGGCTTTCTGGGGCAATTTGGAGGAATAGGGAGACCACCGACTCTTTTGAAAAGCTTTCTGACTCCTGGTATTGTGGCTTGGGGATAAAAAACAAATTTTTTACAACTGACACATCTAAAACACAGACCACTTTAGACCTGGAGGCATCCATGATTATCCTTGTGGATTTAGAATAATTCACGGAGCACCATGTTACAAACTCTGGGAAAGAGGGTACCTGGCCTAAGCAAAAGTAAATAAAGGATGACCTAAAAACCCCGTGTATGTCCAAACCCTGCTTATGTAGAGTGTCTAGCTTTGTTTTAATTTTCGGGACAGAGAGCCGAAGGTGTGGGTCGAATACATCTGCATCCCTATCTCTCAAGGCTACCCTAGCTTTATGACTGGTAGAAGCTTGTTCCTCTCCCATTTTATGACTTAAAGATTCAACTTTTTAAGAGAAAGGACGATTACAAGGCCCTACCTATCGGTTTAGAAGCTCTGAGCAGGCCACTGGAGGTTCTATCACCTTCACCGTCTGCCACACGCCGAGGGACCACCAGCCTTCTACAATATTCAAGAACAAATGTCAACCCTCGCAGTTGTTTTCTTATATATATAAGCATGCCAACATAACCTCGGCTCATTTTCAATCTCTGTCCTTTGATCTCCATCGTTGGTTTTCTCACGCACCTCTTTGCTATCGTTAGATCAGCTGCCCCTTTACCTCTTGATTTGACCGCAGAGTCCTCCTTGCCGTCGGATCTAGTTCACCTTTCCGTCCATGCCGTTCTTTTTGGTCACATTTCTCCAAACGATTCCCTCGCATGCATCCAAATGGTCCCTACCATAACTTTCCTCTTCTATGCGATGGCTTCTGAAACTGAGACCCGGCAGGTGGGAAAATATCATGACATTCATCCCTTCCTTATCTGGTGCACTACTTCTCTATGCGAGCTACTGCGAGAGCCATTGATGTGTATCCCTCTTGCATTCCAAACCGTGGATTTCTACCCCAACTCAAGCCATCGCATGCACCCTCTCTTACATACTTCTCTTTGAGCTATCTCCGTACGACGACGTCTGTTGCTGACACGTGGCTGGCGGAGAAACCTCATCACATCTGCTCCTTTCTTATCTCCCTCGCAACTTGGCTATGCGGGATTACACGCAGGACCATGGATCTGTTCTCTGCACCAAATCTACAGCGTAGATTGATGTGATGTGTAGCTCTCCATGACTTGACCGTCGGATCATAATGTTATAAAGTATGTTGCTCGTCTATTTATATCCATACTTGAACATTTCTTATCTTTAGAACATTTGTCCCTCCTCAGACCCCTTAGTCCTTCCCATTAGCATCTAACACTGGAGCATGGAGGATGTCTCGGTTTAAATACCAGGTAGGTTTTGACTCTCCATTCCTTCCAGTCAACTTCATATTGTAGGCAAATATATAGGTGCTAACACAGAGCATGATTCATATGGATGATTATGTAGTGTGTTGAGCGTGGACTCAGAAACACATGAATGACCTATTTACTGGGCCTAAGCCCCGATGTATCTAGAGGACTCCAATTATGTACTGGGCCTAAGCCCCGAGGTACGTTGAGTGTTGGGCATAATCCCTGGAGCACTCCAAGCTTGAAAGAAAATGCTTACCAGATCCGAGGCCACTTAAATATCCTAGATGTACCTCACAACCACATTCTAGCTCTAGTGTTGAGCAGAGGCTCTGGAATTGCACTAGCGTAATGTGCATGTGAGAGTGTTGAGTTAAAAGGCTCTGAAGAGCACTCGGGGTTACTAGAGCTCCAGTGTTGAGCCGAAAGGACTTTGAATAGCACTTATATATTTTATCACAACTATTCGATTTGATTAAATAAATCTTATCATCATCAAGTACTATAGGAACTACCATGTTAAAACGAGGGAATCTGACATGCAAAGGGAGAGACTAGAGGTGCCTTACCAGCTTACCGAAACCATCCAAAAAAGTTGACCCTTTCCTTTAAAAAAGGAATTAAAAGAAGTATCATGTGAACAAAATGCTTAAAGGCAACAAAGCTAAATATTATTATTAGGACCTTTCAATAATAATATTGTTATTATTTATATATTCTTATCTATCTATCTATATATATATGTGTGTGTGTGTGTGTGTGCATAAGTGGGCTCAGGGCTGCCACTTACTAAATATTATTTATTAAATATTTAGATGGAATTGTAATTATTGTATTATTATTATTATAAATCTTAAAGATAAAAAAAACACTTTAGTCAAACAAAGTTGAGAAGTCCTAGTTCTAAAAGAACTAGTAATAAATTAAACAAATACTCTTTTATAAATTAATTTATTTAAAGAAACCAGTAAATTCCAACAGTCCTAAATTCAATATTTCCCTACTTAAAAAGGAAAGACCCCAAAGTTTGGGGATCCTTCTATCTTTTGAGAATTATAATTTCCTTATGTCAAAGAGGAACTCTCTATTCCAAGAAGTGAACCATTCACACATCAATTTCCCAAATCTGAACCAGTTAAACATTTAGGGCTTCTACTTATCAGTTTGCATGTCAGAACCAACTCGGGGGGATCCTTATCTGAACAAGGAACGGTGATGGGATCATGGTTTGGGGGAACGTGGTAGTCCCAAAGTAATCTAATCCAGAAATCATTCCAGTCAGGGCAGCTGAACCCAACCATATTTTTCCACTAATAAGTGATTTGAGTGTGCAGGTAACTACATGAGGAGGGTACGCTACAAACTTTCAGGTATGAACTATTTCATTCACCTTGTATCGTTCATACAAATCAAATAGCTTGTCATTTAATATTTATAGTCAGCAAGGACTTAGTGGTTTATGAAGTTATTGCAACCCTAGAAATCTATTTGAGTTTGAAGGTTGAATTTCTAGCATGGCTAGCTCCCTAGCCTGTGCTAGACATTTATGAATAGAATTAGAGACATGTTTATCTTTCTATTCTTCTTTTTTTTTTATAATTTCTGCAACATTATTTCTTCTAGTATCCCAGAGAGCTCAGCTCTTTTATTTTAGTATCTAGATTAGTCCTTACAGAGACTTAGAATAGAAACAATTCACAGAGTTTGGACAACTACCATTTTCTTTTCCATATTTATTTATTTTAGTACAGTATTGCAAACCTAAGCCATTATTTCCAACTCAAACAAAAGTTTCCAGATCATGTGGATGCCCTATCAATAAATCGAAAAAAGTAATGGAAAGAGAACTGGAAACAACTCACATGAACCATCCATATTTACTATTATCTTTATAAATCAAATGCACATCAATACGTAGTTGTAACTACAGAATAGTCCAACATAAGACAAGAAATCGCAGAGCAAATCTCAAACATCTAAACCCTAACAATCGCTTAAATCATAGAATTAATAGCAACAACTTTTCCTACAGAATGCCCACAGACAAATAAGGACGCTGATAAAGTCAAGCACAGAACCTATCAAGCCATAGATACAGGGATAGAATCCCATTACCATCCATTACCAAAACCAAAACGTAGTTACAAGATATAGATCTATGCCTTTAACCCTTTAGGGTTTAAGTAAGGGCATCAACAATACATTTAGAAAATTGTTAGTTATACCACTTAAGTCAAAATACATTTCACAATAACAAGGACAATACATACAGGTTACGGAACAAGGAGGTACTAATTTTCTTGTTTTTAAAATCTATCTATAGTACAATCCAACGCAAAATATAAAACAATGACAGGAAATGAAACCATAGAGTTCATATTCTCCCCCTACAATACATTACGAAATTTTAAACAATTCTTGTGCATTTCACCAGAAATTTCAAGAGACAGAGTTACATTTGGAAATAGAAGATCAGTACAGCGTTATGAGAAAACTCCATAGGCTGAGCCACCAATACATTTTTTTTTGGACAGACAACGAGCTGAATAGATAACTTAGAAATATTACACATCCTTTTCAAAACACCATATGTTTTACAGAGAAGTATTCCTCGGTAAAATCCCAGTTCTTTAAACCACGAGAACTAAATTCCATTTGTCAAAATTACAAGTCACACTTGATAATGATCTTCCAAACCCCCCATAGACTTAATATTTTCGTTGATCCAGCCAAGTGGCGACCTCTCAGACTTCAAATTATACTAAGCCAATGGCTCACGAAGTCTACCATAAACAACACGATATCTACAAAACCTCACCAGGGATGTAAGAGGATAGAGCACAATGGGGTTGTGTTACTGGACTTACCAGTGCTCATAATGACCAAGCCTAGAGAAACCATGACAACCACGTAGTAGACCTTCGTTGGCCTACCTGTCACCACAACAACAAAATTCTAGTGAGAAAAACCTGTAGCTTCTATCAATAGAAGAAATACTTAATTACAACAAACGATAGGGAATGGGTCATACCTATGCAAGAGTTCGTCCTCCCCTGCGCCTTCAATAAAGCTATCAGTGTATAGAGATTTCCACCATTGCAACGAAGTAAGGCACAGAAAGTTAGCCAAAAACGTAGAGCGTTTGGCAAGGGAGGAAAACCCCCAAATGCAAATGATAAAACCCTTACCCAGCCTATCGACCACTTCAAATAAACGCATTTAATGTCTTACACCAACCACGATTTCATTTAGAGTTATATTCTTTACATAGGAAACTATGATAGGAGTCGTATAAACCGACATAATGGATAGTTGAACTAATAGTGATGGCATAGTTTCGATACCCTAAAAAAATCTCACACTTGAGCCTTGTTTGACACAAGGCTTTACATCTTAGTATGCCCTTTAGGGGTTGTTCAAACAAGAATGAGGATCCATAAGCTTGAGAGAGGAAATGGCGTGAAGAGGTGAGATTCCCAGGGTAGAATGATGATCTATGGGTACACCTGCAAACACCAGAATGATATTGACGTTAGCAAAATAATGCTAAGTAAATCCATTATTCTCCCAAGAGTGTCCTTACCTCTCGGCAGCCCTATCGGGGTAATTGTTTTTCCCCTCATCTCTTTTGTTACTAGAAGCCCATCTTAGAAGATCATACCCCTCATCAACAAAGGCCACTTCACCCGAAGGTGCCATTCAGACATTCATTTGTATTCATTAGAACAAAATGATAGAGTTATAATTTATGTTACATCGACAATAGTAAACTCATAACTATGATACATCGTTGTTATGTTTATAAATGCTTCCGCAGAACTATAGATGTAAAAGACAAAAGATATCAGGGTTATTTAAGAAAGGTAGGATGTCTTTAGTTGAAACAATTACATATCTGTTTTATTGTTGAATTAACTTGCGTCTATTTTCACTCTCATACGGGGATGGAAAAATTTTAAATTTTTGATATTTCAGGAACATTACATTCTTGAACAACTGAGAAGAAAGTTGGATGATAAAAGTGAAAAATGCATCTTTACACGCTACAGTGAGTATTCAAAATACTATAGACTGTATAATCTAGTCACAAAGAAATTTATAGTAGGAAGATATGTGGAATTCAAAGAAGCAGAAGCTAAAATTATTCAAGATGAACAATCAACTACAACTAGAAATTCAATACTATTATTACCAACAGAAAATCAAGTAGAACCAACAAGACAACAAGGATCTCCATCCCGATTACCAAGATTGCAAATTCAAGGTGAAACTTCAAGACATCAAGAACATCTAATATTACTCACTCTATTAGTGATTCAAATTCCACATTAGCTTCTTTGAGAAATAAAAAGACAAGAAGTTTAAGAGAAATTTATAATCAAGATGATGAAGTAGATATGCAAGTGCATTTTGCATCATTTTCTTGTGAGCCTATGAATTTTGAAGAGGCCATAAAAAAATAAAAATGGATTCAAGAAATGAATAAAGAAATTGAAGCAATTGAAAAGAATGACACTTGGGATATTGTAGATATTCTAGAAGGTAAGGACATCATTGGAGTTAAATGGATTTATAAAACTAAATTCAATGAAAAAGGAAAAGTGGAGAAGCATAAGGAAAGGTTAGTTGCAAAAGGATTTCCACAACAACCTGGTATTGATTATCAAATAAACCTTTGCTCCATTAGAAAGGTTAGAGACCATTATAATAGTGCTAGCATTAGAAGCTCAAAATAAATGGAAAGTATATCAGCTAGATGGGAAATCAACATTTCTAAATGGAATTTTGGAAGAAGAAGTGTACATAAATCAGCCACCTACATATGAAATTGAGAATCAAGAGCATAAATTTTAGATGCTAAAAAAAGGCACTATATGGTTTGAAACAGGCACCAAGAGCATGGTATGGAAGAATTTACTCATATCTAATCAGCAACGGATTCTATAGAAGCAAATATGAACCCACATTGTACACCAAAACAGATCATCAAAACATAATTTTGATTATATGTTTGTACGACACGATTTACAACTGGAAATTTAATGCTGGAAAATTTCAAATCAGTCATGAAAACATAATTTGAAATGATACATCTTGTTTTAATGAAGTATTTTCTTGGGATTGAAGTTGAACAATAAGATAATGGCATATTTATATGTCAACAAAAGTATGCTAAAAAATTTTTGAACATATTTAGAATGACAAATTGCAATCCACCAGACACTCTAGTAGTAACAAGAACAAAATTAAGCAAGTAGGATCAAGGAACAACAATGGATCCCACTTTGTATAAGATATTAGTTGGAAGCCTGATGTACTTAACATCTACAAGACAAGACATTATGCATGTTGTAAGTTTAATTTCCAAGTTCATGGAAACTCCAAAAACTTCCCATTGGCAAGTAGGTAAACGAATTTTGAGGTATATTGCAGGTACATTCAATTTTGGCATCATGTATTCAACCACAGATTCCAACTCTTTAGTTGGATACACTGACAATGATTTTGTAGGAAGTATTGATGACATAAAGAGCACTTCAGGCTATGCATTTCATCTTGGATCAGGTTTGATTTCTCAAGCATCCAAAAGGAAACCCAAGGTCTGATCCCCTCGTCATTTATATTGTAAATGTTGTAACTTATACTTGATGGGTTATTAGACCACCTTGATGGGGTCGGCCCTGTATAAGTCATGTGGGTTAAAGGGTTATTAGACCACCCCATTGGGGGTCGGCCCTGTCAGCATTATGTTAAGTGGTTAAGTTGAGCCTGACCTATTAAAGGTTATTAGGCAAGTCAAGTCAAGTATAAATAGACTGCGGGAGGCACTCTATTTGATCGTTCACTTTCTCACTCATACACTCATTGGAGAGTGGCGCACTAGTGGAGGAGGAGAAGCTGCTGCTAGGAGACTATCTCTTATGCTTGGGTTTTGTATCATTGCTCTATCTATCTCTGAGGAAGTTATTGGAGTTTTTCACCATTATGGTTTTCCCGAAGGAAACTCTGTGTGTCTATTGTCTCTTGTGATTGATATGCTGTACATGTTATTCTCTCAGTTAAGATCCTAGATCATATTGAATTGATGCTCAAAAATTAACATGGTATCAGAGCTAACCTGAGAAAAAGACACTGTGCAGTTGCAGAACCTAGGGATTCTTGTTTTTTGGGTTTCTCTCCACAGATATTGAAAGGAAGGAGGCTAGATTGACTCTCCTCAGCAAGGCGCATCTTTCTGTCGAAACAAAATTCAATTCTGATCATTTTCATATTTTGACCTAAAACTTAGGGTTTCCACAAAAAGTGGAATTTCTAAAATATGAGACCGTGGCTTGATGCTCCTCAGAAAAATCGAATTTTAGAGCTTTGGATCAAACTTTTTGGTTGGGTGAAGCTCCATGAAAATCAAACCCTAGTTTGGGGTCCTATCTAGTGAAGCCAGAAATTAAGGTTTCTGCAAAAGATGGAATTTCTGAAATCTGAGACCATTGCTGGAAGATCCTATGAAAAATAGAATTTTAGAGACCAAGATTGAATTTTTTGGATGGGTGAAGCTCCAAGAAAATCAAACCCTAATTCAGGGTCGTCCCTAGTGAATCCAGAAGTTTGAAAAGCAAATTTTAGGGGTGAAACTTTGCAGTTTTCAAATTCTGAGTATACCAGCTTGATAAGCTCATCAAGGCGCATCTTTCTATCCTTTCAGAAGTTTGAAATTCAAAGTTTGAATTTTTAGGGTTTCTATGACAAACCCTAATCCAGCTCCAAATCTAGTTTTCAACAAATCAAGTGGTAAGACCTAATAACTTCTCTATTTCCAATTGAAGTATTTCTTAAGATGTCTCACCACACCAAGCTTGAGGATAAGCTTGAAGGGGCTGATAACTTTTGAGAATGGAAGTATAAGATTGGGTTAATCCTAGAAGAGAATGAGTTGGACACTTACACAAGTGAAGAGGTTCCAGTTCCAGAGGGAGACGAGACTAAGGCTTCACACAAGAAGAACTTGGTCAAAACAAAGAGAATCATTGTTGATTCTATTAAGGACTATCCCATACCCCATGTGTCTTCCCTAAGGACACCTAAGGAGATGTTTGATTCCTTGACCAAGCTATTTGAAGGGAAGAACATAAATCAGAAAATGACTTTGAGGAATCAACTAAAGAACATCCAGATCTAGAATGCGGAGACCATGTAGTCTTACTCTTCAAGGGTCTCTGAGATAAACGAACAACTTGAAGCTGTAGAGAATGGAGAAGATGTAATGACCACTCTTAATGGCCTTCCTAGGTCATGGGATTCCTGCATCTAAGGAATTTGTGCTAGGAAGAAACTCATCTCTTTGAGCAGGCTGTGAGAAGATGCTCACAGGAAGAAGCTCGGATTATAGCTCGAGAAAAAAAGACAAGGAATGAAGATCAGGCTCTCACAACACATACCAAGGAGAGGACACTTTTCCTCAGATTGTCATAAAAACAAAAGGAACAACAACAACTACTACTACAAGCAATTTGACAGGTATGACTTATAGGTATGTTTTGAAATCTGTTCAAGATTAAGTTTATAATATGATTCTATTCATGTTATTGAGTTTAGTAACAATCTTGTTTAATTTTAGACTTGTCTTATCACCCTAGTAAAAGTATGAATGCATGAAATAAGACATTCATTGATTAGGGTTATGACACTTATGATTGTATTATGATTGTACTAATGCACTATGGTGTTGTATGAGGATAATGTTATCTGCTAACATGAAAGGTACAAATCAAGTCCTAGATCAAGACCATGGTGACATGAAGACAGAGACTCATTCATAGTCACGGATCACATAGAGGTATGTATATTTTGGTTCTACAATGGTTAACTTATGATTTACGTAGGTCATTGAAGAGAACAAGAAAACATTGCTAGACATAACTAGCAAATATGATGGCTAGGTATGTTAGAATCCTACCCTATGTTAGGATCTTATACTTTTGTATATGATTATTCGTGAAGCTAGAGATTTAAGTAATCAAGGGTTTATGCATATTATGTCTCTTACCTTGATTGATGATATGACTAACCAGAAGAGTTCTATGGTCAAATATGAACATGCATGAGTAAGAGAAGTCTTCCCTGAAAACCTTGAATACTAATGCTTATTATCTGTGTTGGAAATGATACTGACTATACATGTTTAATATTATTGTGTTTTAATAGTATTAACATTATACCAATGAATGTATGAGATATCAAGGATAACACAATGATGATACTAGTAAGCATGCATAGTGATCGAGGATGGATATAATTTCAAGGACAAGTAATCCAAGAAGCAAAGATCAAGAGGCGGTCCACCCTACAACCAAACAAAGATAAGTATTTGAATTGTCATTTATTAATTAAATGATGTTTTTCAGTTATCTACATACATATGATGTATATTGTGCATGTTAGAATAGTTGCATTAATGAACAAGATACTACTAATATGCATGTAATGGGTAAGTGGCCTATGGCACTGCACAACATTCTGTTGCTACTTATCTAGAATGAAACCTCTTTGCTCACATGTTGGGAGTTGTGCACACTCTTAACAATATTCTGGTAGAGATTGGAAGGCATCTAGAAAGTTACAGGATATGGATTAATGTTGCATTGAAGCATTGGCTAAAATAATTGCATGACTATATGGCATATCTCTTTATGTGTAAGAATTTGTTCTGAAAACTATGAGATGTTTCTAATCTTGCAATTTAACTTGTCTTGTAGGAAAGATCGTATACCATCATGTACAAAAGAAGGACCCTCCTCAAAAGGAGGAGTGATGTGGATACTTGTATTGATGGTGTGAATACTTGTATCGATGATGAGGATACTTGTATCAATGATGAGGTCGATGATATCGACGATGAGGTTGATGAGAGGTCTTTAGACTTGGTCTAAGTTGACAAGTGGATTGTATCATCCCTGGACACATGTCCTAAAGGGATCCATAGACTCTTGTCTCCGAGAAAGATGTTGGTAAATTCTAGATTTTTTCTACGTCATGTCCAGTATGAAAAGGGACTGGCTCTGTGGTGGTAAATCCTGGATTTGTTCTAGGTCACATCCAATAAGAAAAAGGACTGGCTCTGTGGTGGTAAATCCTATATTTGTTCTAGGTCACATCCAGTATGAAAAAGGACTGGCTCTGTGGTGGTAAATCCTATATTTGTTCTAGGTCACATCCAGTATGAAAAAGGACTGGCTCTATGGTGGTAAATCCTAGATTTGTTCTAGGTCACATTGAGTATGAAAAAGGACTGGCTCTGTGGTAGTAAATCCTAGATTTGTTCTAGGTCACATCGAGTATGAAAAAGGACTAGCTCTGTCGTGGTAAATCCTAGATTTGTTCTAGGTCACATCCAGTATGAAAAAGGACTGGCTTTGTGTTGGTAAATCCTAGATTTGTTCTAGTTCACATCCAGTATGAAAAAGGACTAGCTCTGTGGTGGTGTTCACACAATATTTGCTTTGTAGTGAACACACTAAGCCAGTTCCTGATGGATCCCATAGGTGTTCACCTGGTTGTTGTAAAGCATATTCTTAGGTACCTAAAGGGTAGAATTGATTATGAGCTTAAGTATGATGCGAATAAAAAGTTTAACCTGCAGGGTTATGTTAATTTAGATTGGGCAGGCAGTGCTGTAGATAGGAAGAGCACTTTTGGGTGTTGCTTCAGTATGGGATCAAGTGTGATTTCTTGGTTTAGCAGGAAGCAGTCCTGTGTAGCACTGAGTACAGCCAAAGCAGAGTATGTTGCAGCTTGTTCGACTAGTTGTGAGTAAGTATGGCTTAGGAAGCTACTGTCTGATTTATTTGATCTTCCATTAGATGCTACCGGTATCTTTTGTGACAACCAGAGTTGTGTGAAGCTTTCTGAGAACTCGGTGTTTCATGATAGGTCGAAGCACATTGAGATCAAATATCACTATATCAGGGATATGGTACAAAGAGGAGCAGTGAAGCTCCTGTATGTTGCGATGGATGAGCGGGTTGCATATTTGTTGACGAAACCACTAGCTAGAGTGAAGTTCGAGTACTTCAGAGAGAGGCTTGGTGTTCTTCAGATTGATGACACTTCGAGGAAGAAGTGATGGACACATTTGCAGGATCCATTCCAAGCATGGTGAAAGGAGGATCCTTCCCATGGCTGTGGATGTAAGCGCTGTGTGATGAGCATCAGTCTTGATGCTCCAATTACTTCTTTGTATGCATCATATTGGATGCTTGATATGATCAGGTGGATCATGTATTTGTATATGCATCATGTTGGATGCTTGATATGATCAGATGGATCATGTATTTGTATATGCATCATGTTGGATGCTTGATATGATCAGGTGGATCATGTATTTGTATATGCATCATGTGGGATGCTTGATATGATCAGGTGGATCATGTATTTGTATATGTATCAGGTGGATACATTATATGATCAGGTAGATCATGTATGATGACATGTATCAGGTAGATACTTGGTATGCATTAGGTGGATGCATTGTATGATCAGGATGATCGTGGATGATGAGCTTCAGGATGTTACTCCAAATGATATGCATCAAGATGATGCTATGATAATGATCAGGATGATCATGTGATGATGTACATCAGGATGATGTATGGTGAGTATCAGGTTGATACTATGTGGCTGTGGACAGGTTATGAAGATGAGCATATAAGTTGACCTAGGAGATCCGATAGTTTGGGCTATGTGCCCGTAATAAGTCCCAGGATGCTCTTTCGAGGCATTGCTCTGGGAGGACATATAATATGACCCTGTGAGATCCGATAGGTTGTGATGTGTACCCATAATCAGTATTGGGATGCTCTTGCCACGTTTTTTGATGCACATAATAAGTCTTGAGGATTCCCTAGTATGGCCAGTGATGATGAAGACCTGCAGGTGGTGGGCCTACATCCAGCATGAAAAAGGGTTGGCTATGTAGCACTTCCTATGACGAGCAGATTAGAGATTGATTGAGATAGTAGCAGCAGTGAAAGTGATGATGATTCGCTAACGATAATCCAGTGAAGATGATCCATAGAAGAAGACTTGTGCTAGCAGATCTGTATCAAGAAATACCTTCCTAGTTAAGAGGGAGTGTTGATGTATTTGTAACTTCAGAATGTATTTCACATATGTATATTGTACTCCTATAGAGATGGTATTATTCCTCTATACGAAAGTGTCGTCATTTATATTGTAAGTGTCGTAACTTATACTTGATGGGTTATTAGACCACCTTGATGGGGTCGGCCCTATATAAGTCATGTGGGTTAAAGGGTTATTAGACCACCCTATTGGTGGTCGGCCCTATTAGCATTATGTTAAGTGGTTAAGTTGAGGCCGACCTATTAAAGGTTATTAGGCAAGTAAAGTCAAGTATAAATAGAGTGTGGGAGGCACTATATTTGATCATTCACTTTCTTACTCATACACTCATTGGAGAGTGGCGCACTAGTGGAGGAGGAGAAGCTACTGCTAGGAGACTATCTCTTATGCTTGGGTTTTGTATCATTTCTCTATCTATCTCTGAGGAAGTTATTGGGGTTTTTCACCTTTATTGTTTTCCCCAAGGAAACTCTGTGTGTCTATTGTCTCTTGTGATTGCTTCTTGTGATTGATATGATGTACATGTTATTGTCTCAGTTAAGATCATAGATCATATTGAATTGATGCTAAGAAATTAACAGCCTATGCAATAAGAACCCAAATTGATAACCAATCAAAAGCAAGAGAAATGAATTGAAATATTGAAGAAAAATAAATAAATTGAAAGTGTTATGTAAAACTTTGGAAATATTGATTGAATTTTTAGTCAACGAAGAAACTAATTGGCATTCAATGGAATAAACTAATTAGCATTCAACAGAAATCGAATTCTATATACATTTCCTTATGTAGGTATAATAATGAAGTTCATAATACCACTACAAGAAACTGAGGATTGTTTTTGGACCAAACCGGGAATCGCAACCGATGATCGAATGATGGAGTGGTCTACACTAATTCAAGAGTATTAAGATGATTGATGGATCACATGATACGCTTGTCCATACTACTTTCAAGACACGTATTTTACTTTGAAACTTCTAGAATCCACCCATTTAATTGTTTATGAAATACAACTAACACCATGTGGTTGGTGAACAGCGATAGGTCACAAGTTAAGTGCCACCAAAAAGTTATTTGTTATCCGTGGGTAATTGCATGAAATACTCGTTATCCATGCATCAACGATGAGTTATTAATTCATCATCTAGATACTAGTTATACATGCATAACTACCCATTTCTTTTTATATTATTATTTTTTTATAATTATTTATTTCAAATTTGGAACTATTGCCATAAAATCAATCTAGATAGTACACTAGTCTCATCCTCGTGCAATCTATGAAAAGCATAGGATCTAGTCCACCCCAAATTCGAAAATATAAACACCTATTAATGTAACTAGAAATAGGCTACGTGATTACCTTATCACTTTAATATTGCATAGGTGTTGAACTATAGGTAATAAACATGAAGTAATGATTAACAATGGTTTCACATAGTAAGTGATTCTACCATGGTAAAAAACAATATCAAAATTATTACCTTAGATGGTGATCAGATGGTAAAGTTTAGTTATGGTTATATTGTAGACACTCATATAATTAAAACAATATTTAAACAATACCATTAAGTTAGGTCATATGGAATGAAACTTATAACATGAATATTAACCAAATCTTTATATGTTTATATATCAAATATTAATTTCACCACGACCATTGATACCTAATTTATGCTAGTTAGAATGTATTACATATAACTAAGAACTTGTTATCCAAAGTAATACTAAACATAATGTCTTTGGGGAATGTTACAATATTGATTATTATGCTGTGGTAGCTTGTTTAACACAAGAACAAAATGGAATCACCCATCACTGATATTTTTACTATCCATTTGTTTACATACATAAACTAAACATATCTAAATTTTCAATTCTTTGACACTAAGCTCCCATAAGTTTTCAATTCTTAAAAAATTAAGTATATCATAAATTAGGTATCTTAGAAGTGGTATCAGAGCAAAGGTAAAACATTAGGAGACCAGTGGGCTGTGAAATAAAAATAATTTTTGATAACAATATAATGACTAATAAATTGTTGTTTGTTAATTTCGAACAGAGGGCAAGGAAAACTATGTTTTCTTTCTTTCTATTGAAAATTGTGAGAGAAGCAAATAATTATATTATATTTCCTTTATATCATGGAGGGAACATGGTCCACAAAGAAGCTATCATTCTTTGCAACCCATAGTAGAAATAGGGGATATGTAATAAGCTTAGCCTAGTTTTCTTAAAATGTATTAGAACTCCATTATGTAAATAGCTAGGTCCTTTATTATAAAAGCTGAACCTCTCATCTAATACAATCAGGATTATTGAGTAAATGTGCTTTTACTCCAATTTCTCTTGGATTCTAGGAATTTAGGTTTCTGAATCTTTTCTGATCGAGCTCCTAGTGGATCCTCGCTACCTACCCTCTGTTTGAAGGTGTATCCCCTTTCCATTTTCACCACCCCTGGGCTCCATGCTTCACGCCCAGACTTCACGTTCCTCCTACATGCCCAGTCTAAATGCTCCCTCCTTCACACCCATCCTGAACGCTCCATCCTTCACGCCCTTCTCCAGAACCTGCACCCATGCTCCATCTGCATGCACATCCTTCACACCCCATATTCACGCCCTTCTCCATAACCTACCCCCATACTACATGCTCCATCCTTCATGCCCTTCTCGAGAATATGCACCCACGCTCCACCTTCATGCTCAACCTTCACACGCCCCCCTTGAAGCCAGTGCACTCTTCCTCCTTTCTAGGATGTGGTCCCATCTCTTTGGAATGACTCCACCTCAGCACATTAACCTAGCTCGTGTGCTATCCAAGTGATCTCACGACCACCATTTTTAAGAAGATCTGCCTAGAAAATGAAGAGGGGCTATGCCTGGGTATTACGGCCTGTTTGAGCTGCCCAATATGTATATATATGCATGAGAAGGGGATATATATCCTCGAATGGTAGATCAATTAGTATCAGAGCTCCTAGATCCGAAGGAGAAGCAACATAAGAGGAAGATCTGCAGTAAGTTTTTCAAACATATTTTTTTTTCTTCTAAGTTTTTCAGGATTTTCAGATAACTCACACCCTTCTCAAGGTTTCCTACAGTTGACTATGGATTCACATATCTTTCCCCAGGAACTCACAAACCTCCACCATAGAGAGGATATTCACAGATCTTCATTCCCATAAATCTCTTCCTCTAGTAAATCCTTTGTTTCTTAAGCTCACATCCCCCAGTGCATTGTTCCCTCTGTAGTCAACACAGAGCATAAACCAAATTTATCTCAAAAGAAAAATTTTAGCCTCCAATCCTTCATACTCCACAAGATGCCTCCTAGAAGAGATCCATTGGTCATTGAGTCTGATTCAAATTCCTCTAATCTAGTCCTGAACCTCGCATCCGCTCTTAATGAGTTGATGAGGATGAAACAAGAGACCAAACCAGATCGATTCCGATTCAATACTCGGTTCCATCTCCCTAAGTTCGCTAGACAAACCAATGGGGAGGATATGGATTCATGGATCCATAGCCAATTCACCTATTTCAGGACTTTCACAGGCCTTACCAAAGAGAGAAAGCTACAGATCGCAGTGTTACAATTGGAAGGAATTGCTTAAACTAGGTGGGACATAGAGCAAGTAAATACCACCATGGTAATACACATTGGAGCCTCAGTAGAGTCTTCTTCTTCTCAACAGACCAGTACTTGGGCTCGAATGTGTAAAGCATTGAGAGACCGTTTTTACCCACCCGGGTATCTTCAGTCTTTATGGATCCAATGGAACCAGCTCCGCCAAATACCTACACAAGGGGTACAGGCCTATATCGAATACTTCTCCAAGCTTCAACTGTTGCTCCACATTCCAGACCCAGAAGAGGTGTTAATCCTTAAATTTAATTATGGGTTATTGGTATAGTTCTGTAGAGAAGTTGAGTTATTTGAAAATTCTATATTAAATAAATATTTTCAAAGAGCATTGGCAGTCGAAAGGAATATAGCTCCTCAGAGTCATACTCCTCAATCCTGTCCCAACCAGAATGCCTCTTCTTCAGAAAATCCCACACCCAATACTTCATCTCGCTTTTCCTCCATTCATCCTACCAACCAAAAATGCCAATACACTGTGGTGTTCCTTCCACAAGATTAATTCCCACAACACTTCAGATTGTCGCATTTTAAAATCTCTCAAGACCAAAAAACTCTTTGCATAGAAGCTACTTCATCCCAACCTGTAGATGACATTGATGAGGTTTCTCTTGATAATCCTACTGAAGTAGATCTTTCATTGATATTAATGACATCATTCCAACTCATCTACCCTAACCCTCTTTACTCATAACTACCAAATCAATAATTTCTTGGCCTTGCTCATCATGGACAATGACAGCCAAAAAAATTTGTTTCACAAGAGCTAGTGCAGCGCCTCCATCTACTTACTACGCCTCACCTGAAACCATATCATCTAGGATGCTCCCCATCTATTGGTTTCTCATCGTTGCTTGGTAGCATTTGCCATCGGTCAATTTAAAGAGTCTGTACTATGTGATATCACCATTAGATTGTGCTGACTTACTTATTGGCCTCCTTTACCAGGACCAACGAAATTCCATTTATACAACCAAATATCACCAATATAAACTTAACAAGGATGGCCACACCTATAGCCTTATAGCATCCCATCCAAACCCAAGACAACAAAAGAAAAAATCCCTCATGTCCATCTCAACCAATGTGTATCTCTTTGTCTGGTCCTCCCCATTCAACCAAGCAACACCACTCATCCCATCCCAAAATCCATGTCTCCTCTCCTCCAATAATTTGTCGATGTATCCCAACCCCCTACTGGACTTCCCCCCTATAGCCACATAGACCATTCTATTAACCTCATCCTGTTCACTACTTTACCCAATGCACCTACATACCGCCTTGCACTATGAGAAACAGAGGACGTTGAAAAGTATTTGACTGAACTTATCAACTCAGGACACATTAAACCATCATCTTCTCCTTGTGCTTCTCAAGCCTTCGTAATCCCCAATAAATACAGTACAGAAAGGCTCCTTGTCACTGATTTTTGGTCCCTTAACAAGGACACAGTGAAGAACCTCTAACCCCTACCCCAGATTGAGGAGTTACTTGACACCACCATCCACTGATTTTCATTAATTCATAGTCCAATATACAGGAACAAAGGAATCTTAAACGGGCATCCTATATTCAACAATTCCATCTAGTATTCGATACAAGAAGGGAAGCTCTAACAATATGGAATATCTGCTCAGTAGGCCACCTCTTCTAGTGCTCCAAATACTAGAGGTGCATTGTGCTACTTATGATACATGGAAAGATTAGTATGCTACTGACCATGACTTTCAAGAAATATGGGTTGCATTACATGACCCTACGATCATCAATCTGACTCCATTCTTGGACTACACAATCCGTGATGGGTGGCTCTACAAATTAAATATTCTATGTGTCCCACACTCCGACGATCATCTCCTTCTCATTAAAGAAGCTCATGCATCTGCATGTGGAGGCCACTTTGGTACAACTAAGACCATTCAGCATCCTCCATCCTCCTACCAGGCTTACACTTCCTACCTCCTAGAACACGAAGGACAAACTCTAGCTCAATCAAAGTGGATGTCATCTAATATGGTGCAACGTCTGTTTCCTCATCTTCTCATGTAATCAGGAACGCTTCCAGATCTAAATAGGGAGGAATTGGGCCACAAAGAAGCTAGTCTTCTTTGCAACCCATAGTAGAAATAGGGAATCATGTAATAAGCTCAGACTAGTTTTATTAAAATGTATTAGAAATCTATTATATAAATAAGTAGGTCCCTTATTATAAAAGGTGAATCTCTCATCTAATACAATCGAGCTTATTGATTAAAGGTGCTTCTACTCCCGTTTCTCTTGGCTCCTAGGAATTTAGGTTAGGAATTTAGGTTTCTGGAGCGCTTCTGATCGAGTTCCTGGTGGATCCTCTCTGCCTTCCCTTTGTTTGCAGGTGTATCCCCTTTCCATTTCCGCCACCCCTGGGCTCCATCCTTCATGCCCAGCCTTCACGTTCCTCCTTCATTCCCAGTCTGCACGCTCCCTCCTTCACGTCCATCCTGCACGCTCCATCCTTCACGTCCTTCTCCAGAACCTGCACCCACGCTCCACCTGCATTCTCAACCTTCATGCCCCAGTATTCATGCCCTTATCCATAACCTACGCCCAACCTGCATGATCCATCATCCACATCCTTCTCCAGAACCTGCACCCACGCTCCACCTGCACGCTCAACCTTCACGCCCCCTTGAAGCCAGTGCGCTCTTCCTCCTTTCTACGTTGTGGCTCGATCTCTTTGGAATGCCTCCACCTCAGCGCGTTAACCTATCCCATGAGTTATCCGAGCGACCTAAAGACCACCATTTTTAAGAAGATCTTCCCAGAAAACGAAGAGGGGCTACGGCTGGGTATTACGCCCTATTTGAGTCTCCCAATATGTACAGATCTACATGAGAAGGGGATAGATCTCCTCGAATGGTAGATCAGTACAACCAACATTCAAACAATAGGAAGTCAACCTGAAGTTGGTTTAGAAGTGGGATCCAATGAAGGAGAAGAATTTCCTTCCAATATGACAGAGACTACGAGATATTTGTAACCAAACTTACAATGTTTTAAGGCTAATAATGAAAAATTGGTAAAGGCTCATTAATTATAATAGGAATTGAATGTTATCCTTTTACAAAATTTCACCAAGATAAAAACTCAGAAACAATAGAGTCAAACTTCTGGCGATTCTAGTAATTATTTTTCAAGAAAAAAACTTCATAAGGATAAATAATTGAGCTCCTCTCAAGAAACTTAAAATTCTAGTGAAAGTGTTTTTACCTCAGGTGAGCCATGAAGTGGTAGCTCAAAAGTTTAGGATACCTACTTGTGATGGGGAGGTTAAAACATGAGAATAATTAGAAGCGTGGTTGTTGGGGATAAGTAAGTATTTTCAAATGTATAATTACACTAGTAATATGAAAGCTAGAGTAACAATTTATAACTTCGATGGAAAAGTTTCTATTTAGTTGATAGATCTAAACTTAATGAAGCATGTTACTAGAAGAAAATTAGTTTGAAGTAGTTTAAGAAATATTTGATGAAAAGTTACCTTTCAGAAAGATATTTTGACACAAAGTCAAATAATTTCATGAGTTGAAACTAGGAGAGATAATGATGGATGAGCTACCTACAAATTTTTTAGAGTTGTTAAGGTATGTTCCATACATTAGGGATGAAAAAGTAAATATTCATTGTTTTATCAAAAGTTAAACTCAATCCTAGAAATATATAATTGAGTGTGATGAACAAAATACCTTGGATGATATAATCATAAAAACTAAGTACTATTATGATTAATAAATTCATAGACAATAAGTTGCTAAAGGTTGGAGAGAGAAAAAGAGGGAAAAAATTGGAGAAAGAGATCCTTAGACCTTAACAATACATAAATCAGACGAAGTGTGGAAAAAAGTATTCTTCAGTGTAATCAACAAAGCTGCCAAGCTCGAACCAAATTTAATAGTTACATGAGCATGAAACTTAATGAATATTTTCAAGGACATTTGAAGTGTTTGGGATCTGGGGAAGCTCATGTTGAGAAATTATCCTCATAGAAGTGAGAAGATTAAAAACATCCATAATATTTAGGAACCTACTACAGTTAGTGATGTAGCCAAAAACATTCCTAAAATTTATGCAACTTTAAAGACGATCGACAAGTTGATCACTAGTCATGAATGGTAGAAATAGAAGGTAAAATTTTTACACAAATTCTTTATATCTTCATTGATCTAGGTTCTAGCCAAAGCTATATTTCCCCAAAAATTGTTCAATCATGTATGCTTCCAAAGAAAAACTATAAGAAGGTTTGGTTATTTCAAATAAGTATAGGAACTAAGAGGAAAATAACTAAATTAATAGACAATTGTCCGATTGAAATGAATGGTATGAAAAGTGTAACAGATTTGAACATATTATCATTATTATCTTATGATATGTTAACAAGAATCAATTGGATTAGAAGCATAAGATAATTATATTATTGTCACAAAACATTATTTTGTATAGATAAAAATGGTAATCTTAGAAGTATATTAGGAATCTAGAAATCCATACCTATTAGACAATTTTCATCTTTACAAATGTAGAAGTGCACTAAAAAGGGATGTGAATTGTAGTGCATATCTTAGACTCATTGAAAGAAAGAAAACCCAACCTTGAATAATTTGTAGTCCTTTAAGATTTTAAAAATGTATTTCTAGATAAAAATACATTTTTTACCTCCTAAGAGATACATTGATTTTACAATAAGTATTTTACCAGTAGCAACACTTTTTTCTAGATCAAATTATGGGATGAGTAAACCAGAATTGATGGATTTGAAATGCAATTACATGAACTACTATAAAATAAATACACCGGGACCAATTTTTCTCTGTGGAGGGAACCAATCCTTATTAAAGAGAAGGATGGAATCCTGGGACTATGTATAGACTATAGACATTAAAAAAAACTAACTATAACAAATACCATTTTCCTAAGATGGATGATTTGTTTGCTTAGGTAAGAGGGAAAAAAATATCCTCTAATATTGATTTCATATTTACATATCATCAAGTTAGAATTAAGGATGAAGATATACATAAAGCAACTTATGAATTTGTGGTAATGGCTTTTGTCCTTTTTAATGCGACTAACTACTTTTATGTGTCTTATGTCTTATGAATGGTATATTCCAAGAATATTTGGATAAGTTTGTATTGGTTTTCATTGATGATATACTTGTCTATTCTAAAATTGAATAAGAACATAAGGAGAATTTTTGAATAGTTCTAAAAATATTAAGAAAACATCAACGCTATGCCAAGTTTAGAAAATGTGAATTTTATCAACAAAATATTCAATACTTATGCCATAATATTTGAGAAGTTGTAGCAATGGATTATTATAAAATAAGAGCTATTATGGAATAGCCTACTCCTAAAACTGTAAATTACATAAGGTCTTTTATGGGACTTTCTAGATATTATAGAATATTTTTTGATGTAATTTATAATATAACATATCCTATAACCTCTTTAAAGAGGAAATGAGTGAAATTCATTTGGTCATAAAAATGTGAAAGGAGCTTTATTTACTTACTACTGCAACTATTTTAAAAGTTGCAAATCCCTACAAATATTTTGTAGTTTGAATTGATCCATGTAAATAATGATTAGGGGGGTGATTCTACAAAATAATAATGTCTTATGCTATGAATAATTAAACTGAAATCATTTGAAAAAACTATGCAACTCATGATCTAGAATTAACTGCAATAGTTCATGCATAAAAACTTTGGCGTCAATATCTAATAGGAAGAAAATTCATACTTATGATTGTCTATGTTGGGATAAAATAATTATTTGGTCAAATTCAATTAAATGCTAGACAATATAGATGGTTATCCTTCTTTAGTGAATTTGAATTTGACATTAAACATATTAAAGGAAAGGAAAGTAAAGTGGAAGATTCTCTTAGTATAAGTGTACAAATGATTCAGATGACAATCATTAGTACTTTTAAATATGATTTGCAACTCAAAGTCAGTGAATCCTTAAAGAATGATGAAGATCCCTTCAATTAATGATTGGATTGCAGCAAGAGATATTCAAACCAAAATTTGTAGGTTATAATCTAATTGATGAATGACTATTGTTCTATAAAGGTAGGTTGTACATTCCTAACTTTTAGAGTTTAAGGACTTTGGTTAAATGCAATATATACATAAACAACCTTATTAAGGTAATCTAAGTTATTAGAAACTGATTACTTCTATTAAAAGATATTATTTCTAGCTGAGAATAAAAAAATATGTAGAAAATAAATTCCAAAATGCATTGAGTGTCGACCAGTAACGGCGGAACACCAACATCTATCTAGTCTATTACAACCTCTACCATTACCAGAATGGAAATGGGATGTAGTTTATATAGATTTTGTTACAGGAGTTCCCAAAAAAACAAGAAAAATTGATGTTATTAGAGTCACGATGGAAAAAATAAGTAAAGTTGCTCATTTTATTCCTTTAAAATCCACTTATAAAGCAGTGAATATTGCAGTTTTTTTTTATGAAAGATATTCAAACTTCATGGACTACATAATACTATTATATCTAATAAAGATCCTAAATTCACTTCTAACTTTCAAAAGGGACTATTTGAATGATTAGGCACCAAATTGAAATTCAACACCCCTTACCACCCCCAAACAGATGGACACACTAAATGAATTAATCATATTTTGGAGGATATGCTCCACCTTTGTGTTATGAACAAACCTACTAGGTGGGAGTAATATTTACATTATTGAGTTTTCTTATAGGAATGGGTATCATACATATTTTAAGATAATTCATTCTTATGTTATTTGGGGAAGAAAGTGTAGCACTCCTATTAGTTGGAACAATGATGAAAACATCATTATGTTTGGACCTGACATGCTTACAAAAATAGAACATGTAGTGAAGAAGGCTAAACAAAATTTAAAAACAACTCAAGACAGATAGAAAAGTTACACATATTTGGAAAGGATTCATAAAGAATTTCAATTTTGCGAACATGTGTATTTAAATTAAAAACCAATAATAATTGGACTAAATATAAGAATGTGTACTAAAGTTGATCCTAGATTATGTGTACCGTTTGAGATATTAGCTAGAATAGGACTATTGTCTTATCATCTTGATTTTCCAACTAATATAAGATTCCAAAATACTTTTCATGTTTTCTTACTAAAGAAATATGTTAATGATTGTAACCATGTATTTGATTATGATGTGATTCAGGTGGAATGAAAGGGAGAGTTCCAACTAGAACCCTTGTGCATTATAGATAGGAAAGAACTAATGCTTCGTAATCAAGTCATCACCCAAGAAAACATGTAATGGAAATATTTTTGACCTGAGGAAGCTACCTAGGAAATGTAACCCATTTTTTTTCTAGACTTAAAAGAGATGCTGAAAGAGAAATACTAAGGACAATGTTAATTTTAAGGGTAATGGTATGCAATACTCCAAGGTACCCTTATTATTTGAATTAATTAAGATATATGTTACAATGGTAGTTGCAATTAATTTTAAGACTTGGTTATGAACTATGTTGAGATATTGTTAATGATTGTAAGTTAGAGTTTTGATTTTTGTAAATAAACAAATTGTAATTTTCAAAAGGAACTAACTAGGTATGATTCCACTAAAGAGGGACCATGATATTAAAATGGAAAAAAAACCTTTATATGTGGGATTTCAAGCAATTATTTTACTTAACAAAAAACTAGTAGACACCTTATGTCACGTCCCCATCTTGACCCTATTGCATTAAAATGTAAATGATGTGATATTGTTATAAAATCATGGTGAGGAGATCAAGGCCAAGGCCCCGCCATCTATTTATTGATTCATATGGTTTACGTGCTAGCCAGGCACATTGGAATTTCAAATATCTTGTAAATATGCATTTAATAAAATACCCACAACTAGCTATGCAATGCAATGAGAGATGGGGGCATGATCTTACAAGGAAATGGGAGGGAAAACATTCAAACCCTCGAGCCAATCAATTCAAGCCAAGTGTCAGTGAGAGAACTCATCAAACCCTCAACTACCCATGTTGACTTTTGTACCCAATCATTGATTTCTCCCAAGAGTTGGTTGATGTAGTTAATGCCTTGGGGAATGAGAGGTATGGCTATCCAAATTCGGGTATGGGCATGCCACCCTACATGGAAAATTGCATTTTTCTTATTGGGCAAGAAAAGAGCCATGAATTGCTCCCAAGCCATTATCCATCAACCAGCTTTGCTCTCCTATGAGTTGGGAGCTACCTGGGCGTCTTCCAGCCATGTTTTCCTCTGTTTTCCTTCATTCTCAGTTGGGAGAAGGACGTTTTTTTGTTTTATACCAGTGGAGTAGAAGGGGGAATCAAATTGGGGTTCCATAGAGACCGTTTTGGATGTTAAATGCTTAGATAGTTGGGGAGAAACCATTTTCCTTCCTATGAATGTTTTTTCCCCATCCCACAATGCATTTTTGGTTGGAAACGATTTGGGGAAAACCCATGGCCTTCGTGTTGGTAAATCCATTATTTTGGCTTGAACTTGAGTAAGCATCCAGGGTTCAAATGTAGCCTAATAAACCCAGCTATGGACTGGCTTGGCTCAGATGAAATGCTTAACTGGCTGTGTATGAGCTGAATGTCCTGTTTTCCTTATAAGAATCATGCCCAGCTCAGGGGTGACAGTTGTGTTGAGAGAATTGATGAACACAACTGGCCTATGGTTGGGTGGAACATTGCAGCAACATAGCTAGTTGCTTGGGACCATTTCACCATAAATTTAAGTGTTTCTTTGCCTATGTGTTTTACTTCTGTAATGTGTAATTTGATGATTATTTTGATATGCTGGATGAGCATGAATTGTGTGTGTATTATGTTTTAATTCCGTTGTGCATACTTGTTTGATTTGCATCTCCACACTTTTGATTTTAATTGTATGAATCTAATGAATGGGTTGAGTTTGTGTCAAAGCCCTAGATTTTTGGCATCATGTTCCCTTCCTTGAATTGGCTAGACGGGAGGGGACGTGACACCTTATCTCCAAAAAAATAGACAAGACTCCACAAAAAATATTAATAAGTTTCATTAGCTAGTTAAGTTAAAAGAAAACAAGAAGACCTCCTTTAGGGAAGTAAAGGGGGGATTCAAATTGGAGAAGAGGGGAGTTGGTGTGACGTACCCATATCTCCACTTTTTCGTTGTAAGGAACGAGGTGCAAAATTTTTCCTTGACATCAACAATCAAGGTATTAGTCATATTATGTACCAGGTTATATATGTACTCCAGTCGCAATTAGCATTGCATATAACACTTGTTCAATCATTATATTTACCTCATTCCATAACACTTTACACATTAAGCACAATTAGCCATATTCGTATAAGCATCATTATTAATCTAGTCTTCATAGATTAGTACATCACAATAAAAAAGGGTAAACCCTGAATAATTCTCATGATCATTATGCCATCGAAAACCTCGACAATTAAACCATCATTTTACATGTAAACTTACGCACTAGATAACTAACATTCTTCATTGAATCTCACTTACTAATTTAAACCACCATTTTCACGTAAATTAAAACACATCAAGTACACAGAGAAAGGAGACTTGTATACATGGTTAACAAAACTCTTTGGGCTATGTCCACCAACGAAATGTCGCATATTTATTCATCAAAATAGAAGAGTACAATCTGCGACACTGTGTGTGCAATACTTATACTTTCTCAAGCCTCTTACCGAGAGCATTTTTACAAAACACACAACCATCTTTCACAGAGGCATAAGAGGGATTCTCTCCCAAGGATTTTCTCCCACGACTAGATCATTATATAACTTATACAATGAGACATTGTCCCTTCCCCAAGGTTATTATGACAATAATGTATATATACAAGGTACATGAGGTTTTTCCCTACCCCAACTAGCATATTATATATATACCAATACACACAATAAGCATGGAAACAACATCTTTCCGTATGTATAAATTACACCTATGGTTTGATTTTCAATAACTTGCACAATATAATGAGCATTACAATAACAGGTCTGGAACCTTCACAAGCAGTGATTTTAAGCCTCGAAAGAGGGAACAAGGATCAGGCTTAACTAGCCATCCTTTCCTCAATGCTGTGTATCTTTCCCAACCTGCGCATTCACCAAATAATAGAGAACATATATGCAAAACATGAAACCAATGTCATGGTTATATTATCCAGCATATAAGTATATAATAAATGTATATAACGTGCCAAGTATATATAGACCAGCTACAAATCTCAAACCTGAACCTTAGAATGTAATATTAAATACAAAAATATGTACATGTACAAGGAAGTAAAAAGAAAGAGTTTCCCAGCACTGCGCAATACCCAAAGGCATTAAGCATGTAGCAAAGAACATATATATATATAATCAATACCAAGCTTCACGATGGTCTTCCCAAAGCTTTGCGCAGCTACTGAAAACATATATATATATAGATATATAGATATATATGTATGTATATGTATATAATGAAAATTAGTATGCACATAAAAATTAGGTGTGTTACTTCTCCATTTTCTTTTGCAAGCAACAATAATATTTACATGTACAAAGAAATTACCTTTCCCATATCGCAAGCTATAAGGATGGAAAGATAGTACATAGAGATCTACACCATTATTAAACCCCCCATAACTTTAGGTGCTATTCCCTTTTGTGGAAGAGATCTATTTTAAACTAAGTAAACATATAAGTATATATATATAATGAAAAATCAACATGCACATAAATATAACAACCCAAAACCATACCTGGATCTTTCCCAGGCCTGGGCATTCACCAAACTAGAGAGAATCCAAACAACAAGAGCATGGATACATATATAATCCAACATAAAGATCTACCTTAAATCACATGGGATGCATACAGGGATATGTCCCCAGCTCTGCTCAATTAGCAAACATAGCGTTTTAGCATTAATAATATGATCGTCAAGTAACACAATATACACATATATATTTAATATATATAAGAGGCATACAGGTTAAGCTCTGTGCCTCTGTGTAGTAGCAAGTACTATGATGATTCTCAAAATATAAAGTCTAAGTTAATATTTGATAGAATCACCGATGCTGGACTAGATAATGTTAGTGAATCGATTGGATAAAATTTGTAAACTGCTACTTCTTGCTTTGATGCTAGATCGACCTCAATGGGTCCCGAAGACTTCAGTTTAATAGTTGGTAGTTGCAAATCCCATTAGAGAGCTAGTAGCTTATTAAGATGAGCGAGTTTAATAAGCACCATTAGTTACAAAGAAAGCACCTACGTAATGTGAGGCAAAGTCAGCAAAGATAGAAGCACATAAGGCAAACCATCATGCAGTATGTAGCAAAGATATTAACAAAAGAAAAGAGACAGTATTGGGATCAACTCTCTCAGCCATCCCAACCCCCGCGATAGGGAAATGTCCAACCTCTAGAAGAAAACTGTCATGTCCCAAATTTGGTATTGGGTCACAATGGCCTAATCACATTGGCTATATTCATTAGAGTTTGTAAAATTGATGTTAAAGGTCAAATAATTGCCAAGGAGGAAAATTACTAGTTTCCTAGGTTTGGGGTGGAAGCTTTGGGATTTGGAATAATGGGGATAATAAATGATGTTTGAACATTAGAGTGGCATAAATATTTAATAAAGGATCTAAATAAATATATACAAGTGAAAATCAAAGTGGCATTTGATCATGAAGACACATGGAGGAAGTGGGACCCACATATGGCTAGATTTCCCCACTACACTTGGCATCATTCTCTCACCAATTCGAATTCAAGGTGAATGGTAACATACTTGGGGGAGTCCAAAAGGTATTATTCATGGCATGACTCATCCAAGGTCGAAATATAGAGGAAGAGTAACTCCCATGGAAGAGGAAGAGGCAATTTGGAGTTAGTGAGACACTTGGGCTAGATTCCCTAACTCTATGACAACAATGATGAAGATGCTATGACACCTATGACACAAATCAGACCTGAAGGCTGACATATGACATATATGACATGTCAGGGCAAAAAATAGACTCCAAGAGGGCTCTCAAGGGTGTTAGGGCAGCTAATATGCTTCCACATGTGATTTGGTGGAAGTGGGAGACTAGGAATTGTTGTACAAGTGGCGTTCTTTGGAATCTCTTCCCAACTTGAGTTGGCATGAGCCTCTTGGAAGGAATTCGACCCATGGAGGACATTAGAAGTTTATAAATGTCAATAACAAATAAGGAAACCAACTTTTGATCATTTTTAGAATTTGCAATTGCATTTGTGAAGAGGGAGAGCTAGTGGATGACTAGTTTCTTGCCTTAGCCAATTTAGAGGGTGAAAGATTCCCATCCAAGTTGGAAATTGGAAAGGCCATTCAGACCTTTCATTTGGAGCTTTAATGGAGTCTTTATTTGCAGGTGTAAGCTACAGGGCAGCTCATGGTTTCTTCTATTGCAGCTCGCTCCTTCAACCATTTCCAGTTTTGATGGCATATTCTTGATCCTTGAGGGAGGGCGTTTTTGGTGAACTATTGTACTCTTTGGGGGAGATTCTTGATCCAGGTGGATATTGGTGGCCACCCACCTTTCCAACTGGCTCAAAACAGTTTTATGGCAATTTTGGTATTGTACTATTTTTAGCAGTTTTTCGGGTCCTGAACTTCCGGGGCCATTTTGAGGCCCTAAACGACCTTTTTGGCAATTTGGCCCCAGTCGAAAGTTGTAAATCTCGGATAGACCTTTCCAACGGGCTACCGAGCGCCCCAAACGGAGATCGTATGCAAAAGTTACGACCCCGGGAAGTTGATGTACTAACTTACCCAAACGGGGCCCACATGACTTTTGGCGCTTCATCTCCTAGGGTTAGGTTTTTGGATGTCTAGGGTTTTTGACATTCCTGTTTATTGTAAAAGGCCTTGAGAGCCTCGTTGTAACCATCTTCTTGCGAAATGAGAGCAGCCGTCACATCTCTTCTCAGAGATAAGCCGCCACCATTCCAGCAAGCTTGTTTTCCGCTGCATTTTTACAGTTCTAGCTTATTTCCTTATTGAATAGAAAACCAGTTTTACTGTATCTCTGTTATTTTGTGTTAAGCATCTGATAATAATCTGTATTCATTTCGTTCTGCTCATAAAATCCGGATCAGTGGTATCAGAGCGGTCTGCTCCTTGTCGTCTTAATGCATGTCCCCAACGAGGTCAGGGTACAAAGAATTGGGTCTCGAGCTTGTTTCTCTTGAGGACAAAAGCTCTCGCACGCCCAAGCGACCTCTCATGGCAGGAGAAAAGAAAGATGACGGGACAGGAGATCCTATCAAAATGTTGCTTGAGGAAGACCTCACGCAGCAGAGGAACGAGATGATGGATAATTTCGCGCAAATCCTTCGGCGACTACCAACAAGCGACGCATCTTCCTCGAGCGGAGGCGCCGCCCCCTTCAAGGTACAAATCAACTTTGATATCCCTATATTTGAAGGACAGATAGACGCAGATGTTGTAGATAAGTGGTTGAATCTACTAGAAGGGTATTTTTCTGTCCATAACTTTTCGAATAAAGAAAAGATTACTTTTGCGCTCCTCAAAGCCGTTCCCCATGTCAAAGATTGGTGGGAAACATTCTGCGAGCAAAAGGACATAGAAGAAGGCTCATTATTTTCAGTCACGGCCACCTGGGAATCCTTCAGGGATGCTATTAAGGAACAATACTACCCTGTTGGAAGTTATGACGATTTGTATACCAAATGGACCACACTGCGACAAGAAAGAGACCAAGCAGTGCCAGAGTTCACAAATATCTTCCATACCTTGCGCACCAAGCTGGGTATCAAAGATTCAGAGCGACATCTGATGCTCAAGTATCGCGGTGGTTTGCACAGATACATCCAGACCGAAATGGAGTTTCTGGACATCTCTTCCTTGGGCGCGGCCTACCGATATGTTGTCAAAATCGAGCAGAAGCTCAAACAAAAGACACGGCAATTTGGGCCTGGGAACCCTTCACAGCAAAAGATAGGAAAGGGCAGCCCCAACCCACAGAATAAAGGACAGAGTAAAGATGGACAGCATCAGGACAACCAGTCCAAGCCGCAAGCAAAGGACACCGGAAAAACAAAGAAAGATACCGGGAAGTGGTGCGACTTCCATAAGAGCCCTTGGCATAACACTGCTGATTGCCGCTCAAAGCAGTCGCTGGTGGCCGAAGTGAAAGCATCTGAATCAGATGCGGGTTCTGACTCTGAGTCCGAACCAGAAAGCGAAAAACGGATCATTGACGCGGAACCCAATGCCACCGTTGCCACCACCAAGCTCCAGCCTGATGAACCAGACGAGCCAGAAGAAGGAGAACGCCTCTTCCATTCACAGATGTGGGTAAAAGGCACCCCGCTGCATTTCATCGTTGATAGCGGTAGCCAGAAGAATCTCATCTCAGCAGAGGTCGTCAAGCGCTTGGCCCTACCGACAATGCCGCACCCACAACCCTACACCATTGGATGGCTCCGCAAAGGAAGCGATCTCCGCGTCAGCCAACAGTGCCGACTGCCATACGGCATCAAGCCCTTCAAGGATGAGGTATTGTGTGATGTTGCTCCTCTCGAAGTTTCAGATGTTCTTTTGGGCCAACCTTATTTATGGAAACATCATGCTGTATATGAGTCTAGGCCTCGTAGTGTTATTATTTCTTTGAACAAGAAATTGTACAGGATACCCGAGGCAGTCCCTCCTAGTGCTATTTCCTTGATCTCTGCCAAGCAATGCAGGAAGGTCATCTCTCAGACCGGGAAATTTGTCTTCTTCGTGATTCGCTCTGAGAGTGAAAGAAAGATCGCAGCCACATCCCGGGCCTCCGCGACCGATCTATCCACACAACAGAAGCAAGTGGATAAGGTGGTGGAAGGATACTCAGATATCTTCTCCTCTCCGACCGGGGTACCTCTGCACTGCCAGGTCAAGCATCCCATCGATCTGACGCCAGGTGCACCGCTACCCAATGGGCCAGTATATCGCCGCTCTCTGTTGGAAAACGAGGAGATCAAGAGGCAGATCCAAGAATTGCTCCACAAGGGGCACATCCGTCCCAGTTCATCACCTTGTGGGAGCCCGATCGTGCTGGTGCAGAAGAAAGATGGGACCTGGCGACTCTGCATTGATTACCGGGCCCTGAATAAAATCACAGTCCGTAACCGGTACCCGATTCCCCGAATCGATGACCTCCTTGATCAGCTCACAGGGGCCAAATACTTCAGTAAGATTGATCTGAAGCCAGGCTACCACCAGGTCCCAATAGAACAGACAGATGTATGGAAGACTGCCTTCAAATCAAAAGAAGGTCTTTTTGAATGGATGGTCATGCCTTTTGGTTTGACAAATGCTCCAGCAACTTTTATGAGGATGATGGACGATATCCTACGACCTTTCACCAACAATTTTGTAGTGGTGTATCTGGATGACATCCTCATCTACAACAAGACTTGGGAGGAACACTTGCAGCATATTCAGCAGGTTCTGCACACCCTGCGGAAGCACAAACTATATGCAAACTTGGAAAAATGCTCCTTCGGCATGGACAGGGTCCATTACTTAGGCTACATCGTTGATCGACATGGTGTGCATGTGGATCCAGCCAAGATCCAGGGCATCCGTGACTGGCCAGCCCCAACCACACTCACTGAACTTCGGAGCTTCTTGGGCCTCGCCAATTTCTATCGCCGGTTCGTGCTGGGATTCTCTCATATCTCATGGGCCCTCAGCCAAGTGACCAGGGGTGGTGGTAAGGCAAAATTTGTGTGGGGCCTGTCCCAACAACAAGCCTTCGATGACTTGAAGAAGCGTTTGTGCTCATCGCCGGTACTCTCATTACCGAACCTGCAACATCCCTTTGAGATCGAGACGGATGCTTCAGATTATGCTGTGGGTGCCGTTCTCACTCAACACGGCCACCCCGTGGCATATCATAGTGAGACACTATCAGATGCTGTTCGCAAGTACCCTACCTATGACAAAGAAATGTACTCCATTGTACAAGCCTGCCGCCAGTGGAGACATTACATTCTTGGGAAGGAGACAGTCGTCCACACTGATCACAAGCCCCTACAGTTCATGCAGACCCAAGGAAAGTTGCAGAATGACCGCCATCAGAAGTGGTCAACATATTTACAGCAGTTCCACCTCAACATCAAATATAAAACATGGAGTACCAACCGAGTTGCTGACTGCCTCAGTCGACCTCCCGTCGCGGCACTTACCACGGTGCTAGACTCTTGTGGCCACGAGACCTCCGAATGGCCTCACCTCTACGAGACAGACCCTGACTTCTCCGCCACCTATCAAATGTTGGGCACCAACTCAGTGGTTGCTAATTTCCATCTTCAGGACGGGTTGTTGTGTCATCTGGGCCATCTCTGCGTTCCATCAAGCGAGCGTGCGAAGCTGATTTGGGAAGCTCACTATAGTCGGGTGGCAGGACACTTTGGCGTCGAAAAGATAGTGGCAGTGTTGCAGAAACATTTCTACTGGCCGAAACTTCGACAGGATGTCGGCAAGTATATCAGGTCCTGCACCGCTTGCGCTATTGCCAAACCGACCACTAAGAAATAGGGACTATACACCCCTCTGCCTACTCCTGACAGGCCGTGGGAATCCATCTCAATGGACTACATGTCGGGCCTCCCGTCCACCAAGAGGGGAAACGACTGTGTTTTCGTGGTTGTTGATCGCTTTTCCAAGATGGCGATTCTAGCCGCTTGCAAGAAGAACATCACAGCAGAAGCCACTGCCAAGCTCTTCTTTGAACGAGTATGGGTACATTTTGGGATCCCACAGACCATTATCTCAGACCGCGACGGTCGGTTCCTCAGCTCATTCTGGTCAAGCCTCTGGTCATTGCTGGATACCAAGCTCACCAAATCCACTGCCTTCCACCCCCAGACCGATGGACAAACGGAGGTCGTCAACCGGATGGTCGTACATATCCTGCGCATGTACAATTCAACACACCCCCGCACATGGGATGAGAGTCTCCCCTATGTCCAACATAGCTACAACCAAGCCTTGCATAGCTCAACTGGCCACATCCCCTTTCAGGTGGGGTTGGGATTCCAACCATTGGTCCCCATGGATGTTGCACTTCCCCTTGCGACCACCTCGGCCGACTCGTCCCCAGAAGCTGACAAAGCCGCCCGGTTCATTGAACGGATCCAGCATATCCGCCAACAGGTTCAGGATATTCTACAGAAGTCTAATGCCAAGTACAAGCAGCGCCATGACCAACATCGGGTGCCACATAAGTTTCAGGTGGGCGACAAAGTTTGGTTGCATTTGCAGAAAGAACGCCTTACAGGGCCCCATCGAAAGCTTCGCCCACTCCGTTATGGGCCGTACACCATCACCAAAGCGGTGGGTGACAATGCTTTTGAGCTCAATATTCGCCCCTTCCTGGGTCTGCATCCAGTCTTCAACGTGGCTCTCCTTCGGCCATATTTCCCACCACTATTAGACACCTCAGAGATAGCAGAGAAGTTGACACCAACAGAGCTCAACCCTGACTGCCTACAACAAGCATCCAGTGATCATATTGCAGACACACAGATCAAGGGCACTCGACATCAAAGGATCCAGCTTTATCGAGTTGTCAAAGCAGGGCAGCTCCTGCACCAAGGCAAGTGGCTCACCCAAGGCCAAATTCAGCAGAAATTTCCTCATCTGATGGGGGAACTCAACGCAATGGAGACCATTGCTTCCTAAGGAGGGAGGATTGATCCAGGTGGATATTGGTGGCCACCCACCTTTCCAACTGGCTCAAAACAGTTTTATGGCAATTTTGGTATTGTACTATTTTTAGCAGTTTTTCGGGTCCTGAACTTCCGGGGCCATTTTGAGGCCCTAAACGACCTTTTTTGGCAATTTGGCCCCAGTCGAAAGTTGTAAATCTCGGATAGACCTTTCCAACGGGCTACCGAGCGCCCCAAACGGAGATCGTATGCAAAAGTTACGACCCCGGGAAGTTGATGTACTAACTTACCCAAACGGGGCCCACATGACTTTTGGCGCTTCATCTCCTAGGGTTAGGTTTTTGGATGTCTAGGGTTTTTGACATTCCTGTTTATTGTAAAAGGCCTTGAGAGCCTCGTTGTAACCATCTTCTTGCGAAATGAGAGCAGCCGTCACATCTCTTCTCAGAGATAAGCCGCCACCATTCCAGCAAGCTTGTTTTCCGCTGCATTTTTACAGTTCTAGCTTATTTCCTTATTGAATAGAAAACCAGTTTTACTGTATCTCTGTTATTTTGTGTTAAGCATCTGATAATAATCTGTATTCATTTCGTTTTGCTCATAAAATACGGATCAGTGGTATCAGAGCGGTCTGCTCCTTGTCGTCTTAATGCATGTCCCCAACGAGGTCAGGGTACAAAGAATTGCGTCTCGAGCTTGTTTCTCTTGAGGACAAAAGCTCTCGCACGCCCAAGCGACCTCTCATGGCAGGAGAAAAGAAAGATGACGGGACAGGAGATCCTATCAAAATGTTGCTTGAGGAAGACCTCACGCAGCAGAGGAACGAGATGATGGATAATTTCGCGCAAATCCTTCGGCAACTACCAACAAGCGACGCATCTTCCTCGAGCGGAGGCGCCGCCCCCTTCAAGGTACAAATCAACTTTGATATCCCTATATTTGAAGGACAGATAGACGCAGATGCTGTAGATAAGTGGTTGAATCTACTAGAAGGGTATTTTTCTGTCCATAACTTTTCGAATAAAGAAAAGATTACTTTTGCGCTCCTCAAAGCCGTTCCCCATGTCAAAGATTGGTGGGAAACATTCTGCGAGCAAAAGGACATAGAAGAAGGCTCATTATTTTCAGTCACGGCCACCTGGGAATCCTTCAGGGATGCTATTAAGGAACAATACTACCCTGTTGGAAGTTATGACGATTTGTATACCAAATGGACCACACTGCGACAAGAAAGAGACCAAGCAGTGCCAGAGTTCACAAATATCTTCCATACCTTGCGCACCAAGCTGGGTATCAAAGATTCAGAGCGACATCTGATGCTCAAGTATCGCGGTGGTTTGCACAGATACATCCAGACCGAAATGGAGTTTCTGGACATCTCTTCCTTGGGCGCGGCCTACCGATATGCTGTCAAAATCGAGCAGAAGCTCAAACAAAAGACACGGCAATTTGGGCCTGGGAACCCTTCACAGCAAAAGACAGGAAAGGGCAGCCCCAACCCACAGAATAAAGGACAGAGTAAAGATGGACAGCATCAGGACAACCAGTCCAAGCCGCAAGCAAAGGACACCGGAAAAACAAAGAAAGATACCGGGAAGTGGTGCGACTTCCATAAGAGCCCTTGGCATAACACTGCTGATTGCCGCTCAAAGCAGTCGCTGGTGGCCGAAGTGAAAGCATCTGAATCAGATGCGGGTTCTGACTCTGAGTCCGAACCAGAAAGGGGAAAATGGATCATTGACGCGGAACCCAATGCCACCGTTGCCACCACCAAGCTCCAGCCTGATGAACCAGACGAGCCAGAAGAAGGAGAACGCCTCTTCCATTCACAGATGTGGGTAAAAGGCACCCCGCTGCATTTCATCGTTGATAGCGGTAGCCAGAAGAATCTCATCTCAGCAGAGGTCATCAAGCGCCTGGCCCTACCGACAACGCCGCACCCACAACCCTACACCATTGGATGGCTCCGCAAAGGAAGCGATCTCCGCGTCAGCCAACAATGCCGACTGCCATACGGCATCAAGCCCTTCAAGGATGAGGTATTGTGTGATGTTGCTCCTCTCGAAGTTTCAGATGTTCTTTTGGGCCAACCTTATTTATGGAAACATCATGCTGTATATGAGTCTAGGCCTCGTAGTGTTATTATTTCTTTGAACAAGAAATTGTACAGGATACCCGAGGCAGTCCCTCCTAGTGCTATTTCCTTGATCTCTGCCAAGCAATGCAGGAAGGTCATCTCTCAGACCGGGAAATTTGTCTTCTTCGTGATTCGCTCTCAGAGTGAAAGAAAGATCGCAGCCACATCCCGGGCCTCCGCGACCGATCTATCCACACAACAGAAGCAAGTGGATAAGGTGGTGGAAGGATACTCAGATATCTTCTCCTCTCCGACCGGGGTACCTCTGCACTGCCAGGTCAAGCATCCCATCGATCTGACCCCAGGTGCACCGCTACCCAATGGGCCAGTCTATCGCCGCTCTCTGTTGGAAAACGAGGAGATCAAGAGGCAGATCCAAGAATTGCTCCACAAGGGGCACATCCGTCCCAGTTCATCACCTTGTGGGAGCCCGATCGTGCTGGTGCAGAAGAAAGATGGGACCTGGCGACTCTGCATTGATTACCGGGCCCTGAATAAAATCACAGTCCGTAACCGGTACCCGATTCCCCGAATCGACGACCTCCTTGATCAGCTCACAGGGGCCAAATACTTCAGTAAGATTGATCTGAAGTCAGGCTACCACCAGGTCCCAATAGAACAGACAGATGTATGGAAGACTGCCTTCAAATCAAAAGAAGGTCTTTTTGAATGGATGGTCATGCCTTTTGGTTTGACAAATGCTCCAGCAACTTTTATGAGGATGATGGACGATATCCTACGACCTTTCACCAACAATTTTGTAGTGGTGTATCTGGATGACATCCTCATCTACAGCAAGACTTGGGAGGAACACTTGCAGCATATTCAGCAGGTTCTGCACACCCTGCGGAAGCACAAACTATATGCAAACTTGGAAAAATGCTCCTTCGGCATGGACAGGGTCCATTACTTAGGCTACATCGTTGATCGACATGGTGTGCATGTGGATCCAGCCAAGATCCAGGTCATCCGTGACTGGCCATCCCCAACCACACTCACTGAACTTCGGAGCTTCTTGGGCCTCGCCAATTTCTATCGCCGGTTCGTGTTGGGATTCTCTCATATCGCATGGGCCCTCAGCCAAGTGACCAGGGGTGGTGGTAAGGCAAAATTTGTGTGGGGCCTGTCCCAACAACAAGCCTTCGATGACTTGAAGAAGCGTTTGTGCTCATCGCCGGTACTCTCATTACCGAACCTGCAACATCCCTTTGAGATCGAGACGGATGCTTCAGATTATGCTGTGGGTGCCGTTCTCACTCAACACGGCCACCCCGTGGCATATCATAGTGAGACACTATCAGATGCTGTTCGCAAGTACCCTACCTATGACAAAGAAATGTACTCCATTGTACAATCCTGCCGCCAGTGGAGACATTACATTCTTGGGAAGGAGACAGTCATCCACACTGATCACAAGCCCCTACAGTTCATGCAGACCCAAGGAAAGTTGCAGAATGACCGCCATCAGAAGTGGTCAACATATTTACAGCAGTTCCACCTCAACATCAAATATAAAACAGGGAGTACCAACCGAGTTGCTGACTGCCTCAGTCGACCTCCCGTCGCGGCACTTACCACGGTGCTAGACTCTTGTGGCCACGAGACCTCCGGATGGCCTCACCTCTACGAGACAGACCCTGACTTCTCCGCCACCTATCAAATGTTGGGCACCAACTCAGTGGTTGCTAATTTCCATCTTCAGGACGGGTTGTTGTGTCATCTGGGCCATCTCTGCGTTCCATCAAGCGAGCGTGCGAAGCTGATTTGGGAAGCTCACTATAGTCGGGTGGCAGGACACTTTGGCGTTGAAACGATAGTGGCAGTGTTGCAGAAACATTTCTACTGGCCGAAACTTCGACAGGATGTCGGCAAGTATATCAGGTCCTGCACCGCTTGCGCTATTGCCAAACCGACCACTAAGAAACAGGGACTATACACCCCTCTGCCTACTCCTGACAGGCCGTGGGAATCCATCTCAATGGACTACATGTCGGGCCTCCCGTCCACCAAGAGGGGAAACGACTGTGTTTTCGTGGTTGTTGATCGCTTTTCCAAGATGGCGATTCTAGCCGCTTGCAAGAAGAACATCACAGCAGAAGCCACTGCCAAGCTCTTCTTTGAACGAGTATGGGTACATTTTGGGATCCCACAGACCATTATCTCAGACCGCGACGGTCGGTTCCTCAGCTCATTCTGGTCAAGCCTCTGGTCATTGCTGGATACCAAGCTCACCAAATCCACTGCCTTCCACCCCCAGACCGATGGACAAACGGAGGTCGTCAACCGGATGGTCGTACATATCCTGCGCATGTACAATTCAACACACCCCCGCACATGGGATGAGAGTCTCCCCTATGTCCAACATAGCTACAACCGAGCCTTGCATAGCTCAACTGGCCACAGCCCCTTTAAGGTGGGGTTGGGATTCCAACCATTGGGCCCCATGGATGTTGCACTTCCCCTTGCGACCACCTCGGCCGACTCGTCCCCAGAAGCTAACAAAGCCGCCCGATTCATTGAACGGATCCAGCATATCCGCCAACAGGTTCAGGATATTCTACAGAAGTCTAATGCCAAGTACAAGCAGCGCCATGACCAACATCGGGTGCCACATAAGTTTCAGGTGGGCGACAAAGTTTGGTTGCATTTGCAGAAAGAACGCCTTACAGGGCCCCATCGAAAGCTTCGCCCACTCCGTTATGGGCCGTACACCATCACCAAAGCGGTGGGTGACAATGCTTTTGAGCTCAATATTCCCCCCTTCCTGGGTCTGCATCCAGTCTTCAACGTGGCTCTCCTTCGGCCATATTTCCCACCAATATTAGACACCTCAGAGATAGCAGAGAAGTTGACACCAACAGAGCTCAACCCTGACTGCCTACAACAAGCATCCAGTGATCATATTGCAGACACACAGATCAAGGGCACTCGACATCAAAGGATCCAGCTTTATCGAGTTGTCAAAGCAGGGCAGCTCCTGCACCAAGGCAAGTGGCTCACCCAAGGCCAAATTCAGCAGAAATTTCCTCATCTGTTGGGGGAACTCAACGCAATGGAGACCATTGCTTCCTAAGGAGGGAGGATTGATCCAGGTGGATATTGGTGGCCACCCACCTTTCCAACTGGCTCAAAACAGTTTTATGGCAATTTTGGTATTGTACTATTTTTAGCAGTTTTTCGGGTCCTGAACTTCCGGGGCCATTTTGAGGCCCTAAACGACCTTTTTTGGCAATTTGGCCCCAGTCGAAAGTTGTAAATCTCGGATAGACCTTTCCAACGGGCTACCGAGCGCCCCAAACGGAGATCGTATGCAAAAGTTACGACCCCGGGAAGTTGATGTACTAACTTACCCAAACGGGGCCCACATGACTTTTGGCGCTTCATCTCCTAGGGTTAGGTTTTTGGATGTCTAGGGTTTTTGACATTCCTGTTTATTGTAAAAGGCCTTGAGAGCCTCGTTGTAACCATCTTCTTGCGAAATGAGAGCAGCCGTCACATCTCTTCTCAGAGATAAGCCGCCACCATTCCAGCAAGCTTGTTTTCCGCTGCATTTTTACAGTTCTAGCTTATTTCCTTATTGAATAGAAAACCAGTTTTACTGTATCTCTGTTATTTTGTGTTAAGCATCTGATAATAATCTGTATTCATTTCGTTCTGCTCATAAAATCCGGATCAATTCTAATGCCCCATTTCTTTTGTAATATGAATTAAATACTCTTTTCTTCATCTCCAAAAAGTTTCAGGTCTAAATTCCAAGTAGAAATGTATAAATCTCATTTTTAATGGAAGAACAATGCCATTTCCCCACTACCTTGTTGTGAGCCAATGTATTGATGATGATTTCGAATGAATGGATGATTATCTGATATATTTGTGATAAATATACTGCCATGGATGTCTTATACAAGTTTCATGTACTTTACTTGAGCATTTGAAGCATTTTTACTCAGTTTAATTGCATTGGGAGAAGAAATAGTGCCATTTCCCCAAGGGTCGAATTGGTGATTTTTGCAGTTGAATGGGAGAGGGTGAGAACAGTTGTAATAAACAATTAATGGTTCATATGAGACATTAATAATATACTTAACACATTACATACCTCTGTTCATAAATTTGATTGGGTTTGGAGGCATTTGGGAAGCCATTTTCAGTACTTACCTTAGGGGGATTTGAACCCCAAATTACTAGTAAAATTGCATACTTGGTCCAGAATCTTAAGAGAGTTTGCAGAGGTCTTTTGGTGGCCATATTTTATCCCTGAAAATCATATTCAATTCCTAATATCATTCATAAACCTTCCTTGAATATTTGAAGGCATTTGGAGTCAATTTGAGACCTAGAGACCAATACTAGTAAAAGGGAAATCACTAGTAAAGTTACCTACATTGACCAGAATTGAAAGAGTATTTGCAGAAGTGTTTTAAAGGTACAAAGGCATCCCTGAAACACATATTTATGTTCTAATATCATTAATATACCTTCTCAGAAGATTTGGGATCATTTGGGGCAAATTTGGGACCTAGAGATCAAAACTAGTCAAAGGTCGAACCAAGGAAAAAAGTGGAAAATTGCAATTTTAATAAAATTCCTAACAAGGGACATTACAGTGGTATCAGAGCATGGTCTTGGAACCTGATGTGGTAGAACATTAATGAAGACCAGGAGTCAAAGAAATGATCCACCACCCTTAGAAACTGAAACTAGATGTACTTTGGTGAAAGGGAAGAAGTAGGAGAAGAAGTGCATTCATTGGTCACCATGAGTAAGGATGAGAAAGGAACCTTAGAGGAGAGTGAGGAATTTATAAAATTACTTAAACCATCCTTTGAATACCAGTAGAGGCAATACTTTCAAGAGTTCAAATTGTTTCTTAGTGAACCTTGAAGCAACTCGGAAAAAATAATGAGCAATGGTTCTCTTGTCAAGGAAAATGATGAAATAATTTATGTCACAAAAGAGGAACCTAATGTAATTGTGGAAAATGAGGTACATGTTGATATGCAAGTTCTTGAAGATGCTACACTAAAACAAGAAGAAGGACAAACACTTGTCCTTGTTCAAAGGGATTATGAGTTGCCTCATGGAGAGAGTTGCAAAGCTTTGGAAGAGGTACATGATCTCACAATAGTTGGACCAGCCAATTATGGAGAAGATGAATTAAATATTTCAATGGGTAAGAGTTGTAAAGAATTAAAGTTGGTTCATAATTCCTCACCCCACACTTCTTTTCCAGCCACATCACTTTGGGATGAAAATTGGGTGAAAGGTTTTTTTCTAGTGGTGCCACATGAGGGGTATGAAACTCCTACCTCTCCTTTTGATGACGACATGAATAGAGCACCTCATTATTTAGAATTGCAGCAGCATATTGCTTTACCTTATGATGATACATATCCTCATGGATGTATGGATGAGACTTCTTTGAGTCCTTTGAAGTCTCCTTGTTTTTTCTACTCATTATTTGGTTCAAATTTTAGTGGAGATTCTTCGTTCACTTCTTGGATGAAAGAATGCATGGCTGGATATTTTGATGCATATCACATTCTTTTGGAGCAGCACTATCGGACATGGGATTCTCACCTATGTCATTGGAGCAGATTTGATTGGTCACTTGAAGATTGTATGCACCTAGCAAATGGTGGTCTACTTACTTGGAGGTATAAACACTTTCATGATTCTTTGATGAAGCATCTTCTTGATGTACATTTTCATTATGTTGTTATGTACTTTGATGATATATATTTTGTGCTCATGATGTTTGGAAGAATGCATACAAGAAAATGGGATCTAGGAATCATCTTATCTGATGGTATGGGTTGGAGAGCACTCTTCATTGTTGGGGTGCAATACAAGCAATGGGACCCTGGAATATTTTTTATCTCATTGGTTTCATATTTTTTGGGGAAGCAAGCAGTATGGGAGATGGATTCCCCACTTAATAAAGTGGTTTTAATCAGAGTAGTGCAGCAGCAAGCATGGTGGTTCCTCTCTAAAATCTTCATGGAAACTCAAAGACTCAAGGTTGGGCAATTCAATGGCAACTTCAAAGAATTATACAGAAAGCAGGTTCTTCAACACCCACATTTAAAATTGCTTGAGGACAAGCAATATTGGGAAGGGAGGATTTGTCATGTCCCAAATTTGGTATTGGGTCACAATGGCCTAATCACATTGGCTATATTCATTAGAGTTTGTAAAATTGATGTTAAAGGTCAAATAATTGCCAAGGAGGAAAATTACTAGTTTCCTAGGTTTGGGGTGGAAGCTTTGGGATTTGGAATAATGGGGATAATAAATGATGTTTGAACATTAGAGTGGCATAAATATTTAATAAAAGATCTAAATAAATATATACAAGTGAAAATCAAAGTGGCATTTGATCATGAAGACACATGGAGGAAGTGGGACCCACATATGGCTAGATTTCCCCACTACACTTGGCATCATTCTCTCACCAATTCGAATTCAAGGTGAATGGTAACATACTTAGGGGATTCCAAAAGTTATTATTCATGGCATGACTCATCCAAGGTCGAAATATAGAGGAAGAGTAACTCCCATGGAAGAGGAAGAGGCAATTTGGAGTTAGTGAGACACTTGGGCTAGATTCCCTAGCTCTATGACAACAATGATGAAGATGCTATGACACCTATGACACAAATCAGACCTGAAGGCTGACATATGACATATATGACATGTCAGGGCAAAAAATAGACTCCAATAGGGAGCTCAAGGGTGTTAGGGCAGCTAATATGCTTCCACATGTGATTTGGTGGAAGTGGGAGACTAGGAATTGCTGTACAAGTGGCGTTCTTTGGAATCTCTTCCCAACTTGATTTGGAATGAGTCTCTTGGAAGGAATTCGACCCATGGAGGACATTAGAAGTTTATAAATGTCAATAACAAATAAGGAAACCAGCTTTTGATCATTTGTAGAATTTGCAATTGCATTTGTGAAGAGGGAGAGCTAGTGGATGACTAGTTTCTTGCCTTAGCCAATTTCGAGGGTGAAAGATTCCCATCCAAGTTGGCAATTGGAAAGGCCATTCAGACCTTTCATTTGGAGCTTTAATGGAGTCTTTATTTGCAGGTGTAAGCTACAGGGCAGCTCATGGTTTCTTCTATTGCAGCTCGCTCCTTCAACCATTTCCAGTTTTGATGGCATATTCTTGATCCTTGAGGGAGGGCGTTTTTGGTGAGCTATTGTACTCTTTGGGGGAGCTTGTAATGCCCCATTTATTTTTTAATATGAATTAAATACTCTGTTCTTCATCTCCAAAAAGTTTCAGGTCGAAATTCCAAGTAGAAATGTATAAATCTCATTTTTAATGGAAGAACAATGCCATTTCCCCACTACCTTGTTGTGAGCCAATGTATTGATGATCATTTCGAATGAATGGATGATTCTCTGATATATTTGTGATAAATATACTGCCATGGATGTCTTATACAAGTTTCATGTACTGTACTTGAGCATTTGAAGCATTTTTACTCAGTTTAATTGCATTGGGAGAAGAAATAGTGCCATTTCCCCAAGGGTCGAATTGGGGATTTTTGCAGTTGAATGGGAGAGGGTGAGAACAGTTGTAATAAACCATTAATGGTTCATATGAGACCTTAATAATATACTTAACACATTACATACCTCTGTTCATAAATTTGAGTGGGTTTGGAGGCATTTGGGAAGCCATTTTCAGTACTTACCTTAGGGGGATTTGAACCCCAAATTACTAGTAAAATTGCATACTTGGTCCAGAATCTTAAGAGAGTTTGCAGAGGTCTTTTGGTGGCCATATGTTATCCTTGAGCATCATATTCAATTCCTAATATCATTCATAAACCTTCCTTGAAGATTTGAAGGCATTTGGAGTCAATTTGAGACCTAGAGACCAATACTAGTAAAAGGGAAATCACTAGTAAAGTTACCTACATTGACCAGAATTGAAAGAGTATTTGCAGAAGTGTTTTAAAGGTACAAAGGCATCCCTGAAACACATATTTATGTTCTAATATCATTCATATACCTTCTTAGAAGATTTGGGATCATTTGGGGCAAATTTGGGACCTAGAGATCAAAACTAGTCAAAGGTCGAACCAAGGAAAAAAGTGGAAAATTGTAATTTTAATAAAATTCCTAACAAGGGACATTACAAAAACGCAGCAAAGAAAATAACAAAAGAAGAGAGACAGAATTGGGATCGGCTCTCTTAGCCATCCCAACCCCCATGATAGGCAATGCCCTACCACCAACAATCGCAGCAAATATAAAAGATGTATCAACAAAACTCTTACCGGGGGTCTTCCTCATTCATTCATAAAATCGTAGAGATGATCTCTCCCTCATGTAGTAATAACAGAGGTAAAATCCCTCCCTCATGCATGGGTATAACGTAAATCTAGAACTCCGTGCTCTCGCCAAAACGCAAAGAAATAAAACATATAATTAACAGGAACAATCCACCCGCGATGAGTCTCGCCGAAATCTCGAAAATAACCTAAGACTCAAGAATCCCCCAAAGTTCATGCCTCCCTCCCAAAACGATCATTCATCTTATAACCGTCGAGCTCCCTCATGCATGGATATACATCTGGCAAAAAACAGAACTTGGGTGTTTCTTCTGCATGAGACGGATGGCAAACTTCATGTATTAGTGGCCTTTCTAAGATGCTCCTTCATGCCTCTGTGTTATGGTTCTTCAAATCAACAGAAAAGTGGCGGTTTTCACTTACCAATGTTTTCTCCCCTCTTCTAAAGCGCACACACACATTTTAATAAAATAAACTTTTCTAGAAATGTAACTTTGTTCATCTCTCCAAGGGTTAAAAATAATGAACGACAAACCCTTTTCTTTTCCAATAGTTTCTTTTAATGGGCTTTTTCCAATAATCCACTACATTCTTTCTAATGTTATAGGCTTAGTAATGCCTTACACAAAGATATATATAGCATCCTAAATACTAGCCATACATATATAGATATAGTCCATTCCTATACATTAATACATTATTAATATATATATATATATGTGTGTGTGTGTGTCATTATAAGTTAATACATTATCATGTATTGTAAGATGGAATTACCAAATATTAACATAAATAATAATATTTAGCAGATATATATAATGATTTTCATAATTACTAAACATTATCATAACTAATAATGTTTGTCAAAATGACAGCATAAATAAATAAATATATATAATGCTTTACAAAACATTATCCTAAATAATGTTTCATAAATACATATAATCTATACAAGCATATATCTACTTATTTTCTATACATTTTTCATTATAATGCATTGAGGTATTTAAATACCAACCATTATTTGTAACTAATAATAATGATAAAAAATACCTTAGCTTATGCTAATAATTAGATAGTGGTTCTAAAGAAGAGAACCCATGACGTCTCGTGACAGGACTAGGATGTCAAGGACATCCGTAGGATTTTCTTGATTTTACTTAACAGCTTTTAGCAAAGATTAACATAGTGTTAAGTTTTAGGTCTTAAGATACTTTTACTACCTCTCAATGGTTAAGGGTAACTTCGGTGTCCCCCCTTTAGGATTAACCGAAAAGAAAACAACTCAAGTAACCTTAGGTGCATGTCCCGTTCGCTAAGTGATTGCGACACTAGGACAACATCTGACATCAAACCATGGATTCCAAGCCATTTCACCTCTACCCCTTTTAGAGGATTCGTGCCCTCAATGATAGGTTGCATTGCAACCTCGGTCTCCTAAACTTGCCTTCCAACTTACCAATTAGAATTATTATACCACATTACATACAATGTTTACTAGTGGGGCCTTGGCCTTGAGCTCCTCACTAGAAACAATACAATAGATATTCACATTTACAAAAATAGCATGGGTGTAGAAGAGGGATATTAAATCCTCCTCCCGTTAAGAATAACACCATCCTCGATGTTCATGCTTTTAAACCGTTTGTCTTCCTCTCTTGGATTTCTTTGCGTGTCATTTATCTATCATCTTTTGCTTACTTGTTATAAACTTCAATCTTTTGATATTTCTGCAAGTTCATAACCTGTGTTTTTCACAAATAACATGAGTTTTTTTCTATTATCTTATCATAAAATACATACATACACATGATTTTTCCAAAAATCAATTAGAACATGAGAAATCATTTTCCTCTGCAATGTCATGTTGCGGCCTTTTTTATGGCAATCCTTCTTGAGTTTGATTTTCTTATTGAGATCTTTTTTGTAATTTCCTACCCCTCCATATATGTTAGTCATATTATATACATGTAAATCATGAGATAAGATAATATTTACCAAAATCTCATTATGACACTTACTTCCATGTACTTTTAGTCCTCCTCTGCTTGCTTTTCCTTCAAAACAATGTTGTTAATGCTCATGACATACATAATATATGCATAGTTCAACTTAATTTTGCATAATTTAAGTATACAAGTTCATAACATAATCATATGCGCATACCTCTTACATAACATCTTCATAGTAGGAAACACTTCCTGATGCGCCATCTCAACACATCATACAGTAGTTTATGTGCTTTAGGAAAAACTGTTCCCCCCCTCAATCCTTCTCGCTTGAGTCCAAGAATTCTTTTCTCGTTCTCCTCAAGCCTTCTCACTTGAGACCAAGAACTCTTTTCTCATTTCCCTCAAGACTTCTCGCTTGAGACCAGGAACTCATTTTCCCCTCAAGCCTTTTCGCTTGAGTCCAGGAAACTTCTTTTTCCCCTCAAGCCCTCTCACTTGAGTCTGAGAAATCGTTTTCCCCTCAAGCTTTCTTGCTTGAGTCCATGAAATTTTTTTTTTTCCCTCAAGAGTCTCGCTTGAGTCCAGGAAATTGTTTTCCCCTCAAGACTTTTTGCTTGAGTCCAAGAAATTTCTTTTTCCCCTCAAGCCCTCTCACTTGAGTCCAAGAAATCGTTTCCCCTAAAGCCTTCTCGCTTGATTCCAGGAAAACTTATGATTACAGCAGACAACCCCAACACCCTCTCAGCATCCGTGAGTTCCCCGGAGTGGCCAGGGGACTTTTAAGTCTCTAAATCCCGGAATCAACCTTTACACACCCTCATAGGGTATTGCAGTGCTCCTGCAATCTGTTAGTACTCCTACCTAAACACATCTCGTGTTTCACTGCCTCACCAGGCATTGCATGGAAATGGTAGTACTCCTACCATAACACTTCTCGTGTCCAATTCCTCCAATAAATTGGTAGTACACCTACCAAAACACTTTTCGTGTTCAATTCCTCCTTACACCAGCCTAGATCCAAGTCCTAGGCTCTATCAAGTGTCGAGAGGGATCAAATCTCCTGAGGTGCAAACCTCTCCTTGAATAGCTCCTTGAGTGCAATACGTGAGCCACCTAATCCTAAGCTCTAAAGTATCTAGTTTAAGTCTCATATTTACTTTTTACTTTGTATTATTCTTTTTTGTTTATGGCCGACATAATATTTATTACTTTTTACTTTGTATTTTTTTTTTTTACTTTGTATTATTTTGTTACTGCACAAGCACAAATCGACAAACACTCTAAAGTCTCATATTTACTTTTTAATTTGTATTATTCTTTTTTGTTTATGGCCGACATAATATTTACCACCTAATCCTAAGCTCTAAAGTCTCTAGTTTAAGTCTCATATTTACTTTTTACTTTGTATTATTCTTTTTTGTTTATGGCCGACATAATATTTATTACTTTTTTCTTTGTATTATTATTTTTGTTACTCGACAAAAATAAGAGCACACTACAATCTGCTGCTCCAAACATTGGAAATCCTACTGATCCAAGGAGAACAAGAGCACACTATCAAAGAGCATGTATGGCTCTTTATTTTTCTGATCCATTATTATCTGAGAAATTTTATTTGATGATTGGTTCAGATCCCAAATCATACTATCATGCCCACCGATATCCACGATGGCAAACCACCATGGATGAAGAGTACAGTTCTCTTCAAAAGAACAATACATGGGAGCTAGTTTCTCTTCCACCTAGAAGAAAATTAGTTCAATGCAAGTGGATCTACCGCACGAAGGTTGCTACTAATGGTTCTATAAGAAAATAAAATTCTAGGATGGTGGAAAAAGGTTTCTCCCAAGTCCAAGGTGTGGACTACACTGAGACTTTTGCACTGGTTGAAAAGATGGATTCCATCCGCCTAGTTTTGGTCATTTCCGCATCCAGGCACTGGGAAGTGCACCACAGGGATGTGAATAGTGCTTTTCTACATGGACACCTTGATGAGGAGGTATATATGAAACAACTAGAAGGATACATATCAGATCCATCATAAGTTTGCAGATTGAAGAAATCTTTGTATGGATTGAAATAGGCCCTAAGAGCTTGGTACGCAAAGATGGACTCCTTCCTTCTTTCTCAGAATTTCAAAAGATGAAAATGTGATCCTAATGTGTACCTAGAGAAAGTTAAAGGTAATTTGTTGATTTTTTTTTTATATTTTTATGATCTTCTCATTACTGGTAGCACTCTCCTTACAATTAACAAGCTGAAAACCGCTGTAAATCTAGCTTTTGATATGAGCGATTTGAGCTTGCTTAAGCAATTTTTGGGCTTGGAGATAGCTCAAAATTTTGATGGGATAACATTATCTCAACAAAAGTATGCTAAAGACCTGCTATTAAATTTTAATATGGCATAATGTAAGGCTGTTCCATCCCCATTCCTCTCAGGAATCAGTCTTGAAGAGGGAAACACCACATCGCTTGCAGATTGCACTATGTATCGATAGTTGATTGGTTCACTACTCTACTTGACACACTCAAGGCCTGATATATCTTATGCCGTGAGTGTTGTATCAAGTTATATTCAATAGCCTCATGAGCTTCATTGGCGAGCAGCCAAGCGGATCTTGCAATATGTGCAAGGTATGAAGCATTTTGGCATACATTATGCTACAGATTTTGAGCTAGATTTAATTGGTTTTACTGATTCAGATTGGGCAGGTGATAGCATAGATCGGAAGTCCACTTCCAGATATGTTTTCATGATTGGAAATGGGCCTATTTTTTGGTCAAGCAAAAAGTAGGAAGCCATTGCACTTTCTTCAGTAGAGGCAGAGTATCAAGGGGCAGTCAATGCCTGCATTCAGGCAGTTTGGTTGCAGGGTATTCTTTCCGAGTTTGATTTTGGTAGCACTACTTTGACTATCCTATTTTGTGACAATCAAAGTGCTATTAATATCTCCACTGATCCAGTTCAGCGGCAGAGGACCAGACACATTGAGATTCATATGCACTACATTCAAGAGTTGGTGCATGATCACACCATCATTTTGCAATATTGCCCTACCGATGAGAAAATTGCAGACATCTTCACTAAGAGCTTCACTGAGAAGAAGTTCTCTTACCTCCGTTCACTGTTGGGGGTGAGTTGCATCATGGTGGAGATAGATTAGAATCATTTTTATGTTTAGCTTGAGGGGGGGATTTCTTCCCACTAGGTTTACCCTCTTTCCTCACTTAGCTTATTTCAACATTTTTTTTGGATTATTGTATTGGGGTGACCTTTGGTCTCAGTAACCAAGGCCCTGCATTTTATTTTTTACATCATAGTATAGATTGAGGGGGGGTGTTAGGATATATCATCATTCACTTATGTACTTTGCATGCATTTTGCATGCATGCATGCATTGCATGCATCCGCATGCTTCCCAATCATCAATATGGTACCTCCAGCACCTAGTCCCTAGTCTCCTAGCACTCGGGAGCTACTTTCCACTCAGATTTATCCCTCCTAGCTTGTCATGCGCCCAGTTCTCACCTTCCACTAAAGAAGGGCACCTTTCTCACCTACCAGTCCAGTTACACTTCAGTTATCACTTCGATTTACCTCCGATTGACCCATAACTGATGTTATCACTCCGATTGACCTCTGATGAGACATGACTGATAGTTATGAGTTCAGTTAAGCCCTCATGTGCCCTCCACTGAGCCTCGATCCCTATTTTAGTTCCACTTACCATTAGTTACACTTATTACACTCAGTTGCACTCAATTAGACTCAGTTTGACACCTAGTTGACAGTTACCTATGCATTGATGACCACCACTGATTGATGAGATGGACTCCTAGTTGGAGCCAAGCTATTCCATTCAGTTAATTTGAATGAACTCCTTGGTTAATTTGAATGGCTCACTCATTGTGACAGTATTGTATTGTATTTTCACCCTCATTGGGATTACAGAGCACTGATGCAAGCTTTTGCACTATTCTACACCATATTTTCTAAGTTTCATCTATTGTGATTGATTTACTTGTTCATTAGATCTGCTGTGACTAATTGTACACCTGCATGGCCACCTGTTCCCACTAAGTTTCCCTCAGACATCCCAAAGTTTGAAGGTAAGACTGGTGAGGATGCCAGTGACCATGTCACAACTTTCCATCTCTGGTGCTCCTCGAATTCACTGAATGATGACTCCATCAGTTTGAGGCTCTTTCAGAGAACCTTGAAAAGTGTCAGAGCCAAGTGGTATATTGAATTGCCTACTGCTGCTTATGGCACCTTTTGGGATCTAGCCATTGTTTTCTTGAACCACTTTCAATTTCCTGTCTAGTATGATGCCGACAAAGACCTTCTGTCGACTTTTCGACAAAATAAGGCCACTCGCCTATCTAATCACATTCATGAGTGGCGAAGGAGAAAGAGGCTCATTAAATCCGACATCCCTCCTGCATTTTTACTAGAGTGGTACCTTAAATCATTCCTTCCTTATATTTCTAGCTAACTCGCAACTTCAGGGGTGTCCTCAGAAGAGGAAGCCATTTTGAGAACCCAATAGCTAGACTTGGTTTATGCTCAGTATGGGCTCTTATACGAGATTATTCCTGATGCATAAAGGTCTAGAATTGACTTAGGTAAACCTAAACCTGGACCACATGCTGATGGCATTGTGGGTTCAGTCGACTCTGCATTGTTTGATGCCTTAGAAAAGTAGGTTCACGCCTTGTCAGTCAAATAGTTTGCTGCAGAAGCAACTTTTGTTGCATCCTCCCCTTCAACAACTGAATCTGTACAACAGGTGCAGAAAAACCAAAAGGGCTCTCGGCAGCCCAACAACAAAAGAAAGGGCAAGAAAGGGGAGGGAAACCAATAAAAGCCCAAGAATACCCAAAATGCTGAGGAGGGTAAAAAGGAAAAAAGGAAGGTTAAGTTCCCTTGCAAGCTATGTCAAGAGGACCACCTTATGCATCAATTCCCTCTAATGGAAGAAGCCCAGAAGTTGATCCGTGAAAAGAAACCTGCTATCTTAAAAGACCCTTTCCCTCACAGATAGAGTTCAACTTATGGCAGCTCTGGTGTTGGGGGCACTACTTGTTCCAAATCAGCTAATCAGTCATTCATTAATATGGTTAATTTAGATGCTCTTTTGCAAACGCAAGCAAGAAATTATACCTCAGACCCACAGCAGAAGGATGTTCCTGAGTCGTCTAGCCCTCTCCACATTGAGTGACTAGTGGATCTGATGCCGAAGATCCCAAAAGGTGTCTTCAAACAGGCTGCACAAAACCCCAATGCGAGGGCTGCCTCCAACTACAATGTAGTGGAGGATTTATCCCAAACCCGTTGTGCCATGTCTACTTTGGAGGTACTGCAAAGTTTTCAATTACAACGAAGTGCACTCCTCACAGTGATTGGAAGTGTAGATTCATCCAACATGCTTTCCCATTTTTATATGAAAGATATCAAGTTTCGGTTGTTGTACCACGCCGCTCTCCAGATAAAGGTCGTCCATGGTTCCATGACCATTCGATGAGCTGTTGTAGATGATGGCGCATCCACGTGCATAATCTCTATTTATTACTGGAAGGATTTAGGAGAACCTAAGTTAGATCCCTCTAATATGGTACTTACCGCCTTTGATGGAAGATCTTTCCGTCCACATAGAGTCTTACCATCATTTTATGTTGAACTTGTCGGAAAAATAGTATAGCTAGAGGTTGAAGTTTTGGATGCTCTGCTCGATTACAACTTGTTGTTGGGTAAGAGCTGGACATATGCCATGTAGGAAGTGTCATCCATTATTTTCCAGATAATAATGTTCCCTCACGAAGGCAAGATCATCATAGTCGATGAACTTTCGTTTTCACGGAAGACCAACCAAACTTCTTCGAATTCAACTATCCTTTTGGTTGATCAGTATTTCCCAGTTACCGAGAGTTTGGGAGTAGGGCTCTATGGGTCACTAATAGGCACTTTTGACCTACCTTCTCCTGTTCATTTTATTGGTTTTGAAGAATGTTCTCCGTCTGATATTTCTACGGTCAGTTCAACGACTGATCCGTGGATTCTCCCAACTGAATTAAAACCAATTGTGCCTTTATCTATTGCAGAGGTGGCTTACTTGGATTCACATCATGCTGCAATAGAAAATATCATGAATCTATTGGTCTCTATTGAGTCAGATATGGACTATGCTCCTGCCTGGTCAGTGGAATCTATCCACTCTTTTGATTGTCTAGACACTGTTTTACCCTCTGATGAGGTGATCTTGGAAGCTATGATAGGAGTGGACCACCCTTGGGAACACATGCACCAGAGGTCCTATTTTCTTCCCGAACTAGACAGGATAGAGAGAAGTGAGTTTTCTATGGGACCTGGTGGAAGTGTTTATTTGTCCGCTATCCCTTCTACTTCAAAATATGTTTATTCCGAAGAGAAATGGAAAATATATGGAGAACCATTCCGATCAACTTTTCCATCAAACTTGGGGTCATGGAAAATATTTTCATTGGAGCATATTATTCTACCGAGGAGATCATTTTGTATACCAATCTCTTTAAAGAATTCCATGACATCTTTGTTTGGTCATACGAGGAGATGTCAGGCATTGACCCCGCCATTGTTGAGCGTGTCATCACAACATACCTCAATGCTAAAACTGTGAGACAGAAGCTCCGTCCAGTCAACCCTTGAAAAGTTGCTGCCATTAAGGTAGAGGTAGAAAAGTTGGTCAAAGCTGGATTTATCTATCCGGTAGCTATGACGGAATGGGTTTCGAATCCTATTCCGGTAGACAAGAAGCAAGGTACCATTAGTGTCTGCATTGACTTCCGAGACCTAAATAAAGCTTGTTTGAAAGACAATTACCCCACGCCATTCATAGACCAGATCATTGACGCGTGTGCAGGCCATGAGATGTTCTCATTCATGGACGGGTTTTTAGGATATAATCAGATACAAATCAAATTTGAAGACCAACACAAGACAACTTTTATTTGTCCTTGGGGCACCTTTTCCTATCGGAAGATGCCTTTCGGTTTGAAAATTGCTGGAGCTACTTTCCAGCGAGCAATGAATTTTGATTTTCACGACATAAAGCATGTGGTCGAACCTTATCTTGATGATCTCCCAACACGATCTCGAAAGAGATGGGAGCATCTTGATCATTTAAGACTCATGTTTGAAAGGTGTAGATACTACAAGATTCGATTGAATCCCAACAAATGTGCATTCTGCGTTGAATCTGGATGACTACTGGGTTTCATAGTATCCAATCATGACATAATAGTGGATCCATTAAAAGTTGAGGCGATTGTAAATCTTCCTCCTCCTCGAACACTAAGACAACTTCAAAGTCTGCAGGGCATTTCCAACTTCTTGAGACGCTTTATCATTAACTATCCCAAAATTACAAAAGGTTTCATGAGACTACTTAAACAAGACACCTACTTTTTGTGGGATGAGGATGCTCAAGAATCATTTGAGGCCTTGAGAAAGGCATTACTTTTAGCCCCCTTGTTATTCGCTCCAGACTACATGAAGGATTTCCTCTTGTACCTGGCTGCATTAGTATACACAATTGGCATAGTACTGGTTCAGGAGGATGGCATGCTCCAAGAGTATGTCATTTATTATATGTCGCGCACTCTGATAGCTCCTGAGATCAACTATTCTCGCATAGAGAAGTTGGCATTGGCTGTTGTCTATGCGGTCCAGAGGCTACGTCACTACATATTATTACGTACCACCACTGTGGTTGCGGAGGTCAATCCTTTCCAATATGTTTTCACTCGATGAATAATCGGTGGGAAATTTAACAAATGGATTGTCATCTTACAAGAATTTGACTTGTTTTTTCAGTCTGCTAAGTCAAACAAATCACTGGTGTTCGCCGGACTGATTTTAGCGTTTCCTAGTGATAGAGTGCACGTTGAGGATGAAGCATCATTCCCGGATGAACATATCTTTCTCATTGCATCCTCTGACCCATGGTATGGGGATATCCTAGTATATCTCCATACTTTGAGGTTTCCCACCACTTTCTCCAAGGATGAACGATGCAAGCTTAAGATCCATGCGAAGAATTACCTCATCATTTCTGACACTTTGTACAGACATGGGGTAGATTCCATCCTGCGCCGTGTTTGAACCTGGAGGAATGATTCCCATAGTGGAGCTTGTGGGAGTCACCTTTCTGGGTTGGAAATAGCATAGAAAATATTGCGTGCAGGTATTTTTGGCCCACGATATTCAAAGACTGTGTGGAAGCTGTGAAACACTGCCAGAGATGTCAAATTTTCACCCAAAATATGCGAACACACCCAGCTCCTCTCCATCCTGTAATAACAACAGGCCCCTTCACCAAATGGGGGGTTGATTTTATGAATTGTAATCCAGTTTCGGCTGGAGGCCATCCTCATATAATTATTGTCGTCGACTACTTCACCAAGTGGGCCGAGGAAATGCCTACTGTTAAGGCGGATGGAGAAATGACTGCCTATTTTGTTTTTAACCAGATCATTGCAAGATTTGGTATACCCAAAGAGTTTGTGACTGATCACGGTCGTCATTTTGATAACAACATGATGTTCAATCTGTACACCATGTTAGGTTTTCGACAGAAGCATTCGTCTTCATTTTACCCACAGGAGAATGGTCAGGTCGAAGCAGTCAATAAAACCTTCAAGACTATCTTACAAAGGACTATTAATGCAAGTAGAACTAACTGGAACTTTATGCTGTGTGATATCCCTCCTTACCTTCCCTTTATTATTATGTAAAATATGCTTGGAATGAATCCGGCACACGACGACAAACGAATCACAGTGTTAAAACAAAACCCCACCATCTAGCAATCATCATAAGCTAACCATTTACACTAGGTTAGTACTATGAAATCTTTTATTACTTTTGGTTGGGTGGACACCTCCAAGATATATATTGGTACCCTTAAGAAGAGAAAATATATATATATAGATATTGGTATGTGAACAAAATATATCTACAAGATTATTAACCATCTAACATGTACACATATACACTCATAGGTGTATAGGGAAGGAGGAAGTGTAAATTAAATTAGACGTTAATATTCTTTGAGTTATATTTATATATATTATAGTCTAAATTACTATAATATTCTTGGAAAAGATATTAGTACCTTTATAGTTATATATATGTATGGGGAATAGGATCTAACATGCATTTATAAAGGATATGTGCATTCTTTTAACATACACTTATAAAGGTATAAGTTAAAGGAAATATAGGTGTATGATAATGAAACGAATCTTGGTGAATATCTAGTTACTAAGTCTCTTGAGATAAGAGATAGTGTCGAATAGTGGATTGCTTGTTATTTCGGTGTTGTTGAATGCTTGCATTCAATGAAAATGGATTGGCATCGAAATTGTTGGGAGGGTGTCTCCTTAGTGGAGAACCCGAACCCTAACCTCCACCACGTGTTGCCTATCCAAATCCTGAAGACCGCCATTTGTCACGCAGGAAAACTACCAGCGCCAAGCCATTGGATTTTAGTATTGGATTGGTCGTTTACGAGAGGGGGAAGAGATGATTCTGATGCGGAGGGCTCGGCTGTATGTGGAAAGGGAGATCGTGGATCTCGGTTCAATCGGAGATCCCTCCTTGGTGACCTGTTTTGTGGGATCTCTGCGATTTGGGGGGAATCGAGGGTATTGAAATGATTTTTAATCTTCCTCGGTGGGGATTGGTAGGGGATCGGTGAGTAGAGACTGTATGCGGGGAAGGGCGTTGTTGCTAAATAGTGGATCTATGGAAATTGCATGGGGACAATCCACATTTTGATTGCTTATTGTGTATTGAGGCGGAATCATAGCGGGATATGTTTCCTGAGCACAATATGTACCAGCGATCCACCTTGGATGGAGTCTCGGAAGAAACGACTACGATTTCTGGATCTGGGGAGATCCCAGGGTCTGAATTCTTATCTCATTACTGTGTGCAGGAGTTGTGGGATCTCTGCGATTTGGGGAAAAAGGAAATCGGTGAAGAAGAGCGCCAATCTTTGTGTGGAACAGGTTCTGTGACGAAGAATACAGGCTCTCTCTCTCGAGGAAGAGTCGGGAAATACTTTTAGTTCAGGAATGCGATACCGAGGAGGGGATCCTGGCAGATTGACCTCTGCACGTTGCTCGACAAATCTTGCAGCGATCTCTGCAGGAAGCGATCTCTACGGGTTAGAATGGAAGCAAAGTTGATGCAGGCGATCTCTGCACACGAAAAGGAAAAGATCTTTGCATAATAGAAATATGGTAATGTTTTCTCATGGCATCGGGTGGTAAGTCATGCAAACTCTATTTTTCTCCTTTTGTTTATAGAAACTCCCTTAGGGTTATGAAATTTGGTTGCATCCCTCCCTAAACCGCTATTTTACTAGGGATGGTATTTCGAACCTAGTTGCATCATAGTTTTATCCTACACATTAAGTTACCCTCGAATTCCAGTAGGATTTCGATATATATATATGGGTAACTAATATTAGTTTGAACGCTAAGGATATCAGTGCAACCCTTGTATTTACATTTAATTTTACAGTGTCATCGATCTCAGCTTGAACGCTGAGGCCATAGATTAAATGTTGTGTAAATAGTATATTCAATCGTTTTGATATATGATCCCAGCATTATCATTTTGATCTCAGCAAAATCGATTGATTGAATTATAAAAATAGATCTCTGCAAATGTATGTCATCGATCTTAGCTTCAACGCTGAGGCCATAGATTAAATGTTGTGTAAATAGTATATTCAATCGTTTTGATATATGATCCCAGCATTATCGTTTTGATCTCAGCAAAATCGATTGATTGAATTATAAAAATAGATCTCTACAAATGTATGTCATCGATCTCAGCTTGAACGCTGAGGCCATAGATTAAATGTTGTGTAAATAGTATATTCAATCGTTTTGATATATGATCCCAGCATTATCGTTTTGATCTCAGCAAAATCGATTGATTGAATTATAAAAATAGATCTCTACAAATGTATGTCATCGATCTCAGCTTGAACGCTGAGGCCATAGATTAAATGTTGTGTAAATAATATATTCAATCGTTTTGATATATGATCCCAGCACTATCGTTTTGATCTCAGCAAAAGAATGTTGCACTGTGTTCAGTTTGAATCTGCGTTTTCCCATCTTATAGGATCAGGGTGTTAAGAGGGCGGCCATGCATATCATATAGATGCAATAATGCATTCTATGTGTTGTTATATAAAAACTCTGAAATAGCTTCATCTCCTGCTGAAAACGCACATAGATCCCTACATATATGAAAACGCATTTGCTAAGAAAACGCAGAAGTTGGGAAAGACTCTTGAAGAGTTCGACTCGAGTCATAGTTAAATACTCCGATTGGTACTAATGTATTTACATAGGTATTAAACTCTGGTTGCTTAGTATGTTCTGCGTGGGTAGAGAGTATGAATACCCTATCTGGAGTGTATGTATGGCGATAGGACTGAACCAAGTACTTCATTGTAGTTGAATTTTGTTTATTATTATCATCTCAAAGTTACTTTTGCAAGAGGTATGTTAAGAATTATATACGTTGCAGGAAACTAGTGCCGACCCATGATCGCAGGGTACTAATATTTAAGTTGGTATATTTCTGTTGATCTCGGAAAATCGTATTGAAATACGAGCAGGTTATGAAGATCTGAATCTATTTTGAAATGGTAATACAGGGACAGGATCCCCTGTAAATCTGATTGATGTTATCATAAATTGGAGAATTAAATTCTCTATGAGTTAAGAGAAGTGGAGTTTCATATTGTAAATCACTGTTGCATGATGCAACCCTCGAGGTTGAGGAATAATAAGATAACACGCTTCGTGGACGTAGCCCAAAGAGTTGGGTGAACCACTTATATCCGCCTCTCTTTATGATGTGCTTATTATTTGTTTTCTGATATGTTCATTATATGTTTCTTATGTGCCTTAATTCTCTTTGAAAACTTATAAAGGGTGAATGTCTATACCAGTGTACCAATGTAGATATTGGTAGGGAAAGTGCGTTTGTTGACAATGACATGGTCTTATAGACATATTTGGTGTTTAAGTATGGTTATGTAATCAGTAATGAGTAAGACATATAAATATATATGATAAATGATAAAGGATGTATGTAGATGTATGATAAGTTATAAGTGTCACGATTTTTCGGGAGGACAATCTTGTCCAGTTAAATGTATGTAGTGAAAGAATAAGCAATCAATAGAAAATGTTACTTGGCGGAATGTTGTAAAGTGTTACATAGGGTTCTTTTATTTATCTTTATTATGTACTGTGAAAGAAATTTTTAAAAAATCACTATCCTAACATCAATATTTGGGAGATGTCACATATGGTATCAGAGCACAGGTTGCAAACACTCGGGCATAGTTGGGCTCAGTTGAGGAGGTAATATAAGCTGGTCAAGGGAACTCCATCGATAAGACGCAAACAAAGGATTTATGTTCCAAAGAACCAGCAAGAGGTAATCGACAAGATGTCTTTTAAATCGCAAGTAAGTATACTTCACTTGTTAGGCATTCTAAAGGAAAAGCATTGTCTATATGTGAGCATTTATATGTTTCCTTCCGAAGATTGAATGATCTTCTATTTATAAATACTAGAGTATGAATATCTCATCATGCTCTACAATTAGTTTCATTAAAGGATAAGAAAGTATTCTTTAAAAATGATTAAAATAGTTGGAATATGTTCCTATATTTACCTTGGTGATATTGTTAATATTTTCATATACGTTGATCGCAATGATAGTAATGAGAATCATAGGAGCATTTGCATGTTCAAAAGTTCATAAACATAATTAGGATTATGTATCTAATGAAAGATGTACATTCATATCTGGTCGATTGATGCCATTGGTAGGGCTTTAGTACATATATAAGTCAAGTCATAGACATTCATCATAGGTAATTGATTGCTTCAATCAGATTTATGAGGATAAGAAAAGTTCTAGGCTTGGAAAGGTGACTATACAAAAGAAGACAGGATAGCAAACATATTGAATCATAAGGATTGAATGAATGATGGTTAGGTCATTATGAGAAGGATTGGAAAAAAATTGTCATGAATTACCTAGTTATTGATTTCACGCATTTATGTTGGGACAATTGTATTAAGTATGTGCACGAGATTGTAGGGTGCAGGGATCCTTATCATGTTAGAAAAATGCATAAATGGTACTACGGAGTAACTCCTGAAATTATCCTTATTGGCTAAATGTTATTGAGAGAAGGTATAGAAGATGTTTGTACATTATATTGAATATTACATGTGATGGTTTCAATATAGAATATTAGTTTTGTGTTCTTCCTTAATTGTTATGTGACATGGTAGAAAAGAATGATTAATTGATTTTATAGATATATAATCTTCAAGGTTAATGTAAGTAATGTTACTATCCAAACCATAGATGGTTAGAAGAATTGTAAAACTTTTATGAATGATTAACAAAGGGTCATCCTCAAGGTAAAAGATTGAAAGGATAGGAATTAACTTCATTTGGTTTAAATGGACATTCTACTGTGAGAAATTTTCTAGGACTAGGAAATTGCCATCCTTGTGAATGATTTTCATGACCTTCGACTTAACTCTACTTCCATAAACGAGTATCCTTCGTCATTATAACCTTATCTGAAGATTTCAAGGGATAAAAGAGAATAATTGTTAAGAATCCCCTTGTCTCTTTGCAGTATAGGATTATATATAATAATGAAGTATAAATGTGTGACATGGGAACACGCTGGTAGCCTTGCTTGAAGGTTCAAAAGGATGATGGTTATAATTACGCAAGAAGTATACATGTGTATTCAAAATAGTTAAAAAGATGCTTATGATGAAATGTTATATATTCTATTTTTAGGAATCCTTACTAGGAATGTTGGGATACTGGGAGTGGTTGACAGAAGGAATTATACCTTCATGTGGTCAAAGCGTGTGATATATGTATGGATACTTAAAAATCCGTTAAAGAATGCATGAGTACCTTTTATATATACCTCTTACTTCAATAATTTATACCAAGATAGACGTGGGAAACAATGAGTAATAGTGATACTTTTATTTTTGCTCAATAATTATGCCGACTTGCTGTTCATGTACAGTTATATGTTTTCTCAAATTGATTATTTTGTTAAAACGGATAGATTATTGGAAACCTAGAACCAACTGTTAACACCTAAAAAGTGCTCACTAGCTCATTCCCTTACTCACATGACCCATTTGTCCACTTTTCCACCATCTGAGCCTCTGAAACCAACAAAAGGTCACCAAAAGACCTTAGTACACCCCTTTTTCCATTAAAAAAGATTATTTTTCCAAGAAAATCATAAAAAACCCTCAAAAAGGGTCCAAATTCCCAAAAATATTAAAAAGGGAATTAAAATATTATTTTTATTCAAAAAAGGAAAAAGGAGGGAAAATTACCTAAACCATGTTGGTCAATACCATTTGGTTTCCACAAAACCACAAATGGTATTCCCCACCACCAAAACCTATAAAAAGGTGGTAGGGGCTCCTCATTTCATATCCTTCCATTATCTCATCCTTATGCTGCTGAAATCTCCCCTGAGCACTTTTAGCCATTGAAGCAACCTTGGAGAAAGAGACCTATTGGAGTTTGGAGCTACTCATCTTGGGAGTTGCTCAACATCAACCTTCACCATTGAAGGTAATATCGCAAGCACTTGCCTGCCCCCCACTTTTCAATACAAAAAATTATTTATTATGTTTCTTGTTCTTGATTTTGAAATGTTTACATTATTTGCTTAGATTCTTGTTTAGATCCATGAAAAGTATTGTTTATTTAGTTTATTGTTTTTATTTCTATTGAAACTGCTACTACTAGTTAGTAGGTGCCCATAGCACTAAGCTTGGTTGCAAAACCGAGCCAACAGTTTTTGGCGACTCCGCTTTGGTTTGAACTTTAGATCTCTAGCTTTGCCATTAAATCTTAGCTTTTATGAATTTTTAACCTTTAGATCCATAGATCTACCATCTTAGACAGCAGATCCATTGCTGTTCTGAGATTTGGCCCCATAAACAGCCCGAAATTTTCAATTTTCGGGTTCGTTTCTCGGTTTCCGTGCACGGCTTCCGCCTCGCGGATTTTTTACAGACAGTCGCGCGGTCCATCGCGACTTTTCTGCCTTTTTCCGCGCGGTCCATCGCGGATTTTTTACAGACAGTCGCGCGGTCCATCGCGACTTTTCTGCATTTTTCCGCGCTGCTCATCGCGGCTGTGCGGCCAAAACCTGCGCTGCTCATCGCGACTGTGCGGCCAAAACCCGCGCGGTCCATCGCGACTGTGCGGCCAAAACCTGCGCGGTCCATTGCGACTGTGCTACCAAAACCCGCGCGGCCCATCGCGGCTGTTCGTCCAAAACCCGCGCGGCTGAATTTTTTCATTCGGCCATCCCGATTTTGAAAAATATTTTTTACTGTACTTTCTGCCCATAGCACATTTTTTACAGTACTAAATTCTGCATAGTTTACAGATTTGAAAATTTTTTTTACTATTTAAATGTGCATACCTAGAAATCTTTTTAAAAATTTTCAAGAAAGTGAAAGAAAGACTCATTTTGCATTCTTTATCTAGATTCAAATTTTTTCTTGTTTACTTCTTTAGAATCTTGCCCATAGCAATTTTTATTGAAACGAAGAAATCCATTTATTTCTTTTAAAAAGGAGTTTATTATTTGCTTTCATAAATCCAAGAAATCCTTTATTTTTTGAGTTATTTTTTGAAAAAAGCATATTAATTCCTTTTAGTGAAAAAAGTCTTAAATATTTGCTTGTTATTTTTCGAAAAATCCTTTATTTTTTGAAAATTTCCCTTAAAAGCATTTAATTTTTCCAAGTTCAGTTTACAACACCTCACGTGCACTCACACGATCACTTAATTGAACTAAGACTTAAAACGTACCCTAATTTGAACACACTCTTAACCCCACTTGGGGAACACTAAAAGAATTCTTGTAGCTAGGAAGTATTGGGGGGATAGGTGTTCCAATAACACCCCTCAGTTCATACATCTAAGACATAGAAGTTGTCCAATTAGGGAGCTAAAATCTCTTAGTACTTTTTGGCGCGGTCACAACCGGTTTGTGGGAAGGCCTCTCCCCTAGGAGGGTTGAAGTCGCGAGGATGGTTCCGGAAGCCTGAGTGGGATACCGAAACCCATTCAGTAACCGAAGGGCTACCATTCGCAGTTCTCGGGATATCCCTGTATTGGGATATTGCGATCAAAGGACCAAACGGCAGATTTACCTTTTCTCGACGCGTCATGAACGGAGTATCCTAGTAGCCTGTCTTTTTAGGATTGATTACCCGGTGTCCCTCCCGGTAGGGGGATATCTAGCCATTGTCTCAACATTCATATTGTCTGACTTGGATTTCATCACCTTGCAGAGGATATCGTCTGTTTGAGTCACAATACTTTTAGATTAGGTGTTTGCATGATCTTTACCACCTTTTGAGTCTAGTTACACCTATTTTTTCTAGGAGCCGCTTGCATGTTGGTATTCTGACCAGTTGTTGCATTCCTCCACTTATTGTAGCACAACTGCTAGAATAAGTGCATTTTTGAGGATTGATTTTTTGGCCTGTGAGCCTTCTTTTTTCACTCCCCTTCTTGCACCCTTGGTTGCATTAGGGTTTTGAGTCTTTTACATACATATCACCACCTGATACTTAAAACAAATTTTTACATAAACAACATATTCTCACCATTGAGAATTCTAGACGTTCTCGTCGTCTACAGGGCGAACTCCCAGAGTTTAGTCCACTTGGCTCTCCACGTCACGGACGCAGAGCATTATCCCTTGATTCGACACATCGTCAATCAATTAGACAGTCATCCGATTCTGACATACCCCACTTCACCTTTGATTTGGAGGTAGAATCTGAAAACCCCACCGAGTTACCACCAACCACAAGTATGTCTGGAACACCAGTTGATCCACAATTTACATTAACGATAGGTCAGACATCCGCAGACCCTTCTGCGGTAGTACCATCCACGGCAACAACCACCCCCTTGGGTATGCCCAATATGGGTAACACTCCACATTCAGGAATGCCTAGCACAGGACCACCACCTGTCATGGGCATGCCCAACATGGGGGTCATACCCCCTTCGGTTTCCACAAACCCTATCCCAGGAATCCCCGGTGAGATTCCTAACCCAAGTGTAACTCATGTTTCACTTGGCAGTGCTATACCAGGAATCCCCGGTGCGATTCCTAACCCAAGTGTAACCCAAGTTGCACTTGGGAGCGCTAACCCATATCATGCCACACCTTTTGGAGGGCACATACCCTCCATACCTAGCATACCTATAGGCGCTACTGGACCCCTACACCATACCACAATGGCTAGGCAGGTCCCGGTTCCGGTCACCACATCCGCTAGTCTACCATACATGGCAAGTCTCAACCTGCCAGATTTAGCTAGGCTCACAAATGACCCCATCAAACATGATCCTGCTTGGCCCCATATGCCCACTAAGCTTCCCTCTGACATCCCTAAGTTTGAGGGTAAGGCTGGAGAAGACCCCCAAAATCACATCATGTCCTTCCATTTATGGTGTTCCTCAAACTCCATAGTGGATGACTCAATCCGCCTACGGCTTTTACAACGCACCTTCACTGGCTCCATCGCCAAATGGTACATCGAGCAACCCCATGGGATGCATTCCACATTTACCTCCCTTGCCTCGACCTTTCTACAATTCTTCCAGCTACCTGTCCGCTACGATGCGGGCGTCGAGATCCTACTGTCTTGCAGACAGAACACGGCCACGCATATCACTGACCATATTCATGATTGGCGTCGGCGCCGAAGCCTATGCAAGATCAAATTAGACGACCGAATCTTTTTAGACTGGTTCCTTAAATCCCTCCTTCCTCTCATTGCGAAGGATGTAGCGTCTGAAAGACCCCAGTCTGAGGAGGAGGCCATCCTTAAGGCCCAACAGTTTGATCTTATCTATGCCCAGTCAGGTTACCTATATACGATCATACCTGATGCCCCACGAGGTGACTCTGCACGCGGTGACACACCGGGGGCATCACATGCCGCTGATGGCATTATTGGCCAAATTACACCGCAAGCAAAACCTTTCATTATGCTTAGCACCATGCCCGCCCCAGACCTTTCTAGGGCTACATCTAGTTCCGGGGCGACAACTTCTTATGCTCCAACAAACCAGAACCATCACGTTCATGGACCCTCTTGTCCACAACATTGTTATGGCCAAGCGCCATCAGCATATGTACCCCCTACATACTATGCTCAACCTACGGTACAGACCCCCATGCAGTTCCCACAACAGCCCATGCATTACCCACAACCGGTTGCACCAGCTAACCTCACACCTCCACCAGCTCAGGGGTACCAACAACCCCAACAGGCAACTGGACCACCTCCACCTCCACCTGCATACTATCTACCGCAACCTGCTCCCGCACCTGCGGCTCCCCAAAATCCCCCCAATGCTCAAGGGCACGTGTACGCACAACAACATCAGCCCCAATACCAAAACAACCAGCGCAACCAAGGTGCGCAACAGAACCGTGGTAGAGGTCATAACCATGGTAATAACCAACAACATCAGCAAGGTCCTCCACCTCCCAATCCTCCGCAAAATAAAAATGCTGCTCCTCCCAACCGCAATCCGGATCGGAATCCTAAGCAGCCTAGAAATAATAACCTCAGAACAAACCACCCTTGTTCTATTTGCGGGGTCTATGGTCATTACACGCATTCTTGCCCACATTTGGAGCGAGCTCAGCAACTCTGGACCAACGATGCCCATCGTAAAGGGAAAGTGGTTCCTCAGCCACCACCCAACCCTCCACCACCTCAACATCAACCTTTGGTGCTGCAAAACCCCTTTCCAAACCAGGGTGTAGTGAACACTCAGCCGTTAGCCCCCCCTCAGGGAAACGTGCCACTACAGCAGATCACTTATGCATCCCCTGATCAACCCATGTTCGATTCAGGTACTCACCATTTGTTGATGATGTCGACTGCCGATGCTAACCTCCAAACTCGTTGGAACCAATATGGCTCCACCTCTGAATCCCCTCCCGCCGACAAGAACACTAACGTTAATCCCACAGATCAAACATTACGTATACCTCCGGCTTCACTTGATGGCGCTTCCAAAGCACCTCGCTTCCCACTTTGTCGCATCAACAGTAATCCCAATGCTCGCGCTGCGTCAAATTACAACATCCTAGACGACTTAGCCCAGTCTCCTGCAGCCATGTCTGCTTTAGAAGTCTTGCAAAACTGTCCTTCGCAGCGCAAAACTTTGCTCTCTGCCATTGGCGCCATTGACCCCAATGATTCACAGTTGATCGCATTCGATTCAGACCAGTCTGAACCCCGCCTGCCTTCCTCTTTAGCATTCCAAGTTTCCGTTTCTGTTCGGAATCTTGTCATCCATCGGTGCATTATCGATGAAGGGGCCTCCACATGCATCATGTCCACATTTGTTTGGCAGAAGTTGGGATCCCCTACTCTCCAGCAGTCCACGACTGCATTACGAGCTTATGACGGCCGTTCGGCTCAACCCCTAGGTCTGTTAGCCAATGTCCCTGTCCAGCTGGCGGGTAAAACCGTGCTCATTGACATTGAGGTCATCAATGCCCCACTAGACTATAACCTTTTACTTGGTCGCAACTACATGTACGCCATGAAAGCGGTTGCCTCATCCGTTTTTCGTACCATGATGTTCCCCCATGAGGGACGCGTGGTCAAGGTCGACCAGCTCACCTATTACGATCCCAAGGCCCCTACCACACCTGAAAATGGTCTCACCATGGTTGAAAAACCTATTTGTGGTGCAACTACCTCATTCATTTCCTCAGTAGGACCCAGACTTTACTCCGAGGTGTCGATAACCTCTACATTCCAGGCCATTCCACCACCGTCACCGGAGACCCAGGTCGCTAACCTCTGCACTCTTTCACAAACACCCGGTAATCAACCCTCCTTGTTACCCAAACCACCATTGGTCCCTAGTCACATCGGTGTTACACCTATCCACACAATCCCCTTTCTATTTCCTCCTTCGGGTGTAGTAAGCGCCCCGTTTATGGCTACCCTTAGTCTCCCCGGGTTAACATTAGGATTACCCGTGTGGTATATTACGCCTCCCGTTCCTCCACCGACACCAAATGTCATCCTACAATCGGTGCAACCCATTGTTACTTCTACCCAACCACCTCCCGGTATCACGACTCCTTCGTCGTCGACAAATCCCCCTCCATTCGTCAGGCCCACTGGGGGCAGAGGCCCACAACCATACACTGCGGTTCCCCCACCCAAGGCAGTTAAACCTCCCCCCATATTTCGTGCTCCTCCAAAATGCTCGCTGTGTGATGAGTTAGGCCATCCAACCCATCAGTGCCCACAGTTACCTGCATTGCAGGAACACATGCAAATGTTGGACGACGACCCTAACATCCCGGTGGTCAAACTAGATCCAAACCCTATGCCTCGTGATAAATCACTGCGTACCAACCACCCATGTGCGATATGCGGTATTTATGGCCACTACTCGCATAACTGTCATGACATCCCAGACTACAGAGCAGCTCTCTACGAGATGAACAATTTGGACCTAGAGACGGCACCCTCTACTATCGAGGAGATCTACCCTCCCACATCATCCTCATCCGGAGAGATTAACACCATCTATATGATCTCTTCGACTACCACTACCTCATCACTCGATTTGACCACTCAAAGGTCCCGCAATGATGAAGAGGTTCTCGAGACTCCTACTACCTTTGATTATCCCGGGGAAGACATGCACCATCGTCCATACTTCCTCCTGGAAGAGACTTCATCCACCACCGCTACCCAATCCACGGTTGAGTCCAAGGATTACCTTCCTACTAAAATCGACTGGTTAACGGATCCCATGGCCGATATTTCTCCCGTCATCCACATTGACATCTCTGACCCACTTGGTGCCCTTCATACCATCACATTAGGAACCTCCCACAGTGAGCATGAGATCGGAGAATACCAACAACTGTTCCAAGAATTCACTGATGTCTTTACTTGGTCAGATACCGAAATGCCTGGCCTTGACCCCGCCATTTATATGATCTCCACTGGATACCCCTCTGTCCGGTCGGCCCCTTCCATTGATCCCTTTGACACACAGGTTGAACCCTTTCAAATCAACCAGGAAACCACATGTCCACAACATGGGGGCATGCCCAAAACCTTGCCTACTCATCATCACCGTGATCCTCGTCGGAGATACTGGGGGCATCCACCCCACAAAGGGAATCCCCCATCATCATATCATCACTTCAGTATGCCACCACGACCCACAGCCTCATGGTATAACACCCCGCCAGCAGTTGCTCAATGCCCTATTGATCTCTCTATGAGACAACATCTGCACCACATTGACACCTCTGAGTTAGGGGGCATAATAGATTACCTCGACCCCGGGATAGGGGGCATGATCAATCATTTTGAACCTTCCCCATCATCTCTATCTCAACACCTCAATGAGCCCATCGTTCAAACCAACACATATGTGATCCACAATCACAAACCCCGTGCACATAGCATGGGGGCAGGTCATTAACCCTGCTCACTTTTTCATATTCGTGATCTCAACCATTTTTGAGGTCATGTGTCACTTGTATATTTCAGTTGATTTGATACACCTAGTATTTTTCCCCCACGGGTCATCATTTCTCCCCACCACTGCATCCTTCGCTTGGTGGGATCACCTTTATTTGTAGCCATTTTTTAACCTAGTTCTTTCCTTTAACCATTCCGGAGTCCTTATGACCTCCGTTTTTCGCACCATTTGCACTGCCGGATTCATATTTCCGTGCCCGTGATGATGCTTGAGATCATTTCTCGCTCTCACCTTTAGATTTTCCGGGCATCTTTTCCACGCCCCCTCGTCACCTCGATTTGCGTGCCACATCGGCCGTTCTCCGTTTTCGATGTGCCTTATATCGCCGGATTCAGTTTTCCGCGCTCGTGATGATGCTAGAGATCATTTCTCGCTCTCACCTTTATATTTTTTGGGCATCTTTTCCACGCCCCCCTTGTCACCTCGGTTAGCGTGCCACATCGGCCGTTCTCCGTTTTTGACTTGCCACATCGGCCGTTCTCCGTTTTCGACAATCCTTATGTCACCGGATCCAGTTTTCCGCACAGATGACGGTGCTTGAAACCTTTTCTCGCCCTCATCAATCCATTTTTTGTTCGATATAATTTTATCCCTTTTTCGGGTCGAGCAACCCCTTTTACGAAAAAGGCACTTAGGGAGTTTCTGTTAAGCTCTTTTCTGACTCCTAAAACAATGAAAAGATCGCCGAGCAATCTTGCTTCCTTTCATGCTCGATAAACGTATCTGAAAGGGCGTCTACCTGGTATAAGTTTACCCCTTTTCCGGACCTTGTAGACTAATTACGAAAAAGGTATACTCTAGTCACATTGGCTAGAAGAGTTCTCCATCCGCATCATTTTATGCTTTTTCGGGCCTGGGAGACTAAACTCACAAAAAAGAAACACCAATAGAGTCCACTTACCGCTTTCAGACTCTCTAAACATGAAAGCAACCATGAGCATGAGCCGTCCTGGGCTCACAAAATCCACAGGATCGTACCATTTCAGAGCACACTTTTATCCCTTCTTGGAGCTCATTAAAACTACGAAGAAGGAATCAATGGTGCCTCTTGGCGCCACGACAGATCACATCTACTCATATGGCAGCTTCCCCATTTTGGTCGCCTTTGTTCAGAGTATTCTGCAGTATATCACCTTGATAATCCCTCGACAGCACCTATCAGCTCCTCCTCCCCCCAGAGTCAATATATACCATTCAGTCAAAGCAATGATCCCCACACCTACAAGTCAGTCCCCTACGCTGCCAGGTCAACCATGTCATCATGCTCCGAACAAAGGAAGTTTGAGTCTACCCACTTTTTGACCCAGTTATTTCCCTTCCCCACAAGTATGTCAGTCCTACCATCAGTACTACATCACTTCAGTTCTACACCTCGTGCTCCTATCAAGGAAACATCATTGCCTTGTTAGTTGCTGGTCTCCCTCTGTCGACGACAACTACATTGATTCCAGAGGATAGACCTAGAGGTCCCTGTGTCTTGGACTCATTACCATTTATGATGAGTGCCTACGAATCATTTCGAGAGGAATCCTCCGCGCCTCTCCGAATGGTTGTTTCTCACATGCTCGACTTCAACACCTTGATCGCATCGATGAGACTCGCACAGGGTATTGGTCCGTTCAGTTATTAGTCGAAGACCCCGGATACCTCCTGACTCCTCCACATTTGAGAGTCTTCCTATGGATAACACCAGTTACACTTTTTCTATAGATATCCGGGCTGCGCATGGCGACAGTATTCAGATTTACCCAGGTTCCATACTCCCTTGAGTATACAGTTATAATACTCCCTAGAGATGGCTCACAGTCATTGAGTCCATACAGATGTTGGACACCTTCAGTTTCAGCAGTTCAACAGTTATTCCAATGTATCAGTTATTGAGATCAGCCATGATCATGAGTATATCCCACAATCACGTCCCCTCTGGACCATTATGATGTACCAGTATATTTCTTTACGTATTAGATCCCCCTTCTTGGGACTAATTGTTTTGTATATGTCTCGATACGAGCATGGGAATGCCCGCCTCGTCCTTTATCAGAGATTATACCTCATTCATATTGAGGCAATGTAATATTTTTTGTTTTTGCAGCTTCCAAGGGCCGTGGCTCCAGTCTCCAACCGGTCTCTTCTCTCCCCTAAAACCCAGAAAAAGGACAAAAGAACTATGATGTCTATCGGCCATACGATGAGCTCCTGCCCTCACACATCAGGGGGCAATCTGTTAACACCTAAAAAGTGCTCACTAGCTCATTCCCTTACTCACATGACCCATTTTTCCACTTTTCCACCATCTGAGCCTCTGAAACCAACAAAAGGTCACCAAAAGACCTTAGTACACCCCTTTTTCCATTAAAAAAGAGTATTTTTCCAAGAAAATCATAAAAAACCCTCAAAAATGGTCCAAATTCCCAAAAATATTAAAAAGGGAATTAAAATATTATTTTTATTCAAGAAAGGAAAAAGGAGGGAAAATTACCTAAACCATGTTGGTCAATACCATTTGGTTTCCACAAAACCACAAATGGTATTCCCCACCACCAAAACCTATAAAAAGGTGGTAGGGGCTCCTCATTTCATATCCTTCCATTATCTCATCCTTATGCTGCTGAAATCTCCCCTGAGCACTTTTAGCCATTGAAGCAACCTTGGAGAAAGAGACCTATTGGAGTTTGGAGCTACTCATCTTGGGAGTTGCTCAACATCAACCTTCACCATTGAAGGTAATATCGCAAGCACTTGCTTGCCCCCCACTTTTCAATACAAAAAATTATTTATTATGTTTCTTGTTCTTGATTTTGAAATGTTTACATTATTTGCTTAGATTCTTGTTTAGATCCATGAAAAGTATTGTTTATTTAGTTTATTGTTTTTATTTCTATTGAAACTGCTACTACTAGTTAGTAGGTGCCCATAGCACTAAGCTTGGTTGCAAAACCGAGCCAACAGTTTTTTAAAAACTGTTGGCTCGGTTTTGCAACCAAGCTTAGTGCTATGGGCACCTACTAACTAGTAGTAGCAGTTTCAATAGAAATAAAAACAATAAACTAAATAAACAATACTTTTCATGGATCTAAACAAGAATCTAAGCAAATAATGTAAACATTTCAAAATCAAGAACAAGAAACATAATAAATAATTTTTTGTATTGAAAAGTGGGGGGCAAGCAAGTGCTTGCGATATTACCTTCAATGGTGAAGGTTGATGTTGAGCAACTCCCAAGATGAGTAGCTCCAAACTCCAATAGGTCTCTTTCTCCAAGGTTGCTTCAATGGCTAAAAGTGCTCAGGGGAGATTTCAGCAGCATAAGGATGAGATAATGGAAGGATATGAAATGAGGAGCCCCTACCACCTTTTTATAGGTTTTGGTGGTGGGGAATACCATTTGTGGTTTTGTGGAAACCAAATGGTATTGACCAACATGGTTTAGGTAATTTTCCCTCCTTTTTCCTTTCTTGAATAAAAATAATATTTTAATTCCCTTTTTAATATTTTTGGGAATTTGGACCCTTTTTGAGGGTTTTTTTTATGATTTTCTTGGAAAAATAATATTTTTTAATGGAAAAAGGGGTGTACTAAGGTCTTTTGGTGACCTTTTGTTGGTTTCAGAGGCTCAGATGGTGGAAAAGTGGACAAATGGGTCATGTGAGTAAGGGAATGAGCTAGTGAGCACTTTTTAGGTGTTAACACCAACATGAAATAAATACAGGTTAGTAGGATGCGGTAATCTTCTGACGTCCTTATGTTGCCACAAGGAATGACTGTTTTTATCTATTATGTGTTAAGGAAAACATTGCTGACATGGAATTTGCAGGGTAGATCGGAAGTGATCTTTGAGACAGTAATCGAGGTAAACTAGACCCTCGGCAGATGAAGGTGAGCTATGCGGTCGCCTTTTGCAAAGGTATATGGTTATCATTATAAGGTATGCAAGTATGTTTTAGAAAATGGGTTATTCCTATGTGATATTAGTATATACAAAAGAGAAGTTGTATAACTAAAATAGGAAGTGTGTTTGATGGTGAAGGATAACATTCGAGGTTAAGAAATCATAATGTCCACGGGTCATCATAGGAATAATATTATTTTTTCAAGGGATTATGTAATCCTATTAAGGAAGTGAGTTATGTTTTGGAAGGAGAAAACATTTACTTCAGATGATCAAGTATGGATATGGTAGTTTGAAGAATGAATGATTTTCTTATTTACAATATTTGATTTTGTTATATAAATTGTTACTAACAATTGAATTTGGCAGATGGCCAAAAACTCGGTGGAACTTGTTGAAAGACAAAAGATTAATATTGAGGATGAAAGATCCACATTGCAGCTTTATTATTGTTAATTATTGTTGAATAAAGAACTAGAACAAATTGGTCCGAGAAATTGTAGGGTTACAAAATGTAATATGACGAAATAATTGATGAATTTGAATGAGATTTTCCTAGACTCAAGCAAGGTGGCTTGGGAAAATAAATTCCGGGACTCAAGCGAGAAGGCTTGAGGGGAATTGTGTAAAGAGTGTTATAATGGCATTGAAATACTCCCTAAAATCAGGGATTGAACAGCCACTAGGATTCTCGGAGAATCGACTGGCTGTAAGACCTAGGCAAGCTATAAGAAAATGTATATGTGGGAGGCAGGACGCTGCTTAGTATACATGAAAGAAATGTTTGCTGCGTGAGCACTAAGGTGTTAGGCAAGACATGAAAGAAATGTTTGCTGCGTGAGCACTAATGTGTTAGGCAAGACATGAATGAAATGTTTGCTGCGTGAGCACTAAGGTGTTAGGCAAGGCATGAGAAAAAGGATTGCTGCGTGAGCACTAAGGTGTTAGGCAAGAATCTCCTGGATCAAATGAATGTTGTTTGTTGTTGATTTTGTCAACAGTATACAATCAGGGAACACTAGATTTATTCCATATGTTGCAAGTGTTATATGCAATAAAGAACTCATGATTTATGTTCGTGAATTTGATCATGAAGTCGATGACAGATTATTACTAAACATTGTCTCTGTTGAATTCCAGTTTCGTGATACAAATGATTGCTGCAAGAGAAGTGCGAACACCGAGGACGGTGTTATTTTTAAAGGGGATGAGGATGTGATATCCCTCCTTACCTTCCCTTTATTATTATGTAAAATATGCTTGGAATGACTCCGGCACACGACGCCAAACGAATCACAGTTTTAAAACAAAACCCCACCATCTAGCAATCGTCATAAGCTAACCATTTACACTAGGTTAGTACTATGAAATCTTTTATTACTTTTGGTCGGGTGGACACCTCCAAGATATATATTGGTACCCTTAAGAAGAGAAAATATATATATATAGATATTGGTATGTGAACAAAATATATCTACAAGATTATTAACCATCTAACATGTACACATATACACTCATAGGTGTATAGGGAAGGAGGAAGTGTAAATTAAATTAGACGTTAATATTCTTTGAGTTATATTTATATATATTATAGTCTAAATTACTATAATATTCTTGGAAAAGATATTAGTACCTTTATAGTTATATATATGTATGGGGAATAGGATCTAACATGCATTTATAAAGGATATGTGCATTCTTTTAACATACACTTATAAAGGTATAAGTTAAAGGAAATATAGGTGTATGATAATGAAACGAATCTTGGTGAATATCTAGTTACTAAGTCTCTTGAGATAAGAGATAGTGTCGAATAGTGGACTGCTTGTTATTTCGGTGTTGTTGAATGCTTGCATTCAATGAAAATGGATTGGCATCGAAATTGTTGGGAGGGTGTCTCCTTAGTGGAGAACCCGAACCCTAACCTCCACCACGTGTTGCCTATCCAAATCCTGAAGACCGCCATTTGTCACGCAGGAAAACTACCAGCGCCACGCCATTGGATTTTAGTATTGGATTGGTCATTTATGAAAGGGGGAAGAGATGATTCTGATGCGGAGGGCTCGACTGTATGTGGAAAGGGAGATCGTGGATCTCGGTTGAATCGGAGATCCCTCCTTGGTGACCCGTTTTGTGGGATCTCTGCGATTTGGGGGGAATCAAGGGTATTGAAATGATTTTTAATCTTCCTCGGTGGGGATTGGTAGGGGATCGGTGAGTAGAGACTGTATGCGGGGAAGGGCGTTGCTGCTAAATAGTGGATCTATGGAAATTGCATGGGGACAATCCACATTTTGATTGCTTATTGTGTATTGAGGCGGAATCATAGCGGGATATGTTTCCTGAGCACAATATGTACCAGCGATCCGCCTTGGATGGAGTCTCAGAAGAAACGACTACGATTTCTGAATCTGGGGAGATCCCAGGGTCTGAATTCTTATCTCATTACTGCGTGCAGGAGTTGTGGGATCTCTGAGATTTGGGGAAAAAGGAAATCGGTGAAGAAGAGCGCCAAGCTTTGCGTGGAACAGGTTCTGTGACGAAGAATACAGGCTCTCTCTCTCGAGGAAGAGTCGGGAAATACTTTTAGTTCAGGAATGCGATACCGAGGAGGGGATCCTGGCAGATTGACCTCTGCACGTTGCTCGACAAATCTTGCAGCGATCTCTGCAGGAAGCGATCTCTACGGGTTAGAATGGAAGCAAAGTTGATGCAGGCGATCTCTGCACACGAAAAGGAAAAGATCTTTGCATAATAGAAATATGGTAATGTTTTCTCATGGCATCGGGTGGTAAGTCATGCAAACTCTATTTTTCTCCTTTTGTTTATAGAAACTCCCTTAGGGTTATGAAATTTGGTTGCATCCCTCCCTAAACCGCTATTTTACTAGGGATGGTATTTCGAACCTAGTTGCATCATAGTTTTATCCTACACATTAAGTTACCCTCGAATTCCAGTAGGATTTCGATATATATATATGGGTAACTAATATTAGTTTGAACGCTAAGGATATCAGTGCAACCCTTGTATTTACATTTAATTTTACAGTGTCATCGATCTCAGCTTGAACGCTGAGGCCATAGATTAAATGTTGTGTAAATAGTATATTCAATCGTTTTGATATATGATCCCAGCATTATCGTTTTGATCTCAGCAAAATCGATTGATTGAATTATAAAAATAGATCTCTGCAAATGTATGTCATCGATCTCAGCTTGAACGCTGAGGCCATAGATTAAATGTTGTGTAAATAGTATATTCAATCGTTTTGATATATGATCCCAGCATTATCGTTTTGATCTCAGCAAAATCGATTGATTGAATTATAAAAATAGATCTCTACAAATGTATGTCATCGATCTCAGCTTGAACGCTGAGGCCATAGATTAAATGTTGTGTAAATAGTATATTCAATCGTTTTGATATATGATCCCAGCATTATCGTTTTGATCTCAGCAAAATCGATTGATTGAATTATAAAAATAGATCTCTACAAATGTATGTCATCGATCTCAGCTTGAACGCTGAGGCCATAGATTAAATGTTGTGTAAATAATATATTCAATCGTTTTGATATATGATCCCAGCACTATCGTTTTGATCTCAGCAAAAGAATGTTGCACTGTGTTCAGTTTGAATCTGCGTTTTCCCATCTTATAGGATCAGGGTGTTAAGAGGGCGGCCATGCATATCATATAGATGCAATAATGCATTCTATGTGTTGTTATATAAAAACTCTGAAATAGCTTCATCTCCTGCTGAAAACGCACATAGATCCCTACATATATGAAAACGCATTTGCTAAGAAAACGCAGAAGTTGGGAAAGACTCTTGAAGAGTTCGACTCGAGTCATAGTTAAATACTCCGATTGGTACTAATGTATTTACATAGGTATTAAACTCTGGTTGCTTAGTATGTTCTGCGTGGGTAGAGAGTATGAATACCCTATCTGGAGTGTATGTATGGCGATAGGACTGAACCAAGTACTTCATTGTAGTTGAATTTTGTTTATTATTATCATCTCAAAGTTACTTTTGCAAGAGGTATGTTAAGAATTATATACGTTGCAGGAAACTAGTGCCGACCCATGATCGCAGGGTACTAATATTTAAGTTGGTATATTTCTGTTGATCTCGGAAAATCGTATTGAAATACGAGTAGGTTATGAAGATCTGAATCTATTTTGAAATGGTAATACAGGGACAGGATCCCCTGTAAATCTGATTGATGTTATCATAAATTGGAGAATTAAATTCTCTATGAGTTAAGAGAAGTGGAGTTTCATATTGTAAATCACTGTTGCATGATGCAACCCTCGAGGTTGAGGAATAATAAGATAACACGCTTCGTGGACGTAGCCCAAAGAGTTGGGTGAACCACTTATATCCGCCTCTCTTTATGATGTGCTTATTATTTGTTTTCTGATATGTTCATTATATGTTTCTTATGTGCCTTAATTCTCTTTGAAAACTTATAAAGGGTGAATGTCTATACCAGTGTACCAATGTAGATATTGGTAGGGAAAGTGCATTTGTTGACAATGACATGGTCTTATAGACATATTTGGTGTTTAAGTATGGTTATGTAATCAGTAATGAGTAAGACATCTAAATATATCTGATAAATGATAAAGGATGTATGTAGATGTATGATAAGTTATAAGTGTCACGATTTTTCGGGAGGACAATCTTGTCCAGTTAAATGTATGTAGTGAAAGAATAAGCAATCAATAGAAAATGTTACTTGGCGGAATGTTGTAAAGTGTTACATAGGGTTCTTTTATTTATCTTTATTATGTACTGTGAAAGAAATTTTTAAAAAATCACTATCCTAACATCAATATTTGGGAGATGTCACATGCTGTCTCCTGCTCTTTGGGCCTACCGAGCCAATGTAAAGACTGCTACCGGTTTCTCTGCCTTGCAATTGGTACATGGGATAGAGGCAGTCATTCCGGTTGAGTGCGAGATTCCTTCATTGAAGTTGGCTATCAAACTTTTACCTGACACTTCAGTCTTGGAAGAACGTTTGCTGCATTTAGAACATTTGGATGATTAGTGCCGCGATGCGCTCACAGCAAATGAAGTGCATAAGAATCGAGTCAAGGGATAGTATGATAAGTCTGTCAGACCTAGGGTATTTCTTGAAGGAGACCTTGTTCTACTCTGGGATCAGGACAAGAAACCTTTAGGGGATGGCAAGTTTAATTCCATGTGGCTCAATCCCTACATAGTTTCTAAGGTACTAAAGAAGGGTGCATACGAGCTAATCGAATATGAGGGTAATAAGTTGCCGAAGCCTAGAAATGGGCTCTACCTGAAGAAGTACTATGCTTAGGCATCTGTGCTTTTTCATGTATTTTTAGCTATGCCTTTTTGTAGAGTTAGTTTTGTTTACGGTTGTAGTTACGTCTTAGGCATCTATTGCTTTCTCTTTCAGATGTCGACTGAACACTTTATAAGGTTTGTTGATGGCGCTAGCTGCCACACCCATCAGTTGGCCACAGCTGGTTGGGTTATTTACTCACCAACTGGCCAATTGGTGTCTTCGGGAGGGGCTTGTTTAGGTCCCACAATGAACAATGTAGCTGAATACAGTGCAGTCATAAAGCTACTCCAAGATGCTCTGTTCCATGGCATTTCACATTTCGAGGTACGGCTCGAATCGTAGTTAGTTTTTTTTCAGTTATTGGGTGTTTATCAGGTTAGAGATCCTACTTTGCTACATCATTTTATGCATGTTAAGCTGCTTGAGAGATAGTTTGATTATATCACATATCAACATATTCCAAGGAACTTTAATGCATTAGATGATTCAATTACAAACTACGTTTTAGATTGGCATTTGCATCATTCACATACATAAGTAATTCATGCATAAAACACAATAACACAAATGTAAATAACCAATACTGGGTGAAATCACGAACCTGGGAAACACTTCTATGACAAACAGAGTGAAAAAAATGGAGTGCAGGCGGATGATCACGCGAAAATAAGTCAACCTCAAACTCTAGGCTGAGAGTTTAAAAAACTCTAGGCCGAGAGTTTAAAAAACTCTAGGCCGAGAGTTTTGAGATTTAAAACTCTCGCCTGAGAGTTTAAAAAAAATCTAGGCCAAGAGTTTGAACCAATCGCCGCGCTGTATTTTAAAAAAAAATCTCGGATGAGAGTTTGAACTAAACTCTCGGTTGAGAGTTTGGAAGATATCTTTTCCACCGAGATTTTATCGTCAACAAAACCTTTGAAAATATCAGGCATCTTTCTAGAGCCTGCAACTTCAGCAAGCCTGAACCCCTGCAAATTTTAAGTATTATTTTTTGGACTTGCTAGCAATGGATTCATCTCTGAATCTAGTTTCCAATGATATAATAATTGTTTCATTTTGGTTTGAATTACTATTTATTAATAATTTTTTTGTAAACCTTATCCCTTAGGAAATTTATTACTTTGAAAATCACCCGAAATGAAAATTCAATATCATAACAAAGACAACACCAAAAAATTTGAAATTTCGCAAAGATCATAATTGGCTCGTCCTCTTTAAAAGGGTACTTTTAGTTTTTCCAATAAGAGTCACATTTGAAAGAAAATGTGAAGACAAAAACATCTCTCGATAATGCACCATTTTCTGAACATACGTTGTTTCGATAAATAATAAAAAATAGTTCCCAAGTCTTAAAAAACTCAAAATATAGTCTAGGATCCAATGTAGTGTGTGTAGATTATGAGCCTAAATTTTTTTTCCCTAAAATGAATAACCATCTATCAAAAAACCATCATCAACACAGGTCACTCATTATCCATACCGAAATTTTTCAAGTATATGTCGTATGTTGACAACAAATTTGTCCCACGATATGTCCATAAAAAAATTAAAAAAAAATACGAGTAGAAAGCTAATTAAATTCTCTAAAACCTTTGTGTTTACTACAAGTTAAAATTCCTAAGGGAGATATGGGTTTTTTTGAAATACTGAGAGGGGGGTGAATCAGTATTTGCCAATAATGAAAATTTCAGTCTTGCAAGTTGCTAATCACCAATCATAACAACACATCATTAACATTCATGAAAGATAACAAGATGCACAGTACACAATATTTTTACGTGGAAACCCAACTCCTGGGGGTAAAACCACGGAAGCCTTTTATGATAAAATTTGACCCAGCAACAACTGGGGCTACAAATTTAATACAACTTCTCCAGCTACAACTGGAAGGGGCTAAAACCCCTAGGCTTCGTCAGCTGCAACTAACGAGCTGCTACAACAGCTCAACTCACAAAACTGTGAGCCCTAGCACCACCCTACCACCCTGAAGAAAAAGACGATTGAACCTGTGGACCTGTCAAACCAATCACTGAATCTGCTGCTGATAATTTCTGCTCGCTGATCACTGCCAAGTCATCACAGTACACTGATATATCGTTTGACTACTATACATTGCTCATGTCCATCCTCGTCATACACACTCACTGAACAAGTAATTCTGCTCTGCTTTCACTGAACAGAAGGCATGCATCATCATTCATCATCATCATGGGTATGCATCATCATAGTAGAGTTTGTATCATAATCTTCTCACTGTACATCTTGTATGTATCATCTTCAAGTATACATCATAGTGCATAGAAGAATGTCATCACACCATGGCATACATGTACATTATAGAGTATAGGAGAGAAACATATCATAGCATGTGTCAAGGAGAGTGTGCATCATTATCACATGTAGAGTCATCATGTCAAGACATGTATCATCATGTATGTATCAATCACCTTCTAGCATGTATCAATATACCACTGAGCAGTCAATACTGTTCACACACTGCTGTACATAACTGTATACTGATACCACTTATTACATACACCATTTACACATATACTTGTACATATCACATATACTTATACATACCTTGTTACTGTAAGACCATCCCTAGTCTGAAGCAAAACTGTATTGGATCATGGACTGTAACAAAACTTAGATCATGGCAAAAACATTAGTCGTCAACCTCTTTAACACCCCCAAAAAATGTATCTCTGAAGAATTCGGTCTGCTGCCACTGTGGAAAAATCAGGTATCTCTATGCTGCTGTCTATACCCATGAAAAAGTCTACTATTGACTGTTTATTCCACAACCAAAACAACGCTGCTAACTGTTGAACCAAAAGGGAGTCTGCTGCTTTTTGCTTGAGTTAGGACATACTTTTATTCTCTACTGCTGCCACCGAATTATTAACAACTGTTAACCCAAAAGAAAATTCAAAAGATAGCCACAAAATCTTTCCACACCTGCTGTTACCCTCAGCACTAAGGTAGCCGAAAAAAATCAGAGCTATCCTTCTTTAATCCGAAAATTCCCTGAGCAAATTCGATTTTTCTTCTTATCCAAAATGAAAATTAATAGGGTATTTATACTAGTTTTCCCTTCAAAAAACAATTGAGCCGACTTGTCATTAGATAAGATTTTAATTTATATATATACATTTTTTTGTTATAATTTATTTTAAGTGGGCCGACCTGGCAATAGGATAGATAAATAAATATATTCTTCAATGTGGGGGTTAAACCCATGTTTATTGGGCCGACCTAGCATGTATTCCTTGAGGTTCTCCTTTTACCTCTTATTGTATATATATACAATTTTTCTTGCTTCATAATAAACGTTTGCCATGTTTAAGGGTAACTTAACATTCTTTTTTCCTTCCTTTAGAATGTTGGCCCAACTTCTTTAATCAAACAAGATTTGTTTGACCCATCTAGTGTAACAAGCAAGGGCTTCATACCATATGAGTTCTTCAAGCATCCTTCATTAATGCAAGTGTTGCAATGAGCAAGGGTTACATTATCAAATGCAAGCGATGGGCTTGTTCACATGGGCTTCAATAAATCAACAACATCGTCATCAACATTTATCAACACGTAGGGGCTCAACACTATGCCCATCAAGTGATCCAAGTGTCATGTGTGTGGGTTTAAGAACTTTTACAACCAAGTGCAATGGGCTTCTTCATTTTGAACATCAAACGCTCCAAGGCCAAGGTCCCCACCAATGAACTAGATCTTTACCAAGCTTCAATGGTACAATGACCATTAATCATCAATTGTGGGTCCAAAGGCATTTTCATCCAGCCAAGAGGCTTCATGGGCTTCTTCATGGGCAACCCAACAAAGTCAAAGGGTAAATAGGGCTTTGTAATTGTCTCAAGGCCTCCAAGGGCTTCAAGCTTGGGCTTGGACAACCACAAAAGGACTCCTTAGACTCCAACAACACAAAAGACTCTCAGGGGCTCCACAAGGGGCACCAAGACACCACAAGCCCTCACCAGGGAACTGTTGGCATCAATGACAAAACTTTATCAACAATCTCCCCCTTTGTCATTGATGACAACACCTAAGCTCCCCCTGTTTACAACGTTTCTCCCCCTTTGGCATCAATGGAAAAGGGTACTACCTTAAAATAACACTCCCCCTCAGAACATGCTTTCCCAAAGACTAGGCACTTCTGCTTGAAGAAGAAGAATCAATTTAGTGGGAAGAAGGAATTACCCCCAATTTTTGTCGAAGGTACTCAAATGTCCCTTTAGGAAGTGGGTTGGTGAATATATCTGCTATCTGCTCCTTTGTCCCAATATATTCCAACTTGATGTGCCTTTCTGTGACATGTTCATGAAGAAAGTGATATTTGATAGGGATGTGCTTTGTCTTGGAGTGCATGACCGGATTCTTGGAGATGTTGATGGCACTTGTGTTGTCACATAGAATTGGATTCGGCTCATCATATGTTACTTGTAGGTCTTGTAGGTTCTGTTTCATCCAAAGGATTTGAGTACAACATGCTGCTGCTGCTATATATTCTGCTTCTGCTGTTGACAAGGATACTGAGGATTGCTTTTTGCTAGACCATGATACCAAACAGTTTCCTAAGAAAAATGCTGCACCACTTGTGCTTCTTCTGTCGTCCACACATCCTGCCCAATCCGCGTCTGAGTAAGCTAATAAGTCCAACTCATTTCCTTTTGAATACCATAATCCAAAGTCCATAGTTCCTTTAAGATATCTGAAGATTCTTTTAACTGCAATAACATGAGTTTCCTTCGGAGCTGCTTGAAATCTTGCAACCTGTCCAACAGCTTGCATCACATCTGGCCTTGAGGCTGTCACATACAGTAGGCTACCAATCATTGAACTGTAAAGTTTTTGATCCACTGCATTTGATTCATCGTCTTTGCTTAACTTGCAGCTAGTAGTCATAGGAGTGCTCACAGGCTTACAATCTTCCATCTTGAACCTTTTCAACATTTCTTTAATGTACTTGGTCTGAGAGATGAAGATGCCTTCTTCACATTGTGATATCTGAAGTCCCAAGAAGAAGTTCAGCTCACCAAGTAGCGACATCTCAAATTCATTTTGCATAACCTTGGCAAATTGTTGGCTCAGAGTATCATCATCACTACCAAAGATAATATCATCAACATACACTTCAACAATAAGTATGCTATCATGATCAATCTTGATATACATATTACTGTATACGGTTCCCCTTTTGAAACCTTGCTTCTGCAAGTAACTCTCCAATCTGGAGTACCAAGCTCTAGGAGCTTGCTTTAACCCATATACAACTCTTTTTAATCTGCACACATAGTCCATGTTTGCTGATAGTTGGAATCCTTCTGGCTATTCAATATAGAATTCTTCTTCTAGTTTTCCATTCAAAAAGGCTGATTTGACATCCATTTGATACACTTTGATATTTTTAGCACAAGCATAGGCCAATATCATTCTTATAGCTTCCATTCTGGCTACTGGAGCAAATGTTTCTTCAAAATCTATCCCTTCGATTTGAGCATATCCTTTGCAAACCAATCTCGCCTTGTTTCTGATTACCTGTCCATCTTCATTCAGCTTATTTCTGAAAATCCATTTTGTGCCAATCACATTTTTGTCCTTAGGTCTAGGAACAAGTTCCCATGTTTCATTTTTCTCGATTTGATCAAGTTCTTCTCCCATGGCTTTGACCCAATCTTCATCTTCACTAGCTTCCGCAAAGTTACTCAGCTCAACTGTAGATAGTAGTGAGAAATATACTTGTTCTAGTCTTCAGACTTGTCTTCAATCTTTTCTGGTTTCTATGCCGACATTTTTGTCACCAATAATCAATTCCTGTGGATGATTCTTTTGATACCAATTCTTAGGAGAGTTTTGGTGTTCTTGATGTTGATCATGTACTTGTTGATCCTGTGTAACTTTTGGCTGAATTTTTCTCTGTTCTTCTTCTTCTTCTTCTTCTTCTTCTACTTCATCATCATCATCTTCTTCTTCATGTTCTTCTGAGTCTTCCTGACATTTTGGCAGGATCGATTCATCAATCTTTACATTGATGCTTTCCACTATCTTACCTAATCTCAGGTTGTAACACTTGTAGGCCTTTCTTTTGGATAAGTACCCAACAAATATTCCTTCATCTGCATGAGATTCAAATTTTCTAATCTTCTTATCATCTCTTCTGATGTAGCACCTGCTTCCGAACACTATGAAGTGTTGAACATTAGATGTTCTTCCTATCCATAGCTCATAAAGAGTTTTATTAGTGTTTCTTCTGAGAAATCCTCTGTTCATAATGTGGACTGCTGTATGCACTGCTTGAGCCCAAATTTTTTTGCTTAGTTTAGCTTCATTCAACATAGTTCTGGCCATTTCTATCACTGATCTGTTCTTCCTTTCTGCTACTCCATTCTGTTGAGGTGTTCTGGCAACTGAAAATTGTCTTTTTATACCATTTTCTTCACAGTACTGATAAAATTGATTTGATGTGAATTCTCCGCCATTATCAGATCTGAGACACTTGATCCATTTACCTGTTTCATTTTCAACCTGTTCTTTAAAGATCTTGAAGCATTCAAAGGCTTCCGATTTCCTGTTAAGAAGGCATACCCATGTCATCCTGGAGTAGTCATCAATGAGCAGCATGAAGTATTCTTCACCATCCAATCCTTTATTCTTGGTTGGCCCACATAGATCAGTGTGGACAAGCTCTAAGGGTTTTGTAGAAGAGTATTCTTTTGTCTTGAAATTTGCTTTTGTAAGTTTCCCATGCTGACAGTGCTTGCAGATAGTGTCAGAAGGATTTGTAATCTGTGGCATGTTCCTTACGGCTTGCTTCTTGCTGATCTTGAACAGATTATCAAAATGTACATGTCCCATTCTTCTATGCGATAACCAATTCTCATCTTCTTTTCCTAGGTGACATTTCTCCTCCTTGATCTCGTCCAGAACATATATGTTGTTTGGAGTCCTGGTAGCGGTAGCCACTAACTTTCCTGATCCTTCTTTTCTTATTTTGCAGGACTTTGAGTTGAATGTAAGTTCATGTCCCTGATCACACATCTGGTTGACACTCAATAGATTATGCTTCATACTTTCGACAAACAACACGTTTTGTGCTACTGTACCTTTGCCGCCAAGATTTACTGTACCTTTTCCAACAACTTTTGCTGATTTGTTATTTCCAAAAGAGACAGATCCTTTATCTTTTTCAAGAAACATGAAAGCACCTTTGTTACCTGTCATATGCCTAGAACAACCGCTGTCAACATACCATTTGTTGCTACCCGGTTTGAGCTTGAGCTTGAAGAGCTATCCCACATTCATAAATATTCAGATTGTTCTTTTGTCTAATCCATACTTTTTGCTGGTCACCCGTTTGATTGGTTGATACTTGTTTAATGCTTGTAGGAGGGATTGTCATTCTACAATTCCTGGCTGTATGCTCGAAGTTGTTGCATTTTTGGCATTCGACTTTAGAATCCAAAGGAGAAAAACTGTTGTTGTTTCGTTGCCATCTAAAATTTTCATACCTATTTCTGTTTTCTGCATATCTTCCTTTTATACAATTCATCGCTTTATGCCCAAATATTCCGCAAGAAAAACAATAACCATAAAATGGATATTCATACCTGGGAACAAATGGTCTTCTTGGAGGTGTTTCCCATCTGAAACTTCGATTTTCAACTGGAGTCCATTCTGAGGTTGGTTGTCTAGGTTGAAATGGTCTTCTTGGAGGTGCTGTCAATTTAACATGTTCATTTTCAACTGGAGCCTGTTCTGGTTGTTTTTTTGGCTGATATATGGGTACTTCCTAGATGACGGGGTCTTTGATAACTTCTGGTTTATCTTCAGTTGTCTTGGAACTTGAACCTTCATCATTATGCTTCTTATAACCAAGACCTGTTCTGTCAAGGTATGGCTTTTGATTAATGATGATCTGATCAAGTATCTTGGAACTGTTGTCATAGCTTTGACTCACATTTTTCTTTTGTAGTTAAGTTCTTAGAGTCACTATCTCCCCCATTAGTCTCTCACTTTCATTCATACTTTCTTCTAGTTGTTTCCTGATATTGTCTTGAATTCTTTTAGCTTCTTCTAATTGAATAGTTAGACTTTGAATGAGTTGATCTGCTTCTTCCGATATCTGAGGTCTTTCTCATAATTCCTGTATCTCCCCTTTAAATAGTTTATTCTTTTTCCTTTCTCTTCTCAGTTCTTTCAAAGCATTTATCAATTCTTCCTCCAGGTCTACTTCACCTTCTGAATCGGATTCTTCTTTGTTTTCAGAGATCTCATCTGAATCTTTTGAATCAACAGCCATGAAGAGTACCCTTTTTGATTCGTTAGTACTGTTGCTGTCCGAATCACTATCACTATCCGAGTCATTGTCAGAATCTTCATCTGATGAGATGGTGTTTCTTTTAGAGTAGAGACTTTTCTTCTTTGCAAACCTTCCATTTTTCTGTCCTTTGAAGTTCCTGTATTTCTTATGTTTCTTGAAACTGTCATCACTATCAGAGTCTTTTGCATAGGGACATTTTGAAGCAAAGTTACCTATTTTACCACATGAAAAACACTTAAGAGGTAACTTACCTTTGTACTTACTTGTGCCTCTTTTGAGCTTTCTTATGAAGTTTGCTATCTCCTCATCATCTGAATCATCACTGCAATTGAAGTGGTATGCTGTCTTTGATTTGGATTTTATTTATGAATTGTTCTTCTTGGCTTGTTTGTCTTTCATTGCTTGCTTGGAGGAAACTTTAAAGGCTGCTTCTTTTCTAGGTGAGTCTTCATCTTCTAATCTCATTTCATAAGCCACAAGTGTCCCATGTAACTGGTCTACTGTCATCGTATCCAAGTCAGTCCTTTCTTCCAAGGATGAGATTTTAGGATTGAATCTGTTGGGAAGCGTTCTTAGTATCTTTTGAACAACAACTGATTCTTCAACCCTTTCACCCAGGCCTCTGATAGTATTTACAAGTTCATCAATTCAAAGAAAATAGGTTGCAATGTTCTCGTCATCCTTCATCTTTAGATGTTCGAATTGTCCTCTGTAGGTTTGGAGTTTGGCTTCTTTGACCTTTTTGTCACCTTCATAGATGGTCTTGAGTTTGTCCCACATTTCCTTAGCAGAAGTACAATGCATGACTTTGACAAAGACCGATTCATCCAATGCACTTGAAATATGGTTCGTGGCTTTTGAATTCGTATCATAACGAGCTAAGTCAGCTGGATCTGTTGGTGGGGGTGTTGGTACTTTATATCCATTTTCAACTATTTTCCATACTTGTACTCCTTGAGCTAGCAAAAAAGATTTCATTCGTATACTCCAAAAGGTATAGCCGGTCCCATCAAACATGGGTATTCCATTTTTATTGTGCTTGGCAAACTTGCCCATAATTTCCTTCCAGTGATTAGACTGTTCTTGAAGGAACCCGCTCTGATACCAATTGTTGAAATACTGAGAGGGGGGTGAATCAGTATTTGCCAATAATGAAAATTTCAGTCTTGCAAGTTGCTAATCACCAATCATAACAACACATCATTAACATTCATTAAAGATAACAAGATGCACAGTACACAATATTTTTACGTGGAAACCCAAGTCCTAGGGGTAAAACCACGAAATCCTTTTATGATAAAATTTGACCCAGCAACAACTGGGGCTACAAATTTAATACAACTTCTCCAGCTACAACTGGAAGGGGCTACAACCCCTAGGCTTCGTCAGCTGCAAATGACGAGCTGCTACAATAGCTCAGCTCACAAAATTGTGAGCCCTAGCACCACCCTACCACCCTGAAGAAAAAGATGATTGAACCTGTGGACCTGTCAAACCAATCACTGAATCTGCTGCTGATAATTTCTGCTCTATGATCACTGCCAAGTCATCACAGTACACTGATATATCGTTTGACTGCTATACACTACTCATGTCCATCCTTGTCATACACACTCACTGAACAAGTAATTCTGCTCTGCTTTCACTGAACACAAGGCATGCATCATCATTCATCATCATCATGGGTATGCATCATCATAGTAGAGTTTGTATCATAATCTTCTCACTGTACATCTTGTATGTATCATCTTCAAGTATACATTATAGTGCATAGAAGAATGTCATCACACCATGGCATACATGTACATTATAGAGTATAGGAGATCCAGTGCATCATTATCACATGTAGAGTCATCATGTCAAGACATGTATCATCATGTATGTATCAATCACCTTCTAGCATGTCTCAATATACCACTGAGTAGTCAATACTGTTCACACACTGCTGTACATAACTGTATACTGATACCACTTATTACATACACCATTTACACATATACTTGTACATATCACATATACTTATACATGTCTTGTTACTGTAAGACCATGCCTAGTCTGAATCAAAACTGTACTGGATCATGGACTGTAACAAAACTCAGATCATGGCAAAAACATCAGTCGTCAACCTCTTTAACACCCCAAAAAAATGTATCTCTGAAGAATTCGGGTCTGCTGCCACTATGGAAAAATCAGGTATCTCTTTGCTGCTGTCTATACCCACGAAAAAGTCTGCTATTGACTGTTTATTCCACAACCAAAATAATGCTGCTAACTTTTGAACCAAAAGGGAGTTTGCTGCTTTTTGCTTGAGTTAGGGCATACTTTTATTCTCTACTGCTGCCACTGAATTATTAGCAACTATTAACCCAAAAGAAAATTCAAAAGAAAGCCACAAAATCTTTCCACACCTGCTGTTACCCTCAGCACTGAGGTAGCCGAAAAAAATCAGAGCTATCCTTCTTTAATCCGAAAATTCCCTGAGCAAATTCGATTTTTCTTCTTATCCAAAATGAAAATTAATAGGGTATTTATACTAGTTTTCCCTTCCAAAAAAGATTGAGCCGACTTGTCATTAGATAAGATTTTAATTTATATATATACATTTTTTTGTTATAATTTATTTTAAGTGGGCCGACCTGGCAATAGGATAGATAAATAAATATATTCTTCAACGTGGGGGTTAAACCCATGGTTATTGGGCCGACCTAGCATGTATTCCTTGAGGTTCTCCTTTTACCTCTTATTGTATATATATATACAATTTTTCTTGCTTCATAATAAAAGTTTGCCATGTTTAAGGGTAACTTAACATTCTTTTTTCCTTCCTTTAGAATGCTGGCCCAACTTCTTTAAACAAACAAGATTTGTTTGATCCATCTAGTGTAACAAGCAAGGGCTTCATACCATATGAGTTCTTCAAGCATCCTTCATTGATGCAAGTGTTGCAATGAGCAAGGGTTACATTAACAAATGCAAGCGATGGGCTTGTTCACATGGGCTTCAAGAAATCAACAACATCGTCATCAACCTTTATCAACAAGTAGGGGCTCAACACTATGCCCATCAAGTGGTCCAAGTGTCATGTGTGTGGGTTTAAGAACTTTTACAACCAAGTGCAATGGGCTTCTTCATTTTGAACATCAAATGCTCCAAGGGCAAGGTCCCCACCAATGAACTAGATCTTTACCAAGATTCAATGGTACAATGACCATTAATCATCAATTGTGGGTCCAAAGGCGTTTTCATCCAGCCAAGAGGCTTCATGGGCTTCTTCAAGGGAAACCCAACAAAGTCAAAGGGTAAATAGGGCTTTGTAATTGTCTCAAGGCCTCCAAGGGCTTCAAGCTTGGGCTTGGACAGCCACAAAAGGACTCCTTAGACTCCAACAACACAAAAGACTCTCAAGGGTTCCATAAGGGGCACCAAGACACCACAAGCCCTCACCAGGGCACTGTTGGCATCAATGACAAAACTTTATCAATAGGTTTGAAGAGGTCGAAGTTGAAAAACATAAAATTTAACAGTTTTGTTTGTAAAAAACAAGCGAAAATTGTTTCCCAACTTCATGTTTTCACCCTACTGTATATATATATATATCTGTATAAAAAAACAGTATGAGTTTGGATCATAAGTTTGTCACATAGTCGTGTCATAAGATACAAAATTGGGCTCGATGGCCTAAAAAATATACATAGAATATCCTTATCCTACGGAGAAGGTGGGTCCTAATCCGCTTCTGCTGCCTCTCGGTAGCATATGACCATCCTAGCTACTTTCCGTAGTAGCCTAATCCAGGATGGGGGCACACCAACCACATTCTCTTGCATGTTGAGTGGCATCCACTCAATACTATAAGTTAGAATGTCATAAGTCAACCGACTCATCTTCCCCTCAATGGTTCCCAGCATGGCATCAGCTGCACCCACTACCACTGGCCTCACAAAAGTGCGAAGGTGTCCCTCAAGACGCACTGGTCCAACATCTGCACATGACACTTTGTTTCAGTACTTCAAACTCATCATAAAAATCATATATATAAAACATAAAAATTTAATAATTTTCAAAAAGCATAAACATACCTATATCTCGCCAGGTAGCTCCTGAAGGAAGGATTAGCTCAGGTTCATTGCGAAAGTCTATACTCGCATATGGAAACTGCTTGAGGGTTGGCACTTTCCTTTCCCACCAACCCAAGAAATCATCCTCATGGTAACAGAAGTTGCTCTCGCCACCACCCTGGCGGAGGAAGATCTCACCCCAATGAGACAGCATTGACTCACGAGGGTTGACTGGGGGCAAGGGCATGCCCAAACTCATAGCAGGCACCCTCTCAAAGAAGAAGGTGCAAAGTATGCTTCCTTATCCAAATTTATTCATCGTCCCGGTCTTACAACCCGAGTGTTGAAGCTTCATGTTAGCAAAAGGACTTGAACACCAGTCATATACTCTGTCGTGCAAGCATTCAGTACCTATGTGCATATAATGCCTCGAATCAAGGTGTTGCATAGCACTTCCTCCCATTCGATTAAGAACACCTATGATGGCTTTGAGGGGGAATCTCTCAATAGTCGAGATCAGAATCTGACTACCGAATTTCTTAGTTCCGAGTAGGCAGTAGGCATTCACATACTCTTGCACGGACAAGGCACCCACATTGCGTGAGGACCCTTTCAAGTTAACAACATCTCCCCTCCGAGAGAGACCCATGATAAAGTACATGTCGTCGATGGTGAGTTCTAGTATTTCACCTTGGGTATCAAACACCAATGCCTCGACATCCCAGTATTGGACAAGCCTCTCAAGCAAGCGGTTTAGTGCCCACATGTTGACCATTCTATAAAATTTCAATAGTCCACATCTTCGGAGTGCATGGATGGTCGCTGGATCTTGTAATGCTTCTCGATCCATGTCCTCACGCTCCCTTTCACAGCAGACAAGAACCATCCTTCGAGGAAACAGTCAATTTTTTTAGTCTTTTCCACTTTTTTCCTCACTTTCAAGGGTATGCGCTACTGTTTGTACTAGACAGTCATGCTTGAGCACTGCTCTTCCTTCACAAAACCAGCGCACTTGGCTAGTATGCAGTTCTTTTGCTGACAAATAGTAGTGCACACGCAGAAACATGTGATGAACATTGCTAGAAAGTGATTTTGACCATGAAAATTGACAAAAAATGCATCAAATTGCAATTATGGGAAGAATAAACTTTCTTGGTGGAAGCAGAAGGTTGATTAGTGTCCTGGTTTGATCGCAGCGAATGGAGGAAGACCAACGTTTTGCTCCAATTTTTCCCTAAAAATTTCAATTGTGATATTTGATTTTTCAATTTGAAATTATTTATATAAAATGAACTTTTATTTTTACCCACTTTTTGCAAAAGTGTATAGTTTCAAATTGTCCCTAAAAGGTTCTATTTAATCACTAATACCTACAAGTTTTGGTGAGGTAATTTTAAACCAGGTATTTCAAATTTTCACTAGAGTTTCAAAGTATTAAACCGGGAATGACTTGTTTTCTTATTGATAGACCAATATCGGTACCATATTGTCATTATTATTTCATTGAGAAAATTTGTCGATAGCTACTAATACGATTGTTGAGATCCTATTCTTTTGCAGGTTATGAACATACGATCCTGTAAGCTGTCTTTTAAGTCATCTTAAGCTCTTGTTTTGACTATTTGAAAAACTAAACAAGATAGTCGAGTAGACTTGTTCTCTTCAATCTCGTTAAAGGAATTGAAGGTCCATCCGCTTAAGTATAAGTTTAACCCTTTTCTGGACTTTTACAGATTACTTACGAAAAAGGAATACTCTAGTCATGCGTTGCTAGAAGAGTTCTTCTCTCATCATTTAAAAATTTTTCGGGGGAGGAGACTAACTGTATGAAAAAGGACTTTTGGATCCTTATTTAGGGTTTTTAGGCTCTCGAAACATGAAAACACCAAGCGAGCATTCACGTACTCGGGCTCGATGTGAAATCCACGAGAGGTTATATAGAGGATTGTTTAAGTTTTTTAGACTCTATAATCAGGAAAACACTGGAAAGCATATACCAACCCGAGCTCGATATTAAAATCCATGGGTAGGTGTATGGAGTAATTGTTTAAGTTTTTTAGACTCCTTAAAATTTAAAACACCGGTGAGCAAGAATAGATCTCGGCTCGATATTAAAATCTAGAGATCAGTGATATAGAGTATTCCTCTCTCTCTTCTTCGAACTCTGTAAACAATGAAGAAGGTACTGATTCTTCCTCCCATGGGCTCGTTAAACTCTTACATGGTTGGACTTATTGAGTTCTCTTTCTTGGACTCATTAAAACAACAAGAAGGACATTCTTTTACCAAAAAGAATAAAGGATATGAAGGGTATATCACATCTTTTCAGTTTCAAAGGTGGTTAAGTCAATCATGTCCTTGAACACGGCACCTATTTGAGTCTATCATTTCAGTTGGGTTTGAGTCTTTGACCTTATAGTGAACCTGATCTCCGAGTTTTTACTCCCCCGATTGGTTATTCTTCCAATCATATGGAGGGTCTGTTAATGTCTCCTACATTGCAGGCTTATATCACTTCTCCCTCATGTTTAAAAAAATACCTATGTCACTTTGTGTTGTGTTCACTATTCAAGGATACAACCTGTGTTGGCCATTCTGTGGTCTACCTTGACTTCATGTGCGGCCATCCTGTTGTCAATTTGTTTCATCTTGTTACTTGTCCTACTCCACATCAGTTCATACCTTTTTAGTGTTCCTTGTTCTGGATGATGGAGGATGCCTTAAGGCCTCCCTTCCAACGGACTTCTTCACATTGACTTCAACTCATCATGCTCTGGAAATGAATTTTAGAGTTTTGGTTAGTACCTTGGGGATTGCAGTCATCAGTGGCATTTTCCCTCACTATTGAATAATGAGAATACATCAATGTCTCTTATTCGACAGGTTCCTCAAGTGTTCGACTTCAAGTCCACTCATTCACACTTGTTGGAACGTACTAGGTACCTTATACCCCATTATCATTATCAATGAAAGTCCTCACATTTGTTAATGGTATACATCAATGACCGGTAATCAAACGATACCCTCAATGTTCGACCTCATCTCATTTATTCACATGTTTCGGGTTTGTACCTTAGGTTGTTTGGATGAAGACCTTGGGACTCTGATAGCATCACCATATTTATGTTATCACCCAAGCTACGCAAGACTGAGCCTCACTCATTTTGGCTCTTCATGAGACATAGATCCAGTTTGTTGTTATGGCTATGATCTCTCATTTTGACATGGATCCATGTTTGTATCTCAGTGGCAATGCTATATATACATCTCCTAGTTATGTATCAGAGATCATGTTGTATCCTGCTGCACATCTATATGATGTCAATATTGTAATTGCTCGCTGACCTTGATCGTTGTTTCAGGTTTTTTTGTGAATTGGTTCTACGGTTTCTTGCTCCTCCTTTGAATTGGAATTATAATGTATTTTGGCCATCGTTTCCCTCTGACCTCACACATTAGGGGGCATCTTTTATAGGTCAAATCTACACTTTTACATTTCTGATCACATTCCTCTGTCGATCACACAAAAGGACACCATGGATTGAAGATTTAGGTTGACCTAGATGACTTATTGATGGTAGTACACTCTTCAGCTGAGAAATCTAACTATTTCTCCTGATTTCACCACATGTGCAATACTCTTGCTCTATTAAACCAGCGCACACCTTAAAAGATGCACTGCTTTTCTCAAGGAGAACCAGTGCACAGCTTCAAAAAAGTTGCAAATGCTTGTTGCAAAGCACAAAATTTTCTCTTTGTGCGCTACTCTTGGTGTATGAAACTCGCGCATATCTTAAGATGAAATCAAAAAATATATTAAGATTACGAATTGGGATTAGTTGAAGTTGGTTTTGCAACTTCCCCAACCTCCCATTTCAACCACCTCTTGAATCCAACTGCCTACCTTGTCCCATAAATACAAGCACGTTCCATGAGAGAGGAACCTAGAAAGAATGCTTTAAGCATTGTTACGCTGGAGGAATTCCCAAGTCATTGTGAAGAGCAGGATCCCAGGACTCGGTTGCAGAAGCATCTTGACACGTCAAGTATATTTGTACGGATTCATGTTTCTTGGACAATAAAAAGGTGGAAATACCCTTCCTGTCCCAAATCGAATGTCTATTGGATTGTATGTTCATTTGGTTTATTATCTAGTTGTAGTCGATGTTTAATTGCTTTCAATTTCATCATATTTATTACAGTCAAGATATGTTGAGGAAGGTTTTCTTTGTGTTGCAGGTTCATCACGTGGAAGATCAAGCGAAAGATAGGACCAACCGTCGATAAAAAGGTGCATCTTTCTATATCTTGATCTCTTTCATTTGTACAAACTAAATGCAATATAATGAATGTATTTACCTGTCACCCAGCCCAAGTTAGTAGTGTCTCTCCTCACTATAAGGTATAAATCCTGAACAACACTCAACACAAGGCATTTGTTAAACAGGCCCTAAGCCAAGCTCTCGGTAGGTGACAATGGTTCCATGCTGGGCTAAGAGCCATCCATACGCTGTGGAGTCTAAGGCCCTTACAAGGAAAGGTAAGATGTTATATTACAGTTCTTTACCAATGTAATAAAATCGTAGTATTTTTATTTCTTTATAATATGTATTAATACTATGATATGTGCATGTTGCAGGTCACGGTTCCTCAATACTCGAGGTTCACAAATTCAAAGGGTTATGAAGGGAGCGATGAGGGTAATTATCCCTTCACCAAACCTGTAAAAATTGTAGACCGACCCAGATCGACATGAAAAATTGAGGTAGCATGACTCTGAAAGGGCTTTGGCTCTGGGAGAATTGTAATCCCTTGCTTGTTTTGTTTTTAAAGAAACTTATTATGGACCCTTGTGCCCCAAAGGTCTTGCTAATATTTTAAGTGTAAGAGGATCATGGTTTTAATGGAAAATCATACAGCTCTTCCATGGATAATGAAGTTACATGCATGTTTTTTTTTGCTTCGTTCTCATAGCAGGGCTTTCATCCCTCTCACGACACTGTCTGCGTTGTTAGGCCTGCCCAAGGGGGTCAAATTTTGAACACATTAAGTTTTGGGAATTGTGAAGTTGACCACAGCATTGATGGAGACGTTTTGTGAAAAAATCAGTTTTGGAAGCTATGAGGAGAAGTGCAGCATAGTTTTGGTATGCTGCGACGTTGCGCGCAGTGCTTTGTCAGAAGAACTGTGAGATCGATGCCGCGAGGATTACAGCACCACGATGTGCCATGTCGACGGAGATCCAGCTAAGCAGAGCGTGGATGGATGACGATAGTTATTTTGGTTAGGTCACTGAAGACCTATTTTTGGCAAAGATCATTGATAACTACTAAGTAGTGGGTAGGTGCAAATCAGAGGTAGGTGACTGATCACATAAGCAGAGGGCTACTACTACTTGAGCCAGTCATCTAAGGCCGCGAAAGAAGGAAAAACTCGATGGAAACAACCTATTGGCGCATGCGTGATAGAAGATCTACTAGCAGATACCAGTAGTCCAGTTTTGGGAAAAGCGCGACAGTTTTGTAAACCTAAGGGTTTTTGTCTTCGAGATGCAAAAGACATGACCTATGGGTCTTGATCTATAAATAAGGAAATTTTGTAAAGGAAATGGTTAACTCTTCATTTTGTTGACTATTATTGAATATTGTTAGATCTGTAATATTGAAGCATTGTAAAGGCTCTGCAGCTGAGTGCGTAGAGACCTAATTTTGAGAGAGAGAGAAGAGCGTTTGCAGCTGAGTGCGCAAGCGAAGAACTGTTGTACCCTTTCCTAAGATAATAAACAACAGTTCTTGTGGACGTAGCTTCCCATTCGGGGTAGTGAACCACGTTAAACCTTGTGTTATGTGATTGTTGCGTATGATTTCCATTATTTTTTCTTGAATTACTTATAGTGCATGCTTGAAGTTACTGTTATCTGATATATGTTTACTTTTATCTGTATTCACCATGGAAGGGATGGAATAGATGTTAGTAGCTCATGTATGGATGAATGTTAATATTCAAGCACCTATAATTCCTTGAATGGATGGATCTATGAGAAAACCACACAGTTAATTGTTAAGGTTGAATCGCGACATCAAGTACACAGCACCGCGCATCTCACTCACTCACATAAGTTATGATGTTTATCAATCTACGTAACGATGAATGATTAAGGATTATACAATAAGATTGAATAGAAGTGATTAGGTCAGATAAATGACTGCACAGTCTAGTTGACGTGCCGATCCATAAGAAGTGGTGTGCGATAAGCTTTTGATAGCTTATCATCGTAGAGTGGAAGTAATCCCATTGCGTAGTCAGTGAATGCACTGGGTGCACAATCATCCTTGCTCGTTGTAGCATTCAACGCAGAGTAGAAGACCTCACACAGTCACTAACTGCAGTACGCAGTCTATCACCACGCTGCGCATTACCAGTTGAACACTCACATCACAAGGTTGTGGAAACTTGATTCTGCAACCACCCCCTCAGCTTCGCCTCGGGTGAGACCTTAGGCTTCTTGCAGTCTGTTGCCGAAAGGGCTGGTGAATAGGGGTTTTGTTGGTATCTTGTACCTCGAAGTACCTGGGTCTACATTGGGAAACCTCTCGAACAATATTGAGACCAACAAATGGTTTTGTTGCTACACTAATATCAGTGATGCGATAATGTATTCAAAAAAGTAATGTCCGACAATTGGCATCTAGAAAAGACAGAGATCTGGGCTTGGTGCGATAAGATTGAAAGAGACTCCGCAAAGAATGAAAATAGACACCCACGTCTATCTGACGTAGAGTGGTTGAACAGATACATGTGGAGGGATATCCATGAAATTTTAGGGGCATCATTTCGAAACGATCTCCACGAGTGGATATCATGCCTCGCAGAAAAAAAGAATTGTTCCCAAGGTGGAGTACCTACAGAGTGGAGTTTGGAGCTTACTGAATAGCTCAAAGCAATCGAAATCCCACTTTCGTGAGTTGTTGACTTCTGGGTTGATAGCATATTAGAAGGATTTGTGTTCGAGTTTGCTGTAGATACACTAAAGTCCTACAGCTAAGCTGAAGCATACTTTTTCGAAGGATTCAGAGGTAAGTGCCTGAAAAACCTCAGTCTATACATTAAAATGATTTTAGCTGAGAAAGGTGTTTTAAGAATGCAGCAATAATTATAAATCTGTCATGGTAGAGAATAAACACATTGATTCTGCCGAAGAAAACCATACTTTGAGAAGGGGAAAGAGATATAAGCTTACTAACGAAAAGAATCCCAGACAATCTAGAAACCGTATAGATACTGAAATTCCATGTGACCTAAATAATACAAACACTCAGTTATCAGCCACAATCCAGCATCTTACACCTCAGAATCCATCAGTACAGAACCCACCCACTATGAGCATCACTCAGCCCATCCCATAGATAAATAATACTAGTAACACCATAGGAGCGAGTGCTCATAGCACTATGACTCAACCCATTTTGCAGAATAATATCACAGGGAATGAGTCCCAAAACAGTACACAATCCGAAAGAAAAATGACAGATAACGATATAAAACTATTGATATTCAAATGAACGGGTCAGGAAGACCCTGATCAACACTGGTTTCTATGTGAATCCATGTGGAGTGTCAAGCAAGTTACAGATGATGTTATAAAAAGAGCGCAGCTCATCACTACTTGTAGAGATAGAGAACTGCACTAGTTTATAAAGTATTCTCAAGAACTGCCGAGAACCCTAGCAGACATAAAGACCATGATTGTAGTAGAGTTCAAGAAGCCCAAATCAGAACCACAGTGCATAACAGAGTTGAAAGAAATCAAGCAGAAGCCTACTGAATCGGTCTGAGAATTCGACCAAAAATTCAAAACATTGTTGGACCAAGTGAGCTTTGTTATAGCTCCGCAACAACATCAAGAATGGCTCATTGCTGCGATGTTGACCCATATCAGACAACCACTAATGCAACATAAGGTTGTATCTCAAGCTGAGGCCTTGGACATTGTGATGAAGTTGGAAGCCTCATCAATTGGAGAAAGTAGTTATGGGATGATACAGATCCAGAACCAGTTGGCTACCTTGACATTAGAATTACAAGGTATGAAGAATGGAAAAGAACAGTGACATGAACAAAGACATGAAGTTTGCTGCACAGGATGGAAAGGAGAGGGCCACACTAAAGAACATTTCCCCTTATTTCAAGATTATCTTAACAGTGGCGCACCAAACCCAATAAATATGAATCAGAACTAGGTGCCATGGTGTGAAAATTGTAGAACCAGAGGACACCAGCCTGAGTATTGTTACCTCATATAGAAATATGTCAAAACGTCCTAAAAATTATACTGTAATTTCTGTAAATCAGTTGGACGTGATGAGTCTAACTGTCATGCTTATGAGTTGATGAATGAAAGAAATCGAGATATGGAAGCAATATGAGGTGCTGGAATGTACCGCATCCAAGAGGAAAATCAACCAAAACAAGAGAACACCCACTATGATCAAGGAGGATATAGAGGCCGTGGTGATGGATACCACGGGAGAGGAAGAAATACTGGCCAAGCTCAAGGAAGAGGACAAGGCCAGGTAATATGCTATAACCGTGGCCAGCCAGGTCATGTATCTAGAGAATGTACTAATCCATGCACCACATGCAATTACTGTAAATCATTTGATCATGTGATTGAAGATTGCCCCATGCTTGAGGTAGAAATGCAGAAGAGAAGAAGAACAGAAAAACCGAACCCTAACATCCATTTGATCGCATCAGAGAGTAGACCTACAGGTCAGAGTGTCGATGCAGTAACGTGAAGTGGCACTGATACATGAAAAGATAAAAGCGCAGAAGCCTCGACTTTTAGAACAACTAATCCTAAGAAGAAAGCTAAAGAAATAGTAGGGATTAGAAAAGCTCCTAGGAAAGCACCTCCATTAAACTTACAGAAAAAAAAAAAAAAAAAAAAAAAAAAAATATAAATAAATAAATAAATATAAATAAATAAATAAAAATAAATAAATAATAAAAAATAAAAATAAAAAATACAAAATACAAAAAAAAAATAAAAATAAATAAATAAAAAATATTTAAAGAAGTGCGAAACATGTTTAAACAACCACCACCTACTTCACCAAGGATCCCATTGCGTAGTCAAGAACCACAAATAGAAGATATGCCACTAGCATATGATCAGAGGCACGTTGCACCAGACACATCTATTTTTGTTGCGCAGTTTCTACACAGCTGCATCAAGTTAGTAAAAAACAAAGACACTCCTATGGAATTTGAAAAACTGATAAATTAGTATGAATCATGCAGTAAGAAAGGAATAGCACTTGGCATAGTACATAACATTAGGAGTCCCAAAAGAACTAGCAGGGAAATGCAGTTCACTGCACATATAGGAGACTATGAGATGGATGAGATCATTCTTGATCTCGGATCTAAAGTGAATGTCTTGACCAAGCAGACATGGAAGGCGATGGGGAAACCAAAGCTACAATGGTCACCTTTATAGTTAAGAATGGCTAATCAAGGCATAGTTATACCACTGGGAAGGTTAACAAATACCGTTGTCGACATTGATGGAATGCGAACTTATGTAGACTTCAAAGTAATTGAAATTGTGGATGATAGCAATCCTTATCCAACACTTCTGGGCATTGATTGGGCAATTTCGAACTCAATCATCATCAATATGAAGACAATGAAAACGATATTTGAAAGCAATGACATAACGGTCGTCGCACCATTGGATCCTTATCAGGGGGAATGATATGTTGAGACTATTCAAGAAGAGTACAGAGCTCAAGACCTCGACCGTATCTATAAAATGACAACAAATGCTATAGATTATACTCATCCTATTGTGGATGGAATGCTCAGCTGGCACTACAATAGTTCTTGCATCTCAGACTCTGAGGCAGGATTAGAAACTGGCAACACATAATGCATGAAGTATCTTCTAGGAGATGCGCAACAATTACAAAGTCACTCCGTTGGATTGGGAAGTAGGTAAGTCCAATCCCCATTTATGATGGTACAGTTAACGTCTATTAATTTATCAAAGAATACATTGCAGTAGTTGCAAATGAACATCGCGTCTCATCATTAGACATGGCACTACGAGAAATACCTACCAGATGGTGGGATATGCATAAAAAGACATTGACAACTTGGGAACAGTGCAGAATAAAACTACAGATCAGATTTGTTGATAAGGTCACACTACCAATTGAGAAATATAATGGTCAGATGGATCTAGGAGATCATATCACAGCTTGTGTAGAAGCTTGGAAGGAAAGACCACAGACATAATGGGTACATCTCTTTGTGCATACACTGGAGGAGCCTATTCCAAAGAAATGGTATCTAGAAGAGGAGCTGCGCACAGGAACCGCGGATTGGTCTGTCCTCACTGCGACCTTCCAGAAGGATTTTAGTTTTCAAGATGACCATCCGACTATCCATGATGCGCTGCAGCTGATCAAGCAAAAGATATTTAGACCACATCACAAGGAGGAAAACATAACACTAGAATAGTTTTTTTAAACAAACAATGTACTTGCGAGTCTACAACCAGATTGGTTAGAACAGATAAAGCAGGCTTTGGACTGCTACAACATAGCTAAAGAAGTTGAATATAGCGACGAGGAGGACTCGCGCAACATAAAAATCCCAGAATTAGAAGGAGTACACAAGGTAGAAGGACCTCCACTAGAGATTCCAGATATGAGTGGACCAGTCAAAACAAAGAAAGTGAATATCGGTACCAGTGAAGAGCTGAAGTTCGCAGCAATAGGAGATTATTGGGATGATAATATAGTTGTAGAGATCACGAGTATATTACAATAATATCAGGAAGTATTCCCGACCAAGTTCACTGAGATGAAAGGAATTTTGGGAGATTTAGGAGTGATGAAAATCCCTCTTGAGCCTGGTGCTAAACCTGTGGAACAAAGACCATATAGATTAAATCCGCGCTACAAAGAACGAGTTAAGGCAGAACTCGACAAGATGCTTGACGCAGGGATTATTGAGTCGGTTGAATAATCTAAATGGATAAGCCCGATGGTTGTCCAAGATAAGAAAACAAAAGGTGAGATCAAGATCTATGTTGATCTAAGAAAACTAAATGATGCTTCAATGCATGACCCATTTCCTACTCCTTTTACCAACGAAGTACTTGATAATGTGGGAGGCAACGAAGCATACTCTTTTACTGATCGGTTTTCTGGATACCATCAGATTAGAATTGATCCAGGAGACAGACACAAGACCACTTTTGCAACAGAATGGGGTTCGTTATAGTATACCGTAATGCCATTTGGCTTGAAGAACACACCTGCCATATTTTCTAGAGTGGTGATCGCAGCATTTAAAGAATTCATACACAAGTTTTTAGAAGTTTACTTTGATGATTGGACCATTTTTGGGTTACTGAAGAACCATGCGGCGAACCTCAGGATGATGCTAGAAAAATGCAGACGACACCATATTTCTTTGAATTTGAACAATTGTATTTTCTGTGTTCCTTATGGGATTCCATTGGGACACATTGTGTGTAAGCAGGGATTGATGGTTGATCCTGCAAAGATTGCATTTATTGTAAACTTGCCTACACCAAATTTAGTTAAACAATTGCGCAGTACACTAGGGCATACAAGGTACTACAAGAAATTCATAAAAGGATATGCATAGATAACCGCAGCAATGGAGAATATTTAAAAAACGATGCACTATTCATTTGGAATGAGGACTACAAGAAAGGATTTGACACATTGAAAGAGAAAATGGTCATTGCGCTGATCCTAGTTTTTCCAGACTGGGAAAAGCCATTTCATGTCCATGTTGATGCTTCATGTATAGCATTGGGAAGTGTTCTTTCCCAGCCAGGGGAAGGAGGCATTGATCATCCCATTGCATTTTCCAGCAGAAAACTATCATCTATTGAGAAGAATTATACCACTACTGAAAGAGAAGGACTCGCAATGGTGTATGCACTACAGAAGTTCAGGCACTATTTGCTTGGTGCGCACTTCTCTATGTTTACCGACCATTCTGCATTGAAATACCTGGTCAATAAGCTAGTTTTAGGGGGGCAGATATGCAGGTGGCTACTACTCTTCCAAGAGTATGATTTTGAAATAGTGGTTAAGCCAGGAAGGTTAAACCTAGGACTGGATCATCTGTCTAGAATCGAGTCAGGAGAAGAGCAAACAAATCTTGAAAGACACCCTGCCCGATGCGCAGTTGTTCACTATACAGATAACCGATGAGTATTATCAAGACATAATCCACTTCTTAACCATAGGGTTCGCACCTGACGAATTCACTACGTAGCAGAAGAAACAACTGGTAGTACGGGCCGCAGACTTCACCATTATCGTAGGTCAACTATACAAATTAGGACTTGATGAAGTACTGCGAAGGTGCGTATTAGAACATGAAAATCCATATATACTATACGATGCCCATTCAGGAGCAGCAGGAGGCCACTATGTAGGAAGAGCTACTGAACAAAAGGTATTGCGCGCAGGGCTATGGTGGCCAACAGTCCATAAAGATTCAAAGGAACATTGCCAGAGCTGCAATTTCTGCCAGAGGATAGGAAAACCGTCATGAAGAGATGAAATGTCGTTGAATCCTCAACTGACCTTACAGGCATTCAAAAAATGGGCAATTGATTTCGTGGGATGCATCAACCCACCGGGGAAAAGAACTGGTGTGAGGTACATTATTAATGCAACTGACTGCCTCACTAGATGGGCAGAAGCAAAACCAGTAAAAACCTGCACAGCAGCCACAGCTACCGAGTTTATCTTTGAAAACATCCTACCACAATTTGGATGCCCAAAAATTTTGATGAGTGATTAGGGTACTCATTTTATGAACAGAACTATTGAAGCTTTGACTGAAGAATTCTACATCCATCATCAGTGCAGTACACCTTATCACCCACAAGTGAATGGAACTGTTGAAGCGTTCAATTAAGTACTCAAGAATGCGCTAACCAAGATATGCAACATAAACTGCAACGACTGGGATCTGCGCATTCCATCTGTACTATGGGCATACATAACAACATGCAAGAAATTAAATGGACATACACCGTTCAGATTGGCCTATGGATAGGAAGCAATAATGCCAATGGAATATATTATTCCCAACTTGAGAATAGTTGCATATACAGGAAAGGCAGATCACGTAGCATTGGAAGAAAGACTATTACACTTGGTTAGTCTAGAAGAAGATCACTTCATCACAAGCTTCCACCAACAAGTACAGAAAGAGTGTGAGAAAGCATGGCACGATCGCCACATCAAGAGCAAATATTTCCAGGTAGGTGATCTAGTCCTCCGGTACGATAGTAAATTCATCAAATTTCTAGGGGAAGTTCAAAATGCATTGGCTTGGACCATATACTGTCATACATGTTACTAACATAGGCGTAGTCCAGTTAGCTACTTTAGCCGATGATACATTACCGAATCTGATAAATGGAAGCAGACTAAAGCTTTACCACGGTAGTCCTGCTTCACAGCATCCAGTATGATCAAGAAAAATGGGAAAATTTTCTAAGTGCCAAGTACAGTGGAATTGGGAACTAGAAACTGTGAAGAGTCTGTACACAAACTATAAGGATAGATCAATGTATCGCGTAGCATTGCTGAAGTTGCGCAACAAGAGAAAAAAAAGATGAAATAGTATGAAGCAATTGCGCAGAACCTATGATCCCCTACTGTGCTGCTTAACGCAATGTTCCATAAAAAATAATCATTATACAGTACTTTCCTATCAACCGCTTGGGCATTTAAAGAAAATATAACCGTTTTGAACAGGTTAATGACGGAAAGGACCGGTATCCATGATAGATTTGGTTAACTGTTACAGCATTTACTGCTTATCTAACCGTTAAGAGGAGTGGCGGAAGGCTATCTTCGCCTATAAATACCGCTGTATTCTGTCTCAAGGGCATTACCAAACACTTAGAATTTCTTGCGGACATTATTTTCTAAGTTATTCTGCAAGCTAGAAGGTATCCTATTGAGAAAGCCCCAAGTGGATATCTGAAAAATCCTCAGTAGAGCAAGAACTCACACTACCAGAAGATGTGAAGGTATTTCAATACGGAGGTATTGAAGGGTTAATGAGAACCCCTATAAAGAACATTGTCAAAGATAAGCCCGAAGCATCCCGAATATCACCGAGGCATGCTGTATCCATGTAGACCAAAGGAAAGGAACAACAACAGAAAGTGAAGTTACCACCTATAAGATCAGTACTGCAGAAAGGTCTGCACGCCACTAAGGAAATTTCGATCACATTCACACCTGACTATATCTCACCGAGGGAAGAGGGTGCACCAACACTGAATCTACCAAAGAACACAAAATATGATATTCCACTGTCACCAATCTCAAAACATGTGAAGTTGGTATATAATCTCTTCGGTAAAATACAAGAATGTAAATGGGAAGACTATGACCTACTACAAATACTGAAGGACGATAATGAACCAAGGTTTCGATAGTTCCATCCAGATAGGTATATGTGCTGGAAGAAAGATGTAAAGGGAAACCAGAACTTAGTCACAGAAAGCTGGCTATCTGGAATTGTGGAGTCAAAACTGTTAAATCTATTATGACTCTCGCATTTTGATAGGTCGTCGAAAGTCAATACAGTAGTGCGAACCTTAATGGCGTGCATGCACTAAGGATACCTGTGGATCGACCATAATGTTGACCTCAACATTTATTTGATCCATCGCATAACAAGTCTTAGCAAGAGAGGCGAAAACCCAAGGAAATTCTTCCAAGGAAAAAGTAAGGATAAAGAAGTAGCCGCATTAATGAAACAAACTACACCTATTGCAAAGGGAAAGTGAGGTTATTAGTATGACGATATAAAGGACAACGCAACAAAGTTTGTAACAAAACTATTAGCTGGTAAAATTCGAAGGAAATGTAGACCAATGGAAGTAACTGCAGGCGATGTATTGCTAGGAGCAAGTGCCGCAGAAGGAGAGAACTATAACTGGTATCAGTACCTATTGAATGAATTCCTGGATGAGCTGCTTGAAGTACAGGTAAGTGGAACATATTTCAACTTCACATGGATGATATCCCTAATGGCATTTGTCGGTTGGAAGGAACCAAAGGATTATGTCGGCATGATCATTGATAGAAATGACTACAGAGGACCACGCTATTAAAAAATATGGGCGAACCTAGATACGCAGAAGCAGCATGCAACGAATGAGGTGTTCCACACCTACTATCATCAACTGTGTGATGTCATCACCATCATGCCGCACATATCAAAAGAGGTAACAAGCAGATACATACAAACTGTAAATTTTTATGCTAACATGCATTGCATTGAAATCTCAGCAAAGGCACAAAGGAAGAACATAGAATGGTTCGAGGGACGCTATCACATGACAGAGGAAGATATTGATCTTCTCATGAAAGAATGGCCTACACAGTATCGGGTCAAGATATTTGACATCCTAAGCGATGATGGGGAGGACAATCCAATTCCATGCCCCATTACTAAAGAACCTGCAAAGAGGAAGGAACCTGAAAGTCCACTACACCAAAAGGGACAACGGAAAAATTCCAATGCAAGTAAGGAAAAAATTGATACAGTCCTTAAAGAGGATGATTATGAAATAATCACTTAGGTTGTCAATGAAAAGATGGAAGACATGATGATTGAAAAGGAGAAGAATGAAAACGTGCTTCATGAAACCTTGAAGGAAAACATTAATAAGTTGGAGGTGACTACGGAGAAATTTGAATAGGTACAACAGAGATTACTAGCACAGAAAGACTCAGACTCCAAGGCAAAGTCGGGAGGTACTCCGCAGATACAAGCACCGCAATTGACTCTGGCGGCACTAACAAGGTCCCACATTGTCCATTTACAACCATTAGCAGTGAGGTTTCCGCTACCTGACCAAATAATGTTGGATACAAAGGACGTAGACCATGTGGAACTCGATCTTGCAAAGATCACATTACCGGGCCTACATTACTTGCAGTTGCAAGTTTTTGAAGAGATGCATGACAGAACCACTGATGTAATGAAAGGGCAAGCAGAACTGCAGACAAGCTACAAAGAGTTGGAGGAAACTAGCTCGCGGAGAGCGATGGAGCTTCAAGATGGCCATGATCGTCGGAAAAGGCTAGAATTCACGATCACCGTGGTTGCGGATGAGATACCAAAATTTGAAGTACAAACGGAGCCCGCGGATATTGTTATCAAGATAGGCCAGATGGTGAACAAACTTAAGGAAGACATAGACGATATGGATATCAACCACAACACTGAGATTTCTGCATTAAAAGGTAAACTTGAGTAATAGATAATACCGACCGAGGTAGAAATAAGGGCAAAGGAAGTAAAAGCAACGGCAGAAAGCATAGCCAAGGAAGTATCTAGATGTGAAATTTTATTAGAGGCGGCTTCTAAGGCATTTACTACCCTTCAAGAAGACCAAGACTGGCTAGAAGCAAAGAATGCTCTCAAAGCTATGCAGACAGAATTCGAAAAGTTGGATGAGGAAGTTAAAGCATTACCAACACGAGAGCAACTCCACAGTTACAAAGAGGTCAATGCCCTAAAGAAAGGAGTGCAGAATTTAAGAGAGAAAGAGGCTGCAATTGGGGACAAAACACAGCCCTTCCTGGAGAAAGCTAGCCTCATCTCACAGGAGATCGAGGACAAACTGAAAGAGTTGCGAGATGGTTAGTTGTAGGTGGAAGAGTAGGAAGGACAAGAAATAACACCTAAAATGCTTGACACAATAAGGAAAGTGAAAAAGGACACGAAGGAAGTAGTCAAGAAGTTGATTGTCGAATACAATGACTTCACAATGTCAACTGGTCCACCAGAGGAGGAACAGCTAGAAGATGCCAAAGTTAAAGGTGGCTCGGGGGATAGCCACATGCAGTAACTATTAGGGGCCTGTTAAGCCTGGCCCAAGGGGGTAAAATTTTGAACACATTAATTTTTTGGGAACTGCGAAGTTGAGCGCAGCATGGATGGAGACTTTTTGTGAAAAAATCAGTTTTGGAAGCTGCGAGGAGAAACACAACACAGTTTTGGTACGCTGCGACGTTGTGCGCAACGTAGTGTCGAAATAACTGTGAGATTGGTGCCGCGAGGATCAAAGCGCTGCTATGTTCCACGTTAACGGAGATCCAGCTAAGTAGAGCGTGGATGGATGATGGCAGTTATTTTGGTTAGGTCACAGAAGACCTATTTTTGGCAAATATCATCGATAACTACCAAGTAGTGGGTAGGTGCAGATCGAAGGTAGGTGACTAATCACACAAACAAAGGACTACTACTACTTGAGCCAGTCATCTAAGGCCGTGAAAGAAAGAACAAATCGGCGGAAACAACCCATTGGCGCGCACGTGACCGAAGATCCGCTACCAAATACCAGTAGTCTGGTTTTGGGAAAAGCGCGACAATTTTGTAAACCTAAGGGTTTCTGTCTTTGAGATGTAAAATACATGACCTATGGGTCTTGATCTATAAATAAGGAAATTTTGTAAATGAAAGGGTTAACTCTTCATTTTGTTGACTATTATTGAATATTGTTAGATCTGTAAGATTGAAGCATTGTAAAGGCTCTGCATCTGAGTGCGCAAAGACCTAATTTTGAGAGAGAGAGAAGAGCATCTGCAGCTGAGTGCGTAGGAGAAGAACTATTTTACCCTTTCCCAAGATAATAAACAACAGTTCTTGTGGACGTAGCTTCCCATCCGGGGTAGTGAACCATGTTAAACCTTGTGTTATGTGATTGTTGCGTATGATTGCCATTATTTTTACTCGAATTACTTACAGTGCATGCGTGAAGTTACTTTTATCTGATATATGTTTAATTTTATCTGTATTCACCACGGAAGGGATGGAATAGATGTTAGTATCTCATGTATGGATGAATGTTAGCAGTTAAGCACCTATAAGTCCTCGAATGGATGGATCTATGAGATAACCACACAGTTAATTGTTAAGGTTGAATCGCGACATCAAACACACAGCACCGTGCATCTAACTCACTTGCATAAGTTATGATGTTTATCAGTCTAAGTAACGATGAATGATGAAGGATTATCCAATAATATTGAATAGAAGTGATTAGGTCACATAAACGACCACGCGGTCTAGTTGATGCGCCGATCCATAAGAAGTGCTACACGATAAGCTGTTGATAACTTATCGTCGTAGAGTGGAAGTAATCCCACTGCGTAGTTAGTGAATGCACTGGGTTCACAAGCATCCTTTCTCGCTACGGCATTCAACGTAGAGTTGAAGACCTTGATCAGTCACTAACCGAAGTCTGCAGTCTATCACCGTGCTACGCATTACCAGTTGAACACTTGCATCACAAGCTTGTGAAACCTGATTCTGCAAACGCCCCCTTAGCTTCGCCTCGGGTGAGACCTTAGGCTGCTTGCAGTCTGTTGCTAAAAGGGCCGGTGAATAGGAGTTTTGTTGGTATCTCGTACCGCGAAGTACCTGGGTCTACATTGGGAAACCTCTAGAACAGTATTGTGACTAACATGTGTTTTCTTAGCTTGATAAATCCGTTCGGATCCTATTTGCTCTGTTTGTAAATATGCTTAGTTTATAAGGGTTTGAACCCCTATGTTTTTAAAGGGATGAGGCACAATTTCCATGGTGCCCTTAAACAAATGTTTTGGTTTTAAATTGTAGCCTATATGGATTCCATATGGCCTTATGATGTTTCTCATTTGTTTATAATTCGATCAAATTGATTTCATTTTTTGTTTGATTTACATCTATGCCATAAATTATATGCATGAGTAATGGCCCTTGATCGCACTAGTTGTATAAGAAAATAATGAATCCATGGTTGGTGTATCGTGTTTTTAATGATTTTGAAATCATGCAAGTAATTTGATTTGATTTCTAATAGTGAATGCAATTGCTCTGTTTCGTTCATGTTTTACCCTGTGTAATAAGGATTTGTATGAAAACCTAGACATTGTATTTAATTAGCATATGACTAAGGACCAATACCAATAATGTGCTCTGTCTGTGGGTATTTCCTGTGTAGTAGGGGCTGTATGAGCCAAACAAAAATCATGCAGAGATCCATGAAATTCATGTTTGATCTAGCAATTTGATTTTAATAGTATAAAGGTTTAAAGGCTTTGATAGCACAGTACTAAAATATCTATAATGTAGATTAAAGGAGTTGGTACGTAGATTGAACTCCTGAATAAGATTATATAATCCCGTATGTTTATGTTCTTGCATGTTAATATATTTACATGCATGCAGTAGAAAATTATTATTTTCTTTCAATGCAATTCAAGAGAGGAACAAACACTTATACCTACATAATCCCATAAATAAATGCATGTTGTCCCTATATCTAAATATATAAGAATATAACTACTCCTTTTCATTCTAAAATCACATAGTATGCATGTTGGGATCAGATATACATTCATTATGTTCATAATGCTAGTAGTAAACAATTTTCTATTTACTTACACATTGTATGGTGTTGGTATTGATTACATTTTACTTTCAAATACGATCTGTCCATAATTCTGAATGAATGATGTTTTAGTTATTATCAAATAATTGTTATTATTCGATATAATTTTTATGTCATTATTTACATAATATCATTGTTTAACCATCTCTCTGTATAGGTGTTTTATTCAATAATATTTATTATTATTATGTTTTAGATTTTGAACAGATTAAGACTTATTGTATTGTGACTGTAATTATGTTATAAATAATAATAGTTTAATATTATTATTTATTACTGATTATTGTAAATTTTAGTGAGACTATGATGTATTTTTAAGATTTCTCTTGAAATATGTTATATTTTCAATATTATAATTTACAGTGCAATGAGTGTTAGTAATTTCCAGCTTTCTCTTCACCAAGATAGGATTATTAGTTTAGATTAATTTTCATATTTTAGTTTAAAGTTTTCGATTTCTTATTTAGCAACCATTAAATGGATTTTGCATTATAGATTAATTGCATTTTCGTCTTTTGCAAATTTCTTGAGAAAATCTTTTAAAAACAAAAACAAAGACTCTCTTTAAGAGAGAAGAATACAAATTCGACATAATTAGTTACTTCTGATATAGTAGTTGTTTAATAGACATTTTCAGCTGTCACATAAGAATTTTATTACAGATAGATTAATATAGCTTGTATGTAAATAATTAATTCAAGTTTAGTTATTTTAAATAGAATTTAGTATTTATTAATTAGTTTAGGATGTACTTTTTATAGGTTAAAGTGTTAGAACTCTCCTTAAGAGAGTAACAACCTAGATGGTAGCAGGACCACAACCTGCGAGAGTCAACTAATCCAAACATACCAGAAGTTGCGGTAAGCAACTTTTGTGGGATGATTCTCCTTAGTTGGTCTTGGTCAAAAGATCCAACCAACACTCTTGCGGTGTTACTACTACTGTTGTTATGTGGGTTAGCAGTGTTTCTGTCATCAGCTAAAGGTTTCTGTGGAGTGATTGGTTGATACGTAGTTACTCTAGGATCTCTTTCACTATCAGTCTCAACCTGATATGAGTCTCTATTACTCTCTAACTCATTTTCTAGAGAGATGCAAGGTTCATGTTCATTAAAACTCTTCTCGGTACTATACTTGTATCTTTTAACACTTCGTAATGTGTAAATTTTTTCCTCAGCCTCACTGTCTATATTACTGAACATTACATATTCAAATTTCTAAGAATCTTATTGCATTCTTTGTTAAAATTTAATATGCTAAGATAGGAAATAGCAGCATTACATTCCATTTCACAATAATAGCATATACAGGATCACTGAAGAAACAACAAGCATAGCATAAACACAAGAGACACAGATTTATCCTAGGAAACCCTCATGGGGTAGAAAACCCAGTAAAGCTTCCTCAATATAGATGACCAGCAATATACAAAGATGCAAACCAAAGACATGATCTCCTTCTCCACCATAGCAGACCTCTCCTCCACAAGTGCGCCTCTCTCAAGTGTGTGTGTGTGTCAAATGAGGAACATACCTCCTCTATTTATACACTACACTGACATGTATTTTACACAAGTACATGTAGGCTCGTATTTAACCATTAGGTTAAATACCCTATTATAATTGACTGGGTCGACCCCCACATGGTGGGTCTAATAACCCTAGTTACCACAACCAATTCGGAGGAATAAACATCTCCAGATTCATAGTATAATCACATCGGAGGTATGGAACATCTCCGGAATAAATAACATACAAATATAATATTCTTAGAAGTTACAATATTCAACACTCCCCCTTAACGAGAAGGATATTATAACAACATCTGCAGGAGCAACGAGTCATACATCATACATGATACATGTATAAATCATTGGAAGCTTTCTTAACATCATCAGTAACTCAACCAGTTACTGGAACGTCAACATCTTCAGTACTGAGTCTTTATCTTCTGCAGCACTTGAACAACTATAGCAACATCAACGTCTAGATCCTCACGATCATCAACATCGTCATCTAGACCATCACGATCAGCATCATCATCATCATACGATCATCAGCATCGTCATCACATGATCATCAGCATCGTCATCACACGATCATCAGCATCGTCATCTCACGATCATCAGCATCGTCATCACATGATCATCAGCATCGTCATATCACGATCAGCAGCATCGTCATCACACGATCAACAGCATCATCATCTCACGATCATCAGCATCGTCATCGCACGATCATCAGTATCGTCATCTCACGATCATCAACATCATCATCGCACGATCAGCATCATCATCACACGATCATCAGCATCATCATCACACGATCATCAGCATCGTCATCACACGATCAGCAGCATCGTCATCTATATACATGATCCTTCCTTTTGGAATTACTGGATCAATCTCATCACAATTATATTTAAGACTATCCTTCCTTTCGGAATTACTGGATTTACTGTCTAAGGATGATTAGTCCAACCACAATCATATTTAAGACTATCCTTCCTTTCGGAATTACTGGATTTACTGTCTAAGGATGATTAATCCAACCACAATCGCATTTAAGACTATCCTTCCTTTCGGAATTACTGGATTTACTGTCTAAGGATGATTAATCCAACCACAATCATATTTAAGACTATCCTTCCTTTCGGAATTACTGGATTTACTGTCTAAGGATGATTAATCCAACCACAATCGCATTTAAGACTATCCTTCCTTTCGGAATTACTGGATTTACTGTCTAAGGATGATTAATCCAACCACAATCGCATTTAAGACTATCCTTCCTTTCGGAATTACTGGATTTACTGTCTAAGGATGATTAATCCAACCACAATCACATTTAAGACTATCCTTCCTTTCGGAATTACTGGATTTACTGTCTAAGGATGATTAATCCAACCACAATCGCATTTAAGACTATCCTTCCTTTCGGAATTACTGGATTTACTGTCTAAGGATGATTAATCCAACCACAATCACATTTAACACTATCCTTCCTTTCGGAATTACTGGATTTACTGTCTAAGGATGATTAATCCAACCACAATCGCATGTAAGACTATCCTTCCTTTCGGAATTACTGGATTTACTGTCTAAGGATGATTAGTCCAACCATAATCACATTTAAGACTATCCTTCCTTTCGGAATTACTGGATTTACTGTCTAAGGATGATTAATCCAATCACGTGCATTTTGAACCAAGGTCCAGGGACGATGTAGTCCTATCCTCTATTCTCGGAGACACCTGTCTACGGCTCACTTTAGAACTTGAGTTCAAGGATGATCCAATCCTCATCTGTCCACCAAGGACTTTATTCTCGGAGACCTCACATCTACGGCTCTCTTTAGGACTGAAAGTCCAGGGATGCTGCAATCCCCTCAAGTCTACCAAGGACTTCATTCTCGGAGACCTTACGTCTACGGCTCTCTTTAGGACTGAAAGTCCAGGGATGATCCAATCCCCTCAAGTCCACCAAGGACTTCATTCTAAGAGACCTCACATCTACAAATCTCTTTAGGACTGAAAGTCCAGGGATGATCCAATCCCCTCAAGTCCACCAGGGACTTCATTCTCGGAGACCTCACGTCTATGGTTCTCTTTAGGACTGAAAGTCCAGGGATGATCCAATCCCCTCAACTGTCCACTAAGGACTTCATTTTCAGAGACCTCACGTCTACGGCTCTCTTTAGGACTGAAATTCCAGGGATGATCCAATCCCCTCAACTCCACCAAGGACTTCATTCCCGGAGACCTCACGTCTACGGCTCTCTTTAGGACTGAAAGTCCAGGGATGATCCAATCCCCTCAACTGTCCACTAAGGACTTCATTTTCAGAGACATCACGTCTACGGCTCTCTTTAGGACTGAAAGTCCAGGGATGATCCAATCCTCATTTGTATTCACATCTATACAGGTACAAATGTACAAGAGCATGTATCACATCAAAACATGTATACATTACTAATCAAAACATGTATACATCTAGCATGTATTCTCACTAATACATCTAACATCAAAACATGTATACATCACATCAAAACATGTATATATCTAAAATAAAAGATATATAAGAGTTCTAAATCTAAATAATTGTAAGTAGCGAAGTACAACAAAATAAAATTTAAGGGACAAAATTGTTATCAAATACTATACTACTCCCCCTTTCGAGGAGGGTCCTTATGGACTATACCAAGCTTGTCTCGAAAGTATTCAAACTTTACTCGAGACAAAGGTTTAGTCGGGATATCGACAATCTGATCCTCAGTGCTTATATACTTGAGCTTGATAGCTCCTCTCTGCACCATGTCTCGTATATAGAAGTAACGGATATCAATGTGTTTTGACTTATCATGGAACATAGGATTTTCAGTCATCTTAATGCAGCTTTGATTATCACACATAATCACAGTGGGATCAATTTCTAAGTCAAACACTCCATATAAAAGCTTCTGAAGCCATACTGCTTCACAGCTGGTAGAGCAGACAACCATATATTCTACTTCAGCAGTACTGAGAGCCACTCTAGAATGTTTCTTGCTGAACCATGAGATCATGGCAGATTCAAGACTATAACATCCACCTGATGTACTCTTTCTGTCTGAGACACTTCCTGCCCAATCAGAATCTGAGTAACCATGTAAACGGAGTTCATGACCTCCAAGATAATATAGATCAAAAATCTAATGTACCTTTTAGGTACCTTACTACATGCTTTGTAGCTATTAAGTGAACCTTTCTAGGTTCTACTAGATACTGACTTAGGGTATTTACAGCAAAGCATATATCTGGCCTAGTATTTGTTAAATACATCAATGACCCAATGATTTGTCTATATAGGGTTAGGTCCACTAAATACGATGAGTCATTAACTAACAACTTCAAGTTGGAGTCCATGGGAGTGGCGATGGCTTTATACTCCACCATATCAAATATTTTTAGAAACTTCACAACATACTTACCTTGATTTAAAAGATTCCTTTTGTATCTTGCCATACTTCTAGACCTAAGAAGTAGTGCATTAATCCGAGATCTTTCATTTTCATTTCTGCAGCCATTTTCATGACTTGTTTCTCATTCCTTGTCAGAAAGAGATCATCGTCATACAATAATGGTATGATAGGTTCATCATCCATAACCTTAAGGTAAAGGTTAGGAACAGTTTTACTTCTGGTAAGGCCCAAGCTTTGTCATGAAGCTGTCAAATGTCCATTATTCACACTCAGCATTGAGTGATCTTCTGCATATCTATCTGTGCCATCTCTCGTCAGATGGGTCTACTAAAATGAGCCTCAAAATCATTCGAAGTCTGTGGTGAGTTCCTTCTTGCATCCATGTCATATGTGTATAGAACCCATATTCAACCTTGTAGAAAAGGTTGAGATCCACATCACCTATGATGATCATTAAGCTCATCAATTGACTACCGATCCTGGGAACCCATACAGAACCTGATTACATTATTAAGAGAATGGTCTTATCTAGTCCCTTGGAGCAAAACATCTCATCATGATTCTCTTCCTCTTTCTAAGAGAATCTCTTAACCACAAGCTTTCTATAGTGTGTTTGATTTGTAAATCTTTTTTTGAACCTCCATCGCTTGTTCAGAGTTCATCATTCATCATGATCTTTCCTACAAATCAAAATTAAGTACATGATTAGTAAGACTTCATAATCATCAAATCATATTGACATGATAACCTATTATGCATACAGATATCATTTACATAGTTATGCAACTATTTTGACCAATACTTTGGCACAACACTTTCCCATATCCTGTATGCATACAGTGGCTATCTAGATTCCTTCCATCTCTACCAGAACATACTATTGAGAGTGTGCACAACTCTCAGTATGTCAGCAAAGAGGTTTCATTCTAGACAAGCAACAATGGAATGTTTGTCCAATTTACCAATCATATGCATATTATTAGTATACTGTTCAATGCTTTATGAATGTTTACACTCAGCATGATATATCCTAGGAATACAAATATGCATACAAGCAATATCATTTACTATTTCTAATAACAACTCAAATACTTATCTTTTATGTTTGTGTGGTTGTCCCCCGCTTGATCTTCTGTATGTCTTCTGAACTTCTATTCATTCTATACCACTGTGCATGCTCAAGTGTACACTAGTGTCATCCTCATGATCTCATACACAAACATACATTCATTAGTATATTCTCAATATTATCAAAACATTATAATTCTAAATAATCTTGAATATGTACAGTCATGATCATTAGTATTCAGGGTTTCAAGGAAGTCTTCTTTTACTCATGCATATTCTTGTTTGATCTAGTATGCATAAACCCTTGATTACTAATCAATCATACCAAGTATACTTACAAAAGGTAAGATTCTAACATGACATAGGAAAACATACCTGGATTAGTATACTTGCTTAGTTATGTACAACATACCTAAACAATCTCTTCAATGATTTAGAGATCTTGAGCTAGAACCTGCATGTCTCGTAGGTTAAACATAATATAACAAAGTCATACATACCTCGTGAGTCTTTGTCTTCATGTTGTCATGGTCATGGAACTTGATTTGTCTTTTGTGATGTACATGTGTCTTGTTAGCAGACAACATCAACCTTACACAACACCATAATGCATAAGTACAATCATATAGCCCTAATCAATGAATGTCTTCGATCATTCACATGCATTCATATTGTTACTAGGGTGATAAGACAATTAATAACATTAATCAAGATTGTACTAATAAATAACATGAAGACAAACACATTATGAACTTAATCAAGAATCAGATTTTAAGGCATACCTGAACCTCCTTAAGTCATACCTGTCGAGACCTTTTGTAGTCTTCTTATGTAAGGCCTTAGCCTCAACTCCCCCTGAAACTTGATCTGGAGCTTGATTAGGGTTTGCTAGAGAAACCCTACAAATTCAATCTTTGACTTTCACACTTCTGAATGGATGGAAGAATGTGTCTTGTTGAGCTGATCAACCTAGCATTCTTCAATTTTGAAATCTCCAAAATTTGACCCCTCAAAATTGCCTTCGAAACTTCTGGATCTTCTGGACAGGAACCCGAACTAGGGTTTGATGAAGCCCGGTCTTCTACCCAACCAAAAATTCGATCTTGGTCTCTAAATTTCAATTTTCCTGAGTAGCATTCAGCCGTGGACTCCGATTCCAAAAATTCTAACTTTCTCCGAAACCCTAAATTCCGGAAGCCATGAATAAAGGTGCTCCAAAAATAATTCTGTTTTGACAGAAATATGCACCTGATTGTTTCTGCTATAACTCTGAAATTTCTTCTCCATAGGGTCTGAAATTTTTTTTTACAGTAGCCTGACCTGTCATCTTTCCATCCTGACAGGTCTGACCTCAATTGGATTTTCTGAGAGAGAGTTATGCCAAGTGTCGCAACGTGACCTGGTTATGGGATAAAACAGGAGAGCGAACTTGTACGGCGTGCCACGTGTCACTGTTTGAACTTAGGCCTCTGAAAATTTTTCCTGATATATCTCACCCTGTTATATTTCCATCTTGATAGGTCTTACCTCAATTGGACTCTCTGAGAGAGAGTTATGCCAAGTGTCGCAACGTGACCTGTTTATGGGATAAAACAGGAGAGTGAACTTGTACGGCGTGCCACGTGTCAGTGGTTCACCTTCGGCCTCTAAAAAAGTTTCTTGAGATAGTACAGTCTGTGTACTACCTGTCACTTTTTACTAAATTTCATTTGGAGCTTCGTATCCCACGTTATGACCTTTTTGCCAAGGTGACCTGATTTTGACTGAGATCTGGAAGAGGCAGAAACCCTAACTTGTACTGATCATAACTTATAAAGTACAACGAATCTAAGGGTTCCCTTTGGAAACAAGGTACCTGGGGATGTTATCTTCAACCTGTAAACTTTTCAGACCCTGAACATTCGCAGAAATAGATTTATAGCGAAAGTTCCACGATGACTGGTTTTTGATATGTAAAACCCTAACCTTCAAATTGTCGTAAGTAAAGCAAGTGTCGTAAGTGCCATACCTTGTCTTCCTTCAGGTTAGCTCTGATACCATGTTAAAATTTAATATGCTAAGATAGAAAATAGCAGCATTACATTCCATTTCACAATAATAGCATATACAGGATCACTGAAGAAACAACAAGCATAGCATAAACACAAGAGACACAGATTTATCCTGGGAAACCCTCATGGGGTAGAAAACCCAGTAAAGCTTCCTCAATATAGATGACCAGCAATATACAAAGATGCAAACCAAAGACATGATCTCCTTCTCCACCATAGCAGACCTCTCCTCCACAAGTGCGCCTCTCTCAAGTGTGTGTGTGTGTCAAATGAGGGAACATACCTCCTCTATTTATACACTACACTGACATGTATTTTACACAAGTACATGTAGGCTCGTATTTAACCATTAGGTTAAATACCCTATTATAATTGACTGGGTCGACCCCCACATGGTGGGTCTAATAACCCTAGTTACCACAACCAATTCGGAGGAATAAACATCTCCGGATTCATAGTATAATCACATCGGAGGTATGGAACATCTCCGGAATAAATAATATACAAATATAATATTCTTAGAAGTTACAATATTCAACATTCTTAAGATACATTTCTCTGCTAGTAGCATTTTAATACATAAACTGATATTTTTCAAGTACTTACCTCTAAATCCCTTGAAGAAATCTACCTCTGCTGCACTGTAAGACTTCAGAGTGTCCACAACAAATTCTGTAACGTAGCATTCTAGTACGCTATCGATCTAGAAGTCTACTTCTCTTGAGATTGGGATATCCACTAATTTAAGTCTTTGAATCAGTTCTGGAGTCCACACTGTAGGTTCTCCACCCTGATAATAGTTCTTTCGTTCTGCTAGTCTTGATAACCACTCATCTAGATCGTTGCAGAAGAATAGGGAGAAAATTTCATAAATATCAGAAAATAGGTATCTCTGCAACCATTCTTCGTCATAGAAATGCGGGTATTTGTTCTCCTTCCTCACAAATTCATTTTCTGTATTATCCACCCAGTTCTGTATTTATGTTCTCTCGGGATTCCAATATTCGGAGCACATCACCAGTTCAAGTGCGACAATGGAAGCATTTGTTGGCTGCTACCTTGTTCTTTAACTTTCTTGTATTGAATTAGGTTCGGCGCAGTTGTGGTACAACAAAATCCTTCTTCAGTGGCCCTTTCGGCAGCAGCCTACAAACAGGCTAAGGCCTTACCCGAGGTGAAGTTATGGAGGATTACAGAAGCAGGCTTCTGTAATCAGGTGATGCCTGGTTAATAGACTAGTGAGCTGCGCGAAGTCACACCTACTTCTCGTCTACTATTTATACTATAGCGGACAATAGGACTGCGCACTTCACAATGGCCACAATACAATATGACAACGCAACTCCAGACCACGCTTCTCATTAAATACACACTTTACAAACTTTGTTGATTTATTGTTATTCCTATTTTACTTATGCATTCAACATATTATGCAATGGTGGTACATTCAATCATACATGTTCCATACTTAACATATTATTCTCATCCATCATATACGTGAAAATACATACAAAATCACGAACATACATAAGCATAAGTATGAATGGAAACATAAACATGAGTATACACAATCATGCACATTCAATCACATAACATGCTTATTTATGTGGCTCACCCCCAGGATGGGAGCTACGTCCACGAGAACTGTTGTTTATATTAATGGGAAGGGTTCAACAGTTCTAGTGTGCACACTCAGCTGCAAACTCTTCTCTCTACAATAGGCCTCTACGCAAACAGCTATAGAGTCACTTTCTCTCTTCAATAGGTCTCTGTCCACACAGCTACAGATCCTCTTTACAATAATTAGACTTCCAAAATACCTCAAGAAAACAAAATGAGACCAACCAAATACCCCAAAAAGACCTACCCTTCCCTTACAAAATTTCCCCTTTAATAGATCATTCCTGTAGGTGGTGTCTTTACAATGATTGTGGACTAAAAACCTTATAGTGCCAAAAATCCCCCAAAAGTGGCACAGTTGCCCCACTAACCTGGCATGTCGTAGTCGATAGTTCCTTCACTTGCCTTTGGCCTCCTTTCTATGCCATTCTTGGCTCTAACGCCCTTCTGACAATCGTAGTTCCGACGGAACAACTCTAACTGCATACTGGCATGTCTCTTTCTATTGTTCTTGCTCTTTTGTCACTGTTGATCCGTCGTCCCACCTCTAATGGATTCCACCACCCTAGGTGTCTCAGTTTTCCTAGTCATCCTTAGTACTCTACTTAACTAAGGCGACAGGTCCCTTTTCATCCGACAACACTTTGTACCATACCCTTCACCTAGGAATTACGGAGAAAATTTCCCAAAATTAGGTCATTACCAACCTTCGTTGAATCCGTACTGCCTTGAAGTAGTTATTCTTTTACTTCGCTTCATCGTAGCTTTGCTAATCCCCAAAACTGTGCTAACTTGTCCTCAAGCTACGCTTCGTCAAAACTGCGCTTATCTTTAGTCTCTTTAGTATAACTGCGCGAACCTTGGCAAAATTGAGCACGCCTTGGGCCTCGCCCAACAAGAAAAAACATATCTACATGTTTCCAAAAATATAAAACTTGAACTACTTATTACATATTTAGACTATTTTCGTCAGAACTTTAGTCCTTGTAATTTTCAGAATAAAACATCTGTGTCTTCTTCATCAAATGCAGCTTTGGCATAAATCCCTGTTCGTTCAAATGTCTTCATTGGTGCAAATTACATTTCATTTTCGCATACTTTTCAACTTTTTTCCACTATTCTGTAGAAGGTATCTAATAACTTGTCATCTCTTTATCCAAAACTTTCATCTCCACGTGATCTACAAGAGATATAGGAGGTAACTTTGTGTGAAGAACCTACAACAATTAATTAATGAGAATACATGAGATAATAGAAATAACAGAACTCATAATCGCTTTATTGATCGCAAGCCAATTTGAGGGGGAAACCTCCTTTGAGCAAGCTCAATACAAATAACTTCATGGTGTTAACACCTAAAAAATGCTCACCAGCTCATTTCCCTATTCACATGACCCATTTCTCCACTTTTTCACCATCGGAGCCTCTGAAACCAACAAAAGGTCACCAAAAGACCTGAGTACACCCCTTTTTCCATTAAAAAAGATTATTTTTCCTGAAAAGCATAAAAAACCCTCAAAAAGGGTCCAAATTCCCAAAAATATTAAAAAGGGAATAAAAATATTAATTTTATTCAAAAAAGGAAAAAGGAGGGAAAAGTACCTAAACCATGTTGGTCAATACCATTTGGTTTCCACAAAACCACAAATGGTATTCCCCACCACCAAAACCTATAAAAAGGTGGTAGGGGCTCCTCATTTCAGATCCATCCATTATCTCATCCTTATGCTGCTGAAATCTCCCTTGAGCATTTTAGCCATTGAAGCAACCTTGGAGAAGGAGACCTCTTGGAGCTTGGAGCTACTCATCTTGGGAGTTGCTCAACATCAACCTTCACCATTGAAGGTATTATCGCAAGCACTTGCTTGCCCCCATTTTTCAATACAAATTCATTCTTTAATATTTTCTTGTTCTTGTTTTTTAAATGTTTACCTTATTTGCTTAGATTCTTGCATAGATCCATGATTAGTTTTGTTTAGTTTAATTAATTGTTTATTTCTATTTGAAACTGCTGCTACTAGTTAGTAGGTGCCCATAGCACTAAACCTGGTTGCAAAACCGGGCCAACAGTTTTTGGCGACTCCGCTGGGTTTGAACAATAGATCTCTAGTTTTGCTTTTAATCTTAGTTTTTTATTAGTTTTTAACCTTTTGATCCATAGATCTGCCATCTTAGACAGCAGATCCATTGCTGCTCTAAGATTTGGTCCCATTAACAGCCCGGAATTCTCAATTTTTGGGTTCGTTTTTCGGCTTCAGCGCACGGCTTTTGCCTCGCGGTTTTTAGCTTGACAGTCGCGCGGTCCATCGCGACTTTTCGGTTTTTTTTCCACGCGGTTCACCGCGGCTTTGCCGCCTGTTTCCGCGCTGCACATCGCGGCTTCGCGGTCAAAACCCGCGCTGCCCATCGCGACTGTGCGATTGAAACCCGCGCGGTCCATCGCGACTTTTGGCCCAAAACCCGCGCGGTCCATCGCAACTTTTATCCCAAAACCCGCGCGGTCCATCGCGACTTTTGGCCCGAAACCCGCGTGGTCCATTGCGACTTTTGGCCCGAAACCCGCGCGGTCCATTGCGACTTTTGGCCCGAAACCCGCGATGTGATTTTTTGGCCGTGCGGCTCAATTTTCAAACGACCATATCTCCCTCTCCCGAACTCCGTTTGAAACGATTTTTTTTTTTCAAAGTGGGTGTTTTCGATCAAGGAATCCAAATATGCTATTAGATTTAAGAATTTTTTCATAGAAATTTTTCATAGAAATTTATCTAATATTGTATTTTAGTGTTATTTATCACTTCAGTTCACCCATTTTGGCTCATATTTTATAGTACTAAGATTCCAACATTGTTTACAGCCATAGGAACATTTTACTATTTAGAATGCACATGTGAAAGAAGTCTTTTTAAAAATTTTCATCAATTGAAAGAAAGATCTATTTTTGCATTTTATCTAGATTTAAAAATTTTTGCTGTTTGCTTCTTTAATATTTTGCCCATAGCAATTATTGAAAACGAAATCCATTTATTTCGAAAAGAAGTTATATTATTTGCTTTCCTGTTTGAAAGATCCTTTGTTTTTCGAATAGTCCTTGAAAAGCATTTAATTTCCATTTATTGAAAAAGTCATAAAATTTGCTTTTGTTTTCAAAAGATCCTCTGTTTTTTGAATACTTAGCATTTACTTTTTTTAATTTTCAGTTTAAAATACCACACATGCACCCAATCAAACACTAATTTTAAACTGAGCCCTAAAAACTTACCCTAATTTCAACCCACTTTTAACCCCACTTGGGGAACACTAAAAGAACTTTGTAGCTAGGTAGTATTGAGGGGATAGGTGTTCCAATAACACCCCTCAATTCTTACATCTAAGACATAGTTGTTGTCCTTTAGGGATCTAAAATCTCTTAGTATTTATTGGCGCGGTCACAACCGGTTTGTGGGAAGGCCTCTCCCCTAGGAGGGTTGAAGTCGCGAGGATGGTTCCGGAAGCCTGAGTGGAATACCGAAATCCATTCAGTAACAGAAGGGCTACCATTCGCAGTTCTCGGGATATCCCTGTATTGGGATATTGCGATCAAAGGACCAAACGGCATATTTACCTTTTCTCGATGCGTCATGAACGGAGTATCCTAGTAGCCTTTCTTTAGGATTGATTACCCGGTGTCCCTCCCGGTAGGGGGATATCTAGCCATTGTCTCAACACTCATATTGTCTGACTTGGATTTCATCACCTTGCAGAGGATATCGTTTGTTGAGTCACAATACTTTTAGTTAGGTGTTTGCATGATTCAGCCCACCTTTGGTCTAGTTACACCTATTTTTTCTAGGAGCTGTTTGCATGTTGGTATTCTAACCATTTGTTGCATCCCTCCACTTATTGTAGCATAGCTGCTAGAATAAGTGCCTTTTTTGAGGTTGATTTTTTGGCCTGAGAGCCTTCATTTTCACTCCCCTTCTTGCACCCTTGGTTGCATTAGGGTTTTGAGTTTTTTATACATTACCATTTTACACATACAGATTTTGACACAAAAACTTATTTTCTCACCATTGAGAATTTTAGACGCTCTTGTCGTCTACAGGGCGAACTCCCAGAGTTCAGTCTACTTGGATCACCACGTCACCGATGCCGAGCCTTATCCCTTGACTTGACACATCGTCGGTCAACTAGGCAGTCATCCGATTCTGACACGCCTCACTTCACATTTAATTTAGATGCAGAATCCGAAAACCCCACAGAGTTATTCCCAACCAACATTATGTCTGGAACACCATTTGACCCACTTTTTACCAGCACCATAGGAGAGACGTCTACTGACCCTTCCACTGCAGTTCCATCCATGGAAACACCTACCCCCCTAGGTATGCCTAATATGGCAGACACTCCACATTTAGGAATGCCCAACACAGGGCCACCTCCTGTTATAGGAATTCCCAACACAGATCCACCACCTGTTATGGGTATGCCCAACATAGGGGTCACACCGCCTCTGGTTTCCACAAACCCTATCCCAGGAATCACCACTATTATTCCTAACCCTGGTGTAGCCCATGTTGCACTAGGAAGCACTGGCCCTTACCAGACCACAGGTATTGGAGGATATATACCTTCAATACCTAACATACCTTTAGGTCCTACTGGACCCCCACATCATACCACCATGACTAGGCATGTCCCAGTCCCAATCACTACATCTGCTAGCTTACCATATATGGCGAGTCTGAACTTGCCAGATTTATCCAGGCTCACCAATGACCCTATCAGACATGATCCTGCGTGGCCTCACATGCCCACCAAACTCCCCTCTGACATCCCTAAGTTTGAGGGTAAAGCAGGTGAGGACCCCCAGAACCATATCATGTCCTTCCATCTATGGTGTTCCTCCAACTCCATAGTAGACGACTCTGTCCGCCTCCATATGTTACAGCGCACTTTCACTGGCTCTGCAGCCAAGTGGTATATCGAGCAGCCCCATGGGACGCATGCCACCTTTACCTCCCTTGCCTCAACCTTCCTGCAGTTCTTTCAGTTACCTGTCCGCTATGATGCGGGCGTCGAGATCCTACTGTCTTGCAGACAGAACACGGCCACCCACATCACTGACCACATTCATGAGTGGCGTCGACGCCGAAGCCTCTGCAAAATCATGTTAGACGACCGTATCTTCCTAGATTGGTTTCTAAAAACCCTTCTCCCTCTCATTGCGAAGGATGTGGCATCCGAAAGACCCCAATCTGAAGAAGAGGCCATCCTCAAAGCCCAACAGTTTGATCTCATTTACGCCCAATCGGGTTATCTGTACACCATTATTCCAGATGCCCCTCGGGGCGAGTCATCCCAACATGATGCACCGGGGGCATCCCATGCCACTGATGGCATCATTGATCGTATGGCCGCACATCCCCAACCCTTTTCAATTACACATCCTAGCCATGGTCCCAACCTTTCGCGGGCTACATCTCAGTCTGGAGCAACCAGTTCGTATGCTCCCATGGCACATCACCACCATACCCATGGACCTTCATGTCCACCTCAGTGTTTTGTTCATGCACCACCTGCATACGCCCCCCCAGCTGCACCTCAACCATTGTACTATCCAATAGCTCAGGGTTACCAACAACCCCAGCAGGAAACTGGACCACCTCCAGCACCACAGGCTTATTATCCACCACAACCTGCTCCTGCACCTGCGGCAAACCAAAATCCTCCCACTGCTCAAGGGCAAGTGTACACACAGCACAACCAGTCCCAGAACCAAAACAACCAGCGCAACCAAGGTGCGCAACAGAACCATGGTAGAGGTCATAACCGCGGTAATAACCAACAACATCAGCAAGGTCCTCCACCTCCCAATCCTCCGCAGAATAACAATGCTGCTCCTCCCAACCGCAATCCAGATCGGAATCCTAAGCAGCCTAGAAATAATAACCTCAGAACAAACCACCCTTGTTCTATCTGCGGGGTCTATGGTCATTACATGCATTCTTGCCCACATTTGGAGCGAGCTCGGCAACTCTGGACCAACGATGCCCATCGTCAAGGGCAAGCGGCTCCTCAGCCGCCACCCAACCCTCCACCACCTCAACATCAACCTTTGGTGCTGCAAAACCCCTTTCCAAACCAGGGTATAGTGAACACTCAGTCGTTATCCCCCCCTCAGGGAAACGTTCCACCACAGCAGATCACTTATGCAGCCCCTGATCAACCCATGTTTGATTCAGGTACTCACCATTTGTTGATGATGTCGACTGCCGATGCTAACCTCCAAACTCGTTGGAACCAATATGGCTCCACCTCTGAAGCCGCTCCCACCGACAAGAACACTAACGTTAATCCCACAGATCAAATGTTACGTATACCTCCGGCTCCACTTGATGGCGCTTCCAAAGCACCTCGCTTCCCACTTTGTCGTATCAACAATAATCCCAATGCTCGGGCTGCGTCGAATTACAACATCGTAGACGACTTAGCCCAGTCTCCTGCAGCCATGTCTGCTTTAGAAGTTTTGAAAAACTTTCCTTCACAGCGCAAAACTTTACTCTCTGCCATTGGCGCCATTGACCCCAATGATTCACAGCTGATCGCATTTGATTCAGACCAGTCTCAACCACGACTGCCTTCCTCATTAGCATTCCAAGTTTCCGTTTCTGTTCAGAATCTTGTCATCCATCGGTGCATTATCGATGAAGGGGCCTCTACATGCATCATGTCCACTTTCGTTTGGCAGAAGTTGGGATCCCCTACTCTCCAGCAGTCCACCACTGCATTACGAGCCTACGACGGCCGTTCGGCTCAACCCCAAGGTCTTTTAGCCAATGTCCCTGCCCAGCTGGCGGGTAAAACCGTGCTCATTGACATTGAGGTCATCAATGCCCAACTAGACTATAACCTTTTACTTGGTCGCAGCTGCATGTATGCCATGCGGGCTGTTGCCTCATCCGTATTTCGCACCATGCAGTTCCCCCATGAGGGATGCGTGGTCAAGGTCGACCAGCTCACCTATTACGATCCCAAGGCCCCCGCCACACCTGAAAATGTTCTCCCCATGGTTGAACAACCTGTTTGTGGTGCGACTACCTCATTCATTTCCTCAATAGGACCTGGACTTTACTCTGAGGCGCCGATGACCTCTACTTTCCAGGCCATTCCACCACTTTCACCGGAGACCCACGTCGCGAACCTCTGTACTCTTTCACAGAATACACAACCACCCGGTAATCAACCACCTTTGTTCCCTAAACCACCATTGGTCCCTAGTCACATCGGTGTTACACCCATCCACACAATCCCCTTTCTATTCCCTCCTTCGGGCGTAGTAAGCGCTCCGGTTATGGCTACCCTTAGTCTCCCCGGGTTAACATTGGGATTACCTGTGTGGTATATTTAGCCTCCCATTCCACCGCCGACACCAAATGTCATCCTGCAACCGGTGCAACCCATTGTTACTTCTACCCAACCACCTCCCGGTATCACTACTCCTTCGTCATCGACGAATCCCCCTCCACTCATTAGACCCACTGGGGGAAGAGGCCCGCAGCCATACACTACGGTACCCCCACCCAAGGCAGTTAGAACTCCCCCTGTATTTCGTGCTCCTCCAAAACGCTCATTGTGTGATGAGTTAGGCCATCCAACTCATCAGTGTCCACAGTTACTTGCATTGCAGGAACACATGCAAATGCTGGACAACGACCCCAACATCTCGATTGTCAAACTCGATCCAAACCCCATGCCTCGTGATAAATCACTGCGTACCAACCACCCATGTGCGAAATGCGGTATTTACGGCCACTGCTGACATCACTGTCCTGACATCCCAGATTACAGAGCATCTCTCTACAAGATGAACAATTTGGACCTTGAGATGGCACCCCCTACTATCGAGGAGATCTACCCTCCCCCATCATCCTCATCTGGAGAGATTAACACCATCTACATGATCTCTTCGACTACCACTACCTCATTACTTGATTTGACAACTCAAAGCTCCCGCAATGATGAAGAAATTCTAGAGGCTCCTACTGTCCTTAATCATCCCTGGGAAGACATGCACCATCTTCCATACTTCCTCCCGGAAGAGACTTCATCCACCACCGCTACGCAATCCGCGGTTGAGTCCAAAGAGTTCTTTCCCACTAGAGTCGATTGGTTAAAGGATCCGATAGCCGATATTTCTCCCGTCATCCAGATTGACATCTCTGGTGCCCTTCATACCATTACATTAGGAGCCTCCCACAGTGAGCATGAGATCGGAGAATACCAACGACTGTTCCAAGAATTCACTGATGTCTTTACTTGGTCAGATACCGAAATGCCTGGCCTTGACCACACCATTTACACGGTTTCCACTGGATACCCCTCTGTCCGGTCGGCCCCTTCAATTAATACCTTAGACACACATGTTCAACCCTTTCAAATCGATGAGGAAACCACATGTCCACAACATGGGGGCAGGCCCAAAACCTTTCTTACTCGTCATCATCGTGATCCTCGTCGGAGATACTGGGGGAATCCACCCCAAAAAGGGAATCCACGATCATCATATCATCACTTCAGTATGCCACCACGACCCATAGCCTCATGGTATAACACCCCGCCAGCAGTTGCTCAATGCCCTATTGATCTCTCTCTGAGACAACATCTGCACCACATTGACACCTCTGAGTTAGGGGGCATAATAGATTACCTTGACTCCGGGATAGGGTGCATGATCAATCATTTTGAACCTTCCCCATCATCTCTATCTCAACACCTCAATGATCCCATCGTTCAAACCAACACACATGTGATCCACAATCACAAACCCCATGCACATAGCATGGGGGCAGGTCATTAACCCTGCTCACTTTTTTCATATTCGTGATCTCAACCTTTGTTGAGGTCACATGTCACTTGTATATTTGAGTTGATACACATAGTATTCCCCCCCGCGGGTCATCATTTCTCCCCACCACTGCATCATTGGCTTGGTGGGCTCACCTTTATTGGTAGCCATTTTTTAACCTAGTTATTTCCTTTGACCATTCCGGGGTCCTTATGACCTCTGTTTTTCGCACCATTTGCACCTCCGGATTCATATTTCCACACTCGTGATGATGCTTGAGATCATTTCTCGCTCTCACGCCTAGATTTTTCGGGCATTTTTTCCCATGCCCCCCTCGTCGCCTCGGTTTGCATGCCACATCCGCCGTTCTCCATTTTTTACAGTCTTTATATCGTCGGATTCAGTTTTCCACGCTCGTGAGGATGCTTAAGATCATTTCTCGCTCTCACGCCCATACTTTTCGGCCATTTTTTCAAAATGCCCTCTCATTGCCTCGGTTTGCGTGCCACAATGGCCGCAGCCCCCTTTGTGACAATCTTTATGTCACCGGATCCAGTATCCCAAACACATGATGACGCTTGAGACCTTTTCTCGCTCCCATCTATCCATTTTTGTTCGGTATAATTTTATCCCTTTTTCGGGGCCGAGCAATCCCTTTTACGAAAAAGGCACTTAGGGAGTTTCTGTTAAGCTCTTTTCTGACTCCTAAAACAATGAAAAGATCGCCGAGCAATCTTGCTTCCTTTCATGCTCGCTAAACGTATCTGAAAGGGCGTCTACCTGGTATAAGTTTACCCCTTTTCCGGACCTCATAGACTAATTACGAAAAAGGTATACTCTAGTCACATCGGCTAGAAGAGTTCTCCATCCGCATCATTTTATGCTTTTTCGGGCCTTGGAGACTAAACTTACGAAAAAGAAACACCAATAGAGTCCACTTACCATTTTCAGACTCTCTAAACATGAAAGCAACCATGAGCATGATTCGTCCTGGGCTCACAAAATCCACAGGACCGTACCATTTCAGAGCACACTTTTATCCCTTCTAGGAGCTCATTAAAACAACGAAGAAGGAATCAATGGTGCCTCTTGGCGCCACGACAGATCACATCTAATCATATGGCAGCTTCCCCATTTTGGTCACCTTTGTTCAGAGTATTCTGCAGTATGTCACCCTGAGAGCCCCTCGACATCACCCATCAGCTTGATTCCCCCCAGAGTCAATACATACCCTTCAGTCCTTAAAAGCAATGATCCCCACACCTACAAGTCAGTTCCCTATGCTGCCAGGTCAACCATGTCATCATGCTCTGAACAAAGGAAGTTTGAGTCTACCCACTTTTTGACCCAGTTATTTCCTATCCCCACAAATATGTCAGTCCTACCATCAGTACTACAACACTTCAGTTCTACACCTCGTGCTCCTATAAAGGAAACATCATTGCCTTGTTAGTTGCTGGTCTCCCTCTGTCGACGACAACCAAATTTATTCCATAGGATAGACCTAGAGGTCCCTGTGTCTTGGACTCATCACCATTTATGATGAGTGCCTACGAATCATTTCGAGAAGAGTCCTCAGTGCCTCCCCAAATGGTTGTTTCTCACATGCTCGACTTCAACACCTTGATCGCATCGTTGAGACTCGCACAGGGCATTGGTCCGCTTAGTTATTATCGAAGACCCCGGATACCTTCTGACTCCTCCACATTTGAGAGTCTACCTTTGGATACAACCAGTTACACTGTTCCTATAGATATCCAGGTTGCGCATGGCGACAGTATTCAGATGTACCCCAGTCTCATACTCCCTTGAGTATACAGTTACATTATTTCTCAGAGATGACTCATAGTCTTTGAGTCCCTACAGATGTTGGACACCTTCAGTTTCAGCAGTTCCTCAGTTATTCCAGTGTATCAGTTATTGAGATCCGTTATGATCAGGAGTACATCCCAAAATAATGTCCCCCCTGGACCGTTATGGTGTACCAGTAGATTCTTTATGTATTAGATCCCCCTTCTTGGGACTAATTGTTATGTATATGTCTTGATACGAGCATGGGAATGCCCGCCTCGTCCATTATCAGAGATTATACCTCATTCATATTGAGGCCATGTAATATTTCTTGTTTCTTGCAGCTTCCAAGGGCCGTGGCTCCAGTCTCCAATCGGTCTCTTCTCCTTCCCAAACCCCTGAAAAAAGACAAAAGAACTATGATGTCTATCGGCCATACGATGAGCTCCTGCCCTCACACATCAGGGGGCAATCTGTTAACACCTAAAAAGTGCTCACCAGCTCATTTCCCTATTCACATGACCCATTTGTCCACTTTTTCACCACCGGAGCCTCTGAAACCAACAAAAGGTCACCAAAAGACCTGAGTACACCCCTTTTTCCATTAAAAAAGATTATTTTTCCTGAAAAGCATAAAAAACCCTCAAAAAGGGTCCAAATTCCCAAAAATATTAAAAAGGGAATAAAAATATTAATTTTATTCAAAAAAGGAAAAAGGAGGGAAAAGTACCTAAACCATGTTGGTCAATACCATTTGGTTTCCACAAAACCACAAATGGTATTCCCCACCACCAAAACCTATAAAAAGGTGGTAGGGGCTCCTCATTTCAGATCCATCCATTATCTCATCCTTATGCTGCTGAAATCTCCCTTGAGCATTTTAGCCATTGAAGCAACCTTGGAGAAGGAGACCTCTTGGAGCTTGGAGCTACTCATCTTGGGAGTTGCTCAACATCAACCTTCACCATTGAAGGTATTATCGCAAGCACTTGCTTGCCCCCATTTTTCAATACAAATTCATTCTTTAATATTTTCTTGTTCTTGTTTTTTAAATGTTTACCTTATTTGCTTAGATTCTTGCATAGATCCATGATTAGTTTTGTTTAGTTTAATTAATTGTTTATTTCTATTTGAAACTGCTGCTACTAGTTAGCAGGTGCCCATAGCACTAAGCCTGGTTGCAAAATCGGGCGAACACATGGTACCTTGATTGGCCTCAACACACACTTATATACTAAGTCTATGCCCAATATTATGGGTCAGTACCATGGAACAAATAAAACTACGGGATGACTTCCAAAGCATATGCATCCAATACTATGGGTCAATACCATGGGCTAATACAAACTATGGATCAACAAATACTACGAGATGAATTACAAAGCATATGCGTCCAATAACAATATACTAACAATGTAAAGAGAAGGGTTGACATGGGTTCCTAACATCCCCTCTCCCTTAGAAAAATCTTTGTCCTCAAAGCTTTAGATGTGGAAATTGATGCAGAATCTGAAGGAGTGGTTCCCCTGTAGCATCCTCGGGTTGCATTCCAAGCCACTGATGTATTTTGAGTTTCAGGGAGGATTTCTTTGAAAGATGTAGACGAAGAAGAACCATATCAGCAGCGTGAAAAGTGCACCCAGAACAGTGCTGATCAACTTGTTGTTTCAGTCCAATTCTTGCAATGTGAAGATTTTCCTACAGAATGAGAAGAATATGGTCGCAGTTTCGAAGAACCAAGTCAATTTCCTGAACTGAGGAGCTGCTGAGGGTGTATGGAAGAAGAATTGGCGGTGCTTGTCCATAGACTGCTTCATATGGTGTCAGTTTAGATGTGGTATTGTACCACTGGAGCGCTTCTAGGAAATCCATAGAAATAGTTGTCCAAATCTGTGTAGGGATGGACAAGGGTTCGAGCAGTCCCAAAAGGAGTGTCGTTTCACCCTTGTTGACCTGGAAAGTATCACAGTCAACCACCATCTGTTGAATTGTCATTTTCAGTCCCTACCAAAAGAAGTTACATTATTCCCGGTCATACGTTTTGAGTAACCCAGAGTGCCCTGTCGATGAAGAAGCATGGAGCTCACAGAAGAGATAGCCCTGTTGAACAGATTGCAACCAATTTGGAACAAGCAAAGAAATAACTGTAAGAGAAACTGGGTCAGCAAATGTGCGAGAAGGAGCATCTGCCACCATATTGTCCTTCCCCTTCTTGTAAGTCATCGCATAGGCATAACCCATGAGTTGGATAACCCATTTCAGGTGTTCTGGGGAGGATACCTATTGCTCCAGGAAATTTTCTAGACTCTGGAGATCAATCTTGATGCAGAAATAATTCGCTAATAGGTATGGCTTCTATTTCTATACTGCATGTAAAATAGCCAACATTTCCTGCTGAGATGTAGATGCGGCTAAATTCTTACTGGAAAGGTCTCTTGAAGGAGACAAGCCCACTGGTTTAGCAAATACACCTACATATCTATCCAAGGAATTAGTGGAGATCGTTGATGGGTGCATCTGAATGGAATGGAGTTGAGCGATGACACCATGTAAATTATTCTTAAGGATCTTTTCCAGGCGATGTGAACTGATGATGCATAGAGACCCTTGTTGTAAACTTGGAAATTTGTGTTGTGTCCCATTGACTGAAAACTTCATCCAAAGTTCAGCAAAATCCCATAAGATGGGGCCAAGTGTGCGTAACCATTGAACGCCCAAAACCACATCACATCTGCCTAAGGACAAGGAAAACATGTCAGAGCACAGGTTATAATATTCTAGAGAGATACACACATTGTGACACTTCCCCTTGCAAGGTAAGGTGCCCCCATTGGAAACCATGACTTTGAAGTTGGAGCAACGATGGAAAAAAAATCATCCTATTTGGTGATCCGAGGGTCAATGAAGTTATGAGTGCTATCCAAATCAATGAGTATTGTAAGAGGAAGCTTCTTGAAGTAACCCCTGACCTGCATTGTTTGGGGGGTGGTGATGCTGGATAAAGCATGGAGAGATATCTCTGGTTGGTCGTCCTGAGATGGGGGGTCAGTAGGAGGCTCCTGAATGTCGACCTGATTATCCATTGTATCTGGAGCTTCTTCACCAATTTTATAGGTAGGTGGAGAATCCATATCGAAGAGATAGAGATTTTGTTGAACAAATTTATGTCCTCGAGTGAATTTCTCATCACAATTATAACAATTCCTTTTTTCTATGCATTCCTGCATCTCTGTTTCAGACAAATGCTTGATAGGAGTTAGTCAAGGAGCTGGCGGGATGGGAGGTCATTGAGAACCCATATTTCGGAAGGGAACAAAAGTGGGTTTGGAGCATTGCTGTGCTGCAATCTTGTCTTATTCCCACTTTCCCAACCCCAAGGCTTCCATCACTGTGTTGGGACATATCATTTTAACCTCTGAGCATATTTCATCCTTAATACCACTAATAAAACAACTCGTGTAGAATTCATCAGACAATCCTTCTGTGTGATTGGCTAGTTTCTCAAATTCTGTCTAGTACTCTTTCACAGTGCCAATTTGGTGAACTTTAGTGAGGGATCCTGTGAAGTCATCAAAAGCAGTAGGACCAAATCGTTGCAAAAGGAGTTGGCAAAAATCTGGCCATTTTGGCTCTTCATGAGCCTTGATGTACCAACGGTACCATTGAAGATCTTCCTGCTCCAAATGAAATGAGGCAAATGGAACTTTGTTGACATCAAAAGTATTATGCAGATTGAACCCATTGTCTAATGAAGACTTGGATTGTCGTTTGTTGTTCATGGCTGAATGGTCAAGATGGAGGCCGAGAAATTTTTCATCTAGATCCTGGAGTTTGGTTTGGATGGCTGCAAGTGCTTCCTTCATGGTTTTTGCTCCTATGTGGGTGACAACCATTTTTTTTTTTTGGGGGGGGGATGGGTAGAAAAACACAAACAAAATCTTATTTAGAAAAGGGAAATTAGATTTGGGAAAAACTCTGATGGGTAATTGGGGTTTGACTAGGTTTTGGACACTTTCGAATGGACAGGGAAGAAAAAAATGAGGATTTTAGAAGCAGGGTGAAAGAATGGGAAAATTTGTCAGAGAGGGACAAAGAAGCAGAAATAGGGAATGAACACGGTGGAAAAATTTGCAGGCGAGTGGGTGAAAATTGAAGAAGTTATGGCAAACCCTGCAAATAAACAAATGTAAGATTTCTGGCTTTGGGAAGTAGAATTTGGGAAAGGGTCCTCAGGAATGAAATATGCAGAATGGGATTGTAAGGGTGTCCAGGAAGTTTCAAGGGAAATGGAGTTAAAACAAGGGAGATATGGCGAAAAAATGGAATTTTATACTCTTTTTTCCAGAAATGGATCTGCAACGATGCAGAAGGGATAGGAACAATTGGATCTACGATGGCGCGGAAGGGATTGACAACTGATGGATCTGAAACAGTGCCAAATGGATCGAAAATGGTTGGGTCTGAACCGGCTTTCATAATAGATTTGAAATGGATGGATCAGGAACAACTTTAAGAATGGATCTGAAACAACTGGATCTGAAGTGACTCGGAATGGCTTTGAAATAGCGCGAAAGTGATCGGCAATAGTTCAGCTAAAAATAGATATGCACCCCAAATATGTTCGGCTTCCTAACAGTTTCAGGGGTTTCACTCGACCACCAATGTTGTCTGACGTGTTGCGTATTGGGGCAGTACCCCTCACTCCACGGCTCAAGTAAAACTGATAATCGCTTTGCCACAAACGACATCTCTTGGTTTACCTCACAGGTGGGAACTCATCAATCAGGTAGGGGTCATTTTCGTTCTTGCTGGCAAGTCCTCTCAATGGGACAACTACTTTAGGGTGCCTGTGGTACTCCTCACAATGAGTTTTAGGGCTTATGCCCAAGTACTTCGCATAGTTAAGTAGATAGGGATTATTCCCAGATCTGAACTTGCAACAGATGCGAAAAAAAAATTTGGCAGAAATTCCACCCAACGAGCCAATGAAAGTGCTCTGATACGAAATGTGAAGAACTTGAAACAATTAATTAATGAGAATACATGAGATAGAATAAATAACAGAACTCACAATCGCTTTATTGATCGCATGCCACTTCGAGGGGGAAACCTCCTTTGAGCAAGCTCAATACAAATAAATTCATGGTACCTTCATTGGCCTCAACACACACTTATATACTAAGTCCATGCCCAATACTATGGTTCAATAACATGGGACAAATAATCCTATGGGATGACTTACAAAGCATATGCGTCCAATACTATGATTCAATACCATGGGATAATACAAACTATGGATCAACAAATACTACAGGATGACTTATAAAGCATATGTGTCCAATAACAATATACTAACAAAGTAAAGAGAAGGGTTGACATGGGTTCCTAACACTATATAACATGCTAAACATGAATCTCTCTTTCTAACAAACCCCCAACCCCCAATCTCTTTGTCTCTCTCCAAACCCTAACCTCCTTTCTTTATCTCTATCTAATCCCCTAAACTTCAATCTCTCTCTCTCTATACATCTAATTCCCAATATCTCTCTTTAACTGCTAACCTGCAGTCTCTCTCTCTCTCTCTAGATACCTAACCTGTAGTATATCTCTCTCTCCCTCTAAATCCCAATCAACCAATGCCTTTGTCTCTCTCTAAACCCCTAACCCCAATATCTCTCTCTCTCTCTCTCTATTTATCTAAACTCGTAATATCTCTCTCTTTAAACCATAACCTCCAATATATCTCTCTA